>CM060402.1:67209844-68571394 GCA_030545235.1 Helianthus tuberosus | reverse complement strand
TACAAGTTGAAATCTGACATAAATCCGGCAGCACCTCAGCTCTCACACACACAATTCCGTATCAAATGAACTAGCACAACCCCTATATATAGATGGTGGTATTTCGTTTGAAGGTGTTACAGCCATGTTCAAACGAAATTACATGTGGTGATTTCGTTTGAACATGTCCATGACTCCCTCAAACGAAATTACCTCTTTAAACACTATCAAACCCTAATTCAATCACTGTTGTGCACTCGTTTATCTAATCTAGACATAAGACTCGATTAAGACGAAGTTAACAGACAGTAGATGCACCAACAATTGTCTTTATCGACGATATACTTATTTATTCCAAAACCCAGGATAAACATTGTGAGCACCTACATGCACTCTTAGCTTTGTTAAGAAAAGAGAAACTCTATGCCAAATTCTCGAAGTGTGAATTTTGGCTACCGGAGGTGCAATTTTTAGGACACATGGTAAATCACGAAGGTATTCATGTAGATCCTGCTAAAATAGAAGCAATTACCAAATGGAAAGTCCCGCAGACAGCTATGGAAGTTAGAAGTTTTCTAGGATTAGCTGGATACTATAGACGATTCATTAAGGATTTTTCCAAGATAGTTGTACCATTAACTAAGCTAACCTGTAAAGCAGTAAAGTTTGAATGGGGACCTAGACAAGAAGAAGCTTTTAATATTTTGAAACAAAAGTTAACAAATGCCCCAATTCTAGCCTTGCCAGAAGGAACAGAGGATTTTGAAGTTTACTGTGATGCTTCTAAGCTAGGATTAGGATGTGTACTAATGCAACGCAAAAAGGTAATTGCGTATGCCTCAAGGCAATTGAAAAGCACGAGGAAAATTATACGACTCATGACTTAGAATTAGGAGCCATAATTTTTGCCCTTAAGATTTGGAGACATTACTTGTATGGAAGTAAGTTTACTGTCTATACGGATCATAAAAGCTTAAGGTACATATTTGGGCAAAAAGAATTAAACATGAGGCAAAGGAGATGGATGGAGATCCTAAGTGACTACGACTGTGATATTCAATATCACGAAGGAAAAGCAAACGTAGTTGCTGATGCTTTAAGTCTTAAGTATCATGAGAAACAACGACGAGTTCATGCTCTTAGATTAAATCTACGGTTAGATTTAATGGAACAACTGAAGAACGCTCAAGAAACAGCAATCAAGGATGATGCTGAAGGAATGAAAGGAAGGATAAAGGAATTAGAGCAAGGATCTGATGGAATTTGGAGATTCCATAAGAAAAGGATTTGGGTACCTAAGCAGGGAGAATTAAGAACTAAGATTTTAGAAGAAGCCCATAAATCTAGGTATACCGTGCATCCTGGTAACAATAAGATGTACCAAGATTTAAGGAATAAGTTCTGGTAGATAGGAATGAACAAGGACATAGCTAGATATGTTTCTAAATGTCTTACTTGTTCACAAGTTAAGGCAGAACACCAGAAACCCTTAGGGTTACTTCAACAATTAGAAATGCCTGAAAGGAAATGGGAACTTATAACCATGGACTTTGTTACTAAGTTACCCAAAACCAGAAAGGGTAATGATGCGATTTGGGTAATTGTGGATCGATTAACCAAATCAACTCATTTTCTACCCATGAAGGAAACCTTTAGCATGGAAAGGTTAGCAAAGTTGTACATAGATGAAGTAGTATCCTTACACGGAGTTCCGCTCTCCATTGTATCGGATAGAGATAGTCGTTTCACTTCCCATTTCTGGACAAGTTTCCAGAAAGCAATGGGAACCCGATTAAATCTAAGTACTGCATATCATCCTCAGACAGACGGACAAAGTGAAAGGACGATCCAAACTATGGAGGACATGCTCAGGGTATGTGTAATAGATTTTGGTGGAAATTGGGAAGACCACCTACCATTAATTGAATTCTCCTATAATAATAGTTATCATGCAAGCTTAGAAGCTGCCCCATTCGAAGCACTATATGGACGAAAGTGCAGAACTCCAGTCTGCTGGGCAGAAATAGGAGAAAGTCAATTATCTGGTCCTGAAATCGTGCAAGAAACTACCGACAAGATTACTCAAATCAAGGAAAGATTAAAGACGGCTCAAGATCGCCAGAAGAGTTATGCCGATAATCGACGCAAGCCGTTAGAATTCCAAGTGGGAGATAAGGTACTCTTGAAAGTTTCTCCTTGGAAAGGAGTAGTTCGGTTCCGTAAGAAAGGAAAGCTAAGTCCAAGGTACGTAGGACCATTCCTAATAATACAGCGAATAGGACCAGTTGCCTATCGCTTACAACTACCAGAGGAATTATCTGGAGTACATGACGTATTTCATGTATCCAATCTCAAGAAATGTCTATCGGACGAATCTCTGGTAGTGCCTCTTCAAGACATAGAGGAAAATGAAAAGCTAAAGTTTGTCGAGAAGCCACTGCAAATAGAAGACAAAAAGATCAAGTTTCTCAAGCACAAAAGATTGGTACTAGTCAAAGTTAAATGGGATTCCAAAAGAGGACCCGAATACACTTGGGAGTTGGAATCGGAGATGAAGCGAAAGTATCCTCACTTATTTCAGTAAATCTCGAGGACGAGATTTTAAATAAGGTGGGGAGGATGTAAGGACCTTCAAAAATGTCCCAAAACGACCCGTAAGTGAAAACCCGAACCCCTGAAACCCTAATCCATATCAAAAACCAAGAAAATCATATTTTTGGTCCTCTCGCGGGCCGCGTAAAGGATAAGCGAACCCTTACGTGGGCCGCATCAACTCAACATTTGACCGGATAAGCGTTCTGATCCACGTGGCATCCACCTGGCAACCCTACTTGTGACCCAGCAACCCTACACGTAGACTAGGTGGCCACGCGGGCCGCGTAAGGGTCGAGCAAAGGTTCACGCGGGCCGCGTGAGACCCAATTTTCAGCTATAAATAGGTTTAGCTACGAGCAGTTCAGTGGTGTCGAAAACAATTCTCAAAAATGAATTCTCACTGCTCAAATTCGAAATTTAAGATACTGAGGTGCTGCTACGATACAGGGTATTAACTCGATCGCTGCTACGATTTAATGTCCGATCGATTGAAAACTATCCAATGGATGTTTAAGTGCTGCCCAAATTAGGTCTATACTTTGTCATTCGTCGTGAATTCGATGGATGTTTAAGTATTACACTTTGTCATTCGTTGTGAGGGTTTTAATCTCATGAGTTATCGTAAATGCTGTATTAGTTACTGACCTAGTTCGTGTGCATTGTTATTTAAATTAGGTTACAAGGCTAATCAGTAGGCTAAACTCTGCCTGTTTAAATCGGCAATGTGAGCCATTCTCTTTTTATCAATTATGTTTTACAATACTCCAAACCATTTTCAAAAGTTATAATTACAGGGATTAAGTCGTGGTTATCTTGAATCACTGGCTAGTGGGGTATTGTGCACATTACTAATTCCTCACAGTTAGGCTAATAAATCCTAACAGTGATAATCATCACTACTTGGGGAAGGACCCAATAGTGGTAGACCATCGTCACCAGGAGGTGACACGGCGCCAGATAAAAATAAGATAAAAGCCATTGTAATCGCTCGTATGCTGTAATTTATAACTATGTGTCATTTTATTAAAATTGAGTTACTCGCCAGTATTTCCCCGCTGATAAAATATTTTCAAAACATGTTTCAGGTGACTACTATGAACCAAGGAAAGGTGCTACGGAGCACTAACAAAGCTTGAAGTAGTGGCTCAATTAACTAAATAAACATGTTTTGTAAATCAGGGAATTTCCTTGTGAAATTCCTCTATTGTAAATTACGGGGGTTTATACCGATTAATGAAATAAAATAATCAGGCATTTCAAATCCTAAAAAGATCCTGTAAAATCTTCCGATGTCAACTAAATTAATAAATACCACGGGTTTCTGTCCCGCGGCTCCTTGACCGGGTCAAACCGGGGCGGGGGCCGTGACATCTCCCTAGCCGGGTCATCTCCTCATAGTCGTGTCCAATAATGGTCGTGGAACACTTTCCTGGTTCTGCGAGAGCTCTAGGAATTGTGCCCCCAATTCCATTCGAAGCGACCCCACTTCTCTCTAACATAGGTGATTCTCCTTAGATCATTAAAAGCATTGTGGTTATCGTGATTTATCTAAATCATTTACCACATATTATGCTTAGCCTCACTCTTTGTCACTGAATATCATAAGAATAGACTAGGACGTATTTAAACACCCTTTTATACTTTGGGGGTATGTATAACCATATATACTAGCTTATGCATATCATTTATGCCCCCACAGTGACCACCTTTAGGCATATGAGTTATTTGTCCTGTTGAACTTAGATCTTGGGATCCCCAGTCAACTAAGTTAGGTGTCCTTCACATACCCTTTTTTCATGGGCTTCAGTCTCATTCCACAACTTGATCTCTAATAAACCCTCAGGTTGTTGGATCCATAACATTAACAAACAACTTTGCGTATTTGAGATCAGTTGTCATGATGTGTTCTTAACTCATAAGTTAATTTTTCCTATTGTCAACTTCTAAGACTATAACCTCAGTGGCCATCTGAATCTGGTCATAATATATGTCTTTGTAAGATACGCTTATCATTTAAGGCAAACACATCTCCATTATGCATTGCGACCTTTGTGTTGTCCACATAGTCGTCTGTTTGCAATGTTAGATTGGATTACAAAATCCTTATTGCCAAACTTTTATGATACAAATACAAGACACCCCCACATTTAAGTGTTATAGGATATCATCCAGATGGGGTAATGAAAACCATTTCTACATACCCTTATAGGGCTGTTTCTAAATGGATCCTTCCCCACATTTCTTGCCACTTGATCAACATTTCCGTAACTTCACTTATGATGACATTTATACACATATGATTGAACAAGATCAACCTCATTGTGTGAATTCAACTCATATTGCATTCCGAGTTGACCAAGGCAACACATGCCATTGTCATAAGTTTGTCACCAACTTAGAATAATTCTAATTTAACATCTAGAATAAGCTTAGACAATGAGTTCTCCTCATTAGCTTTTCGAACAAACTCTTAAAAAGTTACATGTCTTTTCCTTATAATGAATGAAAATTTTCCCTCAACTTTGTCTATACACGAATTCTTTTTGTGTTCATACACATTTGAATGTTTAGAGTTAATTAGTCTCCGTCAATACCCATAATTAACCAAGTACTAGTCTAGCATGCTTTAGACTACAATACTTTAGCATGTGAACAGAAGATGCATCATTCTGATTCTTCACAGCCCTAAGGATATCATAATATCACTTTGCAACATCCATCCCTTGTTAAGACAAAATAATGAGACTTATTCATAATCCTAAAACATCAATATTTAGGAAGGTAAATTTCATCATTCATTTAAGGAACATAACTTAATTACCTTTGATCTCCAACAATCTACCATTGACTCATAAGTACTTAAACATAAGTCTTAATCCATGTCACTTGGTGAACACATTCATCACCAACAAGATGAATGTTTCTTGTCTACAATCACTATTATGTGTGAGATAGAGTCAACTAGATCGAAACTCAATAACATGGCATTCATAATTTTGCCACAAGTGATTTTCACACATCTATTGTTATTCATTAGGAGATATGTATATTTAGGATGCTCTCCCAAATGAAGGTAAAATCTCCATATAGATCTAACAATAATCAAGTGGTAGACGCATCTACTTATAAATCTCGCAAGATGTATTAAAGGTATACAATAACATATAGTACTTTTACTTTCATATGTTAGAATTCACACTTGTGAATTTTTCAATGACTTCTAATGAAGTATGCGACATGAATGTCATTAGTGTATTTCATCTCAATACACTCACTACGTTCTTTCATTACTCATTCATGATGTGGTTATACATTTGATGTTTCGTATTTGACTTTTAGTCAATGTAACAACTCTCAAGTTGTTTATGTCCCAGTATTTTCATGTACTATCCGTTTAAAACCATATTCTTTTAAACAATGTATAACCGACGTTATAATTATTTTCCACAAAAATAATTTATACGTCACAACCTTTAGTGATTTATTTCTTTGTAAAAAATTTCATGTGTTATCCGAAGATATTGAACACAAAACAATAAAATACATTGGAAACTAAATCATAAGTGCCAATCACTTTTGAAATTTAAACAGAAGCATAGACAATATGTAGACATCAAATAGCAAAGTGCTTTTATCTTAAACACTTTATAATCTGACCGAAATCTTCTCAACAATATCGTCCCATGGCATGTCTTAAGGTACTCCCTCAATAAGACTCCTTGCACTTGTAAGTACAAGTTCCCCATTTCATCTTGAAACTTTAAACTTGGACAATTATTGTCACACCCCAACCGATGGCGGAAACATCGGGATGAGATGAACAAATTGCTCAAAACATCATAACACTATGTGACAATATTTAATAAAATTCAAATTTCATTGCAAGAACTAAATTGTCATACAACATGTAAAATGGAAATACAACATTGTTCAAATTCAAATCAACAAAAGATAGATAGATTTAAGGTGTGTATCTAGTCCACCCTAAACTTGTTTCATCATTCATCCATACTTCAATAATCAACCTGCAACATGTATTAAAATAGAGTTTCAATGCAAAGGCAATGAGCGAGTATACAAGTTTGTTTACATAGCATAATAGAATAAAAACTCAAATCCAACATGATCCATAATATGTGATTACTAGTATGCAATTTTTGGCGTACAATATGTGATTACTAGTATGCAATTTTAGTTCAAAAGTTGTTTGCATAGTTATACATGTTGCATCCCAAAGTGTAAAGGGGAAAAGGGGATCGAGTATACTCACGGTGGTTGCAAGCTTCCCTACTTGGAATTCCCACGAGCGAGTTGTTGGAGTAGATTAAGTTGGAGCACCTAGTCCTTCTACACGAGGAAACGTAGGTGTGTGAGTTTGGCGTTCAACGGAAGATTATAATATGGAGTTTAACATAACATAAAGTAGAATAAAATATGATACGAAAAATAATCATCTTTAACTTATACTCTTATATGACACTATGTAACCACTAGAGTTATATTGTATTTCATGGGTATTATGCCCATTAGAATCATACTTGGAGTGTTAAGTCCTAGATGGTATTCTACTACTTTAACATATAAACACAAGTTTAACATTAAAGGTTCGAATGAGTGTATATATATATATTTAGGTTAAGTATTACATATTATTAAGTCCAATATTTCATGTAGGAGGTATAAGATTAAGATCTTCATTTAGGCACCTCGAGTTATTCATGGATATCATGTATGGGGTAGGAAGACAAGCTTCCATTTAGGAACCCCTTGAATGTTCACCACTTCACTTGATGTAAAGACAACCAAGGAGGGTCAAGAACTAGGATTAATACAAGCATGTAAATAATCTAAACTAAAAGAAATCATCAAATCATGTGACGATTTTATGTTGGAACAACCCAAGTTGTTCCACAATCACTCATTCATCAAAGTCTAAGCTTGACATGACTTGTGGGTTGAATACCCTAACAAAATAGAAAGTTTATGAGGTTTAATCCTCTGATTTAAGTGTCTCAACCATGTTTTTAAGCTTAACCAACCATAAGAGAGGTTGTAAGCATTAGGACATTGGTGTGAGATGTGTTAGACACAAGTTGGATGAAGTTTAAACAAGTTTGAAAGAGTATGTAATAAAACAGAAAGTTCTTGGACCATTTCAGGGCAATTCCAGGTCTGATTTCTCCAATGAGAAGTCAAGGAATCAAACCCCATGATTATCCAAGCAAGTAGGAAGAAGAATCAAGTGATTTCGTTAAGAAATGAGCAAGTTATACCTATTTTAGTGCAAGAGTATGAATCTGTCCGAAAATGCAGATTCTTGCTAGAACTTGAGAGTGTTTAGGAGAGATTTAAGAGTGTTGAAAGTGTCCAAGTGCTTGGAGGACCTTGGGTACTTATAGGAGAGTGATTAGGGTTGTTTTGGGGGGATAATTAAGGCTATAACTCGGTTTAAACAAGGAAATCCCGCTCAAAGTTGAACCTGGTCGCGAGCTGAAATGTTTTCTGCAGACCTGAGGTCCATGCGGGTCGTGTAAGGGGGACAGGGAAAGCCCATGCGGGCCGCGTGCCACTAAGTTTCCGGAACTAAGTTTCATTTATTACAAATTGGCCCCTGAAGTTGTTATTTTGGTGTTTTAAGGTCTTTTAAGGACTATATCCGCCATAAAAGCATAGTTTGAGGTACTTCCAAGTATGAGGAATATAACCGAAGTACAATTAAGCGTATGAGTATCAAAATCAAGTGTCGTTCACGTTCAAGACACGTTTTATGCATATGTTTAGATTAATTACAAGTTTGGCACATAGTTTCCAAGAATAACGATTTAACATCAATTGATTCACAAAATCGAACATACGAGCATATATAGAGTGTGTATAACATATTTGTAACAAAATACGAGTTTCATTAATGATCCAAGTCTCGGTTTTTACAACGATTACAAAGAAAGAACGATTACGAGAATACAAGGTTTCCAAAAATAGAAATACGAACAAAACTTTCTATAAATGGAAAGTACAAAAGAGCCGGGCATTACAGTCTCCCCTCCTTTAGGAAATTTCGTCCCGAAATTTAGGAAGACGTAGGGAAAAGATGAGGATATTTCTTCTTCATCTCGCTCTTAAGTTCCCAAGTAAATTCAGCGCCTCGTTTACCTTCCCATCGAACCTTGACGATAGGAATTTTACTGCGCCTCAATAACTTGACTCCTTGATCCACGATTTCGATGGGTTTCTACCCAAAATGCAGAGTGTCGTTTATTTGGAGATCTTCGAGAGGGACTTGGAGTCCTTCTTCAGCGTGACACTTCTTTAGATTTGAGACATGAAACGTTGGATGAACGTTGTTGAGTTCTTGAGGTAAATCGAGTCGATAAGCCACCGCACCAATCCTTTTGAGTACCTTGAAAGGACCAATGTAGCGAGGGGCAAGCTTTCCCTTTTTACCAAAATGAACCACTCCTTTCCAAGGAGATACTTTGAGTAGAACATGATCCCCAACGTTGAGTTGCATCGGCTTGCGCCCCTTGTCGGCATAAACCTTTTGACGATTTCGGGCCTTGAGTAAGTTATCACGGATTTGGTGAATCTTATCCGTTGCTTCTTGTATGATTTCAAGGCCAGTAAAGTGTTTGTCACCAATCTCGTGCCAGCTTAAAGGAGATCGGCATTTGCGACCATACAATGCCTCGAATGGAGCCATTTTAATACTGGAGTGGTAGCTATTGTTGTACGAGAACTCGATCAAAGGTAAATGCACATCCCAACTACCACCAAAGTCGATGACACAAGAACGGAGCATGTCCTCTAGGGTTTGGATAGTACGCTCAGTCTGTCCATCCGTTTGAGGATGAAAAGCCGTACTGAGATTCAAATGAGTACCCATAGCGGACTGAAAGGTTTGCCAGAGACGTGAAGTAAATCGACCATCGCGGTCAGAAATGATGTCGAGGGGAATACCATGATGTCGTATGACCTCATCGGTATAAATGCAAGCAAGTCGTTTAACCTTGAAATCTTCGCGAATAGGAATGAATTGAGCGGACTTGGTCAAACGATCGATGATCACCCAAATGCTATCGTGACCAGAAGATGTACGAGGGAGTTTAGTGATGAAGTCCATCGCGATGCTATCCCACTTCCAAACGGGGATTTCGGGTTGTTCGAGTAGACCCGAAGGTCGTTGATGCTCGGCTTTGACTTTTGAACACGTAAGACACTTAGAGACGTAAACGGCTATGTCTTTCTTCATACCAGGCCACCAATAGGATGTACGTAGATCATGATACATCTTGTCGGCACCAGGATGAATTGAGTACTTGGATTTGTGTGCCTCGTTCATGATGAAGTCTCGAAGTTCTTCGCGATCAGGGATCCAGGCACGATTGTCGAGGTATAGGATACCATCGGCCTTGGAGATGAGATCATGTTCTTTAGCGCCTCGTATCTCAATATGGAAGTTACCTTCGTTAATAGAGGCGTATTGAGCTTCGCGAATGCGGCGTGGAAGATCGTTCACAAGTTGGAAACAACGAATACCCTTCATATGTGTTTTGCGACTAAGGGCGTCAGCTACTACATTCGCTTTACCTGGATGGTATTTGATTTCGCAGTCGTAGTCGTTTAACAGTTCCACCCAACGGCGTTGACGCATGTTCAGTTCCTTTTGGTCGAAGATATGTTGAAGGCTCTTGTGGTCAGTGAAAACCTCACACTTAGTACCATAAAGGTAGTGTCACCAAATCTTCAATGCAAAAACAACTGCGCCAAGTTCAAGGTCGTGGGTAGTATAGTTTTTCTCGTGTATCTTGAGTTGACGAGATGCATAAGCGATGACCTTACCTCGTTGCATGAGGACGCAACCAAGACCACGGTTCGATGCATAACAATGCACTACGAAATCATCATTTCCATCAGGAAGAGTAAGAATAGGAGCGTTGCAAAGCAAGTCCTTGAGAGTCTGAAAGGATTCCTCTTGCTCAGGACCCCAAGCAAAAGGTTTCTCCTTTTGGGTCAATGAAGTGAGAGGAACGGCAATTTTTGAAAAATTCGAGATGAATCGACGGTAATAACCCGCCAATCCTAAGAAGGAACGGATTTTGGAAGGAGATTTAGGCGCGGTCCAATTCTTTACAGCCTCGATCTTTGCAGGGTCGACGTGGACTCCTTTTTCACTAACAACGTGTCCAAGGAATTGGACTTCTTTAATCCAAAACTCGCATTTAGAGAATTTAGCGTATAAGCGTTCAACACGTAAGAGCTCGAGTATAAGACGAAGATGACGTTCATGATTGGCTCGAGATTTAGAATAAATGAGGATATCATCAATGAAGACGATCACGAAACGATCCAAATAGGGCTTACAAACACGATTCATTAGATCCATGAACACAGCGGGTGCGTTGGTCAAACCAAAAGGCATAACCACGAACTCGTAATGTCCATAGCGAGTGTGAAAAGCGGTTTTGGGTACGTCCTTTTCGAGGACCCGAAGTTGGTGATAACCAGAACGAAGATCGATTTTGGAGAAACAAGTAGCGCCTTGAAGTTGGTCAAAGAGATCGTCGATACGCGGAAGAGGGTAACGATTCTTGACAGTGAGTTTGTTGAGTTCGCGATAATCGATACACATACGGAAGGAGCCGTCTTTCTTTTTAACGAAAAGCACAGGTGCACCCCAAGGTGAGGTACTTGGACGAATGAAGCCTTTATCGAGGAGTTCTTGGAGCTGCGTAGATAATTCTTGCATCTCAGAAGGTGCAAGACGATAAGGAGCTTTGGCAACAGGAGTCGCACCAGGTACAAGGTCAATACAAAAGTCAACGGATCGAGGTGGAGGAGGACCAGGTAAATCTTCAGGAAAGACGTCAGGGAAGTCGTGCACCACTGGAACATCACTTAAACTCTTTCCCTTGCCCTTTTCTTCCACAACGTGGGCTAAAAAGGCAAAGTACTGTTTGCGTAAGTATTTGTTCACTTGTGTGCAGGACATCAACTTTAGTCCCTTTGAAGGCCGGTCTCCATAGACGTGTAAAACATCACCAGAAGGAAGGGGTAAACGAACGTATTTCTCGTGACAAGCGATTTCAGCATGGTTCTTTTGAAGCCAATCCATGCCTATGATTACGTCGAAACTACCCAGTTGCATGGGTATGAGATCGATAGGGAAGATGTGTTCGTTAAGAGTAAGACGACAATCACGAAGAACGTAATCGACTAAGATGGACTTGCCATTGGCGACTTCAACGGAAAACGACTTAGGTAGTTTAGAGCGCGTGCAATTTAACAATGATTCGAATTCTAAGGACACAAAGCTTTTGTCCGCACCAGTATCAAATAGTATCGAAGCATAAAGATGGTTCACAAGAAACGTACCGTTAACGACATTATTGTCGTTGCGCGCTTGATTCGCATTCAGATTGAAACAGCGTCCACGAGGAGGTTGTAGTTGCTCTTGATTCCATAGTGGGCATTGAGGGCGAAGATGATTGGCGTCTCCACATTTGAAACAAGCTCTAGCGGGTCTTGCGTTTTGAGGGGGGGGTGGAGCTTGTTGCGCTTGTTAAGCTGGTGGGGCTTGTTGTGCTTGCTGAGCTGGTGGGGCTTGTTGTTGTTGGTAGCGACAAAAGGAGGTGTCGTGTCCATAACGGTTACAATTGCCACAAAGACGACACCTGGCATTGACGGGATGGTGACGGTTACAAGTGGCACACTTGGGGTGAATCCCGGTGTACGACCTTTGGGTGTTATCAGGAGCAACAGGGTTTGGGTTAACGGGTGGCACAATCACATTGCAAACAGGGTTCGATTGCTTTCGCTTCTTCCCCCTATTGCCACTCGACTGTTGGGTGATTTGGTTGGCTGGCTTGAAAGAAGCGGGGTTTGCGGCTTGTTTATCGCGTACACGGTTGCTGTTCAGGGAAGCGGCCAAACGATAAACAGCTTCGATATTGTCGAGTTTGGCAGCCTCGATCGTGTCGCGCATAGCAGAGGGTAACCCATTGATATACTTCCGTATCTTGCGGTCGGTGGTCATGACAAGGTGAGGAACTATGAAGCTAAGTTGTTTGAAACGGGTGGTGTAGGCTAGGTTTTCGTCCCCCACTTGCTTTAGTGCGCAAAATTCTTCCTCCAACTTTTGTTGCTCATGCGGAGGACAAAACTGGTCCATCATCAGGGCCTTGACTTCTTCCCACTCCAACGCATATGCCAGTTCGTTCGAACGAATGTTCCTTTCGTTCGTCCACTATTCGAGAGCTTGGGCTTGTAATACCCAAGTCGCACTACGCGTTCTGAGCTCTTTGGGGCAATCACTATTGATGAACGTGACCTCCATGCTATCAAACCATTCGAGCATGGCGGTCACCCCATCATTGCCAGTGAATGGCTTGGGATTGCACGATGAAAAGTGCTTGAAGCTGAACGAAGCGGGCTTGCGTATTTCGACCTTGGAGTCGACGGAAGAGTTTGGAGTTTCAGAAGCTCGAATCTCGGAAATGACCTTTGGAACGACGCGCGCAAATTGATCGGCCATGAAAGCCATCATCTTCTTCGTAGCACGGGACTTTGACTTTTTAGACGAGTTGGAGTGACGAGAAGACATCTAAGATTCAAAAGAATGAATGGTGAGACTTGATCATAATGTTTTTTTAAGAAAAATCGTTTGCATAAGTTGATTCATATAGCATAAAGTGTCATATTGCATAAAAGTTTCAAATTGAGTCACATAACATAAGGAGTTTAGACGTCACATATAGCATAGTCATGAGTCCAACATAGCATAACATGGATAAATGAAAGCATTGTAAATTTAGTTTGTTCACGAGGGATTATTATTGTTTGTGATTGCGATAACGTGCGAAATGATTAAAACGAAATTTTGAAATGAACGAACGTTCAAGTATAAAATCACATATAAATTGAGATACATAAAAGAGAGGCTCAATAAAACAATGGATTGTTTCGGGTAGAGAAACGTCGACTATTCCAAAGTGGGTCGAAAGTTCTTTCGAATTAGAGAAAGCGTGCTTTGGCCTATAGGTAAGATACTCTCGTCGAGAAGCGATTAACGGTATCTTACCCTTCCGGTTACTACACATCTCTAATCGATTGAAACAATCGGGACTTTGGCGAGATTGAAAATCGAGGAATGGGACTTAATCGACGAGATGCGGGTTTCACCCCTAGCTTGACGATTTCGTACCCTAAATGTGGTTGGTACTTGTCGGGTCAAAATAAAATTTCGACACTATGACAAGGGTCCACTAGAGTTGAAATGGAAATTACCATTAAGTTGTGGATTTCACTCCTAGCTTAATGGTGTAATTTCGTGCAAAAAGAAATAGTTAAGGTAGAATGAGAGTCGTTTACCAAATTGTGGGTTTCACGCCTATTTTGGTAAAGTTGTCTCGTTTGTGTTACAAGAGTATACAAATAAACAAAAGTATATTCATGTTAACCTTAGGAAAGGCATATAAATTTAATCAACAAGAAGTGTAGCTAGGAAGCATGCATGGTAGAGTACAAAAGTTTTAAACAACACATAAGAGGAAAAATTCCTAAAACTATAGATTAGGGCAAAAGCATGGCAATTTTCCTAATTCCCTATAGTTATGGCTCTGATACCAATCTGTTACACCCCAACCGATGGCGGAAACATCGGGATGAGATGAACAAATTGCTCAAAACATCATAACACTATGTGACAATATTTAATAAAATTCAAATTTCATTGCAAGAACTAAATTGTCATACAACATGTAAAATGGAAATACAACATTGTTCAAATTCAAATCAACAAAAGATAGATAGATTTAAGGTGTGTATCTAGTCCACCCTAAACTTGTTTCATCATTCATCCATACTTCAATAATCAACCTGCAACATGTATTAAAATAGAGTTTCAATGCAAAGGCAATGAGCGAGTATACAAGTTTGTTTACATAGCATAATAGAATAAAAACTCAAATCCAACATGATCTATAATATGTGATTACTAGTATGCAATTTTTGGCGTACAATATGATCAAACCCTAGAACACAACGCATAAAATAGCCTAATCCCAATCGTTCAGCGGGGTGGTAACTTAACAATACCCAATAGTTCAGCAGGCGGGGCGTTCATCCTATAGCGCTATAATTGTTAAGGTGGGTGAACAAGTCAATGAGCATATAATGTTCCAAATCGTTCATAGAGCATACAAGAATAGCAAGTAAGTCACATTAGTTTCATGCATTCGTTCAAAGGATTGAGTATGTCACACCCCCAAATTCCCACCTAGGGTATGTCCCTACTAGGAGTGCGACGATCCAACAACGAGCCACTAATTATATCAAACGCATTCAATTAAATGATAAAGTACTTAATTGTAAATGAAATACTGTATGTGAGTTTAAATGAAAACCAAAGTATCAGCGGAAGCAAAGTTAACCAGTTTTAAAACCAAAGTAATGTATCATTAAACCAATAAAATAAATACGTCCAGCAAGACCATGCCCACTCCAGCTGCTCCAGATAGCAAGTCCCAAAGTATCTCAGCTAACGACCTACAAGCATGCAAACAAGTGTGTCAGACTACGCTGGTGAGTTCAAAGTTTTGTTACTGAGTTTAGTTACCAGACACATGTGTAAAACAGTTAACAAGATAATATGCTGTTTTGTAGTTTTGATGATTTGATGTTGTTATTACTCGATTACCGAAATGGCTACAAGATGTGTGATTGCCCAACCCCAATGTCTCTATCAAAACATTGGTCATGCTTTAAGGAAATTAGTTCACGACCGTCCTCCCCGGTACGGTGTGAGGGTGCCAAACCTAATAGCGCTATCAACTAATAACCTCGTTGCCTCCTCGGAAACTGTCGGTAGATGTAAGGGGTCTTACGAGATAGATACTGAGTACAATAACAAACATCCCAATAAACACGCGTTCCTCCCCGGAACGTTACCCGATATCCCTCCCCGGGATGCATGCTTGAGAAAAGCAGTGAACTCACCTTAGTTTTTCTCGGTAATGAAATCTATTTAATCTTTGTGAGTCAACCAACCACGCCCTAATCATGGTTATTATTTAATCAGTCTCGTATACACGTTTAGTTTCACATCTCGTTACAAGTCGCCACAAAACACATATTTATATATATATATATATATATATATATACAGACGTGCATCTATAGCTATACACATGCAATATCACATAATCAGTAATGGTTAATCACATAACCCCCTTAACCTCATCACACATCGAAATCATTATTCGTGCTAGACACTCGGGCCAACCTTTAGGATATGTTTTATAGTTTAACTTTTGTATTAATGGGCTGCTAGTTAAATGCTACCCAATTCTCCCTTACGGCCCAATACGAACATATCCAATACTCCAATCATTCCTTTAATCTATCCAAACAATAGATACATGACCTGTTTATGTGTTCGTTCAAACAGTACCCCTATTCGTGTGTATATAATTAAAACAATGACCCTTAGTCAAGTTCATCATGCAATATAATAATTAATTAAACCATGTCATACCCTAAATTGTCAACGGTTATCAATACAACCCAATTCACACATCCGATTGACAGGTAACCTCTACTACTAGATCATCATCATCATCGATTTGCCATATTATACCAACATTAATTTCAATATAACAATCCGGTTATCTAGTTGAGCAATTAATCAAACCATCTCTTTATTTTATTTAGCATCTAATCATTAAGGCTCTATATCATTAACCCATATTATTAGTATGAAGAAATCTAACAGTAACAATCCACAACATACTCAACAAGAATTCTTAAAACGGCTGGATGCATGTAACACGTTTGCAACAAAGCTTAATCACATAGAGGACCATCAAATAAAAACAATCAAATAAACAAGGATGTAATAACCAAGATTTCGGATTAGCAAAGTGATGCCTCGACAGAAGGGGGGGTCTTCACTTGAATACGTGCGGTCAAGAATAGAGAATAGGGTTTGTTGTTATGCAATATCATGCTATTATAATACGTATCCTCTGCATATCATGCTAATTATACCCTAGTGGGCCGGTGGTTAAAACATATAATAATTACCCAAAGGCTTGAGTGGGCCGGTGGTCAAATGTTTAGCAAATAGTCCGATGTGGTGAATCATTAGTCCAAGATCCATTCTTTGTTGATAAAGTGGGCCGAGGATTTATGATGCTAAAGCCAGTTGGGCTCCTGTGGCTTGTGTGAATCGGGTTCAACATAAGTGTGGATCGGACACGTAAATGGTAACAAAAGAGTATGTGTGTGTGTGGGCAAAGTTGCATTTACGTTCAACCGTTTTAACATGGCAAGCACATGAAAGGCCAAGAGTAGCCATTAACATGAAAGACAAAGAAATAGTGAGGAAATTAAGATTACCAAACTAACCTTGAAATTTCGAGTTGTCACATCATCCCCAACTTGAAAGAAATTTCGTCCCGAAATTTGCCAAGTGAGCATGAAGGAATGAAGTGGTAATTCAAGATTGTTGCGGATTTTGCTCAGGTGTCACATCATCCCCAACTTGAAGAGGAATTTCGTCCCGAAATTCACTAGTTTCATCAGATTTAGACTTGTCGTTAGGAAAAAGTTGAGGATACTTGAGTTTCATCTGGTCTTCTCGCTCCCATGTGAACTCCGGTCCCCGCCGCGAGTTCCAACGAACTCGAACAATCGGAATACAACTATGCTTGCGTACTTTGACCTCCCTATCCATGATTTCAATAGGTTCTTCGACAAACTGCAACTTGTCGTCGATCCTCAACTCTTGATATGGTACCACTAGCGGGTCGTCGGCAAAACACTTCTTCAATTGCGATACGTGGAAGACATCGTGGACATTACCCAACTCAGCAGGTAATTCTAGCTTGTAAGCCACCTTACCAATACGCTCAAGAACTCTAAACGGTCCAACGTAGCGTGGATTAAGTTTGCCACGCTTCCCGAAACGTACAACCCCCTTCCATGGCGACACCTTCAGCATAACACGGTTACCCACTTCAAACTCTACTAGCTTGCTACGTTTGTCGGCATAAGCTTTCTGACGATCACGAGCTGCGGCCATACGTTTCCTGATTTGAACAATCATCTCTGAAGTTTCTAATACCAGCTCAGGACCTGAAATCTGACTGTCACCCACTTCAGCCCAACAGAGAGGTGAACGACATTTCCTCCCGTACAATGCTTCAAACAGAGTTGCCTTGATGCTAGTGTGATAACTGTTGTTGTAGGAGAACTCAACTAACGGCAAATATTTCTCCCATCCTTTCCCAAAATCAATGACACACGCTCGCAACATGTCTTCTAGTGTCTGAATAGTGCACTCACTCTGACCATCAGTCTGTGGGTGGTAAGCCGTGCTCATATCAAGACGTGAGCCAAACGACTTATGCATAGCCTGCCATAACTCTGAAGTAAAACGAGGATCTCGATCAGAAATGATAGAAGTTGGCTCCCCATGCCTAGAAACCACTTCCTTAAGGTATACTGCTGCGAGCTGAGAATGCTTATCTGTCTCTTTGATTGCTAGGAAATGCGCTGACTTTGTGAGACGATCAACAATCACCCATATAGTATCGTTCCCAGCCTGGGTTCTCGGTAGCCCTGTGACGAAATCCATGGAGATCTGCTCCCATTTCCACATCGGTATCTCTGGCTGTTGGAGTAGACCCGAAGGTTTCTGGTACTCCGCTTTGACTCTAGCACAAGTCAAACACTTACTCACGAATGTAGCAATGATAGCTTTCATGTTCGGCCACCAGTACAAAACCTTGAGGTCCTGGTACATCTTATCCGACCCCGGATGAATAGAATATCGTGACTTGTGCGCTTCGTCCATCACTAGCTCTCGAAGGTTACCAATTAAAGGAACCCATACCCGTTCCATAATGTAGTGGATACCATCAGACCGCTGCTCAAACTTCTTCTGCATACCGCGCAAACCCTCAGCTTCGATGTTTTCTTCCTTTAAGGCCTTGATCTGAGCTGAATGAATCTGAGCAGGTAGATCAGAGTGAATAGTAAGCTGTAGAGCACAACCCCGCTTTTGTCTCGGTTCCTTGCGACTGAGAGCATCTGCTACAACGTTGGCTTTACCCGGATGATACTTAATAGCACATTCATAATCATTAAAAAGCTTGATCCAACGACGCTGCCGCATATTCAATTCCTTCTGGTCGAAGATATGCTGGAGACTCCTGTGATCGGTATAGATGGTGCATTTGGTACTGTCCAAGTAATGCCTCCAAGTAAATCCAAAAACCATGGTTTCCACCACTGGTTGTGTGTCGTGCAATTCCTCTTTGGAACTCCATTACGTAAGTCATCACTCTCTTGCGTTGCGTCGACGTGTAACTGGGACTCTGATTCGAACCATAATGATATACCACCGAATCACCCACACCCTCGGGTAGGGACGATGCTTCAGCGCATTGCAGAGTTGGGATTCGAAAGCTGAAAAGACGTCCTCCTGTCCTGTCTTTCACGAACACAGCACCCGGCTGTGGTAAAGAGATTTAAGCTACACGACTTCCGAAAATCCTACGATTATCTGCGATAGCATCAAGCGAGACCATGAAATTGTTGTATCCTCGAACGGGCCTTAGCGAGATCCACGTGCATTCCCACTTCGTTGATTATATGACCCAAAAAGGTTACCTCTTGAATTCAGAAGTTACATTTATTAAGACTTCGCGCGGGGTGGCTCCTCCCCCAGGAGCTCTCAAATAAGATACAAAGCTGTCCATGATGCTCTTTTCTCCTGGAAAGGATTCAAACGTCCCCCAATAGCATGGTTGGTTCACATGGTCTATAAAGCTGCTGGTGTGATAATTACCCCAATGGTCATGGAATACAAAGTCGTATGGCCGAATTGCGTCTGATAAGCCACTTTAAGAACATTTTCCCCTTGGACTTGCATCTGCTAATAGTTTGCTCGTATATCAATCCTTGAATGAAAGTTCGTCCCTTGCAACTAGTCGACAGGTTGTCAATACATGGTCGAGGCAAACAGTTCCCAACTGTCGCCTTGATGAGTTCTCGATAGTCAGTACACGCACAAAAACGCTTATCTTCACGAATGAAACTGGGGCTCCCCAAAGCGAAAACTAGGTTCCTATCCAACAGTTCTCGTATTAGCTTATACAGTTCTTGTAACCCTCCTGGTGCAAGATGGTAAGAGTACGAGTACTCGGAGCTGCCTCTGGCGTGAGATCAACTGAGATTCCAACTAACAGTTGTGGTAGTAAACCTGGAAGTTCCCCGAATAACACACTGAGACGAGTCACAACAATTGGTGGATCCTCGATCCTATTTTCCTTAGCCTTATCATCAGAAACGGTTGCTAATATAGTGGAGTCATGCCTCCGTAGATGCTTCTGGGCCCTCATAGCCAAAATGGTGCTAGCCCTTGCACTAGTCTAACGCTTTAGAACAAATAACAATTCACCACACAAAATTTTCTCCCCACTGGGTACATTCGCACGAGTTCTGGATATCCAGTCCACACTAACTACTGCATTGTAGCCATCAAGGATAGTAGAAAGAAAATCGGTGTCGAATACATGTCCCACAAGGTCGAGTTTGCATTCCAACTAACATATGCGGTTTCATCTGACTTGCCATCAGCCGATTCCACAGCAGGTTCGGTTTCAAGAAGCATCAGGGTTAAGCAAAGCAGTGACGAAGCGATTAGTTACTAAGAACGTGTAGGCCACCATGTTGCTATAATCCTGGCGTTGCCCACGCCAATCCTAAGTGTCCTTCGCGAGTACCATATCCAGTGTTGTTGCTACTACTACTAGAATTCCCGAAACTGTCATTGCTCCTTGGGTTGTTGGCGTCTTGCCTTAACATCGGCCATTCCCTGTTGAAGCCACCATCATTTCCATACAGAAAGTCATGATTTGCGAGTACCTTGCTGTCATCGTGACTGTTGCTTCTAATGTTGTTGCTCGAAATGGAGTCCTGCAATCTTTCACCAGCAATGTCCATCTCTCCACATTCCGTGCCACGTTCCAAGGCGCTACTCATTGTGCTGGCAGTTACACATTCCACATCATGGCCAATTGTCATCGTTTATGTCCCGATTGATTCGTAAAAGTTGGCTCCCATAAGTTGTTGACTAGGGTTTAGGATTCGTTTGGAGTCAAATTGCTGATGTTCGTTACTGATAGTCAGGGTCGTCCAATTACCGAAGTTGGTAAAGTACTATGCTCATCCTCTTATCCATCGTTCTTGCAAGTTGGTCGAGTAATACACAGTACGTTGCTAGGGTGTTGCAGAAACGATCGCACTTACAGAATCTAAGGCGTCAATACACAGAGTTCCAACCAATGAAAAAGAGTGAGAAGGTATCGACCAATCATTCGACGCTGCAACATCCAACTCAGGGATGTTCGTACAAGAACCTAACATTCTACACGGTTCGCTAGGCGTTCAGATGGGTGTTCAGGTAATACTCGATGGCATCGAGATTCGAAAGGAATCAGAGAGAGGTGAAAAGGTCACATTCGAGTAGGAGACGATCACTGTTATGACTCCTATAAATTTGTTACGTTTCACACTGATCAAATAACAGAGCGGAACCCCTTCTTCACTTGTTAAGCCTCACTGGGACTCACATGCACCCCACATTATTATTATGTGTGCACCCACAATAATGTTGTGATTTGCATGCTCATCTCAGCTCATCCTAACTCATGTCGAATGGTTCCTCAAACTCTAGTAGCATACAAAGAGTATCACAAAACGTGAGTCACGAATGTTTAGGGAAATACCACCCTATCAGTCACATAACATGTGCAAGTAATACGTAAATTCATACTGTTGTGTTAAACGTGGAATCACATGTAATATCATATGTAAGTGTTCACTAGTTACGCAGTACAATGAGTACACGAGAGA
Organism: Helianthus tuberosus; assembly: GCA_030545235.1. Lineage (NCBI taxonomy): Eukaryota > Viridiplantae > Streptophyta > Magnoliopsida > Asterales > Asteraceae > Helianthus > Helianthus tuberosus. The sequence goes on along the minus strand of CM060402.1, from coordinate 68,549,902 downwards.
CAAACTTTGCAATCTGGAGCTGAGTGTCATGGTCATATTCTTTGTTGTCAGAACTGTTCGGTTATAGTCTGGTTTTATAAAAATGTTTTTAAAACCAAGTTCACTATAACCAGTGGCTCTGATACCAAACTGTAACAGCCCAGCGTAACCGCACCATGATATTGTCCGCTTTGGCGGTCAGCACGCCCTCGGCGTCCGCCCCTCACGGTTTTCAAAACGCGTCATGATGGTGAAGGTATCCAGCCCCTTATAAGGAAGCCTTTGTTCCCCTTCACAACCGATGTGGGCCAGGGCCGGACCGGTGGTGTCAGGTCCTACGAGGACGCTGGACCCCTTAAGGGGAGTGGATTGTGACATCCCACATCGGTTGTGAAGGGGAACAAAGGCTTCCTTATAAGGGGCTGGATACCTTCACCATCATGACGCGTTTTGAAAACCGTGAGGGGCGGACGCCGAGGGCGTGCTGACCGCCAAAGCGGACAATATCATGGTGCGGTTACGCTGGGCTGTTACAGGGTATGTTTAGTTCAAAAGTTGTTTGCATAGTTATACATGTTGCATCCCAAAGTGTAAAGGGGAAAAGGGGATCGAGTATACTCACGGTGGTTGCAAGCTTCCCTACTTGGAATTCCCGCGAGCGAGTTGTTGGAGTAGATTAAGTTGGAGCACCTAGTTCTTCTACACGAGGAAACGTAGGTGTGTGAGTTTGGCGTTCAACGGAAGATTATAATATGGAGTTTAACATAACATAAAGTAGAATAAAATATGATACGAAAAATAATCATCTTTAACTTATACTCTTATATGACACTATGTAACCACTAGAGTTATATTGTATTTCATGGGTATTATGCCCATTAGAATCATACTTGGAGTGTTAAGTCCTAGATGGTATTCTACTACTTTAACATATAAACACAAGTTTAACATTAAAGGTTCGAATGAGTGTATATATATATTTAGGTTAAGTATTACATATTATTAAGTCCAATATTTCATGTAGGAGGTAGAAGATTAAGATCTTCATTTAGGCACCTCGAGTTATTCATGGATATCATGTATGGGGTAGGAAGACAAGCTTCCATTTAGGAACCCCTTGAATGTTCACCACTTCACTTGATGTAAAGACAACCAAGGAGGGTCAAGAACTAGGATTAATACAAGTATGTAAATAATCTAAACTAAAAGAAATCATCAAATCATGTGAGGATTTTATGTTGGAACAACCCAAGTTGTTCCACAATCACTCATTCATCAAAGTCTAAGCTTGACATGACTTGTGGGTTGAATACCCTAACAAAACATAAAGTTTATGAGGTTTAATCCTCTGATTTAAGTGTCTCAACCATGTTTTTAAGCTTAACCAACCATAAGAGAGGTTGTAAGCATTAGGACATTGGTGTGAGATGTGTTAGACACAAGTTGGATGAAGTTTAAACAAGTTTGAAAGAGTATGTAATAAAACAGAAAGTTCTTAGACCATTTCAGGGCAATTCCAGGTCTGATTTCTCCAAGGAGAAGTCAAGGAATCAAACCCCATGATTATCCAAGAAAGTAGGAAGAAGAATCAAGTGATTTCGTTAAGAAATGAGCAAGTTATACCTATTTTAGTGCAAGAGTATGAATCTGTCCGAAAATGCAGATTCTTGCTAGAACTTGAGAGTGTTTAGGAGAGATTTGAGAGTGTTGAAAGTGTCCAAGTGCTTGGAGGACCTTGGGTACTTATAGGAGAGTGATTAGGGTTGTTTTGGGGGGATAATTAAGGCTATAACTCGGTTTAAACAAGGAAATCCCGCTCAAAGTTGAACCTGGTCGCGAGCTGAAATGTTTTCTGCAGACCTGAGGTCCATGCGGGTCGCGTAAGGGGGACAGGGTAAGCCCATGCGGGCCGCGCGCCACTAAGTTTCCGGAACTAAGTTTCATTTATTACAAATTGGCCCCTGAAGTTGTTATTTTGGTGTTTTAAGGTCTTTTAAGGACTATATCCGCCATAAAAGCATAGTTTGAGGTACTTCCAAGTATGAGGAATATAACCGAAGTACAATTAAGCGTATGAGTATCAAAATCAAGTGTCGTTCACGTTCAAGACACGTTTTATGCATATGTTTAGATTAATTACAAGTTTGGCACATAGTTTCCAAGAATAACGATTTAACATCAATTGATTCACAAAATCGAACATACGAGCATATATAGAGTGTGTATAACATATTTGTAACAAAATACGAGTTTCATTAATGATCCAAGTCTCGGTTTTTACAACGATTACAAAGAAAGAACGATTACGAGAATACAAGGTTTCCAAAAATAGAAATACGAACAAAACTTTCTATAAATGGAAAGTACAAAAGAGCCGGGCGTTACAATTATGCTCAAAACAACACCAAGTTGTTACAAATACTACATTTAAGTAGTAAACTTGAACAATTAAATTTGTTCACAACAACACCAAGTTGTTTTTCACCAAATAACATCCACCAGACTGTTACTTTGTTAACCATATGCTACTTCTAGTAAGAGTAGCGAACCATTTGAATTATCAGTTTTATGCAAAACTTTGTTTTAAAAATAATTTTAAAACAGTTTCTTAGTTTTGCAATATACAATATTAATAATATCAATTAGGGTTATGAAAACATAGATCAAACCCAAAATATCAAATGGTTTTATATTGTTTAGTCTTACCGCACATGTACTAAACATTTTCTAACATGCATGTTAGAAAAAAATGTTATAACAAGCACATTATAGAATCGAACGTTTACATAAAAGGTTTTCCAAAGATGTAGTTTAAAAAATAAACCATTTCTCATCATTTTTAATGCACTTATAGGCAATTAAATGTTTACATAAAACATTTATGTTCATTATGAACAATCTCTAACCTCGTATTCGTGATACACATTTTCTAACACACGTGTCAGAAAATTTAAGTCATTTTAAATAAAACATGACAAATCACAAATTAAAGTTGGTGATAAAATCACACACAACTACACCATCACTTTATGGTGATTTAATTATTGTATTCTTACTCTTGTATTTTTTTTTCAGTCTTATCAAGTTAGGCACATAGCCTACTTTTAATACAAGAGACATGGGGTGGAGATAAGTCTCACTTAATTAAAGATTTTATTAGAGATATAAACTCTAATAAAAACTAATAAATTGACATGAAACTCTCCTTAAGAGTTTATCTTCCATATGAAGAGTCTAGTAAATGATTTTAATTTCATTAAATTCATATAAATACCACACCATCACTTTATGGTGATTTAATTCCTTGAAGCCAATCAAACATCAACTTCAATGTATGACATTTTATTTCTAAATCATACAAAGCATTAAAAACAATGCTACAACAAATTGCTTATATAAAATGTCAACATAAAAACATTTCAAAGCATTTGTGTTTTAACCATTTTTAACAATCATGTTAAAATGAAAGAAATTCTAACGCGCACGTTAGAAATATTAACATTTCCACAAAATGTTAATTCGACTTGCTAAAACCACATATATGGTTCAAATAAATAAGTCATTTCTAATACACACGTTATAAACTGAACAATTAAAAAATTGATTCCAAACTAACGCGTTTCATGAACGTTTCTAACACACATGTTAGAAGACAAATGATTACAAAAATCATTATAAGATTTATTTGTTCATATCAATCCATGGGTGAATGAAGAGTCTACTTTAAATAGAGACTTAATTAGAGACATAAAACTCTAATCAAGTAACATAAAACTCTTATTTAAAGACATAAAAGACTCTACTTAAGAGAATTTAACGTTTACAAAAAAACGTATGGTTTACACCAATAATTACGGTCTAACACACATGTTAGAAAATTTAACGTTTAGAAAAAACGTATGGTTTACACTAATAAACCCGATCTAACACAAAAGTTAGAAAAATTAACGATTCCCAAAATCGTTTCAAAAACCAAACGGTTGAACCAAAACTATTCGTTTTGTACTACGGTATAGGATTTAAGATTGTATCTCAATCTCAAGAAATCCAAACACAACAAGTTGTACCACATACATATTTCCCAAAAGAAAATATTTATAAGATCATAGTCTTTAAAAATATTTTTTTATTATAAATCCTTTTGTGAACCCAAAATCCTTTTAAATAAGGTTTTAAGATTGTAACAACAATCTCATGAAATCTGTTTTAAGTTTGTAGGAATTAGGTTCACCATTTATAAAATATAATTACAAAATATATAATAACGAGACTCTCGTTATTCGTAGGAAATATCATAGTACAATACCGGTTGTAATAACTAAATAAAAAGAATATAAAATATAATTATATATACCAATCTTGATTCAAGCCGCATCTCTGGTGGGTCCTTCACGCGCACTTGATAGCATTCTAGACTCGAGTATTCATCATCTTGGGTCTTGAAAAATACTCATTGACTGCAACAAAGAGCACACTAAAACGTTAACGATTTTGGTTGAGGCACGTGTTCAACACGCTTCCCTTAAAACAGATTGCGCGCCTCTACTTATAAAGACGACGCGTCTGTCTCCCAGGGTACAACAGCCGAAGCAGTCTGTACTGCCGGAAATGGCCACGCGCCCGAGGTTACATCGAATAGAATTATAGTGTTTGAACTTGTGGAAAAATAATGATACGAAGGTGATGGAATCGAGTAGAGAAAATTCATCTCTCTATAATTCCCAACATATGGATGTTCAAGTCTTCATCACTTCTCCAAGAATTCTTCATACACATTATTTTTCTCTTGTAGTTTTCTCATCATTCCAATGAGTCACATACCCTACCATTTTTTTACAAGAGTTGTATGTAGTGAAGAGTTTCTTGGTGGTTTTATTAGAGACATAAAACTCTAATAAAGTTTCACTTAATTAGTGATTTAATTAGAGACATAAAACTCTAATAAAAGCTAATCAAGTGACATAAAACTCTACTCAAGAGTTTCACATATGGAGTTTAATTAGTAATTATAATTTCATTCAATTATAAATTAATTAAATATCCATTCACTAATTTTCCCAACAAATATATGGTATCATAGTCAACATATTGTTCTCAAGTGTACTTGAGAGTTTTTTTTTTTTTTTTTTTGGGATGTTCAAGTGATAAATATAGTACACCATGTGTTTGTTGTACTAACCTTGAAGGTTTGGCTGCATGGAAACAAGTTGTAGTATGAGAAGGTCGAAGTATTTGAGTTTTGGTTTGTTTTGTTTGAATTTTAAATATGTTTGTTGTCCGTCTACCTGCTATTCTTATGTAATTTGCCGTGTTGATTGGAATGAAAAAAAAAATTATTAGTTTTTAAATATGTTAGGATAAGTGTGATTTAGTTATTGTGTTTATTTTATTGGTTTTTGAGCCTCATAAGTTAGGTTTGGCTTATTATAAAGAGGGTCCTCCTAATCGTTTATTTGGTGTGCTTTGGCTTATAATAAGAGTCGAGGGAGTTCGTTCATGTCGTGTATTTTTGTGTTCATTCATATGGGTTAAGTGGAGATGGTGTGGAAGCAGAACTGATTTCAAAAGTTAAAATATTGACCTGAAAAGTCAAACATATAAATAATGGTTTTTGACTGGTGTTGTAGGCAAGAATGAAAAACTCTTAAAAGGTATAAAAGGGAGTAGTAAGACTACAAGCTATAATTTATGGGCATTTAGTTTGACACCATGCGGTAACAACTCTTAAGCATTTGCACTTGGCTGTCTAAATTTGATGTCTTGACCCGTTACATAACTCACCAAACCCGTCCATTTGACCACCTCTATAAGCCACATATTTGTCAATTGTTTACTTTTCTCAAGATATGGTTTCCTCTTGCCTATTTGTGTAGTAGAATTCAACAACCGATCCACTAACTATTGAAACTTTACAAGACTTGAGAATTGCTAAACCTTTTGAGATCATTGTGAAATTCATTCGTGTATCAACACATTATTAGTATTGTATTGATTTCTAATCATTTTATTTTTTTAAACAAGCTTTTTGTGTGTTATACGGTAACTTATTATTCAGTTGTTTAAAAAAAACATTCATTTTTTAATATAAAGTAATTTATAAACACAAATCGAAAGCATTCAATAAGTTTATAACTTTTATTACACGTTCACAACCCGTAATTAAGTTTACGAAAAGTTTATAACTCTTCAATAGCCAAGACATGTAATATGTCATACTTTTTGTATGATTTTAATTATGTATTAATCATAAATAGTTTTTAATACAAGTAACTTTCTCGAGCCCGGGAAGCAATCCCGGGTGATAACCTAGTACAATATATAGAAACTCTAGTAAAAACATAAAAGACACAATCCTGAACCTTTAACACAATTATGGAATCAACATCAGTTGGTTACCATACATTATGACATTATAGTTATGATTCTAAGTCGATTAATCGATCACGGCATGGTCCCATGTAAGAGTCTTTGTATCAATTTTTATCTTAGTTGTTATATGCTAATTGACTTGAGTAGCTATTAATTGATTATGGTCATAGCTTTAAAAGCTTTTTTTTTTTTCAAAATCGCAGCATACCCATTCATGTTGTAATCCAACGAAATTTCAGAAATTAAAAACAAATTGATTATTATCTAAGTTTTTTTTTTTAAATTTTAACTGAATTCATATGCTATTGTACGATCTTCATCTAACGACAACACAACCGAAGATGTTCTATCGAGTATCGTGTGCCTATCCTCCTGAGGTGAAAAAAATTACTTTATGTTTTATTGTTAAATCAACCGTAGTGGGCGGGGTTTTGGCGTTTTTTTCCTTCAAAAAACGCCCTCCCACGCCCAAAGGACCACCCCCGGGGTGTTTTTTTTCAAAAATTTTGCTTGAGCGTTGCTTTCAACAGTAACAAACAAACAAAAAGGACGGTTGCTTTCAACGATAACAAACAAAAAGAAATTATTATTGTTTATTTAATTCCACTTTTTAACCTATAAAAACCCAATTTTCACTCATTTTTTATATAAAAAAAAAATACATCATGAATCCCTTCCGACCCCCTTTCGGTGTTCTGTCTAGACCTAGTAACCAAATGCCCACATTGGTTAGGGCATTATGGGACATTATACCACTACACCCGTTTTAAGATAATGTCCAATAATGTCCACATGCTGACTGTATTGCCACATAACGGATAATGCCTAAGACCGCCCGTAATGGGGAGTTTTTTTTTTTTTAATTTTCAAAAAAAACGCCGGAACACGCCCCCATCCCATTACACCTGGGCGTTTTTAGCGTGTTTCCAGAAAAAATTGTCCCCTGCGTGTTTTAAAAAACGCCTAAAATTGAATTGGGAATGGAGTTGACCGTTGGCAACGGTCATTTGTTTATTTATTTGATTTTTTTTAATTCCAATATTAACACACTATATATATTACCCACTTTTTGATCATTTTTTTATAAAAAAACTCACACACTCTCAAACTTTCTCTCTACTACTTCTATAATTTATAAAAACATGCATCCATTCCGACCCCCAATTGGTGTCCCCTCAAGACCCATGAACCCGAACACAACCCAACCGCAACAACCCTTTACCCTTCAAGACATGGACCCGAACATGTTATCGTACGCGGCTTACTTGAGTGGCGCTACTCCATTCATGCAACCCACTTTCGGGTTTGGTCAAGCCGGCAGGTCGCTACCTTCACAACAACAAGCCGAACCCGATGTGGATATCGTGCCGGAGACGCAACCCGAACCGGAGCGAGAGACATCCAAACGTGGCAGAAGGTCGCATAAGAAGAAGGAAGCGAACAAACCTCGACGTAAGCATTCTTACCTTAATTGGACGAAGGAGGAGGAATACATGTTGGCTCGGGCGTGGCTCGAGGTTTCGGAGGACCCCGAAATTGGTAACTTTTATATTTTTTTTTACTTATTTTTTCATACACGTTTATTTTGTTTTATTTTTAACGTACAACTTTATATTTCAATTTGTATCAAACTTTCAAAAGGGCTCCGTTTTTTGGGTTAGGGTTCGTGCACTCTTTTATAGCACGTGGGGTAAGGACGAGCATCGTGACAAAGATTTCATTTCTAGCAAATGGACCGACATCAACAACAAGTGTCACTCATTCCAAGAAATGTATCAACGTAACTATGATAATCGCCCGAGCGGAGAAGGTGACGTCGGGGTTTTAACAAAGGCTTTGGAAGAGTACGAGAGAACGAAAACCGCTTTCCCGTACTATAACGTTGGGAGATTATGAAAGAACGAGTCGCCGAAACCAAAAAGTTTAACAAGATGCAAGAGGCGAGGCAAATGGAAAAGGACATCGAGTTTTTGTCCAAACCGATCGACCACCTCCAAGGCGACGCGTTGATCCCTGCGCAAATGCATCGCCAAAAAATTCGGGAAAAATATGAACTCTAGATCATCATCCTTTTTTTTAACTTTATTTTTTTTCCGTTTTTTTTTAATATTCTGTTTTTTTTCGTTTTTTTTTTTTATTTCAAGTAGTGTAATTTTTTTTTAAATTAATGAGGAATTTTATGTTTTAAATTTAAAAAATGTGTAATGATTGCATGGGCGTTATTGGGCATTATTCTCACTACGGCACTTTTGCAATAACGCCCAATAATGTCATGCTTACTGGACTGCCACATGGCAGAAAACGCCCCATGGTGGGGGCATTATTGAGCTAACCACTACACATGGTCTAAGAGTGGGGCATTATCTTCACCCTCCCATTACACATGGTCTTATGCCATGTTAATTCAATGGCAGGAAGGGAAATTACACAGCCACCTAGAAAGAACAAACAAACATAAAATTTATATTACTTTTTTTTTATTCTTATCGAGCTGCTAATGTAAAAATCTGGGTAGCGTAAACGGTATATTACAATTTTATTCTTGGTTTAAATAAATTTGATATTCTCTTTAAATTTCGTTTCCAATAATTTGTTTTATCATGCTAAGGGGCTGTTTGGCTAAGCTTTTCAAAATGATTTATTTGCTTATTTGCTTTTCTGAAAAGCAAACAAGTCAATAAGCTGTTTTGAAAACCTTTAAAATGGAGCTTTTCAAAATGACTTATTTGTTTATTTGCTTTTCAGAAAGCAAATAAGCAAATAAGTCATTTTGAAAAGCTTAGCCAAACAGCCCCTAACACTCAAAATTCAAGAATAAGAGTGTAATTGTATATGAGGATATAATTATGTATATGTAAGGGGTAACTCCCGTTACCCCTTAACGCCCTAACGGTAGGGTAAATTTATGAAAAAAATTGATGTTTTATCGATCTCATTATCCCTTTTTTGAAACAATGTCCACATAAAGATTTTCTAGATCCGCCACTATATATGTAAATAGATCACCAATTCGAAGATTCACATATATGTAATTAGAAAATCAATTCAAAAATGATCAATATAACAATATACATATATGTAAATCTCGGACTAGCTTTAAAAAGAAAAATCTTAAAAATGGAGGATCAATATGAACATACACGTGTATGTAAATAAAGGACCAATTCGAAAAATTGAAAATCCAAATGATGATTTACATATGTAAAGTATGAACATTACATGAAAATACGAATGAAGACTTACATATGTAAACTCGTGAATAAGTATGAACATTACATAATCTTTGATGAAAGATTTGAAACATAACAAATATGTAAATCATATATCTACATATATATATGTAAAAAGATGAGAATCAGTTTGGAGTAATGAACGAGCGATATCCATTATCCTTAACATATGACTAAATCCGTAAAACCTTAACATATGACTAAATCCATAAAATTCAAAAAGAGAGTACTAAAAATTAATAATTAACTAATAAACTAGAAAGAGAAGAAAAATATACTAATTAGTTAACTAACTAGAGAGAGAAACTAATTATAAAATTACCATTACACCCTTTGTATTTATTTTTATTTTCTAAGATTAAATAAAAGGGGTGGTTTATATTGGTTCTTACAGTTCTCACAAAATTAAGGTTATATATGTATATATATGGAAAGATTTAAATGAGAAAACGCTAAATATTGTGAGAACCGTGAGAACGAATGAAAAAACAACGAGAAAACCAATCAAAACTAAGTTTTTTTAATACAAAACTCAATATAATTAAAATACAACATCAAAAGATTCATTTCTCCTCTCAAAATCATTCTTATTAGACTTTTTACACATTTGTAAATATAAAAAATTTACACATTTGTAAATGGCAAATTTAAACATGTGTAAATTTTCTTTATTTACGGATACTCGTAAATTTAAACATGTAAATTAAATTTCTAACATTGTATTCGATTAATAATGATAGTTGTAAAAAAAATGATTTTGAATTATTATTGACCAAGTTCTCGTTGTTTTTTCATTCGTTCTCACGGTTCTCACAATATTTAACGTTCTCATTTAATCTTTCTCCATATATATATATATATATAGGATTAAGTTCAAACGTGAACAAAATCCCAAGAGTGAACTGCGTGAACTGATCTGGGCCTTTGATTTTTATGATCTTGAGATTAAAGTGAGTGACATGATGGTAATTATTTGGTTAATTTTTTTCATTTACTTAAATACAAAAAGGGTATATGTGTAATTTCAATCTTAAATTGATTGCATAAATCTCTCACAAATCAAATCAAGGATTAGGAAAGATGTAACTTAATTCAATTATTAAAATAATTATTTGTTTAAATGCGATGTACACTTGTGTATTCTGATTTTGCCCTCTTTTTAATGCGATGTATACATGTGTATATCGTCTGTTTTTGTGATATCGCAGAATTTTTTTGTATTGAATGTTGATGTACACCTGTGAATTACTGTACACATATGTATGATGCTGAGTACACATGTGTACTGTTCTATTTATATCCAAGTACACATGTGTATACCGTTGAAATATGAAGGTTACGTGGATCTTAATAATCAAAATTTGAATATTGGTGATGAAATCTGAAATAAAAATTAAAATTGAAATCTGGTGATTGGTTGTTTGTTTTGATAATTATCTTATTAATAAATAAACATAATGTGGATAATGAATTTAAATTAGGAAAGATGTAACTTCAATTATTAAAATAATGATTTAAATCTAATTTTTTTATATAATTACAATCCTACCCTTAACAACTAAAAAGGAAACCAAGGGTCCATATGTGTTCACGCAGTTCACCCTTGGGAGGTTGTTCACGCTGGAACCCTACCCTATATATATATATATATAGGCTAGGAGTTGGCTAGAAAGTCCAAATTTCTACCATGGTGTTTTATATTCATAGTTCTACCATGATGTGTTTGAAGTTTTTATATTGTTTAGCATTTTGTATTTTATATTCATAGTTCTACCATGGTGTCTATTAGAGTTTGAATATGGTGTTTTAGTAATCTTCATTCTATTATTTATGAGTTTTAGGTGTGTTTTATGCCTGAAATTATTGTATTTTATGACTTTTTACACTTTTTAGGAAACTTGGACTTTCTAGCCGAACCTCACCCTCTATATATATATATATATATAGGATTATGTGAGAAGTAGTAGGCTAATTGAGAAACTTGAGAAGCATTCTGGACCACACATTTTCCCTAAGCAAAAAAATGCAAAAAAAATGTAAAAAAATGCAAATTTTTTTTTGGGAAAAATCGGAGCTTTTTCTTTAAGGTTTTTTTTTTTTTTTTTTTTTGAGGATTTATACACATGTGTATATTGTTAATCTTTTAACTATACATATGTGTATATTGTCAAATATACATATATGTATATACATGTTTAAAATTGAAAAATAAGTGTTATTTAGAGTTTAGCATTAGTATTTTTTTTTTTGGGAAACCAGGGAAATCCTCCGGGCAAACCTCCGGGCAAACCTTTTATTAATGATGTTCAAAATGAGACTACAAACAAGAGCATTTGGCCAAGGCGACTCGCCAAAAACCAAACCACAAAAAAAGAAAACAAACAAACAACCAACATACAAAGAACCCCAAACTAAAAATGAAAAGAAGCTAAACTCCACGAGCGATGTCTCTTGCCGACTCATCCGTTTCAGATTCAACCTCTACTTCATCTTCAACATTTGTTTCAACCAAAGCTTCATTCACCGGGTCAAACTTTGTAAGCATCACATAATAGGCCTTTAATTTCTCCGACCATGAAGAGAAAACATCATCCGGCGGTTGCGTATTCGTCTCGTAAAACTTACGAACCATTAACATTTCTTTTTCCCATAATCCATGCTCGGTATCAAAACAATCATCCTCACCTTGAAGAGTGCCAAAAGTATTCTTTGTTTCAATTATAGGATCCTGTCGAGGCCTAAACATATTCTTTGAGACATCAAAAAACCCGCTACCTCTAGATTTCTCTCGTAACTTATCAACCATAGAGTTCATTGGGCTTTTAAACTTTATTATATTCAATGGATCAGCACTTGGGCCAGATGGGCCAGAAGTCTGCAAAGGCGGGAAGTCCAAACTGTTAACTTCCGACACTGACTTTGGGCCCAGCCCAGATTGCGACACAACATTAACATCTTCATGAACTGAAACAGTCGCTGAGCCCATCTCCATTTCCGAATCACCTTTAGGCCCAACAAAACCAGTGCACTCGGTTGGGCCACACTTATCCGATAAGCCCACAACAGAACATCCACCACTGTTAAGCCCAGCAGCCTCATCCCTGGGCTTAACTGGGCCTGGCTTCTTAATCGAACACAAATTTGGGCTAGCACCACTACCCGGAATAACAGATGGGCCTGCTTCACTTGATTTCGGACCATGAGCCAACCTTTCAACATCAACCTTAGCCAAGGGAGCCCACTTTACATTGGGTTTTTTCCGTGTACTAATGTGAACCCATCATCTTGAACTATCGACTTTTTTAAAATAGATTTTGAAGCCGGTTGATCTACAATATTTTTACCTTTTACAACTTTATCACCCGGCTTTTGTATTAAATGGCATGCCTCCATATGACCAAAAACATTACATTTCCCGCATATAGGAGGCTTCCATTTGTATGATAGATCAAGATAAGCAATTTTGCTTGGTAAATCATTTAAAGAAGGGAACCTAACCTTTACCCGATTAGGCAAGCCACATAAAGCACTAACCTCTACAAGAACACGAGCAAAGCTTAATGGTCCCCTCTTGGTTTCACAACGTTCATATGTTGCCTTGTCTAACATAAGCGGTTTTCCAACTCCACTAACAATTTGACCAATATTGCCTCCATTCCATAAGCAAATCGGAAGATCCTTTATAGTAACCCATATCGGCACTTTGTCCAAATCCGGTTTAGACAAAATAGTATCCGGTTGCCAAAGTTGTAAAACAAGTGGAACATTTTTTACCAACCATGGGTTCCTTTCAAGAACTTGGAGCATACCCTTCTCATGATCAAAGGTAAAAAAATAGAATCCACCACTCTTTTTGTTAATGGATTTTAATCCAAATTTGTGCCACATCTTAATGAGGTTCTCTTTTACCACTTGAAATGACAAATTATCGCCCATAAAGTATCCATATAGTTGCAAACGATGAGCCTTAATACTTTTGGTCATAAAATGTCCATTAAGATTCACAATAACCTCCCCTTCTTCAACCATAGGGGGCTCATACATCAATCTTGTTTCACTCTCTTCAATTTCAAGACCTTTCGTTAGTTGAGAGAATAATTCTTGGTTCCAAAATTTTGTACCAAAAATTGGATCCACATTAACACCATTAGGCCCGAATTTCAAATTAGGATCACACACAAACTGAAACATAGGCTTTTTTAAATTGTTGGGCTCAAACGACCCAAATTGTAAATGATCTGTGATCTTTTGAGGCCCAGACAAAATGTGCATATCATGATTTAGCCCATCCCTAATTTCGGATTTATCAAGACCCGTAGAATCATCAGGTTTACAACCTTCCTCCCCAGACCCAATAGATTTAGAATTAACTGGGCCCACCATAGGTGATGGCCCAGTATTTTCTGGCCTAACCTCATTAATTTGTTGGCACAAATTCTCCGTACTCAGGCCTACTTCAGCATCAGTCTCTGATAATAACTCATCAGTAGCATGCCCAACCTTCAAAGAACTATTTAGACCATCTGAAATAGGCCCAATTTCCTGCTGATCTGCAATCGAAACAGGCCCACTCCCAACCCTAGCAGATGCGTCATTCTCAGCAGCCGCAAACGAACATTCTCTGCCATCCAATGATTGGATGACGTCATCTCCTCGTTTTCCGTTCCCATGTGTAAACAATAATTCCGGCGAAGAAACCGGCAATATCTTCACCGGAGATGCTTTTTTTGCAATAATTCCGGTATATTTTCACCAAGATTTAATCCAGAAGTAGATTCCGATGACTTAACCACCTGAGAACCAGATTCCGATAATATACTCCCCAGATTTCCATATAAAGCCACCATATCCATTGCATTCTTTCTCCTATTTTCATAAACTGCCTGCAGCTCTTTCTTTCCAAACCCTGATGAACTCCGTGACGACTGAATATCATCCGTATTACTCTGATTCTTCATAATCACCGGGGATGAGTTTACAGACTCTTTTCTAGCCATCGAATAAGAAGAATTAGACGATTCAATACCAGAGTTTCCCATTTTTTCCGATAAGTCCGAAACAGATTTCACCACTAAAACTGTCGGATCAGTGGATATAGATCTGCTCAACACACAAACTTCAGGAACTATACCGGAATCACCATTTTTCTTCTCTATATCATCTTTTCGTTCATCTTTCTGCACAGCAACCTCTGAATCTTCTATATTCCCATTTACCAGCTTATCCCACCAAGAGGCCACTTGTTCTTTAATCACTGTTGCATCCTCCTTCGTTGTAGATCTAGTGTTATATACTTTGGGCGGCGGCGTCTTCTTTTTCTTCCCCGTAACCTCATAAAAACAAAAAACCTTTCCCTAAACACAACTAAAAAACGATCTGAACAGTGTAGAGAGGAAGATGGATAATGGATTAAGGTGTTAGATGGCGGTAGGCGGTGGTGAGAGGTGGATGACGGCTAAGAATAAGGAGAGAGAGGAGAGAGCATTTTCTCTCTCACCTTAAGTGTGTGTTTAGGAAAGGTTTTTAATACCGACACTATTGGGGTTAGCATTAGTATTTAGGGTTTAGCATTAGGGTTTATCAATAGTATTTAGGGTTTAGCATTAGGTTTAACTTTAGGGTTTAGCTTTAGGGTTTGCATTAGGGTTTAGCATTAAGGGTTTAGCTTTAGCTTTAGGGTTTAGCATTAGGGTTTAGCTTTAGGGTTTAGAATTAGGGTTTAGCTTTAGGGTTTAGCATTAGGGTTTAGCTTTAGGGTTTAGAATTAGGGTTTAGCTTCAGGGTTTAGGGTTTAGCATTAAGGTTTAGCTTTAGGCTTTATGGTTTAAGGTTTAGGGAAAATTTTGCATTTTTTTCACCTTTTTTTGCATTTTTTGCTTAGGGAAAATGTGTGGTCCAGATTGCTTCTCAAGTTTCTCAAATAGGGTGGACTTATCTTAGGATCCCTACCCTATATATATATATATATATATATATATATTGTAACGCCCTGCGTTTTCATACTTTCCATATTTAGAAACCATTGCTTGAAATTCTATTTTATTTGGAAATCTTGTATTCCTTGTAATTGTATTTCGTTGTATCGTTGTAAAATCCGAGACTTTGATCGTAATGAAACGAATCTTTTATTCATCGTTTATACATGTTTATACATTGATACGTGCACTCGTTTGATACATGGTTCGTAATTTGTATAAACATAAGCTTAACTCGTAAACAATGATCGTGTATTCGTAATCCTTAAATCTTCATACATTTAAACACTTAGTTATTCGATTATAAGATTAAGTTGTATGTATTTTTTTCACTTGATCATACCAAACTATAAACCATACATACTTGTTACATTTCATGTGTTATACACACCTATGTTATCACACTTTTTGCTAAATTAAAACATGTCATTTATGCATTTTGGACCTTGTTACAAGTTACATACATACTAGACACCATGTAACACTTTATTAAACATCAAATATATACCTTCTAATGTCAAAAAAATAAAATAAAATAAAAAATTATAGGGCTGTTAACAACCTTGCGTCAGCCCACTTAATTTCCTTGTTTTGAGTTATTTAGCCCACTAAACACTTCCAAAGCCCAACCCAATGAAACCCTAATCCATCCCCTATAGAACCCAAGCCTCCCCCAAGCATTTTTCACTTTCTAAACACTCTCCATTCACTCTCAAACACTCCAAACCGTATCTGATTGCAGAAGTTCGAGCAGATTTATACCACTTCACTAAACTCAATTCTTATCCGATTCACTCGATTCTTTTTCCTACTACTTTGTATTGACCTTAGCTACGTTTCCATGGGTTTTCCCTGGAAAACTAGAGCCTGGAATGTTGCCAAAAGGGCTCCAAAGTAGACTGATTTTTCTGTTCTTGTTTCAAACTTTGATAAACTTGTTTAAACTTGAGGAAACTCATCTCAAACCTATGTCCTTATGCTTATAACCACTTCCATGGTTAGTTAGGCTTAAAAACAAGGTTGAGACATTCAAAATCAGAGGTATAAACCTCACAAACTTTCTGTTTTGTCCAAGGGTTTTAACCCACAAGTGATGCTCAAGTTCAAGACTTGATTGTGTGATTTAGGATTAGCTTGGGCTAACCTACTTGAAAATCCACACATTGGTTTGTAACGCCCTGCGTCCCTAAACTTTAGGCTTTTGGCAAGTTTAGTCCCTCGACTTTGCATATTGTCAGTTTTAGTCCTAAATCTATGTAACATTGATATTTTTAATACTTGTGAAAATTTGTGAGTCTATATGATGCTAGAATCTTGATTCTTGATACTTAAACTATGATTCTTGATGCTTAACTCTAGACTCTTGATACTTGACACTTGGAAACTATGATTCCATGAGACTTGATTCTATGATTCTTGATACCTAATTCTTTACTCTTGATACTCAATTGGTGCTTGGCTCTTGAGACTCGTGAAACTTGATTCTTGGTTGAACAAGAGACTGGAGTCTTGTCACCGGCGGAGTCTATTAAACTCTGAAACTTTTTGGTGTTTATGATGTAATCTAGTTATGTGATGCTTTTACCAAACAATACACAACGCTTAATCTAACTCACAAAACAAATCAAAGACGGGAACGCGAAAAGGATAGGATTGACCAAGTGGCAATCCGATCGGATGCCCATCCGATCGGATAGCCATCCAAGTTCTTGAGGATGATGGTTTGAGATGATTTCACCGTGAAATCTCTTAGATCTGAGTTCTTGAGGATGATGTCATCATCGTGGTTTGTGTAAAATACCATATGATGTCATTCCTGGTAAGATCTAGCTCAGACCTGAGGAGTTCCATGTGTTTTTCACCGAATCTAAGCTAGATCTAGGATTTTTCATAATAAAACTTAAGTTATCTTCATCTTTTCTTCAATATTTCACTTTAAACGGTGGAATCCGGGTCTAAACGGACTGTAGACTTGATGGGTAGTCTAGAATTGGTTTGGAAACGGATTGTTTCCAGAGAAGACGACCATAGTACGGATTCCGACATAAACCCGTTGTGAACAGATGACTGAACGGACAGGGGTGATTCCCATCCGATCAGAACGGTTGTGTGTTGATGAGTTTGCCATTGTCTCGGTACGTACCGTGCCGTCATCGTTGATCTAGAAACTTAGAAACTTTACAAAATTATAGACGGAACAAGGACCACTCGATCGAGCGGCAATCTAATCGGATGACCATCCGATCGAACAGCCACTCGATCAGGTGACACTTGTCTCACAACCTTTCAACACTTAGAAACTTTTTCAGAAACTTGAAACTTTGGGACCCTTGATCGAATGGCAATCCGATCGGATAGCCATCCGATTGAACAGCCTTCCGATCAAAGCAACCAAGATACTTAGCAACAATTACACTTGAATCGAGTGGCAATCCGATCAGATAGCCATCCAATCGGGTAGCCATCCATTCCCTCACACATTGTCACCTCAATCGACTGGTAATCTGATCGAATGGCCATCCGATCGGACAACCTTCCGATCCAGTGACTGATCCGACACTTTACGCAATCTCGCCATTCTGCCCGACTCTTATCTGTTGTAATCTAATCAGGCTAATTCTAAAGAAGCTCCCTTTGATCCAGTAACGGTCTTAATTGTTAAGCAATCACTGTGAGTATACTCGATCCCTTTTCGTTTTTAAACTTTGGGATGTAACATGTATTCTATAAACTACGAAACTTGATACTTTTGAATCTAAACTCTATCTTATGTGTACGTGAAACTTGTGATTCTTGATTCTTGATTCTTTGTGCTAAGTGACGTTTAATCCAAAGTGTGTAGTTCTGCCTTAACAATAGTAGCGCTATAGGTGATGCACCTCCCCATTATTCTCGGGGGTATTGTTAGGAGTAGGGTTGTAAATGAACCGAACGAACATGAACAAGGCCTTGTTCGTGTTCGTTCGTTAAGGAAATAAATGTGTTCACGAACGGTTCATGAACACTTACCGAACGAGATTTTATGTTCGTGTTCGTTCATTAAGGAAATGAGCATGTTCGCGAATGGTTCACGAACAAAAACGAACACAAATAAATTTGGTGAACGCAACGAAGGATAAAGATAGATGGCCCAGAGAGTAGCACTCGAACTTAAATCCCTTATTGTGGAACGGAGGTCGATCGTATTCGTGGATGTAAATAATGAGAAATGAAAGGGAAATGATGCATAAACAAGGTGAAAGTGGGTTTCCTAGTTTAATTGTTAAGGAAATAAAATAAATAAAAGTTTAATAATATAAAAAGTACAAATAAAATATAAGAAAGTACAAAGATCTTCAATTAAAACACAAACATACGAACATAAACGAACGCAAATCAACGAATGTTCACGAACACCTTACCGAACATTCACGAACACAATCGAACGAACGAGACCTCTGTTCATGTTCGTTCATTTAACTAATCGAACGAAATTTCTTATTCATGTTCGTTCGTTTATTAAATGAACGAACATAAACGAACTTCCCTCCGAACGGTTCACGAACTGTTCGCTGAACGTTTGGTTCTTTTACAGCTCTAGTTAGGAGGATTCTAGTTTACCTTGAGTCTTGGGTAAACACTAAAGCATCAGGATACTTGGGTTATCACTGGTTGGACTGCGACACTAGCACGACTGAAACTATTTTTTACCTACATTGTGGATATGAGTTGTTTTTAATCTATTTACTCAAACTTGTATACTCGCCAGTTAATTTTTGTACTGACTTTATTTTAATACATGTTGCAGGCTGATAGGATGCTGTGAATCAAGAAAATGCTAGGATGCTGCTTAGAAACACATCTTAGTCAAATTTAGAAACTCTGAAACTATTATGGATGAATGTATTGGATATTTTGGGGTGTTTGATGCTTTTAGACAATTTGATATGAAATTTTGATTAATGTCTACCGAAATTTTTAGTGTTATGGAATCTCATGAGCAATCTGAACGCTTAGTGCTCGCACCCCGATGTTTCCGCCATCGGTTGGGGTGTGACATGATTGAGGTTTTCTCATAGATTAGTTGTTCATATTCTATTGTTTCTTGTAAGTTCATGACCATCCTTGTTGTTCATAACAACAAGTGTAGTGGTGAACAATAGAGGTACCTAAATGGAAGCTATGTTCTTCCTACCTCATGTATGAATTCCATGATACTTAGAGGTGCCTAAATGAAGACTTTAATCTTCTACCTCATGCTTGACTTATATGATGTAATATACACTATGTAATACTTATGTAACAACCAAATAATCGAACTCTTGGTGATGAACTAATGGACATTCGTCAAGGCAGTAGATTGTATCATCTTAGGCCTTGACAACTTGTCACGATTCTAATGGAACTTTGTTCCATGAGAACATTTAAACTCTTTTAGAGTTTCATAGTGTAAAGAACAAGTGTCATAGTTGTTAGATGATTATTTTCATATGTTTATTTTTCATGTTATTTAAACTCCAAATCCCTAGAAACATATGTAAACACCTCTTAAACTCCAAATCAAACACATTCAACTTCCTAGTCTCAACAACTTCGTCACATGGGATAATCGAAAAGCATATGCAACTTTGTGAGTACACTTGACCCATTTTTCTTTTAATACACTTTGGGTGCAACATGTTTTACTTGTTAAAATGCACTATTCACAAACATGCTTTTATTCGTTCAATCCTTATACATGCTTTGCTATGATTAGGTTCATGCTAGAATACATACCACTTGTTAACTCGGCTTAACAATTATAGCGCTATAGGAGTAGCACACCACCCGACGGGGTTTTGTTGAGTCTTTATTCTATAACGGTCTCGTCACTTTTGGTTCGAGGGATGCTAAATACTAGTGGACACTAGAGTTGACATATTGTTATGCATGATAGATTGACCTTGTATACCAATTGCTATGTTGGATTGAAAATACCTTTTTATATATATACCACGAGTCTAAAACTAGTATACTTGCCAATACCTTTGTATTGAACTATGCGTTTAAAACATGTTGCAGGTTTAGCGATGATGTTGATGATGCATGGAATCTAGTAGGATGCTTAGATACACACTTTAAATTTTGTATTTTATTTGTATTGTATTTCATTATTCATGTTGTATTTGTTTCAAATCCTTGTAATTGACTCTTTAGAAATGAAATGAAAATTCATCACTTAAATACTTGTCGCAAATAGTGTTATGAAGTCTCTTGCAATCTATTTCGTCTCACTCCTATGTTTCCACCATCGGTTGGGGTGTGGCATATATATATATATATATATACACACATATCGCGACAACCGTGAGAACTAATGAATAAACCGCAAAAACTTGGTCACAAACATTTCAAATTCAAAATTTCTTTTTACACTTATCATTATTAGTCGAATACAATGTTAGAAATTTAATTTACACGTTTAAATATACATGTATTAATAAATCTTGAAAATTTATACATGTGTAAGTTTTCTCATTTACAGATGTGTAAATCGTGTAAATCTGTTGTATTTAACAAATTTACACATGTGTAAAAAATCTAATAAGAGTAATTTTGAGAGAATAAATGAATTATTTGATGTTGTAACTTCTTTTTTTAATGTTGTATCTTAATTACAATGAGGTTTCTATTAAAAAAAATTGGTTTTGATTGGTTTTCTCATCCGTTCTCACGGTTCTCGCAATATTTAGTGTTGTAAAGATAACCCTCCCCTATATATATATATATATATGTGTGTGTGTGTGTGTGTGTGTGTGTGTGTGTAGTTAGGTTAAAATGAAAATTTATACGAGTTGTGAGAACTTAGAGAACTCGGCCTTATGAAAGATTTTTTCCAAAAAAAAAACCTAAAAACCTAAAAATATAAGCTTTTCCCAAAAAACAACTAGTTTTTTTTTTCATTTATGCCAGCCGTAAATGCTATAAAAAGTGATGCCATGCTTATTTGATCAGCTTTTTACAGCTGTTGTAAAGGGCCCAAAAACACCACTTCAAAGATTTTTTTTTATTTTTTTTTTACGGCAGTCTTTTCTAACATTGGGAACAAAACTCGCACGGGGAGGCCGAGTTCTCTAAGTTCTCATAACTCAGAATGGTTTTCTCTTGATCTTGATCCTATATATATATATATATATATATATATATGGTCATGATTTAGAGAAAACGGGGGAAAGTGTGAGAACGGTAATGGATCGTCAGATCAAAACAATCAATGGACTAGATTGCGCGGTGGCGTTTTCTTAAATAACATCAATTTTATTATGTGGGATGCGCTTCATTAAGGGTAAATGGGGTCTTTTACAACTCAAATTCGAAACGCCAACAAAAAATGATAACAAGCCATTCAAAAAAAACAAAACGCCATTAAATACAAAACGCCAGAAATTAGTGATAAAACGTGTTGGAGATTACAGGAAGAGGAAACAACACAGTATCTGAAATTCAGTTATTAACATTTATTATAAGAAATTCCCTCCTAAATTACGCACCAAAAACATCATTATATAAACGACGTTAAACATCGCTTCCATAATCACTTCAATCTATCATTCTGCAAAAACATCTTTTACCAAAAATGCCAATTTAACCAAAACGCCAAAAATGGCAACCATCGTTTGGTGGAGATACACTCTGGCAATCAGGCGATTCGTCCTACTTTTTGAAAACAGAAGGAGGGTGTAGGTTAGGACGATCAAGGCAATTTTGAAGATGGAAGAAGAGGTATAGAGGGGTATCCTATCTCTTGGCATCACTCTGGATAACGAATGCCATGAAACACATAAGCTTATGAAAACATTAACAAGGAAATTTGGACCAATCAAAGCAGATGGAAAGCCGGACCCTGTCATGACATCATGGTGTTTTGATGATGAAACAGACATGGTGATCGTTATATACGACAGCGGAGAGCATGAAGACTACCTGCTTGAAAACATCATGACAAAGCAGGGGCTTGGGTTCATGGAAGAATTGCACAACGTCACTTGTTTAAACACAGACATGGACTCAAAAATGGCGTTAATGCAAGACATGTTCAAATGGAGGCTTCAGAATCTTCAGGAACAAGAATCCGATGAAAGTGAAGGTGATGACATGGATGAAGGTCTAGATGAAGACTCCGAGGAAGAAGACGACGGAAGTGATGGATACTTCTCGGATAAAGTACATTCTGACGAAGAGTTTTAATTTTTTTTTCTTCTGTGTAATCTTCTTTTTTTCTTAAGATAATTAAATGATATATTTCTCTATTTAGTTGCAAAACGCCAAAAAAATACTACAAAAAGTTATTGCTTATAAAACGCCAAAAATAATAAAAAAATGTTTATCCTGCTTAATATTTTCTCCATTATATATTTTGTCATCTTGGTCTGCATAACGCCATTTAAAAAACGTCAAACTTGGAAGATGGGACGTCTATCACCCTAGAACTGATAAAGCTGAACAAAACAGTAAATACACACAATAACTGAAAAGACGGTTACTTTATTACTATCATTTATTATAATAAAAATCTCGCCTAAACTACGCGCCAAAAAACTCCTATAAGAGAGGGGTCTCTACACAATGAATTGATCACACCCAGAAAAACAAAAGCCATGTTCTCTAGAAACCACTCACTTTAAAACGTCAAAAAGTTAGTTAAAAAACCACAGATGGCAAAGCTTTCACTGAATGGATTCTTCTCTAGATGGTTATCTCTATAATCTTTTGCTGAATGAGACTGACAAATATTCAAGAAAAAGAGACTGATGACAGTTATATGTCATCATGTGAGCTTTGTTCTTGATGAATATATGCATGGCATGAAGGGATCAACACAAGTGTAAAATGCTATTTTGGACTCTATTATTATAAATAGCATTCAAGCAAGAGTTGATCTTTAATGACATGCCACCAAACAAAGAATATAACACCAAAAAACAGGATACCACTAACAAGCTTCGTCTAAAAAAGAAGGTGTTATGTAGGAAAGTTGGCATCTAGTTAAGGTATTCAAAGGTTCAAAACGCCAAAACAAATTCAAGAAGAAGAGGCTGATGACAGTGAAGATTTAGATGAGAATTTAGATTACAATTTTTAATTTTTTTTCTTTTTCATTTTCTATTGTTTTGTTATATAATTATCTGTTGTTTGTTATCTAATTCTCTACTAGTAAAATACATTATTATATAAAACGCCAAAAACTACAAACACCAAAACGCTATAAGTATGAAATTGTGAGAACGGGTGCTGGCAAAGCACCTTGTCAATGTATTAAACGCCAAAAAAATTGATTAAACGCCATAAAAAACATTTGATCTTGATGTAATCTTATGAAAATATTAAAGACTCGTAGTGAATTATTATACAACGCCACAAAACGCCAAAAAAATTGACCAGGGAAACGTTATAACGCCAAAAAAAATTATCTATGTGACACAAAACAATTAATTCAACGTGACAGATCTAAGAAAAAATAAAATTCCAATTAGTTAATGAATATAATTAACGCCAAAATTGTCACACCCCGACCACATAAAACAACAAATCGTGGCGGAAACGTCGGGGAGTGTTGTAACAGAATTATTGTTTCAAACCATGGATACGAAGAGTTTCGTTTTATTAGATATTAAACATTGTCTTAAAGTTAAACAAGCAAGTCAAACACAGTCTATCATCATTATTAAATCACTAAGGCCTCGTCCAGTCCAAAGTGAGCATGCATCCTATTCGCAATCAACATTAAGCAACACCACCTGAAACATACTTAAAAACAAAGTCAGCAAAGAAATGCTGGCGAGCTCATAGTTTTTGTATGAGTGTCAGATTCATGGCTCGTCTACATGTTGAAATAACTCGTACAACTTCGTTGTTCGATAGTAGAAAACCTTGTTTAGTAAAGTGTTTGTATTGTAAAATGAATAACCAAGTCAAAACAGATTGGTTATAATTTATAAACCTTGATGCTATGAATCTGAACCCAAAACATTTGTTTCGTAAACCAAATCGTAAATCGTCCTCGTAATAAAACTCGTATGGTTTATATCGTTTAGTAAACCTCGTTGTGTGACATCGTTTAACTCGTTCTCGTTATAGATCATCGTTCATTTGTTTAAATCGTTCATAATTGTTCAATCGTTCAAAATCGTTCTGGTACAAATCGTTCTCGTACCAATCGTTCTCATTTTAATTGTGAAAACTACTTTTTGGACGTCTCGCTAATAACATTCAAACCTTTGTGACTCGTTCAACTCCTTCTTGCATTAACAAACCTCCAAAGGGTAAGTTAACAATCATCAGATTTAGTCGTTACCCACTGATGTGTGTGAAGTGTTATATATATTAGGTGTATATTTTAAGCCCCTTTAACACTTATTTTAGCCAAGTTTTAAATTTATAAAACACGATATTTTACTAACACTAAACACACATATGGGCAAGTGCACCCATCGTGAGCGTAGTATAGCGTTGGTAAGATACCGAGGTCGTCCAAGGACACAAAAGCTTTTAATACCGGTTTATCCTCAACGTCTAATCAAAATAAAAAGTTTAGAAAAAGGTTTTAAACTAAGAAAAATAAAAACTAACTAAAATGCTGAAAATAAAAATAAAAATAAAAACAGATAGACAAGATGAATCACTTGGTTCCGATTCGTATCTAGTGTAACCTTTGAATATTTCCGCACTTTTGCACATAATTAAGAGATTATCTTAGTTATTGTAGTAGGCCCCTCTTTTGAAGGTGACGTTACCCTCACCCCAGTAGTTTGAGTCAGCAAGGATACAATCCTAAAAGGGTGGATTATTGGAAGATAATTAATTAAGTTATTAATGCAATATTATGGTAGGCCCCTCTTTTGGAGGTGACGTTACCCTCGGTTAAGTAGTCTGAGTCAGCAGGGATACAGTCCTAAATAGCCGGGTTATAGTATTAATAGTAGTTAACTTATGAGGGGATCAAAGAGTTTAGACCCCCGCCATCCAATACCGTGAAGTATTGAAGGAGGTCCTACTAAATTTGACCCAGGTCCATTGCAGGACCTCTAAACGCTGAACAATGGCAAGACCTTTACCAAACCGTTCCCTTAACCCCCGACCAGGTAGCCAACATACCTCCATATAGACCGTGGAGATATGAATGGTGAAAATCTTTTATTTTATATAGACAGTAAAATAATTTCAAGACACCACGGACAAACGATAAAGAAAGATCACCTTCAACATAAGCAACTAGTTATTAAAGTCATTAATACAAAACCAAGTAAAAAGTGCAAAAGATTAGAAATAAAAAGTACTACACTAGACACTTTGTCTTCACCAAGTGATGTAAGAGACTTAGGCAAACATGGCCTTGATTGTCAAGAACTCTTACGATCAATCTTGGATCCCGAGACGACTCACACACTCTATGATGGACAATGGATGATGGTGGTGGATGATGGTGTTATGGTGGTGGTGGGTGGTGGGTGAAGTGTGAGAGAGGTGGTGTGCCAAGGGATAGTTTGAGCTTGAGCCAAGCACTTCTATTTATAGGCTGAACAGAAGCTCGGGCACGGCCCCGTGTCCAGTGGGCACGGCCCCGTGTCCACATCCTCTCTTTCTTCATTAAATGCAGCTTTGTCTTATTAGTTGACCACGCCCCCGTGTCCGCTGAGCACGACCCCGTGTGCAGAAGAATCTTTGTACTATGAAGATTTGCCTGGATTGTGCGAATCTTATAGTTGACCACGGCCCCGTGTCCGCTGAGCACGGCCCCGTGGTGGGCAATAGAAGCTTCTACCACTTTGTCTTTTCTGCTGACACTTGGGCACGCCCCCGTGCTGGCTGAGCACGGGGCGTGTTCAGGACTCTGATCTCTTATTTTGCTTGGGAAGATGTTGTAATGGGGTTGGGCATGCCACGTCTTGTCCCTTTTCTTGTATTTATGTTAGATTTTGATGTCTTTTTGCTTCTTTTGTTAATTTGAGCTCATTTAATCCTGAAAATACAAAAGGAAGACAAAAGCATACGTTTTCCAACATTAGTACTAAAAAAGGGTTAGTTTTATGCCTCATTTGATGAAATTTATATGTTACATTTTGAACACATCACCCACCTAACCCACACATAACCATGGGTGCGGTCTGATAACGGGATTTGTCAGATCCTATGGTACCATAACCTAATACTGGTCGGTTCGGCCAAAATTAATGAATGTCATTCGTTATGTAACTACAACCAACAAGCTCGTTCACATTATCGAAATCGTTATTTGTTTAATATAAACCATCTTAATCGTTTTGAAACCATCGTTAAAATATCGAAATCGTTAGATACATATGAATCACCCCAAAACAATCGAAAACAGTAAAAGAGGGGATCTATGTACTCACCTTCGGGTGCGTTTTTATAAGTTAACACAATCCCTCAAATTGTTTATTCGTCCTAAATTAAATAAGAATGATTTAATAATCAAAAACCCACAAAAATAACGAAGTTTCTCCGATACTTAGAATTTTCACATAACTTTGAGATTTCTCGAAAAGTTATTATTTTTTATTATTTTGGTGTATTTATACATATGGGTTAGCGTACTACACATAATCTTGTCAACACTAACACATCATCATACACATATTGTAAAACACATAGCACATTGTAACACATAAAATTTACCCATGAACAACCCATTCTAGTGTATGTCGAAAAACACTTATTTTAGTTATTCGGTAACATTTTCGGGTGTCGGAAGTCACGTATGACCAACCAATCACCAAGTAAACTTAATATAAGTTAAAATACTTATTTTTATACCAAAAATATCAGTTTACTTACTGATCTAAAACAGTTTTATAAAAATCCTCCGAAAAGACGATTTTTAACCGTTTTACCGCATAGTTTTGCATCAAACGTTACCCGAACCATCCCAAATCGAAATGACTTAAAATTTTAACACAACCCATGTTATTTACTGAATAAAATAATGGTTATACTCATGATAGTGCAGGTCTTAAACAAAGCACATAAATCATGCAAATTTCACATAATTTACCACTTTTAAAGCTATATGTACAACACGCAAAGCTATCAAACCTATGTCAAAGTTTCATGCCATTATAATGTACCAAATAATAATATTTTTAGTGTTTATAACCTGTTCAAAAATATTTTTGTCATACAATCACTTTTTATCACTTCTTGAGCTTTAAACCAACATATATTCACATGTACAAGTGCCTAAAGCATACTATCATAACATCATCATTTTATGTTAATCTAAATGCATCAAATATGTGATATATTCAGATTTATTTGCTGATGTAATTTACATTTAACATATCATACATAAATCACCAAATACTTGCATTTTTACCACCATTCAAGAACATGTAACACTTAAACAAGTACTTTATCAAAATAAAGCTCAAAACTCAAACACATATGTATATGTGTACGGTTATACATATACATATACATCACCATTTTTTTTATTTGTAACATGACCCATTTCATTTTAGATTTCAAGTTTAGTGAAAATCCCAAGATTCAAGAGAAACTTCAAATCATCAAGAACAACCAAGAATCGAAGTATGATTTAAACATAAGTGTTATACCTTCAATATTCAAGTGGGTTGTGGGATGAGATTTTGATGATAGGAAGCTTGAAATTACTTGGAAACCCTTTAGATCTTCACACCAACTTGAAGGTTGCTAGAAATCAGCTTGAATATGAAGAACAATATTGAAGAAAGGATGAAGATGGGAGGTGATGGTGGTTACGGTTTGGGAGGAGAGAGGAGGGAAGGGTTTGAGTGATGAAATGATCTTGCTTGATTGTTTGTGATATGTATAGATATTGGAAAGATTATGAAAGATTTAAAGGGAAGCATGCAAAGACACATGGCTCACAAAGATCAAATAAAATATATGAAAGATCTAACAAATATTTGTGGGGTCCCTTATGTATTTTAACCGTAAATGCATATGGGGGAGGGGTTAAAGTGTAATTTTTTAGGGTAAGTTAGATAAAATAGGCATTTAACTGGATACCGGGTATTTTATCTAGCGTTTAATCCCGGTTTATGGCGTTCTAAATTATTTTTATTATTCTATAAAAATAATCTTGCCAAAATATTACTGACATAAATTTCAGTTGCCAAGACTGGCTGCGTTGTCCGTGTTTTGCAGTATAAGCACTGTGTTGCGTAGTAACACGCGGTACGCGCTTTAAACTTGAAAAATAACCTTTTTAAGAGTTTTAATTTATTTTTCAACACGGACCTGATTAAAAATAAAATTTTAATCATAACAGATTATTTTCAGGATTTAAATATTATTCGGGCGGTTACCAACGTTCGTTTCGCAGTTTTGTCGTAAATGGTTATTTAGTTCAAATAAACATGTTTTTGCCATAGCGAATCCTTCGAAACTTATTTCTAAGTTATGTAAAGGATATTTAGGGTATCTTTGGCTTACATCACAATTACGGAGTGTACGTCGCGTTAAACTGATTGCGTTTATGCACTGGTTTGCATATAACCTTCCAGAACGTGATTTAAAGCTTGTAATCGGAATCGAATCAAATTGTAAAATCATTAAACACAATTACACGTATAATAACACCAAAGCACATTGTTTT
The DNA here is from genome assembly GCA_030545235.1 of Helianthus tuberosus. Taxonomy (NCBI): domain Eukaryota; kingdom Viridiplantae; phylum Streptophyta; class Magnoliopsida; order Asterales; family Asteraceae; genus Helianthus; species Helianthus tuberosus. Next base: position 68,520,731 of record CM060402.1, on the reverse strand, counting down.
ATAGATAAGCAACATTGTTTTACATTGTACGGTGATTACAGAGCACAGTTGTCACAATCTCCCCTACTTTAAGAAATTTCGTCCCGGAATTTTATTTAGAGGCAACTTGTGAAAACAAATGCGGATATTTCGTCTTCATCTGGTCCTCACGTTCCCAAGTAAACTCGGGGCCACGTTTGGATTCCCAGCGAACTTTGACCAATCGAATCCGTTTGTTCTTCAACTGTTTGAATGTACAGTCCACTATCTCCACAGGTTTCTCGACAAAGTGCATTGTTTCATCGATTTGAATCTCGTCGAGAGGAATGTGAAGATCAGCATCAGCTAAACACTTTCGCAAATTGGACACGTGAAAAGTCGGATGAATATTTCCAAGCTCTGCTGGTAGTTCTAGTCGATAGGCAACCTTTCCAATTCTTTCAACAATCTTAAATGGTCCAACATATCGTGGTGCAAGTTTTCCTTTCTTTCCAAATCTCACCACTCCCTTACAAGGTGAAACCTTGAGTAGGACACGGTCTCCGATTTGAAATTCTAAGGGCTTGCGTCGCAAATCCGTATAACTCTTTTGACGGCTTCTAGCTGTCACAAGATTATCGCGAATCTTCTTGATTTTGTCTGTTGTTTCCAGAATGAGCTCAGGTCCAGTAAGCTGAGCTTCACCGATCTCATTCCAACATACAGGTGAACGACATTTTCGACCGTAGAGAGCTTCGAATGGTGCCATATTAATACTAGAATGATAACTGTTGTTGTAAGAGAACTCGATCAATGGAAGATGAGAATCCCAATTACCACCAAAGTCTATCACGCATGCTCTAAGCATATCCTCCAAAGTTTGAATTGTTCTCTCAGATTGTCCATCTGTTTGGGGATGATAAGCAGTGCTTAGATTTAGTTGGGTTCCCAAAGCAGATTGCATGGTCTTCCAAAAATGAGATGAAAACCGAGCATCACGATCGGAAATGATATCCAAAGGAACACCATGTCGTGATACAATCTCATCAACATAAATCTTTGCAAGTTTATCAGGAGATCCTCGCGAATTGATAGAAAATGAGCTGATTTCGTTAATCGGTCGATAACAACCCAAATAGCATCGTGACCTTTAGATGTACGCGGTAACTTAGTGATGAGATCCATTGCAATGTTCTCCCACTTCCAAACCGGTATCTCTGGTTGTACAAGAAAACCAGAAGGTCGTTGATGTTCGGCCTTGACTTTGAGACAAGTTAGGCATTTCGATACATACAAGGCAACATCCTTCTTCATACCAGGCCACCAGAACTGAGTACGAAGATCCTTGTACATTTTATCAGCACCGGGATGGATAGAATATCGAGACTTGTGAGATTCTTCCATTACCAAGGTGCGAAGATCGTCTTGTTTCGGAATCCACAAACGATCCTTGAAATAGAGTAAACCATCGCCTTTCCTTTCGAGTTTAAGCTCAAGTTGAAGTGGTAGCTCATATTTCAATAAGTCTTTGATCACACAAGATCGTTGAGCTTAAAGAACACGAGATTGAATATCAGATAGAGTTCGAACAGAATGAAGCTTGACTCGTTCCTTTCGACTAAGCGCATCGGCTACGACATTCGCCTTACCAGGATGGTAGCGGATCTCGCAATCATAATCGTTTAAGAGTTCAACCCAACGTCGTTGCCTCATGTTCAGTTCCTTCTGATTAAGAATATGCTGGAGACTTTTGTGGTCTGTGAAAACCACACATTTCGTTCCATAGAGGTAGTGTCTCCAGATTTTAAGTGCGAAAACCACAGCTCCTAACTCAAGATCATGAGTCGTATAGTTCTTCTCGTGAATTTTCAACTGTCTAGATGCATAAGCTATAACTTTACCTCGTTGCATAAGAACACAACCAAGGCCTAAATTAGATGCGTCACAGTAGACAACGAAATCATCGTTTCCTTCGGGCAACGATAGAACAGGAGCATCACATAACTTCTGTTTCAGCATTTGGAAAGCTTCTTCTTGCTTAGGTCCCCACTCAAAAGGCTTATTCTTCTGAGTCAAAGCAGTGAGTGGAACCGCGATCTTTGAGAAGTTAGAAATGAATCGAGGATAATAACCAGCAAGACCAAGAAATGATCGAATCTCTGTAGGTGTTGTCGGTGTATTCCAATCCTTAATAGCTGCTAATTTGGATGGATCTACATGAATACCCTGCTCGTTGACTATATGACCCAAAAACTGAACTTCTCTAAGCCAAAATTCACACTTAGAGAATTTAACAAAAAGTTGTTCCTTCTTCCGAAGTTCCAATGTCAAACGAAGGTGTTGCTCGTGATCGGCTTGAGACTTTGAATAAACGAGAATATCGTCGATGAACACAATGATGAACTTGTCTAAATAAGGTTTACAGACCCTATTCATTAAGTCCATGAAGATAGCTGGGGCATTTGTCAAACCAAAAGGCATGACAGTGAACTCGTAGTGCCCATATCTCGTAGGGAATGCAGTTTTGGGAATATCTTCTTCAAGAACACGAAGTTGATGATACCCAGAACGCAGATCGATCTTGGAAAAGCATGAAGCACCTTGTAGCTGGTCGAAGAGATCATCAATTCGAGGTAGGGGATATCGATTCTTGATGGTAAGCTTATTAAGCTCACGATAATCGATACACATTCGAAAAGATCCATCTTTCTTTTTCACAAAGAGGACAGGAGCTCCCCAAGGCGAAAAGCTCGGACGGATGAATCCTTTATCAGACAACTCTTGAAGCTGTTTCGATAACTCTTGCATCTCCGACGGTGCAAGACGATAAGGTGCTTTAGCAATCGGGTTGGCATTGGGTACAAGGTCAATATGAAACTCGACTTGACGAACTGGAGGCAAACCAGGCAGTTCATCGGGAAACACCTCTGGATAATCCTGAACAATCGGAATATCCTGAATACTCTTGCTCTTGCCTTTCTCCTCGGTGACATGTGCCAGGAAAGCAACATATCCTTTTTGCAAATAACTTTGGGCCTTTGTACACGACATAAGCTTCAAACCAACTGATGGTTTCTCGCCACGAACTTCCAGAACATCACCAGACGGAAGAGGAATACGAATAATCTTATCAAAACAAACCACCTCAGCATGATGTTTGGTTAACCAATACATCCCCACGATAATATCGAAACTCCCAAGTTGCATCGGCGTGAGGTCACTAGGAAAAAGATGGTTATCAAGGTTCAACTGACAATCACGAATAACAGAATCGAGAACAAGAGGTTTACCAGTAGCAACTTCGACAGATAAGGGTTTCCTCAGTTTAGTTCTAGGCATCGCAAGCAAAGGTTCAAAAGATAATGAAACAAAACTTCTATCGGCACCAGAATCAAAAAGAATAGATGCAGGTCGATTGTTAACGAGAAACGTACCATTAACCACCTCGTTGTCAGCCCTCGCTTCGTTAGCATTCAACTTGTATGCTCGTCTATGAGCGGGATTCACATTTGCGTTCGCGTTTGCATTCAATAGCCTCGGACAGTTGTTGCGAAAGTGGCCAAACTCTCCACAATTGAAACATGAACCCGGTGGGAATCTAGCAGCATTCCTCTGAACTGGAGCTTGATTCTGAACAATCTGATTCTGGCCCAAACGACAGACGTTGGCCAGATGCCCAAGCTTACCACACGTTGTGCATTGCCTACAAGCTTGTTGTGCAACATGATGACTGTTGCAGCGAGCACAATGAGGTGCGGTACTAGCATACGCTTTCTTCGCAGGAGGTTGAGCTGGTGGGTTCTGAGCAGTAACTGCAAAGTTCTGAGAACCCTTTCGCTTTCTCGACTTCTTCGACGACTCACCTTTCTTACCCTTACCCTTTTCCTTGACAGATTCGGTCGACTTCTTCTTATCACCCTTGCAGGTAAGTTTACCCTTCCTGACTTGCGACTCAGTCAGGGTAGCAGGTAACTCGATCGCTTGATGAACAGTAGTAGGATTAACACCAGTCACAATATTCTGTATGGAATCGGGTAACCCATCGATATACCTCTCTATCGCTTTCTCCAACGGGGTAACCATAGTAGGACACAAAAGACTGAGTTCCTCAAATCAATCCCTATACGCACGGTGTTCTCCCCCATCTTGTTTCAGATCTCGAAGCTCTTCCCATGTTTGTGCCAATGCCACTTCGGCACCCCTATTGCACATCACTCCGTTCCACCATGTAAGAGCACGCTTCTCAAACACACTTGATGCAAATTCAACCTTACACCCATTCGGACATTGCACATGTCTGAATGTGTTCTCGATACTTTCGAACCATTGAAGGAGCACAGTTGCTCCTTGCGACCCAGAAAACTTCAACGGCTTAGAGGAATTGAAACTCTTGAAATTACATTGTGCATTGTTATTATTGTTGTTGTATAGCTCGTGGATTTGTGTCACAACGCCTGGAAGCACAGCAGCCATTTGCTGAGAGACAAGGGCTGCGACTTCTTCAGCAGTAAAAGATTATGCATCACATCGAGGAGGCATTGTCTAACAAGGAAATATGAGAAACGAGTGAGGTCGAAAATTAGGAAAAACAAAAGAGGTATTGAAAATATCGACGAAACATATGGAAGGCGATCATTTGTTCGTTACCTCGAACAAACAAACGACACGCAGTGACTAATCAGAGTAATGAATCTAAATAATGTATCATGAAGACATGCTTGCCTATAAGTGAACACTCACCCCAAGAGTTCCCAGGTAAGAGTGACTGGTCCGATTATGTGGATTTGTACGAACACTCTAGCCTTAGACAGAAAACTTAGGGTACAGGCATTCACTCTTCCAGTTTGCACGTGTTCACATTATTTAGACCCAAAATTTGACGAGATTTTGAAAACTCAGAAGGCACTAAGCCAAAAATGAGTCAAACTGGAAGGGTTCAAAACCTTACAACAGAGGGTTCAAAACCTAGTAATCAATCGTCCTAGAACGGATGATTAATTTTCGAGCTGATTCGGATTATGTTTTTAAAATCTAAACGCAAATCAACTTGGGTTGGGGTCCTAGAAAGTTATAGTCTAGGTCAAAACATTACTAATAACCTAATTCCCTATAACCATTGGCTCTGATACCAACTTCTTCTGTCACACCCCGACCACGTAAAACAACAAATCGTGGCAGAAACGTCAGGGAGTGTTGTAACAGAATTAATGTTTCAAACCATGGATACGAAGAGTTTCATTTTATTAGATATTAAACAATGTCTTAAAGTTAAACAAGCAAGTCAAACATAGTCTATCATCATTATTAAATCACTAAGGCCTCGTCCAGTCCTAAGTGAGCATGCATCCTATTCGCAATCAACATTAAGCAACACCACCTGAAACATATGTAAAAACAAAGTCAGCAAAGAAATGCTGGCGAGCACATAGTTTTTGTATGAGTGTCAGATTCATGGCTCGTTTACATGTTGAAATAACTCGTACAACTTCGTTGTTCGATAGTAGAAAACCTTGTTTTGTAAAGTGTTTGTATTGTAAAATGAATAAACAAGTCAAAACAGATTGGTTATAATTTATAAACCTTGATTCCATGAATCTAAACCCAAAACATTTGTTTCGTAAACCAAATCGTAAATCGTCCTCGTAATAAAACTCGTATGGTTTATATCGTTTAGTAAACCTCGTTGTGTGACATCGTTTAACTCATTCTCGTTATGGATCATCGTTCATTTGTTTAAATCGTTCATAATCGTTCAATCGTTCAAAATCGTTCTCGTACCAATCGTTCTCATTTTAATTGTGAAAACTACTTTTTGTTCATCTCGCTAATAACATTCAAACCTTTGTGACTCATCCATCGTTCAACTCGTTCTTGAATTAACAAACCTCCAAAGGGTAAGTTAACAATCATCAGATTCAGTCGTTACCCACCTAACCCACACATAACCATGGGTGCGGTCTGATAACGGGATTTGTCAGATCCTATGGTACCATAACCTAATACTGGTCGGTTCGGCCAAAATTAATGAATGTCATTCGTTATGTAACTACAACCAACAAGCTCGTTCACATTATCGAAATCGTTATTTGTTTAATATAAACCATCTTAATCGTTTTGAAACCATCGTTGAAATATCGAAATCGTTTGATACATATGAATCACCCCAAAACAATCGAAAACAGTAAAAGAGGGGATCTATGTACTTACCTTCGGGTGCGTTTTTATAAGTTAACACAATCCCTCAAATTGTTTATTCGTCCTAAATTAAATAAGAATGATTTAATAATCAAAAACCCACAAAAATAACGAAGTTTCTCCGATACTTAGAATTTTCACATAACTTTGAGATTTCTCGAAAAGTTATTATTTTTTATTATTTTGGTGTATTTATACATATGGGTTAGCGTAATACACATAATCTTGTCAACACTAACACATCATCATACACATATTGTAAAACACATAGCACATTGTAACACATAAAATTTACCCATGAACAACCCATTCTAGTGTATGTCGAAAAACACTTATTTTAGCGATTCGGTAACATTTTCGGGCGTCGGAAGTCACGTATGACCAACCAATCACCAAGTAAACTTAATATAAGTTAAAATACTTATTTTTATAGTAAAAATATCAGTTTACTTACTGATCTAAAACAGTTTTATAAAAATCCTCCGAAAAGACGATTTTTAACCGTTTTACCGCATAGTTTTGCATCAAACGTTACCCGAACCATCCCAAATCGAAATAACTTGAAATTTTAACACAACCCATGTTATTTACTGAATAAAATAATGGTTATACTCATGATAGTTCAGGTCTTAAACAAAGCACATAAATCATGCAAATTTCACATAATTTACCACTTTTTAAGCTATATGTACAACATGCAAAGCTATCAAACCTATGTCAAAGTTTCATACCATTATAATGTACCAAATAATTATATTTTTAGTGTTTATAACCTGTTCAAAAATATTTTTGTCATACAATCACTTTTTATCACTTCTTGAGCTTTAAACCAACATATATTCATAGGTACAAGTGCCTAAAGCATACTATCATAACATCATCATTTTATGTTAATCTAAATGCATCAAATATGTGATATATTCAGATTTATTTGCTGATGTAATTTACATTTAACATATCATACATAAATCACCAAATACTTGCATTTTTACCACCATTCAAGAACATGTAACACTTAAACAAGTACTTTATCAAAATAAAGCTCAAAACTCAAACACATATGTATATGTGTACGGTTATACATATACATATACATCACCATTTTTTTTATTTGTATCATGACCCATTTCATTTTAGATTTCAAGTTTAGTGAAAATCCCAAGATTCAAGAGAAACTTCAAATCATCAAGAACAACCAAGAATGGAAGTATGATTTAAACATAAGTGTTATACCTTCAAGATTCAAGTGGGTTGTGGGATGAGATTTTGATGATAGGAAGCTTGAAATTACTTGGAAACCCTTTAGATCTTCACACCAACTTGAAGGTTGCTAGAAATGAGCTTGAATATGAAGAACAAGATTGAAGAAAGGATGAAGATGGGAGGTGATGGTGGTTATGGTTTGGGAGGTGATGGTGGTTACGGTTTGGGAGGAGAGAGGAGGGAAGGGTTTGAGTGATGAAATGATCTTGCTTGATTGTTTGTGATATGTATAGATATTGGAAAGATTATGAAAGATTTAAAGGGAAGCATGCAAAGACACATGGCACACAAAGATCAAATAAAATATATGAAAGATCTAACAAATATTTGTGGGGTCCCTTATGTATTATAGTCGTAAATGCATATGGGGGAGGGGTTAAAGTGTAATTTTTTAGGGTAAGTTTGATAAAAATAGGCATTTAACTGGATACCGGGTATTTTATCTAGCGTTTAATCCCGGTTTATGGCGTTCTAAATTATTTTTATTATTCTATAAAAATAATCTTGCCAAAATATTACTGAAATAAATTTCAGTTGCCAAGACTGGCTGCGTTGTCCGTGTTTTGCAGTATAAGCATTGTGTTGCGTAGTAACACGCGGTACGCGCTTTAAACTTGAAAAATAACGTTTTTAAGCGTTTTAATTTATTTTTCAACATGAACCTGATTAAAAATAAAATTTTAATCATAACAGATTATTTTCAGGATTTAAATATTATCCGGGCGGTCACCAACGTTCGTTTCGCAGTTTTGTCGTAAATGGTTCTTTAGTTCAAATAAACATGTTTTTGCCATACCGAATCCTTCAAAACTTATTTCTATGTTATGTAAAGGATATTTAGGGTGTGTTTGGCTTACATCACAGTTCCGGAGTGTATGTTGCATTAAACTGATTGCGTTTATGCACCGGTTTGCGTATAACCTTCCAGAAAGTGATTTAAAGCTTGTAATCGGAATCGAATCAACTTGTAAAATCATTAAACACAATTACACATATAATAACACCAAAGCACATTGTTTTATAGATAAGCAATATTGTTTTACATTGTACGGTGATTACAGAGCACAGTTTTCACAAAAATAATCTTAGACGCCAAAAATGAAGCAGCATAATACGCAAAATTGGGAAATAAAAGAGGATTGAAAAGACAAAAAAACCCCTCACATCCTGATCATATCCCGCGCCATGTGTTGGGCCAGGATGCGTTCTCACACTTTAAGGCGTTTTCTCCTGATCCCGTACCTATATATATATACTAGGTTTTCACCCGGGATTGCTTCCCAGGCTCGAGAAAGCTATTTACATTAATCATTAATTATTAATATATAAATAAAATAATACAAACATATTGATCCTACATCTATGAACAAAATAAATACAAAACTAAGTGACATACAAAAGCAAGATCAACGTGAACAACTTCAAAGTTAAGATCTCGGATCCCCTAACAGTTGTCACTAATCAAATTTAAATGGAAACATTGAACAAATATGCACTAAAACTGTTAATAACATAGGTATAAAAAAACGGGAAAGTGAATACGGTGCTGTTAGACGTATAACCTTACGCGCCAAACACATCAAAACTATGTAGTTTTGATTAAAATCCTTAAAAAATAAAATTAAACCTTTTATTTCTCAAATCTTGGTTCATATCCCTAAATAACTGAAACAAAAAAGAATACGTGATTCATCCCCAAATCGCAGAAATCATAGCATGAACTGCCATTGTAATTACAGAAAGCCAGAGGAGTCAAAATATATTGAATTAAAATGAAAAGCATCAAAATATAGTTAAGTAATATGAAATGGGTTAAAACATTCACTTTTAAGCCAAACATTCACTGCAACTGCACTTTTAAACCAAACATTCCATATGTTTGACCATTTTCCTTAAACCAATCCACACTAACATACCCATACCAGACTTTCAATAACCGTATCAACTATTCAACAACAAAGAATTCAATTTATTATCAACAATAGATAAAGAGTACATGATGATTATAATACACAAACCAAATAGACTATTACATTTTTTGCTCAATTATAAAAGAAATACAAGATGAAGAACAACCAATTGACAACAAATACAATCTCGAGCCTCTTGTTCTGTGTTCTTGCATTTCTAATCAGATCTTCATGAAGGTAGTCCATCTTCTCAACTCTATCAACCTCAAATGACTCAAATGACTGGTCCAGATATTTTCTAGATGGAGGCTGCCTGTTGATGCACAGCTTATCACAAGGTTAGGCACGGGAAGATGCAAACAATGACATTTTATTTTGCAGAAGTCAAAACCTGTAAATGCTCCTCAAAGACTCAAGATGCCTTACCTGTCTACTCATGATTTGGGTATCCATGTACTAAAGCTAATGAAAGCTAAAAAAAAATTCAAGAGTTAATAATTCAGACTCAATCTAAAACATGAGTAACGAATAAAGTACTCAATCTAAAACATGAGTAAAGAATAAAGTCAATGAGTTGAGCCACCGCTTTATTTTTTGCACACCAACAATCAGAACTTGTGATCGATTAGATTAGGGATTGAATCAACTGTTTGACTGCAAAAATATGATTCTTAGTGGTTCAAAAGTCTGTTTGACCAAAGTCAAACCACTGTTTAACCAAAGTCAAACCACTGTTTGAACAAAGTCAAACAACTGTTGTTAAAACACTTTTGGGTTAAAACAGTGTTTGAAACCACTGTTGGGTTAAAACGGTGATTTGAAACCACTTTTGGGTTAACAGTGTTTGAAACCACTGTTGGGTTAAAACAGTGTTGTTAAAACAGTGTTTTGAAACCACTTTTGGGTTAAAACAGTGGTTTCAAACACTGTTTTAAACCAACAGTGGTTTCAAACACTGTTAAACCCAACGGTGGTTTCAAAACACTGTTTTAACCCAACGGTGGTTTCAAAACACTGTTTTAACCCAACAGTGGTTTCAAACACTGTTTTAACCCAACAGTGGTTTCAAAACATTGTTTTAAGCCAAAACAGTGGTTTCACTTTTTCTCGGATTAAAACAATGTTTGAAAAACTATAGGTTTTATGTAAAATACAATTAAAATTAAGATTATGATTTACATTTTTAAAACATTGTTTTAAGCAAGTAATAACTACAGAATTTCACTAACAAACAAACAAACCTGATGAACGAACCCAGATCCGACAAATAGATATTCATGAATATTCCGATTTGAGTTCACTTACACAAAGCAACTTAGTTTTAAACTACTGTTTCGAAACAAACCTGAGATTTCAGTTGATCTTAGTGGGTCGATTCAAACTACTGTTTCGAAACAAAGCGACTCAGTTTCAAAGATCTTAGTGGGTCGATTCAAACTCAGGTTTCTCGATGTTCAATGAGCCAGCTTTCCTGCTGTCATCCGGAATCGTAGAGTTTTGGATTTCCTGCACACAGTTTAGTTTTTTAATGGTTGAAACTTGAAAGTTGAAACTATTGGAATATTTTTAGACGTTTACATTAAGACGAACTCACCACGATGTGGGGATTGCTTGTGTTCATCATTAAGCCGTTACCCCTTTTCTTTTGTAGCACTTATTTCATCTGGAAGGGGCTCTTGCTGTGTAAAGTTGGTGGTCAAGTGAATATCAGAACCATCACTAAAGAACTTTTAGATAAATGCATTTCATGCTATGAATAATGATAACTCACCATAGCAGAACTGGAAGACGATGTAGTTATTTTGCATTCGTTAATGACTTCATTTTCTCCAATAATCTTTGATTCCTCATTCGATTTTGGATCGACTGTAATTTCTCCTGTACTCTCCGGGATTTTCACATTCTCTTTTACAACATCCTCCTGTACACACCCAACATCATTACTGCCTAAAGTGGAACATGAAAGATGCATTACATTCATGTTCCTAATTTTTCACTAGAAGAACAAAGGTGTTTAGGATTGCTGTTTATCAGATAATTGTTTTTTGAAAGAAGTTGTTCGGATTCCTTATTCATAATGATTTATTTCACTCGTAAGTAGTTTTAAGCCAATCCTGAACATTCCCCGATTAGCTTATTGCAGTATAAAAACTCAATATGGAGATAGTCGAAATCTATTTCAACTCATGATGCCAGTTATTATAAGTTAAGATGAACTCACAAGAGCAATACCATCAGTAGTTTCTTCAATTGCCTTGGATTCTTCCTCTGTTATATTCGAGCTCATTTTCTCACCTTCTTGATCATTTTCCACACTGATCTTTGATTCCTCAATCGAATTCTGATCCACTGTAATTTCTTATGTACCTTCAGGGTCATTCAGGTTATCGACATTCTTTGTTTCAACATCCTCCAGCAGACTCTACCCTAGCTGCATTACATACATATTTGTAATTTGTCAATTAATGAACAAAGTTTTTGGGATTTAAATCTGTTTATCGTTTATCTGAATAGAGTTGTTTAGAATGAGCACTTTCACACTGTTTATTTAAAACATTTTATTTCACTTACAAATAATCAAATAAATAGTCTAAAACAATCGAGTGACTCGTGTAATAAAGAACAGGTGCAAAACCTGTAGAGTTCAATGATATTAGAGATCTACATGCAAAATATATTTATCTAGTGTAAATAAAGACATTTGAAAGAGCATTCACCATCTCAATGTGATCTTGATGGGCGTTGTAAGGCAAGAAGTAAACACATCAGCAGGAAACTCATGACTTTGCGGTAAAGTCTCGTGTGCTTCACAAGCCGCAAGTAGAATACAGTCACGTGGTGTGGTTCCCGAGGTACTTGATGGATTTCAATCTTGAAGCTATATAATAATTATAATTAAATAATTTGCCACATACTGATAAAAAGATCATAAAAACTGCTAATTTATGATACCTCAATGAAGGCATTGACTATCATTCCGGCTGCTGAACAATCAAAAAGGTAAATTGATGGAGTCTTCAACCACGAATCAAGGTCACTGATAGGTAAAGGAATATACTATGTATAACTCTACAATGTTTAAGAAAACAAAACAAAAAAGATAAGTCTAATAAAATCAGTTTAAAAATGCACGAAAAGTCGAAAAGACTCAAAGATAAGAATTATATATTACCCTGTTAAAAAACCAAATTTTGCCATTGGCAGTTGGCTTAGGCACACCATGCCCATTGTAATGAAATAAAACTCTTTCTCATTTGGCGTATTTGCGACATGAGGTACAAAGTTTCTTCACTTCTGTTAGGATTGAACCCTACCAGAGGAACAGATAATTAAAGCCAAAACTGGGTCAGAGCAGTGGATCCAGAATAAGCAGATGTTACATACAAGTCTCTCCCCTTGAAAGTGATTTCAACATCTGCTGACCTCCTATCTACTGATCGTGCAAACTACTGACTTACAACAGCTGTTCAAGTAAAGATCTGATGAAAGACTAAAGCTCTGCTGTTCAATCTACTGCCTTGGTTCAAGCACTGATGATCCGGACAAGTACCGCTGGGTTCACAGCAGTGGAGGGATGCAGCAGTTGTTTATTCTGTCTTTATGAAATGTAATGTATTAAGCAGTAGTTTAGTATAGCAGTGTTTGTATAGATCAGGGGTTATAGTTTGTTAGGAGGTTAGATGTCACTTTCATGGTGACGTCAGCTTAGATGCTCAGTGGTTTGCTAGTGTCTATAAATAGAACAGTGCTCTGTACTGTTCTATTAGCTCTTTGCAAAATCATCTTCTCTGCACGAACAAACACTGAGCTCTGGCTGGGGGGAGTTTGTATCAAACATTGCTTTGTAATCGTTGTTGAAACTAAATTCAATCTTTCGGTTCATAGTGAAAAGTGTTTTGATTAAAGCAATACTCTCGTTTGATCGTATGCAAAGTTTGTTTCCATCTTAATTCCGCTGCACAATTCATTCATTTCCATCTTATTTTCAAACGTAAAATACAATCAAAACCAAACTCAGATCCAACAATTGGTATCAGAGCTTGGACAGTCAAATTTGATTTAACAATCATTTTGACATAAATAGTTCAGCTCAAAATCGTTGATATCGATAGTTTGTTCATTTGTGTTGAAAAGCAGAGCAAGGTTTAATCACCATTAAAGTTGATTAATCAGTGTCTGTAAAACAACCAGGATGACGTCACAATCTGAAGATGATAAGAATAACATTGGCTCACTTTTGAAACCACCCATGCTTAAAAGAAATGAATGCAACATCTGGGAGAGAAGGATGGGTCACATCCTTGCTCAACAGAACACTGGATGTTGGAGGTCTGTTGTTTTTTTGTCCCCATGTTCCTATGGTGCCAAGTGCTGAGGATCCAAAGAAGTTCGTACCAAAACCTTATGAAAACTATACTGAAACTGATTTTCAAAAGTTCGAACTCGATGCCAAAGCATTTAGCATCATAGCATCTGCATTACCAAATGAGATCTATGCTGGACTGTTACATTGTAACAGTGCCAAAGAGCTATGGGGTGCATTGAAGGAACAGTTTGGGGGAACCGAAGAAGTTATTGAAAACAATAGGGAAATTCTGAATCAGCAGTATGAAACCTTCTGTCACATTAAGGGTGAATCATTGACCCAACAATTTGAACGTTTCAGTTGTCTCATCAGTGAGCTAAGGCTTGTTAAGGTTGAATTTCCAAAATCAACACAAAATAGCAGGTTTCTTAGGTCACTACCTGATAAATGGGACACAATTGCATTTGTGACTAGAAACTCTGTTGAGTTCAAAGATCTGACCCTGACCCAACTTCATGGTAGACTCTTGACTTATAAAAGGGAGTTGAACCAGAAAAAGAAGTTGCAAGAGTCTGGAAAAGCCACTGATGATTACTCATTCGGTAGCACAGCTCTTCTTGGTCAGGAAGAATCTGGTAGCAGTAGTAAGGAACAGGGTTATGATCATTTCATTGATATAACAGCTGGTGGTAACTTTACCAACCCTGATCCTCACTCTGCAAATTATGCTTTTACTGCAAACACTGAAAACCAGATGTCAGATAATTTGTGTTTTGAACTCAATGATTTACAACATTTCGATCCCACTGACTTAGAAGAGATGGACATCCTGCACCAATTGGCTTTGCTCAGTGTTAGAACTAGCAAATTCTACAAAAGAACAGGGCGAAAATTCCCAGGTTTACATGGGAATCTAAGGGTTGGGTTGGATAAATCGAAAATCAAGTGTTACAAGTGCAATAGGCTAGGTCATTTCGCTAGGGAATGCAGGAGTCAAACTACTGGTCCTATAATCACTCATCCTAGCTCAAACCCTAGACCTCAAAATCAAAGCACAGTGCACTATACCCAATATACCCCTACAGCTCATGTTAACACTGCTCATTATGCTGCTGCCCCTGTGCCTGTGCATTATGTCCAAACTACTGTTCCACAAATTCAGTACGTGCAAACCCCTTGTCCCCTAGGCACAAGTGCAACCCGTTGCACCTCAAACAGCTGCTCCAGCAGTGGTACAGCCAGATCAGCAAAGCTTTTTCACTCAAGGCTTTGTTGACTGGAGCAGCATGCCTGATGAGCTTGGTGATGAAAATTTTGCACTCTATGCTTTTGATGAACATTCTAATGATGAATTTTGCTTGATGGCATTAGAGTCAATACCAGAGGGGATTGAAACTGAAGGTGAATAGCTAAGTAATGAAACAGTGGATGAGGTGACTGAAGCAGTTGTTAATGCAGTTGCTGGTGAATTACTGCTGGGAGAAAGTTCAGGAACCCTGATTGAACCAATGACAGACCCATGGTCCGAAGAGGACAAAGAAGAAGAGAAAAATGAGAAAGCAGGTGAGAAAGAAGAAAGAGCTGATGATGAAGAAAATTCATCAATGTGATTGTGCAATGATGGCTGCTGCCAAGGTATCACCTCAAGTTCTTGAAAAACTGTGTTCTGACAATTGCATTATTGCTTTTGCTAACATCAAAGAGGTAAATGAAAACCTTCGGGATAAAATCTTAACTGATGAAGTCAAATTTGAAAGGTCTTTAAAAGAACTTAAAAACAAATTGACTGAAAAAGGAAAAAGAGATCAGCATTCTAAAAGAAGAACAAAGCATAACCAAAACCCAACTCCAAACTATGGTAGAAAAATACCAAGTTTGCAAAAAGGAGTTGGAGTCCACCCAGATCACCTGTGAAAGATGGGTGGAATCATGCAAAGGGTATGAGGTTATGCTTGAAAAACAGATAAAAAGCAATGTGAAATTTGGTGTTGGTTATAGAAAACATGATGATGAAAACACTGCTTTTGAAAAATCTGTTCAAACCACTGATGTAACCACTGAGTTCATCCCCACAAACAAGAATGGCCAAGAAGTGAAAATCACTGATAAACTTGGTAACAAAATCACACTTGACAGACCAATGGGATCCTCTACTTTTGAGGAGCTTGAAAATTATCAGTTTAAACCAAAATGGTCTGATGAGTGTGATATTCTTGAAAATTTCAAGCCCATGGACTTTACATCAACTGATGGTGTTAAAGCTCCAAAAGCTAAAGTCATTCCTCTCAAGGACATCCCAACAGAGGTTAAAACCTCTGCTGCAAAGGAGTCCGAAAAGAGAAAGAAGAAAGAAAAGATCAATAACCTGTTTTGTGAATTCTGTGAGAAAAGGAATCATCTAACAAAAGACTGTTTCCATCTAAAAGCTTATGATTTGAACAAAACAAGTGTCATTGTTCCAGCTGAAAGCTGCATTGTTTGTGGTAAAACAAACCATAAAACTCAAGCATGTGTGTATCTCAAAAACTTTGATGTGAAAAAGAATGAGTACATTGCTAAAACACCCTTGAGTCCATCAACATCATCTGTCAAATTCACAAAGAACCAACCACTGTTTGTGCCAGTTCAAACAGCTGTCACAAAACAGCTGAACCAAACATCTGTCAAAAGAGATGTTCAGGTTATTGATGCACCCCCTGCCAATCAGTTCAGAAAAGGCAAGGAAAAACAGTCTTACCAAAGGATTCCACACGTTTATGAGGCCTACAAAAGGCCCTCTAAACCTAAAGTGAACAGGCATCCTTTTGGATACCAACAGGTGATTGGTCAAGACCCCCAACAGTGGTTAGCAAGAAACAGTACTAAAACTGTCCAAACCCCTGACCTAACCACTGTCCATCAATGTGCATCCATCCCAGACACTGTTGAGACCCCATCCAAAGCCTTATTGGCTTTGGAAACCCTAATGAACTAATCCTTTCACTTCATGTGCAGGGAGCTTCTGCCTGTTTAGATAGCCTTTGGTATGTTGATAGTGGAGGCTCCAGGAACATGACTGGATGTAAAGCCCTACTCAAAGATTTCAAAATTCATGGAGGGGGTGATATATCCTTTGGGAATAACAGTAAAGGGAAAGTTCTGGGGTCTGGTACAGTACAGTATGGAAATGTAAAATTTGAAAATGTCAATCTGATAGAAAGTCTGAAATTCAACCTCCTGAGTGTTTCACAAATGAGTGACAAGGGGTATGGGTCATTCTTCACAAAGGAGTGTTGTAGGATTGTTGAACCAGAAATGGTCAAAAATATTGAAGCAATAATAAAAACTGGTCAAACAAAACTTGTTGCTCAAAGAAGTGGCAATGTTTATGTTGTTGATATGTCTAAAGAGTGTCCTAGAGCTGATGCCTGTCTGTTCTCAGCTGCCTCTAACAAAGAGACAGAACTTTGGCACAGAAGGCTGGGACACACAAATCTTAAGACAATCACTGAAATTTCAAAAAATGGTTTGGTAAGAGGCCTACCACAAAAATTGTTTTCATGTCCTGAACATTGCATTTCCTGTTTAAAAGGAAAACAGCATAAAAGTTCTTATAAGTCCATTGAAGAGTCCAAAACAACCCAGTGTTTGCAAATGCTACACATGGATTTGTTTGGCCCAGTTCAAGTCATGAGTCTCAAAAAGAAAAGATATTGTTTGGTTATTGTTGATGACTTTTCTAGGTTTACATGGACTTTCTTTTTACACTCAAAAGATGAGACTGCAGGCATTTTGCAAGACTTTGTGACACAGGTTGAAAAGCAATTTGACCTTCCAGTGAAAAGCTTCAGGAGTGACAATGGCACAGAATTTAAAAATAAGGAGTTGGATGCCTTCTGTGTGAAGAAATGGATTGTAAGGCAGTACAGCATCCCTAGAACACCAAAGCAAAATGGGGTAGTTGAAAGAAAGAACAGAACTTTGATTGAGGCTGCCAGAACCATGCTTGCTGATTCAGGTTTGCCAATAACTTTCTGGGCAGAGGCAGTAAACATTGCTTGCTATGTCCAGAACAGATTTTTAATAAACCCTAGGCACAAAAAGACTGCTTATGAAATTCTGTATAATATCAAACCACTGATCTCATACTTCAAGGTGTTTGGCTACCCATGCTTTATTTTGAACTTAAAAGATTCCATTTCAAAATTTGCAGCCAAAATTGATTGTGGTTATCATCTGGGATACTCAACCACTGCCAAGGCCTACAAAGTGTTTAATACACGGACCAAGGCAGTGGAGGAGACCTTGAATGTAAAGTTCAATGAACTTTCATCAATGAAAATCCCAGCAAATCCTGCAGATCTGTTTGATCTTGATAAGTTCACTTTTGAAAATACTGTTGTCAAGACTAACAGTGCAGGTCCATCAGAGGAATCACCATCAGACTATGGGTATGAAATCATCATCCCTCAAAGGTCTGCCACAATGGGAAAAGCATCAGCTGTTCAAAACAGCTGTCAAAGCTCAACCACTGCTACCTCAACAGTTGTTGACCAAAGTAGCCCATCAACCACTGCTTCCACATCCTCAAACACTGCTGACAAAAGTCCCCAAACAGTGGATAAAAGTCAGCATGTGTCCACTTCATTACCTCCAATTCCACCACCTTTTGAAGCCACTGCTGGATCATCAAAGTCCCCAGCAGTGGTTAGCTCAGATGATACACATTTACAGCCTTCGCCAACAAATGCCATCATTCCATACCAAGGAGATTTAATCTACTTGAGATCTCATCCACCTGATCAAATTATTGGCAACATCAATGAAGGGGTGCTCACAAGAAGCCAAACCCAAAACATTTGTCTTTTTGCTGGTTTTCTATCACTCCATCAGCCTGTCAAGTACCAAGAGGCACTGAAAGACAACAGCTGGGTAGAAGCCATGTAAGAGGAGCTCCAACAATTTAAAAGACAACAAGTATGGGAGCTTGTACCACTGCCAGAAGAGGTTAGTCCCATTGGCACAAAGTGGGTCTTCAAGAACAAAACTGATGAAAGGGGTATTGTTGTCAAGAATAAAGCCAGGCTTGTGGTTCAAGGTTACAGACAGGAAGAGGGGATTGACTATGATGAAACTTTTGCCCCTGTAGCAAGATTGGAAGCTATAAGACTGTTCCTGGCCTTTGCTGTCAACCACAACATGAAGGTGTTCCAAATGGATATCAAAAGTGCTTTCCTCTATGGTACAATTCAAGAAGAGGTGTATGTATGTCAACCTCCAGGTTTTGAGGATCCATTTTATCCAGATCATGTCTACAGGCTGAACAAAGCCCTGTATGGCCTGAAACAAGCACCAAGGGCCTGGTATGAAACTCTTTCCACTTTTCTACTCTCAAATGGTTTCAAAAGAGGTACCATTGATAAAACACTGTTTCTAAAATGGAGAGGAAATGATTTAATGATTGTCCAAATTTATGTGGATGACATTATTTTTGGAAGCACATGCAACAAAATGTGTGAAGAGTTTAGGGAACTCATGACAGCTGAGTTTGAAATGAGTGCAATGGGTGAGCTGCAATGCTTTCTTGGTCTCCAAGTTCAGCAAATGCAAAATGGTACTTTCATTCATCAAAGCAAATATGCAAAAGAACTTTTAAACAAATTTGATATGAATGATTATAAACCATGCAGCACACCCATGGCAACAAATAAGCTTGTCATGTCTGATGAAAAGGATGAGCTGATTGACCAAACACTTTATAGAAGCATGATTGGGTCTTTATTGTACCTAACTGCATCTAGACCAGACATCATGTTTGCAACATGTGTCTGTGCAAGAAGTAAATCAGCTCCCAGAAAATCAAATCTCATTGCTGTAAAAAGGATCTTCAGATACATAAAAGGTGCTCCCACACTTGGTATCTGGTATCCAGCTAATGGGAATATCAAGCTTTCAGGCTTTTCAGACAGTGACTTTGCTGGATGTAACACCACAAGGAAGTCCACTTCAGGAGGGTGCCAGTTTCTAGGTGATTGCTTAGTTTCATGGCAAAGCAAAAAGCAAGCAACTGTTTCAACATCCACTGCTGAAGCTGAATACATTGCTGCTGCAAGCTGTACAGCCCAACTCCTGTGGCTTCAAAATCAGTTGCTGGATTTTGGTATCACTCCCTTAAAGACACCACTCATGTTGGATAGCCAGGCAGCAGAAAATATCATCAAAAATCCAGTTTCCCATTCAACCACCAAACACATCGACATCAGACATCACTTTGTGAGGGATTGCTATGAAAAAGGTTTGATTTCTCTGCATCATGTTCCAACTAAAGACCAGATGGCAGATGTGCTCACAAAAGCATTAGATACTGCCACCTTTGAAAGCTTGGTCTCTAGGATTGGCATGCTCAACATGGAATAACAAGCAAAATCTTGTTTTTCTGTGAATAAAAGCATTAAAATGTTTTCAGAAAATCAAAAATCCATCCTTAAAAATAGCTAAAAATGAAATTTTCATTAAAATCCTTAAAAGTCTGCCATAACCACTGATTGTTCAAAAGTCTGCTCTACTTCAAAGTCTGTCCACTGCTGAAAACCATCCTCTGTCCACTTATTTCCTTGATAAACTCTGTTGTTCAAAAGCAGTGTCTTATCCACTGATATGCTATCCACTGATAGTGAAAATCATCCACAGCTTTCATTATATCGTTGTAACCACTGCCTTCATCAGTAACTTTCATAAAAGTACTGTCCTTCATTTCTTCAGAGTTTGGCATGTAGGCAGTACATAGTGGTCAGTACTTTTTTAACCGCTGCCACGTCAGCCTTCACTTTTTCCTCTATAAAACCCCCACTTCACACCAAAACAGGGTTTTACTGTCGAATTGAATTCTCAAAAGTTCTTTTCTCAAAGCAGTTTTTCTTCACATTCCTTCACAAATTTCTTCGATCATCATCTCCAAAATGACAAAATCGAAGCCATCTGCAAAACCCACTTCCAAATCATCGTCGAAAGCGGCCTCTCAAAAGGTCAATACCACTGAAATCCCACACAAACCATCTCACAATCTTCTGGGTCTTCTCACAAAACCCAGCACCACAGATGCTTTCGACTCCATCATCGCCAAAATGGCTAAATCAAAGTACAAAACTTTGTTAACAGCCGATGCACCAATTTACTTAGCAACCCAACGAGAGTTTTGGAAAAACGCAACCCTTGACAAACAAGGTGAAACTGTGGTAGCCATTAACTCCTCTTTAAAGGGTAAAGCTGTTCAAATCACGCCACAATCGATATCAGAAGTCTTTAAACTCGAGGATCAGCAAGGTAAAACTTCTTTCCCTAAAAACGAGTTAAAAATTGACTTCATTGAGAGAGGGTATGCAGACACAATGATGAAGAAAGCTACCTTACAAAAAGGTTTCTTTCTTTCTGCAACAAGGTTTTTATTCCATACCCTCCTAATGTGTGTTTCAAACAAAACCACTTCTTTTAATGAAATACCATTAAAGATTCAAAATCTGGGATATGCTATTCTTCAAGAAGAAAATTTTAATTCTTCTCGGGAAATCTTTAATGATTTGGTTAACAATGTTGAAACAAAATCATTCTTACTGTTTCCAAGGTTTTTAAGCTATTATTTTGAAAAGAAATTCAGTAAGGATGATATTGCTGCAATAAACCAAGGTGAATATTTTCAAATGAACAGCTTAACTGCTGAAACTTTTACTAGAATGTTAACACCTTGTAAAACACAAGCAGAGGTGCCTGAGCAGAATTTAGCAGCTACCACTGCTCCTCAGGTATCTGCTGCTGAGCCCACTGCTCAAGGTGATCAAAGTGGCACAACAACTGCTTTGAAACCCACACCTAAAATCACCAAAAATCCAACAAAAAGAAAAACACAAAAACCCCCCCAAACCCATCAAAAAGGCATCTCTGGAGGATGAGATACCAGAGCAAATGCATGTGACAACACAAAAGTCACAAGAAACCACTGCTGCTACTTCCTCACAGCAGTTGGTACAAATATCTCAACCCATAACCGAAACTCCTCCTGCTTCTTCACAAAAAGAACAGGTTGTACACATAGGGCCACCACATCATGATGCTCTAGAATCACTTGGTTCCATCATCCACAGCTCAATGCCCGGGGCAAATCCTGTTTCTACACCAAACCTCACATCCACAATTCCCTCACCAACTAAACTGCTGTTGGATGCAATTGATTTGAACCAAGCACTAACCAGTCCTTCTCAATCACCTATCAATGAGAACATAACTTAACAAATGACTGGGTCTGATGTATCAATCTTTGCTAACCCACCAACACAACCTGAGGAGGTTACACCCCTTGAGTTACAAGTAACTCTTGGTGGTAATCCAAGTGAAGCAACCACTACAACTGTTGAACCCACTGGTTTATAGTTGGACAGTGGTTACATTAATAAGACTTCCTTGGAGGCAATTCCTTACATAGCACCTCTGCCAACCACCAGTGGATTTATTTTTCCCACTGGCAACATCAAAAGGTTGTCAAGTGTTGAAGGAAGAAGACCGCAGTACCAAGAAAAAGGGGTATCAGTGGTTAGTGTTTGGAGTACACTCCCTACCTCAACCGCTGATAAAACCACTGTTAGTGGGAAATCAGATGATCCCATTAAATTGGGTGATGATTTAAAGTATCAGGATTTGACGGAACGAGTTGACAAATTGGATACATCTGTTGCAGATATTAAAGACATGCAACAACAGGTGTTGAAAATACAAAAGATGCAATCCACTGTTGTTTCACCTCAAGCACCTGCTCCACCACAAGCATCTGCTACAAATGAGCTCTGGAACCTCTTCCAACCTTTTCTCCAACAACAAAAGGAAATGGCTGATCAGCAACATGAACTACATGTCCAAAAGCTGAGAAACATAACGGAGTCTAGGTACAAGAACACTCAAGCAGATATTAAGGCAATCAAGGCCCATTTATTGGAAACCACTGGCACTGCTCCTCCATCAGTACTCTTCATTGATCAACTTCCAGACGATAATGCCAAAAAGGGGGAGAAAATTCAGGAGTGGAAGAAGAAAGGAATAGATAATGGTCTTTACATTGAACCAGAAAGGGATGCTATGACCAGAAAAATTCCTGTGTCAGATGGTAGTAAAAAGGTTGATGCAACTCAAGAAGCACTTGATGAAGGAGTAGCAAGTGTAAAAAGGGATAGAGTGGCAAAGGATATTTCAAGGTGGAATGAGGAGAAAAGAGCTTTCATGGAGCTGTATGCGCAGGGTTGCTCTGGGTCAAAGGATACTAAAAATCCTAAGACAAAAAGGAAACCTAAGTCCATCCCATCCAGAATTCCAAAGCACATTCCAAAACCACCATCCAAAAGCCATCAGCATCAAACCTCCACCCAAACAGCTGTTGTAACTCCTGTTGTATCAACTACTGCTGGTACTTCAGAGGTTTCAACATCTGTTATCACTTCAACACACACCACAACCACTATTTTACCACCACCACCATCACCACCAAAAACAACCTCACCACCACTTTCACCTGCCAAAAAGCAGAAGACAACAGATGTTACAACATCTGCTGTAATGACAACAGTGGTTGAAACACCAGTTGTTTCAACAACTGTTAGTCAATCACAAACCACTGCTTCTCAATCTACCACCACTGTTCCACCCAAAACATCATCAGTCCCTCCTCAAACAAAAAGGAGAAGGCTAATCCTCAAAGATGATGACTATTCACCACCACCACCACCACCACCACCACCAACATCTTCAGAATCCCTGTCACTTGTCACCATTCCAAAACCCATACCTCTCTCTTCAGCTCAAATTCTAAAGCCATTACCTCCTGCTGGTGTCTCATTCCCTCTGGAACTCATTGCAGTTTGGGAAGAAATCAAATCCTTTTACTATGAGGATGACCCAGCTAAAAGGAGTTTGTCATCAGTTGAAGGATATCCCAGGCCTAACAATATTGAAGAATATTTGAAACTCAAGGCCAAGCAAGCAGAGGATATCGCAATAAAAAATAAACAAGGGAAATCTGATAGGGAATTTAAGCAAAACTATCAGTTTCTACTCACTCAGGTCAGAACTATGGAACAATTTGCCAAAAATGTATGTCAGCAAATCTCAGAAAGGGCAGATGAGTCCTTGAGAAAAGACTACATTGAGAACATCATGACCTACAAGAAATACAAAGGGGAGAAACACATGTACAAAAACTGGACCATTCCTGAGCTTGAAAAAGAGGCAGCCAGGATTCAAGAAATGATCAAGAATAAGGTCAAGCAAACTCCTCCTGAAAAATTCAAACAATTTGAAGCTGATAAGATTTTAGAGTTGAAGAGAATGAAAGAGGAGCTGATAGCAGCTGATTATGGGTCAAAGAATTCAGTGACAAAATGGAGAGAAGATAGGGTCAGGGCTACCTACAAAAGGTTAGAGGAACTTAGAAAGATAGATCCAACAGTTCCACAAAAGCCTGACTACTCCAAAGCAGAGGTTTCAAAAAGACCACCAAAGCTGCAAGTCAAAAGAACCACTACTCCAGCTGGTGCTGCCATCTACAAAAGAAGGAGTCAAAAAAGTCAGGTGCTGAAACAATTCAAGATCTAAAAGCTGGAAATGCTGTTGTAAAAGAGGGCATTAAATTAATGATAAAAGAAGATCTTGAATTGGAACAATCTGCAAGTACTGCTCAGTCAGTCATGAATAGGCCAGCCTCACCAAACACCTCTGCAAATAAACATCTCCCAAGAAACCCATCAGGCTCAAAAATACAAAAGTGGGAAACTGACAAACAGACCTACGTATTGACTTTTCTCAGGTCTGGTAGAGAAGTGAAGAAAATATCAAGGGAACAAGCTCGTGGCCTGAGTCTTGAAGATTTGAAGGATCTCCTTGATCTTCCACTTAGCAGGGATGATGATGACACAGATGCCCTAGACTTTGAACTACAATTTAAAGGTCGGATAAGGGAACTGCTGATGAGGCAATAAAAATTCCACAATAATGAAGAGTTTTGGCATTATCTGTTCCAGGGGGAGATTGTTGGGATTGAACCCTACCAGAGGAACAGATAATTAAAGCCAAAACTGGGCCAGAGCAGTGGATCCAGAATAAGCAGATGTTACATACAAGTCTCTCCCCTTGAAAGTGATTTCAACATCTGCTGACCTCCTATCTACTGATCGTGCAAACTACTGACTTACAACAGCTGTTCAAGTAAAGACCTGATGAAAGACTAAAGCTCTGTTGTTCAATCTACTGCCTTGGTTCTAGCACTGCTGATCCGGACAAGTACTGCTGGGTTCACAGCAGTAGAGGGATGCAGCAGTTGTTTATTCTGTCTTTATGAAATGTAATGTATTAAGCAGTAGTTTAGTATAGCAGTGTTTGTATAGATCAGGGGTTATAGTTTGTTAGGAGGTTAGATGTCACTTTCATGGTGACGTCAGCTTAGATGCTCAGTGGTTTGCTAGTGTCTATAAATAGAACAGTGCTCTGTACTGTTCTATTAGCTCTTTGCAAAATCGTCTTCTCTGCACGAACAAACACTGAGCTCTGGCTGAGGGGGAGTTTGTATCAAGCATTGCTTTGTAATCGTTGTTGAAACTAAATTCAATCTTTCGGTTCATAGTGAAAAGTGTTTTGATTAAAGCAATACTCTCGTTTGATTGTATGCAAAGTTTGTTTCCATCATAATTCCGCTGCACAATTCATTCATTTCCATCTTATTTTCAAACGTAAAATACAATCAAAACTAAACTCAGATCCAACAACTTCTTCGACTGTGGGATCTAACTGAAACTTGTATCTGGCCTGTTGTCACGATTTATTAAGTTTAGATGACACTTGTATGGAGATTTTCGAGTGCTATATATAGTGTAATACTGTAGCAATACTTTATAACCTCACCTTTGGTTGCCACCTTTCATACTGAAAATGCAACGTTTTGCCAATTGTGTCAAGTGCTTTTTGAGGGGCCATGGAAAATGGATCTGTTTATAACATCAAATATAAAACATATACAAAATATATCCTTGCTAATAATGTGTACCATTCGTGCATTGGTTGACCTTGAAATAATTACACAAAACCAATGCCTCCTTCCAATCAACCATTGTCAAATTAGGTTGACCTTGAATAATTACACAAAACCATGAAAGCAAGATTAGAAATTATGGATATAGCAAAAATGATACTGAAGCTTCTCAAAATTCGAATACCGTAAAGAGATTGGAGGTAAAAATTAAACCATGTCTTTAAAAAAAATCAATTTCAAAAGTAAAGATAGGAAAAGAAACCTGCATCCACCATGCCTTCTTTACGTTAGACGATTGTTCTCTTCTTCTCATGGTCAATTATGGCGATCTTAGTAGGTGTACTCGAATATACATGATCAATCTAATAATAAGATAAACTATCAGACCTTTATATACAGAAAAAACAAACTTCGAATGTAATAAATTTGGAGGTAAAAATTAAACCATGTCTTACCTCACCATCAAAAGTAATGGCGTCTGTCTGCTCTATGTACCTTTCTCTCTTGGACAGATTATCAAAATAGTCCAGCGTCTCTAAGCCCTCAACACGTACTTCACTGCAAAATTATATTTCCTATCTTTTAGAAAAAAAGAAATACGAAAAGTATTAAAAAGGATCCTAATATAAAGTGTTGATAAGTCGGATAATGTCTAGCAGCTATGATAGATGGATGTAATGCAACGGGGTGTCTTATGACGGCATCCAATCTAGAGAGAGCCTCTATATAATGGGAAAAAATGCACGATTAATGTTCAAAATAGTGCAAAATACGAAAATAATTACAAAAAAGGATAAAAAAACCTACCACCAACATATGGTCTGAATGCACCTCCACCATACTCTGCACATATGCCAACCCCATAACCAGCAGCCTGAAAGATCTCAAATATATTTAGTTAGATAACTATGAAAAAAGAAACAACTTTTAAAAGTAGACACTTCAATAGCATTAGCTTTTGATGCAGACAGAACTGCAGCTTCTTCATCATTTGTCTTTTTAAATTCCTAATCATAAGAGACAAAAAACTTAATGGCTTATTCATACTACATATACATAGATTTAGAAAGGAAAACACAGGGTTTACAACTATAATCTAAAATTCATACCTCCAATGCTGCGGTTTTAACAAGTTCAGCAACAGCATCACCAGCAGCTTTAATGGCCGGAAAAAAGAAACTACTTTTAACTTTTAAGTGGTGCTGATGTTATGATTCTTGAAAAAAAGAAACTACTTTTTCATAATTATCTAAAACCTATCTAGGTTAGTAATTACCATCTCTACGCCTAGTGATACAAACATATATTGCTCAAAATTACCATATTTTCACCTAACAATTTTAGCATAAATGAATAAAAAAACCATGTCAAACTCCAAACATAAATGGGTCAATACTACAATCTCTAAGTCTAATAAAACATGAACTGGTCAAACTTACCATCTCTTCATCTGGTGATTCAAACATAAGCCCCAATACTTTACGAGGCACCAAAATCTAGTAATTATCATAAAAACTTCCAACCAAAAGATCTGTCCCTGAAAGTGGATAGCAGTTGTAGTTGCAGGGACTGATCCATAATACCTGACCAAACCTAACCAAATGAAACAGGACAAACACAAAGTAAAAAATTAAAAAAAATATCATGAGTAAAAAAACTTGTGATTTAATAACAAAATTAAAAAAATAAAATATCATATTCAATATTGAACTCTTCTTAAATATATCCATGAGATTTTTTTACATATTTATCATGAGTAAACGCTTAATATAGATCTAAACCCTAACAAACTACAAACCTCAAATCTTAACCCAAATCCCTTAAATCAAATCCATAAACACAAAGATCTAACAACACATCGTACACCACCGACATTTAAAACGAAGGATCTACACTAACTTTAGGATTACCACCGATAGATAAAATAGGGGAGTAGTGATCGATACATACCTAACTTTAGGATTACCGCTGATGTTCCGAACCAACTGCATTCCACAGATCCGAACAGCAACGTCAACAGCAGCAAACAAAGGATAAACCTGCAAAATTCTCAGATCTATCAGACCATGACTCCAAAACATCATTCACAGAATCACAGTATCAATCATGAGTCAAGAGTGTGAGTAGAAAGAGAGAGAGAAAGATAGATCATACCGAAGCAGAAAGAAGAGTGAAGGAGAAAAAGAAACAGCGGATGAAGTCTGATATTTAGGGTTTGTGAAACAAAGAAAGATAAAAGAAAAGGGGGATGGTATTGTAGGGCGGGAAAAATAGATGACCTAATCAAGTGACACGTGGCCCAAATCACTTTCATTTTGAGAAGGATCTGTTAGGAACCACCCTTTATTGCGAGAACCAGTGTGAACACAAACAGTAATACCTAAAAAATCTAAAAAACACCCAAAAAAAAAAAATTTACTATTTTTTTGGAAAAATCGCTATATTTCGTTTATAATAAAAAAATTTCAAAAAAAATCGAGTCACAGTTATCCATGCACATGTGCATTTGTATCATTTATTTGACAAATTCCGTAATTCTTTACAAATATTAGACAACTGCACTTTCATTTACACTACCACGTTTAATACACTACTTTGTACGTTAACAATATTATAAATGCACATGTGCATCTATATGTATCAACATAAAATAAGGTGTGTTTGTACACTACTTTCTCTTTCAACTATAATTCCATCCATAATACACAAACATGCACATGTGCATTTTTGTCATGTCTTTGACAAATTACGTAATTAATTACAAATATTAGACAACTACATTTTCATTTACACTACCATATGTAATACACTACTTTTTACATTACCAATATTAGAAATGCACATGTGCATCTATATGTATCAACATGAAATAAGGTGTTTTGGTACACTACTTTGAATACACTTTCCCTTTCATCTATCATACCATCTATAATACACTACCATTACCTCCTACCATCCATAATACAATATCATTACCTCCTACCATCCATAATACAACACCGTTACCAATATTTTTACTTTATTACATGTGTATCAACACCATTTATACCATCCAATCATCATATTACATCATAAAGTAACAACTATAGCCAAACCATCAACCACTATATATAACTAACCAAAAAACATGTATATGGACCTACTTCTCCATTCAAAATCACAAACTTTTTGTACCAAAACATGTTATATCATGGTTATACTTAATGATGCACATGTGCATTTTGAATATTGCTAATGTAAAAAGTAGTGTATTACGGATGGTATTGTAAATTAAAGTGCAATTGTCTATTACTGATAACGTATTACGGAATTTGTCGAAGTAATGATACGTATGCACATGTGCATGGATAACTGTTACTCAAAAAAATAATTTTTTTTGTAACTAAATATAGCGATTTTTGTTAAAAAAATATTTAAAAAAAACTTTTGAGTGTTTTTTTGATTTTTTTTTTTAGATTTTATTTTGTGTTCACATTGGTTCTCGCGGTTCTCGCAATAAGGGTGGTTCTCAAATGAACCTTACCCTATATATATATGATAAAGATCCGTTAGGAACCACCCTTTATTGTGAAAACCACGATAACCAATGTGAACACAACCAAAACAACTTAAAAAGCTTTAAAACACACATAAAATTTTTATTTTTCTTTTTTTAATTTTCCATTAAATATCGCAACTTCTTATTTATAAAAAGATTATTTTTTTAATCCAGATAACAATTAATGATGCACATGTGCATATTTCATATTTCTTGGCAACGCCTATACAATTTTCCTTTCATCTACACTACCATCCATAATACATTACCAATATTCTACAATTTCACTTCCATATACACTTCCATTCGTAAAATATTCTCAATATGTATAATATTTCAAATTATTCACATGTGCATCACCTGCCTTTATAGCATACCAAACAATATATGACATCATAAACAAACAAATATAACCAAACTATCAACCAACAGATAAAATTAACCAAAATGCATATGTGCATACAAATGACAATATCATTTATAAAGTAATGCACATGTGCATATCTTCCCAACTGCGTCATTAAATAACAAACAACATTTTTTTAACTCCTTGATTAATCATTACGTCATCATCCTCCATAGCATCCGACATTTTTTGCACCCTTTATTCATCGATTTCAGAACAAAAGTTACATTCTTTACTTTTTTTTTCATTTATTGATCTAGAATAATAGACACCCATAAGATAACCAAACATACAAACTTAATGCATTTGGACATTAACATTAATTATCTCATTATTATATAAACTATGCGCATGTGCATCAATATGAATGACCTTAGTGATTTTATAAAAACTTTGTAAAAATATTTATAAGGGTTTTAATTTTATAAATTATATCGTATACGGACGGGAAATTGTATAATATTGTTAATATAATACGGATGGTAGTTATTGTATAGGTCTTGTAAAGAAATATGACATATGCACATGTGCATCAGTAATTGTTGTTTGGATTAAAAGAACTTCAAAAAAAATTAAAATAAAATGTTGCGATTTTTAATGGAAAATTTAAAAAATTGTGTGTTTTTTAAGTTTTTTTAAGTAGTTTTGGGTGTGTTCATACTGATTCTCATGGTTCTCACGATAAAGATGGTTCTGGTATAAACCCTACCCTATATATATTATTGATTTGGCTATGCATTTAATATTTGGATCGATTTTGTTATAAAAGCTAAATTAAATTTACTTTAGATTAATAGTTAGGGCTTCTACTACTATTGTCGTTTAAATTATTTATATTCAGTCTTAAGTTTTTTTGAGCCATTAAAAACTCTTAATGAAATATCTGATTTAAAAAAATTACATTATATACTTTGGGCAAAGAACAAATAGGGTGCTAGGTTTTGATGAGAAGACTAAGAAAGAATGAGATTGTGTCATGTGTCAAATTAAAAAAAAAAAAAAAAAAAAAAAAAACCCCTAAAGATAATGGTATTTTAGTCAATCTCATCTTCTCTTTTTCTCTTTCTCTCCATCTTCAAAATTCACCATTTTCAAAACTCATCATCTTTAACCTTTTCTTAACTTTCCCACTCTATAATCACTACATCATATTACGATTTTCTTCATTAATCAATGATTCAAACACTCAATCAACGTGTTCTTCAACCTTTTTGAAGAATCACAGTTTAATTTCATATATATTATCATTTTTTTCTCATGATTTTGAAGCGAATCACTCGATTCGTTCGATTTGATCATTGATCAGTGCTTATAACATTCAAATTTCATCAATCATTGAAGAAATACTAAGAAATCGACTTCAATCTATGTAAGAAAACTGAAGAAGTTAATCAATTATTGTGTTTTACTAACTAGTTTTTCGAATTTTTTGAATTGCATTTTACAATCTATGTTTTTTTTTTCATTTTTTGAATAGCGTTTTAGGATCCAGGTTTTAGGATTGTGAATTGCATTTTACGATCTGGGTTTTACCATTGTGAATTGCGTTTTACGATCTGGATTCTACCATTGCGTTTTACGATATGGGTTTTACTATTGTGAATCTCGTTATACAATTTGGGTTTACCATTGCGTTTTACAATCTGGGTTTTACCATTGTGAATTGCGTTTTACGATCTAGGTTTTCAAATTGTATTTTACGTTCTGTTGTTTTACACATCTAGGTTTCTGATTTTTTTTTTCAAAAGTATAGCAATAGTATAATCGTTTTAAAGATTAAAAATAATGCTCGCTTTTATGGTGCAATTTTTATATAAAAAAAATAGTGTTGTATGAAAGAGTTATCAACGTTTTAAAAACAGAGGGAATTGGAAGAGAGAGAAATTATTCACCTGTAGGGAACATAATAACTCTCTTAAAACCCACGCACCTCTTTAAATTGATAGATTTCACTTCTTTGATTCTAGCCATTCATTACCAATCTAGTGGTTATAGTGGCTTTCTAACCTTCCTAGCTAAGGGTATGTTTGGCATAGAGCTTTTAGGAGCTTCTAGCTTTAAGCTTTTAAGAAAAAGCTCCTACTCAATAAAAAGTTGTTTGGTTGAAGGAGCATGAAGCTTATAGGTTAGGAGCTTGAAGCTTTTGGTTGAACGCTCCTAGGAGCTTCTAGCTTTAAGCTTTTAAGAAAAAGCTCCTACTCAATAAAAAGTTGTTTGGTTGAAGGAGCTTGAAGCTTTAGTAGCGTTTAGAATGAGCTAAAAGCTTTTAGGGAAAAAATGACTATTTTAACCTCTAAAGACTTTTTCTAGCTTTAAGCTTTTAAGAAAAAGCACAAACTTTTTAAATTTTTAGTTATGTCCATTTTGGTCACTTTATGCATTTTATTAAAAGCTCCAGCTACTCTGCCAAACATCAAATGTATCTAAAAAGCTACAGCTACTAACTACCAGCTACAGCTTCCAGCTACCAGCCACCAGCTACTTTTGCCAAACATACCCTAAATCATACTTCCTAGTATATATTTTTTCCCAATATACTATAATTAAATTTATTATTTAAGAAAACATATCATTTATTTATTTATTTATTTATTATTACTAGCCATTTACCCGCGCGAAGCGGCGGGAGTGGCAATTTACAATAGGATACTCGTTTACCGTTAGTTTATCAGTCGTCTTGTGATATACTGTATAGTACTTAAGTTAGTTTTGTTATTCATGATATGTTGACACTTGTTTTTCTGTTAGTTTATCGATTCTTTGGTGATATACTTTTGTTAATTTTTTTAGCTGGTAGTTTATCAATCTTTCCATCAAATCAATCATAAGTACATAATGCTTTAACCATAATTCATTAATCGATACAAATACGAAATGCAATATGCTGAACATTATAAAAAAAATATAATTAGCATCTCTTTGTGATAGATTAACTTTGTCTGTTTTCTGAAAATATAACAAAAACATATATTACGGACCCAAGGTACAAATTTCTTCTTTGGTGGGCCAAGATCTGTTGAAAATTTATACATAGTACTGCTTTTTTTTCTCTCACGTGAGCCCATGTCAATAAAATCTCTTTTTTTCGGTAGTGGACATAATTTAACTACATGTCAGGTTAGTCCAAAATATATAGATTAAAAGAACAGTAGCTCAACTGAGTAAGCACATGCACTGATCTTGAACCAAATAGTTCAGTTTGTAATGCTATGTTGCTTCTTTCTACTGTTGATTAGTGGCGGTATGGTTTTGAAAGGCAAACCGTTAGTAAAATGTTTCATTTGTAAATGAACACTGCTATACTTACAAATGATTTATGAACTATTCACAGAACATTTTGATTGTTAACACGCTGAAAAAATCAGCATATATGAAAGAAACTATTTAGTGTATCATATCATGATAACAATTAATAATTATAATAAAAGTTCATTAGAGTTACCCACCACGTCAAATTGCTACTGATTCCAGATGATGATATTGATGTTGAGCTTGTTGAAGTGTTGATAAATCAGAAGGGTGTTAAAGATTTTGTTAATACTAAATGAAGGTGGGTTTGTGTGATCTGACAATAATTTGGGATTTAGTGATGTTAAAGTGTGGAATTTGTGTATGTACTATGTAGGGAAAGCAATGTCGTTATTCGGTGGGAGTTGGAGGAAAGGAGACGGAGGTTAGACTGTGTTCCTGAGTTTCATTAAATGAGAAAAAATAAAAGATTTGGAAAGAAATAATTTTTAGTTGTGTTCCAGAGTTTCATTAAAGGATAGAAAAGAAGAGAAAATGAGAGATTTTTTGCCTAAAATTAATCTTTCCAATTTGGAAAGAAACGGAGAGAAAGAAAAGAAAAGGAGAGAATCCTTTCTTTTCTCTCCTTAACTTAACTTGGGAACACAGTGTTAGAGTTTGCTCCGCCGTAGACGGCTGTGTTAGGGTTTTGATTAGGGTTTGGAACAGAATATGGAAAGAAACGGGTGGGGGTACTGAAGCGAAAATGATGGAATTTAAGGGTGAATCACCAAAGAGAGAGATCCGGCTGGAATTTAAGAATGAGAGAGAACGGAGGAAGAAAAGAGGTGGGTTTAAGAAAAGATGTGGGTTTGATTTGAAAAATGAATTAGGGTTTTTTCATCTTGGAGATGAGCGGGGGATTTAAAATTTGGACTATTTCGCCTAAAACATATTGTGCTTAAAGATGTTGTACACCATGCATTAAAGGTGTTTTAAGTAAAGTGGCAAATTACGTTAAGTTGCCCTTGCAATATGCATTATATATAGTATAAGTATGTGTGTGTGTGTGTGTATATATATATATATATATATATAGGGGAAGGTTCTATGCAGAACACTAAATATTGCAAGAACACGCAGAACACAATGAATCACTCATTTTTTTCAATCCTAAAAATCTAACAAGTAAATGGAAATGTTACAAATGTAAGATTTATTGTTTCTCACACTATAACTCAAAACAAAATATTAAAAATTTTCAGTTTCTATATAACGTACATATATGTAGGTTAAATTACCTACATATATGTGTAGGCTATGTGTAGCTAAAAATATATGGTTTTTTATGTATATATAATACACATATGAATGTAAGAAACATAAAATTTGAAAAATATAAATCTTAAATCTCAAAATTTAGTGATTTAGAGTAGTTCTTTTTGTTCTCGAAATAATTAGTGTTCTGTAATGATCATCAACCTATATATATATATATATATATATATATATATATATATATATATAGAGAGAGAGAGAGAGAGAAAGTATAATGTACTTCACTGCTTAACGTACGTTAACGTACGCGACCAAAACACAACATGCGTGATTAATATAGATAACATGCGTGATTATTGCTCCCATGCGTGATTATCACAAAACAAACTGATTCATGCGTTATTAACTGTTCCATGCGTGATTATAGCCCTAATCTGATGGTTACGATTGTCGTGTACGTGAAATATGATAAGGGCTTTTGTATGTTAACTGCTATATATATATGTATGGAGGAGTTCATGCGAGAACCACCCTTATTGCGAGAACCGCGAGAACCAATGTGAACACAACCTAAAATAGCTAAAAAAAAACCTAAAAAAACCTAACCCCCACCCCCCCCCCACCCCAAAACCTAAACCCCCCCACCCCCCCCCCCCAAAAAAAAAAAAACCTAACCCCTTCCCCCCCCCCCCCCCCAAGCTAAATGCTAAAAACTAAAACCCCAAAAAAACCTAAAAAAAACTAACCCCCCCCCCCCCCCAAGCTAAAATGCTAAAAACTAAACCCCCAAAAAACCTAAAAAATCTAAAAAAATAAAAAAAAAATCTAAAATTTTTTTTTAATATTTTTTATGCTCAAATCGCTACTTTTAGTGGCCAAATTTTTTTTTTTTTTTTTAAAGAATTAATTTTTTTTTTTTGCTTCGAAAAGTAGCGATTTTTATATAAAAAATATTAAAAAAACATTTGTGTGATTTTTAGCTATTTTTAGGCATTTTTGGTTGTGTTCACATTGGTTCTCGCGGTTCTCGCAATAAGAGGTGGTTCTCGCATGATCTTCTCCCTATATATATATATATATATATATATATATATATAGAGTTAAATGCTTGGTTGGTCCCTGTGGTTTGCAAAAATTTCACTCTTGGTCCTAGTGGTTTACTAATTACACGCGTGGTCCCAAAACTTGTCAAAAATGAACTCGGTTGGTCCCCAGCCCTAACATCAGTTAAATTTCTCAGTTAATTACATGTGAAATGACTATATTACCCTTGAACAAGTAAAAGAAATAAAAAAAATATAAAGCCCACTGATCATCGTCATCATCTTCAACCTTTGTCCCTAAAAAAAACTCAAACACCACCGACTCCTTCACCATCACAACCCACCACAACCTGCAACTACCTCCACCACCACCATATTCTTCTTCCTCTTTTTCAAACTATTCCCCAATTATGAACAACCAATTTCCCCAATTATGATTTTAATGTGTCCAACTATGAACAACCAATTTCCCCAATTTCAAACTATAAACAACTAATTCATCAACAATTTCCCCAATTTCAAACTATGAACAACCAATTCAACAACAAATTCAATTCATACATGTTTATATACCTAACAACCTACCAGTCATAATTATTATACATGTTCATCACCGAATTTTATCGTCTTTCTTGCGAGAATTGGAGCATAAATTGTGATGAATGAAGGCAGAATGAGGTAACCCTAACCTGTAATGATGATTGGGGTGGTGGAGTCTTCTGTATATCCGATTGGCTAAGTGGATTGCTTTGGTAAGATAAGGCATTGGTGAGATAAGGTTATGTGTGTGGATTTAGGGGTTTTGTTGGTGGTGATCGGAAGCATAGGTGACGGCAACGATGGTGGTTTAGTTGCAAGATTCTTCTTTGTTTTGCCCTAACGATGAAGAAAGAAACAGGGGACATTATCGTCATTAATTAAAGACATATATGGTGATGGTGGAGGTAGTTGCAGGTTGTGATGGGTTGTGATGGTGGAGGAGGTGGTGGTGTTTGAGTTTTTTGAGGGACAGAGGTTAAAGATGATGATGATCAGTGGGCTTTATATATTTTTTATTTCTTTTAATTGTTCAAGGGTAATATAGTCATTTCATACTTAATTAACTAAGAAATTTAACTTAATTAACTAAGAAATTTAACTGATGTTAGGGCTGGGGACCAACCGAGTTCATTTTTGACAAGTTTTAGGACCATGCGTGTAATTAGTAAACCACTAGGACCAAGAGTGAAATTTTTGCAAACCACAGGGACCAATCAATCATTTAACTCATATATATATATATATATAGTGGAGAGTTCAAATGAGAAGAATTTTTTTGTAAGAATAAAAAAGAAGAAATTTTAACCAATAAGAATCCTTTATTTTAGTTCATTTAATTTTTGCATTTAATATTAATGTAAGGGTATATTGGTAAACTTAGATAGATCATTAATTGGTATTCTTCCTTTTTAATAGCAAACTATATTAAATTTGTAACTTATTTTCAATATATATATATATATATATATATATATATATATATATATATATATATATATATATTTTTAAAGAAGAAAAATTAATTTAAAGTGTATGATAAATTACGAGGTGTGTAGGATGAATTACGAGCTCTGTACGATAAATTTCAATATGTGTAGGATAAATTTCAAAACGTGTAGGATAAATTTTGATGTGTGTAGGCAAAAATTTTAGTATGGAGGATGATAGTATTTATGACTAATTAATTAGTCAAAGATAATAATAAATGAGATAAGATAAAATCTATTAAATGTTTTACAATTGTACCCTTTGTTCTTTTCTTCTCAATTTAATTTTCTTTTCAAATGAACTTTCCCCTATATATATATATATATATATATATATATTTGGAATTTATTAATCATTGGTACTTCTCAAATAATCAAGCGTTTAGAATTCTTAAATTTAGAATTTTCTGAAAAATCTCACCGAAAACCTCTTATAACAGATAATTTTACTT
The DNA here is from genome assembly GCA_030545235.1 of Helianthus tuberosus. Classification (NCBI taxonomy): domain Eukaryota; kingdom Viridiplantae; phylum Streptophyta; class Magnoliopsida; order Asterales; family Asteraceae; genus Helianthus; species Helianthus tuberosus. Next base: position 68,483,588 of record CM060402.1, on the reverse strand, counting down.
TAGTTTGTAATATTAAAGATATTTGTGAACATACTTTACATACAAATAACTCACAGTTAAACACTTTAGTAGATTTATTTATAAATCTGAGTATTAGTCTACAACAAGAAGCTATAAATAATAAACAAACAATAGAAAACTTAACAGTAGAAATTAAAAAATTATCACAAAACCTAGATTATATTTAAAAGTCAGTCGTGAGATCAACTGAGATTCCGACTAACAATTGCGAATGTAAACCTAAAAGTTCCTCGAGTAGCACACCGAGGGGAGTCACGAACAATTGGTGGATCCCCGATCCTATTTTCCTTAGCCTGACAATCAGAAACGGTTGCTAACACAGCGGGGTAATCCCCCCCGTAGACACTTCTGGGCTTTCATTGCAGTATTGATGCCAACCTTTACACAACTCTGGTACTTCGGAACAGATGACGATTCTCCACTAGGGAGAGGGGTACGCAAAGCCTTCTTCTCGCAGGGTACATCTGTGCGATGTATGGATAACCAATCTATACTAACTACTGTATCAAATTATCGAGGATAACAGAAAGAAGGTTCGTCGAACACTTGTCCCACAAGGTCGAGTTTACATCCCAACGGACATATGAGGTTTCATTTGACTTGCCATCAGTTGCTTCTACAACAGGTTCGGTTTCAAGAAGCATCAGGGTTAACCAAAACAGGGCTACTTATACAAGCTACCATGCTGCTATTATGCCTGGCGTCACCTACGCCAATCCTAAATGCCCTTCCATGAGCATCATTTCCAGTGTTGTTGTTTTCGTTACGAGAATTCCCAGTACCGTCTTTGTTCCCTTGGTTGTTGACATTTTGACTTAACACAGTCAAACCTTGTCGAGGTCACCTTCGTTTCCATATTGTAAGCTACGATTACGAGTTCTTTGATGTTGCCGTGACTGTTGCCTCTACTGTCGTTGCTTAAAACGGAGCCCTACAATCTTTCACCAACAGGGTCCATCTTGTCACATTTCCGTGTCACGTCCTAGGCGTTACTCATTGTGCCGGCAGCTTCACATTTCATACCATAGTCCATGGTCATCGTTTATATCCCGATTAACTCATAAGAGTTGACTCACAAAAGTCACTGACTTGGGTTGAAGATTCTATTGGCGTCAGATTGCTGATGTTCGTTGTTGGTAATCAGGGTCGTCCAAATACTGTAGTCGGTAAAGTGCTACACTCATCCTCTTGTCCATCGATCTAGCAAGTTGATTGAGTAATACACAGTATGTTTCTAGAGTGTTGTAGAAGTGATCGCACTTCGGGAGCTACTACGTCAATACATTGAGTTCTGGCCAATAAAGTGGAGTGAGAAAGGTATAGACCAATCATTGACGTTGCAACATCCAACACAGGGATGTTCGTACAAGCACCTAACATTCTACACAGTTCGCTAGGCGTTCAGGTGTGTGTTCGGGTATACTCGATAGCTTCGAGATTCGCAAGGATTCAGTGAGAAGTGAAAAGATAATGTTCGAGTAGGAGACAGTCACTGCTACGACTCCTATAGACTGTTGTGTTTCACATCAATTAAATAACGGAACGAAACCCCTTTTTCAGGACTCGCATGCACCCCACATTATCATTATGTGTGCACCCACAATAATATTGCGATTTGCATGCTCATCTAAGTTCCTCCTAACTCATGTCAAATGGTTCCTCAAACTCGAGTGCCAAACAGAGGTTATCAAACGATATGATCACAGGAATCTAAGGACTACAACACACCAACTACGCATCATAAAGCAAGCAAGCATTTCATGAAATTATGCTATAGTGACGACTGTGTGTTTGTATGCCACATCATAAACAAGTGTTACACTAGCCATGTAATGTATACAACAGATGAAAGAGACGAACCTTGCAATCTGGAGCTGAGTGTCATGGTCATGTTCACGTATTCAGAATTGTTCGGTTATAGTCTGGTTTTACAAAAACGTTTTAAAACCAAGTTCACTATAACCAGTGGCTCTGATACCAAAACTGTCACACCCCCAAAAATACCACCTAGGGAATGTCCCTGTTAGGGCGTGCGACATGCCCATAACGAGCCACCAATTACATTGAACACGTACAAGTTTCAAAATAAAATTCCTCAATTATTAATAAAATACCATCAACAAGTTTAAGTGAAAACCAAAGTATTCAGCGGAAGCAAAATTAAACAGTTCCAAAACCAAAGTATAATATCTAGAAATCAATAACATAAATCCATCCAGTCGACCCATGACCACTCCATGCTACTCCAGACAGCAAGTTCCAATGCAAAACATCTAACGACCTACAAGCATGCAAACAAGTGTGTCAGACAACGCTGGTGAGTTCAAAGTTTTATTACCGAGTATAGTTACCAGATACATGTATTAAACAGTTTAACAATCTGATTTGATGGTTTGATGTTGTTATTACTCGATTACCGAAATGGCTACAAGATGTGATTGCCCAACCCCCAATGTCTCTATCAAAACATTGCGTCATGCTTTAAGGAAATTAGTTCACGACCGTCCTCCCCGGTACGGGTGTGAGGGTGCCAAACCTAATAGCGCTATCAACTAATAATCTCGTTGCCTCCTCGGCAACTGTCGGTAGATGTAAGGGGTCTTACGAGATAGATACTGAGTACAATAACAAACATCCCGATAAACACGCGTTCCTCCCCCGGAACATTACCCGATATCCCTCCCCGGGATGCATGCTTGAGAAAAGCAGTGAACTCACCTTTTGGTTTGCTCGGTAAGATTAATTGCTTGTTTACAGTTGGTCAACCAAATCCTATTTTCGTTATCATAACTAGTTAGGTTCGCATTCAATTAACATCACGCATTCATGTATTTAACACGTTAGCACCAAAGCACATATTTATATCATCATTGCATATACATATTTTGCACATTAAATACAATTAGTCGTTCAACTAGTCTGTAGCGTGCAACCCAATTAGTTAGTGGCCCAAATACGCAGTGTGCGGCCGGCCGGACATCATGATGCCCTAGTGTGCGTCATAACATAGAGTGTACGTTCTATCAGTCCAATAATCACAAGTGTGGGGTCAATGAAATGGTGTACGGTTCAATATTCATGAATTAACATTTAAGATATGACCAATACGACTTATTGAGTCATCCTAAGAGATTAATATATGCATCAGTGTGCAACAAGGTTTGAAAGAAGTGTATGGTTTATTAACACAATCATCACCTTTTCATTTAAACTCACCGAATAGGACAAACACATTCAATATTGCAGATTTCAAATCATGAATATATATTAAGGTGGGTTGGTACACTATGCTCATAGGGTTGTACACTTCCATTAAAACACCTCTTCAAGAACTTGCATGACAGGCACACACTCAAATCATATATTATGCATATTCAATCATCTAGCACCTTACATAATACTCTAACTATCAGACATATCATCCTTTTTATTTAATCCCTAGTCATCGGTCTATAGTTAACATCATCATTCTCATCATGGACTAACATCTCGATCAATTAGCAAATTTAATTCAAGGACTATTAACAACGTCATCATGCGTATTCTAATATTCTAATCATCAGCATCCTACCATATTAATTCATGCACCAAGAGATCCTTATTTATTACTTTTATTAACTGTTGGAACACGTGCTCACAACCTACCATGCGAATATTTAACCATTTAACAAGGGTCAAACAATTTAAAGATAGAATCCCACGTAACCAAGGAGTTTTAGATGATAGGCAGGAACGAAGGAGAGATGATGCCTTGGTGAAGGTGAATTGCCGCCAACTTCAAGCAGGAAGGAAGAGGGAGATGTCGCCATTCAAGGTGAAGAAACTAGGGTTTGCTAAAACTTTGTGAATTATTAATAATAAGAACCGCACCTAGTCCTTATGTGCGCATGTGAATATGATTACCACAAAAGGCCGGCCCAACCTCCAAGTTTGTTTGGGCTACCTTAAACCATGCATTAACAGTAACAGGCCAAGGGGGTGTTAGTTTGGGCTGAATACAAGTCTACAACAATGGTGGGGTTGCGAGTGTAGTAGGGTGTGCGGCCCCTAGGCATGGTGTGGCTGATTGTTTGAAACACCAACATATAAAAATCCGTAACGTTATTATAAAACCAATCACCTCATTTACTTCACAACACATACATGTACTGACATGCAAACTTATAACGTTCATGAACCGCATAGGCTCGCAATCATTCTCAATTACTTAAACACTTCATCCAGCATACACATAAATTACATCAAATCACCATGCGTGCAAAGAAATTAGTACAACGAAAGACTCTCGAAATTACGGGTTGTCACATCATCCCCAACTTAAAGGAAATTTCGTCCCGAAATTTGATAATTGATAACAGAGAAATGAAATGGTAGTTCAAGATGATTGTGGATTTCCCTCGGTTGCCACATCATCCCCAACTTGAAAGGAAATTTCGTCCCGAAATTCGCCAGTCACATCAAAATTTGATTCCCTAGTTTGAACAATTGAGGGTACTTGAGCCTCACCTGATCCTCGCGTTCCCACGTGAACTCCGGCCCACGTCTTGAGTTCCAACGAACCCTCAGGGTTGGGATTCGGTTATGCTTATGGACCTTGGCTTCCTGGTCCATGTTTTCAGTGGATTCCTTGACAACCGCAACTTGTCGTTAACCTTAGGCTCTAGCAAAGGTATCACAAGTGTTTCATCGGGCAAACACTTCTTTAGGTTCGTGACATAAATGACATCGTGATCGTTACCCAATTCGTTGGGTAACTCGAGTTTGTAGGCGACGTGACCGATTCTTTCCATAATTCTGAATAACGCATCGTAACGTAAGTTAAGCTTGCCACGCTTCCCAAGCGGACCACATCCTCTCAGGGTGAGATTTTCAACATGATACGATCGCCTACCGCGAACTCCCAGTGTTTCCTAAGCTTATCAACTTTCCTGGCGATCACTCGTTGCTGCCAAACGATTTCCGATAAGAGCAATCTTCCCAAGAGTTTCGAGTACAAGTCCTGGACCTGTGGTTAGGTTGTCACCCATCTTAATCCAACAAGGAGATCGGCATTATCGTCCATACAATGGTAACTGCTGCGGCAGAACTCAACCAAAGATAAGTGTCCTTCCAGTTTACTGAAGTCTATCACACACATGCTCACAGCATGTCTTCGAGTGTCAGGATGGTCCATTTACTCTGTTCATTTGCCCTATTGTGATAAGTAATTCCCAAGTCTAGATATGTGCCAAGAGTGTTGTGTAGTGCCTGTCGTAAATCAGGTATAGATCAAAACCAGATGTAACGGGAGTTGGCACCTCGTGCCTAAGACCGCCTCTCTCAGAGGAACATTCGCAGCTTGTGAAGACTCGTCAGTTTCCTTGATTGCAAGAGAGTGTGCTGGTTATGTGGGACAATCATCGATCACTCAGGTGATATTGTTTCCGTTTCGAGTTGTAAGTAGACTAGCGACACAATCCATGGCAGTCTGTCCTCATTTTCATACATGTGTTTCTGGTTGCTAATATCCCACCTTGACTTTCCCACATGTCAAACATCGTTCCCACGCATGGCTATGTGGGCCTTCAGGCCCGGTCACCCGTACATGGTCTTCAGGTTTTAATATATCCTATCAAAACTCAGATGAATATGATATCAAGACCCGTGTGCTCCGCCTGCACCAGTTCCCTAAGGTTGATGCATAGTGAGGTCCATATTCGTTCCACGAAGTAGCAATTATCGTCCGACCTGCCAAAGGTTGCTTCCCCATGCCTCGCATGGGTCAATCTTGAGAACTCTCTTCCTTCAGTCCTTCAGTTTGAACAAGGCGAGTCCGATCAGGTATGTTAGAGTCGATAGCAAGCTGCAAAGCTCGTGCACGTCTATGTTTCATGGTTGTATTCATTCAAAAGTTCCGTCCAACGTTGCCTCCAGCTCAAATCTAAGATCGTGGCTTCCACCCCAGGTTGTGAGTCATGCAACTCTTCTTGTTAATCCACCACATAAGACATCTCCTTCTCATGTTGCATCGCTGTGTAACTAGGACTCTGATTCGAACCATCATAGTATACTACTAGATCGCCTAAACCCTCAGGTAAAGACAATACTCAGTGCATTGTAGAGTTGAGTTTCAGAAGCTGAGAAGACGTCCTCCTATTTTGGTTCCCATGAGTTCACAGCTCCCCGCTGTGCTAAAGAGGTTAAGGCTGCGCAATCTTCGAAAATCCTATGATAAATCTACGATAGTATCCAGCGAGACCAAGAAATCGCTGCATCCCAGAAGGAATCCTTGGTGTTGATCAGTTTCTAGCAAAATGGATCCTAGCAAGATCCACGTGTATTCCCACTTCGTTGGTTACATTATCAAATGCATCTCTCGAATCTAGATGTTACACTAAACAAGACTTCGCACGTAATGGCTCCTCCCTCAGGAGCCCTAAAATAAGATATAAATGTCCTCTATGATGTTCCTTCCTCCTGGAAATGATTCAACACGTTGTCAATAAGCATAGTCGATTCATGTGATCCATGCAGCTGCCGGTGTGATGATTAGCCTAGAGGTTTTGGATTACAACGTCGCAATGGCCGCCCTGCGTCTGATATGCCGTTGTAGGAACATTCTCCCCTCTGATGATAGTTCATTTGTTAGTCATTCCTCGAATGGAAGCTTAACCCTCGCACTGGTAGACAGGTTGCCAATACATGATCGAGGCAAACGGTTCTTAACTGTCTCCTTGTTAGGTTCTGGACAATCAGTACACATACGAAAAGGCTTATCTTCACGGATATAACTGGGGCTCCCCAAAGCGAAAAGCTAGGTCCGACAAACTCCTGTCCAGTATTTCCTATAGTTGATTAAACAGTTCTTGCAACCCTCCTGTGCAAGATGGTACAATGTACGAGTATTCAGAGCTGCCTCTGTCGTGAGATCAACTGAGATTCCGACTAACAATTGCGAATGTAAACCTAAAAGTTCCTCGAGTAGCACACCGAGGGGAGTCACAAAAAATTGGTGGATCCCCGATCCTATTTTCCTTAGCCTGACAATCAGAAACGGTTGCTAACACAGCGGGGTAATCCCCCCCGTAGACACTTCTGGGCTTTCATTGCAGTATTGATGCCAACCTTTACACAACTCTGGTACTTCGGAACAGATGACGATTCTCCACTAGGGAGAGGGGTACGCAAAGCCTTCTTCTCGCAGGGTACATCTGCACGATGTATGGATAACCAATCTATACTAACTACTGTATCAAATTATTGAGGATAACAGAAAGAAGGTTGACGTCGAACACTTGTCCCACAAGGTCGAGTTTACATCCCAACGGACATATGAGGTTTCATTTGACTTGCCATCAGTTGCTTCCACAACAGGTTCGGTTTCAAGAAGCATCAGGGTTAACCAAAACAGGGCTACTTATACAAGCTACCATGCTGCTATTATGCCTGGCGTCACCTACGCCAATCCTAAATGCCCTTCCATGAGCATCATTTCCAGTGTTGTTGTTTTCGTTACGAGAATTCCCAGTACCGTCTTTGTTCCTTTGGTTGTTGACATTTTGACTTAACACAGTCAAACCTTGTCGAGGTCACCTTCGTTTCCATATTGTAAGCTACGATTACGAGTTCTTTGATGTTGCCGTGACTGTTGCCTCTACTGTCGTTGCTTAAAACGGAGCCCTACAATCTTTCACCAACAGGGTCCATCTTGTCACATTTCCGTGTCGCGTCCTAGGCGTTACTCATTGTGCCGGCAGCTTCACATTTCATACCATAGTCCATGGTCATCGTTTATATCCCGATTAACTCATAAGAGTTGACTCACAAAAGTCACTGACTTGGGTTGAAGATTCTATTGGCGTCAGATTGCTGATGTTCGTTGTTGGTAATCAGGGTCGTCCAAATACTGTAGTCGGTAAAGTGCTACACTCATCCTCTTGTCCATCGATCTAGCAAGTTGATTGAGTAATACACAGTATGTTTCTAGAGTGTTGTAGAAGTGATCGCACTTCGGGAGCTACTACGTCAATACATTGAGTTCTGGCCAATAAAGTGGAGTGAGAAAGGTATAGACCAATCATTGACGTTGCAACATCCAACACAGGGATGTTCGTACAAGCACCTAACATTCTACACAGTTCGCTAGGCGTTCAGGTGTGTGTTCTGGTATACTCGATAGCTTCGAGATTCGCAAGGATTCAGTGAGAAGTGAAAAGATAATGTTCGAGTAGGAGACATTCACTGCTACGACTCCTATAGACTGTTGTGTTTCACATCAATTAAATAACGGAACGAAACCCCTTTTTCACTTGTTAAGCCTCACTGGGACTCGCATGCACCCCACATTATCATTATGTGTGCACCCACAATAATATTGCGATTTGCATGCTCATCTAAGTTCTTCCTAACTCATGTCAAATGGTTCCTCAAACTCGAGTGCCAAACAGAGGTTATCAAACGATATGATCACAGGAATCTAAGGACTACAACACACCAACTACGCATCATAAAGCAAGCAAGCATTTCATGAAATTATGCTATAGTGACGACTGTGTGTTTGTATGCCACATCATAAACAAGTGTACACTAGCCATGTAATGTATACAACAGATGAAAGAGACGAACCTTGCAATCTGGAGCTGAGTGTCATGGTCATGTTCACGTATTCAGAATTGTTCGGTTATAGTCTGGTTTTACAAAAACGTTTTAAAACCAAGTTCACTATAACCAGTGGCTCTGATACCAAACTGTCACACCCCCAAAATACCACCTAGGGAATGTCCCTGTTAGGCGTGCGACATGCCCATAACGAGCCACAAATTACATTGAACACGTACAAGTTTCAAAATAAAATCCTCAATTATTAATAAAATACCATCAACAAGTTTAAGTGAAAACCAAAGTATTCAGTGGAAGCAAAATTAAACAGTTCCAAAACCAAAGTATAATATCTAGAAATCAATAACATAAATCCATCCAGTCGACCCATGACCACTCCAGCTATTCCAGACAGCAAGTTCCAATGCAAAACATCTAACGACCTACAAGCATGCAAACAAGTGTGTCAGACAACGCTGGTGAGTTCAAAGTTTTATTACCGAGTATAGTTACCAGATACATGTATTAAACGGTTTAACAATCTGATTTGATGGTTTGATGTTGTTATTACTCGATTACCGAAATGGCTACAAGATGTGATTGCCCAACCCCAATGTCTCTATCAAAACATTGGTCATGCTTTAAGGAAATTAGTTCACGACCGTCCTCCCCGGTACGGTGTGAGGGTGCCAAACCTAATAGCGCTATCAACTAATAATCTCGTTGCCTCCTCGGCAACTGTCGGTAGATGTAAGGGGTCTTACGAGATAGATACTGAGTACAATAACAACCATCCCGATAAACACGCGTTCCTCCCCGGAACGTTACCCAATATCCCTCCCCGGGATGCATGCTTGAGAAAAGCAGTGAACTCACCTTTGGTTTGCTCGGTAAGATTAATTGCTTGTTTACAGTTGGTCAACCAAATCCTATTTTCGTTATCATAACTAGTTAGGTTCGCATTCAATTAACATCACGCATTCATGTATTTAACACGTAGCACCAAAGCACATATTTATATCATCAATGCATATACATATCCGCACATTAAATACAATTAGTCGTTCAACTAGTCTGTAGCGTGCAACCCAATTAGTTAGTGGCCCAAATACCAGTGTGCGGCCCGGACATCATGATGCCCTAGTGTGCGTCATAACATAGAGTGTACGGTCTATCAGTCCAATAATCACAAGTGTGGGGTCAATGAAATGGTGTACGGTTCAATATTCATGAATTAACATTTAAGATATGACCAATACGACATATTGAGTCATCCTAAGAGATTAATATATGCATCAGTGTGCAACAAGGTTTGAAAGAAGTGTATGGTTTATTAACACAATCATCACCTTTTCATTTAAACTCACCGAATAGGACAAACACATTCAATATTGCAGATTTCAAATCATGAATATATATTAAGGTGGGTTGTACACTATGCTCATAGGGTTGTACACTTCCATTAAAACACCTCTTCAAGAACTTGCATGACAGGCACACACTCAAATCATATATTATGCATATTCAATCATCTAGCACCTTACATAATACTCTAACTATCAGACATATCATCCTTTTATTTAATCCCTAGTCATCGGTCTATAGTTAACATCATCATTCTCATCATGGACTAACATCTCGATCAATTAGCAAATTTAATTCAAGGACTATTAACAACGTCATCATGCTTATTCTAATATTCTAATCATCAGCATCCTACCATATTAATTCATCACCAAGAGATCCTTATTTATTACTTTTATTAACTGTGGAACACGTGCTCACAACCTACCATGCGAATATTTAACCATTTAACAAGGGTCAAACAATTTAAAGATAGAATCCCACTAACCAAGGAGTTTAGATGATAGGCAGGAACGAAAGAGAGATGATGCCTTGGTGAAGGTGAATTGCCGCCAACTTCAAGCAGGAAGGAAGAGGGAGATGTCGCCATTCAAGGTGAAGAAACTAGGGTTTGCTAAAACTTTGTGAATTATTAATAATAAGAACCGCACCTAGTCCTTATGTGCGCATGTGAATATGATTACCACAAAAGGCCGGCCCAACCTCCAAGTTTGTTTGGGCTACCTTAAACCATGCATTAACAGTAACAGGCCAAGGGGGTGTTGGTTTGGGCTGAATACAAGTCTACAACAATGGGGGGGGGGGGGTGGGGTTGCGAGTGTAGTAGGGTGTGCAGCCCCTAGGCATGGTGTGGCTGATTGTTTGAAACACCAACATATAAAAATCCGTAACGTTATTATAAAACCAATCACCTCATTTACTTCACAACACATACATGTACTGACATGCAAACTTATAACGTTCATGAACCGCACAGGCTCGCAATCATTCTCAATTACTTAAACACTTCATCCAGCATACACATAAATTACATCAAATCACTATGCGTGCAAAGAAATTAGTACAACGAAAGACTCTAAAAATTACGGGTTGTCACAAAATCAGACATGAAAAAAGCTATAATCTCAGGTATGGAGGTAGATTTAAGTCAAAACATAGCATTATTTTATTGTACACCAGATATTTTAAAAGATATTAAAGATTTACAAAATATAAAAATAGCTCTACAAACAAAAGGATACGAAGAATATGAAGGAAATAACCTAGTAGTAAGTATAGGAGTACTAGGAAAAGCTAGTAACAGTTCAGGAATGAAATACAAAGTAAATATAGAATGAATAGTAAAAACAATTGCATCAAAATCTATAAAAATGATAGAACCAATAAAAATAGATCCAGAACAGTTAACAGGATTAGAATAGGATTTAGAAGACTTACAAGAAAAAGAAGAAAATACAGTGTTGATACCTAAGAAAAGTTATATATATGAAGAAACTGATGGAAAACAAAAGTTAAGGTATACTGATTTTAAAGAAAAACAAACAGAGAAAAATGAATCTAGAAGAAGAAGAAACACCTTTTATATATGATACAGATAATGAAGAAGATGAAATAGATATAAATTTCTTAAAATTTGAACAAGAAGAAACTATGGATTACACACTATTAGATTATGAAGAAGAATCAATAGATTGTTTTAAAGTAGAAGAAACAAATAAAACAATAGAACAAATTATAAATAGAAAATTTACAGAAATAAACATACAAGAAGAAGTAGATGATATGATTATGGAATGTATAACAGAATTAGGATTAGATTATGAAGAAAGTTATAAAAAATTACAAGAATATTATAATTTACCATTAGTAGAAGATATTATGAAGGGAAAGGTAATGTTATCAGATTTTTATAAACAAGAACAAAGTTTTATGTTTAATTCATTTAATCCCTTAAAAATACCAAAAATAGAATGGGGAGGAGAATATAGTGGTACACACGAAAGTTATGGTAGAGAACCATGGACACAACCAACAGTTAATTATCAACAAGAGTCTAATTCTATAGGAAAAGGAAGAAGATTGCCTATATGACAAATATACAGTGGAAATATGTTATTGTTAGAACAACAAAAACCACAGTTATGGATAGATGAAGTTTTAACCTGGGAACAAAATGTAGTAAGATTATAGGAAACAAATAAAAAAGATAGTATGGATATGTTTTCATATTTAGAAACTACATTAGGACCAATAGCATTAGGAATATGGCAAAGTAAAAAAAACACAAAATCCAGAAGAAATAAATAATCTTAAAGCATTAGGGGATAATCATTATAATTTTACATCACAAATTAGAACACTTATATTAGGAGTTGATCCAGCAAAAAATAACTCTTTAATACAGGATACAGCTATTAGAAATTTAGAACAACTAAGTATAGCAGATATGAAATACATAAATGAATTCACATTAGATTTTACAAGATAATTATCACAAACAGGAAAAGCCATGGATGATAATCTATGTGATAAATATTTTATAAAATTACCAGGAGATTTAGGAAAATCTATACATGAAGCATGGAAAACAAATTATGGTACACAACAAAATTTAGGAATAGGACCAAGAATAACTTATACGTTCGGTATACTAGAAGAAAAATGCAAAGAAGTAGCATTACAAGAACAATTAAAAAGAAATGCTTATGCATTCTGTAAAATAGCAATTTATACACCACAAGCATATGGAGTTTATGATAAAAAGAAAAAGATACGAAAAAGCACAACATATAATAAAAATTATAGAAAAAATTATAATACAAATAAATATGTTAAAAAACCACAATCACGAAAATGTAGGTGTTACACTTATGGAGAAACAATACATTTAGCTAATAAATGTCCAAATAAGAGAAAAAATATGGAAAGAGCTAATTTAATAGAGCAATTACAAGATTATGAAATAGAAGCTCTAGGAACAGATGATGAATCTGATAATGAGTCAGTATATAGCATTTACAGTGAAGAAGAAAATCCAACAGCAAAAATAATATATACATATATGAATACAGAAGAAAGTTGTGAGCATGATTGGAAACTAAATAAGGGAAATAATCACATAAGATGTTATAGTTGTGGATATTATCCTAGTATAGAAAAAAGATCACAATGTAATAAATGTTTTAAAGAAATTTGTTTTAAATGTCTTAAAGAAATTTATGATAAAGATATAGCTACAACATCAAAAGTTAAAACAAGTTCTAAAAATAATGAGAATGAAATGATAGACAAATTAGAATTAACAATTGAATTACATAGTTTAAAAATAAAAAACTTAGAAAATAAAGTAGAAGAACTGGAAAGATTAGTTAAAACAGAAGAAATAAGTAAAATGGCTTTACAAAAACCAGATGATCAAACTTATATACAAACACAAGGATCAACAAATATGATAAATATACAATGTCGTTTATGGTTAGATAATAATAAATACTTAGACTTAACAGCATTAGTAGATACAGGAGCTACAAAAAGTTTAATTTCACATAGTTTAGCACCTATAGAATACCATAAAAAGCTAGCATATGAATTAAGTACAAGAACAGTAGAATATAGATTAATACCTATTACACATTGTTTAGAACCAGTAGGAATACAGTTCTTAGATTTTGCAAATAATTACAGTAAAAAATATGAAATGCAACAAATAAATATCAATCCACCAAATATAAAATCAAAAGATTTTGTAATAGGATTAAATTTTATATTAGGATTAAATGGAGCAGTAACAATTACAAGGAATTTTATAACACTAAGTAAACAATTATATACAATACCAACCCTTAGATATATGAATACAACACAAATTGTTTAAAAAAGAGAGGATAAAGGGAATTTAGACTTCTTAAAAACACAGAACAGAAAAAAGTTTATAGAAAAGGAGTCCTTAAAACTTCTAATGGATTTTTTAAGCCATGAAATAGAAAAAGGGCAAGATATTACAAAAAGTATAAATCATCCTATGATATTACATTTAGAAAAAATAGGATACATTGGAGAAGATATAACAAAATCAAAGGTAAGATATGTTTGTTAGGATCGGAGGCTTTCACGATTATGTTTGTTTGTATGTTTTGAACAATTAGTGAATATGAAAACATGTAAAGTGCAGCGGAAATAGATACAAACTTTGTAAACATAATCAAATGGAGAAAACAGTTTGATAGCATTAGCTTCTCATAGAGTCAAATGATTACAAATCAAAGCAAAAGATTACAGACATGCTTACAAACTAAACTCCCCCTCAGCCTGATGCCCCAAGGTTGGTTGCACACTAGATGAAAGGATTAGACATGAGGAGAAGAACCCGCTCAGTCAATCAAATGTATCAGTACAGGGTACTGTTACATTTATAGGCAAACCAAACCACTGAGGTATCTCAGCTGACGTCACCATGAAAGCGACGTCTAACAGCCTAACAACCTGTATCTACTGTCCTTACACAAAGACTGCTAACCTAACCACTGACTGTACATAAAACAAATAATTCACTAAACAGCTGCTCTCCCTTTATGTCAGTGCTTTACTCAAGGTTGATCAGTCCTTGACTTGGCAATGCTTTATCATCAGTAGATAGGACCAACAGTGTTGGATACTTCAGGGTTTTGATCAGCAGTTGAAAGGGCAGCAACGGTTGTATGTGGACAGTGAATAGAGACCATCAGTTGTTATAAATCTCTTTCAAGGGGAAAGCTTTATGTAAACTGCTGCTTATTGTGAATCCACTGTTGTGACCAGGTTTTGGCTTTACATTATATGTTCCTCTGGTAGGGTTCAATCCCAACAATCTCCCCCTGGAACAGATAATGCCAAAACCTGTCATTATTTTGGATCTTTATTACTCATCAAAAGTTCCCTTGCTTTTCTTTTAAATTCTTCTTCAAATTCCTTGGAACTTGTGTCATCTTCATCCCGGCACAGTGTAAGTTCAAGGAGATCCTGCAAATCTTGAACACTAAGGCCTAGTGCTTCTTTCCTTGATATGTACTTCACATTTCCATTGGATCTGACAATAATCAATACATGGGTCTTTTGGTCAGATATCCACTTTAGTACTTTCGAACCCAATGGATTTCTTGGGAGAGATTTATTTGAAGATGAGCTTTGAGATATTGGCCTTGAGAAGACTTGCAGACTTTCAGAAATTCTTTTGAAAGCCATTTCTATGAGATCATTTACTGCAGCTATATCTTCTGCAATTTCTCTTTCAATCAGCTCCTGCCTTTCAATGTCTGTCATGTCTGTTGAAGTGTCTGATGATGCAGGTTTGGTGAACATCCCTTTTAAAAGGTTTTGAAGTTTTTCTGAGCTCTCTTCTTTTAGTCCCATTTTCATGATGGATTCTGTGAAGTACTCAACTTCCTTTTCTTTAACCTCTTCACTGGTCAACTGTTCTTTTTCTTCTTGGTTTGTCACAAAAGTAGACCGGAACAGTGTTTTGAGGTTTTCTATCTGTTGTTCAAGCTTCATTCTTTGTTCATGCTTCTTTGAGATGCTTGAAACCATTATCTTTCTTTTCTTTAGCCTTTCATAGGCTTCATCAGTCTGCTGTTTTGACCATTTTGATATGGCTTCAGCAGTATCCATTTTTGCATCCACCAGCTCCTTTTTCTTTCTCTTATACTCAGCAGTTAGGTCAGCAATGAGCTTTTTGTATTTTTTTTCCAGTTTGGAGCATTCTTCTTCTTTGTAGGATCATTCTTAATTTTCTCAATCCTTTCTGCCTCACGCTTAAGAGCGACTACTGGCCATTCTTTGAACTGTTGTTCTTCAGCAGGATAGAATTTCTCTTTCATGATGTAGGCTAGATATTGTTTTCTTAACTCTTTCTTTTGATCAGCCTTTTCTTTGTTTAGATCTTGTGCAAACTCTTCTATCTGCTTTACTTTTGTGAAGTAGAACTCCAGTCTTTTAGCAATGCCATCTTCGCTTAACCGTTCTTTTTCACTCTCAACTTTAGCTCTTAGTCTTGCTTGCCTTGCCTTGATTTTGAGGTAATCATCCATATCATCTGGTGGCATGTAGCCTATGAGTGAGGAGAACCTTCTTTTTGAAGGATCTTCTTCTGTATAGAATTGCCTCATCTCATTTTTGATGGCTTCAAGCTCCAGTGGATATTGTGCAGCATTAGGATCATGTATACCTTCATCAGCAGGGATTGGCTTTCTTTTTCTGTTGAAGAGCTTTGGTTGTGATGTAGGAAGGATGAGAGCAGTGGTGGATGACTGACTAACAGCTGTTGAAACAACTGGTGTCTCGACATCTGTTGTCATTACAACTGCTGATATATCAGCAGTTGTCTTCTGCTTTTGAGCAGGGGATGGAAGTGGTGAGGTAGTTTTTGATGGTGGTGATGGTGGTGGTGAGTCATCATCTGATACGAGATTCCTTCTCCTTTTTAATGAAGAAGGGGCAGATGATGTTTTGGATGAATCAATGGTTTGAGGTTGTAAAGCAGTGGTTTGTGATTGTGATTGACTGACGGTGGTTGAAACAACTGGTGTTTCAATCACTGTTGTCATTACAGCAGATGTTGTAACATCTGCTGTCTTCTGCTTTATGGCAGGAGGCAGTGGTGGTGATATGACTGTAGATGAGGATGGTGGTGGAATAGTGGTTGTAATGGTGTGTGTTGAGAGTGTGTGTGTTGATGAAATGGCAGCTGTTTGGCTACTGACAGCAGTTTTTGTAACTTCTGTTGTATCAGCTGTATGACATTTCGTGGGAGGTGGTTTAGATGTTTGCTTTGCTTGCTCAGGTTCAACATACAGGCCATGTTCTATTCCCTTCTTCTTCATTTGTTTCATTATCTCCCCCTTTTTGGCATTATCTGCAAGGGGGTCATCAAAGAACAGCAAAGTTGAAGGAGCTTTGCCAGTGGTAGTTTGGATGCTGGCCTTAATAGCCTTGATATCTGCTTGAGTATCCTTGAACCTTGATTCCACCATATTGGTCAGCATTTGTATGTGCATTTCATGCTGCTGATCAGCCACTTGTTTTTGTCTTTCAAGCATGGGTTGAAAAAGATTCCAGAGCTCATTTGCAGCAAGTGCTTGTTGTGGAGCAGGTGCTTGAGGTGGAACAGCAGTGGATTGTGCTTTCTGAGCTTTTAAAATCTCTTGCACCATCTCCTTTATTTCAGAAACTGATTCTTCAAGTTTTTCAACTCTACCCGTCAATTCCTGATATCTTGAATCATCACCCATTTTACTGGGATCATCTGAATCCCCACCAGCAGTGGTTATATCAATGTGTATCTTGGGGACAGAGTCCCAAAAATCACCCATTGATGCCCCTTGTTCTTGGTACTGGGGACTTCTTTCTTCAGCACTCGATAAACCTTTGATGGTACCAGTAGTTAGATCCAACTCACTGGTGGTTACCGAAGTTGCCATGGAAGAAATTGCCTTCAAGGGAGTCTTACTTATGAAACAACTGTCCAACTGAGGATCTGTTGATCCACTAGTTGTAGTTGTTGCTCCACTTGAACTACCACCGTGAGTTACTTGTAACTCAGGGGGTGTAACCTCCTCAATTGTTGCTGGGATAGCAGAAGTAGTAGCATCAGACCCAGTCACTTGTGGGGGTATACTCTCAGTAACAGGTGATAGAGAGGAACTGGTTTGTGTCTGAGCTATAGCAGCTGCATGCAACGAAGGTAGCATGGATTGTGGCATTATTATTGGTGAGGGGATGGGAGTTGAAAGAGACATGTCCTTGGGATCAGGACTGTGGAAGATAGAGCCAAGTGGATCTAGAGCTTCATAATTTGGTGTCCCTGTGAATACAACCTGATCCTTTTGTGAGGATGCAGGAGGAGTTTTAGGCATGGGTTGAGATCTTTCTTCCAACTGCTGTGAGGAAGTAGCCGCAGTGGTTTGTGGTGACTTTTGTGTTGTCACAGGCATTTCCTCTGGGATCTCATCTTCCAGAGTTGCCTTTGTTTTGGGTTTGGTGGGTTTTCTGGATGTTTTTCTTTTGGTCTTTTTGGTGATATCAGGTGTGGGTTTCAAAGCAGTGGTTGTGTTGCTTTGATCACCTGGAGCAGTGGGCTCAGCAGCTGATACCTGAGGAGCAGTTGTAACCGCTAAAATCTGCTCAGGTACTTTTGCTTTTGTTTTTATTGGTGCCAACATTCTGGTGAATGTCTCAGGTGTCAAGCTTTTTATTTGAAAATAGACACCTTGTTTAAGTAAATTTTCATTTTTCTTATCAAATTTTTGTAAAAAATAATAACTCAAAAATCTTGGAAACAACAAAAATGCTTTACTTTCAACGTTTTTCACCATGTCATTGAAAATCTCCTGGGAGTAGTTGTAGTCCTTACTATTCAAAATAGTGTAACCCAGGCATTGAATTTTCAATGGTATTTCGTTAAAAGATGTTGTTTTATTCGAAACACACATCAGAAGTGTGTGAAATAAAAATCTGGGTGCAGATGGAAAATAACCCTTTTGTAGGGTATCTACCTTTGACTGTTCTGCATAGCCCCTTTTCAGAAAATCAGCTTTTAACTCGTTTTTGTCAAAGGAGGCTTTACCTTTCTGATCATCGAGTTTGAAGATTTCTGATAGTGATTGCGGAGTGATTTGAATCGCCGTACCCTGTATCGAGGAGTTAATGGCTACTACTTTATCATCTTGTTTGTCAAGAGTAGCATTTTTCCAGAACTCTCTCTGGGTTTGCAGATATATGGGAGCGTCTACTGTTAACAAAGTTTTGTACTTTGATGTAGATATGGTGTCGAGAATGGAATCGAAGGTATGGTTGTTTGTGGGTTTTGTGAGTAAACCCAAATAGTTGTGAGATTGTTTGTATGGTATTTCGATTGATTCTTCGGTCGTTTGAGCGACCTCATTGGAGGATGGTGGTGATTTTGGTTTAGATTTTGATTTTGTCTTTGATTTTGTCATTTTTGCAGAGAAGAACGAAGAATGATTTTGAAGTTTTTGAGAAGAAGGGTTGGAAACTGCTATGAGAAGATAATTTTGGAATTCAATTCGACAGTGTAAAACCCTGTTTGGGGTTTAGGGCAGGGTTTTATTTAGGAAAAAAAATGATCGCTGATGTGGCAGCGGTTATTACGATCTGAGGGCTAAAAACTGACCACGTGTCAAACACTGATGAAATGGATGAAGTATGGAGAACAGTTGTTTTAAGGGCCACTGACGTATCAAGCATCAGTGGTTACAACGGTAAAAATTGTGGGTAGTGGATGATTTTTTACTATCAGTGGATAGCATATCAGTGGATAAGTCACTGATTTTGAACATCAGTGCTTTTCAAGAAAATGAGGGATCAGTGGTTAACTTTCAGCACTGGACAGTGTTTAGAGATCAGACGTTGGAACAAAACAGTGGTTAGGGTAAATGGTCCAGATCTGAAGAACAAGTGTTTCAGCAACAGTTTTGAAAATTTTCATTCAAGGTTTTGCCACATGTCAATTTTGAAAGACAGTGGTTTGATACCCCAGATGATGAAAACTTTTTGCTAAGGCAACTCATTTTAGTTCAATATTCAATTAAAACATGAGTACCCTAGTAATTCAAGCACAGTTTGCAATCAACCTTTGATAAAAAATTTTAGGGCAAAACTGAGTATGACATGATCTTGACAAATGTACCATTTTCTTTTGACCTATTTATGAGGACAAAAATACCATCAAAAATAAGGTATTACATCCTGACAGGAACTGAAACTATTGCCAACAAAAACAAGCAAAAGTTCCAAATATATTATTCCAAAAAAAAAATTGAACAATATATCCTGATTATTCAAGAAAATCCTTTGAACAACAAAAAAATGGTTAAAGGATTTTCTGAGAATAGCATCAAAAAGAATTTGGTATAATTTCAATAGAGTACATAATCACATCATTCTCAAGTTATTGAAAGTGGTCAGTGTTTTGACTGCAGTGGTAGAATATTTTGGAAACATTTTGACCACTGCTTGGTACCATTTTCTTTGTCAGTTGATTGCAAACATGAGGACACAAGGACACATGAGTTTTGAAGATCCTGTTGTAGATCTAGTTACTATGTGATGATTTTGAAAATTTGTCTAGTCCTTTTGTAAGTTCACTCACTGGGAACACTAATGTCGCCTGAACTTTCTTGAACCAATGAGTACAAACAGTTGCTTAATGACCATTATTACCCCAAGCTTTTGTCTCTTAAATGTTTTAAGTTTATACTCTTCTCTTCTGAATTCAAAAGTTTTGAGATAAACACACTTCAGAGTTTTTGTGAATATTAGTCCAAAATCACTTTGCAATAATGTTTTGAGAAACTTGGTCATGTTTTCATAACTTTTTCAACCAATCTCACACTACATATGATACGGACTATGTTGACCCTTGATTTTCTTAATGTATTATTAACAGAGTTGATTTGTTCCTTTTGAGGATCTCAACCTGTTTTCAACACATAAGATTTGAATGACTAAAGTCTTAATTTCCCTCTTTTTATGTTAACAAAACAACAATGCTTTTATGAACATAGGTTTTGTTAATCTGAGGTTTGTACTTTAGTGTTTAATGAAAACATCACATATTACACAACAACAATTGAGATCAATTTAGAAAATAGAAATGGTCTCATAGTTTAACAGATATAGTTTAAGATCTAGAAACCATGAGTGTATTATGCATGAAATCACTTGTTTTGTGAAATTTGTGTGTCATATGACATCTTGGTTGATTTACAGAGTTTTTGAATAACCATTTTGAACATGATTTACTCGATACTCTGTTTTTCAACAAAATACAACCAACCTTAGTATCAATGAATTTTGAGCCGAACTGTTATGTCAATTTGACTGTTAAATCGAAATTGACTGTCCAAGCTCTGATACCAATTGTTAGGATCGGAGGCTTTCACGATTATGTTTGTTTGTATGTTTTGAACAATTAGTGAATATGAAAACATGTAAAGTGCAGCGGAAATAGATACAAACTTTGTAAACATAATCAAATGGAGAAAACAGTTTAATAGCATTAGCTTCTCATAGAGTCAAATGATTACAAATCAAAGCAAAAGATTACAGACATGCTTACAAACTAAACTCCCCCTCAGCCTGATGCCCCAAGGTTGGTTGCACACTAGATGAAAGGATTAGACATGAGGAGAAGAACCCGCTCAGTCAATCAAATGTAACAGTACAGGGTACTGTTACATTTATAGGCAAACCAAACCACTGAGGTATCTCAGCTGACGTCACCATGAAAGCGACGTCTAACAGCCTAACAACCTGTATCTACTGTCCTTACACAAACACTGCTAACCTAACCACTGACTGTACATAAAACAAATAATTCACTAAACAGCTGCTCTCCCTTTATGTCAGTGCTTTACTCAAGGTTGATCAGTCCTTGACTTGGCAATGCTTTATCATCAGTAGATAGGACCAGCAGTGTTGGATACTTCAGGGTTTTGATCAGCAGTTGAAAGGGCAGTAGCGGTTGTATGTGGATAGTGAATAGAGACCATCAGTTGTTATAAATCTCTTTCAAGGGGAAAGCTTTATGTAAACTGCTGCTTATTGTGAATCCACTGTTGTGACCAGGTTTTGGCATTACATTATCTGTTCCTCTGGTAGGGTTCAATCCCAACAATGTTTGTAAATTCAAATTAAAAAATCCCGACATAGTAATTAGAACAGCTAATATAGAATATATCCCATTAGATAAAGAAGAATTCAAAAAACAAATCCCTGAAATGGTAAATCAAGGATTAATCAGAAAATCAGAAAGTCCTCATAGATCTACAGCTTTCTTAGTAAGAAATCACAGTGAGATAAAAAGAGGGAAAGCTAGGATAGTTTATAATTATAAAAGATTAAATGATAATACAATAGATGATGGGTATAATATTCCTAATAAAGATAGTTTGCTAAACCTTATACAAAACAAAAAAGTATTTTCAAAATTTGATTTAAAATCAGGATATAACCAGTTAAAGTTAGAAGAAAGCTTTAAACCATGGACAACTTTTACATGTTCTGAAGGGCAGTATGAATGGAATGTCCTCAGTTTTGGTCTAAAGAATGCACCTTCAATTTTTCAAAGATTTATGGATAGTATTTTTTTAAAGTTTGATTTTTGCTTAGTATACATTGATGACATTTTAGTTGCAAGCAATACAGTGCAGGAACATGAGAAACATTTTCAACAGGTGTTTGAAGAAATAAAGAAAAATGGTATAGTTGTTTCAAAAAGAAAAATGGAACTTTTTAAAAGAAAATTTTCTTTTTTAGGATTAGAAATTGGAAATGGAAAAATAGAACTACAACCACATATTTCTACAAAGATTCTAAATTTTCCAGAAAAATTTGAAAACTTAAAACAGATACAAGCCTTTTTAGATCTAGTAAATTATGCTAGAAAATTCATTCCAAACTTGTCAAAATTGGTTAGACATTTGTATGGTAAAACCACTAAAAATGGTCAAAGGTATTTTAATCAAGAAGACATTAAACTGGTTAAAGAAATTAAAAATGCAGTCAAAAATATTAAACCATTAGAGTTACCATTAGTTACAGATTATATAATTATTGAAACAGATGGATGCAAAGAAGGATGGGGAGCAGTCCTTCTATGTAAACCAAACAAATACAGTCTCAAGGACGAAGAGAAAATTTGCGCTTATGCAAGCGGTAATTTTCAAAACAAAACAAACTGGACTACAATTGATTTTGAAATACAGGCATTAATTTATGCATTAGAAAATTTTAAAATTTTTCTTAATAAAGAATTTACAGTAAGAACTGACTGTGAAGCAATAGTTAAGTTCGTAAAAAATGACCAAAGTAAAAAAGTAAATAGAACTAGATGGGTTAATCTACAAAACATTATACAAGGGAATGGATATTTTATAAATTTTGAACATATTAAAGGAAAAAATAATGGGATAGCTGATATGTTGTCTCGAAATATAAACAAATGGTTTGTTTTATATGGACAGGAAAAAAGATAAGGAGAAATTAAAGCTTATACATCCAAAGCAAAAGCAGGAGAATTCTTCCTCAGATGAAGAAAAAATTCAACAGTCATATTTACAGTCAACAAAAGGATATACAGTTCTCCTCAAACCTCATTACCACAGATAATGATGGGACAGTTCTATACACAACAGCAATCAAAGGCAGCTGGCAAGCGACCTTTGTATACAAATTTCTCACCCAAGCCGGTGATTGAATTTGGAACATATGCTTTACAGATATGCAATGAAGTTGATAAAAAGTTTCGTCCTATCATGGGAATGAAACTCACAGATAAACAGCAATGTTTATTAGACAACTTATGGCATATTCAAACCATGCCACAAGCTTCAACGTTTAAAGTACAGGTTTTAAATGCTTTAAGCATTTACTTTCAGGAACAAAGTTCAAAAACACCTGAAAGACAATTTAAAATAAAACCAAATTTTACACATTATGTAATATTTAGGGGCACAAAGATTGGTATTTTTAACAAATGGGAAATAGTTACACAACACATAACTTGTACAGGAGGATCATTTTGGAAGGGTTATACAAGCTTTGCAGAAGCCCTTAAAGCAGCAAGAGACAATTTTGATCTACAAAATTTTTACATAGAACCTGAAGAGGTTAAAAGCTTTTCTGATATGGCTAAAACAAATCCAGAACATTATATAAAAGCTCAACAAGAAATTATTTCTACATTAACAACACAGCTCGAAGAAAAAACAAAAAATGCACAAGATATACAATTGAAAATTGAAAATAGCCTGTTAAAACAAAAAAATGAGTTTGCTCGAAGCAAAAAATACACAGTTATTACAGAGGCTCGAGAAAAAAGAAAATAAAGAAAAAACAGATGTACACAGGACTTTTGAGTGTTTTAGGACAAGGATTCTTGATACACCTTGGTGGCCTTATCTAAGACCAGTTACAGAAAGATTCCCAGAATTCGAGAATCTTGTTTCACAGAAAGTATGTGCAGAATTTCCTTTAATTTTGTACAATTTGCAACAACAGCTGGTAGACATGGCATTTAGATTTGACAGTGAACAACAAGGATTCACGGTGGTGGAAAGAACAAATGAAGCAGGAGATGGAATTGGTCTTCTGTTGCTTCAAGTACACCATCCTACAAAATTGACAGATGAACAAATAATTCAATTTTATCACCATGGTATGATTGATTATTTGGAAATTAAGTTAAACAGAAAAACAGAAGATCTCCTCAATCAGCTTGGAGAGAAGATTATTCTAGTAGCTGGAAATATTGCAATAAGATCGACAACCTCGATTATTGGTTGCAAAATTTTTTCCTCGTTTCCTTACACAGATGCATACACATACAGACCAGCTAGAAAGAGAATTTTCATTAAACATGATAGACACAAGAATTCAAGCCATCATCTGCAAACAGCAATGACTAAAACCAACATAGAATTCTCAACTCTACCTTGGTTAAGTGATGCGTGTGAAGTGTTATATATATTAGGTGTATATTTTAAGCCCCTTTAACACTTATTTTAGCCAAGTTTTAAATTTATAAAACACGATATTTTACTAACACTAAACACACATATGGGCAAGTGCACCCATCGTGAGCGTAGTATAGCGTTGGTAAGATACCGAGGTCGTCCAAGGACACAAGAGCTTTTAATACCGGTTTATCCTCAACGTCTAATCAAAATAAAAAGTTTAGAAAAAGGTTTTAAACTAAGAAAAATAAAAACTAACTAAAATGCTGAAAATAAAAATAAAAATAAAAACAGATAGACAAGACGATTCACTTGGTTCCGACTCGTATCTAGTGTAACCTTTGATTATTTCCGCACTTTTGCACATAGTTAAGAGATTATCTTAGTTATTGTAGTAGGCCCCTCTTTTAAAGGTGACGTTACCCTCACCCCAGTAGTTTGAGTCAGCAAGGATACAATCCTAAAAGGGTGGATTATTGGAAGATAATTAATTAAGTTATTAATGCAATATTTTGGTAGGCCCCTCTTTTGGAGGTGACGTTACCCTCGGCTAAGTAGTCTGAGTCAGCAGGGATACAGTCCTAAATAGACGGGTTATAGTATTAATAGTTGTTAACTTATGAGGGGATCAAAGAGTTTGGACCCCCGCCATCCAATACCGTGAAGTATTGAAGGAGGTCCTACTAAATTTGACCCAGGTCCATTGGAGGACCTCTAAACGCTGAACAATGGCAAGACCTTTACCAAACCGTTCCCTTAACCCCCGACCAGGTAGCCAACATACCTCCATATAGACCGTGGAGATATGAATGGTGAAAATCTTTTATTTTATATAGACAGTAAAATAATTTCAAGACACCACGGACAAACGATAAAGAAAGATCACCTTCAACATAAGCAACTAGTTATTAAAGTCATTAATACAAAACCAAGTAAAAAGTGCAAAAGATTAGAAATAAAAAGTACTACACTAGACACTTTGTCTTCACCAAGTGATGTAAGAGACTTAGGCAAACATGGCCTTGATTGTCAAGAACTCTTACGATCAATCTTGGATCCCGAGACGACTCACACACTCTATGATGGACAATGGATGATGGTGGTGGATGATGGTGTTATGGTGGTGGTGGGTGGTGGGTGAAGTGTGAGAGAGGTGGTGTGCCAAGGGATGGTTTAAGCTTGAGCTAAGCACTTCTATTTATAGGCTGAACAGAAGCTCGGGCACGGCCTCGTGTCCAGTGGGCACGGCCCCGTGTCCACATCCTCTCTTTCTTCATTAAATGCAGCTTTGTCTTATTAGTTGACCACACCCCCGTGTCCGCTGAGCACGACCCCGTGTGCAGAAGAATCTTTGTACTATGAAGATTTGCCTGGATTGTGCGAATCTTATAGTTGACCACGGCCCCGTGTCCACTGAGCACGGCCCCGTGGTGGGCAATAGAAGCTTCTACCACTTTGTCTTTTCTGCTGACACTTGGGCACGCCCCCGTGCTGGCTGAGCACGGGGCGTGTTCAGGTCTCTGATCTCTTGTTTTGCTTGGGAAGATGCTGTAATGGGGTTGGGCATGCCACGTCTTGTCCCTTTTCTTGTATTTATGTTAGATTTTGATGTCTTTTTGCTTCTTTTGTTAATTTGAGCTCATTTAATCCTGAAAATACAAAAGGAAGACAAAAGCACACTTTTTCCAACATTAGTACTAAAAAAGGGTTAGTTTTATGCCTCATTTGATGAAATTTATATGTTACATTTTGAACACATCAAATACCCCCACACTTGATTCTTTGCTTGTCCTCAAGCAAAACTCTTTAATATGTGGCAATTTACACTCCCAAATGGAATGGGTAGAAAAGAAGGTTTTGGGCTTGTCATAGAGTGTCGGGATTTCCAAGATTCTTTATTTAGTTTTATTTTTATTTATTTACAATCCTATTCGTCATGATTTATTAAAAACTTTTCATAAGATAAATTACTTATTAGGGTATAACATGCCTTTGTAAAATTCTATTTATATACAAGTTCACATACCTCACGGGGATCATTCAACACTCGGCCGAAAATGTATTTTTGTGGATCACTCGAGAGGGGCATGGAACTTACTCCTACCATAGGTTTGCCAAGCAATCAATCCTCCTCCTTTTTAACTTATATGCCTTTGTAAATATCAAGAGGACTTTGTGGGTTAAGGGTTAGGCTTGGGTTAAAGGTAGGTGGTTGGGTTGGTGGTTAGTGGTTAGTAGAAAAAAAAAAGCGAAAAGCGTAACAAGTTTCGGTTTTCGTAAGACTTTCTATTTTTGTAACTTTTATTTTGATGAAGCTATTATTCAAACAAAGTTATTTTTGATGAACTTGTTTGTTTATTTTCTTTTGCTTCATCATCAAAAATTTTTATTTATTTATTTTTTTTAAACGTCATATGAAGAACCGAACTTGTTACTAAAACAAATGGGTAAAAATGAAAAAGGTTTTGATGGGTAAAAAGGGTGTTTGGTTTGGGTTATGAAATGAAAAGGTTTAGGCTCAAAGGGGCTAACTAGGGGGATTTTGGGTAGGTGGTAAAAAAAAAAAGAAAAATAATGGTGTAGAAATAAAAAGGGTTAGTCCTAATGCCTCCATCATTTACTTACTCGGGTTTAAGTTGGTAAGGACCGGGAATGTATCGTCATGGCAAGTTCTAGAGTCGTAAGAACCAAGCGGCTATTCACACAAGAAACGAAAAATGAGCAATTAGTTCTAATGATATGTAATTGTATGCTCAGTAAAGGCTCAAAACTCACTTTTGTGGGAATGGGTTTTTATGTGATCAAGTATATATAATTATATTTTAACTAAGCTTGTCATGCATTTTCATAATTTTCTTATGTTGGTTCTTTTTATCACGACGCTATCGGTTGTAAATTTGTAAAAATATAACCTTTTTAAGAACTTGAATTTCCCGAATTAAACCTAGACAAGTAAAAAAAATGAAATTTTTTTGAAAAAATTTGGGGTGATTAGCGGTTCCAATAGAGTTTTGTGTATGGCTTGTATTTAGGACTTGCAAGATTCAAGGTTTTAGCATCCCCCCCCCCCCCACACTTAAATTACACATTGTCCTCAATGTGTCCCAAAAATAAGTTTTTAGGTTGATTGAATGTGTAAAAAGGTATAAAAAGCAAAAAATTTGTGTTACTGGCTACCTGGACACGACCCCGTGTTCAGGTGCCAGTAACGAAAACTTACAGAAGGTGAACACGGGGGCGTGTTGGCTGGACACGACCCCGTGTCTGTCAAGGTCTGCAGAAATAAAACAATCAGCAGGTTCAGGGGAGTGGGCACGGGGGCGTGTTGGTTGGACACGGCCCCGTGTGAATAGTCTGCAAAGTTGAAAAAATAGGTTTCTTTCGTCGGTTTTTCTGTCCCGGCTTTAGTAGTACTAATGTTTAGCACTCTAAGCCTTGTTTGTACCTGTTTAGTCAACAAACACTCCACCAAAACATAGCAAACATCCTACTTTTACCAAAGTTATCATCCATGTCAAAGTTAAAGAAAAAAAATGCAGGAAAAATAAAAGGAGTTAGGGAAAGTAAATTGTTCAACACTTGGCACGCAGGCCATCAATTGTCCAAGAGTGGAAAAGGGTTAACCTGTGAAATCATCAACCAACCGCTTCCTCCTCTGCTCCTCTCGCCTACTCCATAGCATCGTCATCATCATCATCATCGTCATCATCCCCTCCATGGCGTGCAATGTGGTCTCGTATATATCCAACATCGTCTTGGATCTCGGATAGGTTTCTTTCGATAGCTCCGACTCGGTGGTAGGTGTTGCTCGCCATGTTATAGGTGTTCCTAGTGCACATAAGGTTTTCCTGCAACACATCATGCAAACTTTGGAAATTAGGAAAACCGCCTCCGGAGGAGGATGATTGGCCCGGATCACCGTGGGGTTGGTATTGGTACTGATGATGTTGCGGAGCTTGGAGGACAAGCGCTTCTTGCGGGTTCCATGCATGACCTTGCATCCTTTGAAAGGTTACCGTCCCGTCTTCCGCCTCATAAATCAGGTTCATTGAGCGGCATATGTGTATATCCACCGTACCCGACCGTGGGCTCCTCTCAAATGACCTAGGTATGTGGGCGAAGTGCTTGAAGAGACGGTACACCCACCCCCCAAAGAAGATGGGAGTCGGTGCCCTAGCAAGGCGGTTGTGATGCATGTTTCGGAGCATGAGGAACGGAATATCGAGCGGCCTGCGGTTGTGGATGCAGTGGAGGACAACCAGATCTCTTAACCCAACGACGCCACTACTTTCATGCCTTTGGCTAAGAGAGTAGCCGAGGAGCCTATGAATGTATCTGTATAGCGGATCCCTCAACTTCGTACTCTTAGTGCTGCTCGGATTGTAGTACCCTTCACCAATCTGAGCCCAAATGGCTTGGCGTTCGTTTTCACCTATCTCTCTCATTCCTCCAGTGTTTTCTTCGTTTCCCGCATCCTCTTCCGCATACAACCCGATAATTGCTCCAAACTGAGCCATAGAGATTGAATATTTCGTTCCGCCACATCGGAATGCTACCCCGTCATTGTCGAACGGGTCGCACCTCGAGTTGAATGTGAAGGTGCTATAGAACTCCAAAGTGCATTCGTGGACGGAACGGAGTCGAGTTGTTAGTGCGACTCTGAGTGGTCCCGTGACAATGTTGTTGAAACGGTCAATTTGATTCACCATGGTTAGCAAGTCCGTGCAAGTTTGCCTCGGGTATTCCTCCGGCCTTGTTTGAAGAATCTCGTATCGAGCTCTTGCATCGAGCTCATTGGCGTTAAATCTTGTGAACTTCCTGGCCATCTGCAAGAATACACCAAAAGTTAGCACGAAACAGAAATATTTTCGGAAAAAACTGCAAACAGTTGTCTGGACACGACCCCGTGTTCAGCGGACACGGCCCCGTGTCCAGGCGTCTGTTACTCAAAAATTTCATTTTTCGTCCCGGTTTCGAAAACTTGAAAATTTTTGGTCCAATAGGTGCGGTTTCCCCCGAAAATGAAACCCTAAGTGCCGTTTTTCCCAAAATATCCCGTTTACCCTATCAATTTTATCTTTTTCGGTTCAAGAACAAGGGTTTGGGATTTTTGTGAGAAATCGGGCGAATCTATGAACAATACAAGTGTATTTACTTTCCATAACACTAACCTAACTAAATGCAAACAGATCTAAACAAAAATTTGAGGTTCGATCCGGATGAACTTCAAGAACCCTAGATTTTCCCCAAATTTTTGGTGTTTTAACTACATGCAAGTAACTAATCTAACTACTAAAAGTGAGAGAATCATACCTTGATGTTGTTAGAGCGATAGGAGACGTCGAAAATCTGCGAAAAATCGCCTGAAACCAGAGCTTTTTCGGGGAAACGGGGCGTGTGGAATGAAGTAACTGTTTTGAAAAAGGGGATTTATCCCGACTGCAGCGCGGACACGGCCCCGTGTCCAGTGGACACGGCCTCGTGCCGAACAAAGTTTTTTTTTTTTTTTTTTCGTGCTCGTGTGAGTGCCCCTGTTTCCCATAAGCTTTGGTTAGATAACTTACCGCTTTATTTGTTGTCTCAATCGTTCGTAACTTACCAGGTATGATGTTTTACTCTTCCACCGTTTGAAGCGAGATCTCTTCTTCTTCCTCCTCAATGAATCCTTGATAGAGTTTCAGTCGTTGGCCATTGACTTTAAATGGAGGCCCATTTCGAGATTTAATTTCTACTGCACCGTGTGGGAAAATATGGGTGATGGAAAAAGGTCCTGACCACCTAGACTTTAATTTACCAGGAAAGAGTCGAAGTCGTGAATTAAACAAAAGAACTAGATCTCCTACCCGAAATTCATTAGGTTTAATATGTTTATCATGCAAATTTTTCATTCTTTCCTTATAAATTTCGGAGTTTGAGTATGCATAATTCCTAAGTTCGTCTAATTCATTTAATTGACAAAATCGATTTTTACCAGCAAATTCTAAATCTAAGTTTACATTTTTAATTGCCCAGTAGGCTTTGTGTGCAATTTCTACTGGCAAATGACAACTTTTCCCATAGACTAGCTTATATGGGGTTGTGCATATTGTTGTTTTATAAGCAGTTCGGAAAGCCCATAAAGCATCATCTAATTTATCCGCCCATTCCTTTTTAGTTAATCCTACGGTTTTTTCAAGTATTCGTTTTAAACCTCTATTAGTCACTTCGGCTTGTCCGTTTGTTTGAGGGTGATATGCTGTTGAGATCCGGTGATAGACCCCATATCTTGTTGAAAATTTTTCAAGTTGATGGTTGCAAAAATGGGTACCTCTATCACTTATTAAGGCTTTAGGTGTGCCAAAACGAGAGAATAGTTTTTTCAGAAATCTTACCACGACTCTTCCATCATTTGTTGGAAGTGCCTCGGCCTCAGCCCATTTAGACAAGTAGTCTACTGCCACAAGTATATATTTGTTTCCTTTCGATGGTGGGAAAGGTCCCATAAAGTCGAGTCCCCACACATCAAAAATTTCACAAACAAGAATGCCATTTTGTGGCATTTCGTTTTTGGAAGAAATATTACCTGTTCTTTGGCAAGCATCACATGTCTTGACAAGACTTTGGGCGTCTTTGTAAATGGTTGGCCAATAAAATCCTGAATCAAATACCTTTCGTGCGGTACTTGCGGCACCATGATGCCCTCCGTATGGACCTTCATGACAATGGCGGAGAATTCTTCGTGCTTCATTACCATGTACGCATCGTCGGACGAGTTGGTCGGCACACATTTTGAAAAGATATGGATCTTCCCAAAAATAGTGTTTTACATTGGCAAAGAATTTTTTTCTTTGATAATGTGACCATCCTCTTGTGACTATACCGCTAGCTAGTTAGTTAGCATAGTCGGCGTACCATGGTTCTTCCTTATATTCCACCATTTCCAGGGACTCTGTTGGAAATTTGCTGCAGTGTTTCCTGCTCCTCTTTTGTCTCTGATTTCAAAGTCGAATTCTTGGAGGAGTAGAATCCACCTAATCAAACGTGGTTTTGCGTCCTGCTTCTTGAAGAGATATCGAATGGCTGCATGATCTGTATAGACTATAGTTTTAGAAAGAACAAGATAAGAACGAAATTTATCAAAAGCAAATACCACAGCTAGTAATTCTTTTTCAGTTGTTGTGTAATTTTCTTGTGCATCATTAAGTGTTTTACTAGCATAATAAATTGGGTGGAAATGCTTTTCTTTTCTTTGTCCCAAGACAGCTCCAACTGCAAAGTCACTAGCATCACACATGATTTCGAAAGGAAATTTCCAATCAGGCGCTATCATGATAGGTGCATTGACTAGCATTTCCTTTAGGGTTAGAAATGCTTGATTGCAATCCTTGTCAAAGATGAAAGGGGCATCTTTTTCAAGTAATTTTGTTAGAGGCCTTGAGATTTTTGAAAAGTCTTTGATAAACCGTCTATAGAATCCGGCATGCCCTAGGAAACTTCTGATAGCTCTTACGGAGGATGGAGGTGGTAATCTAGAAATGGTATCTATTTTGGCTCGATCCACTTCCATTCCTTCGCTCGAGATCTTGTGACCGAGTACTATTCCCTCCGTTACCATGAAATGGCATTTTTCCCAATTAAGGGCGAGGTTAGTTTCCTCACATCGGGATAGCATTCATTTGAGGTTATCGAGGCATTGGTCGTATGAATCCCCAAAGATAGAAAAGTCGTCCATGAAAACTTCTATTGTCTTTTCTATCATATCATGGAAGATAGCTACCATGCAACGTTGGAATGTTGCTGGGGCATTACACAGACCAAACGGCATGCGTCGATAAGCAAAAGTTCCATAGGGACATGTGAAAGTTGTCTTTTCTTGGTCTTCGGGTGCTATCGGGATTTGAAAGTAACCTGAAAAACCATCCAAGAAACAATAAAATTTATGACCGGATAATCTTTCTAGCATTTGATCAATGAAGGGCAAAGGAAAGTGGTCTTTTCTTGTTGCTTCATTTAATCGTCTATAATCTATACATACTCTCCATCCTGTGACGGTTCTTATTGGTATTAATTCATTCTTTTCGTTAGTTATCACCGTCATACCTCCTTTCTTTGGAACTACTTGGACGGGACTCACCCAAGGACTATCGGAGATAGGGTAGATAAGTCCGGCGTCAAGTAGTTTGATGACCTCGTTTTTAACCACTTCTTGAACATTTGGATTCACTCGACGTTGTGGTTGTATGACCGATTTGTAGTCATCATTCATCAAAATTTTGTGTGTGCACATAGAAGGACTAATTCCTTTTATGTCTACAAGTTTCCAAGCTATTGCATTTTTATGTTTTTTCAAAAGACTAATTAATTTTTCTTTTTCTACGCTATCTAATTTAGACGAAATAATTACAGGTAAATTACCCTCTTTGTCTAGAAAAGCATATTCCAAACCTTTTGGAAGTTCTTTGAGCTCAAGTGGTGGGTCTTTAGGAGACTCCTTATTTGGTTGCTTATTTCGATCAAGAACTTTAAAAGTTTGTTCTATGGCGACCTCTTCTTCAACAAAGTGGTCAATCTCTTCACTTGTATCGGGTGGTTCATCTTCATCTTCAATTAGGGGGTCATTATTGCTGAATGGATATTTCATTGATCGTTCGAGATCGACACTTCTTTTAAATGCCCCTAATTGAAGAGGTAGATTGTTGAACTTCCGGTTTTTCAAAGCTTCGTGAGTTTTTACAAATGGTCGTCCCAACACTAGAGGATGGTCATCTAGGATGACAAAGTCGGTCGGGATTTCCAGTTGATTTGTTTGAACCAAGACATCTTCAACTATACCGATTGATTTTATTACTCTCCGATTGGATAGAAAAATGGGTATTTGAAGTGGAG
Source organism: Helianthus tuberosus (assembly GCA_030545235.1). Taxonomy (NCBI): domain Eukaryota; kingdom Viridiplantae; phylum Streptophyta; class Magnoliopsida; order Asterales; family Asteraceae; genus Helianthus; species Helianthus tuberosus. Next base: position 68,450,250 of record CM060402.1, on the reverse strand, counting down.
AAAAATCACTAATACTTAATTTTTCGAAAATGTAGTTAGGCATTATGTTAACACAAAGATCGTTATCGATTGTGACATTACTAATAAACGAATTTTGAAAGAAACATGGAACCGGTGTAATGTTAATTTCAAATGGGTCTTCTTTTATTAGTGAGGTTTGATCATTAGTTAACTTAACACTTACCGTTTCGTCAATTTTAGTGTTAGTGTTTAACTCTTTTAAAAACTTAGCATGAGTGGGTACTAAACAATGATTTTCAAAAGAAAGTGACAAGAGATTAATTTCTTCAAAATTGGACTCTTCTTGAATTTTAACGTTGTCGGACTCACCTATTTCGTTGTTTAACTCATGTGTCGGTTTTTCACTTATTTGTTCTTCCATTTTTACACTTTCAGTTATCTCTTCCTTTTTTAATTCTTCTCTTATGCGGGACTCCTCTTCCTTTGCGCGAGATTCTTTTATACATCGATCGATAACTCTAATGTGTTCTAATATCCTCTCGGTTACTTCGGTTATAGAAAAAGAATCGGGATTTTCTAAGCTTGAATCCGGTTGTTCGACCCTTTGTTCCTCATAATACCCATATGAAGTAGATGGTTCGCACCATTGTTCTTCATTGTAAGCATATGATGGATAAGGTTCGTAATTTTGTTCTTCATAATACTCATTTGAGGTGGGTTGTTCATTCCATGGTTCCTCATAATAAGCATACGAAGGTGGTGGCTCATATCTTGGTTCCTCAAAGTATGAGTATGAAGGCTCATACCTTGGTTCATCAAAATATGAGTATGAGGGAGGAGGTTCGTACCTTTGGTCTTCATAGGATGTGTATGAAGTTGTTGGCTCGTACCTGGGCTCCTCATAGTAGGTGTATGAATTGGATGGTTGATATGAGTGAATATTTTGAACCGAGCGTGCGTTACGACAATTAGTGCAATAATTACCCCTATAATCATCCTCCTCATAGGTGTAGTTGTAACCTCCTGAGTATTGATCCATAAGAATCACTCAGCAGACCACAACCAAGTCTCGAGATCGGAAAACAAAAATAAAAACAGAAACAGAGGCTGGACACGGCCCCGTGTTCAGTGGACACGGCCCCGTGTTCAGTGGACACGGCCCCGTGTTCAGGATCTGTATCTGGGCGTTTTAATTAAATTTACTGATTTCGTTGAGCACGGGGCGTATTCAGTGAGCACGGCCCGTGTTCAAGCTTCTGTTACTGGGTGGTTATGAAAAATCTGCAGCACGGCCCCGTGTTCAGTGAACACGACCCCGTGTACAGGTTACTGTAAATACAAAACTAAACTAAAATGCAGAAAAATGTGCGCGCGTTTAAAAAGGTTTTGAAAAACTGATTAGGACGTCGATTTTAAGCTTTCTTAAAATCCTTGTGTCCCCGGCAGCGGCGCCAAAAACTTGATGCGTGTGAAATGTTATATATATTAGGTGTATATTTTAAGCCCCTTTAACACTTATTTTAGCCAAGTTTTAAATTTATAAAACACGATATTTTATTAACACTAAACACACATATGGGCAAGTGCACCCATCGTGAGCGTAGTATAGCGTTGGTAAGATACCGAGGTCGTCCAAGGACACAAGAGCTTTTAATACCGGTTTATCCTCAACGTCTAATCAAAATAAAAAGTTTAGAAAAAGGTTTTAAACTAAGAAAAATAAAAACTAACTAAAATGCTGAAAATAAAAATAAAAATAAAAACAGATAGACAAGATGAATCACTTGGTTCCGACTCGTATCTAGTGTAACCTTTGATTATTTCCGCACTTTTGCACATAATTAAGAGATTATCTTAGTTATTGTAGTAGGCCCCTCTTTTGAAGGTGACGTTACCCTCACCCCAGTAGTTTGAGTCAGCAAGGATACAATCCTAAAAGGGTGGATTATTGGAAGATAATTAATTAAGTTATTAATGCAATATTATGGTAGGCCCCTCTTTTGGAGGTGACGTTACCCTCGGCTAAGTAGTCTGAGTCAGCAGGGATACAGTCCTAAATAGCCGGGTTATAGTATTAATAGTAGTTAACTTATGAGGGGATCAAAGAGTTTGGACCCCCGCCATCCAATACCGTGAAGTATTGAAGGAGGTCCTACTAAATTTGACCCAGGTCCATTGCAGGACCTCTAAACGCTGAACAATGACAAGACCTTTACCAAACCGTTCCCTTAACCCCCGACCAGGTAGCCAACATACCTCCATATAGACCGTGGAGATATGAATGGTGAAAATCTTTTATTTTATATAGACAGTAAAATAATTTCAAGACACCACGGACAAACGATAAAGAAAGATCACCTTCAACATAAGCAACTAGTTATTAAAGTCATTAATACAAAACCAAGTAAAAAGTGCAAAAGATTAGAAATAAAAAGTACTACACTAGACACTTTGTCTTCACCAAGTGATGTAAGAGACTTAGGCAAACATGGCCTTGATTGTCAAGAACTCTTACGATCAATCTTGGATCCCGAGACGACTCACACACTCTATGATGGACAATGGATGATGGTGGTGGATGATGGTGTTATGGTGGTGGTGGGTGGTGGGTGAAGTGTGAGAGAGGAGATGTGCCAAGGGATGGTTTGAGCTTGAGCCAAGCACTTCTATTTATAGGCTGAACAGAAGCTCGGGCACGGCCCCGTGTCCAGTGGGCACGGCCCCGTGTCCACATCCTCTCTTTCTTCATTAAATGCAGCTTTGTCTTATTAGTTGACCACACCCCCGTGTCCGCTGAGCACGACCCCGTGTGCAGAAGAATCTTTGTACTATGAAGATTTTCCTGGATTATGCGAATCTTATAGTTGACCACGGCCCCGTGTCCGCTGAGCACGGCCCCGTGGTGGGCAATAGAAGCTTCTACCACTTTGTCTTTTCTGCTGACACTTGGGCACGCCCCCGTGCTGGCTGAGCACGGGGCGTGTTCAGGCCTCTGATCTCTTGTTTTGCTTGGGAAGATGCTGTAATGGGGTTGGGCATGCCACGTCTTGTCCCTTTTCTTGTATTTATGTTAGATTTTGATGTCTTTTTGCTTCTTTTGTTAATTTGAGCTCATTTAATCCTGAAAATACAAAAGGAAGACAAAAGCACACTTTTTCCAACATTAGTACTAAAAAGGGTTAGTTTTATGCCTCATTTGATGAAATTTATATGTTACATTTTGAACACATCATTAAGTCATACAGATCAAATAACTGAAAAGATCACAGACAGCTTTGCACAGTTTATTAAAAAACATCAGGAAACTCCAGAAATTCATGATTATTTCCCATGGAGGAATTATCAGTTATTAGGTGAAGGGCATTACATACAAGTGTACACAAAAACAAATTGGAGAATGCTTCTACCCTTTGCAGGAGAAGGAGACACTCTACAGTTGCAGCACATCATAAACCTAGAAAACGAAGATTGTGAACACGAAGACTGTTCGAGTCCACAGTCGATAGACAGCACACACAGAGATTTCTAGAAGATGACGTAAGAAATGACGACAGAAAATAGACAAAAAGTATGTCGTAAGCCATGACGTTTTATGTCACACCCTGGCTTTTGCGGAAGCGTGGGTTTATTTGGTGTGACTTCTTAATACCATAGCTTAATCACAACAAAGTTATATGAAAATAAAACCATGCAGATCATCCATTGATTTAAGTTGAAAAGTAAAGTACCACAACATTGTCTTAAGGCGTTGACACATGCAACGGAAATTACAACCTAGTAACATAAAAAAAAGACATTGTTTGAAAGACACAACCACAAACTTAAAATAGACGTAGTTTAAGACTTGCGACTCGTCCAGGTAAAAGTCGCAATCCCTAAACGTGGATGATCCCATACTCTAACGCAGCGCGAAAACGTAGCATACCGTGCCAGATCCTTAGTTCCCTGAAATACATGTAAGTTGGAAAAATCAACAATAATGTTGAGCGAGTTCATGTGTAAGTGAGTAAGTAAAACCCTTGTAAGTATAAAATCCTGGTATGTAGCAAGTAAGGAAAAATAGATCGATTAATGTGCAGCTAATACATTAATAAGTGACATGGCCTAGGAAGCACTCAAACCTGTAACGCGGATTTCGTACCGGTCCTTCCGGCGGAACGACATAGTCACCACATGCAGCCACACGCTGGCCCATGTGTGGGGCTCGCAACACCCGATAGATCTATCACTCATGCCTCTCGGTCCTTATACAAGGATTAATGGTCTTACGATAATAGCCTATCCAGTCACGTGATCTAGCAGTAGGTTCCTTAGCTAATCATACCGTGTATAAAACGTTTGTAGTAAATGTAACATGTATTTCACCCTCGCAATTTAAAAACTGAAAACAGTTAAGAGAAAAGGGGGAGCATGAACTCACCGAAGTGCGTCTCTAAAAAGTATCTCCCAGAAAAATCTGTTGTGCGACGACCTACACGTACTAACTTCTATTAGACGGACGGCCGTGCCTTAGTTTAAGGTTTAATGTCTTTGGGAAATAGTTAGGAAACTATTTCGTGTTTGCACTTCGTAATTATTTTGTAAATATATTCCTTCCCAAGGATGGGGGATTTAATACATGTGCGTTCGTATAACTTCGAAATATATTATTAAGTCTCACTTAATCAAATATATCTTATTTCATTTGTCTAAAATACTTTATTCCCAAAATATAAATATTTTTCCCAAAAATATTATATTTTATTCCATCTAATTTTCCAAAATAATACTTTTGTCAAAATACGCGTTTAAGAGTATTTTCTGAAAATACGTAAGTTACGGATAAAGATCGGGTGGTATTAATAATACCGTTGTAACTTAAATATTTATTGTGAGGGCGTTCGAATTATTTTGGAGCCGTGAATATTTAGTAATATTATTTTTACCCAAAAAAAAATAATATTTACGTAGTTCACAAAATAATCATAAAAATTTCACAAGTGTTGTTATGGAAAATATATACTAAATATATATTTTAGCAAGTTTTATTTTGTGAAAATCCCACCTCCGACACTTGGAAGTTTCGTAATAAAAATCGTGGCGAAAGTTATTTGGGAAAACAAGTTAAAAATATATCCATAACACTTGTGATAAAAATATTTACAAGTGTTAGATTTTTGGAAAATTTCGCCAGAGTTTCCTCTGTAACTGGAGGTGGCCACGCTTACAAGCGTATGATTTTCTTTTAAAATTTCAAATCAACAATGTTCCCAACATCAATAACAAACAATATTCCAACATCATACTAGTTCAAAAATATCACAAACGTATGAACTAGTTGGTTGTGTAAAAGTGTGTAGTAACTTCCCATTATTTTTAATAGATCTTTCTATTTTTATAAATGGAATCGGTTTCTCAAAAATCTTATTTTTACAGAAAATGCATTTGTACATCTCCTAGTCAAAAATTTCAAAAGTAATTCTTTTGTTAAAACTTTTTGTCACACAAGTGTCTACACACTTGTGTGTTTACAAAAATTACCTTTGTTTAGGAAAGATCCAGCTTTAAAAATATGATTTCTTTTGACACCTGGTCCTTTGAAAATACCACTTGTAGATCCGTAGATCTACTAGTTTAGAACTCCATTTTGTAAGAAAATTGTTTTTACACAAGTTCATTGTTATAAGTAGTAGTGTTCTTCATCTAACCACTTTTCACACTATAACATACACTAGGTCATGTTCCATGAACATGACTTAGTCGGGTTAGATGACGATCCGAACTAACACTAGCATAAAACAACACTAAATAATCATAACAAAACAAGTCTTATAAGTTTTACACCAATATTCATCTATTAACCACTTTGTTTATATTATTTTAGTAGACTTCAAATTTTGTTCTTACATGATCATAAATTTCAACCGTCAAAATTCTTGTTAACCACTTTAGAATGGATCAAAAAGGCGTTTAAAGTCACTTACTACTAGCTCGAGGCTAGGGAAGAAACTAGTCGAAAAATAGGTGGTTAAAAGCAACGTAGTGACGTCCTTAGCAATCCGCAAGCACCGGGCTTCCTCGTATGTGACCCTTCACACTTGAATATACTTGGAATTGCTTGAATGAAATAAAAAAAATGTGGGTGTGCTTAGCTTTGGTTCTCGGCCGTGAGTATGGCAAGAGTGGAAGAAATCATTTTTTTTTTGTTTAAGTGTTTGATAAATGAAATGGTAGTCTTTTGGTTATATTTATAATCCAACTTTATATTTTTGTCCACTGAACAAAGTGCTTTCTAGATTTGAGACCACCTTGATTATAATAATCAAAGGTTTGTGTAGGTTGTCCCACATGGGGAAACCGAACGGATAGACAAGGGGGCATTTGGTTTGTTGTGAACTAAATGGTTAGTGCTTAGTTGGTTTTGGTTAGGAATTTAATTTAGGGTATTATGTGTGTAGTAAATTATAACGGGTGTTTGGGTGTTCGGGGACCCTAACTGGCTCAGAAAAAGAAGACAATGTCAATGACAATATGTTTATGTCCCGGGTTAAGTCCGGTTGTACGGTTGGATATTACTCCGTTAAAGCGCTAAATAAGTATATAAAGTGTCGTTATTATTTCTTTTAGTGACACAATTTATTCCCGACACTTTGGAAAGTGTCTAGTATTATTTTTCCTCGTTTTTGCACTTTACTCGTTAGCTAAAATGCTGAATTTGTTTATTTAAAGTGCTGAATTTTGTACTTAAGGTACGTTTTAGGCACATCCGGTCACTATAAATATCACCTAGTGACGCAGTTCTACAATCCTCACCTCCCTACACTCTCTACTAGTGCAGTAATTTATTCCCGGCTCATACTGGCCTTAGAGACAGTGTCTGTCTGATGCTGGTTATGTCAGCATGTTTACTGGGTATCCCGTATAGTGTGCTCACTGTGCTTTTATGCATCAAGGTTGTCACTGAAGTTTTGTGTAAATAATGGAGTGACAGTAGTAAAGTATGATGCATGTACATGTATATATCAGAAATCAGTAAGCAGTTTAATCACAGTTGTAAGCAAGCACAGTAATTAAGCAGTAATTAAATATTAATTAATTCGTACGGATACCTGGTTTGGTGAGGGTTGTCACATTCTCCCCCCGTTAAAGAAATTTCGTCCCGAAATTTAAGTTCTGCTACTAGATGCAGGGTTCTTTGGAAATAAATGGGGGTATTTCTCTTTCATCCGATCCTCACGTTCCCACGTGAATTCAAGTCCATGCCTAGCATTCCAACGAACTTTGACGAGTTTGACACTGCTCCTGCGAGTTTTATTAACTTTCCAATCCGTGACCTCAACAGGTTCTTCAGTGAAGTGGAGCGGGTCGTCGATATGAACTTCGTCAGCAGGAATGATCATTGTATCTTGTGTTGGACTCTTTCTCAAATTTGATACATGGAATGTATCGTGAACACCATGGAGTTCAGCAGGTAGGTCCAACTTGTAGGCTACAAGCCCAATCCTTTGCAGGATTCTGAAAGGGCCAATGTAACGCGGATTCAACTTCCCACGCTTTCCGAAGCGTGCCACACCCTTCCAGGGTGAAACTTTCAATAAAACCATATCTCCAACTTGGAATTCCAAATGTTTCCGGTTTGGATCTACATAGGCTTTCTGTCTGTCGCGAGCCGCTTCGATGCGTTTTCGAATCTGCGCAATCTTGTCTGTCGTCTCTTGGACGATTTCAGGACCAACAAGCTGCCTATCACCTGCGTCAGCCCAGCATAGGGGTGATCGACACTTGCGTCCGTAAAGAGCTTCAAATGGCGCGGCTCCAATACTGGTGTGGTAGCTGTTGTTGTATGAGAATTCGGCCAATGGTAAATGCTTATCCCAGCTACCACCAAGATCCATTACACATGCTCTCAGCATATCCTCCAATGTCTGAATAGTTCTTTCACTTTGGCCATCAGTTTGCGGATGAAATGCAGTACTTAGGTTCAATTGTGAGCCAAAAGCTTCTTGGAAGGATTGCCAAATCCTTGATACAAATCTCCCATCCCTATCAGAGATGATCGAGAGAGGCACTCCATGACGTGCAACGATTTCTCGCATGTATATTTCCGCAAGTTTACTCGCATTGTCCTTCTCTTTGATTGGAAAGAAGTGCGCGGACTTTGTTAGGCAGTCAACTATTACCCAAATCATATCATGGCCTCTGGGCGTCTTGGGCAGTTTCGTTATGAAGTCCATTAAAATCTGTTCCCATTTCCACTTGGGAATTTCAGGTTGCTGCAGAAGTCCTGAAGGCTTCTGATATTCAGCTTTAACCTTGGCGCACGTTAAACACTTGCTCACGTAAACAGCAATGTCGCCTTTCATCCTGGGCCACCAATAATAATCCTTAAGATCCTGGTACATCTTATCCGCACCGGGATGAATAGAGTACCGTGATTTGTGTGCCTCATCAAAAATAACTTTTCTCAACCCACCGAACAGAGGAACCCAAATTCTTTTCATAAAACATAAAGTTCCTTCCTCGTTTGGCACCAACTGCTTCTCCATCCCACGGAGATACTCATCTCCAATATTCCTTCCTTTAAAAGCTTCTCTATGTGCAGCACGAATGCGTAGAGAGAGATCTGTCTGGATAATCATTTCTAAAGCCCTAACCCTTATGGGCTTGATCCTTTCTTTACGACTTAGGGCATCGGCGACCACATTCGCCTTCCCTGGATGGTACTTTATATCGCAGTCGTAATCGTTCAACAATTCGACCCAACGTCTTTGTCTCATATTCAGCTCTTTCTGGTCGAATATGTGCTGCAGACTCTTATGATCCGTAAAGATTGTACATTTCGTACCATACAAATAATGTCTCCAAATCTTCAGCGCAAATACCACTGCGCCTAGTTCTAAATCATGCGTGGTATAATTCCTTTCATGAACTTTCAACTGGCGTGACGCGTAAGCTATAACTTTCTGGCGTTGCATCAACACGCAACCCAATCCTTGACGTGAGGCATCACAGTATACCACGAAATCATCAGTTCCTTCGGGTAGCGATAAAATTAGTACATTACCAAGCTTGTCTTTCAGTGACTGGAATGCTTCCTCCTGTTTAATTCCCCAATCAAACTTCTTACCTTCTGTGTGAGCGCGGTAAGGGGTTGAGCGATTTTAGAAAAATCCTCAATGAATCTTCGATAATAGCCAGCCAAACCTAAGAACTGGCGAATCTCGGTCGGCGTCTTTGGAGTCTCCCAGCTCTTTATCGCCTCGATCTTTGTCGGATCAACATGGATTCCATCCCCATTCACAACATGTCCAAGGAATTGGACTTCACGTAGCCAAAACTCGCACTTGGAGAATTTGGCATATAACTGTTCCTTTTTCAGCAATTCCAAAATAGCCCTTAAGTGCTGTTCGTGTTCAGCCTTTGTTTTTTGAATAAATCAAAATATCGTCGATGAATACAATCACGAACTTATCGAGATACGGCTTGCAGACTCGGTTCATTAGGTCCATAAAAACAGCAGGCGCGTTGGTTAGCCCAAACGGCATAACTAGGAACTCGTAATGTCCATAACGAGTTCTGGAGACTGTTTTCGGGATACTCTTCTCTTGTATCCTTAGCTGATGGTATCTAGATCGAAGATCGATCTTAGAGTAAAAGCTTAAACCTTGGAGCTGATCGAATAAGTCATCGATCCTTGGCAGAGGGTATCTGTTCTTGATAGTCAACTTGTTCAACTCCCGGTAGTCAATACACATACGAAAACTACCGTCTTTCTTTTTGACAAATAAAACTGGAGCTCCCCAAGGTGAGAAGCTTGGTCGGATGAATCCTTTGTCAAGTAACTCCTGGAGTTGTGTCGACAACTCCTGCATCTCTGACGGTGCAAGTCTATAAGGTGCCCTAGCTATAGGCGCGGCGCCTGGAACTAAGTCAATGTGAAATTCCACTTGCCTTTGGGGTGGCAATCCTGGCAAGTCCTCAGAAAAGACTTCATGATATTCCCTCACATAGGGATGTCTTTGATTTTTGGCTCAGCAGCTTTCTTATCCACGATGTGTGCCAGGAAGGCAGCACATCCTTTTTGTAAACACTTACGAGCTTTCAGGCAACTGATAATTCTTAAAGGCGTATCACGCTTCTCCCCATGAACCACAATCGTTTCTCCATCTTTGGTTGGGATACGAACGACCTTTTCGTGACAAACAATCTCGGCCTTGTTACTCGGTAGCCAATCCGTTCCCACTACCACATCAAAGCTTCCCAACTCGACAGGTAGTAAGTCTAGCGTAAACTCGTGCCCTCCAAATTCAATCACACATCCTTGGACAACTTCACTGGTCTCAACTAGTTTCCCATTTGTTAATTCGATCGAATATGGGACATCTAACTTACTAGGCGTCAAACCAAGAATATTCTTAAATTCTAATGACACGAAGCTATAATCAGCACCAGTATCAAACAAAATAGATGCAAAAGTTTTGGTTGTTAGAGAACGTACCAGTAATCACGCCTGGATCCTGGCATGCTTCACAAGCTCCGATGTTGGATGTTCTTTCACGGTCTTGTTTCAACTTCGGGCATTCCCTCTTAAGATGTCCAACGTCCCCACAATGGAAGCATCCTGGCACTCGGCCATTTCCTTTCCTATTTCCACCTTGAGCGTTGTTACTGTTTTCTCCTTGTCTGGGACTCTTCATCCCACAACCATCCTTGTTGTGTCCTTTCCTCCCGCACCTAGGCTTCCGACATCCACAATCGTGGCGATACTTGCACCCAGCACGTCTTGGTTTAGTTTCTAAGTAAATCTTATCATTGGCCTGTTTGTTGTTAGGGCAATCTTTCTTGAAATGCCCTTTGTCCCCGCAGTCAAAAGAACCTCGAATAGATCTTTGTTCATCATTATTCGTTCGGGTATCTTCGGTGAGCTTCCTTTTGTTCTTTCCGGACGACTCTACCTGAGTCTCCTTGTCAGGGTTTGCAAGTTTTTCTAGTCTAATTGCTTCCGTAACGAGTACCAAGCCCATCTTACTTGCAGCCATAGTTGTTGGTGGCGTAGATGCTGTCATTAAGCTCAGGACTTGAGGTGCCAGTTCCCAAATGAAATGTCCTAATTTCTTCAATTCTGGTTCCACCAAGTACGGAACGACTCTTGCCAAATCATGAAGTCTTTGCATGTATTCCAACATTTTCGGACCTTCCATCATCAGGCTCTGGAATTCACCTTCCAACCTCTGGGTTTCTGTTTGGGTGCAATACTTCTTACGCATTATTCCTTTCAACTCATCCCAAGTTAACGCGTATGCTGTAGTCAGGCCCATTATTCGAATCTGAAGATTCCACCATAATCGAGCTCCATCTTAAAACAACTCGGAAACGTATGGGACTTGTTGTTCTGGCGTACAACCACTCATTCGAAAGATGGAATCCATGCTTTCAATCCATTTCACAAAAGCTATGGCACCTCCAGTGTCGTCGAACTTCGGAGGCTTGTAGTTGAGGAAGGGCCAGTAGGGACAACCGTTATTTTCTGAGGTACCTCTGCTAGGTTCGGAGCGTAGGGCCTCGTGCTGTGCTATAGCTGCAGCAATTATCTCTTGAAGTTCCGCCTCTGAGGTGGGCATGCGCATTTCGCGTCTTGGTGGCATCTTCTAAAAGATGTTTCACGTAGGTTAGGTCATAGCAAGTAAAATGTACGTATGTATTCAACAATATCAGCACATAACATCTCATGCTATAAATAAATCAACCACATAACAACTCATGTCATAGAACATAAACAATAGATCAAACATCACAAGTGATGAGAATACTGCGATTGCATTGCCACAAATCGAGACCACAATGTAAAGCTTACAAGTACACAACTGTATCATACAACATCAATGACTTAGTAGGGGACGACCCTAGACAAGTCGTGCGATCGCTGGATATGTTCAGGAATCTCTGGTTCGTCCATTTTCAAATTCCAGAACTCCACCTCAAGCTTCTGAATACCAGTCCTAGAACAGTATTTCTTCTCAATCATTTCTTTGAGCTCGTCCCAGCTCAGTGCATAAGCAGCATCTGTACCAAGGGTCTGAACCTGAAGATCCCACCATGAGAGTGTGCCATCTAGAAATAACCCCGAGATATAGGCAATACTCTGTTGGGGCGAACAGTTACTCATTCTTAGAATGGATTCAGTCTTCTCGGGCCAACGAACAAATGCCACGGCGCCTCCTGCTCCGTCAAAGTTCAAAGGCTTGCAGTTCAGGAACTGCTTATAGGTGCAGCCAGTTGGAGGGTTATTTCTAGTAATGCCATCGTTGTGCTTAGAGCGGAGGGCTTCATGTCGTGCATTTTCCTGTGAGATGCGTTCTTGCAACTCGGCTTCTGTCCTTGGCAGTGTACTGGTGTCTGTGTCACGCCTGGGTGGCATTTTCTTCTGTCGCAGTGGTATGAAGTTGGTTAGACAACATTTCAATTGTCTATGAGGTACATAGCACCATAAGCCATCAGGTAATCACCCAATTCCACACGTAAATATACTCAATGTATGAGTGAGGAAATAAATTTCTGAGCCTTCACATAGGCTTGCCAAAATGGCTTGTTGCTTGTAATAGAATGAACTCGAGGCTACATCGCCTTGGTCATTCGTGTTTTAGTTATTTCCTGCTACATGGGTTTTCATTAGCTTGACCCGCAAAGTCCACAGGGATTTCTGTGCACTACAAGCCGTTATTACGTGGGCCCCCGTAATAATAGATTGTCTTGCACAGTTATCCCAATTTTCTCTCATCCAAGCAGATGATCAATCAAGGAGCAACAACAGGTGCATCGGCATGAACAGGGTCATGCTCCAATGCGGGGTCAGGAGCAACGCCTGGCTCAGGGGCCACGGCTGGCTCCGGATCAACAAACTCCATCTCAAAATCAGCTGGATCAACAAACACAGGGGTTACAGGATCCTCCAAGGGCTGGTATAAGTGTATGAACTCAATGTCATGGTCTGGATCAAAACCAGGTGGAAACACAGGATCATCCTCAATATCGTGATCAAACTCAAAGCTGTGTGCGGGAACCGGTGCAGCTGATGACGCCATATCAGGGTCGGCGTCGTGTGAGTGGTGCTGCACTCCCGTATATGCGAAGATGCGGACGCCACAGACTTAAATGAGTTTGGGACAGGTGAATGAGCATGAGCCTCCTCTGCAGGAGCGTCAGCAAGCAGTAGGCTACCACCAGCAGCAATAGGGCCTCGCCTTCAAGTGGGTCCTCCTCTAATAGTTCGACATCGTCGTCAGAGGCAATGTCGGGGGGCATATGAACAATGGGATAAGCGGCAAGGGGCACAGGAGCAGGGATCACCGCGAGTGGCAAATCCCCAACAAGATGGCCATCAGCAGGCTCTGTTACGACATCAGGCAGCGCAAAGGGCTGAAAGTCGTCATCGTCTGTGCTGGTAGTATCGGAAATGTACGCCTCGTGCTCCGATGAAACTATGTCGCCTGATACTATGGCCATGGGATCTGTAGTGTCCGACTCTCCAGTATCTGATGAAGGCATGACGTTTTGTAATACAAACACACATATGCACAAATAATCAATCATATAGTCAGATAAACATATTAGTCACCAATAAGCAATCATATAGTTCTCCTAGTCCCACTAGCCTACTTCCTCAGCCTCCCAGACCGAGCCTCAGCCTTCCAGACTGAGCCTCAGCCTCCCAGACTGAGCCTATAGCTAACAATTAAAATGTGCTCAACTTTGTTTGTAAAAACGTTTTTGGATCTGGACTTAAGTGGTATGCAATGTAAAAATGTTTTCTTGAGAGCCCTAGTGATCATAGTCTAGACTCGAGAAAGAATCCTAGTTCGCTATGATCGAGGCTCTAATACCAAGTTGTCACACCCTGGCTTTTGCGGAAGCGTGGGTTTATTTGGTGTGACTTCTTAATACCATAGCTTAATCACAACAAAGTTATATGAAAATAAAACCATGCAGATCATCCATTGATTTAAGTTGAAAAGTACCACAACATTGTCTTAAGGCGTTGACACATGCAACGGAAATTAAAACCTAGTAACATAAAAAAAGACATTGTTTGAAAGACACAACCACAAACTTAAAATAGACGTAGTTTAAGACTTGCGACTCGTCCAGGTAAAAGTCACAATCCCTAAACGTGGATGATCCCATACTCTAACGCAGCGCGAAAACGTAGCATACCGTGCCAGATCCTTAGTTCCCTGAAATACATGTAAGTTGGAAAAATCAACAATAATGTTGAGCGAGTTCATGTGTAAGTGAGTAAGTAAAACCCTTGTAAGTATAAAATCCTGGTATGTAGCAAGTAAGGAAAAAGAGATCGATTAATGTGTAGCTAATACATTAATAAGTGACATGGCCTAGGAAGCACTCAAACCTGTAACGCGGATTTCGTACCGGTCCTTCCGGCGGAACGACATAGTCACCACATGCAGCCACACGCTGGCCCATGTGTGGGGCTCGCAACACCCGATAGATCTATCACTCATGCCTCTCGGTCCTTATACAAGGATTAATGGTCTTACGATAATAGCCTATCCAGTCACGTGATCTAGCAGTAGGTTCCTTAGCTAATCATACCGTGTATAAAACGTTTGTAGTAAATGTAACATGTATTTAACCCCCGCAATTTAAAAACTGAAAACAGTTAAGAGAAAAGGGGGAGCATGAACTCACCGAAGTGCGTCTCTAAAAAGTATCTCCCAGAAAAATGTGCTGTGCGACGACCTACACGTACTAACTTCTATTAGACGGACGGCCGTGCCTTAGTTTAAGGTTTAATGTCTTTGGGAAATAGTTAGGCAACTATTTCGTGTTTGCACTTCGTAATTATTTTGTAAATATATTCCTTCCCAAGGATGGGAGATTTAATACATGTGCGTTCGTATAACTTCGAAATATATTATTAAGTCTCACTTAATCAAATATATCTTATTTCATTTGTCTAAAATACTTTATTCCCAAAATATAAATATTTTTCCCAAAAATATTATATTTTATTCCATCAAATTTTCCAAAATAATACTTTTGTCAAAATACGCGTTTAAGAGTATTTTCTGAAAATACGTAAGTTACGGATAAAGATCGGGTGGTATTAATAATACCGTTGTAACTTAAATATTTATTGTGAGGGCGTTCGAATTATTTTGGAGCCGTGAATATTTAGTAATATTATTTTTACCCAAAAGAAATAATATTTACGTAGTTCACAAAATAATCATAAAAATTTCACAAGCGTTGTTATGGAAAATATATACTAAATATATATTTTAGCAAGTTTTATTTTGTGAAAATCACACCTCCGACACTTGGAAGTTTCGTAATAAAAATCATGGCGAAAGTTATTTGGGAAAACAAGTTAAAAATATATCCATAACACTTGTGATAAAAATACTTACAAGTGTTAGATTTTTGGAAAATTTCGCCAGAGTTTCCTCTGTAACTGGAGGTGGCCACGCTTACAAGCGTATCATTTTCTTTTAAAATTTCAAATCAACAATGTTCCCAACATCAATAACAAACAATATTCCAACATCATACTAGTTCAAAAATATCACAAACGTATGAACTTGTTGGTTGTGTAAAAGTGTGTAGTAACTTCCCATTATTTTTAATAGATCTTTCTATTTTTATAAATGGAATCGGTTTCTCAAAAATCTTATTTTTACAGAAAATGCATTTGTACATCTCCTAGTCAAAAATTTCAAAAGTAATTCTTTTGTTAAAACTTTTTGTCACACAAGTGTCTACACACTTGTGTGTTTACAAAAATTACCTTTGTTTAGGAAAGATCCAGCTTTAAAAATATGATTTCTTTTGACACCTGGTCCTTTGAAAATACCACTTGTAGATCCGTAGATCTACTAGTTTAGAACTCCATTTTGTAAGAAAATTGTTTTTACACAAGTTCATGGTTATAAGTAGTAGTGTTCTTCATCTAACCACTTTTCACACTATAACATACACTAGGTCATGTTCCATGAACATGACTTAGTCGGGTTAGATGACGATCCGAACTAACACTAGCATAAAACAACACTAAATAATCATAACAAAACAAGTCTTATAAGTTTTACACCAATATTCATCTATTACCCACTTTGTTTATATTATTTTAGTAGACTTTAAATTTTGTTCTTACATGATCATAAATTTCAACCGTCAAAATTCTTGTTAACCACTTTAGAATGGATCAAAAAGGCGTTTAAAGTCACTTACTAATAGCTCGAGGCTAGGGAAGAAACTAGTCGAAAAATAGGTGGTTAAAAGCAACGTAGTGAGGTCCTTAGCAATCCGCAAGCACCGGGTTTCCTCGTATGTGACCCTTCACACTTGAATATACTTGGAATTGCTTGAATGAAATAAAAAAAATGTGGTTGTGCTTGGCTTTGGTTCTCGGCCGTGAGTATGGCAAGAGTGGAAGAAATCATTTTTTTTTTGTTTAAGTGTTTGATAAATGAAATGGTAGTCTTTTGGTTATATTTATAATCCAACTTTATATTTTTGTCCACTAAACAAAGTGCTTTCTAGATTTGAGACCACCTTGATTATAATAATCAAAGGTTTGTGTAGGTTGTCCCACATGGGGAAACCGAACGGATAGACAAGGGGGCATTTGGTTTGTTGTGAACTAAATGGTTAGTGCTTAGTTGGTTTTGGTTAGGAATTTAATTTAGGGTATTATGTGTGTAGTAAATTATAACGGGTGTTTGGGTGTTCGGGGACCCTAACTGGCTCAGAAAAAGAAGACAATGTCAATGACAATATGTTTATGTCCCGGGTTAAGTCCGGTTGTACGGTTGGATATTACTCCGTTAAAGCGCTAAATAAGTATATAAAGTGTCGTTATTATTTCTTTTAGTGACACAATTTATTCCCGACACTTTGGAAAGTGTCTAGTATTATTTTTCCTCGTTTTTGCACTTTACTCGTTAGCTAAAATGCTGAATTTGTTTATTTAAAGTGCTGAATTTTGTACTTAAGGTACGTTTTAGGCACATCCGGTCACTATAAATATCACCTAGTGACGCAGTTCTACAATCCTCACCTCCCTACACTCTCTACTAGTGCAGTAATTTATTCCCGGCTCATACTGGCCTTAGAGACAGTGTCTGTCTGATGCTGGTTATGTCAGCATGTTTACTGGGTATCCCGTATAGTGTGCTCACTGTGCTTTTATGCATCAAGGTTGTCACTGAAGTTTTGTGTAAATAATGGAGTGACAGTAGTAAAGTATGATGCATGTACATGTATATATCAGAAATCAGTAAGCAGTTTAATCACAGTTGTAAGCAAGCACAGTAATTAAGCAGTAATTAAATATTAATTAATTCGTACGGATACCTGGTTTGGTGAGGGTTGTCACATTTTACAAGTTCAATTATATACAGAAAGTGGTCGACAGAGGGCAATAATTTTCAACACTAATTTTGGAATTTAGCTTTGTAATTATTCGTCTACTTTTCGTTTTAGAATAGGCTTTTTGACTTTTGTGTTTTTATTCTTTCCTTATATGCCTATATAAGAGGCATTTGTAAATTGTTGTAAGTACGAACAACCATTACCAGCAATAATATTATTACTTCAATGGCACACTAAAACTCTCTCCACATCTCTTTAGCTCAACTCCCTTAATATCCCAAATTTTCTCTAGTTCTTCATATTATATTCCAACACACATATAAATATATATATATAAACCCCTTCTTCTGCAACCTTCTACTCCGCTGTGCATACTCTCATCCATCATCATCCGCTGTGCATATCTCCACCATCAAAGTAAGTTTCAGCTTTTCTTTTATTTTCAGTTTTCATTATATATATATATATATATATATATATATATATAGGGAGAAGATCATGCGAGAACCACCTCTTATTGCGAGAACCGCGAGAACCAATGTGAACACAACCAAAAATGCCTAAAAATAGCTAAAAATCACAAAAAAAAAAAAATTTGAATTTTTCAATATTTTTTATAAAAAAATCGCTACTTTTCGAAGCAAAAAAAATTTTAAAATTTTTTTTTGGCTTCTAAAAGTAGCGATTTTAACATAAAAAATATTAAAAAATTCAAAAAAAAAATTTTAGATTTTTTTTTATTTTTTTAGATTTTTTAGGTTTTTTGGGGTTAAGTTTTTAGCATTTTAGCTTGGGGGGGGGGGGGTTTAGGTTTCTGGGGGGTGGGGGAGGGGGGTTTAGGTTTTTTTTGGGGGGGGGGGGGGGTTAGGTTTTTTTTAGGTTTTAGTTTTTAGCATTTAGCTTGGGGGGGGGTTAGGTTTTGGGGGGGGTGGGGGGTTTAGGTTTTTAGGGGGGGGGGGTGGGGGTTTGGTTTTTTTTAGGGATTTTTAGCTATTTTAGGTTGTGTTCACATTGGTTCTCGCGGTTCTCACAATAAAGGTGGTTCTCGCATGAGCTCCTCCCTATATATATATATATATATATAGTGGAGGGTTCAAATGAGAAGAAATTCTTTGTAAGAAGAAAAAATAAGAAATTTCAACCAATAGGAATGCTTCATTAGACTTCATTTAATATTTGTACTTAATGTAACTATAAGGATATATTAGTAAACTTACATACATCATTAATTGATAGTTTCATCTTTAATAACTAACTATATTAAATTTGTAACTTATTTTTAAGATATATATTTTTCACAAAAAATAGAAATAAAAATTCATTTAAAGTGTAGGATAAATACGAGGCGTGTAGGATAAATTACGAGTTGTGTAAGATAAATTTCAATGTGTGTAGGATAAATTTTGAAATGTGTAGGATAACTTTTGATGTGTGTAGGCAAAAATATTTAGTGTGGAGGATTATAGTCTTAATGACTAATTAATTAGTCAAACATAATAATAAATTATATGAGAAAAAAAATATTTAATGTTTTACAATTATACAATTTTATTCTTTTTCTTCTCAAATGAACCTTCCCCTATATGTGAGATTAAATATATTATTTATGTAATATTTAATCTTGTAGCCTTATAATCATTTATATTATATTAGATCAAAATATATTAATAACCTATTAATAATTAGTTGGTAATTGTTGATGGACCATATTACCCTTATTAACTAATAAGGTTTCCTCTTGGGTGTATAAATAAGGGGCTTATTAGAGAGTTAAAGGGTTAGACACATTACACAATTACAAACCCTCATAACATCATAATTCGACTCTCTCTCCCAAACCGATTCTACCATACTTTCGGTTTTCATCACCATCATCATTTTACACCCTAAGGAGGAACCGGATCATCCTGACAAGTATGTCGAACTCAATGGCTGGATCTCTGACTGGATTCTCCACTTCTTTGAATGCTATAACAGGTATGTTATTCATGTTTTCCATTAAGTTTAAACAGAACTGATCAACATGTGGTATCAGAGCATATGTTGATAAATCAGTTCTGTTTTTCGTATCCATTATTCTGGGATCAAAAATCTGGAAAACGGAAGTTTTTTAAAGCCTTCAGATCAAAACTGTTTTCGAGTTCCTTGTTGCCGAAATCCCTGTTTTCGGAAAAGGTTATTTGATAAATTGACTCGAAATCATAAAGGGTTAAACTTGTTGTCACGAAATCCATTACAAAACCATTAAAAATTCAGGTTTCGGATTTCCAGAATTATGTTTTAAATTTTTAGGGTTCATCATTATGTTCTAAGAAAATTCGAAAATTCCATAAATTTTGGAATATAATTTGGATTAGTGGGTGTTTTCATGATTTTGATCTTAATTTTATCTATTAAATTTTCGAAAAATGTTAATGGATTTTCAATCATTATTTTCGAAATCTTTTGATAAGATTAGATCAGAAATAAAATAGGAAACATTATCCCACAATCCCTCAAATTTTGATTTTCAGTTAATTATCACAATAAACAGCATTAAAAGTGGTTTCGAAATCATAAATGTCATAATCGCACAAGTCCCTTAACAGTTGCACAAGATCAGATCAGATATGATCTGATCGCACAAGACATTCGCACAAGATCAGAACACAAAAAAAAAAAAAAGATCTGATCGCACAAGGGAAATCGCACAAGATTTGTGGATCGCACAAGACTTGTGGATCGCACAAGGCATTACTGATCACACAAGTTATTGGGCCTCACTGATCGCACAAATTTTGGGCCTCACTGATCGCACAAGGTTTGGGCTTTATTTACATCGCACAAGTTTTGGGCCTTATCGATCGCACAAGGCATTACTGATCGCACAAGGCATTACTGATCGCACAAGACTCGAAATCTCATTAATTTTTAAGCTGTTTAATGTGACCTAAAAAATTTTTTACAAAACCAGGTGGTTTGCTATTAAACACTTGGTTTTGTTAACAGGTGGTTTGCTATTAAACACTTGGTTTTGTTTATACTTAATTAATTAATCAGAATCAGATAATTTTTACAAAACCAAAATAGCTTAACTTGAATGAGCTTCTGATGTATTAATTCTGGCCAAAGCTGATTTAATACATCTATTTATTGTTCAAGTATTATAAAAGCTATGTTAAGTATGCATTACAAACGTGAAATGTCTTAATTCTGGCCAAAGCTGATTTAATTCATTTATGTTTAGCATGCTTGACAAGTGCATAACTAAAGTGATTGTCTCATTTCTGGCCAAAGCTGATTTATCACAATTACTTTGCACACATATTTAAATGATTACACTTCTGGCCAAAGCTGATTTGTCTTCGTTTAAATAGAATTTTACTAAGTCTATTATTTTGATGTTAGTAATAGACATTATCACAGCTTCATAATTAAAATGGTCATTACTTATGCCTGCCTTAGTATAACATGCCCTTAGATCACATTAAGACTTCTTTCTTAGTATCATAACTTGCTCACCTTATTTCCACTATCAGCACCCAATCAGGGGATTCCACCTTTGACTGGTGATAACTTTGCTGCATGGAAGGATGCCCTCATGCTTACACTTGGACTCTTGGATTTTGACTATGCTCTAAGAGAGAATAAGCCAGCGGACCTTACTGCTACAAGTACTGCTGCTGAGCAGTTACTTCATGATAAGTGGACTAGGTGTAACCGCATGTCTCTCATGTTCATGAAGCAGTCCATTCATAACTCAATCAGAGGGGCCATTCCTGATTCTGAAGATGCTAAAACCTATTTGGCTTCTGTGGAGGATCAATTCAAGGGAACATCAAAAGCACACGCTAGCACTCTTATCCTCAAGCTGGTGACGACTAAGTATGATGGGAGGAGCGGCATTCGCGAACACATCATGATGATGCATGACATGGCCAATAAGTTGAAGGGCCTAGAGATGGAGATCAGTGATGGTTTTCTTGTTCACTTCATCATCACTTCGCTTCCTTCGTCCTATGAAGCATTCAAGATCAATTACAACACTCAGAAGGACAAATGGACGATGAGTGAGCTGATTGTTATGTGCGTGCAGGAGGAAGAGCGTATGAAGATGGATCGCACTACTGATGTTGCTAACTTCACCACCTCCAGCTCAAAGAAGAGGAAGCACAATTATCAAAGAAAGGATGATTCTAAGGTCCAAAAGCCAAATCCAAATCCTAATACAAGTGCACCTTCCAGCTCTAAGAACTCCTTAGGCAAACCCTACTGCAAGTTCTGTAAGAAAACAGGACATAAGCAAAAGGAATGCCCTGACTTCAAGGAGTGGTTGGCTAAGAAAGGTAACGATTTTTCATGATACTTGAGTCCTTTAATTTAAATGTTCCTGCTAATTCTTGGTGGTTTGATTCTGGTTCTATGGTTCATGTTACCAATTCACTTCAGGGATTCCTTACAATCCGGTAGCTGGGAAGAAATCAAAGAACACTTAAAGTTGGAGATGATCGAGAATTAGAAGTGAAGGCCATAGGAACATTACAATTATTTTTGAAAACTGGTTTATGTATTAAACTTTATGATACCTTATATGTTCCTGAGGTAACTCGGAACCTTGTATCAGGACCAAAGTTAGACATGGACGGTTTTGTCGTTTCTCATGGTCATCGCAAACTCTCTATTCTCTATGATTCCGTTGTTTAAGGTACTGGCATTCTGGATGGTGGTCTCTATAGATTAGAACTAGATGATAATTTTTCCAAATCTTTGTTGTCATATAATATTAATGAATCACTCACAAAGATGAAACAGGTTCGAGACTTAGAGACTTCATCTATGTTGTGGTATCAACGTTTAGGCCACATCTCAAGAGAACGATTAAATCGTCTCGTAAAGGATGAAGTCTTACCTCCTCTCGATTTTACTGATTTTGGAACATGTGTCAAATGTCTCAAAGGCAAAATGACATTAGCGAATAAGAAAGGTGCCACTAGGAGCTCTAATTTATTAGAACTCATTCACACTGACATTAGTGGTCCTTATCAAATCGCTGGTATAACAGGACATACTTCATTTATCACTTTCATTGATGATTATTCTCGTTACATGTACTTGTATCTTATAAAGGAAAAATCTGAATCTCTTACAACTTTTAAAGATTATAAAGCTGAAGTTGAAAAGCAATTAGATCGTCAGATTAAAGTTGTGAGATCAGATAGAGGCGGTGAATATTATGGAAGACATACTGATGTGGGTCAAGCTCCTGGTCCATTTTATGAGTTTTGTAAGGGCCAGGGGATTGTGAACCAATACACCATGCCTGGTACACCTCAGCAGAATGGTGTCGCTGAACGAAGAAATCGTACCCTTATGAACATGGTGCGCAGTATGTTAGCCAACACTAATTTACCATTATTCCTCTGGACTGAAGCGTTAAAAGCAGCTGTTCATATACTCAATAGAGTTCCTTCTAAGTCTGTCCCTAAAACTCCTTATGAACTTTGGACAGGAAGGAAACCGAGTCTTAAATATATGAAAGTATGGGGCTGCATTGCTGAAGCAAAACTCTATAATCCTTTCCTAAGGAAACTTGACCCTAAAACAGTTACTTGCTTCTTTATCGGGTATCCTGATCATTCAAAGGGTTATCGTTTCTATTGTCCTTCCCATGTCACCCGTATTGTTGAAACCAAGCGTGCTGCGTTCTTGGAGGATTTCAAGGTCAGTGGGAGCAGTACCAACCCTTAGGAAGAATTGCAAGAAGTACAAGACGCGCGGGGGGGAGAGACTCGTCGCTTATCATTACTCCGTTTACTCCTCTTGTACCCCATGCAACAACTGTACCTGAAGCCACTGCACAAATTCCATCTCCACAATCAGAACCCATTATACCTCATAACGAAGGCACATCAAACGCTCAAAACCAAGACAACGCTGAACCCGATAATCAACTCAGGAGGTCATCTAGGAAAAGAAGGCCTACTAATTGGGATGATTATGTTACCTACCTGACTGAAATGGAAGCTGGAAAGTTCAATGATCCTATCTCTTATAATGAAGCCATTAGCAGTGATCAGTCTTCTGAATGGAACAAAGCAATGATTGATGAGCTTGAATCCATGAAGAAAAATGACGTTTGGGATTTAGTCGAATTACCCAATGGTGCCAAACCTGTAGGTTGTAAATGGGTGTTCAAAACAAAACTGGATCCGAATGGCAACGTTGAACGCTACAAAGCGAGATTGGTTGCAAAGGGCAACACTCAGAAAGAGGGAATTGATTATCAAGAGACGTTTTCACCTGTCTCTCGTAAAGATTCATTAAGGATCGTTATGGCCCTAGTAGCTCATTTTGATTTAGAGCTGCATCAGATGGACGTCAAAACTGCTTTCCTTAACTGAGACTTAGACGAAGATTTTACATGAAACAACCTGAAGGCTTTAAACCTGAAGGTCAGGAGCATCTAGTCTGTAAGTTGAAGAAATCCATTTATGGGTTAAAACAAGCATCACGTCAATGGTACCTCAAGTTTGATGAAGTCATGAAGAGGCAAGGTTTTATGAAGAATCAAGTGGATCAATGCACCTACCTCAAGATGAGTGGGAGTAACTTTACTATACTTGTCCTTTACGTAGATGATATTCTATTGGCAAGTAATAGTTTAGACATGTTGCATGAGTCGAAGCGGTTACTCTCGCATAACTTCGACATGAAGGATCTCGGAGATGCTTCTTACGTCATTGGCATCGAAATTCACCAAGATAGACACAAAGGGATCTTAGGATTGTCTCAAAAGACTTACATAGATCGTGTCCTTACACGTTACAACATGCAACAGTGCAAACCCTCCGTCGCTCCAGTAGTTAAGGGAGATGTTTTCGGTTCATTCCAGTGTCCGACAACAGAGGTTGAAAAGGAGCAAATGAGCCAGATACCTTACGCGTCAGTAGTCGGGAGCCTGATGTATGCTCAAGTCTGTACTCGCCCAGATATCGCTTACATTGCTGGAATGCTAGGCCGTTATCAGACTAATCCTGGCCTAGATCACTGGAAAGCAGCTAAGAAGGTCCTCAGATATCTGCAAGGGACGAAAGACTATAAACTGACTTATAGAAGAAGTGATCACTTAGAAGTGGTAGGTTATTCTGATTCTGACTTTGCTAAATGCAAAGATGACAAGAAATCCACTTCGGGCTACATCTTTATGTTAGCAGGCGGACCTATCTCATGGAAGAGTCATAAACAACAGTTAACTACAACTTCCACAATGATGGCAGAGTGCATTGCTGTTTACAACGCAACCTGTCATGGAATGTTGCTTAGAAATCTGATCACTGGACTCAAAATCGTTAATTCCATTTCTAGACCATTGAAGCTTTACTGTGATAACTCAGCTGCCGTTAGTTTCTTGAACAGTAACAGTTCGACTGGAGCTGGTTTATATCTTGATACGAAGTACTTGTTCGTACGTGAACGAGTTGAGGAAAATAATCTTTGTATTGAGTATATTAGTACTAAAGATATGCTTGCGGATCCGATGACTAAAGGTCTCCCACCTAAAGTTTTCGAAGAACATGTATCGAATATGGGACTTATTAAAGACCTTGTTTAATGGCATATTGTACTAGCTTATGTTTTAATTAATAAAATTTCCTCAGTTTGATTTTGTATGTCTCTAACATATGTTCTGCCGGTGTAATGACATATAGACAAATATAAATACAAATCAGACGCTAAAGGGCTTATACATATTTTGATCGTAACTGTTAGGTTTTAAATTGAGGCTATAGTATGACTAATGGGGGTCCTGAGTCGAATGATGATTCAACGGCTGTATTTCTCTGCTATAGTTCTTGGTTTAAGGCTAAAATGAGTGTTAACTCCTGGCCAGGCTTACCTAATACTCATGATAAATGATTACTCGGCTAAGTAGGAGAATGTGAGATTAAATATATTATTTATGTAATATTTAATCTTGTAGCCTTATAATCATTTATATTATATTAGATCAAAATATATTAATAACCTATTAATAATTAGTTGGTAATTGTTGATGGACCATATTACCCTTATTAACTAATTAGGTTTCCTCTTGGGTGTATAAATAAGGGGCTTATTAGAGAGTTAAAGGGTTAGACACATTACACAATTACAAACCCTCATAACATCATAATTCGACTCTCTCTCCCAAACCGATTCTACCCTACTTTCGGTTTTCATCACCATCATCATTTTACACCCTAAGGAGGAACCGGATCATCCCGACAAGTATGTCGAACTCAATGGCTGGATCTCTGACTGGATTCTCCACTGCTTTGAATGCTATAACTGGTATGTTATTCATGTTTTCCATTAAGTTTAAACAGAACTGATCAACACTATATATATATATATATATATATATATATTAGTTTGAATACATTTAAGAGGGTGTTTCCAAAAGTGATGAAGGGGATAAATCGAATGCATGATGACGTCGGAAAAAGAAACTGAAATCAAGAATATTATTGAGTAGGCCCATTTTATGATAAAAATTACTTGAGCCTCACTTGCAAGTTTGGCCCATGTCAATGTCATCAAGCTTGGGCTCATTACCCATAGGCTAAAATTTTCTTGACCCTGACTCAGAAATTTGGCCTATTGTCAAATGTCATCAAGTTTGAGCCCATATGCTAACATTCCTTAACTTGGAAGTTGAATCCAGTGGCGGCTTTGATGGTGTGCGGAGAGGACCTCCGCACAAGGCCCGTGTTTTCGAGGTGCACGCGATTTTTTTTTTTAAAATCCGATATGTATATGTTATTTTTTTTAAAGTAAACTGCCATTTTGGTCCCTGTGGTTTGGGCATTTTTGCCATTTTAGTCCAAATTTCAAACTTTTTAAATCTGGGTCCCTGTGGTTTCATCTTTATTGCCATTTTAGTCCAAAATTCAAAATCCCCCTTTTTTTGACTGTTCCAAAAAGTTTGATATTTGGACTAAAATGGCAATAAAAGTGAAACCACAGGGACCAAAATGCAGTTTACTCTTAATTTTGGACTAAAATGGCAATAAAAGTGAAACCACAGGCACCCAGATTTAAAAAGTTAGAGAATTGGACTAAAATGGCAAAAGTGCCCAAACCATAGGGACCAAAATGGCAGTTTACTCTTTTTTTTAAATAGTAAACACATACCTATTCCACTATAGCCCCATTTACAAATCATTTTTATAGTTTAGAATTTAGCCAACTTGGCATTAGGTTTATTGAGTCCAATACTAATTTGATAATTTTTATAAATAATAATAAAACATTACAGAAAGACATATTTTTTCAAGCTCGAACAGGGTACGTGAATTCTCAGAGACGTCTCTGGTTGAATCAAACCCTGTAGGAGCTTTACTATTTTTGTTTGTACTTTTTACTTCTTTAGTGTTGTAAAATAGGGTATACTACTTGATAGGATATACTACTTGACACTATAGCACAATTTGTAGATTAGGTTATAAGTTGTAAACTCGTTATATTTAACAAAAGATTTGATAACAACTTGATGTAAGTATGCAATGTTTAGAGCGAAGGGCAAGGAGAGGAAAAGAGAAGTCGTGTGCCCTACATATAGGCAAGGGTTTTGAGTCAAAAAACATGGGCTCGTCAATTCAAATCTAGAAGCCCAAGGGACCCAAACACTACTTGCTGCCGCTACTATTTATGGTGTATTAAATGATTTGAAATGATTTTTATTTTTATTTTTTTTGAAACATGAACTTCATTAACAAAAACCAACCCATAAAACCGGGCGGTCCAACACACAAACACTCACATAACTACAAAGTTACACCAATCATTCCATGAAACTGTTCTAGATTTAGATCTATTGCTATACCACAGAAAACTCGTAGTCTTCACATCCTTGATTATAACTTCCACCTGACTCTGTTTATTCTCGAACTTTAACTTATTTCTCGCACGTTAAATACACCAACACCCCACCTTAAATGATATTAATTCTATGTATCTACCAAAAGCATTCCAGTCGTTTTGATAAAACTAGATTTACCACCCGCCGAAATGCGACGGGGGCGTAAAACCGTGCCGAATAGCACCAATGCCACACCGCTAGCCACAACCAATACTGAAATTAAGGTGTGTTAATGTAAAGAAATTAGATGGCAACGTAAAACATAGAAAATAATATTTAAGTCGATTTAGGACCCCACGCGTTGTAACGAACCTATCAAACAGGAAAAAAATAGACGACATAAAAACATTGAACCACACACGCACGCTGAGCCATGTTAACTCGCAAAATCTGATACGAAGCGTAAAATGAAACGTTAAAACGTTGAACCACACATACACACACGTTACACCGTGTTAAGTTGCAAAATTTAAAACTAAATGTTAAACGAAAAACCTACAAAATATAAAAAGTGTGGAAGACCAAAGTTGTAAGTAAAAGAGTTGTGAGGTTAAATTGCAATAGATGAAAACTTTTCTGTTGAAAGTAAAAGGTCAAATAGATATGAGTTAAAAGTGTAATACCATTTTTTTTTAAAAACTTCCAAAGCTTTGAGTACAATACCTATATGTCTAAATATGTTGCTAATTTATAGTTTGTTAATAATATATTCTAACTACTATCGATTTACTAGTATGGCTGCACCCTTGATAGGACCTAAGGACCTTCACCAATTCCAGGTCAAATGTGGGCTCATGATGTTGATATGGTACAAAAGTTCATTGAAATACACTTATCGTTAACCAGTTTTGTCTAATAACATTCTACATGATATAAGACTTGTATATATTTTTTGTAAATTCCTGATTCCAGATAAATAATATGCAAGTATGTAGTTTTGTGATCGATCAATCAACCAACTTCTTTGTGCTCGAGGTATTTATGTGTAACTCATCATTTGCGTTCTTTTGTTCCCTCTCTAATCTCGAGTTTCCACTAGAAATTCTGTCATCAATCCAACTTATTATATCTTGGAACACAATATCTATGTTCTCAGTGAACTCCCCATACGTGAGAGAATGCCACATTTCCGGATACAATTTAAACGTTTTGACGAAACTTGAAGCAGTTTCATATAGAAGTTTGCTCACTGTTGGATCAGTCACCTTGTCTGCTTCTCCATGTCCAACGAAGAATGGAAATGTGACCTAATTAAAACAAATTTGCATGTTAGTTTTAGAAACATATTTCTTCGTACGTTATTTCTAACAAATAAAAAAACTCAATAAGCTTACCTCATGGAGCCTCTTTTCAAGGTCTAAGCTAACATTTAGTAGTTGGTTGGCTGTTTGTAGACGAAGTCGACCTTTATAACATAGAGGGTTATTACGAACCTGACACACAAACATACAATTTGGTAAGTTATATGCATTACCTTGACTAACACAAATACATGACTAGATTTATTCTTACCTCCTCCCTAATCGCAGGATCTCTAAAAGCAACATCGACAATATCTTGACCCGGGACAATTTTCCATGTTGGGATTATTTTTGTGAGTTTCGTTAACACTTTAATCACCAATTGAGGTGGCTTCATATCATCAGCAATCTAAGAATTGAAAAACAAAAACATATAATATTAGGGATAACAACTTGAATATAAACTGAATTACGTAAATAATCATCATATGTAATAATACATAAACATAATATTCGGCCTAGGCTTAATCATTTTCTAACTTTGTATTTTTCTCTTTGATTTTTTTATATTTAAAATTATTTTTCATGATGAGACATAATCAAAATCAAACACTTTTATTCAACATGTGTATATTTCAACAAACATTGAACGTTAGGGTTGGTTTCATTGTCATTTATGTTGGCCTTATCATTTCATCCATAAAAGCTATACATTTCAAATATCAATCGCAACCTTTACAACCTTTCACACTCGATAGATATAGTACGGAATAGCGACGTAAAACCATTTGTTTCTAGAAAAAGTGATTTTTGAAAAGCAAGATAGTTTTTTTCTTTCATGGATATTTCCCACTTGAAATCCCATAATTACCCCTCAGATTTTAAGAAAATGGGCACTTTTTGTATTAAATGAGCATGGTATCTAATTTAATAAGGAAATGATACTTGACACAAAACCAATTATAGATTTTTTTTAATGGCAAATTTCTTTTTTATCTATGTTGTCTTGTGAAACTTGAACCCAAAGCTTCTCTTTTCAAGCCTAAATGTTTAAAGGTTTTGTTTTCGCTAATGGACCACCATCACATTGGTTACTTCTAGTTTCAATACAGATTTATTAAATTTTATATGAGAAAAGGTTATTGATTTCAATATTTTTTGACACATTTGAAATGTTATTAGTTGCTAATTTCTAAACAGAGGAAGATAACACACATATATAAGGAAGTTTAATACAATATTAGATACAAATGTTTATTATGATGTTTCACTTTAAAATTAGATATATATTAAGCGAGATAATTAATAAATCGGCTGTTTGTGTTTTTATCTTTATTAACGTGGTGTATGTTCAAGTTACATAAGATAGGCCTTATAGGTGGATTTAAGAGTAAATTTTAGGGGTGGGTTGGAGTTAAAAAAAAAGTTATGTACAATAGAGATAATTAATATATGTATACTAGTTGCCATCTTTGAACAGAAAAGAGAGGAAGAGAAGTAGCTCATACCTTGCACATAGGTGCAACCAAGACTCCACCATCCCAGTAGTCTGGTTTCTTCCTATGTAACAAGAGAACCATTGCTCCTCCCATAGATTCTCCAAGCAATATCCTCATTTTTCTTTTATTTTCTTTCTTTTCTGAAAATAAAATGCACATTAATTAAAACATATACATTTCAAATCACAATAAATCATTTTTCTAATATTTTTTAAAGATAATGTTTTAGTGTATTTTCTAAAAATAATATTTTCAGTGATAGCATATATTTTCAAAAGTAAATATATGAATTCTCTATTGCATTCTAAAATAGTATTAATAACTATAAAAATGGTATATGACATGTATTGATATGTTCATAGTTATCCTATAAAACAAGAACCAATTCAAAATCTTCATTCACCCAGTCTTAGTTGACCAAATCAAAATTTTAAAATTCAACCATTTAAGTTGAAGTTAATTTAATAATGAGAAGAATACAAATCAATATAAAATAAATAAAAATTACCACAAATGCTTGTGAAATAATCGGAGCAATCTGTAACAAGATCATCAAAAGAGGGGATATAACCCTGAATTCCAGAAGACTTCCCATGACCTTGGTTATCTATACCATAAACTGCAAATCCTGCCTTCACAAGCCTTAATGCAGCCCCTGTTTAATTTCATTTAATCCAAATCAATATAAATAATTTATATTTTTATTGTACGAAATAGGGCGGCTCCACTGTATAAAAAAATAAGAAGCCTGAATCCTACGTTTTTTTAAGCCATCCCTTGTTTTAGTGTTTGATTCTTTCTATCCGAACATAACTCCCTCAACTTCTATCTCTCGAAATTTTTGCAATAAAAAAATGTATGTCTTCTCGTATGTTAGGATTCTAAACAAAAAGGAATAACATATTTTAATAATCCAAACTATTAGCCGTTGGCCGGCAACGGTCCCAACTTCAAAAATAACCATCTTTTCACATATTGTAACATATTGTAAACCAACAGACCTTTACACTATATTCCCGTCTCATTTAACAGGGGAGGGGAAGGAAAATTTTCTCTCCTAATCTCTCCAATTTAGGAGGATGAATATATGGTTATATTTTCTTCCCTTTTCTCTCCCCTCCCCTGTTAAATGAGACTCGGGAACAGAGTGAAGGAAAAGAAAACAAAAAGAAATTGGGGTTCTGTTAGTAAAGGTCCATTGGTTTACAATATGTGAAAAGATGGACCATCACGGGTTATTTTTGAAGTTAGAATCGTTGCCGTCCAACGGCTAATAGTTAAAATTATTAAAATCCATTATTAAAAAAAATTACCTCTTTGTACTAAGGACCCTATTTTAAAATCCGGTTTATGGCTTGATAAGAAACTCCCAATATATATTTATTTTAATCTTCGTTTTCAAGATATGAATCAATAAAATCTTAATGAATCTTTTTGTACACTTGAAACTCAAGTAAGGTGTGGAAGAAGCCAGCTGACCTTTCATGGAGACACTGCATTCCATGCCATAGCCATGGTTAAGAAAGATCAAAGCCTTTGGCTCGGTATCAACAGGCAGCCATCGACACGTAAAAAGCTGTAATCCTTTCGAGTTCACAATAAATTCCTGAAAATTATTCACATCACCATGACTGTAAGCCCCAAGTGTTCATGCCAAAAATAATAAAATAGAAAATTTTGTAATCTAAAAGTTTGTGAATAATACCTCTTCATATTTGATATTTGAAGCTTCAGTCGCCTAAAACAATATTAAACAACAAACCCAAAAACCAAAAAAAAACTTAATTAATCAACAAATAACATGATATTGTCGAACAAATATAAGAGGTAAGAAGAGAGTCATACCATGAAAGTTGAAACAGGGTGTTCTTCAAATCTTAATAAAAATCACAATCTTTTGAGTCTTCCTTAATTTTTGGAGTATATATGGATTTGGTTGCGATAAAATTGGAAGTTTTTTAGGATTTGAGAGGATGATGGATGTGTGGAATATAAGACGTGATCTCTATACTTATATATTCGTTTCTTGGATTTAGCTAGTGGATGATTTCATTTATTAATATAATAATAATATTTTTATCTTTTAATATGTGGGCTCGTGGTAATAACGGAAGAGTCGTTTGACCATTTTTAATATTTTTTATTTTAAGTTTTAGTCATTAAAGAAATCGTTATTTTTTATACTACATTGTCCATGGTAGGACTAAGACCCAATCAATAGTGGTATCTTGGGGGTAAAATAACACTTTAAAACCAATAGGTCTTGTGTTCGTTTCTCATAAAGGGGGTTTTCCCATATTTATTAGGTTTTCTTCTGAATTGGTGTATAGGCATTATGCATAGTGGAGATATATATGATCGGGTGGTTCCGCTGGTGACACGATAATACTCCAGTGGTCCGTCAGTGATCCAAATTTGCCGTTCAAAAAAAAGGACTAAGACCTTCATTACTAAAGAAGAGACGACATTGCCTACACTCCTTAATACTGTTAGACTAGAAGTCATTTGGTAAAAGATATCCTTATTTGGTTAGCAATATGACTTTGTTAATGAGGTAGTGGTGGAGTGGTTGGGAAAAGAATTGGTGTTCCTCCTGACCCAAGTTTGATTCTCACTCTCCTCATTATTTTTTGCGGCATCCAGGTGAAGAGCGAATACGGGTAGCACCGGTTCGACTTTGATAGGAGGTGAGGGTTTACCAATTGAGGTCGGGTTTCCGTGCATCTAGGGAGAGCCAAGGGGCTGGCG
This sequence comes from Helianthus tuberosus, assembly GCA_030545235.1. Lineage (NCBI taxonomy): Eukaryota > Viridiplantae > Streptophyta > Magnoliopsida > Asterales > Asteraceae > Helianthus > Helianthus tuberosus. Next base: position 68,417,551 of record CM060402.1, on the reverse strand, counting down.
GCGGTCGAGTAGTCGACCTTAGTCACAGTGCCTGGTGTCATAGTGGTTGGCACGTCGTTCCTTACCGTTAAAAAAAGCAATATGACTTACTTTGACTTAATGTGCTAATTATGGTATCTTTTAAAAATAAGTTGTGTCAATGTGTATGTTAAATCCAGAGGTCATCTCGCATCGATGTCATTGTTAGAGCTCGCTCCTTTAAAGTTTGCTTGTCGATGCAATCATCTCCAAGATAACGGTGGGATATTGATAGTCAACTTGTGTGTATTGGCCTTTCCATGCAAGTGGCTAGTTTTTCAATCCTAAAGCATATAATTAGGACTTTTATATCATTCCAAGAAACATGTGTGTTGGTTTAATGTGCTTCTAGAAAACGTTGGATAAATGTCATTATGGCTTGGGCTTTTTAGATATATTCTTTTTTTGGGAGAGAGGGGGGACTTAAATAACACATCTACAAAAAACGTGACCGGTCTTCACGTTTTGCTCTCCATCTACAAAACTTTTGTAGACATATGATGTGTTATATGCCAACTGACTATGACACATATGCATTTTTAGACAGGAGAGTGAAAATTTATGCTAGAAACATACACTAAATGTTTGTGTGATTATTGAAGGAAATGAAAGAAAAGATGTAAGATGAAAGTTGAGAAGAATAGATGGTGTTAAAAAGAAAAGAACAATGTTGTATTTTAATGATGTTCTTTTTTTGTGTTTTATGGGTTAGGGGGGATCAAAATCAAAATTTTAATAAAGTTAACATGATGAAAAATAAGTTTTTAAATTCAAATAAAATTATTATTTATATGTGTGTATATAAAAGAAAAGTATTTTTTAATATTACATCCAAACCCCTAGCTCCATTCTGCCATTCGACCCCATCCTTGCAAAGAACTGAGCCTCTAGATTCGACTCCCTGAGATACCCTCATCGGTCAGGGTATCAACTGTGAGAAGTTCAGGATATGCTCCAGGATTCGGCCAGAATCCTCAGGCTGGTAACGTGTCTAATAATACTAACACTCTTGCTACTAACGGTATTGGATCTTTGCAGGATGCAGGTATGACGTCAGCACTCTCTAGGGAGCTTCAGAAGTTGAAGGATATGATATCCAGTGTACCTGGGGTGGTCCAGCCAATTCCAGAAGTGTCTCAGGATAGCCACATGATATCCCGGTTTGCATATCCTATATGTGATGCTGAAATCCCGAAAAGATTTCAAACCCCCAACATGAAGCTCTATGACGGAACCACGGATCCTGAAGTGCATATTGCTCAGTATAGGGAAAGGATGGAAATTAACCATATCCCTCCGGATATCAAGGAAGCATGCCTCTGTAAGGGTTTTGGCTCTACTCTAACAGGATCAGCCTTAAAATGGCTCTTAAACGTTCCACCTCATTCGATTACATCATTTGCTCACTTAGTTAATTTATTTAAAAGTCAATTTTCTTGCAATCGAAGTTTTGAAAAACTAGTCTCAACATGGGTTATCGATCTATTCTAAAGTAGCTGAGGTTGTTCACAATGGCATTTGGATTTGGCCTGATGCTTGGCGGGATCTTTTTCCGGTTTTATTCCAACTGAATCATATTAATCTCATTCCAAATAAGCAAGATGTTACTTTATGGCAAACCGATAGTGGTAAACTGTTGCCGTTTTCTTCAAAGCTGGTATGGGAGTCTACTCGTTCTCGAGGTCACGAAGTGGAATGGTCAAAGGTTGTTTGGTCGGGTTGTAATATTCCTCGACATTCTTTTCATTGCTGGTTGATCTTTAGAAGGAAATTATGGACTCAAGACAGAATTCAAAAATGGAATTACATCACTAGTGGCTCTATGAACATGATGTGTTGTTTATTGTGTCAACGAGAGCTGGAGTCTCACGAGCATTTGTTTTTCCAATGTTCATATTCTTCCATGGTTTTGGATGATATCAAGGAGAAGTCTAGTATGAAGATGGTGCCTAACAAGTGGGGCGACATCATGAGATGGTTGCTGCCGAAAGCGACTTCCAGGTCTCTAAACTCGGTTATTGCTAAACTCATCACCAAGGCGACTGCATACTTTGTATGGCAAGAAAGGAACTCCAGGTTCTTCAACAATCAACTTAGGCCACCTGAAGTGCTAACGAGCATCATTATCGACACTGTGAGGCTGAAGTTATTATCATTCAAGTATAAGGATAAGCCGCATGTGAGAAAAATCTTGGAAGATTGGAAGCTAAGTTCAGTAGTGTCACACCCCCAAAATCCACCTGCGGAGTACTACCGCTTGGAGGCGTGACTGACCAGGATCCAGCCACCAATCATATTGAACAAGCATATAAGTAGTTATAAAAATCCACCCAATACAATTGGTGTTCAAACAAAACATAGTTAAGTTGCAAGCGGAAGCATAAGTCTTAAATCAAAACATAAGTTTAATTGTTTCATAGTTTAACGTGGACACACAGTCGTCCATATCCCACAACGATCCTCCTCCATGCAAGCTCCAGCTAAGAACCTAAGGACCTGCAAAGCATGTAGTAACGAGTCAACAACTAGTTGAGTGAGTTCACGGTTGGGTGTTCGTTTTAAGTTGTTTCGAAAACAGTTTCCTTTAGCTGGCATCCTGCCGTGGGGGTTACCCCATAGTTTAAAAACGTGACTTGTTCATTCCCGGTTACTCTGGCAATCCTGCCGTGGGGGCTACCCCGTGTTAGTTATCTGGCATTTCGGCCGTGGGGGCTACCCCATGTATCTACTAGACTCGTTACCATATCGACTGCTGACTGTAGTCATGTTTAAGTGCCCTGAAACTGTCAATGTCTATCATCATTGACGTGCCCCAGATCCATTAGTTCACGCCCGTCCTCTGCGGCACGGTGTGAGGTTTGTCAGACCTAAATAGCGCTATCTAACTAATGACCCGCTCGCCATTGGCCCGGCGATTAAGTCGATATAAAAAGGAGGGACTTCGTGATAGAGTTTTGGTCTAGTACGAGTTATCTGTCCATGAGGACGAGGAATTACATTCCTGAACCTTTGCTGTCCTACCCAAGGAGGACGAGGAACCCAGTTCCTTAACCCCAATTCCCGACCCCTGGGAATCCCATGCTTTGTAGAGGGTGTGAACTCACCTTGGTTTGCTCGGTAGAAAACACAGAAAGGTCAAACAAGCAACGTTGAGGCTACTCACGTCCTATCATAGTTGTATCATACAATCAGGTTCGTATTCAAGTAGTGCACGTATGTCATTCACGTTAATCATGGCAGTTCATCGACATTCACATTCAATCAGTAACATATCAGGTCTGCATACTAGGCCCAAGAGTCCGGCCCAATCAAATAAGCCCATAATTAAACAAGTCCAACAGTGTGTACCCGTATATGACCCCGAGTCGCAACTAGGCGTTTGCGACTCGCAACCGGAGTCGCAACCATGGTTTCGGTCCATGCTGTTTCTGGTTATGAGTCGCAACTGGACTCGCAACCTTGGTTTCGAGTCACAAGGTTTGGTGTGTTGATCCGGTGTGGTTTCGAGTCGCAACCGGGTGTTTGCGACTCGCAATCTGTGTCGCAACCGGGAGGTTTCGACTCGTTGTGCTTGGTTTCGAGTCGCAACTGCTGGTTTCGAGTGGACATCTACTGATTCGGAACAGTGTACTATTCTGATTTCAGGTAACAGTTTGTACTAACCAACCAAATTCCTTAAACATGTTTATTTGTCTAGAAACTTCCTAAAATGGATCAAACAAATCAGGTTTCAAATATTCAACCATGTTCTTATGACATTCAACAAGTTCTTCATGTTCATCAACATTCAAAACACATTCAACACATATTCGGATATTCATCAAACACAAACAGCCCCTATTAAACATATTTTTCATTTTCGGACAAGGGTTATATTATCCAAACTAGATATCAAAGCTCATATTGCAACAAACATTTATTCTATAGTCCCCATGAGCAACAACAATCTTGACATCGGTTATACAAGGAGAATCTATATTTGTCATGTATGAACCTTAACAAGCAAACATGTTATCAAATCATCATTATCAACCGAAAATCATACATCATCATCAACTCAAAACACAATACACATCCGGTTCACAAGCATCATCAAGCATACACTACACTAGTTAAGTTCTATCATTCATACCATCATTTAACACAACAAATATCATAAAATCACTAACAAACATCATAACCACTAACCGGTTGTGAGGTGGTGAAAGATGAAGCTTTGGTTTGGTGTGAACAAGCCAAATCCGAGAAAGCCTTCTTGTGGTCGGTTGGTTGGATCCGAAATGAAGGGGAAGAGAGGTGATGTTTAGTGTTTAGGGTTTTTGTGTGAGAGAGTGGAGAGTGTGTGTTGGAGAGTATGAGTGGATTGTCCAAAATGACAACATGACTATCTATCTAGTATATATATCCGCTCCAAATGACACACCCTAATGGGCTCTCGGTTAGGCTAGGTGCGTATGTGTGTGTGCGGCCCAACCGGCCCGTATGTTATACTAGTTCACTCGAGACCACATGGTCTCGAGTCGGGTTCGTGTTATCTCGGTTCCTATGTACATACATCGCATACATACACATAAGCATACACACGAATAACACAAAAATCATATAAAGGTTCACTTATCGTTCATTAAACCACATAAGTTTAACTAGTCACACGTTTAAGCATACAACGAAAGGTTCTAAATTTCGAGTTGTCACATCATCCCCAAGTTGAAAGAAATTTCGTCCCGAAATTTGGTAGGCACTCACTGAGGAAGCTAGTTAAGTTGTATGGTTTTCCTGGGGTGTCACAAGTAGATACCTTCGAAGAGACCTGATTTTTTCATTATTAGTGTCTAGATGGTTTTTGCTTTGTTTTGGCTTGTATGCTTGTTTTACTCTTATGTGGCATGTCATGTAAGAGAACTGGTGTAGGCTTTTCTACTCCACTTGTACGTATTTGTTTGTTTGGAATGAAATCACCGGGGTAAAACCCTTTACCCAATAGATTCGACTCCCTCCAAAATTGGCCCAATAGTTTCATATGTCGTTGGAAAAAGTGCGTTTCTTTATTTGCTTTTGATTTTCAGGATTAAAAGAGCTTAAACGAACAAATGGAACAAATTAACGACAAAAACCAGCATAAATACGAAGAAAGGAAGTTGATACACTATACCGACCCTCCAAGCTTCACCCCGAAGACAAAAACAACAAATCAGAACCCAAGCACGGGGCCATGCCTGTCGGGCATGGGGTCGTGCCCCACTCAAGATTCCTAGAATATAAAGACAAACATAAAATGACAAGGGACACGGGGTCGTGTCTCCTGCCGTGGTCAACTCTCAGATTTGCAAATCTGGGTTCGTACAACAAGTACAAGGGTCACTGGGCTATGCCGTTGACACGCGTGGCTGTGTGTGCAGATGGACTGATAACAACATTAAATGAAAACAGAGAAGGACAAGGACACGGGGCCGTGCCTACCAGGCGCGGGACCGTGTGAACTCACTGTTTTCAGCTATAAAAGGTGGTACTTGGCTCATTTGCAACTCATTCCTTTGCAAACCACTTCTCTCACACCTGCTAGCATTCCACCACCATCATCCACCACATTCATCCACCATCCATCCTTAAAGTGTGTGTAGTAGTCTCAGGATCCAAGATCAATAGCAAGAGTTTTTGTCAAACAAAGTCATGCTTGGCTAATCTCTTACATCACTTGGAGAAGAAAAATCATTTATGTATTACTTTTGATTTCTAAGCTTTGGTAACTTTTTATTTGGCTATGTATTAGTAACTTTAATAACTAGTTTTTTATATTGAAAGTGAACTTTATTCAGTCATTTCTTCATGTTTTGTTGATTCACTCATTCGTGTCTTTACGGTCTATATAAAACGCGTTAACTACCTGGAAGGGGGTTAGAAGGGCGGTTGGGTAAAGTTCTTTACTCGTTCAGTGTATAGATCTTGCGAGGACTTAATTCAAGCTTATTAGGACTTCCTTTGAGGCAGATAGCATCAAATCGGGGGAAGTAAGAACAACTTGAATCCCTTATAAATAAACTACTATTAAAACTTTAAACCGGCCTTGCGGGACTGTATCCTTGTTGACTCAGACCAATATGGCCGAGGGCAGCGTTGCCTCCAAAAGGGGGACATGCCACATTTTTCATTAATAGCTTACTTAATTATCTTTCAATAATCCGGCCTTGCGGAACTGTATCTCTGCTAACTCAGACCAATATGGCTGAGGGTAGTGTTGCCTCCAAAAGAGGGACATGCCACTATAACTACGATAATCTCTTAAAAAAACCAAAAGCGCGGAAATCATCAAAGGATACATACTTAATGAGTCGGATCCAAGTGATTCTATATTGTCTATCTGTTTTATTTATTTATTTAGTTTCTTTTTTATTTTAGTTATTTAAAAATCCTTTATAAAAAATTGGTTAGATTAGACATCGACGATTTTTCGGTATTAAAAGCTTTTGTGTCCTTGGACGACCTCGATATCTTACCATCACTATACTACGCCAACGATGGGTGCACTTGCCCTAACGTGTTGTAGAGAGTGATAGTTTTATATCGTGTTTTATAAATTTAAAGCTTGATAAAAGAGTAAAAATGTACTAAAAATATAATAAAATCCGTACACTCGCGACACGACACGTCACATGACAATTGGAACCTTGCTCACGAGGTGATTAATCTTACCGGGTGGGATGAAATACCCCCGGAACTTCCCATTGACGCCTTTTTTGAGGAATCGGTAGCCCCCGTTCCTCTCCCACAAGAGGAGATCGATGATAAGCCCTTCATCTTCCTTTCAAGGGAGATTGAGAAGATACTCAACAATCTTTTAGGAGGCACACCCGGGAAAATAGCTCAAAGCCCCCTCTATCCGAAAACTAGTTTCGGGTTTTTGTTAGTTTTTCACCCAATCCATCTTGGAGAGAGCTATTTGGTTTAAAATCCTTAGGAGTATCTACTATAACCAAGATAATCTCTTAAACACCCAAAATGTGGAAACTATCAAAGGATACATCAAAGATGAGTCGGAACCAAGTGATTTTATCTTGTCTATTTGTTTCTGTTATTTCGTTAGTTTCTTTCTTTATTTTACTTATAAAAAAATCTTTTCTCAAAATTTGGTTAGATTGGACGTTGATGATATTCCGGTATTAAAAGCCCTTGTGTCCTTAGACGACCTCGGTATCTTACAAACACTATGCTACGCCAATGATGAGTGCACTTGCCCTAGCGTGTTGTAGAGGGTGATAGTGTTATATCGTGTTTTATAAATTTAAAGCTTGATAAACGAGTGAAAAGTGCTAAAAATAGATTAAAAATCATACACTCTCGACTCACGTCACCACTCCACCACCACAATACCACCATCATTACAATAGAGTGGAAACTCAATATATAGGAAACAAGAAACCATCCAAACTTAGAGAAAACTGATCAGCTAAACCCAAATAAACCATTAATAACTAATAATAATAAACCTTTATTAATAATCTAATATTCCATTTGTTAAGAGAATTATAAATTCTTTTTATTTATGTGACAATATGTGGAATTTTCTTATGTAATAAACCAATAAAAATAGAAACAAATGTAAATATTGTATTTATTGTGAAGATATGCCTTTTATGATATTTACTCGCATATTATACGAAACTAATACTTGAAAAACATATAAATTAATATGTAGTGTCGAATACCCAAATCCCGGCTGACGTTCAATGGATCTTCGCTGATGTCCAGATATCCCGTTCCTTGTGACTACAAAAGAATAAACCGTTAGCCTCGTCACGGAGGGCCCCGGGAGGGGGATCCGTGACCAAGCTCCGGCGTGAGAGTAAGTAAACTTGCCGGAGAGTGAGGAGAGCTTCTTCCGATGAGTGTGATCACCGGAATGTTCCCTCTAAGGTGTGAATCCAATAAATACGTGTGTGTATTGAATGTGTGAGAATGTTGGTCGGAATTAATGAGAGGAGAGTAAATGAGAGAGTATTAAATGTGATACCTCCGATCCTTTTTATTACCGTTTTCTTCTTCTTATATAAGCCTTAGGCCTTATCTTGCATGTGAGATATTTGTTGAAATGATCCGACGGTTTTAGGAAGTCTTCGAGGGGCTCAGACACGTGTCTGGCCCCTAACGGCTAGATAGGCAGCTTCATTTAATGTTCCGGCAGGAGAAGTACGATGCCAGCCAAGATACTCTTCTTATCATTCATTAATTGTGGTCTGCATGCTCTGCATCCTCGTTTCCCGCCCATTTCATATGGAGAAAACCTTAGTAGAGAAGTAACATCATTTGTGGGCCTTATTCGTTGGGCTTGTGTGATGGCAGCCTAAGTCGGGTAAATGGAGCAATCCATTGGCCCGTCGTCAAGTCATCATTAGTCCCTGGCTCTGAGACCCAAGGCTCATGATCCGGGGCTGAGTCATACCTGTCTAAAAAGTAATTCTCCAGGTTAAGGAGGAAAAGAGAACGTGGGCCCGCCCTTTAGGGATGGTTACTATTCACCCCTTGCTTGTCTGCCGAGTAATAATGGCGGGGTTTAATCCCATCGATACACGTGCTCTTTTTTTTAAATTTCGAAGGGACGGCGTGATACGTGGTTGAAAACCGGTGCTCGTAATCGTATGACTTTATGTTTTTATATGAGTTTTAATCTTGAACGGCCTACTTTTAATTAGATTTGTGTTTACAGGTTTAATGAAGTTTAAGGAGTCTTTTGGGAGCTTTACGAGTCACCGGGTCGAAAACCAGAGCACCGGAACGCAATACGGATCAAACGGGAGCGAAATATGAAAAATCAGAAAATGAAGGTTAGAGAACCCGTCGCCGACGGATCCCAAGCCGTCGGCGACGCCCTTCGGTTAAGCCCGTCGGCCACATTTTCCCGTATCCAGGTATTTAGCCCGTCGGCTGATAAAGTGAGAACCAGAACCCGTCGCTGACGGGTTGAGGGCCGTCGGCGACGGCTTGTCAAATCTTGAAACGAGATTTTTGTGCTTTGGGGGTTAAGATCGAATTCTATTGGCTCTTTGGCATTCAAGTCGTAAGTTACACTTGGTGTAGAGTTTGAATCTTCATCTTGGAGCCATAATCATCAACAATTGACCATCCAATTCCATCTATCATCAACCTACAAACCGAATCATCATCATCCATCACACAATCAATCATACAAACCCTAATTCATCCAATTCATTATTCATCTCACCATCATCATCCATAAACCCTAATCTTCCATCATTCCTTCATCCACCAAGTTTCAAGATGGCTTCATTCGCGTTCCAAACTTTCGGTGATCAAGCTTTATCAACCATGAGCGGCTAATCATCTCGGTTTCACCCCGGTGTAGGTAGTTGTTGATTTTAGTGTTTCGAATTGTTCTTGTTTCATCTTAGTGACAATTTGTGTTTGGTTTTTGAAACTTTTGACAATAGTATTACATTTGTTACGAATTCGTGAATTGTCGAACGATGTTAAAAGTTATGACTTTGCGAAATGGTGATATGTGATTGTACATTGTCGTTGTTAGGATTTACTTGTGTTGATTACAAAGTGTCTTTTTGTCCGTTCTTCGGGACGTTGATAGCTAGTAGCACCTAAGTCACGGTACACTAAATCCGTTAATCGAATGCATTTGAGTTGAAACTAAAACATGTAAAAATCCTAGATTAACAATTACCGAAACCGGGTGTGATTCCTTTTTATCATTATTGTTCTAGTAACCATTTTTCTTGCAATCGTTAGTAGTAGTCTTTAATCATTCTCATCAATTCATTTAGTTAAAAATCATATCTCTCAATTAAACGAAAACACAAAATTATTCTAGCAAGCTTCATATATCATGACAATTGTTTTAATTCATTCGAATCCATACACAAACCACATACTCTTCGTGGTTCGACCCCTTACTACCGCTAACACATTGTTAAGGGTAATTTGGGCTTATAAATATTATCTTTGACCGGAGCGCGACACTCCGATCAAATTTTGGGGCCGTTGCCGGGGAGTGCGTGCGCTTTGTGTTTGGATATTGTTTGAATTTGCGTGATTATCTGTTTAATTTGTTTAGCTTTCTTTTTGTACTTGTCTTTTTCCTTGTTACGTGGGGTGTGTTACTTGTGCAGGTTACAGGTAGTGCATGCATACGCGGAACTCCGGGAGGACTTCACCTTTAGTCTACGAACCGGAAATCGAAAGAGTCGCAAGAAGAAACCTAGCAAGCCGGTTAGAAGCAACACTTGATTCTAATCAAACCAACCAAACACCACAACACACATCGTCCATTGAAACCGATTCAATGGCGAACCAAAACTCTAACCAAAACATCAACCAAAACCCGAACCAATTCCAATACCGAAGCAACTTTAATCCCGCTCCAGATATGCAACCTATACCTCCAGAGCGGCCGGGTGGTAATAACAACAATACCGGACCACCCACACCACCTTTCCAAAACCAAAATCCCAACAACAATCAAAGAACACCTCAACAACAAAACCTTCATCGACAAACCTCTTTACCCATCAACCTAGATGACCGGAATGTCAATTCCGACCGTCGAGGTAATCGTGATTGCGGCAATCCCGCAAATGAAGACCCATTCTTCAACATCGATGACTTGAGGAATGCAATCCCCGATGATGAACCATATAGTGTTCCCGGTTATCAATCGCCGGAACATGTGAGTGTTCATACGGAAAATTCGGATGACGGGGGATACTATGATGATAGGGCTAACGACGATGAAGATTGGGGCTACGTGAATAGGGGAAACATTTACAACGCTAGAAGGTATGATGATGAGGAATTTGGCTACCAACATGCCAATTACGTTGGGGACGACGAATACGGTTACGGAGGTGGAAGAAATGATGGTTATGGGAACAACTGTCAACCACGAAACAATGACCAACGGAACCGGAATGATGGGTTTTATAATAACAACAACAATGCAAACCCTAACCGGATTCCTTGTTTCGTGGGAGGTGGTAACCCAAGGGATAATAGAAGAGAGGATAGAAGAGAGGATCGAAGAGATGATCGAAGGGGTGAAAGACGGGATAATAGAAGACCGGTCGATCAAGAAGTTAACGGTCCACATCGTCTGTCACACCCCAACCGATGGCGGAAACATCGGGATGAGACGAAGTGTGTATAGATTGCTAGAGACTTCATAACACTATGTGACAATATTTAATTAAATTCAAATTTCATTGCAATTTGCTAAATTGTCATACAATACATAAAATGGAAATAACAACATTGTTCAAATTTCAACATAACATCGAAAGATAGATAGATTAAAGGTGTGTATCTAGTCCACCCTAAACTTGTTTCATCATTCATCCATACTTCAATAATCAACCTGCAACATGTATTAAAATAGAGTTTCAATGCAAAGGCAATGAGCGAGTATACAAGTTTGTTTACATAGCATAATAGAATAAAAACTCAAATCCAACATGATCCATAATATGTGATTACTAGTATGCAATTTTGGCGTACAATATGATCAAACCCTAGAACACAACGCATAAAAATAGCCTAATCCCAATCGTTCAGCGAGGTGGTAACTTAACAATACCCAATAGAATAGCGGGCGGGGCGTTAATCCTATAGCGCTATAATTGTTAAGGGAGGCTAGCAAAGTTAATGAGCATATATCGACCAAGTAGTTTACATAGCATACGAGAATGACAAGTACCACACATAGTTTCATGTTAAGCATGGATAGAGTATGTTAAAAATAGTTTAAGTGTCATTTTGTATAATATACATGTTGCATCCCAAAATGGTAAAAGGAAAAAGGGATCGAGTATACTCACAGAAGTGCTAAGTCTTCCGATTATCCAAGTATTGACGAGTATAAGATTAGGAGGATGGAACACCGATGTCACCCTATATAGGCAAGCGATGGTGCGTGAATAAACGGAATTACGACGAAGGACATGAATTGGAATTTAGTGTATAACTAGTTGATATATGTATGTATATTTATATTTAAATACAAATACATGTATTTAATATAGTTTAAGTAATAATCTGAATTAAGTTTATCGAAAAATATTATAAAAGTGTTGACAAAAATAATTATACATTCACAATTATTGTTATAAAAGTTATTCCAATATGTTTTCATTAGTGGTTCGACTATGAAATATATATATATTTTAACGAAAATCGGGCAGAGTTCACTCTGTTTTTGGACGATCCCGACAAGGCATGTCGTCGATTTATATGTTCAAAATTCAACGTTTTAATCAATGATGTAAACTATATACGCAAGATGTGCCGAAAGTGAATAAATAAAAGAATGCATTGGTCCGACGTTGAAGTAATATATACTTATATAAAACAATGAAAATTAGCGTTGTTTAAATTGTACCGAATCTAGAATGAGTCGTTGACCCTTTAGTTGATCGGGTTTGACCGTTTGGCTCGACAGTTGACTGTTTGACCAGGTTGACCATCTTTGACCCGAACTTTGACTGAATCCATACCAGACCGTTGACCCGAACCAAGACTTGAACTAAATCTGACAATAATAACCCAAAAAAAAATCTGAGTTGAACCATTTGATCCGAATGAAGCATGACCCGAAGTTGAACCGAGTCGTTCACGTTTGACTGAACCAAAACGAGACCCGAATCTGCTGAACCGAGTTTACCCGAAACTGAACCCGCTGAGTCGACTGATAACCAAAAGTGAATCGAGACAAGGCTGAACCTAACCCGAGCCAAACCCGAATGCAAACCGAGCCCACTGTAAACGAACTGACCGAAACAAATCAAAAAGAACAGAAACTGATTTTTGAAATACAATTGAAATTTAGACAAATAAAGCTCGAAATCGTTACCGGAATGAACCAAACTCGATTCGAAACTGAACCGGAACCACCATCGTTGTAACTGTCGAACCCCACTGTTGTCGTTGACCGGTACGGCCGCCGCCGTGAGCGGCGCTGCTGCTGCCTCCGCCGTTCCTCTCTCTTTCTCAGCCTCTTTCTCTCTCTCTCTCTCTCTTCATTCTCGCTATCTCTCTCTTTCTTCCCGTTTGTGTTCGTCGCCACACGCCGCCACCACCACTGTGGTGGCCGGCCTTTCAACAGGGCTGGGTGAGAGAGGTTTGTGTGAGAGCAGGTTATAGATCGAGAGGAGAAGGGAGCTGCTTGAATATCTGTGTGTGTTTGAAGGAGAAGGCATGTATATGGCAGATTGTTCAGTTTCTCTATGTTTTGTGTGTGAGGATGAGATGCAAAATCAGAGAACTTGGGAGAGAAATAGGAGGGTGTCGGCTGAGGTTAAATAAAGATTAGGGTTTGGGGGTACCATTTTCTCTTTCAAATAAATACACAAATAATCCCTCAACTTAAAGAGTTAAGTGGTCACATTAACTTGGTTATCTAAATAACCTTTTAATTTAATTAGATTAAATAAATAAATTACTATATTGTTTTGTTTTTTTTTTTAACAAAATAAATAATTGATTAATTAATTAAACGGATCATTAATCATATATAATTTTTTTTACGGATGTTACAGTCTCCCCTACTTTAGGAGATTTCGTCCTCGAAATCTAAGAGGAAGACCTTTGAAAAGATGAGATCCAAAGATTTAACAGAGAGAATAGATGAGACTTGATTGCGAACGGGGTTCGTATAAAAGACAAAGAATAAAGGAGAATAAGGGGAGCATAAAAGTGAACGATTGATTTTAATAAACGAATGCGAGTATAATGGTAGCATATGCAATGGATAAATGAAAGTAGTGTGTTAAGAATGAAGTCTCGTCGTGGATAATCGGATATAATGCGTTGTGAGTTGTTTAAAGTTTGAATTAGGTCCAAAAAAAGGTCTGCAAAACACTAAATTTCTCATGGCACGTTTCACGAAAGTTTGGTAATAAGATGAAAATACTTATATATAGGAAGTACCAGCGGCGTATCCACCATGTTTTGACCACATTACGTCTGTTTCGTATTCGGTGTCATGTTACGTTCCGTGTTTTCCCATACACAGTAGTACACTCTATGGTTCTCATGAGTCAATCACTATAATCCCGTGTGCACCCGCGATTATATTGATCGTCGCATGATCCACATAGCTTGTATCAGTTGCGTACGAGTCAAAGTATACATAAATTTTGAAAATAAGATTGCGCGTGTTTAGAAATGTAGCATATAAGCATGTTTGCGTTCCAAATAGTATAAGACCAACGTGAGCGAATCCCTCGGGTTCCGCCCACATATACGAGCGAAAGCATAAATTTTTTAGTATGAATAAAGCATGAGCATAGTATAAGTTTAAATATGAACACGCACGTGAGCATAAACACAAAACGCATGCTAGGAGTATGAGTAAAAGTATAAGCATAACGTGTATTAAAAATGAGCATAAATGTGAGCACAATTTGAGCACAAACGAATGACGCGAGTATAGACACGATTCGTATAAATGAGAGTACAAACAAAAGTACGAGTACAACAGAAATCGTATAAACGTGAGTATAAATGCGAGTACGAATATAACATAAATCGTATAAACGTGAGAATAAATGCGAGTACGAATATAACATAAATCATATAAATAAAAGTATAAACACGAGTACGAGTGTGAATACGAGTATAAATATGAGTATAAACATAAGATGCATGAGTATGGATGTAAATGTGAAAATTAAGTGTAAAACATGAATGTTTAAGTACGAATGGAATGTATGAGTATATATATATATATGAGTGTAAACGTGATTTTCATTGAATAAGTACAAGTACAAGTATGTTGTTGCGAGTATGAGTATAAATATGAGTACAAGTGTAAGCATACGAACGTATTGTGGGGAGTACGTGTGTAAATATGAGTCAAAGTATAGACACGAAACGTGGGGTAATTATAAGTACGTGTGTAAATATGAGTCAAAATATAGACACGAAACGTGTCATGGTAATTATGAGTATATAAATACGAGGATCATAAAAGACGTGAGAATGTGTCTGAATATAAATACGAGTATAAACATAGCGGTATAAGCGTATACGCAAATTGCATACGTATGAATGTGTATATGATTATAAATAAAACGTAGGTGTATGAATATGAAAGTAAGTATCACGTAAATTGCGTGAGTATAAAGGTAAGTGTGAATGTATACGGGTAAATATACGTGTATGAGTATAGCTATAAATGAAAGTGTAGGATGTACAGGTATCAACATGAATGTGAGTATAAGAGTAAACACAAGTGTATGAGCATGATTGAAATGTGGAAGCATAAGTTTAAGTGTAAAAACATATTTGTTTAAGTATGAATAAGATGTAGGTGTATGAATATAAGTGTATACGTTCGTGCATATTTGATAAATATAAGTATGAACGTGTATCGTATGAATATGCTAAGCGTAACGTAAATGCGTAAATGCGAATATAAGTGTAGATGTATAATTGTATGAATAAGAATAATAATTGGAACATAAGTGTAACATAATGCATTGTTGTGAGCGAAACGTGGAGTTTATTGAATCAAAACAGGTTGAGCTGTTATAAAATGTAGAATCTAGTTTATGAATGTAAAGAGAGTATAAATCATCCACTATTTATGCAAATAGTACTTTGTAAAAGTATGGGAATGCTACTAAGGTTTTAAAAGAATTTACATAGTTGAAAATTTGTCGGTTCTTATGAAGTTTCCTTGCCCACGTGTTTTGAATTGAATTGACGTATCGAGTGAGATTTTGGAAAGTTATAGAGATTAATAAGTTTGCATCGTTTTAAGAAATTTTGTATTAGAAATTTCGAAGTTTACAGATTCTTGTGAAAAGGTTCATCCTTAGGAAAAGGATCTTGGTATATGAACTTAGTGTTTTGCTGGAAAAACGTCTTTTAATAAAAATGTGTTATTGATTTTGAAAGAAGTATTAGTAAACGACTGAATGATATTTGTAATATTTTGTATGAAAAGCTGGTTTGATTCTCAATTGAAAAATAGTATTCTTTAGTATAGTGATGCGAGATGAGCGTGTTTTAGTAATTACGTGAAATATGAAATTTTGTGGGCAATGATTTTATTAGACAACCTAGGTTGGTAAGTAGCATTTCGTGAAATTTTGAAAGTCGAGGAATAGCGTTTATGGTATAAGTTAAGAATTTTGTGTGTGTGAGCTATATGAAAATAGATTGTAGGATAGGAAATTCATTTATATAACAATGCATTTTGAAATAATTAGGGGCTTGACTAATGATAAATGATTTAGATATAAACATGATCGTATTTACATAATATAGTCTTTTAAAAGAAAAAGCATTGGTAACGATCACCTAGGTAAGGGAATCACCCCAAGCCCGTTGGTGAGGTCGTTGTAAGATGAGAAAAGAAGCGGAGTTAATCGTCAAGGTAAGGAAATCACTCCTATCTCGATGATATGTCTCCACTCGTTGTTAAAAAGTGTAAATAAAATTACGTGAAGTCATGCTGCTAATAATGTATAATCGTATGAAAAGTAAGAATATGACGTGTGCGCAAAATGAAATCTCGAAAAAGATTGTTCTAAATTGACAAAAGATCAAAAATAATAAAGCTTAACTCGTGTAAAACTTAGATGGTTCCAAACGGAACATTGACTAACCAAAGTAGTCGAAAGATCTTTGAAATTGAGAAACATGCTTTGGCCTAATAGGTGGAATACTCTCGCCGATACCTCGGCTAACGGTACTCACCCTTCCAGTTACTACATGTTCCCAAATCCATCGAAAAGTCGAAACTTGGCGGGACTTTTGAAAATCAAGGAGCGGAACTAGTCGACAAGGTGCGGGTTTCACCCCTAACTTGGCGATTTAGTATCCTAAGTGTGGTTGGTACTCGTCCGGTCAAAAGTTAATTTCGACACTTTGACGAGGGTCCACTAGAATTTGAAATTTGAATTTCTCCATCAAGGTGAGGATTTCACTCCTAACTTAATGGTGAATTTCATGTAAAAAGAAAAGTAGATGGATTGAGAGTTGTTCACCAAATTATGGGTTTCACGCCTATTTTGGTGAAGTCGTCTCGTTTGTGTTTTACGAGGGTTTGTGAATTTAGAATAGTCGAGTAGAATGTATAAGGAAGAGCGTATGTTAAAGGAATGAACAAACAAGTATAAACACATCAGAAAGCATATCAAGAATAGCACATAAAGAGTGGGACAATAAAACAAATATTAACACATCGAAAAACAAGTTAAGAGTAGCACATAAATAATCGAACAATGAAACACGTATTAACACATAAAACAAGTATTAATACATAATAAAACAAGTATAGTATGTCAAGTGTTAACACATAAGTGACATATATGTTTAAAATATGAAAAGAGAATAAATAAAGGCAAATAAGATAGCATGCAAGTAGTTTCAAACAAAACATGAGAATACAGCTCTAAAACTATAGACTAGGTTAAAGCATTCCTACTTTTCCTAATTCCCTATAGTTATGGCTCTGATACCAATATGTCACACCCCAACCGATGGCGGAAACATCGGGATGAGACGAAGTGTGTATAGATTGCTAGAGACTTCATAACACTATGTGACAATATTTAATTAAATTCAAATTTCATTGCAATTTGCTAAATTGTCATACAATACATAAAATGGAAATAACAACATTGTTCAAATTTCAACATAACATCGAAAGATAGATAGATTAAAGGTGTGTATCTAGTCCACCCTAAACTTGTTTCATCATTCATCCATACTTCAATAATCAACCTGCAACATGTATTAAAATAGAGTTTCAATGCAAAGGCAATGAGCGAGTATACAAGTTTGTTTACATAGCATAATAGAATAAAAACTCAAATCCAACATGATCCATAATATGTGATTACTAGTATGCAATTTTGGCGTACAATATGATCAAACCCTAGAACACAACGCATAAAAATAGCCTAATCCCAATCGTTCAGCGAGGTGGTAACTTAACAATACCCAATAGAATAGCGGGCGGGGCGTTAATCCTATAGCGCTATAATTGTTAAGGGAGGCTAGCAAAGTTAATGAGCATATATCGACCAAGTAGTTTACATAGCATACGAGAATAACAAGTACCACACATAGTTTCATGTTAAGCATGGATAGAGTATGTTAAAAATAGTTTAAGTGTCATTTTGTATAATATACATGTTGCATCCCAAAATGGTAAAAGGAAAAAGGGATCGAGTATACTCACAGAAGTGCTAAGTCTTCCGATTATCCAAGTATTGACGAGTATAAGATTAGGAGGATGGAACACCGATGTCACCCTATATAGGCAAGCGATGGTGCGTGAATAAACGGAATTACGACGAAGGACATGAATTGGAATTTAGTGTATAACTAGTTGATATATGTATGTATATTTATATTTAAATACAAATACATGTATTTAATATAGTTTAAGTAATAATCTAAATTAAGTTTATCGAAAAATATTATAAAAGTGTTGACAAAAATAATTATACATTCACAATTATTGTTATAAAAGTTATTCCAATACGTTTTCATTAGTGGTTCGACTATGAAATATATATATATTTTAACGAAAATCGGGCAGAGTTCCCTCTGTTTTTGGACGATCCCGACAAGGCATGTCGTCGATTTATATGTTCAAAATTCAACGTTTTAATCAATGATGTAAACTATATACGCAAGATGTGCCGAAAGTGAATAAATAAAAGAATGCATTGGTCCGACGTTGAAGTAATATATACTTATATAAAACAATGAAAATTAGCGTTGTTTAAATTGTACCGAATCTAGAATGAGTCGTTGACCCTTTAGTTGATCGGGTTTGGCCGTTTGGCTCGACAGTTGACTGTTTGACCAGGTTGACCATCTTTGACCCGAACTTTGACTGAATCCATACCAGACCGTGACCCGAACCGTTGACCCGAACCAAGACTTGAACTAAATCTGACAATAATAACCCAAAAACAAATCTGAGTTGAACCATTTGATCCGAATGAAGCATGACCCGAAGTTGAACCGAGTCGTTCACGTTTGACTGAACCAAAACGAGACCCGAATCTGCTGATCCGAGTTTACCCAAAACTGAACCCACTGATTCGACTGATAACCAAAAGTGAATCGAGTCAAGGCTGAACCTAACCCGAGCCAAACCCGAAACAGAACCCGAATGCAAACCGAGCCCACTGTAAACGAACTGACCGAAACAAATCAAAAAGAACAGAAACTGATTTTTGAAATACAACTGAAATTTAGACAAATAAAGCTCGAAATCGTTACCGGAATGAACCAAACTCGATTCGAAACTGAACCGGAACCACCATCGTTGTAACTGTCGAACCCCACTGTTGTCGTTGACCGGTACGGCCGCCGCCGTGAGCGGCGCTACTGCTGCCTCCGCCGTTCCTCTCTCTTTCTCAGCCTCTTTCTCTCTCTCTCTCTTCATTCTCGCTGTCTCTCTCTTTCTTCCCGTTTGTGTTCGTCGCCGCACGCCGCCACCACCACTGTGGTGGCCGGCCTTTCAACAGGGCTGGGTGAGAGAGGTGTGTGTGAGAGCAGGTTATAGATCGAGAGGAGAAGGGAGCTGCTTGAATATCTGTGTGTGTTTGAAGGATAAGGCATGTATATGGCAGATTGTTCAGTTTCTCTGTGTTTTGTGTGTGAGAATGAGATGCAAAATCAGAGAACTTGGGAGAGAAATAGGAGGGTGTCGGCTGAGGTTAAATATAGATTAGGGTTTGGGGGTACCATTTTCTCTTTCAAATAAATACACAAATAATCCCTCAACTTAAAGAGTTAAGTGGTCACACTAACTTGGTTATCTAAATAACCTTTTAATTTAATTAGATTAAATAAATAAATTACTATATTGTTTTGTTTTTTTTAACAAAATAAATAATTGATTAATTAAACGGATCATTAATCATATATAATTTTTTTACGGATGTTACATCGTCGTCAACGACCTCCACGGGGAGTGAATGATCGTTTCAGGCCGGTTGTCACCGAGAATGACTCACCAATCGTTTGTGAGAGGGGGATGTTTGATTGTAAACCACATTACATCAACATACTTCCTCATTTTAATGGAAGATCTAATGACGAACCGTACACTCATTTGACAGAGTTTTCTTCCATTTGCGGCACTATCGGGGGGCATAACTTTGCACTAGATGAGGTTAAACTTCGGTTGTTCCAATTCTCATTGAAAGACAAAGCGAAGCAATGGTTCCTTACACTCCCGGCCAATAGCATCCGCACATGGGGAGAAATGCAACAAGCTTTTCTAGATGAATACTATTCTATGGCGAAGACCGATGATGCTCGTGATGAAATTAGGTCTTTTCGCCAATTATCGGGCGAGCCGTTGCATGAAGCCTTTACAAGATTTAAAGAAATGATGCGAAGATGCCCACATCATCAAATAGAAAAGTGGGAGTTGGTCAAGTGCTTTGTACGAGGTTTAGATGACAACACATGGAACCGACTTGAATCAACGAGCAATGGGACCCTTCTAAGCAACCATGAAGATGATGATTGGGAATTCTTTGAACGGATGAGTAAACGTTCGAAAGAGAAAGAATCGGCCGATCGAGCTAAGAAGCATCCCATTTCACGGTCACTTCCTGATCTTGACTCTAAAGATCGGATTTCCACCTTAGAGCGGGAAATGGCTCGAATGAAGAAAAAGGAAGTAAATGCGGTTCAATTCGAGGTATGTGAAGATTGTGGTGATATTGGACATAGAGCGGAGCAATGTCTAACGGGGTCGAGTGGCTACACCGAAGAAGTCAACCAAGTGTATGGAGATAGGAAACAATACGATATGAACTCCAACACTTACCATCCGGGGTTGAGAAATCACCCTAACTTCCGAAATGGTAATGCTTCAAATCAAATGAACCCGAATTTTCAATCGGGTAACCAAGGAGGGCAAAGCGGATCATCATATCAAAACCGTCAAGGTGGTAACCAAGGAGGTTATCAACGAAATTACAACCAAGGGTACCAAGGTAGGGACAATAATTACCAAGGTGGGTACCAAAGGAATTACAACAACCAAGGCGGTAATGGAAGCGGGTCGAACAATCAAACCGGTGGCGATGATTTGGGTGCCAAAATGGATGCTTTGTTGAATATGCAAAAGGAATCTCAAAACAATATAAAAGAATCTCACCATGATATCAAGGAGATAAAGAAGACAAATGAGATTCGGGATAAAGCACATGAGGCATTGGCAAAGCAAGTGGGCCAACTCGCGGAAGAAATGGCTCAAATGAGAGGAACCACGGGAAGACTCCCAAGTGACACCGCGGTGAACCCTAAGCATCAAGGGTCAAACTCAAGGAACACACGTGAGGTACCAATTAATAAAATTACTTTACATAGTGGTCGAGTCGTTGATAATGGTGTCAAAACACCATCACCCCAGTTTGTTGAAGGGGTGGTGGAAGATGCTAGTGAGGATGAGAATGAGAATGGTCAAACGGGTCAAAATAAAAATGACTTGAAAAAGAATAATGATACTCCCATTGTGACCATCCCCGTCCCCAAGGCTAAGGAAAAGGGTGTGGTGGCTAATACCGCCCCTTATCCCGAAGCATTGAAGGGACCCATAAAGAAAATTGTAAACAAAAGAGGTCCACAACAAGAAGAGTTGTTGGAAATTTTTAAACAAGTAAAAATAAATTTACCTCTTTTGGATGCAATCAAACAAGTACCGTCGTATGCTAAGTACTTGAAAGATTTGTGTACCCAAAACGCACTCACAAATTTCCAAAAAAATTAGATTTAACCGAAAACGTGAGTTCGATTCTTTCGGGTGCACTTCCACCTAAGCTCCAAGATCCGGGCGCGCCTATCATTTCAATTCAAGTAGGCGATTTTAAAATCAACCGGGCACTTCTAGATCTTGGTGCTAGCGTGAGCATTCTACCGGGTAGTTTGTATGACCAATACGAGTTTGGTCCACTTCAATCGTCAAACACCACCGTGGTGTTAGCCGATTTGACACCCAAACTACCCCGTAGAGTTGTTTCGGATGTGATAGTGAAAATCGAGGATTTTTACTATCCGGTGGACTTTCTAGTACTTGATTACGTAGCCAAGGACCCAACCAAGCAACCTACGGTGATTTTGGGTCGACCGTTCTTAGCAACCGCAAATTCTCAAATTGATTGCAAAACGGGAACGGTTGACATGACATTTGGAAACCGAAGGTTGAGGTTGCATGTTTTTTCCGGACTTATGAACCCTCCAGTTGATGATGAATGCTATTTGGCAGACGTCGTTGACACGTGTATACCTCTTTGCGACACAGTCGTAGATGGGGAAAACACAATGGAGGATTGTTATATGTTTGACAGGTCACAGGTGGAGATGGATAAGAGCATCGACGAGGAAGTGAAGAGTTTGGAGGTGCTTGCGGTTAGAGAGGGAAAACCGACATGGACGCACCAAGTTGAGAGTTTTCCAGAGAGCATTGACACCAAGTTGAAGCCGTCATTAGTAGAGCCTCCGGAGGTTGAATTGAAAGCGTTGCCTAAGCATCTCAAATATGCTTATGTTGGTGAAGGCAACACACTCCCGGTTATCATTGCATCAAACTTAACCGTGGAGCAAGAGGATAAATTGATGGGTGTTTTGGTCACTAATCGGGCGGCGATTGGATGGACCATTGCTGATTTGAAGGGTATTAGTCCCTCGGTGGTGATGCACAAAATCATCACGGAAGAGAATGTGACTCCCGTTCGAGATGCACAACGGAGATTAAATCCGAACATGCGGGATGTAGTGAAGAAGGAAGTGCTGAAATGGCTCGATGCGGGTATCATTTACCCGATCTCGGATAGCCAATGGGTGAGCCCAACACAGACGGTTCCCAAGAAAGCGGGCATACAAGTCGTCAAAAACGACGCAGGTGAAGAGGTAGCCACTCGGCCGGTAACCGGGTGGCGAATTTGTATTGATTATAGGAAGTTGAATACCGCAACTTCCAAAGATCATTTCCCTTTACCGTTCATTGATCAAATAGTTGAGAAATTGTCGGGACAAAAATTTTATTGTTTCTTAGATGGCTATTCTGGTTATAACCAAATCGCCATCCATCCGGAAGACCAAGCAAAGACCACGTTTACTTGTCCCTACGGCACTTTCGCATTTAGGCGAATGCCGTTTGGATTATGTAACGCCCCCGCCACCTTCCAAAGGTGTATGATGAGTATCTTTTCAGATATGGTGGGGAAGTCTTTGGAAATCTTCATGGATGATTTCTCAATTTTTGGGTCATCTTTTGAGGCTTGTTTGGACCAACTAGATAAAGTGTTAAGAAGGTGTGTCGAAACTAGTTTGGTCTTAAGTTGGGAAAAGAGCCATTTTATGGTTCAAGAGGGAATAGTGTTGGGACACGTGGTGTCAAGTCGTGGGATAGAGGTTGATCGTGCTAAGGTACAAGTCATATCTACTTTACCGTACCCCACGACTCTTAAAGGTGTTAGGTCATTTCTAGGTCATGCGGGTTTTTACCGGCGGTTTATTAAGGGTTTTAGTGACATAACCAAGCCTTTATGTAATTTGTTATTAAAAGACCAACCGTTTGATTTTAATGAAAATTGCCAAAATGCTTTTAACAATTTGAAAGAGAAGTTGGTTGAGGCCCCAATCTTGCAATCGCCAAATTGGTCTTTACCTTTTGAAATTATGTGCGATGCGAGTGATTATGCGGTGGGGGCCGTGTTGGGACAACGGGTTGAAAAGAAACCCATTGCCATATACTACGCAAGTAAGACTCTTTCGGATGCACAATTAAATTACACCACTACCGAAAAAGAGCTACTTGCGGTGGTATATGCATTGGATAAATTTTGGGCATATATATGGGTAGTAAAGTGATTATTTATTCTGATCACACTGCAGTTAGGTACCTCATGGAGAAGAAAGATGCAAAACCGAGGTTAATCCGATGGGTGTTGTTGCTCCAAGAGTTCGATTTGGAGATACGGGACAAAAAGGGTACCGAGAATGTGGTAGCGGACCATTTGTCCCGGTTGATGGTTGAAGAAGATCCTACGACTGTAGAAATCAATGAGTCTTTCCCAGATGAGCACATAATGAAATTAGATAAATTGCCATGGTATGCTAACATTGTCAATTATCTTGTTACATGTGATATGCCAGCACATTGGGATAGACGGAAGAGGCAACACTTCATGTCCCAAATCAAGTACTATCGGTTGGAAGAACCGCATTTGTGGAAGGAGTGTGCGGATCAAGTGATAAGAAGATGCATAGATGATGAAGAAATTCCAAGCGTGTTGCATCATCTACATTCGTTTGCGTGTGGTGGCCATTTTAGTGGCCACAAAACGGGTCATAAAGTGTTGAACAATGGTCTTTATTGGCCAACTATCTTTAAAGATGCAAATGAATTTTCTAGAAATTGTGTAGAGTGCCAAAAACTAGGGGGTATTTCAAAAAGGGATGAGATGCCCATGCAACCAATCCTTATAGTTGACATTTTTGACGTATGGGGAATTGATTTCATGGGCCCATTCCCAAATTCTTATGGCAATTTGTACATCTTGGTGGCCGTTGACTATGTGTCAAAATGGGTCGAAGCAATAGCCACCAAGACGAACGACCATTCCGTAGTGTGTAATTTTGTTCAAACCAATATTTTCTCAAGGTTTGGGATTCCTCGTGTCATCATAAGTGATGGAGGATCTCATTTTAAAAATTTTCGGTTTGGGAAACTTCTTAAACGGTTTGGTGTTGACCATAGGATTGCTACCCCCTATCACCCGCAAACAAGCGGGCAAGTCGAGGTGTCAAATAGGCAAATCAAAGAGATTTTGCAAAAGACCGTGCGGGCGGACCGTAAGGATTGGTCAATTAAGTTGAACGATGCTTTATGGGCCTACCGTACGGCACATAAGACACCCATAGGCACCACACCTTACCGGTTGGTTTACGGTAAAAATTGCCATTTACCGGTTGAACTTGTGCACAAATCGTTATGGGCTATTAAAGATGTTAATGTTCAATATGATGATGCAGGTAAGGAACGGAAGCTCAAGTTGTGCGAGTTGGAGGAGCTAAGGGAAATGGCATATGAATGCGCATCTAAGTACAAAGATGGGATGAAGAAAGCGCATGATGCCAAGTTGAGAAAGAAAGAGTTCGACGTGGGCCAAAAGGTGTGGCTTTACAATTCGAAGCTCAAGTTCTTTCCCGGAAAGCTCCGGAGCAAATGGATGGGACCCTATGTGATCACCCGGGTCGGACAATTGGGTGATGTTACCATCGAGGACCCGAAGGATGGGATACGACAAACGGTAAATGGTCATCGGTTAAAACCGTTTCTTGATGGTAACGAGAAGGTAGAGGTAAGCAAGGAACCGGTGAGCTTCGTGGTAAGCATCCCGGTTTATGAGGTCGAATGAAAAGGACCGGTAACAAAATTTTGTAAAGTTATGTACCATTTATTTATTTGTTTGTGTGTTCTTGTGTTCTAATCATTTTTGTCTCGTACTAATCCTCTTGATTGTGTGAAGTTCGGATATCACGAATAGGTTTTGAAGACAAAAAGGTATGTTTTAAGACTTATTTGTGTGTATTAGGGACAATACACGACTTTTCGGGGGGTGGTAGGGCCGTTAACGGTTTCCGCGTTTTTAAAATTTAACTTATAAAAAAAATCACAAAAAGATTTTTAATATTTTTTAGGATTTTTTAATGTACATAGTTCCTTTAAAGAAAGTTTATAAAAATCCTTATATTTTTCAAAAAAAAAACAAAATTAAAGAAAATAAAGCCCGTCGGCTACGGGGTGGCGGCCGTCGCCGACGGCTTCAAAATCAAGCCCGTCGGCACACAATTTCCGTAGACAGGAGCTTAAGCCATCGCCCCCATCACCTTAAACCCTTGCCCGTCGGCGACGGGTTCACCACCGTCGGCGACGGGTTGTCAATTGCTGCTCCGACCCAGCTCATTGTTATGCATTAAAACCAAACCTAACCTTTCTAAATCTTCACCAAACACAATCCAAACTCCATCTTGACCATCGAATCGACCCATATTCACCTGGCATTGAATTTTAACCATTCAAAACAACCGATATACCTGTTCATCTCTCTCTCTCTCTCATCGTTACCTTTACTTCATCTTCTTCACCAAGACCTCCAAAACCCTAATCCTTCAAGCTCTTATAACTCTCTCAATTCTCCACCAAATCAACTGATTTTAGAGTCTATCTTGAGTAATTTTTCGAGAAGAACAAAACCCCCAACACAGTTTTCATCAATTCCTGCTAATTTGCAAGATCTTGGGTCGTGAAGTTAGGGTTTTTAAAAGGGTGTTCATCAAGTTGCTTGTTTGCCATCTTTTCTTAGTTCTTCTTGTCTAACAACATCAAAGGTATGGATTTTCCTTAATTTTATGCATGATTATCATATGTTAGTGTTTTTCTTCCGAAATTTTAAACTTTTTAGTTTAAGAGTAGGTTGTTTAGACAATGTATGTTGTTCTAGCATGATTTTCAGTAAGATTAGTAGCTTTGGATGGAATTTGAGCATGTTATAACTTCAGTGATGTGATTACACTTGTTATGAACATGATTGAACATGAAGGTGATGTGAAATTATAAGAAATTGTAAGATTAACAAGAAATTGATAAGTTTATGATAAAGTGAGCGACTTTGGAAGTTTAAAGAGGCGATTTTACATTCAGCTGTTAATTAAAATGTCAACATCACACATCATGTTCAAAGTTTGAGAGTTTAGTAAAGGCTTGGGGTTATATTGATGTTTTGTTTGTTTGTGATTGTAGTTATGGCCGGTGGTAAAAGACAAAAGACTACAGGGCAAGCTTCATCATCAGGAGTCGGTTCTTCTTCCGGGTTACTACCGAGGAAGTGGGAGCAATTAAGCTCCATAGCAGAGGGGGATGCAAGACTGTACATACAAGATTGGGAGTGGGCAAAGTTTAGGGATAGCAAAAGCGCCGAAGTTTGGGATGAGGAGAAGAGAAAACCTTTATCGGAATATCAAGATAGAAAGTTAGAGGCCAAGCTCTGGAAATGGAAAATGGTCAACAACGTGAGTACCTCAGTTCCGGAAAGGAGTTTATGTGAAAGAGTGATGAATGTTGAAGAGTTCAAACAAATCGGAATAACACAAATGTTTGAACGCCAAGGTTGGGAAAGAGTGGTTGATTGGTGCGAAGATAACACTTCGCGGATATATTTGTCGGAGGTATGTGAATGGTTGTCAACACTGAGGTTTATGAATAAGGATAGCCCTCCCACGGAATGGAAATTGGTCGGGAAAACAGGCCGGGGGGTAATGACGATGTCTTTCGAAACCATCAACCGCATTGCACGCTTTGATTCCTTGGGGGTACAAGCATATGACTATCCAACCATGCAACAATTTTTGGATAGTCATGCGAATGATGGTGATCCGGATCAGATGACCGCGGTTGTTTTACCTTATCATGATGGGGGAGAGGCAAAGAGAAAGCACATGACGATTGAGGGAAAGATTCTCCAAGGGATTAATGTTGAGAACATTTTGGTGAAGTTTGGTGATCGTGGAAGTGTTAAAGCGGGTGACTGTAGGGTGGTGCATTCTTTGCTATATGGGACCCCGACATTTTCATGGAGACACATAGTGATGATGAATACGTGGGTTACTCGGGAGTCGTTCCAGAGGCGTTTTATTCCATACGCACGCCTCATTAGTGCCATGATTGTTCAACAAAATTGCTTACCCCAGGAATCACTATGGGTAACTAAACCGTTGGAAGAACTTAACAAGGCCTCCATGAAGAAGAACTGGAATATAGAAGTTAAACTCTCGGGGAACAAGTATGTTGTGACCGACAGGTTGGGTCATAAGTATGAGTTCCTTACTTCAGGGGCACCACCGGATTCGGGAGAAGATGAAGAGATGGGTGATGAAGAGGAGGAAGTTGAACCCTCCGGTCCACAAAGACCACGACAAAGATACATGAGGCCGCATAGAGAAATTAATGCAGATGTGGCGGGCTTTGTGACCACTAGACGGGTGCCCTCCTACAAAAATTTTGATCGGGGACAGCAAGAGATATATGACAATGTCTCTGCATGCATAGGTGAAGGCCGAGAGTATAACCGAAGGAGGGAAGCCTATTAGGAGGCACAGGGACCTCAAATGCAGGAGTTTTGGGCAGTTCAAGCAGCCCATCGGGAGAGAATGGATAAGTTTATGGAAGAGCAACAACTGTTCCAAGCAATGCTGAGGTCACACATGGAACAGTTGGCGAAGAGGCAAGAGGATGAGGAAGCCCGAAGACGGGCATGGGAAGAAGATGAGGTTAGGCGTCAAGATGAAGCAAGAGAATTGGAACGACGCCGATGGAGTGCTTTGGCTGTCTCTCACCAAATGGCGATTAACAACACCAAGATACTCCACGATCAGGAGCGCCATCAAAGAGACCTTCAAGCCGGTCTCCCGTACGCCGAACACTCGGGGTGGACTGATTACCCCAATCTTCCTCATCCACTAGGTCCATCCGATCCCACCCCTCATTGGCCCGAGGCAGTCGGTTCTAGCTTTATCCCGATTCCGTACCAACCGCCGCCTCAAGGGGAGCAGAGTACCCTCGATAACTATAGGGAGATGTTCGAGTCCCTCACTGGTTATCAATACCAGCCCAACCCGCCGGTGGATCCAAACGAGCGATATCAGCGGTAGAGGTATGGTATGTTTTGTTGTTGTTGTTGTATATTATTTTGTTTCAGTTATTTTTATTTCATGTTATTTATTTTCGCCTAGTTAAATGAACATTGTGGGTGTGTTCCCTATATAACCCTCACGAGACCTCTCGTCCTTCCAAGCTATTGGGGGTTTAAAAGGGCTTGTTGCATAAGCTAAATGCAACCGTGATTCCTACGAAAGTGAGTTAGGTTTATTGTTGTTGTAAATTATTGTCCACATAAATCGAAGTGAAATAACGCATGGCTTGGTAATATGTTTCATAAAAAGGGTAGAACTAGGTAACTAACAAATTTTGATGGTTGTGAGAAGCATGCTTCTACACAAGGATTAGAATTTGTAGGTACAACATGTTCGCGGGACAACCGTTTTTATGAAGAGGCAAAGGAGATATGAGTATCAAGCGACAAAAATCAGGTGCATGTGTTTCCTTTTACTTTGATTCTTAGTTAGGAATAAGTGGATTGTACATTGTATTTTATTTTCCGGGGTGAGATTTTGGGAAGGTTAGACATGTCACATCCCTTGTGTGTTTTAAAACTCTAGTTCTTGCACATTGAGGACATTGTTTACCTCAAGTGTGGGAATGGGGGAGTAGTAAAAGTTTTCGATTTTGACCCATTCATTTAAATTCTATACATTGAGGACAATGTTTACCTCAAGTGTGGGGATGGGGGAAAATTTCAAAAAATTTTCAAAATTTCTTGTCTCAAAAGCGATCTTAAAAGCACAAGTAACCAAGTCAACGAGGGATGTCACAACCCATTTGGTCTTTTGTCATGGTCAAGTTCAAATTAATAAGCATAACGGGTATTTAGCGGGTGGTTATTTGGGAATAATTCGCCTAAGGAACTAGCAATTTATGCATATCACATATCATACCCTTATATGTGAGGTTTGAGCCACTTTTATAGCATAGATTTACATTTACATGTTTCTTTGTTTGAGTGGACCATTAGTCGCGTATTGTAGAACTTGCAACTTTTGATACGTTTGAGACTATAGACCGAATACAAGCACGAGAATGATTAAGGCATTAGGTAAACTTTTTCTCTTAAAACCATTTATCTATCCTTACCCGAACAAATTCCCTAGTCACCCATTTTGAGCCTAAACCTTTCGTTTGACCACCCTATAGCCCATAGCCTTAAACCTTTTCTTTTTAAACCCGTGTGATGAAAATTCGATTATAGGAGCTTAAGTTTGTATAGTTGTTGTGATTCAAAAAAAAAAAAAAAAAAACAGAAAATGTTGCGAAAAAGATTGAAAAAAAGAGCGTTGAGAAAAACACAAAAAGAAGTGTTAGTAGTTGTTGAATAAAAGGCGAAAGTTGTTGCTTCATATTTGATGTTTATTTTTAGTTTTGTTTAGTTTAGTGGTTTGTAATAAAAATCGAATTTTCATCACCTTAGCCACTTTAAAATATCCAATTTCCTACCCTTAGCCTAGCCCCGTTACAACCCTTATAAAGACCTTATGACTTGTGCTTAGTATTTGTGATCGATGGTGGAGAATGATTCAGTTGCAAGCCTATGCGGGTACGTGTTCTAATCGGCTTTTGAGTGATTAATAGATTGAAGTGCTAATACATTATACACATTAGCCAAACTATAAGCCGAGTGGAGAGAACATTGTGAGGGATATGCATGAATCGTTAGTTTTACGGGCGGGTTAATCTTGGATAACCATTATTATATGTGATTAGTCACTTTACCGGTAAATATGTGGAAATTGTAAAGAATGTGAACTTTTGTATAACAATAGACCTTAACATTTGTCTCGGGAATGGGATGTGTATTTGTTGTTCGACCCACGTGAAAGTGAAAAACAGATTTGCTTGAGGGCAAGCAAAAGACAAGTGTGGGGATGTGATACGTGGTTGAAAACCGGTGCTCGAAATCGTATAACTTTATGTTTTTATATGAGTTGTAATCTTGAACGGCCTACTTTTAATTAGATTTGTGTTTACAGGTTTAATGAAGTTTAAGGAGTCTTTTGGGAGCTTTACGAGTCACCGGGTCGAAAACCGGAGCACCGGAACGCAATACGGATCAAACGGGAGCGAAACATGAAAAATCAGAAAATGAAGGTTAGAGAACCCGTCGGCGACGCCCTTCGGTTAAGCCCGTCGGCCACATTTTCCCGTATCCAGGTATTTAGCCCGTCGGCTGATAAAGTGAGAACCAGAACCCGTCGCCGACGGGTTAAGGGCCGTCGGCGACGGCTTGTCAAATCTTGAAATGAGATTTTTGTGCTTTGGGGGTTAAGATCGAATTCTATTGGCTCTTTGGCATTCAAGTCGTAAGTTACACTTGGTGTAGAGTTTGAATCTTCATCTTGCAGCCATAATCATCAACAATTGACCATCCAATTCCATCTATCATCAACCTACAAACCGAATCATCATCATCCATCACACAATCAATCATACAAACCCTAATTCATCCAATTCATTATTCATCTCACCATCATCATCCATAAACCCTAATCTTCCATCATTCTTTCATCCACCAAGTTTCAAGATGGCTTCATTCGCGTTCCAAACTTCCGGTGATCAAGCTTTATCAACCATGAGCGGCTAATCATCTCGGTTTCACCCCGGTGTAGGTATTGTTGATTTTAGTGTTTCGAATTGTTCTTGTTTCATCTTAGTGAGAATTTGTGTTTGGTTTTTGAAACTTTTGACAATAGTATTACATTTGTTACGAATTCGTGAATTGTCGAACGATGTTAAAAGTTATGACTTTGCGAAATGGTGATATGTGATTGTACATTGTCGTTGTTAGGATTTACTTGTGTTGATTACAAAGTGTCTTTTTGTCCGTTCTTCGGGACGTTGATAGCTAGTAGCACCTAAGTCACGGTACACTAAATCCGTTAATCGAATGCATTTGAGTTGAAACTAAAATTGTAGAAATCCTAGATTAACAATTACCGAAACCGGGTGTGATTCCTTTTTATCATTATTGTTCTAGTAACCATTTTTCTTGCAATCGTTAGTAGAATCATTCTCATCAATTCATTTAGTTAAAAATCATATCTCTCAATTAAACGAAAACACAAAATTATTCAAGCAAGCTTCATATATCGTGACAATTGTTTTAATTCATTCGAATCCATACACAAACCACATACTCTTCGTGGTTCGACCCCTTACTACCGCTAACACATTGTTAAGGGTAATTTGGGCTTATAAATATTATCTTTGACCGGAGCGCGACACTCCGATCACGGCGATGTGATGGTTATCGCCCCGTGTCAGTTACCTCTTTAAATACCCCCTTATCCTTCTCGAACCCTCATTTAACTTCCGTCAGAATTCTCTGTTTCTTACCTTCTTTACATTCTTCCGATTACAGTTTTCTTTTCAAATATGAGTCGTTCCGGTCATCTTGCCATTAGATCAGTCTTAACGGCGAAGGATCTAAAGTCTTTTGTCGAGACGTACAACATTCCTGAGCAGTTTTCTCCCACCTTACCGGGACCCAACGAGCCGGCCGAATGTACGCCGGACAGAATTCCCGTTTATACATTGGCGTTTTCCTTTTGCGGAGTCCGATACCCTCTTTCCCCTTTCAAGGTTGCCTTGCTTCGTCATTTCGGAGTTCACTTTTCTCAGTTGCATCCCCTAGGGTTCATGAGAGTGGTGCACTTCGAGTTGTCCTGTGCGGCCGTTTCTGGTGAACCTTCCGTCCCCGTGTTTTGCATGTTCTACAAACTGATCTCTGATGGAGATTGGTTTACCTTTGCCAAGAGACAGAACAGCGTGTCGAAACCCTATTATACTTTTATGCCAACCTCCACTTACCCGAAGGATTGGAAAAGTAGGTTCATTTTTGTCTCCGCTGCCATGATACCAGAATCCCCATTGCCCAAGGATGTTAACGCCACTATTGAAGATACTATTCCTACCCTATCGGCTAATGAGACTGTTCAATAGAAACGCATGTATGAAAACCCTACAAGGACCTTCACTTTTTCTGAGGGAGTTTTGGCCATGGGCGGGTTGAGTCCTTCCTACCCTGTTCGTCCCAAGGCTTTCTTTGGTAAAAAAAGGTATCCTTTTGCCTCATTTGTTTGTTTTTGTTTCTTGGTATTTGTGCAGTCATCTTTAGTGTCTTTCTTTCACAGAGTTGACTTTGTGGAGGCTGCTTCAGGGAGATTCTAAGGATGTCAAGTTTGTAGTTGGTGATGAAGTTGATCCGGGCCTGAACCGGAGTGGGGCGATGCAGGTTACCGGGGGGTCTACCCAGGCAGGGGGCTCCGTTGCTGTAGAAGGGGGTGAGGAAACCTCCTCTGATGGGGAGGAGAGTTCCCCTGATCCTGCCCTTGTCAAGCATTCTGATCAAAGCAATGATGAAGCTCCGGAGGTTCGTTTAGTTCGTAAGAGGAAGGCTACAAATCCTAAGCCAACCCCTGCTCCTCGTGATATCCGGCAAAGGCTCTGGAGTGCCAGTGGACAGAAACCCCCTCCTTCATCGAAGGCTGCTTCCGAACTTCCCCCTGTTGGGGTCAAGGGTTCTCTGTCCAAACACCTGAGATCTTCGAGTCTTGTGAGTGCACCTTTGCTGTGAGTTCCTTTTTTCTTCTTGTTTATCTGCCCCACCTCTGTTTTATTTCTGATGTTCTTTTTTTTTGTTCAGGGGAGTTCTCGTGATCCCATAGAGATCCCTACTGGTCCCTCATCTTCCCGTGTTCGGGACAAAACCCCGGAAGTAGGCATGGCTCATTTTACCTCGGCCTTTGAACTCTCACCTCTTCATGCTACGGGGACCAGTAGACCCACTCAACCTGAGGGTCCTGCTCACCGGTCCCCTTTGGCTCCTCTGTTTGCCGATGCTATCCCCTTCACCTATGTCCCCAAATGGAAGGTAACTCACTCCTCGGTGATAGGGACTCCTGAGGCTGCTAGGGACTTTCTGAGTCATGTTGTCCCTCCCTCCCATAAATTCGTGAACTCTGCTTTGAGGGATGATCTTTTCGAGGATCAGTATAGCATGTATCTTTGTGAGAGTTTCTTCAGGGGTGCTGGCATGCTGCAGCGGATTGATGATTTAAGGAGGGCGAATGATGGTCCAAGGGTGAGCTTAAGACTTCTCAGTCTGTTGCTGCTGAACTCAGGTGCCAAGTGGTTGAAGCTGAGAGAAAGTTGCAGGAGGAGAAGGTATATAGCCTTTCTCCTTCTCTTCCCCCCCCCCCTCTTTTTTTTTCTTTATACATATACCTTCCAACAATTTTGTGGATTTTTTATGATGTTTTTTTGCCCAGGGGGCCGGAGCCATGTTGGAGCGAAAGGAACAAGCCTGGGAAAGAGAGATAGCGATGCTGATGGAGGAGAAGGATGAGCTGGCTGCTGAGTTAAAGCATCTGAAGGAAGTTGGCTCTGTTTCTCAGGAGCAGCTGAATACCATGTATGCAGATTATGGGATAACTTCTGATGATAACCAGCGACTGGCCAAAGAGAAACATTGGTTGATCACCGAGGGTTTTGCAGCTTTCCTTACTGCAGTTTCTCAGTCAGAAGAATTCAAGAGTGGCCTGGAGGAGGTGTATAGGGCGTACCGGGATGTTGGCTACCAGGCTGGGTTGAAGGATGGGTATAACTACTCTGCTCAGGGTCTGGACAGAAAAGAAACTCCGCTTTACAATTCCAAAGCTAAGAAGCGGTTGTCCAAGCCGGATCAGGAGCTTGGAGCCAAGACCCCGGCCATTCTCAAGAAGATCCTGGAGCATCCCATGATATCCATAGATGAACTGAAGGCCTTGTTCTCCTCCGTTGGTCCCTCATCTCCAAAGTCTGTTTCTGGCGGTGGTTCCCCGTGATCCCTGAACATTAATCACTTTCGATATGGTTGTAATTTGGATAACTTGCTTACCCTAGGATACTTAGACTTTTTTGGTCGTTTGGGAGGAGGTCCTTTATGTTGGGGGGCTCCTTGGTATCTAATCATGCAACTTTATGACTGTGTGTTGTTTTCTTGCCTTTTGCTTGTTTTCTGTTGTGGTTTTTCACGTTGCAGGGGATTTTGCCAGGAATCAAGTCGGCGCTTCCCTGAAGACCCTTGGGTTGTTTTGCAAGAAGCTGTGCTTCGGCCTAAGTTTGTTGTGCTTGTTGTTTTGTACGCTAATTGCTTTTGCCAAAGTTATTAGGGCTTTTCTTTGTACATTTATTTTGCAAATAAATAAAGAAAGACTTCCTTTTGTAGTTTGTTTACAGAAGTGCGTTGTATTTATGGTTTGCTTGATAAACCGGGATTGTCTGTTCGAGGCCAATCGCTGGACAAGTTTATAATGTGAGATTATGTTTTTGGTTAGTTTTGTCCACTTTCTTTGGGTTAGCTAGACCCTATTTTGCCCCACAGTCGGGCTTTTGGTATGTTTGATATACCTAATACACGTGTGTTCATTTGTTAGTTAGGTTTATAGTGTTTCTGGGCACGTCTGCCCAGATATAATACCTGTTATTTTACCAAAAGGGGACAAGTTAGTTGTCCATTTGTCATTCATTCCTTGGGGATTAAACTTCCCAGCATAGATTGTTACAAAAGACTCGTCCCTGGGGGTAAGCCTCAAACTAATAGTTATATATTACAAAAATGGCTCCTTAGCCATTTTTCATGGGGGGTTCACCCCTCATATGTAGTACTTCCTAAGTTGCATGAGGTTCCCCGTCCTGGGGACCTCCTTGCCTTGGAGAGTTTCCAATTTGCAGCTTCCTTTGCCATTTGCCCATATGACCCGGTAGGGCCCTTCCCAATTGGGACCTAGTTTTCCGGTGTTCTCCTGTAGGCTGGCTTCGTTTGCTCTTAGGACCAGATCCCCCGGGACGAGGCTAAGTTTTCTCATCTTGGCATTGTAATAGCTTTCCAGCTGCTTCTTATACTTGGCCTCCCTGACTGCTGCCACTTCTCTCCTTTCCTCCAGCAAGTTCAGGTTCATCCGGAGGTCTTGTTCATTTTCTGCCTCCCTGAGCCTCATCCTTGCAGTCGGGGATCCTATTTCAGCCGGGATGACTGCCTCCGTCCCGTAAGTTAAACTGAAATGAGTTTCCCCATTGCAGTTCTTGGGGGTGATCCTGTATGCCCATAGTACAAACGGTAGCTCCTCCAGCCATCCTTTTTGTTTCCTCCCGAGTCTTCCCTTCATCCCTTTGATAACGCTTTTATTGGCTCTTTCTACCAATCCATTGCTTTGGGCATGAGTGACGGAGGTAAACACCTGCTGTATGTGCATCTGTTCGCACCATGGCTTGAAGGGTCTTCCAGCAAATTGGACACCGTTATCACTTACCAGCTCTTTTGGGACCCCGTACCTGCAGATGATGTTGTCTAATACAAATCGCCTCATCTGTTCCCCGGTTATTTTTGCCAAGGGCCTTGCTTCGATCCACTTGGTGAAATAATCAATAGCCACCACCACATACTTGACTCTTCCTGGGCCCTTCGGAAATGGTCCGATTATGTCGATGACCCACTTTTGGAAGGGCCAGGACGTCGAGACTGGTATCATCGGGTGTTTGTGTCGATGAGTCATAGGTGCATGCACCTGGCAATTATCACATCTCTTGATCTCTTCGGATGCTGTTTCGTACATTTGAGGCCAATAGAATCCCGCATTCATTGCCTTTGCTACTATCGTCCTTGGCCTCAAATGCATTCCACAAATTCCCTCATGCATCTCCCTAATCACATACTCAGCTTCTTCCATGTTGACACACTTTAGGGATGGGCCCAGGTATGATCTCTGGTATAGTTCTCCATCAACCATCTCATATTGCAAGGCCTTTACCCTTATCTTTCTAGCCGCCCAATCTCCCTCGGGTAATGTCCTGTCTCTGAGGAACTTTACAATCGGTGTCATCCATGTTTCTTGCGTGTTTTCCACTGTAGCTACCTCCTCTGTGCTGAGAGAGGGGGAGGTTAGGACTTCCACTTTGACTTCTCTGGCTAGGTGATCAAATGCTACTGAGGCTAACTTACTGAGGGCATCAGACTTTCTGTTTCTCCCCTGGGGGATGTATTCTAGCTTAAAAGTTTTGAATTCCTTGGCCGTCTCTTTGACCTTCGCTACGTACTGAGCCATGGTGTTGTCTTTGGCCTCATATTCTCCTTGGTATTGCCTGACTACCAGCTGCGAGTCAGTACTGGCCTTTACATGCTTAGCTTTCATCTTTTCTGCCAGCCTCATCCCTGCTAAGAGGGCTTCATATTCTGCAGTATTGTTGGTGTTTTCGAAATCCAGTCTTATGGCGTAGGTCAGCTCAACTCCTTCAGGGCTTATCAAAGTGATGCCTGCTCCGCTCCCTTCTTCTCTGGAGGCTCCATTTGTGAATAGTTTCCACACCGCCTTGTCTTCCTTCTCTTTCCAACACTTCACATTTTAGGAGTTCCTTTTCCTCATCCTCAGGGACTTCTGCTAAGAAGTCGGCCAGTATTTGTCCTTTCATGGCTGTCCTGGGTTTGAACTCCAGGGAGTGTTCTCCAAGTTCCACGGCCCATTTAGCCAACCGTCCCGACAGCTCCGGCCTCCTGAGCACCTTTTGGAGGGGTTGATCTGTCATTAGGGTGATCTTGTGCCCTTGGAAATACCTCCTGAGTCTCCGGGATGCAAAAACAAGGGCCAATTCTAACTTCTCCAGAGGCATGTAGCGTTCCTCGGGGCCTTTAAGCGTTCTACTGATGAAGTATATTGGTATCTGCTTTCCCTCCCGTTCCACCATCATGACCGCACTTATGGTTGTTTTTTAGGCGGACAGATATAAGAGCAGTTGCTCTCCGGGTACTGGGGTGGCCAATGTTGGGAGTTTGCAGATATAAGCTTTCATTTCTTGAAAGGCAGCCTCCGCCTCGGAGGTCCATTTAAACCTGTCTGTTTGGAGGCAGTCCTTCAGCACCTTCACGAAAGGGAGAGTCCTGTCAGCTACTTTTGACAAGAAACGGTTTAGTGCGATTAGCCTCCCGTTCAGCTGCTGGATGTCTTTCAGGGACCTGGGAGACCGCATTTCAGCTACAGCTTGAGTTTTCTTCAGGTTAGCTTTGATTCCGCCTTTAGTGACCACTACCCCCAATAATTTCCCTTCTTCTACCCCAAAGCAACACTTCCCGGGGTTTAGCTTCATATTCACATCTTGCATGGTGCGGAGGGTTTCAGCTATATCGTCTATCATGGCCATCTCGGTTAGGCTTTTGATAACGATGTCATCGACGTATACCTCCAAGTTTCTTCCCCGCTGTTCCCTGAAGAGGGCATTCATGAACCTTTGGTATGTGGCACCGACGTTCTTGAGTCCGAAGGGCATTTTGGTATAGCAAAATGTCCCTTCGTCTGTGATGAAGGCGGTCTTCTCCTCATCTTCCACTGACATTTGAATCTGATGGTATCCTTTGTAGGCATCTAAGAAGCACTTCAGGGGATACTGGGATAAAGAGTCCACTTGGACGTCTATCTCAAGGAGGGGATAGCAGTCCTTGGGACATGCTTTGTTCAGGTCTTGGAAGTCAATGCACATCCTCCACCCTCCGTCTTTCTTCTGGACCATAACCGGGTTAGCAACCCAAGATGGGTACTTCACTTCCCTTACTATTCCGGCTCTAAGCAGCTTCCTGGTTTCTTCGCAGGCGGCCCTCCTTTTACTGGGGCCCATGCTCCGTTTTTTCTGCTTTATTGGCTTTGCCCAGGTGTACGTATTGAGCCGGTGTTCAGTTAGGCTTCTTGGGATCCCTATCATATCCCTATGCTGAAATGCAAACACATCAATGTTGAGAAGAAGCAATTCCTTAAGAGCACTCTTGCACTTGTCACTCAAGTGACTTCCTACTTTAACCGTCTGCTCCGGGAACCTGTCGCAAAGGACCCATTCCTCGACCCCCTCCTTCAGGGGCTTCTCGGATGCTTCCCCCTCAGACACGGAAGAGACTACTTCGTATGCAGACTTTACCCAAGCCAAGCCCTTTGGCGTCTGGAACACTAAGGCTCCGTGTGGGGTGGATACTTGTGCTTGCAAGTCTCCAATTCCAGGTCTTCCCAGGATCGCGTTGTATTTTGAGGGTGCTCGAACCACTGTGAAAGTTAGGTTTATAGTTCGAACGCGATCCCCTACCCCGACTGTGAATGGGAGTCTGATCTTTCCCAAGGGGTGTGACACACTGTTGTTGAATCCTACTAGAGGGATGGAGTCCTCCTCAAGCCTGTCTCTTACATCCCTGTTGAACCTGAGGAAACAGTGCTCGTATATAACCTCTACCCCAGATCCCCCGTCCACGTGTATTCTGGCCACTTTGTGGCCAACTATTATGGCTGAGATGTTTAGTGGGAGCCGCTGCACCTCACTTTCCTCCAAGTGTGGCATTAGGATGGGAGCTTTCATGCAGTCCGGGGAGCCCAGGATTCTGGCCTTTACAATTCTGGTGGTATCAAACTCATTCCTCCTTCTAATCATATCTACATCTGCCCCCCCAGGCTCCCTTGCATCTTTCCCTCTGCGATCCCCCCTCCTTCCTTAATTTCCTTAACCAAATGGGCCAGTTTTCCCGTTTTCACCGCGGCTTCTATTTCCCTCTTTAGGTACATGCAATCATCAGTCTTATAGCCAAATCCTTTGTGAAAGTCACAATATTCGCTTGGTTGTGCCTTTGGCCCAGGCTTTATGGGTGGTGGCCTTGGGAAGGAGCTCTTCACCCTCTCAGTGGCCAATATTTCACTTGGGGTCTTGGTGAGAGGGGTGAAGCTGTCAGAGTAGGGGGATGGGCCTCTCCCCCGAGGTCTATATGGGGAGTAAGAGGGTCTTGCCCTGTCATGCAACATTCTATCAAAAGCAGGTTTTCTGGAATAAGGTGTACCTTTATCAAGAGGTTTTGCGATCGGGGTGACCCTTCGGGGTAGGGTATATGTCTCCTTAGCCTTGCTGACTGTGTCTTTGCCTCTGACGAAGGCTCTGACCCTGTCCATGAGATTGTCAAACGAGTGTGGGAACTCTTCCCTCAGCTTCTCGCATAGCTGTGCATGCTTTAATCCGTTTATGAAGCTATTGATCTTCATGACCTCCGGGACATCCTTTATGTTCATGCTTTCCTTCACAAACCTCTCCATGTATTGGTCTATCCGTTCGTTGTCCCTTTGCCTAATGTGCAAAATTTCGTTTGGGTTCTTGACCACCTTTCTTTGTTGACCAAAGTTTCTCAGGAACTTTTCACTCAGTTCTTCGTAGCTATCAATCCCCCCAGGAGGGAGGCTGTCGAACCAGAGCCGGGCTCCCTCCGTCAGGGTCTGTACAAACATGTGGCACCAAACTGGCATGGGCCACCGCCCCAGTTGTCCCGCTCCCCTGAAAGCATGGAGATGATCCTCAGGGTCTCTCGTCCCATTATACCGGTCAAAGTTTGGGGGTAGTTTGGTCTTAGGGGGCATCGGTGCTTCTGCAATCCTCCGGGTGAACTTTGAGACTTCAGCTAAGTCCCGTGGGAGGTAGGGTTGATCCAAGCCGTCGTTGCTCAGATTCACCTTTTCCTTTTCTTTTCCTTTTGGTTTCTTTCCCGTGATGAGATCCTCCCTTTCTTCCGAAGACATCTGTCTAAGGGCTGTCATGAACGTTTCCAGTGGGTCGTTTCCACTGCCCTTGTTATGAGGATCTGCCCCGTCTTGGTTGGAGGGTGTATCGAACGATAGTTTAGCCCTGAGGCTGTCAAGCTTTTCCTGTCTTTCCAGGTCTTTGAGACACTTTTTTAGTCTCTCTTTATGCATGGCAACAAAATCCGGAGTGATGGTCTTTTCCTTTTCCAGAATCTCCATTTGATTCTCATTTTCTTCTTCAAGAGTTATGTCTTCCACCGTAACTTTGTCATGGTCGTTCTGCATCGTCTGGGTGACATGTGAACCGGGTGTGGTGTCCATGTTGCTGTTTCTGAAACGGGTTATCTGTAACGTCGGAGTTCAGTGTGGAGACACCGGTCAAGCTGATGTCCCACGGATAGCGCCAATGTCGAATACCCAAATCCCGGCTGACGTTCAATGGATCTTCGCTGACGTCCAGATATCCCGTTCCTTGTGACTACAAAAGAATAAACCGTTAGCCTCGTCACGGAGGGCCCCGGGAGGGGGATCCGTGACCAAGCTCCGGCGTGAGAGTAAGTAAACTTGCCGGAGAGTGAGGAGAGCTTCTTCCGATGAGTGTGATCACCGGAATATTCCCTCTAAGGTGTGAATCCAATAAATACGCGTGTGTATTGAATGTGTGAGAATGTTGGTCGGAATTAATGAGAGGAGAGTAAATGAGAGAGTATTAAATGTGATACCTCCGATCCTTTTTATTACCGTTTTCTTCTTCTTATATAAGCCTTAGGCCTTATCTTGCATGTGAGATATTTGTTGAAATGATCCGACGGTTTTAGGAAGTCTTCGAGGGGCTCAGACACGTGTCTGGCCCCTAACGACTAGATAGGCAGCTTCATTTAATGTTCCGGCAGGAGAAGTACAATGCCAGCCAAGATACTCTTCTTATCATTCATTAATTGTGGTCTGCATGCTCTGCATCCTCGTTTCCCGCCCATTTCATATGGAGAAAAGCTTAGTAGAGAAGTAAAATCATTTGTGGGCCTTATTCGTTGGGCGTGTGTGATGGCAGCCTAAGTCGGGTAAATGGAGCAATCCATTGGCCCGTCGTCATGTAGTACTATAGTTTTCTTAATCAAAGTTAAAGTGAACTAGTATTAAGCCCCTCCGCATTGCGGTGGAGGCGTAAAACCATGACAAATAGCAGCAATGCCACAGCACCGCCAACGACCATCAACACTGAAGTTGCGACGTGTTAATGCGAAGAAATTAGACCGAAACATAAAATATAGAAAATAATAAATAAGTCGATTAGGACCATCGCGTCGCGATGAACCTATCAAATGGGAAAAAATAGACGGTCGTAGAAACGTTGAACCACACACGCACATTGCGTAATATTAACTCGCAAAATTTAGAATGAAGCGTAAAATAAAACGTAAAAACGTTGAACCACACATAAACGTTGCGCCGTGTTAACTTGCAAAATTTAGAACAAAACTGTAAAACAAACATTTTGTGAATTATGAAAAGTGTAGGGTACAAAAGTTGAAACTAAAAAAAATTGTGAGATTAAATTGGCAAAGTTAGAAAGCTTTTGGGCTAAAAGTAAAAAACCAAAGTGGCTTTAGGTTAAAAGTGTAATTATATAATTTTTTCATTTGAATAACTCCCTAAACATATATACAATTTAACTATGCACCATAATGTTGAATTAATTTATAATGGGTTAATTGGTTAATTCAATTATGTTTTCATGAAAATAATTGACCTAACTTTTACAGGGTTTTGTATTATTGTATCTTATCAAAACAAATATGATATGATATTATTAGATGTCGAATTACTATTTTAATGCAATTGCAAAACGCATGCAAATAAAATATTAGTTCTATTAATGCCATAAAAACATTTTTAATTAAAAAGTAGTAGTTCATTGTTGAATGATCGATTGATCGTGTTCTTTTAAAGTAGAATAATTTAATATTTCCAATTATCTTATAGAATATGATACTTTTAGTTCCTAGGCTATAAGGAGTGGTGCCCGGCATACGGTCGGCATCAAAGTTGGAGCTCCAACTGGGACGGCAACACCACTCTCCGGGTTGGCCCAGCATGGCCACGACGTGGCACCAACGGCATGT
Source organism: Helianthus tuberosus (assembly GCA_030545235.1). NCBI lineage: Eukaryota > Viridiplantae > Streptophyta > Magnoliopsida > Asterales > Asteraceae > Helianthus > Helianthus tuberosus. The sequence goes on along the minus strand of CM060402.1, from coordinate 68,375,105 downwards.
TCTCGCCGTTCATGATGCAGCAAAGGTGGAACCTCTCTCTCTCTTCAACCCCCCTCTCTCTCTCTATCTTCAACCGGGTCATCCTCCATTCCCCCGCTCCATCCTCGCCGGTTCATCCTTCGAATCAGGCAAAGGAAATGAAAATCGAAGATATTCCTATCGTTCGCTACTATCCCGAGGTATTTCCCGAAGAATTACCTGGTCTCCCATCTCATCGTCAAGTCGAGTTCCAAATCGAGCTAACACCTGGAGCGGCACCCATAGCTCGTGCACCTTACTGTTTAGCCCCAGCCGAATTGGAAGAACTATCGACGCAACTACAGGAGCTACTAGATAAGAGTCTTATTCGTCCTAGCTCGTCACCCTAGGGAGCCCCAGTACTTTTCGTCAAAAAGAAGGATGACACTTTTCGAATATGTATCGACTACCGTGAGCTGAACAAGGTAACTATCAAGAATCGCTACCCACTCCCATGCATCGACGATCTATTCGACCAGCTGCAAGGGTCGAGTTACTATTCTAAGATCGACCTGAGATCGGGCTATCATCCGTTGAGGGTCCGAGACGAATACATCTCTAAAACGGCATTCAGGACTCGTTACGGCCATTACGATTTTCTTGTGATGCCATTTGGAATGACCTATGCACCTACGGTTTTCATGGATCTCATGAACCGAGTGTGTAAACCTTACCTTGATAAATTTGTTATCGTCTTCATTGACGACATCTTGATCTACTCGAAGAGCCAAGAGGAACACGAGCAACACCTACGTCTTATTCTTGAACTCTTAGGAAACGAACAACTCTATGTCAAGTTCTCGAAATGCGACTTTTGGCTTCGTGAAGTCCATTTCCTCGGACACGTGGTCAATGAAGTTGGGATTCGCGTCGATCCAACTAAGATTTACTCTATCAAGAACTCGCATGTACCTCAAGGATGGAGCAGCACCACTCCTTATAGCCTCAGTAGAAATGTTTATTTCTTCTAATATTCGGATAGTACTATACTATATACCCTATCTCGATGGTCTTAAGATAGGTTGTATACTTTTAAAAAATGTTCATGTGTTTGGATGTATGATACTTTTCTAGAGTTAAGTACATGTACAAATTAGCCTTATTGTACAAAACGTACGAAAGACATGAAAAAGCATAAAAAACGTGGTGACATTTTCGTAGTTATTTTCTCGTAGGGTAATTATCAAAATTACTCTACAAATGATCTTGTAGGGTAATTTTGTTAAATGTTTTTGTAGGGTAATTTGAAACTTACAGAGTAATGTTGATACACTTGTAGAGTAATTATGATACTCTACAAAATTACCATACAAGATCAAAATTATCTTACAAGATCAAAATTACCATACAAGATCATTTGTAGAGTAATTATAATACTCTACAAAATTACTTTACAAGATCAAAATTACCCTAGAAGAACATTTTACAAAATTAACCTACAAGATCAAAATTACCCTACAAGACCATTTGTAGGGTAATTTTGATAATTACTCTATGAGTATATTATTACGAAAATGTCACCCCGTTTTTTTACCTTTTCACCTTATTCGTACGTTTTGTATGATAAGGGTATTTGTATCTGATATTTTTTCTACTTTTATATGTTATAAAAAATGTTCATGTATTTGGATACTAATGAAAAAGGTCTTTTATTGGAATATGTATGAAGTAAAAGCAAATTTATTAATTACGACTTGTTTGTTGAAAAATAATTTGAATTTGGTTATATACTTATATTTCATGTCCAGCGTTTACAAGTAAAAAGAAATTAAACACATTTGAATACGGTTATATTTCATGTCCAGCGTTTACAAGTAAAAAGAAATTAAACACATTTAAATAAGGGTAAATTACACTTGTCGTCCTTTATGTTTGTGTCAGATTGCAATAGGTGTCCTTTAACTTCAATAATTACAGACACAGTCCTTTATTTGTAAAATCCATTACACTTTAGGTCCTTTAGTACTAACTTGGTTAATTTAAAACGTTAAGGCTTGTCATATGCACCTCATGTGAGGGCAATACTGTCTTTTCACACCTTTTATTCAAAACAAATTTAAAAAATACAACAAAAAGAATTTTCAAAATTGTAAAAAAAATATACCGCTTCTCTCTCAACTCTCTCTCAAGTCTCAACCTTTCTTTTTTCTCTCTCACTTTACTTCTTCTCCACCATTACCACCAGCCAACCACCATTACCACCCGACCATCACCACAATCCACCCACCACAACCCAACCTCTGGCAACCACGAGCAGACCCAACCATCCGACCAAACACACACACCACAAACAGACCCAACTTGCAAAATTCAAAGGTCTCACATCTATTCAAGGAACATTAAATGGTCACTGAGCAGACATTATATCTTGTTTTATAGTCAAAACAAGATCAAAAACTACTTCTATAATTCAAAATTTACAATCCAAAACTCAGAATCATGGGTGAAAAGTTGTTAGATTCTTCACCGTGTTCTCCAAAAACCATAATATAGAACAAACTGAAATCTCATTCAATCTATAATCTTTACACCAACAATCTCATCGTCATCACCACACAAACACAACCACCCCACCTGCCGGCTATCAAATCATCTCCCACCACCAAAGCCCACCGTTCTCCCCACACACCCACCTCCGGCTAACACGAACCCCGATGATGTAGATGAAGATGTGAAGCCACGATAACAGTGAAGGCAAGGAATCCTCCGGTGTAGATGAATGCGATGGTTCAGGTGGATGTCACAGGGAAGACGGTGGTCGCCGATGTTACAAGCGGATGCCGGTTATGCATGTCGCCACAGGGAAGACAGTGATGATTCTTGCTTTTATGATGGAGATGGTGTGCGTGGTGGGTGGGGTAAAAAATTAGGGCTTTTTTACTTTAGAGAAAATGAGAGATAATTTATATATGGTTTATAAGGGGGAAGAATCATGGTGCTACGGTGGTCGGTGGTGGTTCTATGGTGGTCTGGTCGTTCAACTGATTGTAGGTCTAGGGTTTCATCTCTAAAGATTGGGGTTAAATAAGTAAAGGGATATATATATATATATATATATATATATATATATATTACTGTTTTTATATAATTTAAATAGATTGGGTTAAAAAGACACAAAAGCCCTCATGTGTAAGGCACATGTCATACTTAAATGAAAATTTTAATTTGGTTAGTTTTAAAGGACGTAAAGTGTAACTGGTCTTGCAAATAAAGAATTGTGACTGTAATTATTAAAGTTAAAGGCTATCCGTTGTAATCTGGTACAAACATAAAGGACGAAAAGTGCCATTTACCCTTTAAATAATTATAAACACTGTCTTTCAAACTGATTAACTGGTCAGGCTTTAAATCGGCTAAATAGCCGATCTGGTTGTATACCCTTTAACCGTCTTCATTTGAGCTACTCACTTATAGGTCGTATGATTGAATTGACAAACTGGACCGATGGTTAGGCCGGGTTTTCAAATTGTTAATTTTCTTTAGAAGAAATCTTATTTACTATTTTATTTACAACTAGTTATTTTCCACCCGCGCGTTGCGGCGGGACCTAATGACTACAAAAGGCGTGTCAGCAACGGCAAACAGATACCGAATATCAAAACATAAATAAAATGACGTGGTAATCCGTCATAAAAAAACGATTTTAAATAACCTAATATATAATAATAGGACCCACACGTCCTACACGTTGGAAATTCGGTTGTTTTCAGTTCAGTTATTACGGTGCCAACACGTTAAAATATGGATGAGCTCGGTACCGGTAACGGTAGCGAAAGTACCGATCCGGAAAATCATCAAAATTAGGTACCGGCACCGAAAATGCTCGGTACAATACGGTATGGTATTTGAAGGTAAAAATCAATAAATACAGGTATGGTGCTAGACCGGTGTCGAACCGAAAGTAACGATTCTGAAAACGCCAAAAGGTGGGTACCAAATTGGTACCGAAAATGATTTGGTATAGTAAATTTGGTACCGATACGATACCTGTTCGTTTACAGGATTTGATACGATTTGCTCATCAATATTCTAAATATCCAAGTTAATATTACATGCTACAATTCATTTATTACAAAAAAAGACAAAAAAGAAAGCAAAATAAGTTGTGTATATAAAATCTCATTCAAACGAAATACAGTTTACTTACTGTGTGTATGAAAAGTAATCTAAAAGGGTGCAATTACTTGCATTGATGCGTTGCTACATGATTTGATGAGCTCGGTACCAACCGGTACCGAAAATACCGTTACCGAAATCCCCAAAAGTGGGTACCGGTACCGAATATACCTAGTATGGTACGGTTCAGTACTGGTCGATACTGGTACGGCACCGTTATTTGAGGGTAAAAATCGGTGAATACCTGTGCAGAACCGGTACCGAAAATACACCGGTTTGGTAAATTTGAGACCGGTACCTATACCCGATACCATTTGCTTATCTCTTAATAATGTTACTATTCATTCCATTCTAATTTTAAATAATTCTAATTCTAATTTTAATTTAATTTAATAATAATAAATCAGTATTCAAAATCACTATTCATTCAGTTTAATTTTTATCATATATAAATTTATGGTGTTTATGATCTCTGGTTTGTTCTTATTTTGGTTTCTTTAGTCTGCATGTATCCAACTTTATACCATTAGGAGCTATATAGAATGTGTATCTACTAATCATGTGGGGTTTCATGCATCATTGAACCATGACTGGACATGATCCATGTATGTATTGTTTATACTGTCTGGCTACTGAATCTCTTCATACTTACTTTGGCAAAGCAATTTGTCAATTTGGTGACCAACATAACCTTATTTTGACATTAAAGAACAACACATAAACAACATGCTGACAATGAGTACACCAAAAAGGGAAAAAATTGTGTTGGCAAATCATCAAACACTTGGTGTGCACCGTTTTATAAACCCAAAAATCAACCAGAATTACCAAATGACTCACCACAGACATGGAAAACTATTAAAGTTCCAAACATCGATGAAGAAATCTTACCGGTGAAATCAGCTAAGGAATCAATGCGGCCGAAGGTCCACCTGAGTAATGACTGCTATCACCAAAATCTGTCGCCTATGGTAGAGATGGTACGATGAGGAGACGGTTCTGATGAGGCTAAAAACGGCTACCGGTGACTGTGGGATGGCGACGTCGAAGCATGGTGACAATGACGATAGCGATTAAAAGAGGAGCTGGTGGTGGTGTCTGGTGTAGTACTGATGATAGAGATATTGAGAGAAGTTGAGTGAAAGTTGATTGAAATTGAGCGGTGAATTCACCTGATTGTTCATAAGATGAGTAAGATGAGGAGATAACGTGGCATGATTAAAACAACTGTGATGATGAATCATCACATTAATAACTGTTCATTCAACTCTTTTACTATCATATATAAATTTCTTATTTTGTTAATTTTAGACTTCAAACTTTTATTAATATTGTAAATTCACATACAAAAAAACAGCTTCATATCTTCTTTTAAGTTATTGAAGAAACACTGATTCTAATCTGTGTAGGCTTAGAACTAAAGAGGTGGTCTCGACAAGGGTTAATCCTTTATCACTTCTAGATCTATGACTGATGATGTTCTGAGGGTAAATCTGCAAAACAAAGAACATCGTGAAACTAGTTATGAGAAGGAGAGGTGGGGGATTCTTCTCGTAGTCACCCTCTAGCGTGAGAATAAGTATCGTCTTAAGGAATAAAATGAGTGTGTGTGTGTTAAGAGTGAGAGAATTCGAACCCTTAAACCTATTGTTGAAGGTTGCTATTATTTATAGTCGAAGAGTGTGGAAAAGGAATTGGGCTGATAGGCCTTGGGCTAGACTTCGCCAACATGGAATATCCGGTTTGTCCCATCTGACACGACAGTTAGTGTTTGCAGAGGTGGAGGGACGTTGGCGGACGGTGATTGGAGCCATGTGGTCTGCCGAATGTACTAGTTGTCGAGCCTGTTATCAATTGTGAGTGGAGATCGTACAACAATGAATGGCGTGTGCTGATTAGCTACACGTCACTGTCCTTTTGTACCATTTGTCTCCTGCACGATTGATCATCATGGGAGCTGTATGGGCTTAGCCTGGAGCACGCTTATTGGCTGCAGGTTTTTGCCACTTGTAGTGCATGTACCTTTATGAGCTGCCATGGCTACACGTGTGGCTGTAATACCCGCACAGTACCTTTGAAAAGGCTGACCTTTGAAAAAGCTGAGTGTTGTTGTGATTAGGTTTGGATATAGTCCTTTGCGTGTATAACTTGCACAAAATTTAGGACCATACCCCTTCGGTTACTTACATATACATTTAACTTTAAATTATTATAACGTTATTCGGTTTGTAAAACCAAACGTGAATGATCGGTGCAATTATAAAGTAAATATTAAGAATATAAAAAATGTTATTTGATACTCTTTGTAAACTTTAATCATACCGTACCTTTTCCTAGGTGAAAGGATTATGGGACATTAGGGAATCATATCTTGATATCGCATCTTACGGAAGGTGGGTTCCCCGTCTATTGTTCGATGCTTCCTTCCAAATGCTTTTCACTTTACAATCTGGCAAATCTGAGTTTTCTTTTATTTATTTATTTTTTATAACACGTGTGCGATGTGGATAATTACAATATCAAAATCACTCAGAGAAATAAATGCGATACTTTTGGGAGTATCTCAAATTAAATGTATATTTTTTAACCAAGTAATACTAATGGCCACTTGGGAGTATCTCAAATTAAATTTATATTTTTAACCAAGTAATACTAATGGCCAGCTATTTTTACAACATATTGTAAGGCTGTTTGGTATAGGACCGGCTTAGGGCTAGCAGGCTCCGGTGTCGGGCCAGCACACCGCCCTTCTAGGGCCGGCCTTGTCGTCTCCGGCTTGCATCCGACGCCCAAGACGGGTCTCTCTCTCTCTCTCCTTCTTTATACACACACATGACCCATCTTCAACACCCTAGGTTCATCCTCTTTAGGCCCATTCTTACACCCGCTTACGTGGACGTCTACGTGACGGAGCATCCTTTGAGAACTACCCTCCTCCATACCCCATAGTCTAAGGTTTTTTATTTTTCTTAAAAGTTATGGAAATTCAAATGACAATAAAGTATTTTAATATTTTATTGTTCTATACGCCTACATTTACAAGATACGTCTACAATATTACAATAGTTACATATGATTGGTAGGTGCGTTTGTCTTGAGGTGTTATGTATAATTTATTTTACATCTTTACATATTATGTTGTGTTTGGTTTAATAATTATTTGGATTCTGTGAAGGCCTACTCTCGATTCCTCTATGGTGCTTCTTTTGATTTTTTTCCCACCTTACATCAGGTTGCGTTTATACTAATTATTATTTTGCATGGCTTATTAGTTATTATTATTATTATTTTATTACTATATACAAATACCAAATCATGAATAATGATTTTTTTGTCTTTTAGTGCGTTTATACTCTTGCGCGCCCTGCACTTTAATGTTCTTGTCATTTAGTCAACTTTCATTTACACCACCACATCTACTCTATACTTTTTTGTCATTTAGTAAAGCTATCAAGTTTTGATACCGTAATGAATCGAATCCCAATACGTGTCGCGTGTGTAATCCCTCTAGTTTAAATACACATATTTCAATTTAGTATTTTAGTTACAAAAGGTCAGCTATTTCAGATTGATAGTAAGCTGGCTTATAAACAACGTCATTTTAGATTTATAGTCAACTTGCAATGGGGGGGGGGGGGGGGGGGGGGGTACCTAAGCGACGTTATATATTCTATTTTGGATCTTTAGTCAACTTGCACTTGGGGAGTACATCACTAATATATTAAATTTAATTAGTAGATAATAAAAACTTATCGAAAATACTTGGAAGCATGATAATTTTTAGAGTAAATGACAAAAAATCTTAAATCTCAGGGACGATTTTGGCAAAAAAGTCAGACGTTTGGATGAAAATGACAAAAAAAAAAAATCCCAAAAGTGAATAACTATTATGTACAGAAAAGTTGTTTTGGATGAAAATGACAAATATGCCCAAACCTATGGACGATTTTAGCAATTTACTCTAATTCATATATATATATATATTAATTCATAACATAACTGAGAAACAGGATATTAACGGTGACGGCGTTTGTAATTGACTTTTCTGCCCAAATTCCAATTTTGTCTTTTTGTCTTATACTTCCTTTTTACTTTTCCCGCGAGTCTTCACCACTCATAGCAAGAACCAATTTAGCTCCCCACATAAATACACATTCTTGATGGCCACCGGTAATCACCGAACCACCATGTCTGCCACTTTGCGGAAAACTGTTGTTCAAACCGGCAGCCATAAACAAAACCCGGGCTTACCTTTGATGGAGGAGTATGGTGGGCCGTGGGATGGTGGCTGTTAGCGGGTAATATGAAAAGTTCACCGGTGATTTGTTGTTTCGTCTCCGTTTTTGTCATTTTAAAACCCTAAACGACAGCCGCCGTTTGTCTTCATCCTCTACGGCGTCGATGTTGGTTCGAGAATTAGATGACGACGACGGCGGATCCATATCAGCGTCTTGACTGCAAAAAGCGGCCGACGACCTAGCCTACCTAAGAAGAGCAAAAGCACCACCGGCAACAGAATGGCAACAAAAGCTGACGGACGACGTCAATAGAATTGGCGTCTTCCCCATGTGTAGTGGCGGCTTTGTGGTTCTGTTGCAGTGGCATCAGAGGTGTTGTATGGTGGCTGTAACAGTTTTGTGGTGGTGGTGGTTGTGTTGCCGTGTTGGGTCGAAAGGTAAAGGTGATTTTGAGCTTTGGAAGACAGGGATTGCAGTCAACAAGGCAAATATTTGGTCAAACTTTGAATATAGGAGCTTTGTTGTACATCGAATAGTCCCCCAACTATCCAAAACATTTGGTTTTAGTCCTTCAAACATTTATTTTTTATTCTTACATGTATGTAGCTAACGTACGAAGTCATAACCTTTTGGTGTTGTTTGATGTTATATATTTTGTTTTCTCATCACTTTCTTTTGTACACATATGCAAGAAAAATCCCAGGCTTCCAAATCTTTTATTAATAATTTGTGATTATGATGTATTTTTAAAAACACTTTCAGTTAAATGTTAAGTGTTGATATCAGTGATGAACCAACATGACACTGACAACCCTTTAACTTTCTAAGTAATTTTGTAATCGAGTTTTCCGGTCGATGTAAAACACGTGTAGACATACTTTTATACTTACCACGACTTTATTTTGTAAGTTTTCTTTTTCGACTGCTATATCGGATCAAAAATCGGGTCGCCCCGCCGCGAAGCGCGGCTGTAACCCACTAGTTTTTATTAAGGATCAATGTTATAAGTTAGAACTGAAGAAATTATTAGATTATATATTTGCTTTGCGAAAGGACTAAACGAAATATAAAATAATTATATGAAGTAATGAAACCCATAAATAATAAACGAACGAGATTTATTAAATATAACAAAATGGAGACACAAAAGTCGATCAAGAAGATAGTTTTTTTTTTTTTTAAGTAAACTTCATAAAAAAAATAGCTAGATGGTTTCCAAACGAGTTGATCGGATGGTGGGTCATGACTCCTAAAAGCTAGGTCGGCAAGTTGACTATTCAAAGTCATTGATCTTTGTGTTAAAACTAGTTAATGCCACCGCCCGTGTTGCGGGGCGATGACCGAATAATTCTCAATCAATTAAGAAAACACTATTATAGTTTTGTTAGGAAAAAAAAAACTAAGACGACGACAAGACCGTAGTTCTGATCTCAGGGCAAAACTGTAGTTTGTAAGGATTAATGAGCGAGTTTTAGGAAGCTTCTTGACATGGAAAAAAATTAAATTCAGTCAACTAATAAAAAAACACTTTTATGGTTTTGCTAAAAAGACTAAAACGATAGCAATACTGTAATTTGAACTGAGGGCAAAGTTGTATTTGTTGACTTGGGTAAAATCGTAATTTGGCAAAAGTTAACGTGATGGCAATACTATAAATTTGAACCGGAGACAAAATCATAATATAACTTTGCACTAAGGGCAAAATCGTAATTTTAAGCTGGGGGACAAAATTATATTTTTAATTTGAACTGGGGCAAAACAAAAATTTTGAACTGAGGGCAAAATCGTAATTTTGAATAGGGGGCAAAAGCATAGTTTTATTTTGAACCGGGCAAAAACATAATTTTAAACTGAAGGCGAAATCATAATTTTTGAAACGGGGCGAAAATACAAAGTCGTCATTTTTAGTTTGGGGCAAAAACAAAAAATTATTTTCAACTGGGGCCAAAATTGTAATTGTAATATGGGGATAAAATCATAATTTTGAACCGAGGGAAAAATCGTAATTTTGAGCGAGTGACAAAAACATATTTTTTTAGCGGGGCAAAAACGTAATTTTATATTAAATAAAGGACGAAACCTTAATTTTAAAATGAATATAAAACAATAAAATTGTTGGTCGAATAAGGGAGTACTATTCCCCCAAGTTGTTTTTGTATACGTAAGGTAATCCCAATCCCAAATATAATAAAAAAACTAATAGCACGGTGTGTATCAAATTAAGGGTGGACGGTATGGTTGGGATGAGTTAGGGTGTTTGAGTTTTCTATACCTAATGATATAAAGTCATGTCAACTCCCCCCTTCACTCTTCATTTTCTACTCAAACACTATGTATGGTTCAAACACTCACTCAATTAAAAAATTAAAAAATTTGATTGTTTTTCTCTCCTCTCTCTCTCCTCCCTTTTTTCTTCTTCACATTCGGTGAGTATACACCGAAAAAACACTCTCTCTCCTACTCCCCACTCCCGATTCAAACACCCGGTGTGATTCACCGATCGGTGAATTCACTCCCCGAATGAAGTCACCGAAACCATACCGACTAACCTAAAGACCGTATGTTTTGGTTGCAAATAAACATCGGTTACATTGCTGGGTGTGGGGGCTTGAGTTGACATGTGGCGGAGATGGGCTCCATATGGTGTAGCTTGGCTGGGCGTGACTTTTTTTTTGTAGGGTGGCGTGGCTTTTTTTTTAGCTAGGCATGGCCAGCTCTATTAAAAATTTTATTTAATTAACCAGCCAATCACATTCAGCCACCTCAACCCAGCCAACGCCCCACACCAGGCAAAATACCAACGCTAGAGGGGCAACATCGAAAGCCAAGCCCACACACCGCGCTCTTATAAAAACATTGTTTAACTATGAATGACTATGTTTAGTTCTTGACATGATTGCTTTAACGTGAGTCAGTTATGTTAATGAGACATATGATTTCTAATAATGCATTCAACGGCTTTTACTTGTATTCATTGGTGAGTTCATTATATCTGATGAATGCATACATAGTGTTTTTACATTATTTACGAACATACCTTGATATAGTGTATTCATTGCATATGTTTTACTTGTATTCACCAGTGACCGCACTGGTGAAGACAACCTGTTTTTTTTAGCTGATTACAATTATGCTACCTTGTACAAAAGATCTTTATTAAACAGATCCCACGAATAACAAATGATTTATTAATCTTGAAATGATTTAAATATAGAATGAAACTATATATAAGGGTGTTTTCTTTATTGTTCTTCCCACTTAGACTATAGGGTGTGGAGGAAGATGTGGGGATGATCCTAAATATATATATATATGTGTGTGTGTATTGTATGCATATGTGTGTTTATGACAGCCCCGTCTTGAGCGTCGTAGGCAAGCCGGAGACGACGGGGCCGGCCTAGGGAGGTGGTGTGCTGGCCCGGCGCCAGAGCCCGCCGGCCCTAGACCGGTCCCAATACCGATGTCTTAAGGATCATCCACGTGAGGGTCCTAAAGAACTTAATTGCGTTTGTTTTTCTGCTTTATCCCACTAGAAGTTTAATATGATCACGAATATCACATGTCATTCACTCTCCAAAACCATGAAAGTGTGCTTTGATTTGACCGTGTGGACCAACCATGTTTAATTCGCCTCTTGTCCATACTTGACCATGTTGAAAGGCTCTGGGTCCATAGATGACAATGTTTAACTAGTTTATTGTCCAAAGTTGACCATGTTTAATTGGAGTATTGTTCATATTTTCATCATTAACTAATTATTATTTTCTACACTAAATTATGAAAGTAGTAATAATGTAATATTTGATGATGAAGATGTAGCTGCATACATTAAAATCATATATTAACATAAACAATGTTTTTTGCTAGATAAATTCAACTATGGGCTTAAAAGATATTTAGTTAGTAATAAAGGTATAAAAAATACATACATGATATTGTTACTAATGACATAATTACTAAAATAATCATGTAACACTCGCAAAACTAAAACTAATAGTGGTTACAGTGCATACTTTTGACTTTCACGAACGTGTTTAAAACATTAGGATCAAATACAAATAACAACATAAATAAAAAATGTAAGAAGGATTCTAATCCATTAATCTTAGATTTAGAGAGTTGAGATTAGTTTTAGGGAAAATCTAATCTATACTTTCTATAAAAGGAGAAATCTCATTGCCATAAGAAAAGCTGATGTGGCAGCCATAGAGGCTGTCCAACAATGTTTTTCTTATGTCATAATTGCATCATAGAGCTTAATATATAAAACAACTTTAATTTTCAAACCTCTGCTCCACATTCAAATTCAAAGCCCTGGCCCACATTTAATTTCAAAGCTCTGCTCACATATAAAAGGGCAAAGCTCTGCCCACATACAATTTTAAAAGCTCTGCTCATTCAAAATTCAAAACCTCTATCACATTTAAAATTCAAAATTATGGCTCCAGATTCAAAATTCAAAATTCAAACCATTAAATATATATAACATAATTCTATACCAGACTCCTTCCTCCTCCCAAATCCCTCACCTACCGCCTCCGTCTTTATCCGCCACACACACTCACTCATCTAATTCCGTTTTCAAATCTCAAATATCCACTCATCGTGTGCTTAATTTGTTATCGTTACTTCTAATTCATGACGGAGATGTTCCGATTCCAGCAAGTGAAGATCAAAAAATGACAATGATTATGTTCCGATTCCAGCTCCCCGTAAAGATCAGAAAACGACTCTGATGCTTTGTCTGCCATTCCAGCCTCGGTGTTGCGGAATTTATCGGATAAGTTGTATGAGAAGAGGAATAATGCTGCGCTTGAGGTTAGGGTTGATTTTTGGTTTTTTTGAGTGAATTTGAAATGTGGTGTGTTTATTAGGGTTTTTGATTGCGGTAGGCAATTGATGAATATTGAATGTATATGTTAATGAAGATATGTATGTTGTGTTGATGTAGATTGGAGCTCATCAGTTCAAGGTTAGCAATGGGGATTGCATATACACAGAAAAATTGAAGTTTTGTGAATTGAATGACAAGGTTAGCTTAGAAAAGGGAGTTTTGTGATTTAAGAGTTAAATTTTATGACTTGCCTGCTTAAGAAAAGGTATGTTTCTCGAGTCACATTCGTATTAGTTTTATACGTTATCTGGACCATAGCAATAAATCTGATGTTGATGTATGACTGAATTGCAGGTTCGAGTAGATATTGTTAAGAGAGCCTTGAGTTACCCCTTGAAGTTGATTGCACAGAATTCGGGCATCAACGGAAGTGTTGTTAGTGAGAGGGTATGAAATGTCAATTTCTTCGTATCATATACGTTTGAAAGATGTATAAAGTTAGTGAGACTGTATGAAATATTGTAATGTTATTGTTTTGACTCTTGTAGGTTCTAGCAACTGATGATGTCAGATTTGGATATAATGCTTCTACTGATACATATAAAGATTTAATGTCAGCTGGAATTATCGATCCAACTAAGGTATGTTACTGCAGCACAAGATTCTGTTAAATTGAAGGGAGTTTTGTGATTTAAGAGTTAATTTTTATGTTGCGCGACCTATTTGTTGGGTCAATTTCAGGTGGTGAGATGTTGTCTAGAGCATGCTTCATCGGTTGAAACCTCTGTTTATTGTGAAACATGTATTTGGCAAAGGTCTATTTTATGTGTTCAAACCTCTGTTTGTTGTGAACAGATGTTAGAAAATAAAACAATGGTTGATACATCTGTTACTGCAGCACAACTAAGGTATGTTACTACAGCACAAGATTCTGTTAAATTGAAGGGAGTTTTGTGATTTAAGAGTTAATTTTGTTGCGCGGCCTATTTGTTGGGTCAATTTCAGGTGGTGAGATGTTGTCTAGAGCATGCTTCATCGGTTGAAACCTCTGTTTATTGTGAAACATGTATTTGGCAAAGGTCTATTTTATGTTTTCAAACCTCTGTTTGTTGTGAACAGATGTTAGAAAATAAAACAGTGGTTGATACATCTGTTGACTTTGGTCAACAGATGGATGAAAACAGATGTTTGAAACCACTGTTTGGTTAAAACAGTGTTTTTTGGAGAAAACAGTGGTTGAAACCACTGTTGGGTTAAAACGGTGGTTTGAAACCACTGTTGGGTTAAAACAGTGTTAACCGAGGTTAAAAGGGTTAGTCAACAGAGGTTATAAGAGGGTTAGTCAACATAGGTTAAAAGTGGTAGTCAACAGAGGTTAAAAAGGGGTTAGTCAACAAAGGTTAAAAGGGTTAGTCAACAAAAGTTAAAAAGGATCAGACAATAAAGGAGTATGTATAGGTGTGATTCATTATTTTTTGTTTCTCATTTATTTTTTGTTTCAGATTTGTGGATTTATATTTGTCATCTCTCAGTCACATGATTTGAGTTATACAATTTAAAGGTATGTATTCGATGGTCTGTTTCTGTTCTTACTCTTTTCCGATTAAATATTAGTTTGTGTAGGTTGATAGTGATTCATTTTGTGATGTGATTTCTTTTATAGTCGTCTTTACCCGGTGAAGCTGTGTATGATTACGAGGGGTGTGGCATCATTGTGAGTTTAAATTTCTTCATTTTGGTTAATTTAGTGATGTTTGAGATTAACTGATTTGTGATTACGAAACAAAATGTCGTTTCATTTTAATTCGTTTCATAACCTAGGGTTTTAGTAGTTGTATTGTTAATTTGTTATGCATCTGTTTAAAGTTGATTAGATATTTAGATTTACCATTTAAGTTTGAATGTTAGTTACCGAGGAGCTGGTATTGTGTTTCTATTTTGTGAATGAGTTTTAGATCTGTACATTTAGATCACTATTAGATTTAACTGATTAGTGATTACGAAACAAAATGCCATTCCGTTTTACTTCGTTTCATATCCTAGGGTTTTGGTAGTTGTATTATTATTTGTTAATTTATTATACATCTGTTTAAAGTTGATTAGGTATTCAGATTTATCGTTTAAGTTTGAATGTTAGTCACTGATGAGCTGGTATTGTTTTTCTACTTTGTGAATGAGTTTTAGATCTATACAGTTTAGATCACTATTAGATTTAACTGATTAGTGATTACGAAAAAAATGCCATTCTGTTTTAGTTCGTTTATGTTTCTGCTTTGGAAAAGAGTTTTAGATCTATAGAATTTGGATCACTATTAGATTAACTGATAAGCAATTGCGAAACAAAATGCCATTCGGTTTTATTTCAGTTCATATATCATAGGTTTTTGGTAGTTGTATTGTTATGTATCTGTTCAAAGTTGATTAGATTAATAATTTAAGTTTTTATGTTTTACTGTTGATGAGCTGGTTTTTGTATTTCTTCTTTGAAAATGAGTTTTAGATCTGTAGAAATTAGATTACTATCAAGTTAGATCTACGATTTAACATCCGATGTGCATTTCTATGTTTGAATTGCTACAGATCGGCCTCTAATTTACGTTTTGTAAGGGAATAAATCATGTTTCGACAATCGCCACGCAGAAATGGTAGAAGTAAAGGATTAAAGATAAAGCATGTGTTGCAGATTCTGTGTATTGTTTGGTGTGAGTGTATTGTTGTTGTATCAGCTATACAACATTCTGGTAATAAGAAACCAGGATCTGCGATAAGCGTCTCCGAGAGGTTGCAAAATGATGGTAATGATGATTTGATAAAGTTAGGGAGAAAAGGCGTTTAATCCTAAGGTGGATGAAACAAATGATGACCGTCATGAAGATGAAAAGTCGATGAAAATAATGCTAAGGGGGTTCAGGACCATGATAATGAGAGAAGTGAGGAGGATGAAGGTGGCAAACAAGAGAGAATTGAAGAGGTGAATGGTGTGAGAGATGCTGATGAAAGTGAGAAGAAAAACGATGGAGAAGATAACAACAAAAAGGAGGATGCGATTGAAAAGATGATCTGGCTTGAAAATAGGAGCGTAGATGATTATAACAAGGAAGTAATGAAGACCGATGAACAAGATGGTAAACAAAAACCAAACGAATAGTGAATGTGGTGTTGTTGTGGTCTGATTGGACTATTTGGAGGTGTTAGCCTCATCTTCTAAATCTAATCCACAAAGACACGTTCTTTTCTCAATATCTATAGGGAGAGATTGAGATTGACGATGGTGGTGGTATCCGGCCAATAACAGAGGCTTCTAGGGTTTCGAGGAGCGTCGACGCTTCAAAGGAGATGGATTAACGTTGGAGGAACAAAGATGGCGGACCGACTGGCGGCGACGAAGACGACAACGGTATGGATTTTTCGATGGTCGGTGTGAAGCTTATCTGTTCAGTCTGTTCCGCAAGATCTCTCGGTTTTCTTCCGTTGAATTCCGATCGTAATGAGGTAACTTAATCATATTGTTATGTTAATTGATTCTGTTTCGATCTAATTAACTTATGTGTGCTTTATTATTATATATTTATTAATATAAGCAAGATGTCTGGATGGTGAACAGAATGAACAGAGTGAAAGTGAAGAAACCAAACCGGACATTGAAAACAACAATGAACAAGATAAGATCAGAGACGAAAACGGAAAAGGAGATGATGTTTCGAGTGAAGTGGTTGATGAATCTCAGAAGACAGCGGAAACAGAGTCGAAAGAGCAAACTGTATTTACCAACTCTACGAACATAAATTCTAACCCGAATTCAGAAGAAGGTGAGTCAACACAGACAGAGTCAACGGAGCATACTAAAAGCACGGACTCTACCAACAATGGAGCAAGTTCAGTAGAGACTGAGTCAACTCATACAGAGATTAAGGAGCAAACTGAAGGTATCAACTCTACCAACAACGAAGCAAGTTCAGAGTCAAACTCAACGCAAAATGAGTAAACACAACAACAAATTCAGGAATGTTTTCTTGGCTGCAGGGGTTTGAATTTTTAAGGTGAGTTCGTCATATATTCATGATAGCAGTTAAAATGTGTGGTAGGGGTGTTCACGGTTCGGTTCTAAACTATGAAACATGCCAAGCCAAACATCGGTTTGGTTTCATGGTTTGTTTTTATTTTACACTTTCTACAAGTTGCTCAGTTTCAAAGTTTTCAAACTGTAGTGAGCGGTTTGGTTTACGGTTTGTATATAAAACCGGACCGAACCATGTTTTTTAGTATATAATATGCTTAAATAAATTAAAAAAATGGGGGGGGGGGGGGTTTACTTAAAGTATAACTCCAGCTAGTTGATAAAATTAAATTGGCTATGCTTTGAGGAGTTTTCCTTATATTTGTGTGATTCTCAAAATATGACGTCAGATCTCGAAATGATCGGTCTGACACCGAAGGCTCTGTTGTAATGAGATCTACTCCGGTGAAGTAAGTTATTACAACATAGTTTGTTATTATTTCAGTAATTGCAAGCTATTGATTGCTAGATCTGATTAATTAGTAATGAAATTGAATGAATGTTATACGGATTTTGCTGAGAACGAGTGGTAGGTTGGCCACCGGTTAGATTTCACAGGAAAAACATGATGAAGGATTGTAAATATTTAAAGGTGGTGGTTGATGGAGCTCCGTATTTGAAAAAAGTAGATCTGGAATTATATTATTCAGGTTATCAGCAACTTTTGTGCAATTTCGAAGATCTGCTCTCCTGTTTCACCATCAGTAAGTAGATAAACTGATGATTATATATTCATATAGCTTTATTATCAGTTCAATTGTTAATATAGTGTGTTGAATATATTTATTATTGCAGGAAATGTATTGAATGAGAGGAAGCTGATCGATCTGGTGAATGGAATGGAGTATGATCCGACATATGAAGATAATAAAGAGGGAGACTGGATATTAGTTGGTGATGTTCCATGGAAGTATTTATTCATATATGTACATTAACATGTGGTTTGATCTGTAATTTAATTTGAAAATTAATCAAAAGTTTTGTGTGTGATTTGCAAGTTGTTTGTCGAATCATTTACACGAATAAGATTAATGAAGAACTCCGAAGTAGTTAATAGATTAGGTATAACTCAACTAGCTTTATGCGCTTAAGAATGCACAAGAACTAACTACTTTTTATTAATTAATTATATTTTTATTACAATTCTACATTTCGCTTGTATTTTATATGATAGTTCTGTTCATGATAATACCTGAGATTATTTTCTGATCATTTTTTACCTGGGTGATGTAGAATTTTGGAGAAGTGTTGAGCAACGCAGATTTGGACGATGGGCATCGAAGATTGAGATTTATGCATGTATACATATAATTCAATGATAACAGTTACAGGAGCTGCTCTTGTTTGTGGAATGAAAGAGAATGCTGAATGAAGTAGTCGATCATGAGGTGCAAGTCTATCTTCATGTGTGAGTACTAAATTGAAGCAACCATGGGCCCCATGTGAATGGTTTCAGATAAATATTCTTAGATAATTTTGTATAATCAAAAGATTATAATTTTTGTATGTATTGACCCATCATGAAATGAATTTGATGCGCCTCTTTTGTATGCGCCTCTTTTGTATCAGCATCTTCATTTAATATAGGTATGCAATTCATGTTTTTTATTGTTAATTTTGTGATTTTGGATGTGAATTTGAATATGAATTTGAGCAACTATAAGTAACGGTACCTGTGGATTACTATAATATTATTTAGTAGCACATATTAAAACTTCTAAAACTACCAGTGTACAACAATACCATAAAATAATGATCATAATCACTTACCTATTTAGCGTTTAACACATTTCTATTGCTATACACCTATCTATACTTCCTATCAAGATGTGTTATGCATGGTTTTCTAAAAGCCACCCGTGTTTGAACACGTGTCTTACCGCTAGTACTAATAAAAGAACACTTCTAATGCCATATGGCATTTTCTCCTCTAACATCCTTCTAATTAATGCCACATGGCATTTTCATCTTTAATTCATTTATAATATATAATAATTAATATCTAATTCTAATTTATGATTAAAAAATATACATAAGTGATCTATAATATTTAAAACTATAATTTTAGTACTTCTTAAAATAAAATAAAATAAAATAATTTAAATTACAAAAGGAAAAAAATAAAAACTGTTATCCATATATGAGATTATCTATAAAATCAATATATGAGTTTTTCGAACATATAAATAAAAGCTAAAAAAAGAGTAACTAACCAGAGGACTATCTCGCAACAAGACTAAAATTTTATTGAACTCGGTTTTAAAATGGTAGACAGAGAGAACTTAATGTTTTGAAGTTTTATAGATTAGATAATATTAAGATTTGTAGCTATATTGATTTATAATGTGTTTTCAATTTAATAGAGCTAAGAAATATATTAATTTCATTTTATACCCATTTGTGACATAGTCAATTAACCTTTAATAATGAAAAGATTTATTCATCATATATAAACATTTAACTCATATCATAACTTTACAAATACTATTTATTAATTAAATTCGCATAACAATTATTAGTAAGAAAAACAAATCTAATTTATGTCATACAAAAAAATTGGCTTTTTACCAATAATGAGAAAAAGAACAACTTAAATAATAAATTTTGTAAACAGAATTGAGGTCTTGACAGCCTCGTTTTTGAGCGGGATTTGGTGTTTTGTTTGATTTTGAAACATGTTCTAAGCATTAGTTACACACCAACTTCAACCCTAATCACTTCCCTATAAAACCCAAGCATAATCCTCACATTTTCCACTTTGCAACTTGTCTAAAACTCTCTTAAATCAGCCTCAGTCTGCTGTTAAACAGAAGTTCGAGCAGAATCATCACACTTCACTAAAGTGAGCATAACTCACTCCATACTTAGTCTTTTTCATCCATTCTTTTTTCCACTTGCTTGGAACAACCTCAGGAACATTTCCACATGTTTTCCATGGAAAACCAAGCTCAGGAATGTCACCAAAAAGGCTCCAAAGTGGACTGTTACTTTCTATTTTCACTTAAACTTTGTTAAACTTAGCTAAACTTGAGTTTATCTCATCTCAAACCTATGTACTAATGCTCATAATCAATTGAATGGTTAGTTGGGCTTAAAAACAAGGCTGAGACAAGTTAAATCAGAGGTTAAAACCTCACAAACATTTTTGTTTAGAAAGGGTTTTACCCACAAGAAGTGTTCGAGCTTGAAGCTTGATGTATGTGTGATTGTTAGACTAGCTTGGGCTATCTTTCATAAGAATCTACTCACTTCTTGATGTTTTCCATAGATTAGTTGTTCTTATTTCTCTATTTACTTGTAAGTTCTAGACCTTCCTTGTTGTTCATAACAACAAGCGTAGTGGTGAACAATAGAGGTACCTAAATGGAAGACTTGATTCTTCCTACCTCATGTATGAATTATATGACACTAAGAGGTGCCTAAATGGAGACTTTAATCTCCTACCTCATGCTTGATCTATAGGACTTGTAATCTTTATAAAATATTCATATGTTATCTATATAATCTATATAAATCTAAGTAGCTAGACTTGATGATAACTTAATAGTTACTTGTCAAGAATATGTTACATCGCCTATGACCATACACACGTTACGATTCTAATGGACTTTAATCCATGAAAACATACAAACTCTTTTGAGTTTCAATAGTGTCAAGAACATGTGCTATGTGTACAAGACGATTACTTTCATAAGTTATTTTCATGACCTTAAGCTCCAAATCCATAAACCATATGTAAACAGCTCTTAAACTCTAAATCGAACACTTTCAACTTTCTAGTCTCAACAACCTCATCACATTGGATAAATCGGAAAGCATATGCAATTTTGTGAGTATAATCAAACCCATTTTACTTTTAACACTTTTGGGTGCAACATATATTCTATTTAAACACACAAAACTCTTGAAACTATTTGAATCACTCTCTATCCATGTTAAACATGATACTATATGATGCTTGTTAATCTCGTATGTTATGTAAACTTTTCGTATATGCTCATTAACTTCGTACAAGCCTACCTTAACAATTATAGCGCTATAGGAGTAATGCACTGCCCAGTAGTCTTGGGGTATTGTTAAGTTAAAGATGTTACCTCCCATTATTCTTTGGGATAGGCTATTTTAACGCATTGGATTCTTGGGTTTGAACATATACTTGATACCGTTTCAACATACTAGTAACTTGCATATTGTGATTCATGTTGGCTACAAGCCGTTTTAATACATGTTGTAGGTTCGATAGACAAGATGATGTTAAGTGAAGAAACAAGACTTAAGGGGACTTAGAAACACACTTAGATTAATCTACTTTGTATTACATGTTTGAAACAATGTTGTTCGTATTGGATTCTTGTATGACATTTTAGCAATTTATGAAATCCGAATTTAAACTATATTGTCACATAGTGTTATGAAGTCTCTTGCATTCTATTCCATCTCATCCTGATGTTTTCGCCATCGGTTGGGGTGTGACAACGCGGGTCTATAAACTAGTAAAATAATGGAAGGGCATAAAGAGAATCTTACATTTATTGACTTTCTATCTCCCCAAGAAAGATGCATACCAATTCCCCCTCATCAATTTAAAACGTTTATAACTTTTTCATACGACATTTGTTTTTAAAAAAAATCACCATAATAACGAGAGTTTTTATTTTTAATATGAGTATGGTATTATTATACAAAAATAAAATTAAAAAAAATCATTTTTACTGAGTTTTCTTTGCATTGTGTTAAAGGTTATCCTCATTGTATCTTTGAACTGGGTTTTGGTTCTTACATTTTTTACTAAGGTTTCTATACATTGTGTTATTATCAAAACTTATAACACAATGTTAATTTGGATTCTGTCCATTGCATTTTTATCAGAACTTATAACAAAATGTATGACACAACGAAGATGATGTTATATTTGGGTTTTCTATACATTGTGTTATAGGTTCTGGTCATTGTTTTTATTCTGCTATTCATTGTGTTCTAATCTGTCGTCCATTGTGTTTTTGTTTTGTGTCCATTGTGTTTTAATCTGTTGTTCATTGTGTTTTACGTTATTTCCATTTTGTTTAGTCTGTTGTCCATTGTGTCTTTTATCTGTTATCATCGATTGTGTTTTTTGTATACTTTCCATTGTGTTTTTAGGTTGATACTCATTGTGTTTTATGTTATGTCGATTGTGTAATACACAACTGGGTTTTCTCATTGTGTTTTATGTTATGTCCATTGTGTAATACACGACTGGGTTTTCTTATTGTGTTCTACGTTTTTTCAATTGTGTCAAATACGCGATTAGGTTTTCGAATCTTATTTTTTAAAGTATAATAATAGGGTACTCATATTAAAGATAAAAAGACGCTCGATTTTATGGTATAGATTTTTTTTAAAAACAAATAACGTATAAAAAGTTATGGACGTTTAAAAAATGGGGGTGGGGGAATAGCATTTGAATTGCAAGTGCATAATCTTTTTTTTTTTTTTTTTTTTTTTTGACAAAAGTACTCTTCCCACTTGATTCCTTTTTAGACATTTGTCACTCTATAGTGTTTTCTTACACTTCTTATTTTAAATCTTTTTGTATTATAACTCAACCCGTGTTTAAAAATGCTCACTTATCTCTACATACTATTATATTCTATCATTATAAGAGACTTCTGTTAATCAACAAACAATATTATCATATCATCGTTTTTTAGATGGATATTATCCACTCATTTTCCATTTCACACACTTTTTACATTTATTTTTCATAACCAAGTAATTTATGATAATAAATTTTTTATTTCTTACATCATATTTTTTTAATAGCGTACAGTTAGTATGTTGCTAGCCGGGTTAGTAGTTACTATGAGTGACACCCGCACTTTTCGAGGTTAAAACCGTTCACTTATCTTGATTATTTCATTTACGTTTCGTTTATGCTTTAATTTTTCACGTTGTATATTTTTACCGAACACTCTTACTTAAACGAATATATATATATATATATATCCTAACCCGAAATAAATGAATATACGTAAGTAATTTCGAACCTCATTATATCGTGAAACCAAACCCAACCCGATCCCTTAATCCACTTCCCTTGTGCCCACACCATACCCAAACCTAGGGGTGAGCATGGTGCGGTTCGGTTCGGTTATTACCTATAACTGAAACCATAACCGCACATTGCGGTTATCAAAAAATCATAACCGTTCGGTTTCGGTTAATGCGGTTTCGGTTAATCGGTTATTGCGGTTAACGCGGTTTCGGTTCGGTTATAGGTCGGTTATTTTCATTGTTTCTAATGTTGGACTTTAAATGTGTGGATGGAGCAAAATTAATGCGCAAACAATAAATATACGGTTAATCAATTATATTTCACTACCATATGCATACTAATTCCAAAACAAAAGTAACACGTGTAGTCACGTGTTATGTGGAAACATACATACGAACATAAAGTGGTTTTTAAAATCGAAAGTTTTTAATCAAAACATAAAAAGTTGTAGTGCAATCTTCATCAAAGTTGGGTCATGGTTAAAAGTTAAAACATTCAAATACTTCACCAAAGATATATATTGATTAGGCCATGGTTAAGCATTTAAATACAAACTTAAAGACTTATGGTGCTACGGATTTGGCTATGTTTAAAATATTCGGTTCGGTTCGGTTATTTGCGGTTATGAAAATAAGAATAACCATAACCGAACCGCAAAAATCGGTTATTAAAAATATAAATAACCAACCCTTCGGTTATTTCGGTTATCGGTTATTTCGGTTCGGTTTTTTCGGTTACGGTTCGGTTAATTCGGTTGTATGCTCTCCCTACCCAAACCCCTCCCACGCAAACCCACATTTGGCCCACTTGAAGTGGCGGCCCAAACAACCCAAACCCTTGAACTTGTGGCCCAAAAGGTGTGTGGCCCAAGAAAAACCCAAACCGCCCTCACACTTATATGTACGTATGTATGCAAGTTTTAATCATAAGTCTCCCTCTAAACCTACAACCCTAATTTACGATCTACTGCTCTCTTCTTCTGCTCCTTCTTGATCGACGAAGACATCAAGCCTCAAATCTATTCGGTTCAAGCCTAGATCGATCCGTCTCACTTCTTAGTCTCTGGTAACATATTTAGTATGCTAAAATATGATAATTTTATGAAACATGGTTGTGTTTCCTGTTTTCCTTGGATTCTTGATGTTCTATGATGATTAATTGTAGTCTAGGGTTGCTAGGGTTCATGTTTGTTTGGTGTTATGATTGGTTATGAGAAGTATTATTACTACGGTTTGAATCTTGCATGATTTTAGTTTGAATCTTGATGGTTTTTGATGAACTAATTGATACCTGACTTAATTTAGGATGATAACCTACTGTGATTAAGGGCTTTAAGTTATTGGGTTCATAAATTAATCTTTGATGGGGTTCGGGTAACAAAACGGGTTGTGTCCAGAACATTACAGCCAACTTTAATCGGCTGAAACCGGGTAAAAAGTTATTAAAAGTGATGTTTCTTATAACACCCCGACCGCGTAAAACAACAAATCACGGCGGAAACGTCGGGGAGTCATGTCACATAATTAATTTGTTTCACAACACATGATATTTGAAGTTTTGTTTTATTGATTACATACATCACATTGTCTTAGATTAAACAGAAACAAAGTTCAAACATATAGTCTTTCATATTTTAGGTCACTAAAGCCCGTGTCCAATCCTACGTGAAGCATGATCATATCATCAAACAACAGCTCCTGAAACATATGTGAAAAGAGAGTCAGCATAAAAAGCTGGCGAGTACATAGGTTTGGTCAGTGTGTCAATTTCATGGCATTGTATACATATTGTAATACCTCTTCCGACTACAAAAGTCGATAAGTGAAACCTTGTGTCAAAAAGTGTTTAGTATTGCAATATAGTTAATCAACTAAAATATGTTGATTAATGTCTGTGAAAACTTTATAGCCATGAATCTTAACCAAATAATTCTTTTTTTGTAAAACCGAGTAGTAAATTGATTTAAAAGAAAACTTCGTTTGGTTTATATCTTTAAGTGAAAATTGTTATGTGATATTGTTTGAGAACATTTGTCCTTGTTATAAACCAATTGTTAAATCGTCCGTGTTATAAACCATTCGTCCATGTTATAAATCATTCGTCCATGTTATAAACCATTCGTCCATGTTATAAACCATTCTTCAATCGTACGTGTTTTAATTGTGAAAACTTTTGGTCGTTCTTTAATGAATACATTCAAACCTGTGTTTGACTCGTCTAGACCACCAAAGGGTTTGTTAAAATAACAGTTTCTGTCGTTCCCCATACTATCCACCAACTCCAGTGGACAGCCTGGTAACGGGGTTGTCAGTCCTATGGTACCATAACATACTACTGGTCGGCTTGATCAATGTTAATGAATGTCATTCGTGTTATGAATTAACACACTAACAAGTTCGTTCACATTATTGAAATCGTCATGTTTTATATAAACCATAGGATTTGAAAATAAGAATATGCATATATATTTCACCCCAAAACAATTGAAGGCATAAAAGAGGGGACTATGTACTTACACATTTGCGTTCCTTTCAAATCTCTATATGATGTTTGGTTCGAGTCTCGACCTACAAGTGTTCTATTTCTGTTAGACACTTAGGTTTGTGCTTGATTTTCGTACAAGTCGTTCATCTTGAATTCATTATTAGATTTGTATTTGTTTGTTTTCTTTGTTCGTATTTAATATATATTTACATCATATATATTTTATGTCTGGGTTATGCCTGATAACCTAGATGACCACGTAATTTGTCTGGGTTATGCCTGATAACCTAGATGACCAGGTAACTCGTTTGGGTTATGCTGTCACACCCCTTTCTAAGGCGGAAGCACGAGGTGTGATCATGAAAGGTTCTCATTGCATACGAATGGTAAATGTGACACCCCAGGAAAACCAGGAAAACCATGCAACTAAACTAGCTTCCTCAGTGAGTACGTGCTAAATTTCGGGACGAAATTTCTTTCAACTTGGGGATAATGTGACAATTCGTATTTCAGAACCTATCTTTGTGTTAATGTAACGTATGTGAATCTATGTGATTTTATGAACTTTGATGATAAATGGAATATTATGTTATTATGTTATCTGGTTATGTGAATGCATGTATGTATGTAATATTATTCCACGAAAACAAACGGATCACATAACACTTGGCCAATCGCACAAGCCCATTCGGGCTACACTCATTACATTCGGATCAAGGGCAGCCCATGATGGCTCGGCCCACTCTCTCTTTACACGCATAACAATTAGGGGAAGGGTATACTCCTCAGTTGTTGCTAAACACTTCACACACACGAACCCTAGCATCTCTCTCTCGAAGCCGACGCCAAACAACATCCTATTCCCATCGAAGCTCTTGATTCGGATCACTCTCATCTTATCTTAATCGGTTAGTTATTCATGATTTGTGTTTTGTAAATGATGTTTATGTGATAATGTTTGTGTGAACCGGATGTGAATGATGAAGTTTAGTGTTCATGAAATCGGCTAAGCATATATGAATTAGTTAATATTCATGTTAATCGGATTGCATATTGTGGTTCTAAGAATTGAATGCTTGTTAATCGGTTGGATGTATGTAATCAGCCTTACATGGGTTTGAATCTGAATGAGTTGCTTGTGTTAGTACAAATCATAATTATTAATGAATGAGAAACCGAATGTTTGATTATTCGACTGTGACATGTTTAAGATAGGATGTTTGCTAGTGATCGAGATTACGAATCATGTCAATATGTTAGGTGTTGATAAGTTGTTGTTCATGATTTTGGTTAGTTAGGGTTCATAAGAATTTTGAGATAAAAACCTTGTTTTGATCGATATATGGTTTGGTTAGAACTATTGATTCTGTTAATTGATTTTATGCAAATTTGGAAACTGTTAAAGTGGTCAAATGAGTTGATTGAAATCTGTAACTGATTGCAAGATTTTAGGGATAATAAAACCAATCGCACAAGTTTCCTTGATCGCACAAGGACCCAAAGCACACAAGATCAGGTCGCACAAGACCTGATCCGATCACACAAGTGCCATACGCACAAGCTCAGTCGCACAAGGCATTCATAGTCGCACAAGACTATTGGATCGCACAAGTTGTATTTTGTTATTTTGTTTGGGCCGGGTATATGTTGGGCCGGGTATATGTTGGGCCGGGCTAGTTCCGATCGCACAAGCCATCCGGATCGCACAAGCCATCCGGATCGCACAAGAGAGTCCTTTTTTTTTTATCTATTTGGGCCATTTACTTACTGAACTACTTATGTTATTGGGCTGCCTGTTTATTGGGCTTCATCTTTCGGGTCGCACAAGTTTAGACATTTCATGTTTAACTGTTTTGCTTGACATGTATTATGTGTTTGCCATGATCAACACGTGTTCACAACTTGTTAAATTATGTGTAATCATACGTGCACCTAGACCTGACTTGTATGGTAACCATGTTAGGACGTGGTTGACCTCTAGCAGCTCGATTGACCTTTCGTTTATCTGCTGAGATAACCGAAGGTGAGTTCACACTTTCTACAAAGCATGGGATTCCCAGGGGTTGGGAATGGGTTAAGGAATATGGATTCCTCGTCCTTTCTTGGGTAGGACAGTACTGGTTCAGGAATGTAATTCCTCGTCCTCATGGACAGTTAACTTTCACTAGACCAAAACTCTATCACGAAGTCCCTCCTTTTTATATCGACTTAATCGCCGAGGCCAATGGCGAGCGGGTCATTAGTTAGATAGCGCTATTTAGGTCTGACAAGCCTCACCGTGCCGCAAAGGACGGGCGTGAACTAATGGATCTGGGCACGTCAATGATGATAGACATTGACAGTTCAGGGCACATAAACATGACTACAGTCAGCAGTCGATATGGTAACGAGTCTAGTAGTATACATGGGGTAGCCCCCACGGCCGAAAAGCCAGATAACTAAACATGGGGTAGCCCCCACGGCTGGATTGCCAGAGTAACCGGGAATAAACAAATCACGTTTTCAACTATGGGGTAACCCCCACGGCAGGATGTCAGTTAAAGGAAACTGTTTTTGGAACAACTTAAAACGAACACCCAACTGTGAACTCGCTCAACATTATTGTTGACTCGTTACTACATGCTTTGCAGGTCAATAGGTACTTAGCTGGAGCTTTCATGGGGAAGAGTCGTTGTGGGACATGGACAGCTGTGTGCCATGTTAAACTTTGAAACAATTGAACTTATATTTGGTTTTGGATTTAATCATTATGCTTCCGCTTGCAGCTTAAACTATGTTTGTTTTGGACACCAATTGTATTGGTTGGACTTTTATAATTATTTACTTGCTTGTTCAATATGATTGGTGGCTGGATCCTGGTCAGTCACGCCTCCAAGCGGTGATACTCCGCGTGTGAATTTTGGGGGTGTGACAGATTGGTATCAGAGCCAATGGTTATAGAGAACTTGGTTTTAATAAGGGAAAACGTTTTTGTTAAAACCAGACTATAATCTGTACAGTGCTCTACGATCCACAATGACGCTTCGCTTCACGTGCAAGGCTCGACATTCTAGGTGATATGGTTTATGTTTATTGCCTACATGCTAGATTACATAGAACTTTGCTTATGGTATACTTAGATAAACGTAGCCACTGTTAATTGAAAACACGAGTGTGCTTACTCTCTTCTGTCATCGCACTTTTGCGAACCCCTCTCACACATGTTTCTCTTGATATGAAGATCATGTCTGGACGCGTTAACATGACACAAGCCCAGTTGACTGCTCTGATTAACGAACAGGTTGCTGCGGCACTTGCAGCCGCACAAGCAGGAGGTATACCCTGCAGTTTAAAACTCATTCTAGGACCTTTAGGTCCTACTCTCGTGAACCTACCTTTGTGTTAAACTTTGTCCTTTCTTACACCCACAACAGGTCAACATGCACAACCTCCTGTGTGCACCTTCAAAACTTTTATGGACTGCCGACCCACTACTTTCAGCGGCACTGAGGGAGCTGTAGGTCTCCTCCACTGGTTTGAAAAGCTCGAATCTGTGTTCGAGATGTGTGAATGCCCTGAGGCTCGCAGGGTGAAGTATGCTACCGGTACTCTAGAGGGTTTAGCGCTCACGTGGTGGAACGCTCAGGTTCAAATGCTGGGGTTGGTTGCTGCTAACGCCACCCCATGGAACAACTTTAAGGAAATGATCAAGGAAGAGTACTGCAATCGTGATGAAATTCACAAATTGGAAGTCGAGTTCTTCAACCTCAAGATGACGGGGTCGGAAATTGAAGCGTACACGAAAAGATCGAATGAGCTTGCTATTCTGTGTCCTACTATGGTGGACCCTCCAATTAAGCGTATCGAACTATACCTCAAGGGCTTAGTGCCAGAAATCCAAAGTCATGTGACTTCGGCTAACCTCGCCACCATCCAGCAAGTTGTTCAACTAGCTCATCGTCTCACTGATCAGGCGGTGGAGCAGAACAGGTTACCAAAGCGCATAGGTGCTGCAACAACTTCAGATGCTCCTAGTGACAACAAACGGAAATGGGATGGAGCTTCAAGCAAAGGTTCAACTTCTGTTCAATCTCAGTCTCAGCAGAGAAGGACTGACGACTACAAGAGTCCTAGTCAGCAATCATCTGGTAGTCAAAGTCATGATGGGTACAAGGGAAATCACCCCAAATGCAATCGCTGCAACCTACACCACAGCGGGCCATGCACCAGGGGTAACTGTCATCGGTGCAACAAGCCAGGTCACGCCGCAAAGGATTGCAGGAGTTTATACCCCGCAAACCAGAATCGTCAGCAACAACAAGCCCCACAGAACCAACGCCAGCAGCAGCAGCAGCAAGGTAACAACAAAGGGTGCTTTCAGTGTGGAGCTGAAGGCCACTTCAAGAGAGATTGTCCCCAACTGAACAGGAACCAGAACAACAACAACAATAACAACAACCAGGGGAATGGAAACAATGGGGGTAACAACGGAAATGGTGCAAGGGGTCGTGTGTTCGTTATTGGCCAGGGAGAAGCGAGGAATGATCCCAATGTTGTGATGGGTAAGTTCCTACTCGACGAATTTTATGTTACAGTTTTATTTGATTCGGGTGCTGATACTAGCTACGTGTCCCTAAAAGTTAGTCAAATGCTTAAGCGTACCCCAATACTATTGAACCCCAAACACACTGTAGAGCTAGCTAATGGTAAAAGTTTAGAGGTCACCCACGTAGTCAAGAGTTGTAATCTTGTTCTTGCTGGTCACACTTTCTCTATTGACCTCCTTCCTATCACTCTGGGTAGTTTCGACGTTGTCATTGGGATGGACTGGTTATCCCAACACCAAGCAGAGATTCTTTGCAACGAAAAGATTGTCCGTATTCCTCGACCAGGGATGAACCTCTATTGATTCGTGGCGACAAGAGTGGTGCTGTTGTGAGCATCATCTCCTTCCTTAAGGCCCAGAAATGTCTGCGAAAGGGCCACACTGCTATTCTGGCTCTCGTTACTGACACCTCGAAGAAAGAGAAGAAGATAGAAGATTTTCCGATTGTACGTGACTTCCCTGAGGTATTTCCTGAGGAACTACCTGGCCTTCCGCCTCATCGCCAGGTCGAATTTCAGATCGAGCTAGCTCCTGGAGCAGCACCTATAGCTCGTGCACCTTATCGCCTAGCTCCATCAGAGTTGGAAGAACTCTCTACGCAACTACAAGAACTCTTGGATAAGGGTTTCATTCGTCCTAGCTCTTCACCATGGGGAGCTCCAGTGCTATTCGTGAAGAAGAAAGATGGTACCTTTAGAATGTGTATCGACTACCGCGAACTCAACAAGGTGACGGTGAAGAATCGCTATCCTCTTCCACGCATCGACGACCTATTCGACCAGCTGCAAGGGTCGAGCTTTTACTCGAAGATTGATTTGAGATCAGGATATCACCAGCTGAGAGTCCGGGAAGAGGACGTCTCTAAAACAGCCTTTAGAACTCGTTATGGACACTATGAGTTTATGGTCATGCCTTTTGGGCTGACAAACGCACCTGCGGTCTTCATGGACTTGATGAATTGAGTGTGCAAGCCTTACCTGGACAAGTTCCTCATAGTTTTCATCGACGACATCCTGATCTATTCGAAGAGTCAGGAGGAACATGAGCAGCATCTACGACTCATTCCAGAACTTCTTCGAGCAGAACAGCTGTACGCCAAGTTTTCAAAATGCGACTTCTAGCTTCGTGAAGTCCATTTCTTAGGCCATGTGGTAAACAAGGATGGGATTCACGTTGATCTATCCAAGGTAGACTCGATTAAGAACTGGCCTGCACCTCGTACACCAACGGAAATTCGCCAATTCTTGGGCTTGACAGGTTATTACAGAAGGTTTATCAAGGATTTATCCAAGATTGCACAACCTCTCACCTCACTAACGCAGAAAGGCGTTGTTTATCGATGGGGAAATGCATAGGAATTAGCATTTCAGCACTTAAAGGATAGACTCTGCAGCGCACCTATTCTTTCATTGCCAGAGGGCACAGACGACTTTGTGGTTTACTGCGACGCATCAATTCAGGGTCTTGGTTGTGTCTTGATGCAACGGGATAAAGTTATAGCCTACGCCTCACGCCAACTCAAAGTTCATGAAAAGAACTACACTACACACGACTTAGAGCTGGGAGCTGTTGTTTTTGGGCTTAAGATATGGAGACATTACCTGTACGGTACCAAGTGCGCCATTTACACCAATCACAGGAGTCTCGAGCATATCTTCAAACAGAAGGAACTGAATATGCGACAACGACGATGGGTCGAGCTACTGAATGACTACGAATGCTCGATCAGGTACCACCCAGGCAAAGCCAATGTTGTGGTTGACGCCCTCAGTCGAAAGGACTCTACGCCTAAGCGCGTACGAGCTTTACAACTCACTATACAGTCTGGTCTTCCTTCCCAGATACGAGATGCTCAGGTAGAAGCATTGAAACCAGAAAACATCAGGGCTGAAGCCCTGCGTGGATCAAGGCAACGATTAGAACAAAAGGAAGACGGTGCTTACTACGTAACAGGACGCATTTGGGTCCCACTTTATGGCAACCTATGAGAGCTTGTGATGGATGAGGCACACAAGTCTCGCTACTCAGTACATCCTGGTTCGGATAAGATGTACCACGACCTCAGAACTACCTACTGGTGGCCTAGCATGAAGGCCCACATAGCAACCTACGTCAGCAAGTGTTTGACTTGTGCGAGAGTCAAGGTAGAATACCAGAAACCTTCAGGCCTACTCCAACAACCTGAGATACCACAATGGAAATGGGAACAAATTTCCATGGATTTTGTTACTGGCCTACCTAGATCTCAACGTGGTAACGATACTATTTGGGTGATCGTGGATCGACTCACAAAGTCTGCACACTTCTTGGCTATCAAGGAAACGGATAAGTTCTCCACTCTAGCAGACGTATACCTTAAGGAAGTTGTCTCGAGGCACGAGGTGCCCACCTCTATTATCTCGGATCATGATGCACGTTTTACTTCAGAACTGTGGCAAGCAATGCACAAGTCCTTTGGCTCACGTTTAGATATGAGCGCAGCTTATCACCCGCAAACGGATGGGCAGTCTGAACGCACAATCCAGACCCTTGAAGACATGCTTAGGGCATGTGTGATTGACTTTGGCAACGTCTGGGAAAAGCATCTGCCACTTGTGGAATTTTCGTACAATAACAACTACCACACCAGCATTAAAGCTGCTCCGTTTGAGGCATTGTACGGGCGTAAATGCCGGTCACCTCTTTGTTGGGCAGAGGTGGGAGATAGTCAGATCACTGGTCCAGAACTTATGGTAGACACAACAGAACGAATTGCTCAAATACGACAACGAATGGCGGCAGCTCGTAACCGTCAGAAAAGCTACGCCGATAAGGGCAGGAAACCACTCAAGCTCCAGGTTGGGGAGCGAGTACTACTCAAAGTTTCACCCTGGAAGGGTGTGGTTCATTTTGGTAAACGAGGCAAACTTAACCCACGATACGTTGGACCGTTCGAAATCATAGAGAAAATAGGCAAGGTGGCCTACAAACTGAACCTACCAGCAGAACTCAGTGCAGTTCACAACGTTTTCCACGTGTCGAATCTGAAGAAGTGTCTGTCAGATGAGACCCTTGTAGTTCCCTTGAAGGAGCTCAGTATCGATGAACAGTTACGATTCGTCGAGGAACCAGTTGAAATCATGGACCGGGATGTTAAGGTCCTCAAGCGCACTAGAATACCTCTCGTTCGAGTTCGTTGGAACTCACGTCGCGGCCCAGAGTTCACCTGGGAACGCGAAGATCAGATGAAACAAAAGTATCCCCAACTGTTCACAAACAGTACAACCACTATTGAGGCTGAAGCTACGGAATTTCGGGACGAAATTCCAGATCAACGGGGGGAGGATGTGACACCCCAGGAAAACCATGCAACTTAACTAGCTTCCTCAGTGAGTACGTGCTAAATTTCGGGACGAAATTTCTTTCAACTTGGGGATAATGTGACAATTCGTATTTCAGAACCTATCTTTGTGTTAATGTAACGTATATGAATCTATGTGATTTTATGAACTTTGATGATAAATGGAATATTATGTTATTATGTTATCTGGTTATGTGAATGCATGTATGTATGTAATATTATTCCACGAAAACAAACGGATCACACAACACTTGGCCAATCGCACAAGCCCATTCGGGCTACACTCATTACATTCGGATCAAGGGCAGCCCATGATGGCTCGGCCCATTCTCTCTTTACACGTATAACAATTAGGGGAAGGGTATACTCCTCAGTTGTTGCTAAACACTTCACACACACGAACCCTAGCATCTCTCTCTCGAAGCCGACGCCAAACAACATCCTATTCCCATCGAAGCTCTTGATTCGGATCACTCTCATCTTATCTTAATCGGTTAGTGATTCATGATTTATGTTTTGTAAATGATGTTTATGTGATAATGTTTGTGTGAACCGGATGTGAATGATGAAGTTTAGTGTTCATGAAATCGGCTAAGCATATATGAATTAGTTAATATTCATGTTAATCGGATTGCATATTGTGGTTCTAAGAATCGAATTCTTGTTAATCGGTTGGATGTATGTAATCGGCCTTACATGGGTTTGAATCTGAATGAGTTGCTTGTGTTAGTACAAATCAGAATTATTAATGAATGAGAAACCGAATGTTTGATTATTCGGCTGTGACATGTTTAAGATAGGATGTTTGCTAGTGATCGAGATTACGAATCATGTCAATATGTTAGGTGTTGATAAGTTGTTGTTCATGATTTTGGTTAGTTAGGGTTCATAAGAATTTTGAGATAAAAACCTTGTTTTGATCGATATATGGTTTGGTTAGAACTATTGATTCTGTTGATTGATTGTAACAACCCTCATTAAAAGTTATATTTATTTAATTAAATTGTCCAAAAGAAAACCCTAATTGAGAAACCCAAGTGATTCTGTATAAACCTTAAAATTTTCAGAACATTTGGAATCAGGATTAGGGCCCCTAAAACTAAGGGGGGTAAACCCTAGTTATAGTTATCTACTGAAAATGCTGTAAAAAATGAGAATTAACGAAATGTCGACTCAGCAGGCCTATACTAGTGACAAGGCTACCCTAGGGTAGATTGGTACCCCAGGCGAGTCGCG
This sequence comes from Helianthus tuberosus, assembly GCA_030545235.1. Taxonomy (NCBI): domain Eukaryota; kingdom Viridiplantae; phylum Streptophyta; class Magnoliopsida; order Asterales; family Asteraceae; genus Helianthus; species Helianthus tuberosus. The sequence goes on along the minus strand of CM060402.1, from coordinate 68,340,163 downwards.
ACAGGATCAGCAACATCTCCCGCGACACGCGGGGGAACTCATTTTCACGTTTAAATAGGACAGTCTGTTTCATGCAATTGAGTGTTCTTTCGACGTTCACATTCGAATTGTACGCTGAGTTATAGTATAATCACTACAAAAACACACACTGATCACGAAGTGCTGCCACAATTCAGGGTAATAACTCGATCGCTGCTACGATTCAATGTCCGATCGATTAAACTATCCAATGGATGTTTAAGTGCTGCCCACATTAGGGTTTATGCTTTGTCATTCGTCGTTAAATCGATGGATGTTTATGTATCGCACTTTGTCATTCGTTGTGAAGGTTTTAATCTCGTGAGTTATCGTAAATGCTGTATTAATTTACTAACCTAGTTTGTGTGCATGATTATTTAAACTAGGTTATCAAGGCTAATCAGTAGAATAAGCTCTGTTAAATCTACAATGTGAGTCATTCTCTTTTTATCAAATCTATTTACAAAAGCATGTTTATTTTCAAAGGTTATAATTACAGGGATTAAGTCTATGTAATCTGAAATTACTGCCAGTATGTGGGGGGATGTGCACATAGCTACTAATTATTTATCATTTGTGGGTGAACGGACCCAACAAGTGATATGTCCACAGTCACAAGTCCGGTCAAGTGACAACTGGGTCAGTTAATTCAAAAGATAGAGACATTGTAATCGCTCTTAATACTGTAAATTATAACAAACGAGTCGTTTTAGCAAAATGAATGATTCACTCAGTATTTCCCGCTGACAAAACCTTTTTCAAACATGTTTCAGGTGATCTGTTGTGATCCAGGAAAAGTGCCGTGAAGCACTAAAAGCTTAAGGAAGTGGCTCAGTATAAAAATAAAGAAACATGTTTTGTAAAATAAAAGATTTCTTTTGTGAAATCTCAAGATTGTAAATTACGGGTTTTATCCCGAATTATGAAATAAAATAATCGGGAAATATTTCAGTTTTAAAAAGATCCTGAAGAAACTTCCGCTGTTAATTAAATACCACGGGATTTCTGTCCCGCGGCTCCTGAAACGGGTTAAACCGAGTCGGGGCCGTGACAGAAATAAGGTGGTATCAGAGCCACTGATCTAAGCCTATTAAGTATTTAGAAATACTTAATTTTTACTGATTGCCAAGTATGTGATTATATGTTTTATTAACTGATTATTTGTTAATTACAGTATGGGTAAACAAAAGCTGTCAAACATCTATCTTAAACTAGATAGGTCATCCAACGAGAAGGGAAGTTCATCCCAAACAAAACCTTATGAAATTCCTGAAGAATGAATATTTGTGAGAAAGGCACATTACGAGAAACCACTTTCTCCTAATAAAAGAAGTTTGATTATTAGGAAAAGTCAGGAGGAATTAAGGAAAAACCGAGAGAAGAAAGTTAAACAGGAAACCCAGGATTTAATCAGTAAATCACCTTGGGAGGACAAATTAGATGAGAAATGGGCAGATCTTTATATGCTAGCTACAGTAGCAGAAAATGCAAATCTCTAAATACTCAAAAGTTTTAGTACTTTTATTTTCTAGAAACCTTATTTAGTAAATAAATAAGTTTACAATAAATCATAGTAAAATTTACTTGTCAGTTGTTTTATGTATGTGATAATATTTACGGGTTATCTATAAAATTTTAACATTTGGTATGTATTTTGCATATATGCTAAACAGCATGAATGAGAGATATTAGAAGGTTTAGAAAATCTTAACCTCTATCCTGTTAAGATAGAAGTTTCCAAGGAATTCACCGGTTATTTCGCTGATAAAGAAGAACCCATGGAATTTCAATCCAAACCACTGGTAAAACCTAAACCCAAGAAAAGAAGCAGATTTGTGGGCTGGAGGCGTGTACGAAGGAAAAAGCCAGCAACAAGAAAGGTTACCAAAACTGAAGATCCAAAAGACAAAGGGAAAGGGGTAGAAATTGAGGAAAATGTTAATCAAGTAGAGATAGAAGCTGAAAAGAGTTTTAAACAAACAGAAAGAGAAATCGGAGAAAGTTCTAGATAGAAACAGAAAATGACTCCTTGGGAAGTTTTAGATCATAAACTAGTAATGAGTGACCTCATCGGACCTGCCGATGGAAACCTTGAACCAGCTAATCCAAACCTTATATTTACTGAAGAAGATCTTTTTAGCTACCCGCTAGAAGTTCCAATTCCAATCAATCTGGAACCTGCTATTCCAGATCCTATTGTCCAACCTCAACCATTACCAGTAGAATTAGATGAATGGTGGACAACTGATTGGCAATACCAAAATCTTTTAAACAACCCTGATACATTTTTCCCACAAGTTGACCCAGAACCTCCACTATACCCAACTATGAGCCCGGAGAATCTGACGGAACTTCGTCTTTGGGGCGAAGAGTTAATTGATGCTGGAAATATGATTAGGGATGTTGGAGAAAGAGTTACTTGGAAATATGACGAAAGGGAGCGTCGTTTTTAAGAAATTAGCTGATCAGATAATGGGAGTTTGCAGGAATATGTGTTAATAAATAATCATAATAACCAGTATGTGTAATAACTTAACAATAAAACGCTGTATGATAATCGTGTGTACGAGGCATAATATAATATATAAAAATGAAACTTGTGAAATCGATAATTTTGGTTATATATATTAATGTGATTATGTGCAAACTGTTTTATTATATTTGTATTTATACTAATTATTTATATAAAATTAATTATCAGATGGCAAACCTTGGTAATGAACCAGGAAATGAAGTTAATCAGTCTGAGCAACATCCAAGAGATCAATATATGACTAGATAAGATATTGAAAATATTGTTGCTCAAGGGATAGCCAATGCTATTCCAGCAATCGTTGCTGCTGTAAAGAATCCAATTGAACCGCAACAAATCGTTCCTAGTAAACGTATTTCTGAAGATAATTTCAGTAATAGTGTAAACGGAGGCAATGATCATGTTAATCATAATGGGGAACCACATCAAGCTCCATTACCTAAGAAAATGAAAAATGCAACACCTGGTTGCACTTTCAAAGAATTCCTTGCTTGTAAACTCACTGAATTTGCAGGCAATGAAGGAGCAACTGCATCACTGCGTTGGTTAGAGAAAACCGAAGCAGTCATTGCAATAAGTAAATGTGCTAAAGATGATCAGGTTATGTACGCATCAAATCTCTTCAAGGAAGGAGCACTCGAATGGTGGAACACTGTGTTACAATCAAAAGGAAGAATAATAGCTTATGCTATGACTTGGGAATAATTTAAGGGTTTTGTAGAAAGAAAATTCTGTCCCGAGTATGAAAAGGAACAGATGACAAATAAGTTTCTAAATCATCGGATGATGGGTGTAGATTGTCGCGGTTATACTTCGACATTCTTTGAATATGCTAGAGTGGTACCAACGCTAGCTTCGCCAGAACCGGTACTCATTTCTCGCTACATTTGGGGACTGATTAGTGAAATCCGCAACATCGTTAAAGCTGCGAGACCTCTCACTATTGACGATGCTGTGGAATTAGCTAATACCCTAACCGATGAATTGGTACGCACACAAGATGAAAACAGAAAGAAGGAATTGGCTCATAAAATTACCCAAGGATTTCGTATGGGTAATAATAACAGCTTCAAGAGAAGAGGAACAGGGCAATCTTCAACTTTGCCGTTCTGTCAAAATTGCAAAAAGAAACATTTTGGAAAATGCAAGGTATATTGCAATTTTTGCAAAACTGTAGGGCATCGTGAAGAAAATTGCAGGAAGAAATCCATAATTTGTTACAATTGTGGAGAGGCAGAACATTTCAAAACAGAATGTCCTAAATTGGTTAAACCAGCAGACAACAAAGCTAAACCAGCTGACGGAACTGTTAAGAAGAATGTCAGGGCATTTCAGCTAACCACTCAAGAAGCAGAACTCATCCCAGAAGTGATAGCGGGTACGTTCTTAGTTCACAACATTTACGCCAAAGTATTATTTGACTCTGGTGCGAACCAAAGTTTTATAAATACTTCATTCTGCCAAGCTCTTAATTTACCTTTAACCAATATTAGGCAGATTTTTACAGTTGAAACGGCAGACGGGAATTCAGTTAAAATAGATAAAGTTTTGCAGGAAGAAAATATAGAACTTTTAGGACATAAATTCTCTGCAAAACTATTGCCGATGAAGTTAGCTGAATTTGATGTTGTATTAGGAATGGATTGGTTAGTAGCCAACCATGCTCGAATATTGTGTGATCAGAATTCCATAGAAATTCAATCAACCACCGGAGAAGTAATTAGGATTACAGGAGATAAACCACGTAAGCCCATGAAGTTCATATCAGTAATGAAAGTTGCTAATTATGAACGAAAACAAGGAATAGTGTATATGATTTCGGTAATCATTAGTACTAAGGGTAAAGAACTTAAAGAAATTCCTGTAGCCTCAGAATATCCAGATATATTCCCAGAAGATTTACCGGGATTACCTCCGGATAGGGAAGTAGAATTTAGGATTCATCTAATTCCAGGAATCACACCAATAGCCAAGGCACCTTATCGGTTAGCACCCACAGAAATGTTAGAACTGAAAAAGCAATTAGATGAATTACTAAGTAAAGGATTCATACAACCAAGTTCATGCCCGTGGGGAGCACCAGTATTATTTGTTAAGAAAAAGGATGGTTCAATGAGAATGTGTATCGATTATAGAGAATTGAATAAGGTTACAATTAAGAATCAATACCCATTACCTAGGATTGATGATCTGTTTGATCAACTTCAGGGGGCTAGATATTTTTCTAAGATAGATTTACGCTCCGAATATCATCAATTGAAGGTACAAGAAGAAGACATACCTAAAACTGCTTTCAGAACTAGGTATGGTCATTATGAGTTTACAGTCATGCCCTTTGGGTTAACGAATGCACCTGCTGCATTCATGGACATGATGAATAGGATCTGTAAACCATATTTGGATAAATTTGTAATTGTTTTCATAGACGATATACTCATTTATTCCAAAAGTCAAACAGAGCATTGTGAACACCTTCATGCACTCTTAACTTTGTTAAGAAAAGAAAAGCTTTATGCCAAATTCTCGAAGTGTGAATTTTGGTTGCAAGAAGTGCAATTCTTAGGACATATGGTGAATCACGAAGGTATTCACGTAGATCCTGCTAAGATAGAGGCAATCACCAATTGGAAGGTTCCACAAACAGCAATGGAAATTAGAAGTTTTATAGGTTTAGCTGGGTACTATAGACAGTTTATTAAGGATTTTTCCAAGATAGCTGTTCCATTAACTAAGCTAACCTGTAAAGCGGTTAAGTTTGAATGGGGACCAAAGCAAGAAGAAGCTTTTAGAATATTAAAGCAGAAATTAACAAATGCACCAATCTTAGCCTTACCAGAAGGAACTGAAGATTTTGAAGTATATTGTGATGCTTCAAAACTAGGATATGGATGTGTACTTATGCAACGCAAAAAGGTGATTGCATATGCTTCAAGGTAATTGAAAAAGCACGAAGAAAACTATACGACTCATGATTTAGAATTAGGAGCCGTAATTTTTGCCTTTAATATTTGGAGACATTATCTTTACGGAAGTAAATTTACTGTCTACACAGACCACAAAAGTTTAAGATATATATTTGGGCAAAAAGAGTTAAACATGAGGCAAAGGAGATGGATGGAAATCCTAAGTGACTACGACTGTGATATTCAGTATCATGAAGGAAAGGCAAATGTAGTTGCAGATGCCTTAAGTCGTAAGTATTATGAGAAACAACGACGGGTTCGTGCTCTCAGATTAAATCTACAATTAGATTTAATGGAACAATTGAAGAATGTTCAAACTACAGCAATCAAGGATGATGCTGAAGGAATGGAAGGAAGAATAAAGGAATTAGAATAAGGAGCAGATGGAATTTGAAGATTCCACAAAAGTAGAATTTGGGTACCTAAGCAGGGAAACTTAAGACCTAAGATTTTAGAAGAAGCCCATAAATTTAGGTATACTATGCACCCAGGAAATAATAAGATGTACCAAGATTTAAGAAAGAACTTTTGGTGGATAGGAATGAAAAAGGATATAACACGATATGTTTCTAAATGTCTCACTTGTTCACAAGTCAAGGCAGAACATCAGAAACCCTCAGGTCTACTACAACAATTAGAAATGCCTGTATGGAAATGGGAACTTATAGCAATGGATTATGTTACTAAGTTACCCAAAACCAGAAAAGGTAATGATGCAATTTGGGTAATTGTGGATCGATTAACCAAATCAGCTCACTTTTTACCAATGAAAGAAACCTTTAGTATGGAAAGGTTGGCAAAATTGTATGTAGATGAAGTTGTATCCTTACATGGAGTTCCACTCTCCATTGTTTCAGATAGGGATAGTCGTTTTACTTCTCATTTCTGGAAAAGTTTCTAGCAAGCTATGGGAACTCGATTAAATCTGAGTACTGCATATCATCCCCAAACAGACGAACAAAGTGAAAGGACAATCCAAACTCTAGAAGACATGCTCCGAGCATGTGTAATAGATTTTGGTGGAAATTGGGATGATCATTTACCATTAATTGAATTCTCCTATAACAATAGTTATCATTCAAGTATTGAAACCGCCCCATTTGAAGCACTATATGGAAGAAAGTGCAAAACTCCAGTTTGTTGGGCAGAAATAGGAGAAAGTCAATTATCAGGTCCTGAAATAGTGCAAGAGACGACTGATAAGATTACTCAAATCAAGGAAAGACTAAAGATGGCTCGTGACCGTCAGAAGAGTTATGCAGATAATCGACTCAAGCCACTTGAATTCCAAGTGGGAGACAAAGTACTATTAAAAGTTTCCCCTTGGAAAGGAGTTGTTAGATTCGGTAAGAAAGGAAAGCTAAGTCCAAGGTACGTAGGACCATTTTCAGTGATCCAACGTATAGGACCAGTTGCTTATCGTTTACAACTACCAGAAGAATTATCTGGAGTACATGATGTATTTCATGTATCCAATCTCAAGAAATGCTTATCAGATGAATCACTGGTAGTACCTCTTCGAGATATAGAGGTAAACGAAAAGCTGAAATTTGTTGAGAAACCTCTTCAAATTGAGGATCGAAAGATCAAGTTTCTTAAACATAAACGACTAGTTTTAGTCAAAGTCAGATGGGATTCAAAGAGAGGAGCTGAATACACTTGGGAGCTGGAATCAGAAATGAAGCCGAAGTATCCTCACTTATTTCAGTAAATCTCGAGGATGAGATTTTATTAAGGTGGGGAGAATGTAACAACTCTCATTAAAAGTTATATTTATTTAATTAAATTGTCCAATAGAAAACCCTAATTGAGAAACCCAAGTGATTCTGTATAAACCTTAAAATTTTCAGAACATTTGGAATCAGGATTAGGGCCCCTAAAACTAAGGGGGGTAAACCCTAGTTATAGTTATCTACTGAAAATGCTGTAAAAAATGAGAATTAACGAAATGTCGACTCAGCAGGCCTATACTAGTGACAAGGCTACCCTAGGGTAGATTGGTACCCCAGGCGAGTCGCGACAGGATCAGCAACATCTCCCGCGACACGCGGGGAACTCATTTTCACGTATAAATAGGACAGTCTGTTTCATGCAATTGAGTGTTCTTTCGACGTTCAAATTCGAATTGTACGCTGAGTTATAGTATAATCACTACAAAAACACACACTGATCATGAAGTGCTGCCACAATTCAGGGTAATAACTCGATCGCTGCTACGATTCAATGTCCGATCGATTAAACTATCCAATGGATGTTTAAGTGCTGCCCACATTAGGGTTTATGCTTTGTCATTCGTCGTTAAATCGATGGATGTTTAAGTATCGCACTTTGTCATTCGTTGTGAAGGTTTTAATCTCGTGAGTTATCGTAAATGCTGTATTAAGTTATTAACCTAGTTTGTGTGCATGATTATTTAAACTAGGTTATCAAGGCTAATCAGTAGAATAAGCTCTGTTAAATCTACAATGTGAGTCATTCTCTTTTTATCAAATCTATTTACAAAAGCATGTTTATTTTCAAAGGTTATAATTACAGGGATTAAGTCTATGTAATCTGAAATTACTGCCAGTATGTGGGGGGATGTGCACATAGCTACTAATTATTTATCATTTGTGGGTGAACGGACCCAACAAGTGATATGTCCACAGTCACAAGTCCGGTCAAGTGACAACTGGGTCAGTTAATTCAAAAGATAGAGACATTGTAATCGCTCTTAATACTGTAAATTATAACAAACGAGTCGTTTTAGCAAAATGAATGATTCACTCAGTATTTCCCGCTGACAAAACCTTTTTCAAACATGTTTCAGGTGATCTGTTGTGATCCAGGAAAAGTGACGTGAAGCACTAACAGCTTAAGGAAGTGGCTCAGTATAAAAATAAAGAAACATGTTTTGTAAAATAAAAAATTTCTTTTGTGAAATCTCAAGATTGTAAATTATGGGTTTTATCCCGAATTGTGAAATAAAATAATCGGGAAATATTTCAGTTTTAAAAAGATCCTGAAGAAACTTCCGCTGTTAATTAAATACCACGGGATTTCTGTCCCGCGGCTCCTGAAACGGGTTAAACCGAGTCGGGGGCCGTGACATTGATTTTATGCAAATTTGGAAACTGTTAAAGTGGTCAAATGAGTTGATTGAAATATGTAACTGATTGCAAGATTTTAGGGATAATAAAACCAATCGCACAAGTTTCCTTGATCGCACAAGGACCCAAAGCGCACAAGATCAGGTCGCACAAGACCTGATCCGATCACACAAGTGCCAGACGCACAAGCTCAGTCGCACAAGGCATTTATAGTCGCACAAGACTATTGGATTGCACAAGTTGTATTTTGTTATTTTGTTTGAGCCGGGTATATGTTGGGCCGGGCTAGTTCCGATCGCACAAGCCATCCGGATCGCACAAGCCATCCGGATCGCACAAGAGAGTCCTTTTTTTTTTATCTATTTGGGCCATTTACTTACTGAACTACTTATGTTATTGGACCGCCTGTTTATTGGGCTTCATCTTTCGGGTCGCACAAGTTTAGACATTTCGTGTTTAACTGTTTTGCTTGACATGTATTATGTGTTTGCCATGATCAACACGTGTTCACAACTTGTTAAATTATGTGTAATCATACGTGCACCTAGACCTGACTTGTATGGTAACCATGTTAGGACGTGGTTGACCTCTAGCAGCTTGATTGACCTTTCGTTTATCTGCCGAGCTAACCTAAGGTGAGTTCACACTTTCTACAAAGCATGGGATTCCCAGGGGTTGGGAATGGGTTAAGGAATATGGATTCCTCGTCCTTTCTTGGGTAGGACAGTACTGGTTCAGGAATGTAATTCCTCGTCCTCATGGACAGTTAACTTTTACTAGACCAAAACTCTATCACGAAGTCCCTCCTTTTTATATCGACTTAATCGCCGAGGCCAATGGCGAGCGGGTCATTAGTTAGATAGCGCTATTTAGGTCTGACAAGCCTCACACCGTGCCGCAAAGGACGGGCGTGAACTAATGGATCTGGGCACGTCAATGATGATAGACATTGACAGTTCAGGGCACATAAACATGACTACAGTCAGCAGTCGATATGGTAACGAGTCTAGTAGTATACATGGGGTAGCCCCCACGGCCGAAAAGCCAGATAACTAAACATGGGGTAGCCCCCACGGCTGGATTGCCAGGTAACCGGGAATAAACAAATCACGTTTTCAACTATGGGGTAACCCCCACGGCAGGATGCCAGTTAAAGGAAACTGTTTTTGGAACAACTTAAAACGAACACCCAACTGTGAACTCGCATAACATTATTGTTGACTCGTTACTACATGCTTTGCAGGTCAATAGGTACTTAGCTGGAGCTTGCATGGGGAAGAGTCGTTGTGGGACATGGACAGCTGTGTGCCATGTTAAACTTTGAAACAATTGAACTTATATTTGGTTTTGGATTTAATCATTATGCTTCCGCTTGCAACTTAAACTATGTTTGTTGTGGACACCAATTGTATTGGTTGGACTTTTATAATTATTTACTTGCTTGTTCAATATGATTGGTGGCTGGATCCTGGTCAGTCACACCTCCAAGCGGTGATACTCCGCGTGTGGATTTTGGGGGTGTGACAGTAAACATACTACATGCTCGTAAAAATAACTTCAAATACCAATAACATTACGTAACTGAAAACATAGGTTAAGTGTTTACATCACAAGACAGCATAAGACATTATGTGAAAAGTTTACTACTTTATTTAAAAGATGAACATAAACAACATCCAAGAGCAAGAGTAAGACCGTGCGCTCATCCAATTTAGTTACCTGAAATACATGTGAGTTTTTGGAAAATCGTCAACATAATGTTGGTGTGAATTCATGCAGTTTTTGTATTGAACGTTTGTATACTTTGAATGAAAACATGGTATGTAATTTGTATAAATCAAGTATTTCTGTAAGTATCGAGATTGTTAATGGGTTGCAAGGCCATTAACATGTGACACGACATAGGAAGCATCCAAACCATAGGCATATTTCTAGTTGTCGATTCACGACTGAGACACAAAAGCACTGCTTGGTACTAGTATCACCAAGAGTGTGGCTGCCCGAAAACCCATTAGATCTAACCTTTTGTTCTGCGATCTTAGTATGTACACGATTAATGGTTCTTCTGGTACCCTATTCGTGACACGATTTAAAGTATCATTCCTCAGTTTTTGTATCAATCATACCATAACACATGTATTTTCCCCAAGTTTAAAAAGCATGTAAAAGATTAAAAGTGGGGACATGAACTCACTTTTCTGTAAACATTTAGTAACATGTACTTCACCCCCGAAGTTATAAAACTGAAAACAGTTAAAAGAAAAGGGGGAGCATGAACTCACAACTTTGCGTTTCTTGCGCCGTAAACTTCACCGGTTTTACTTATATAGCGTCGTGACCTATACGTGTTTTATTAACGTTAGTCACTAGACTTGTATCGCACAAGTACAAGTCACCATCTTTTATGTATGTATTCTTTGTGTGTTAAAAATAATTTATATTTTTAACTATATATCCTACTTATATTATTTTCTCAAAAATAAATATAAGTATCTTGTATTTTTCACCCGAGTTATGCATTTTCGTCCAAAACTTCATTTTAAGTTCGTAACTTGTCCGAGTTACATAATCTATTAAGAAATATATTTTCATAAATATATTCTCTTGTATTTGTCTAAGAATGTTGTATGTGTATTTTTTATTTTTACTCCTTAGGAGTATTTAGTGTATTTTCAAGTCCTAATACACTATTATATATAATACATACTACATACCCTTAGCACAAAATTTGGTGATCAATAAATATATATATTTTCCCTAAAAATATACATACTTAATATCAATTTTTATCTTGAAGAAATCATCATTTCTTAATTTGAAGTTTACATAAAAATTAGGGAAACCTTGGTAAATATTTTTAGGTGAATTTTTAGGGAATAAGTTTCACCAAGACTTGTATTTTTCTAAGTGTCAAAATTTTATAGACATTTTGACGTAGTTTCCCCTAAAAATGGAGGTTTCCCATGTTTTCAAAACATGTGTTTATTTTCTTTTAAAATCATCACAAACAATCAACAATTCATTCAACACTTACCGAGTGTCAAAATCAAGTAAGTTATACTACATCATGAACTTGAAGTTTTTTGTAAAAACTTGTAGTAACTTACCATGTTATTTAGTAGGTTTAGTTACCCTTAAAAACATATTTATTTGTTTGTAAATCACATTATTAAAAGATTTGGTCATTTACAACTTGTAAGATGATTTTTCTAACAATATTTCTTTTGTATTTTTCTTGTTACAAACATGTTTCTAGTCTTGTTTAAACACTAAAAATATGACTAGTTTATTTAGAAACCATGACTTTGTAAATCTCATAGATAAACTTGGTTTCTTGAGAAAATTATTTTTGTAATCATCTATTTACAAGATTTGTATTTTGTTTAAATCACCTTTACCTATGAAAACCAATTTCATCATTCAAGTTCATGAAGACATAAAGCATGATGATCTTGGTCTTTCATAAGATCACCACTTTAACTTACTAGATCATATGTTTAATCACAATCTAGTAGGTTTCTTATGATGTCTAACATAAATCATCATTCATCAAGAAGCAAATCATCATCATTTACATGTATTCTTATGCATTTAAGCTTATGTTAAAGTGTCATGATCATGTTCTTTTGTGTTCTTGTGATTAACAATATTCATCATCTTTTAACCATCAAAATATGAAGTAACAACAAGTGATAAGAAGCTTACAACTAGCACAAGGGCTAGGGAAGAACACAAGAGGTTGAAGATGATAAATGGGTTGGTTAATAGCAAATGAAGAAGGTCCTTCAAGATCCACAAGCTTCCAACTTCCTTAATCACCTTCTAGCACCTTATGTAAACCTTGGAATGGATTGAAGTTGGATGAAAATGGTGGATGTATGGTGGGTGTGGGTGAGCCGAGAACAAGGGGGAGAAGAAGGAGGTTGATGAAGGTGAAGTGATGAAGATGAAGTGATGAAGATGAAGAGAGCTTGTGGTATTCTTATAGTACATGGCATATCTTCTCACAAATCTTTACAAGATCACATAGTATCTATTGAGATCTTATAATATCTAAATGAATCCAAGGAGATCAAGAAAGATCATGTAGGATTTTGGCAAGATTTTGGTGGGGTCACCCCATTGTGACCGTCCACAATATAGGGGGGGGGGGGGTAAAGTGTAAATTTCAATTACTAATTTCATAAATAAGTTAGTTTTTAAGTATAAAGTTTAGGGATTTAATGTGTTATTATGTTATAAGGGGTGTTATGGTGTTCGGGGATCATAACTAGCTCAGAAATAATAAAATAATGCTTCTAGTATAATTTTGGTGTTTCGGGTAATGTCCGGTTGTTCGGTTAGATACCGGTTCGTTAAAGTGCTAAATTGCACCGTTTAGTGTCCTTTAAGTACTCTTTTGTGACACTTTTAATTCCCGACACTTAAGAGGGTATTCTGGATAATAAAACATGAATTTTGCATGATATTTATGTGTTAAAAAGCTGATTATAGCTGATTTGTGCAGAATTCTGCATTTAAAGTGCGTTTCGGGGGCTTTTTAGTGTATATTCTAGCTTCCGGAAAGTCTATATGTTAACCCTTGGGTTTTAATGTATTTTAGACGTTGGACCTACTCCTAGGCCCCAATTCTATTGTCTGACTACTTTCTGCAGAATTGTTGACACAATGTGTCTTACCGGTGAGTTTACTATTATTTCTGACGCAACGCTATCATTAATGCATAAAGCAATATTTGTAGTATAAAACGTGCATGCATTCACAAGTATAGCATGTAATCAGACAATGTTGACATTTAAGCACATAATTGCAGTTATTAAGTATTAATTAAATTGTACGGAAATTACCGGTTTGGTGCCAGATGTCACAGTCTCCCCCCGTTAAAAGAATTTCGTCCCGAAATTCAGGCTGATTTATCTCTCGCAGGAGTTTTCTTCAACAGGTGGGGGTACTTTTCTTTAAACTAGTCTTCACGTTCCCACGTGTACTCGGGTTCGTGCTTAGAGTTCCAACGTACTTTGACAAGCTTGACACTACTCCTTCGGGTCTTGTTGACTTTCCAGTCAGTAACCTCAATGGGTTGTTCTGTAAATCGGAGGGTGTCGTCAATATGCACTTCATCCGCAGGGATGATCACTGTTTCTTGGGTTGGACTCTTCTTGAGGTTAGATACATGAAACGTATCATGTACTCCGTTAAGTTCTTCCGGTAATTCCAATTTGTATGCCACGGTACCAAATCTTTCCAAGATCTTGAATGGTCCGATGTATCGTGGATTCATCTTTCCACGTTTCCTGAATCTTACTACGCCCTTCCAAGGTGAGACCTTCAACAAAACTTTGTTTCCCACCTCGAACTCTAATGGTTTCCATCTTCGGTCAGCGTAGCTCTTTTGTCGATCTCGAGCCGCCTTAATGCGCTCTCGGATCTGCATGATTTTGTTAGTTGTCTCGTGAACAAGTTCAGGACCAACCATACGTTTGTCTCTAGCGTCTGCCCAAGATAATGGCGAGCAGCACTTGCGGCCATACAGAGCTTCGAACGGTGCAACTTTTATGCTTGTATGATAACTGTTATTGTAGGAAAACTCAACTAAAGGTAGGTGAGTGTCCCAGCTGCCGCCTAGGTCCATAACACATGCGCGAAGTATATCTTCTAGCGTTTGTATGGTCCGTTCACTTTAAATGCTAGCTACAGTAGCAGAAAATGTCTTGTATATTGATTTGACACGATTACAGACCACTTGACACTTCGGAAGAGTTCTAATCCAAACCAAAGGTGGAATTCAGTGATTCGGACTTGATTACAGCTTGATTCACACTAGGATTCACTTTAAATGTCTTGTATATTGATTTGACACGATTACAGACCACTTGACACTTCGGCAGCACCTCTGCTCCGGAATCAGCAATGTTACAAATGAAATCTCAAAAGCTCCTATTTATAGATGATCCAGTCCCCATGAAACTGACATTACCCACTTCATAGGAAGTGGCCACTTCGCATGAACTGGCTCTGCCTGTTCGTGTGAACTGGTCCAACTACACTAAAACCCTGTTTTCTAAGCTATCAAGCTCTGGTTTATCCTATCTAGATACAAGACTCGATACAAGACGAAGTCGACAGACATATGCACCAACAAACTCCCCCTTGGATGTTTACGAGTCTCCGGTACGAGTCTTCAGTATGACGAATCTTCAGTCTTGATCAGTCTTCTCGCTCTCTCCAAAGTGTCTTACACTGTAAGCCTTCAATTTCTATCTTCTTCCATCAGCTTCTATCTCGAATGTTATCCCAAGATCTGTAGCTGGCTCTTACTACTTCAAACTCCCCTTTGCTAGCAGACACCCCCTTAAGTTGTTCCGGGATTGTATCCTGGCTCAAACTCTATTTAGGTTTAGAATCGAGGACCTGCACAACTCTACCCAACAATAAGTTTCTCAATTTTTAAGATTTAACAATTTTAGAAACCACTTGTAGATATTGTTTAATATTTCTCAAATAAACCACTTGTATTTGAAACACACAAATTTGACATTTCAAAATCGTTTCTCATTTTAAACAAACTCTCCCAACCCTGTTGTTCATCATGATTAGCACTCGGAATTTTGAAAATCAACTTTCCAACATCAGTTGTCGAAAATAAGATGAAATAAAATCTTTTTGATTTTTCAAAATTTTAAGCTAAAACACAATCTTTTTGGATCGGGAGATTGGATAGAATGAGGTCTTGTAAACCAAATGAGTGTTGGAACTCATATGAAATAATTTAACAAAGCCTACATTCTGATTTGAAAGTAAACCTAAGTGTTTATGACCCGTTACGACTCGTTAAGGTAGTTTACGCTACTTAAACGTGTCGTTTGCGCAAAAGCGCATTCGGATGGTCTAACTAGTCCTATGATAAGTTTTATATGCCTAACCATGTTTAATAATGTTGCATAATCAGTTTAAGTGTCAAAATTTAGGTTACATATACTTAAATTGGATTTATGCGCAAAAAGGGCATTTTGGTCATTTTCCTAAGGCATATAAACTACCTATCATACAACTAATCAAACGAAGTGACCAAAAGGTATAACCTCGAAAGGTTATTCCCTATACAACTATGGTCACAATATGTGTTTGGTCGGATCCTAACGATCGACCAAACGGGTGGGGTTCAAAAGTCTAAGCGGTTGTTAAGATCGCTTGACTTACGACTCTAAATAAGCAGTAAACTAGAAGTGACGAGTTAAACATGTTAAAACATGTTTAACTAAGTTAGAAAACTGATTTGGTATCAAAACAAAGTGTTTTGATACCCGAAAATAGTTCCGTCGTAAAATGAACATAAACGTGCATTTTGACCGAAACTTTGACTCGTCACTAAGACTAGTTAATGTGGTAATCAGTAGGTATAATCGCTAGGGATTATAACCATCGTGATTACGATCACGTTGCAAAGTTCGATTGAACTTTGACTTGACCAATTCATGGTCAAAACCAAAAGTCAAACGGTAGTCAAAATGTTTGACTTTCATCTTGTAATTGCTGAAATGAATGAACAAGACATGAAAGAACACTTACAAGTGCTCTTAGGCTGGAAAAATGACTAGAAAAACTCAGGTAAGAGGCCTCCAACAATGTGGTAGCCTCTACTTAGAGTGTTTGAGATGAGAAAAGCAAATAAGCAAGGAAATGGGCAGATTTGAGGGGGTATTTATACTTGAATTGAAGCCACAAGATCATGCCAAGTGTCTTGTGTGTTGCCCAAGCATGTGTAGGATCATTACAAGTGTTTGGCAAGGAGTTTAAGCGTTGATCATCACACAAAAATGCCCACAAGTTTGAAAAACTAGCTAAAAATACAAGGGTTGCTGATACAATGAATCTTCCCAGATGTAGGGGTCACGCCCCGTGACAGCAAAGGCCATCAGGCGTCACGCCCCATGAGGGCTTCTGCAGCAAAGTTTCAAAATTGGCAGAACAGGCCCCTGCTGCTCCGAACTTGTTTTTCGACGTGTATAACCCTCGTTAACCCATTTTCAAGGATCTAAAAGGATGTTAAAGCATAAGGGACTTGAAATATGCTTGAAAATATCATGGATGTCGGTTCGTTTGGTCGTACGGTCGCGTTTTTTGGTTAATTACGATGAAACTCGAACGGACGCGAAAACGTTCCAAATTGCGCGACGAATGGTATTTTTGCATTCCCATCACTAAAATAAAATATTCTAGTGATTACAAAAATTTTTGAATGTCCGGATATGGTCAGAACGTAAGATATGCACGAGTTTTCATACTTTCGCAGTTTTGACGCTTTTAGTCCCTGTGATCAAATAAGCGTATTTTCGCATACCCCTCGAAACTTATTTCTAAGCTATGTAAAGGGTATTTAGGGTATGTTTAGCTTATGATCTTGTTCCGGAGTGTACGTTGCTATACGAATCGGCAAACTTTTGCAGTTTGTCGCAAATAGTCCCTGTGAACAAATAAACTTGTTTTTGCCACACCAAACCTTTCAAAACTTATTTCTAAGTTATGTAAAGGTTATTTAAGGTATGTTAAGCATATGTCACTACCCCAGAGTGTATGTCACATTAAACTGATTACGTTTACGTAATAGTTTGCGTATATCTTTCCAGAAAGCGTTTAAGAGTTTGAAATCGAACAAAATCATAACGTGCAAAATGTCAAACATAAATAAACAAATATTGGGATCAAAACACATTGTTTTATTGATAATTGAAATGTTCAGAGTTATACAATGATTACACAAGCACAGATGTCACATTAGGGATGTTGTATTTATAGTGGGGAAGTTAGATTAAGAGTTAGTGAGGTTTTAAAAGAAGTTCGGTGGAAGTTGGAGTGCAAAAAGGTGCCAATCCGTGTTTAAAATTCGTTTGGCTGAGGATCGACCCCGAAGGAGGATTGCGGAAAGGAAGAGGGGAGGGGGCGCGTGTCGCCTGGCTAACCACCCGACCATCTTTCATGTTTTGACAAGAACAACCCCTAAACTTTGGTTTTGAGCATATTTTAAGGTATTTCTTGTATATTGAACATATAATTAAGTAGTAAACATGTATAAAAGCATAGGTTAAGCATTGTGAATATATAATTAAGTATTTATATGTTTAAAGTGTATAAAAACATGTATTTACGATAGTTTGTTTGTAAGATAAGTATGTGTTTACGAGAATGATGAACATGTATCAAGTATGTGAATAAATTGAATGAAAAACAAGTACGAATATTAAAATGTATAATTCATATAAGAGAAAAATGCCCGGATAGTCCCTGTGGTTTGTCAATTTTTCACCTTTAGTCCCTCACTTTCTAAAATTATAGCTATAGTCTCCAACTTTTGCAATTTTGTTCCCGGATAGTCCCTAGCGCAGATGTGGGTTAGTTTTTGGTGTTAAGTGAATGTGAAATTACTAAAATGTCCTTGTTATTAAAAAATAACTTAAATGTAAAAAGAAATATATTTAAATCAAATGAGGCCCACCATTCATCATCAACCCAACCCACCCTCACCATCATAATCACCATCAACGACCACCCTCCGATAACCAGCCATCCCCTTCTTCTTCATTTTCTTAACCCCACCTAGGACCACTGACCCCCACCGGTTCCGCTCATTGTCAAACCTACAAGACCACCTCAACATTGTCACTAGCCACAAGCTGCAACAAAACCTTAAAACCCCGTAACACCTAAATGGTACATATCTCCAGCCCTACCTATTGAACTTCAAACCTGCAAATCTGAAATCGATTCGGATTTACTTCATAGTCAATGTAACAGCCGTAAAAAAACGGACCTCTGAAATCCGACTCGTCTTGTAACCCGGATCTTAAGCGAAGTAAATGAAAATTTCCATTATTTATTGTTTTAAATATTGTTACGTATTAGTTTAATTAATAATGGGTAATTTAGTTTTATACGGAAAATTGTATCCAACTCCAAGTTCTCAACTATCATACAAATATATCCGGTATAATTTTTGTCAGTTATAGCTTAAATAAAAATGTTATACTAGAGTTCTATAAAATATATGGGTTTTAGTACTAATTAAACCAAAGTTGAATCAAAACCAAAACTAAATAAATACATATCATAAATATTGAATTTATTATAATCCTATTTTGAGTACTAATGACATTCTTGGTCCCTTCATTTGTGAAACCGTCATATTATTAATTATATTATTTGAAACTCCATACATTACCAAAGAAACTGAAAAATCATTTCACAATCATAACTCATTTGAATAGCATCAAATCATCATCATTGAGCAAGTGATAACTAATGAAATTAAACTCGGATAGTCTATCACAAATTCCATGTCGCCATGAATCATCGTCATCCTCAAAGCTAAGACGCAGAAGCAAATAACCCTTTCTCCGCAACAACGTCGTCTTTTCCGCTCACAGGTATCACCAACAACCACCGTTTCCTTTCCTCTCTGAAGCTCGCCACTACAACCATCGCAACGCACGTCTCAGTTTTGGATTAAGCGTTTCTTTTTATCTCAACTAGTGATATTTCTCCCGCGCTTCGTTGCGGGATTTTCGATCGGTATCTGTTCAGTTAGTTACGCTATCGGCACTCACTATAGTAATCGAAAGAAAAAACCTTACATCGATAGAAAACAATAAAAACGAATATCGCTACTGATGTTTTTCAGTTGTAATCGATTTAGTTGGTTTGGGTTCTATGCTTATTTTTTATTTTGATTTTGCTTTCGATAAACTAAGATCGTATCGCTACCATACCGAACCGAACAACATCGGTACACATATGTATTATCTTTTATGATTTTTTGTTTGATAACATATATCATGCTGCTACCCTAGTGAACCGAACCTAAAGCGAACGAACAACATCGGTTCGGTACCGATATTTATTTTTACTGACTTTTCTTTCAAAAACTGACATCGCATCGCTTGCTTACCAACCAAACAACATCTATACCGATACCTGTATTCAGTTTATGGTTTTCGGTTTCAATTTTTCCATTTATACAACTCTGTCTATGACGATAACTAAATATTTGTACTGGTGCCGTGATAATTTGAACCGACCGATATCGTTCGAACAACATCTGTGTCGATACCTGTGTTTGTATTTATCGTACCGATGCTGTAATGAACCAAACCGATATCGAATTGATAGTTAAATAAAATACTACTAACTAAAAAAAAAAAAATACCTAAGAATTATTATTTACTATTTATTACTAAAAAATAAACAATAATTTGTTACTATTTATTACTAAAAAATTAAATTAAACAATAATAGATAAAATATTAAAAAAATTATCGTACCGATACTATAATGAATGAACCAAACCGATATCGAATTGATAGTTAAATAAAATACTACTAACTAAAAATAAAAAAAAACAAATACCTAAGAATTATTATTTACTATTTATTATTAAAAAATAAACAATAATTAGTTAATATTTATTACTAAAAAATTAAATTAAACAATAATAAATAAAATATTTAAAAAAACAAATACTTCCATTACTATTCATGAGAACTATGTATTAATATGTATAAATAATACGAGGTAAGCCACCGACTCCTACAATTATTTTTTTTATGTGCCTATGTCAAAACCTGATACGTTGAAGCAAACTACTTTGGCCATCACATTCTTCCAATGACCAGTAGCCATTGGAGAAGATGAACCCATCTTATTTTCTTCTGAAAATGGCGCCACTTTGCTTCAGCGTTGGAATCTTGTTTGGGTTTACGCACATGGGACTACACACAATAATACAGTATTTTAATGTCCCTAAACATGCTCTATGAATAAATTATTATGACATTATTTTATAATCCAAATAACTAGTGTGAATAAATGGAAAACAATGATGTAAACAAATTAGCATTCTGTTTATAACTATATATATATAGGCTAATTATAATGAGAAAACCTACCACAGTTAAGAAAACCCAGGAAACCCTTATAAGTGGTCAGGAATGAGCCACGTCATATGTTAGTATAAGATGATAGAAGGGCAATTTCGTCTTTTCCTCAATGTTGACCGAATATGTATCAGAGAGAGAGAGAGAGAGAGAGAGAGTGCATGGTTTGCTTGTTTCTCCTCTCTCACATTTAATGTGAAGTATACTTTGTACTATGACAACTTTGTACTTTGTACTACACTACTAGAAAAGTGCATAATTTCCTACGGAAATTTCCTACACAATTATTTTTGTCACAGATTCAAACACATTTGTGACAAATTTCCTACGATTTTTTTTTCCAAAATTCTATGTCAAATTTTTGACGCAACAATGACAGAAAATAAAAAAACCCTAATTAATTGATAGTTGCGTCACAGATCTGTTAGAAATAATCTACAAAAGGTTGATTATTCAATCATTTCCTACAAGTTTGTGACAAAATATTTATTCTTTAGTTTAATTAAACATTCCGTCGGAACTGCGTCACAAGTTGCGACACATTTCCGACAACTAAGTCATATTACTTAATTTTATTAAAAATAAATACAAGGATATACACTTATATATTTATATATAATAGTAAAATTAGTATAATAATAAAAAATTATTATATTTCCTACACATTTGTGACAAAATATTTATTTTTTAGCTGATTTAATCGTTACGTCAGAATTGTGTCACAACTTGTGACACATTTCCGACAAACAGTTTATTTTTTTAGTTGATTTAATCCTTCCGTCAGAATTGTGTCACAACTTGTGACACATTTCCGACAAACAGTTTATTTTTTAGTTGATTTAATCGTTCCGTCAGAACTACCTCACAACCTGTGACACATTTCCGACAACTAAGTCATATTACTTAATTTTATTAAAAATAAATACAAGGATATACACTTCTATATTTATATATAATAGTAAAATTTGTATAATAATTAAAAATTATTATATTTCCTACACATTTGTGACAAAATATTTATTTTTTAGCTGATTTAATCGTTCCGTCAGAATTGTGTCACAACTTGTGACAGATTTCCGACAAACAGTTTATTTTTTAGTTGATTTAATCGTTCCGTCAGAATTGTGTCACAATCTGTGACACATTTCCGACAAAGAGTTTATTTCTTAGTTGATTTAATCATTCCGTCAGAATTGTGTCACAACCTGTGACACATTTCCGACAAAAAGTTATTTTTCATTAGATTTGTCACAAAGGCGTAGGAAACAATCATGTAATAACAAAGATATACACGAATATATTTATAAATAATACTAAATTTAGTTTATTAATAAAAAAAATAATTATATTTCCTACACATTTGTGACAAAAAGTTCATTTTTCATTAGATTTGTCACAAAGGCGTAGGAGACAATCATGTAGTTTCCTATGCATTAATGATAAAATGCTTATTTTTTAATAAATTTAATAATTCCGTCACAAATCTGTCGTAAGTTGTGACATATTTCCAACGAAAAGGTAGTATTTGTCACTAATGTGTAGGAAACAACAAATACCATTATTCTTATTTTAAAGAGTTAAATGCCCGGATAGTACATATTTGCCCTTTTTTCACCTTTAGTCTCTATATCCGATCGAGAACGAAATTGCAAAAGTTGGGGACTATAGCTGTAATTTTAGAATGTTAGGGACTAAAGGTGAAAAAGGGCAAACCACAGGGACTATCCGGGCATTTAACTCTATTTTAAATTTTAAACGTAAGCAACTATGTCTACGTATGCATATAGGTATACTTGTATTTGTGTATGTGGGTGTGGGTGTGTATCATGTACGTATGTGTGTATGTATGTTTATGTGTATATATGTATGGATGTATGTGTATGTCATGTAGATGCACATGTTTGCGTTTTATATGTGTATGTGTGTATATATATATGAATATGAATGTGTGTAAATTTGTTTTGTGTATGTATGTATTGGTGTATGTGTATGTTTATATTCACACCCCGTCGAATTAAGGCGAAAAAATTGAGGCATGACATGAAAAGTTTTAAATAATCCGATAAGCAAACATCTAATATGATTTAAACATCAAATTAACGATATCAAGATTTTAAGAGTTACAAACCAGACTAACTTATTTAGGTTTACAAAAGTCATGAACTATCCATCACAATCAGGACCCAATTGCACTTCCACATGGTCAGGACTGACCAGGAGCTGGGTTTGTCAAACCCAACAGATCTATTCTACTGTTTCGAGTCATATACTAACACCAATGGTTACTTATAAACCGAAACACTACCACGAGGGCTTCCCAAGCTTAAACCAATAAACTTATGTAGATATGTATCATGTAACTATATCGTACCGTTCGAACAATATCGTACCGTTTGAACATCATTGGCGGTACGAATGTAACTATACCGTACCATTAATATATGTTGTGAAAATAACGTTAAAAGAGAGGGATGGTTAATCATTCATCATGTAACTATATCGTACCGTTCGAACAACATCAGTGGCGGTACGAATGTTCCTTTTATTGTTTTCGGTCGATGTAAAATAGTGTTAATGTTTATACCGAGTGCATGTATCGTACTGGTACTGTAACGAACCGAACCGATATCTATTCAACGCCCACAGTGATGTACTATCAGAACATGTGGACAAATAACTTGGAATGTCCAAAAAAAAAACATATATACAGATTACGAAAAAATAAAATTTGAAAATAAATAAAATACTTCTAAAAACAAATGCCTAAACATTACTAACTACAACTAATTAAAAAAACCATCACTAGTGCCTTAGTGGTGACCACAGGTATTTAAGTTCCACCTATGGTGGGTCCGGGTGAGTTTTCCCCACCAGGTCTCAAGTTCGAGTCTGGGTGATAGGGGTTTCTCATTAGGCCGTGGGGTATGGGGCGGGGGTTTGGGCGTGGGTTGGGGTAAAACGCCCAAGTGACCACCCCGGGTGGGCTTGGGTTTGGGCGTGGCCCCTTGGGGCTTGGGTTTCAAGCCGGGCGTGGGGCGGAATGGCGAAGCGAGCTGGCATGTTCTCATTGGGTCACCCGCCACGTGGGCAGGCGGGTGTTTAAAATTTTGAAATTCAAATGGTCCCCCCATCCCCCCCATCTTCTATAACCGCCACCCGGGTCCCCAAAGTCCTATATATTGGAACCCCAACCCACCGGTCCCCCATCCCACGAACCTTGCCCCACCCAATACACCCACTGTCTTGAACCCGCTACCCCGCTGGTCCCCCCCATCCCACGAACCGAACACCACTATGGCATCCTGGACCCGTCAAGAAGAAATGGCACTCGTAACTAGCGTCGTCGACGCTATGAAGGGGCGGCCACCGGGCCAAACAAAATATTGGCCGGAAGCATTCGCGGCCTACCGACAAAACGTGGGTAACGACCGCCACAACCTCAACGCGTGCCAACATAAATGGCGCGACCTACGACCCAAGCTCGAGCGTTTCAAGGCTTACTACGAAGCGGTTCCCGGTGGCGAGTTAAGCCACGAGGACCGGGTGGCGGTGGCAAACATAGAGTTTCGAAGCGTGGAAAAGAAGGCGTTCGACAAGATCGAACTTTTTGAAATTTTTTTAACGCTTTAGGTTTTTTATTTTGTAATTTTTAGAAGTTATGTAATTTTTAGGATTATGTAATTTTTAAAATTTTAATGAAGTTGTAGGTTTTTTTATAAATTTTTTGTATTTTTTTTTTAAACATTTATGCCACGCGGTGCACCCAACCCACGCCCCGCCATACCCCGCGGACACGTACCTGACAGTGGGGCTGGCTCCCTTTACACGTGTCACCAAATGCCCAACCCAAGCCCCAACCCAAGCCCCACCATACCCCACGGTCTTAAGGGGTTTAAATTGGGGATATATTGTGCGAGGGGATCTCTAGCGCGGACCCGATTAAGACAATGTATGCTAAACCTCCCGACATTCACGAATAATTCACACATTTAAAAAAACAACTAATTAAAAAAATAACCAAGGGGTTAACTATGCGAGCCCGCTCTTTCACTCCCGCTCAAAACTCAAAACCCAAATTAGCTAGGGTTTGTATACGACCCTTCTCTTTCACTCCCGCTCGTCTGAAACCACCAGCCGCCCTCTCCTCATCTCTATGGTTCAATTCACTTCAAAATTGTTCCACTTTCTATTTATTTGTGAGGTAAATTTCCAGTTTCTTTACTTATATTTGTCCTTTGATTCAATTATATGAAGAATATGTTTTAATTGGTTGATACTGGTAACATTTTGATCTTTCATCTTATCTATTGATGTTATTGTTGAGGAGAGGGTTCCTATAGAAATTTAAGTTTATCTAACTCTTGGTATTCATCGAAATTCCAATACCAATAACCTATTTCATCTTATTTTGATATTTCATCTTATCTATTGATACTGGTAATATTTTGATACTGGTAATATTTGGTTTAGAGCCTTAGCTAATTAGGGTTCCTATAGAAATTTAAGTTTATCTAACTTTTCGGGGCTTTACTTCAGTTCAGGTTCCGGTTCGGTTACTAACCGAACCGTTGAATTCTTAAACCGAACCAAACCGAACCGTTACTAACGGTTTGGTTCCGGTTCCGATTCGGTTTCATGGTTTGGGCTACTGTGGCTTATGCGCTAAAAAGAAAAATAAAACAAAAAACGAATGAAAAAAATCAAGCTGTGAACATCAAATTAGTCTATTAGAGTTAGAAAATGGAACTTTGAAAGTTCTAAAGAGTTAGAAAAATGGAATTTTGAAAGTTCTAGTATGGGCCAACATGTATTCTGTTGTAGTCTGGTAGAAAATTTTGAAATTGGAAGTTAACATATGGGCTCATTTTTAGTTTACAATATTATTTGCTAAGTTATATGTTAAACTAAGATTTAAATTTATTTATGTGTATATATAATATATGAAATATTAAAAAATAATAAAATAAAATTTTACGGTCCGGTTCGGTTTCTTACGGTTGGTTTTTGCTATAAACCGTAAACCAAACCGATGACCGGTTGGGACGGTTTCACGGTTTGAAACCAAACCGTGAACACCCCTAGTTCATATGCAAACCTGGTGTCAAGAACTAGTAACTAGTAGTATGAAAGAACTTTTCTTTAAAACTAGGATTATATTTTGCAACTAAAACTCTTGACTCACCAAAAAAAAAGGTATGGACTAGAATTTAGTTATGCTCACAACACTTGTGTGTTCTATCAGTTAGTTTACAAACATTATCTATGATAAAAATCCACAAGTTTTCCAATGTTAAGACCCGAACAACCCGAAACCCGAGAACCAAACCCGAAGAACACCCCTAATTACCACCCAGGTTTAACCAGCAGCGAAGAAAAACCCAGAATGTATGCAACTGACTAACCCGGACAGCAGGAATTACTACTGGTTCTAAATATAGAAGGAATTACTACTGTTACTAAGTTTTCATTTTTAACTTTTCTTTTTATTTTTATAGACCCGTTGGAGTTGGGATCCGGCTAACGAGCAACTCATACATGAAGGGTTTATTAACGTGCTGAAGAAACGTTATAGAGACATAATGAGGCAGTTGAGAATAGACTCCACAATGTTGGCATGTGCCGTCCACGAAGATATGGATCCAAACAATTATCTACAATTTGACAAAATTCGTGATTTTCCGCCTCCTGCAATATCTCTTGAAGTATGGCGTGAATTGTGTAAGGTAAGCGAGTTAGCACCATCTTTTCTTATTATTATTGCCATGTGTAGTTGTGTGATCATGTTAATCCTTCTTTAAGCGAATATCAGTATGTTAGGTACCAATTGAAATTGCTAGCAATTACCGTGGTATGTGCCATACTGAATGAATAAGATTACAAAAAATTTGCCAAAAACTGGCTCGATTATGTGTTTTAGCTATGAAAATTTTCTAAAGTCTAAACTAGAGCTGAAAAATTAGACTCATTTAGCTATGAATCAGTTGATTTGGTATTTTGGGTTATATTTATCTCGAACGGGTCAGACAAGTAAAATAAACATTAGTTGAAAAGGATATGGGTCAATCGTGAAAGTTGCTTATAGTTTGTTAAATGCATAAAACCGTTTAATCCTGTTATTCAAAAGGTTTATAAATAATATGATTATTTTAGCATATTTGACACACTGAAATTTTTAAAAATAAACATTACCCGTTTGATTGTGTTACATACCCCGCCCGCCCATATTGACATATAACATATATTTGGATATGATCAACTAATATGTAGACTTTTAGAACATATTACAAATCACCAGTTGACTTTTCTTAACTCTTGAGGTAACCTTTTGATCATTTCTAGTTAAATTGTTTCACAATAATGTGACAATAGTTTGAATAAAAACTTGGTAACTGAATGTTTAGAGCATTACCATTGCATTGACTGGTTGGTGGTGTCTGGACATTGCAAGCCTTAGGCAACTCAGGAGCCTGAGTTTGGTTAATATTAAGTCCCAAAGACGAGCCACCGCCATTAAGAACTTGACACAGGCACTGTGGCTGTGACCGGACCACGCTAGTCAGTTGGGTGCAGCATCCTGATGATGGTGTCGATGTGTTTCCAGAAATGTAGTTTAGGCATGGAGATAAACTAACTAGAACACTTGTGCAACTTGAAGATTGAGCCATTGAGCTTCCATATAGGACAGCCATTGTGATCACTAGGATCATTAAGATTGTGTTGGTTTTTTGATATTGTGCCATTTGGGATTTTGGTGTTTTTTTTTTTTTTTGTGTAATTTGGGTTGAAGAAGATGATTTGAGTTTGAGGTTTTGGATGAGAGTATGCAGGTTTTTTGGTTCTATATATACCTTAACTATGTGTATATTCAGAAAAAGAAATATTTAGTTTTTGGTGCGATTATCTTAATTAAGTTTTGATATTATATTATGATATACATATTTATACACTTTTTGACAGCGTTGGAACACAAAAGGTTGGCTTAACAAGTCCAAGAATGGGTCAAAAAACCGTAGGAGCGCTGATAGTAGTGGCAAGTCATCGCGACACACGGGTGGATCAATGGGATATGCTGAGCGTCGTACCCGTATGGTAAGCCTTACAAATATGTTAAAGTAAAATCAATTACTTATGATTATACTTATAATCATAAGTAATCTATTTTACTTTAACATAATTACATTTAGGGGCAATATCCTAACAAATATTGAAAATATCATATATATATATATTTAGGGTCAATTGCATATTTGAAATATAATTAAGGGAGGGGATATATGCAATTGTTTGTTTGGGTTGGATAAATATGCAATATAGAAGCCATATAGGGGGATATATGCAACTCTCCCAGATATTTATGATATTGTCAAAACGCAGCGATACGCAGCCGGTCTACAGACGTGTTCGCACCCGCACCCGCAGCCGTTCAGCAGGCATGTTCGCAGCCGCAGCCGGTCTGCTGGCATGTTTGCAACCGTCTGCCGGCATGTTCGCAGCTGTCTGCTGGCATGTTCACAGCCGTATGCTGGCATGTTCGCAGCCGTCTGCTGGCATGTTCGGAACCGAGTTTTTAATTAATGTTTTTTGACAGATTAATAACCTTTCTTTTTCAGTTCGAGATCAAACTAGCAGCTTTTAATTATTATTTTTTGACAGATTACATGCCTGATCCTTGAGAGATATCACACAATCGAGTTTTTTTTCTTTCTTTAACAAGCAAACTACCAGCTTTTAATTATTTTTTTTCAATTCCTTCAACAACTATCACAGCAAACAATCTGTGGGTAGAATCGTCTTTAAGTTAAAATTTAATAAAATTAAGAGGTATTTTTATTTGGCTATATTAAGAGGTATTTTCTTTCTTTAACAAGCAAACTACCAGATTTAGAAGTGTGTATTGAACTTCTTTTTTTTTACTTCTTTTTTATTTGGCTATATTAAGAGGTATTTTTGAAAGGGTAGAATCGTCTTTAAGTTAAAATTTAATAAAATTGGGTATATATGATATTTACAATGTTTGTAATAGTATATATGAAATTAATCCTTACATTTATTCCACTCTATTTTTTTAGAAAAGGAAAATGAATGAGGAACCCAATTTTAAACGAATCTTTCTGGACACCCACCTCACTAAAGAATGCAAGCAAAAAATGTGGGACGGGGACATTGACATATATAACTTGGAGGAATTGAAGTTTTGTACGGAACGAGCCAAAAAAGTATATGTAAGTTATCTTTATTATTTGAGTAAATTCTTATTTTCGTCCCTTGTCCTTTAATTTATTCTCCACAGATTCATCTTCATTATGTGTTGTTTACTGTTGCAATTAACTCGTATTGTTTTTATATGGTGTTCATGTTTTGATAAATTGTAAGGGGATTATTTGAGTGCGATGCGTGAGGTTTACGGGCCGAACTATAGCGAGTTTCCAGATGACCCTGAGGTGTGGGCACGTGTGGTCGGACAAGGTCGCACGCGCCGGGTATACGGGATAGGTTCTTCGGATCTAGATTATTTGGTGACCGGGACATCTTCTTCTTCTGTCGGGTCTGCACCATCGCAGGCAGAGTACCAACGGTCTCAAGAAGAGGTATCTTTATTACCGATTGATGTTACTAAAAGTTAAAAATGTTGGTTCTTGTCATATCATATTAAAAACAAACCGTATAAAACAGGATCCGACCATTAGAATTTATCGTATTAGAATGTATACATGTGTTATTATCTTTCGAAATTAAACCAATAAAGAACTTTTCTTTGCGTCAACTATTTCTTTATAAAATGTAGTTACTAATTATAACTATATATATTTTAACAACGTTTTAGGTTCAAGTTATGCGAACTCAAATGGTAGATCTTGAAGCTCGGCTTGAAGAAGAAAGGAATCTACTTACAACTCGGCTTGACGAAGAAAGGAAAGCAAGGGAAGAACTTCAACAACAACTTCAAGAATTTATGAAAAATTGGCGTCCTCCTTCTAATTAGTTATAGTTTCTGATATCTTTTGGGAAATATGTTAAATTGTATTAGTTTACGGTTTAAACATATTTGAACTTGCGTTGCAACGCATGACTTTTGAATTTGTGTTATTGGAATTTCGATGAATTTTGTAAAACAGGTTCTTGGTATCAAAGATTATTCCTGCATTTTTTTTGCTAGAAAAATGTAAATTTTAATTTTATTTTGCAATTTTTTTTCTATTAGAAATTTAGGTCGTCGGAAAAGTGTCATAATAAAAAACTGACTTTGCATTTTTCTGTTGGAAATGTGTCACAACATAAAACAAACTTTTGTCGGAAAACAGTCAAAAAAATAGTAACTTTTTATTTTTAATTTCCCTACATCTGTCGGAAATTTGTCACAAAGTATACTGAGTTTCGTAGGAAATTTGTAACAACTATTTTTATTTTTCTGTCGGAAATTTGTCACGAATAATTCTTTTGTCGGAAATTTGTAACAACTATTTTTATATTTCTGTCGGAAATTTGTCACGAATAATGCTTTTGTCGGAAATTTGTAACAACTATTTTTATTTTTCTGTCAGAAATTTGTCACGAATAATGCTGAATGAAATTTTTTAATTTTTTTTTTGTCGGAAATGTGTAGCTAAAAATATTCCGAAAATATAATAATTAATATTTATCATAAATAATATATTAAAAATAACTATGAATTGTTGTAGGAGATCTGTAGCAGTTTGTGACACGGCGATTTTGTAGGAAATGGGTAGGAAATTGCGTAGGAAATGCGTTGGAAACAGGTTTCCTACGAGGCATTTTCCTACATCATGTATTTGTCACAAATGTGTGGGAAAGCCTGTTTTGTAACGCATTTCCTACGAAAACTGGTGTAAGAAATTTCAGATTTTCTAGTAGTGCTATGACAACTTTTTCTATTTTTTTTTTTTGGTGGTAGAAGGGAAAAAAAACCCACAGATAATGCTGTGGTTTATTTGGTAGCAAACGTGTTAAACTTGTATTAACGCTATCATTTTTTTATTCTAGCCCAATTTTTTTTTGAAATAAGTTTTTATACTTTTTAGAAGGTAAAAATATGTGAGGTTACACTTGCATTTACAATACCATTTTTTGTATTCTGACACAAAAAGTTTTTTTATGAAATAAGTTTTTATATTTTTTTGAATGTAAATATATTTGAGGTTACACTTTTTGGCCATATTTAAAAAATACACCAGCATATTAGGGTTGATTGTAGCAAAAGGTGTTAAACTTGTATTAACAATACCATTTTTTGACTCTGTCTCAAAAAGTTTTTTTTTTATGAAATAAGTTTTTATATTTTTTGGAAGGTAAAAATTTTCGAGGTTACATTTTTTGTGTCATTTAAAAAATCACCAGCATGTTAGGTTTCGTATCAAAATTTAGTAAGAATGCAATGTTTTGTAAAAGATTTGTGACCTTTTTTAAAGTTTGACTTTTATGATCGGAGAAACAAACGTACATGTAGGTCAAAAAACGTTTTTTGGATATATATATGCAAGCCCAGCCTCATTATAACTATTTTTTTTTATGTAGGTATTCAGGTGGACGAGAAATTTTATGTTCACCACACACCCAATGACACTAGAATGTGGTGTCCTAATGTTCCTACTGGTTTAAGGCCTATTGTTGGTTGTGTATACGAAATGTGGAAGGATGTGTTTAGTATGTACAAGGAGTATGCAGTGTATTGTGGGTTTTCTATTCATAAGGGGCAAACCAAGAGATGGAAGATGTTTGTTACTCAACAGTACATAAGGTGTACTAAATATTCAAAACCACAGATTAAGCGTAAAACTGATACCCTGGATCAGTCAACCATTAATATATGTATAATATATGTAACATTTTTTTTTTTTTGTAGTGTACGTACCAACATGTAACATCTTTTTGTAGGAAGACGACTTTTGTAACAATGTGATGTAATATAACACTTTGTGTCGGAGGAGAAAGAAAAGAAAACGCGTTACACTTTTATGTATGTGGATATCCTTTAAATGGTAAAAAAACAACAATTTTTTCTTGTTTACTGGGTGTTTACATTTTTTGAAATTGTACAGAAAACGTAACGTTAATTTTGTACTTTTTTTTTTGTAAAATGTTACACATAATGTAATACTTATTGCTCATTTTTTTTGTTTACTGGGTGTTTACATTTTTTGAAATTATACATAAAATGTATGTTTACACGTGGTGTAACTTCATATATATATGTATAATATATGTAACATCTTTTTTTGTAGTGTACGTACCAACATGTAACATCTTTTTGTAGGAAGACAACTTTTGTACAATGTGATGTAATATAACACTGTGTCGGATGAGAAAGAAAAGAAAACACGTTACACTCTTATGCATATGGATATCCTTTAAATGGTAAAAAAAACAAGCATTTTTTCTTGTTTACTGGGTGTTTATATTTTTTGAAATTATACAGAAAAATTATCGTTATTTTTTGTACTTTTTTTTTTTTTTTTGTAAAATGTTACATATAATGTAATACTTATTGAACTTCCTATCCAAGATCTGTTGAAGACTGGGAAAATGGAACTTTTGTGTGTGTGTGTGTTTTGATAAACAATGGAAAAGATGAGAAAAGACTTTGCTTTTAGGTTTTGATATATTGACCAGTGTAGGGTAGGGTTATAGGGGGAAATGTAGGGATAATGAGTGGGGTGGTACAATAGGGAGCATAGTTTTTTTGTTTTGTTTTTTTTTTATCTTAGATGGATGTCACCGTACATGCACTTATATTTATTTCTAGACACCAAAATTTTACATGCATGCCAAAAATACCCTTGCAAGTACTTTCCCTAATTATTAAAGCAAAAGTAACATCAGCCTCACACCCAAAATGAAATCGTTGATGAATTAAATCAATGGTAGATGTTAGAGTTTTCAGGGTTTCTTCAACTCAAGTGGGTTTTCAATTTATCCTTGCCCTATATATATATATATATATATAAATGTCATTTTAGTCCCTGTGGTTTGGGCCATTTTGCCAGTTTAGTCCAAAGGTTTCATTTTTAACATGTGGGTCTAAAAAGGTTTCACAGTTGCCATTTTAGTCCACTGGGTTAACTTCATCCATTTTTTCTATTAACGAGAAGGTCAATTCGATCATTTTATATGGATGAATTGCCCTTTTAGTTAACAGAATTACATACAAAATGACCGAATTGGCCGTCTTGTTAACAGAAAAAATGAATGAAGTTAACCAAGTGGACTAAAATTGCATCTGTGAAACCTTTTTAGACCCACAGGTTAAAAATGAAACATTTGGACTAAACTGGCAAAATAGTTCAAACCACAGGGACTAAAATGGCACTTAACTCTATATATATATATATTTTAAAATATGATTTACATGATGATTTGTTTATTATGTAAATTAGTTGACTGATGAATTCCAAATAAATCAAGTCACGATACCTTTAAAATATTTTTTTGTTACTTTCTTGATCAATTGACATATTCTTTCCTAATTTTCTTTATTATAGACAAATACAAAAAAAAAAAAAAAATAGAACTTTATAAATGAGTACACATTATTGGAAGTAATAGAAAATGGCAAACCATAAGCTTATGGATCGATGGTTAGCATGTTGTGACTACTATTATTGTTACAAAAACATAACCATATTGGATAAAAATAATGTTTCACATAAAAAGATTATAATTATCTAGTTCGAAAATTAATTACCTGGAATTAGGAATTAGGAACTTTGTATATATAATAATGCTTTTACACGAAAGACCCCAAAATAAGAATTCGAATCACTAGACCCATTGTATCGTTCCTTTTAATTTAGAATATATTTGTTATATCCAATTTAGGGCGATTTGGTCATTTGATTTACCTCGTATACTCGTGCGGGAATCCTCGTGGACTAATTCTTCGCAACCAATGAGTAGATTCGACTATTTTCCCCTTTTTGCCATTAACTCTTTTTGGGGTGTATCTCGTGCTTGATTTCAAATTTATTATCTAAATTGATAACATGCTATTCGATGTGTTTCTATGTATCACTTTTTGCTAATTTCTATTGTTTCACTATGTGTGCATCTATGTGTTACTCGCTTTGTGTCACAGGTTTCGCGTGGATCCACCTAGCTGACCGGTTCCCCACGGCCATGGGTCGAACTCGGTATCGCCATCATTGTTTCGCATATTCGCCTATCGGGGCTTGAATCTCTATGTGTCTATGGTTACTAATATTGTTATGTTGGTGTTGTTTATGAGATATGTGTTGAATTCTTGTTATATTGAAAGACCAAGTATCACATTTGATAATGCATGTTATAAAATAAGGTTTTTCTAAAATTAATAAAACAAAAAAAATGTTTTTAAATAAAAAACGAATCTATTCACCAACATGTTTGTTGACCCAAAAACTCTTTTATGCGTGATAGAGGTACACAAGGGTGGGCGGATTTTAAGTTGAAGACATGTATGATTGCCTTAGTAATAAACCGGCTATGATATGTTGCTTTTATTTATTTGATTTTGTAACTTGGTATTGATATTTGAATTCTATGTTATGTGCGACAAATTTAATTTGGTGACTTTAAATATTAAACTTATAATAGTGTCATAAGCTATGGGCAATCATCATGCCCCGTACATTTCCGTTGCGGGTCGGGGTGTGACAGTCAACCTGTAACTTGCCGGTCAACCTACAAAAACACCCTTTTAAACAACCAGTTCCAACTGTACATCTTGTACCGAATTATTCGCTCTCATATTCTTACCGATCACTCCTTTATTGATAACACTATCTTTCTTCTCTGTAACAGAAATATCACTTCAAGCCCTAACAAACAATTAACCGATGACGTATCGGAAAAGCCTGATGACGTACCGTTAAGCGCGTTCAGAAACCAGTCCTCCGATTTAGTAGAACTTTCTAGAAGCGATCCGATAGACGTCGTTGGAGGTGTTAATGGTGGTGGGTTTAACCGGTCGTATTCATCGATCATGTTTTCCAAATCTTCATCGGTGGTTACGGAGATCAACGAGTCCAGATCTTTAGACGGTAACTGATATTTTACTGTGAATGACATCGTTGGAGGTGTTATGGTGGTAGGTTTTTCGACTATGGTGGGGTGATGTGGTGGCAGCGGGGTGGAGGTGTTATGGTGGTGGGTTTTCCGGTGATGTCGGGGTGAGGTGGTGGCGGCGTGGTGGATGTTTTATACTGGGGCGTTTTTCTGGCGATGGTGGGGTGGATCTGTTACGTTGGTGGGCGCTATTATGGTGGTGGAAGGTGATAATTGTTCAACACTTTGAAGGTGAAGAACAAAAAAGAAGGAGAAGATAGAAGGGGATAAGAAGTGGGGTGGGGTTAGGGTAGGTGGGTAGGGTAGGGTGAGGGTATGAGTTTATATTTTAATTGTATTTCTAATTTCTAATTCGAAAGAGCATTTAGGTAATTTCACACCAACTTAACATCAAAAACTAACCCTCATCCGCGTCAGGGACTATCCGTGAACGAAATTGCAAAAGTTGGGGACTATAGCTGTAATTTTAGAAAGTTATGGACTAAAGGTGAAAAATAGGCAAACCACAGGGACTATCCGGACATTTTTCTCTTCATATAAAATGATCAAGTTTTATTACGATCAAAGCCTCGGTTTACAATGATTGGAAACGAAATACGATTATAAGAGAGTACAAGTTTCCAGAAATAGAAATACAAGACAAACTTTCTAATTAAGGAAAGTTACAAAAGCGAGGCGTTACAGTCACCCCTCCTTTAGGAAATTTCGTCCCAAAATTTAGGAACATGCAACGAACAGATGTGGATACTTAGTCTTCATCTCACTTTCGAGCTCCCAAGTAAACTTCGCGCCACGTTTTCCTTCCAATCGTACTTTAACAATAGGAATTCGCTTGCGCCTCAATTGCTTGACACCTCGATCCATGATCTCAACGAGTTTCTCCATGAAGTGTTGAGTCTTGTTGATTTGAAGATCTTCGAGTGGAACTTGAAGTCCTTCTTCAGCTAGGATTTCTTTAGGTTGGAGACGTGAAATGTAGGATGAACATTATTGAGCTCTTGAGGTAGGTCCAGTCGATACGCTACCTTGCCAACCCTTTCGAGAATCTTGAAAGGACCTATGTAGCGAGGAGCGATTTTCCCTTTCTTACCAAATCGAACTACACCCTTCCAAGGGGATACCTTGAGAAGTACAAAGTCACCAACGTTGAATTCCAAAGGTTTGCAACGCTTGTCAGCGTAACTCTTTTGTCGGCTTCTGGCTTTAAGTAAGTTATCTCGAATCTGTAAAATCTTGTCCGTCGTCTCTTGTATAAGCTCGAGACCGGTGATTTAAGCTTCTCACCTCTCGTGTCAACAAATACGCGAATGGCACTTACGACCATACAATGCCTCGAAAGGTGCCATTTGAATACTCGTGTGGTAACTGTTATTGTACAAGAATTCGATCAAAGGCAAGTGCATATCCCAGTTTCCACCAAAATCGATTATGCAAGAACGAAGCATACCCTCTAGAGTTTGGATAGTACACTCGGTTTGACCGTTGGATTAAGGATGAAAATCGATACTAAGATTGATGTGAGTACCTAAAGCGAATTGAAACGTTTGCCAAAGACGAGAGGTGAAACGACCATCACGGACTAAGATGATGTCAATGGGGATACCATGACGACAAATGACTTCATCCGTTTAGATACGAGCCAATTTCTCGACCTTGTAGTCTTCACGAATGGGGAGAAAATGAGCAGATTTTGTCAATCGATCAATGATCTTGTGAGTACATATGTCTATCGCTTCTGTCAATCACGTATCGTGATAAACAAATGAGTCAAGACAAGTTGAACAAAGGTTTAAACATATCAACATTGGTCCGCACGGATGAAGGATTAAACATGTTGATCCGCACGGATAAACATGTGCACCTGATTAGGGTTTTCTTGTCCATCTGTGCGCATACAAAAGTCCATCCGCATGAAGGTGTTGGTGCGCAGTTATTGCTGATCCGCACACATTGAGTCCGTCCGCATCAATTAAGTAGATCCACACCTGTAGTGTGTCCGTGTATAATGTCCACCCGTTTGTATGTTTAGTGTGGATCAAGAGTCCCTATAAATAGGTGTGAAGTCTTGTTCATTTATAACTTTGAGCTTTAGAGTAACGAAACTCTGCTCGTTTGTGTTCGTGGTATTGTACTGAAGATTATCAATAAAAACAACATTTAATTAGCTTGTTCTTGTCTAATCCACTCTTGTACTTGGATTCCGCGCAAGATATGAGATGTTCGCAGTCAACAGTGTAACGGAATCGATCCTAACACGAACTCACAAGTGGTATCAGAGCGGGAGATTGATTGCAAGGATTGAAGACACAAGAATTAAAGCAATTTCATCATTCTTCTTCTACTCATCTTCTACTCATTCTTTTCATCTTTAAATTTCAGATTCACGACGTTTTCACGGTTAAAAACGGCTGAATTTTGAATATGTTGTGCAAAAATCAGTTTTAAACAATCCTCCAAAGTTTCAGTTCAAAATTCGTACAAATTTCTTGAATTTTTTGAAAAATCATCAAATCTGAA
Source organism: Helianthus tuberosus (assembly GCA_030545235.1). Taxonomy (NCBI): domain Eukaryota; kingdom Viridiplantae; phylum Streptophyta; class Magnoliopsida; order Asterales; family Asteraceae; genus Helianthus; species Helianthus tuberosus. The sequence goes on along the minus strand of CM060402.1, from coordinate 68,303,058 downwards.
CAACATGAACACGCTGTTGGTTAATCACGGACCTGGAATAGCTTGATCTGTATGAATCTAGGTTGTATTTTGAGTTAGTTTGGTATAGTTCTGTACGCACGGATCAACAATTACTAGATCCGCGTGAATCTAGTGTAAAATCTGATTGATTGTTGTTATTGCGCGTTCGCACGGATCAAGAAAGGTCCTTCCACGCGAACCTGGAATCTACATCCCCGCGAACCAAGAATCCAGTGTTGTGTGATTTTCAAAGTTGTTTGATAAGTTTTGTTGATTGTTGCAGGTGATTCTCAAAGTGTTTAGTCATGGAAGAGGTGTGACAATTGTGCTTTGTAAACGATGTACGATGTAAAACAATATCAATTATCAATGAAATAATGTGTTTTGGTGTCAATATTTGTGTATTTGTGTTTGACGATTTTTCGCTTTGATTCTAGGTTTTGAGCCATGTATCTTATCCAAGATAAAATACATAACCCAAACCCCTTTGACTTTGGATGTCATCTTTTATAATAGACGTGACTTGAAAACTTCAACGCCCGCCAGATCCATACTTGGTTTCCTGAAATACATGTAGTTTGAAAACATCAAAAAAGTTGAGCGAGTTCATGTGTTTAGTGTGTGAGCTCGAATAAACTTTGTAATCATTATAAGTAAGTATGTATTTGTAAACCCTGGTATGAAAGCAAACAAGGAAACAGATCAATTAATGGTTTGCAAGGCCATTAACATGTGTGCAACGACGTAGGAAGGCTTAAACCTTGCAGATTTTGCACCGGGCCTCCGGCTGTAAGACATAGTCACCTCATGGGCCAAATCCCCGGTCCACATGGGTGTGGCGCTACACCCAAATAGATCTATCACTCATGCCACTCGGTCCACTTACGAGGATTAATGGTCTTAAGAGTGCGCCTACCCATTCACATGATCTAACAGTACATTCCTTAGCTAACCATACCAATAGTAATCGTTTGTAAACATTTTGTAACATGTACTTCACCCCCGAAGTTATAAAACAAAAACAGTTAAAGAAAAGGGGGACATGAACTCACAATTCTGCGTTCTTCGTATCCAACGTAACCTACAACGTACTACGGTCTATTAGACAAGCGGGTCGTGCCTTGACTTAGTATTAATTAGTGTCTTTGAGTTATGTTTCATTGTGTCTTTAACATTATTCCAAGTTATATAATTATTTGTTAAAATAATAATTATTTTAACTTAAATTATTATATTTACCAAATTTTGGAATAATGGTTAAAATAATATATTTTAACTTGTCACACTTATGTATTTGTACATGAATATTTCCCCAAGGATAGGTGTATTAGTATTCGTATTCTTATCCTTGTATATTTTTACCAAGTATTGGTGGCGTATTCCGGTGTGTAATTATACGTACGAGAATACGTATTTCCATTGTGTTTATTAAGTATCCTTATACTTAATTTTTATATTAACTTTTCTGGAATAATATTTCTAATAAAATACATTAATACATGTTTCCAAAATATATATTTTAAAAATATTTCATAGAAAAATTAGTTATAATTTTCCCCTTGGCAAAAATATTTATAAATTTCATATAAGTCTCAAAAATAATATATTTTCAAGTTTAACTTGGAAAATATATATAAACTTATTTTTCACCCAAAAATAATGTATTTCATGTTTATTCAAGAAAATATATATTTTCTCCCAAAAATAATATATTTTCTAATAATTCCAAGAAAATATATATTTTTATTTACAAAAAATAATGTATTTTCTCCTTGTCAAAAATATGATTTATATTTTAATAATTGTAAAAATCATATTTTTGTTCTCTTGGTGTCCAAAATACTAATTACCAAAATATACTTATGAATTAATTCCCGAAATATTTTTGTAAGTTATATTCCTTGTTTGGTTTCACCAATATTTTGGGTATGATTTATATATTCATTCTCTTGGAATTTTGGTAATATTTTGGGTTGTTATTTCTTGGTATTTTGGTGTGTTATATTATTTCAAGTCCTAAAATAATATAACTAATACACATAATATACAAACAATCACACACAAGGTGACATCTAAATATATATTTCCTAAATACATATTTAGTCACTTTTATTTACAAAAACCAACCTCCAATGTTTATAATTTTTGTAACAAAAATTATGGCAAACTTTATATGAAAATTCATGGTTTAAAATATACTTGTAAATATTTGTTTAAAAAATATTTTTCTAAGTATTTAATTTCTAGAAAAATTTTGCCATAGTTTCCCCTTAAAATGGAGGTTTCCATGCTTTCAAAGCATATCATTTTCTTTTATAAATCAACACAATCAACAACAAATCAATCTACACTTACCAATTTGTCAAAATCAAGCATAAACTACTATCTCATGAACTTGAAAATTTACAAAAATGCGTAGTAACTTACTAGTGTGTTTAGTAAGCCTAGTTACCTTTCAAAGTGTGATTGTTTAGTTAAAAACATCATTTTTGAAGAAATTAGTTCTTTACAACTTGTAATTAAATTTTCTAAAAATGTTTCTTCTTGAGTTTTTCTTGTTACATATATATTTCTACAATTGATTAACCACTAAAAATGTGGTTATTTTCTTTAAGAACCAAGATTAAGTAAACTTTTTATTTTTTTAACTTGATTTCTTGAAAAATCATTCTTGAAATCATAGATTTACAAGACTTTATGTTTACTTTGATCATCACTTAACAAGAAAAACAACTTATACTTTCAAGTTCATGATTTACATGAGGATGATCTATTGATCTTTAACATAATCATCCTCTCATCTTGCTAGATTATGTCATTAATCAATATCTAGTAAGATCACAAGATGATCTACATCAATAACATGAGAAATCAACAATCAACAATCATAACAATACTTAAACAACTTGTTTTCTTATGTATTTAGTCTTATGTTCAAGTTTCATGCTCTTGATTCATTGTGTTCTTTATGATTAACAACTTGTATCTGTAGGATCGTGAAACGACCTAACGAGTCAATCAGAAGAGTGCTCAGACAGAATCAGAGGCGGAATTCATTGATTTGGTCTTCGTTTAGCTTGGATTCACTATTAAATGTCTCGTATATTAATCTCTGAACAATTTACAATCTAGAGACACTTCGACAGCACCTTGGCGTCGGAATCTAGAATGTTACAAATGAATCCGTTTGAAGGGTATTTATGGACTAGAGCTGTCCGTTTGAAGGTGACATGCCATGCTTCAAACGGTCACGCTTCAAACGGTTAGGCACGCTTCAAACGGTCAGGCACTCTTCAAACGGACTGGCCTCAAATACATCTAAAACCTACCCTATTTCTCGTATAACGTGCCCTGATCTATCAATTCTAGTATAAGACTCGATACAAGACGAAGTCGACAGACGTATGCACTAACAGACTCCCCCTCGGATGTTGACGAGTCTTAGGAATCGAGTCTTCTCATTCTTCAGTCTTTACCGGTCTTCGGGCTCTTTCACAATCTGAGACTCGAACTAAGATGAAGTCGACAGACAACTGCACCAACAGACTCCCCCTTGAATGTTGACGGAATCTTCAGTGAGAGTCTTCATCATAACGACTCTTCAATCTTGATCGATCTCCTTTCTTTTTTAGCATGTACCAGGATCTTCTCTTTGGCTCTAACCTCGTCAGACTCCCCCTTTCATCATGCTGGGATCGCTGTCTGGAATTAGCTATCACATTGAGATCACATCCTGGTTTTAATTCTGTTCAGCTCAGCTCATCTCCTGTACAATCTTCTCACAAACACATAAGTTTTTACTTAAATCAATAAGAAAAACTTAATAGTAATAGTTACATCAAGTTCAAATTAATGACCTTGATTAACTAATCTAACTTTCTTTCTCAAAATCAGTTTCTTCTTTTAAACACACGCTCCCAAACCAGTTCATCATGTTCATCACTTGAAATTTTGAAAATCAACTCTTCAACATCAGTTGTCGAAAATCTTTTTGTATTTTTCAAAATTTATGCTAAAACACACAAAAATCTTTTTGGGTTTTGAAATAGAATGAAATGCAGTAAAGAAATATTTACAAACAATATTTTTGTGAGTTTGTGTAAGAGGATCATATCAGTTTTTGAGACACATCACAAGCACCGTTAAGCTTTAAACATTTTAAGCTCTAAACGATTCACGTTGATTGACGATATTGTTTTCCACTTAAACTCAATCTAAAAACTTTCAATCTGCTTACCGATACTTTAAGGTATATTAAGATAGCACTAAGTTCTTATGGACCCCACGATCTCAGCATATCCCCTCATCATGCAATACACTAACTCAAGCAATGCCTTTAAACTTTTATCGATTGTGATTTGTGCGAAAACAAAGCAGAATGTTTAAACATTAAGAATCAGGTCGATACTTCCGTATACGCAGAGAAAGTCCAATGTTTAAACAAAATAAGAAAAATAAAACAAGTTGAAGTTATTTAGGCTTTAACCACTAGGTCGATACTTTCGTATACGCAGAGGAGGTCCAAAACTTAAACGAAACACCAAAGAAAATAAAGCAGAACGTTTAGGCATTAACAACCAGGTCGATACTTTCGTATACGCAGAGGAGGTCCAATGCTTAAACAAAATAAAGAAATAAGACAAGTTTAAATCTTTGCAAAATGAAATGCACAATCACAGTGACTTTTCAGCAAAGTTGTGAAAGTTCACAAACTTAACCAGTTTTATGTCTTTCGACAATCAGCGATTACTGAGTAGGCACACAGTCAAGAAGGACAAAACTAAGTACTATGCTTTTGACCATGTTTCCCACTAGAACTAGGCTTTTTCATTTAAGTTTGTATCGTTATTGCAAATCTACTAATCTAGCTGAGCCTACCGTCACATCTTTAGTAAGATCATTTATCACATTTTAACTTTCCATTTCTTTAGCATGTCGTGACAGTCCACTGATGTACTATCATTTCCTCTTTTATGCAACAAAAACTCATTTTTCATTTTATCATGTTTTTGGCTTTTTCAAATTTTCAAATGTTTTTGGATTTTCTGAAATTTTTACTCCCCCTAAAATGCAAACACATTTAAAGGAAATTTGAAAACAAACTGTACAAGTAACGTGACAACTGATATCGAATCACTTCAATTCGCCATCCACTTGGCATGAACAATCAGAACTCCCCCTCACAACAAACTATTTTCCCATTTAGATTTCAAAACACTTAAGTTTGTTTTAATCAAATGGTTTTTTCGGAAAATAAGTTTTGTTGATTGATTTTAACCATTTGTAGGTTAGGGGATAAACTCATCATATTGTTTCTCAACCACTTGTAGGACAAAGATAAATCAAGTACAACTGAATGTCCCTGATTAATCTTGTAAGAAAGATGCCGATTCATGTTCCACGCTTACCAACCTGGGAACTCCGGCAAGTCAGGTTTTTCATTTAAACAGATTCACCCAAGCCTGACGGTCCTTGGGTGATTTTAAATTCTTGTTCAACAATGGTGGAAAATTTGCATAATCCATTGTTAGACCAGAATTCTCATTTTTTACCTCAACACATGGCTCTTCTAGTTTTACCATACCAGATTCATTGCCTGAATGTGGCTTGTCTGACTTTGATGAGCCAGATTCATCGCCGACATGTGGCTCATTTGTTTCCGAAGAAACAGATTCATTGCCACTAACTTTCTTCTTCTTCTTTTCCTCTTTCGTCCTCAGATTTGTATCTGATGAGTGCGTTTTGCTTGATTTGTTGTTCTTTGGTGAGCAAGACGATTTATCAGAACTTTTATCTGTTTTACCAGTTGTATCCGAGGACAAAATCCTTTCGAGATATTCTCTCGCTTTCTTCCTCTTTTTCCTCAGTTTGTCTTTTTGCCCTTGAGAAAGCTTTACTTTCTTTTCTTGAACTTTCTGTTCTTTGGGCTTGACATTGACTGGTTTCTTTGCCTTTTTCTGAAATTCAGCCCTCGATCTTCCCTTTGATCTCATTGGGCAATCTCTGGCAATGTGTCCTTTGATATTGCATTCAAAGCATCTTCTCGTCTCAAACCACTGATTTTGGCAGTTAACAGCAATGTGTCCTCGAACACCACAAGTGTAACACACTCTGTTATCGTACCAATCACCACTATCACACCAACCACTCAGATAATAGCATTGTCTGGATTTGTGGTGATCATCATCCCTCCTGAAAGCTGGATTTGGCTTTGACGCACTGTGGTCAAACCTGCACCACTTATTACCAACAGTTTTTGAGTTTTCATTTTTCAATTTTTGTGATTTTTGATCTTGATTGGATGATTGAACTGATGAGCTTTTATTTTCTTTTTGAACATTTTTCGGTTTTTTATCTTTTTGTTTTTGTTCCATATTCTTCTTTACAGGTTTTTGCGTTGAGCATTCACCTTTTTCAGTAGAATGTAGAACAGTTTCTCGAAACATTTCTTTTAATTCCAAAAATGTTTTCTTTTTCTCATCATCATCAGTTTTCTCATCACAATTTTCAACTTTGACTTTGTCAAAGTTTGTGACATTGTCACTTATTGGAACAGAATTGATCGGTTTTGGACACGAATAATCTGGTGTTGATGACGAAGTCTCAAAACCTTTCAATTTCTTCTCAAGCTCGTCAATTTTATTCCGAGCAATTTCAGCTTCATTTTTAAGCCGAATGATTTTCTGAAGATGAGTATTTATTTCAATCTGTTTTTCAAGATTATTTTTAAAATAACAGATTTTTCATCTTCTAAAACCTTCATTTGACTTTGAAAATCATTTTCAATTTTTAACTTTTCATTTTCAAAACCTTTTTCCTTTTCTTTCAAATTGTTATTTTCTAATGTCAAACTGTCCAAAACACTTAACAGTTTGACATTTTCAGATTTCAATTTCTCATAATTTTCCTGTAAAACAAGAATCTGTTTAACATCAGTTTGCTTCTTATCTTTCATCTTTTTGATTTCCAATGTCAAACTTTCCGCATCCTTCAAGAGTTTGCCATTTTCAGCCTCAAATTTATCACATTTAGAGCACACTGATTCAGAACCAGATTCTTCTTTCATTAAAACTTTCTCTTCCTCTATCTTGTATGTTCCTGCACAAAAAATTTTAACGAAATCAAGAGGATTCATATTCTTATCAATATAACAACCCCTCTTAATGTCATAGTTCATGACACTTTTTGCTGCAAGACACACACAAACTCTTTTGTCTATTTCAACAATTACATCCAAACTCATTTTATCTAAATTTCCTTTTATTTTATCCATAAATTCTCTCTTTTTCTTGTTATTTTCATAATCATATGCTTTGAGCTTTTTGATAAAATCTTTTGGATGTAATTTTGAGAACCCAGAAAATCCAGAATCTCTTTTAAGATTTTTTAAAAAATCATCCCATTCTGCAGGTAATGCATCTGCAAGCTTTGATACTTGTTCAGCATCTGTCAACTTTATCTCATATATTTTCAATTTGTCCAGTAAATAGTTAAATCTGCTTTTCAACTCCTCAAATGTCTCATTCTTTTTACACAGAAAATTTTCAAGTCGCATAATCCAAATCCGTTTATCATCTTGTTCATAACTGCTTGCTCTATACCAACCATATCCATCATTTAGGGGCTGTTTGGCTGAGCTTTTCAAAATGACTTATTTGCTTATTTGCCTTCTGAAAAGCAAATAAGCAAATAAGTCATTTTGAAAAGCTCCATTTTAAAGCTTTTCAAAACAGCTTATCTGCTTATTTGCTTTTCTGAAAAGCAAATAAGCAAATAAGCTGTTTTGAAAAGCTTAGCCAAACAAGCCCTTAATCGTTCAATATGATCATTTTCTTTTTCATCAAACATTTTTGCCATATTTCAAACAGTTCCGACAAATTTCACTCAAAACACACTTTCAATTTTGATTGGGCCGCTAACTGTCTTGGGCCGAGAACTTTTAATAGTTACTGATTGGGCTGCAAAGTCTTGAAAGATCAACAGTCACATGAAATCACATGCAATCTGATTTCACAATTAAAGATTCAATACTCAAAATATTCAATGTTCGACAAGTTTTATCAATCCAAGCACGAGACCCGAAATGATAATATCACATGCACTGACACCCTTGTTTAATGTTTCACAAAAATCGATGTACTTTACAAACGGTTCACACAACTCAGTGTTACTTTCAAACGGTATGTTGTTTTCAAACGGGATGGTGCTTGTTCAAATGGACAGGTCAGTTTCAAACGGACAGGTCATTTTCAAACGGACAAGTCAGTTTTCAAACGGACAGGTCAGTTTTCAAACGGACAGAGTCAATTTCAAACGGACAGGTCAGTTTTCAAACGGACAGGTCAGTTTCGTTCAAACGGTCACCAATTTTCAAGCCATTTTTACCAGTTTTACTTCGAGTTTTGATCTGATATTCTCAAGGGTTTGTTAAAACACAATTACGCACACATTGTGAAAGTTTTAGCCGATTTTAACCGTGAAAAGTATCAATTTTGTGAAAGAAGGTGTAGAAAATCAGAATTTGCTAGCGAATACGAGCTAAACGGTAAGAACTCTTCCTCCTGAGCTCTGATACCACTTGTAGGATCGTGAAACGACCTAACGAGTCGATCAGAAGAGTGCTCAGACAGAATCAGAGGCGAAATTCATTGATTCGGTCTTCGTTTAGCTTGGATTCACTATTAAATGTCTCGTATATTAATCTCTGAACAATTTACAATCTGGAGACACTTCGACAGCACCTCGGCGTCGGAATCTAGAATGTTATAAATGAATCCGTTTGAAGGGTATTTATAGACTAGAACTGTCCGTTTGAAGGTGACATGCCATGCTTCAAACGGTCACACTTCAAACGGTCAGGCACGCTTCAAACGGTCAGGCACTCTTCAAACAGACTGGCCTCAAATACATCTAAAACCTACCCTATTTCTCGTATAACGTGCCCGGATCTATCAATTCTAGTATAAAACTCGATACAAGACGAAGTCGACAGACGTATGCACTAACAGACTCCCCCTCGGATGTTGATGAGTCTGAAGAATCGAGTCTTCTCATTCTTCAGTCTTTACCGGTCTTCGGGCTCTTTCACAATCTGAGACTCGAACTAAGATGAAGTCGACAGACAACTGCACCAACAGTATCTTCTTTTAACCAACAAAAAAAGATGTAAAATGAAGAGTAGAATGATCTTACTACTAGCTCAAGGCTAGGGATGATCACTAGATGAAAATGGAGTGGATAAAAGCTTATGTGAGAGGTCCTTTAGCTTCCAAGAGTTCCAAGCTTCCTTGTACACCTTCTAACACCTTTGTATACGTATGGATTGTATGAGAGGTGAAAGATGATGATGATGGTGGTGTGGGGTGTCTTTGGCCGTGAGCAAGGGCATGGGAAGAAGAAGAAGTGTGTGTTGTGTTTGTGAAGGAAATGAGATGGTTATGAACCTAAAGGTTCACTTATAATCTTCCACACTTTGTAATCCATTGGTTTTTATGTTTTTAAAGTTGAGACATGATCTATTTTATAAACAAATAAAATCTATAGTGGGGGCCACATGTTGGCTGATTATAGGTGGGGGGGGGGGGTCTTAGGCTAGGTGGTAACTAATAATTAGATTAAATGGTTAAAATCCAATGTTATAGTTAGGTTATTTAGTTACTAGATATTATATAGTGTGTTATGATGTTCGGGGACCATAAGTAGTTTGGTAATGTTAAAACAATGCTTCTAGTGAAAATTTGATGTTTCGGGTAGTGTCCGGTTGTCCGGTTGGTTACCGGTTCGTTAAGGTACTAAACTATGCAGTTTAGTGTGCTTTGTGTTACCTTTTGTGACAGTTTTGATTCCCGACACTTAGGAAAGCATTCATGACCATTTAACAATATTTCTGCATGATATTAAAGTGTTTAAATGCTGAATTTTGCTGATTTCTCCAGAATTCTACAGTTTATGTAAGTTTCAGGCACTTTCCGGCACTTAAACTAACACTAGGAAGGCAGTTTTATGATCCTTACTTTCCTACACACTATACTAGTGTAACTCTTGGTTTCTGGCTCATTCTGTGTCTCAATACAATGTCTGTCTATGCGCTGAAGTCCGTCAGCATTTTTCTGATTTGTCTGGTAACTGTGCTACCTTTGTTTCGTGCATCATTTGAATCAATGAAGTGTTGCATGCAATAATGATATGACATTTGCAATATATGATGCACATGTATATATGATAACAATAATCAGAAAGTATTCATGTCATAAATATTAAATCAGCACAGTCATTAAGCACTAATTACTGTTTAATAATTGTACGGATGCATGCAAATTTGGCAATTGTCACATTCTCCCCCTGTTAAGAAAATTTCGTCCTCGAAATTTACACTACATTAACTCCTTAGGGTTACGTTATGCGTGTATGGATATGAATAATACCAAGGCAATTAACCACGAAACCGAAACAAGACTTATTCAAATCAGGTGAATCTAGGGACATATTACAACAATAGGAACCCACCGGTTAAAAGGTATGTGTTTCATAATTTGATGTTAAAGGATACGAGATGTATAGATGTATGACATAGTGCAACTTAGTTAACAGGGGTTCAACAAAAGAGGAGTTTTGACCGATAGAATTCCAAACGATCGTTTACAATATGCAAATGAGTTCTAGAAACAATAACAGCCGCTAGATGAACTCAGAATCAGCAAGCTCAAATGTAATAGTGACATGAAAATGATCCGTCAACTTTCGAACAAATAAATGAATAAAATTAGTGTGTTGACATTATTAAATTGCGAGAATACACCGAAATGAAATTCAACCGAATCTGGTGTATCATTGTCTTAGTTCCTAGTTGCATTAAGAATGGAAAGTCAAACAAAAGCATGTGTAGTTTTGTATGAACGATTGACCATGACTAGCACAAGCTACAAGTTTGTACCGACACCACAAGGTGTCGTAGTGAACGACATAATTCAATAATAGCGGTGACCGAACAAGTTCACCGTGTTTGAAATCAAATGAAAGCGCACTGAAACCAATCTGAAGATTTGATTTAAGCAACGTCATAGGGTTTTCAATTGAATATGGAACATTAAAGAATTTATGTTTTCGGTCGAGGATGAAAAAGCAATAAATACCGCAAGGCATTCGTTCGATAATGAAAGAACCGTTAAGGGGTACACTGTAATAGAAAATGAATTTATGTACCATTGTCTTAACACACGATTGTGTTAAAACTGCTTTAATCATGATAAATAGAACGGATTTAGAGCAAGTCAGTAAATAAACAACTAAATCCGTGTGCGCGATGTGTAAACGAGATTAGCGCAAGCTTCAATTTAGTGAAAGCATCACCACAAGGTGTCGAAATCATCGAATGATTTAATGGAGACGTAGACCAAACAAGTTTACTACGACTCGGAACAGATGAGACGCTTGCAAAAATGAATTTGAATATGATGTTTTCAATACATCATATGATGTCTTGAATTGCATATACGAAATGGACAAGTTCAAGCAATTGAACTTGGTTTCAGCGCAATCCGACAATAAATACATGTATCGACAAAGGAATTTCGGCATGGTTACAAGGATAAACCATGTATGTAACTGGAAAGAAAAGAAATTTCAAGAAGGTTTTGTTGGCTCAATATCAAGGGGTTGATACTTACAATAATGCAGGTTATCTGAGACAAAAAGGCAATAACTGGATATAGCGAAATGATAATTGTAACTTTGATGAAAACAATCATTAGAAAGGAAGCCACATGCGTAAAAAACGATGCATGTGTAATCTATGAAATGATCAAGAAATGAAGCAAATGAGTGTTCGCCCTAATGAAGAAAATTGTCGTGATGTAACTACCATTAAGAGGAGTAGAGATGTAAAATCTACTAGAAGCAAAAGTGGGAATTTCAATAAAAGTAATTCGAATACTTCACCTGTTCGGTTAACTAAAATAGCATGCATGACAGAATAATGGTGTTCGCTCGAGTTAATGGGCGTGGTTCCTAAGTGATAACCTTTAATGAGCTTTGACATAAGTTCCCGAAGGTCCTAAGTACATGTCTCCTAGATTCTGCAAGTTTTGTATTCTGTGTATAACTGTTTGTGTACCATGTATAAACACAATGTTAGCGTATATTTAAAATAAGTTATTGACTCACTGTTCTTCGGTATACTTTCTTCCTGAATCCGCAGCTGGCGATAACCTGATCAGAGATCGATCTTGGAATAGTAGTTGGTTCCTTGCAGTTGGTCGAATAAATCATTAACCCTCGGCAAGGGATACCGATTCTTGATGGTTAACTTGTTCAGCTCTCAGTAGTCGATGCACATACGAAAACTACCATCCTTCTTCTTGATGAACAATACTTGAGCTCCCCAAGGCGAGAAGCTTGGTCTAATGAATCCCTTGTCCAGCAACTCCTGAAGTTGCGCTGAAAACTCTTGCATCTCTGAAGGTGCAAGTCGATAAGGTGCCTTGGCGACAGGCGCGGCGCCTGGAACCAAGTCAATATGGAATTCGACTTGTCGTTGGGGCGGTAATCCTGGCAAGTCTTCGGGGAAGACTTCAGGATATTCCCTTACCACAGGGATATCTTAGAGCTTCGATTCTTCGGCTTCCCTGTCCACGACATGAGCCAAGAAGGCAACACATCCTTTACGCAAAAACTTCTATGCCTTTAAACAACTGATAATCCATAGAGGCGTATCCTGCTTCTCCCAATCTATCACAATCGTCTCTTCATTCGCCATCAGGATACGAATAATATTCTCATGGTATACGATCTCAGCTCGATTACTCAATAACCAATCCATCCCAACCACGACGTCGAAGCTTCCCGATTCAGCTGGTAGAAGATCTATCGAAAACTCACGCTCTCCAAGCTCTATCTCACAGCCTCTAATCACTTCACTAGCTTCTACTAGCTTCTCATTAGCTAGTTCTATCGAGTACGGGATATCTAACTTACTTGCAGCTAAACCAAATATATTCTTAAACTCTAGAGATACGAAGCTATATCCGACACCGGTATCAAATAGTACAGATGCAAAGTGTTGATTAATAGGGAACGTACCAGTAACCACGTTTGGATCCTGGCGTGCTTCCCTAGCTCCAATGTCGAACACTCTTCCATGAGCTTGGTTATTCTTGGGGCAATCTTTCCTAAAGTGCCCCACGTCTCCACATTTGAAGCAACCTGAAACTCTACCATTATCGTTTCTGTCTTGGGATACTTCACCCAACATGCATCCTTGTTGTGTCCTTCCTTTCCGCACCTATCGCACCAAGGCCTCAGACATCGACCTTCATGGTGAAACTTGCACTCATCACATCTCGGCTTAGTCCCCAAGTAAACCTTCCTGAAATGCCCTTTGCCACCACAGTTAAAACAACCTTGACCTTGTTCTCGATCATTACTGTTTCCGTCTTGATGGACGTTGTTGTTGTTTCCTCCGTGATTTCCGCTACCATCTTGACCTTCATTTCCATGTCCAGCTCTGTACCAACATGTCTCCTTGACATGCCCCACTTTGCCACAGTTATCACATTTTCCATATTTACATCGCCTGGTATGATGACGTCGACAATTGTCGCACTTAGGTAGGTTACCCATGTGCCCTTTTTCCTTTTTGGCACTGTTGTGTGTATTTGCCCGAGTACCTTTTTGGAAATAAGTGAGCTTCCTTTTGTCCTTCCTAGACGACTCCGCATGAGTCTCCTTCTTCTCTTCAGATCTTGAAAATTTTCCCAACCTAGTCGCTTCTTTAGTGAGCGCCACACTTAAGTCAATCGCATCGGTAATTTTTGGAGGCTTTGATGCTGTCATCAAGCTCAGAATCTGAGGCGCCAATCCCCAGATGAATCATTCTATCCTCTTAAACTCTGGTTCCACTAGATATGGAACAACTCGCGACAAATCATGAATTCTCTGCACGTATTCCGCCACCTTTGGACCTTCCATCCTCAGGTTCCAGAATTCAGTTTCCAACTTATGGATGTCCGCCTGAGTACAATACTCCCTACTGTGACATCTGTGTATTTTAACCTGTGACAACCCTCAAATTTACATGTAACCGTACAATCTATTAATGTTAATTAAAGCACTTGATGACTGTGCTGAATCATTTAACTGCTCTATGAATTACTGTGTTATACTTACATGTACTTGTTAACATGCTAGTAGTATACAGAAAAGTTACTAAATAGTCCGGTATGCCTTCCTGAGTGTTGAAAATTAAAAACGTTATAAAAAAATATATATGTAGGACACTTTACGGATTAATTAAGCCCTTTAACGGAACAACACCGAACCGAACAACCGGACTTTACCCGGAACATAAAAATATTGCCAAATACATTGTTTTTACTTTTCTGAGCTAGTTAGGGTCCCCGAACACCCTAACACACCTTATATCATATAACACAATAATATCCTAACAAAATACCATTAGATCCTAACTAGAAGTGTAACTAGTTCATCACCACCCAACCTCATACCCCCCCTACTCACAGTCACCACAAGGGTGACCCACCCTTGCCTTTCTTGATTATTAAATTGCTAATGGTTAGATATTTAGAAACATAATACATGTTGGACAAAGGAGAAAACTTGGTTTATAAAAAGACATGAGAGGTAACCACTCTCTTTCATCAAAACACTTCAACAACAAAGCTCTCCTTCCTCCCTCCATCCCCATTTTCGGCAGCCATCACTAACCACCATAACACCACCATCAAGCCACTTTCTAGCCATTTTCCATACATACAAAGGTGCAAGAGGTTCAACAAACAAGCTTGGTGCACTCGGAAGCTCAAGGATCTCTCTCGTTTTCTTTTATCCACCACTTTTACGCCTTGTTTCTCCCCTAGCCTTGTGCTAGTAGTAAGTGCTTCTAATCATCATCTTGTTCTTGTATTTGGTGGTTAATAGATGATTTAATGGTGAAAAATTGAGAAACACTAAAGAACTTACATTAATCTTAAACATAAAGTGATAAAGGGTGGATAAAGAGAAGTTATGTGTGTAAATCATGTAGATCTTGTGTTGTTATGATTCTTGATTGATTTCCTGATGATTTGCTGGTTAATATTGATGTTGTTGTGATCACTAAACATGCTAACGGAATCAATCGAACGCGCTTTAGAAGGTTAAAGACTGAAAACAGAAAGTTGTTTAGTGATTACAGCCAACTTCAGTTGGCTGTAACAGGACCGTAACTTAACGAAAAATGTATTTTCTAAAGTCTAGGTTTATGTGTTATAAAATACGGTTCTAATGGTACCGGAATCATAATTTTTGGACTTCGTTTACTATTTTTAAAGTGTCGTTTTGTAACAGCAGCTAGAGCTGCATTTTTGCTGCTGAAAATATGCGTTCTGTTTTCAGTCGTAACTTGAATTCTGTGTAGAGTTAAATCATGAAATTTGTACTGTAGATGACCACCGATGTATTTGTAATTCTCTAATTGGAATTTCGTAAATCGGACTTACGATGAATTTTTAATAAATTATTCCGTGGACTGCAATAAGAAAAAGATAAATCTGATTTCAGTCCGGAAGATGAATTTTTATTAAATATTGGTAATGAACTGGACCCCGTTATTTTTACACAATAATATTTGGATCGTTTAAGATATTCTGTAAAATTTGGGAATTTTTGGAATAAGTTAACTATTTTATTAAAATGTCCGAAAACAGTTCGGTTTTAAATATTTAAGCTGAAGCGACATAAGTTGTAATTTGCGTGTCTAAATGTCGAGTATGCTATCTGTGAATGATCTAACATGATTATGTGTCAATAAAAGTGTTATGTGCAATATCATATGTTTATTTATGAATGGGAATAGATGGGAAGTTTATATGGGCATAAACAGTTAAAGTAATGCATGTTATGTGATAGATACGTGTAGGAACTTTGTGCTCTAATTGAAAATCACTAAATGACTAACTGGTAATCATATTAGGACGTGATTGACCGACCTTGACTGTTAGCTATATTTGAGAATCTAACCGAGCAAACCGAGGTGAGTTCACACTTTCTACAAGGCATGGGATTCCCGGTGGTTTGGGGATGGGTTAAGAAAAATCCTACGAATTCTCCTTATGCAGAATACGTACGTTCGTCCTCCTTGGGTAGGACAACAACCTTAAATCTTACTAGACAAAACTCTATCACCTAAGCCCTCAAATTTATATCGACTTAATCGCCGAGGCCGATGGCGAGCGGGTCATTAGTTAATAGCGCTATTAGGTTTAACAAACCTCACACCGTGTCGTCCGAACGGGCGTGTACTAATGGACTATGGCAAACTGTCAATGATGATAGAACATTGATGTAGGGCACGTATTTGTCAGTTGTCGATATCCAGACAGTCTAGTGGTTTACATGGGGAAAACCCCCACTAATTATGGGTATGATTTGGGTAATAAAAAGAATCTGGTTAAACATACTTTCAACTAAGGGGTAACCCCCACGGCATATAAGCCAGTGAAAGTCAAACTACGTTTTTCAGAAACAACTTAAAACTAATCAACCGACCGTGAACTCATTCAACTTTGTTGTTGACTCGTTGTTACATGCCTTACAGGTCGCTAGATGCTTTTGGAGCTTGCACGAGGAGAAGGTTGTTGTGGAATATGGATTGTTAAGTCCCGTACTAAACTTCTAAACTTTATGAACTTATTAAACCTACGTTTGGACTTTAAACTTATGAACTATGGGACTTATGTTTTGAACTTACATTTTATGCTTCCGCTGTCAACCTAAAATCGGTTTACTTCCTTTTGGTCACCAATCGTATTGCGTTTGGTTTTATTTACTTAATTGTGTTGTTCAATATGATTAGTGGCTCGATCCTGGTTGCGTCACGCCTCCAAGCGGTGGTACTCCGCATTGTGGATTTTGGGGGTGTGACAGATTGGTATCAGAGCCATTGGTTATAGTGAACTTGGTTTTAAAAAGGGGAAAAGCTTTTTGATAAAACCAGACTATAACCTGTACAGTGCTCAACGATCCACAACGACGCTTCGCTCCACGTGCAAGACTCAACATCCTAGGTGATATGATTTATGTTTATATTGCCTACTTGTTAGTTTCATGGTACATTGATCATGGTATGCATTAGTTAATGTGATAACTGTTATTTGAACCTTGTGTGCTTACTCTCTTCTGTCACTCCACACTTACGCACTTTGCGACACCTCTCTTACGTGTGTTCCTTCGATGTGAAGATCATGAGTAGACGTGTTGACATGACCCAGGGTCAGCTGACGACCTTGATTAACGAACAGATTGCTGAAGCCTTAGCAACCCAATCAGGGAGTCAATCCATGCACATCCAATCCCGCATAGGCACTTTCAAGGCATTCTTGGAATGCAAACCTCCCACTTTCGACGGCACTGGAGGAGCAATCGACCTTCTACACTGGATCTGAAGAATCGAATATACATTCGAAGAAAGTGAAAGCCCTGCCAGCAATCGAGTAGAGTACGCTACTGTCATGTTGCAAGGGAAAGCGTATTCTTGGTGAAATGCACAAGTTCAGATGCTTTGGTTGGCAAACGCAAATGCCACCCTCTGGAGCGACTTCAAGGATTTGATTAAGGAAAAATTATGCCACCTGGATGACATTCTGGAACTTGAAATAGAGTATTATGGTTTGAAGATGGAAGGATCAGAAATCGAGGCGTACACAAAGAGGTCCAACGACTTGGCTGACTTATGTCCTAACTTATCACGACCCATATCTAGACGGATCAAGCTATACCTTAGAGGCTTAGTCCCGGAGATCCAAGGGTCTGTAATTGAGGGCAACCTTTCCACAATCCAGCAAGTCATTTGTTTGGCGCACCAACTCACCGATCAGGCGGTGGAAGAGGGCAAGCTGCCCAAGCGCGTTAGCACTACTGCTAATGGTGCTCCCAGCAATGACAAGCGCAAGTGGGATGGAAATTCGGGCAGGGGTTCCACTCCAGTTCAGTCCCAGTCCCAGCGGCGAAAGACAGATGAACACAGGAGCCCCAGTCAGCAGTTTTCTGGAAATCAAGGTCAGGGTGGATACAGGGGAAATCACCCTAAGTGCAATCGATGTAGTTTGCACCACAGCGGGCCGTGCAACAAGGGTCGTTGTCAGAGATGTAACAAGACTGGACATAAAGCCAGAGATTGCAGGAGCTCACGTCCTGCGAATCAGAATAGACAACAGCAGCCACAAGCTCCCCAGAACCAACAACAACACCAGCAGGGTAATAAGGGATGCTTCCAGTGTGGTGCTGAAGGTCACTTCAAGAGACACTGTCCACAGCTGAATCAGAATCAAAATCCAAGCAGCAACTAGGGCAACGGGAACAATAGCGGAGACAATAAGGACAACCGCAGGACTGGTGAGCATGAGTTCCTGAATGGACAAGAGGAAGAGAGAAACAACCCCAACGTTGTGGCGGGTAAGTTCCTACCAGACAATTTCTTTGTTTCTATTTTAGATGATTCGGGTGCCGATGTTAGATATGTGTTCCTAAGGGTTAGTCAGGTGCTTAAGCGTACCCCATTACCCTTAAAAACACCAAACATGTTGTAGAACTAGTTAATGGTGAAAGTCTTAAGGGCACACACAGTTAAGGGTTGTAACCTCATCTTAGCTGGTCAGACCTTCCCTATCGACCTCATTCCTATCATTCTGGGTAGTTTTGACGTTGTTATTGGGGCGGATGGGTTATCTCAACACCAAGCGGAAATTCTTTGCAACAAGAAGATTGTCCGTATCCCTCGTTCTGGTGAAGAACCTCTCATGATTCATGGCAACAAGAGTGGTGCTGTTGTAGGCATTATCTCCTTCCTTAAGGCCCAAAAGTGTTTGTGAAAGGGCCACACTGCTATCCTAGCCCTCGTTTCTGATGCATCCTCGGAAGAAAGGAAGATAGAAGACATTCCTCTCGTGCGCGACTTTCCTGAGGTATTTCCTGAGGAATTTCCTGGTCTTCCGCCTCATCTCCAAGTTGAGTTTCGAATCGAGCTAGCTCCTGGAGCAGCGCCCATAGCTCGAGCACCATATCGTCTAGCTCCATCAGAACTTGAAGAACTGTCCACACAATTACATGAACTCTTGGAAAAGGGTTTCATACGTCCTAGCTCTTCGCCCTGGGGAGCTCCGGTGTTATTCGTGAAGAAGAAGGATGGTACCTTCAGAATGCGTATAGACTACCGCGAACTCAACAAAGTGACCGTGAAGAATCGATACCCTCTTCAATGCATTGACGACTTGTTCGACCAGCTGCAAGGATCGAGCTTTTACTCTAAGATTGATTTGAGGTCGGGATACATCAGCTGAGAGTCCGAGAGGAGGACGTCTCCAAAACAGCATTCAGAACTCGTTACGGCCATTACGAGTTTCTGGTCATGCCTTTCGGATTGACGAATGCACCCGCGGTTTTCATGGATCTCATGAACCGAGTGTGTAAGCCTTACTTGGATAAGTTCATTATTGTTTTCATCGACGACATCCTGATCTATTCTAAGAGTCAGGAGGAACACGAGCGGCATCTACGGCTTACGCTGGAACTTCTTCGAACATAGCAGTTGTATGCCAAATTTCGAAATGTTACTTCTGGCTTCGCGAAGTCCACTTTCTAGGCCATGTTGTAAACAAGGATGGAATTCATGTGGATCCATCTAAGGTTGAATCGATCAAGAACTGGCCTGCACCCCGTACACCAATAGAAATCCGCCAATTCTTGGGTTTGGCCTGATATTTCCGAAGATTTATCAAAGATTTCTCCAAGATTGCGCAACCTATCATTTCACTGACTCAGAAAGGTGTCACCTATCGTTGGGGTGATGCACAGGAGTCCGCATTTCAACACTTGAAGGATAGACTTTGTAGCACGCCTATCCTCTCATTGCCCGAGGGCACATAAGATTTTGTGGTTTGTTGCGACGCTTCCATCCAAGGACTTGGTTGCGTGTTGATGCAACGTGACAAGTTCAATGCCTACGCATCACGCCAACTTAAGGTTCACGAAAGGAACTACACTACACACGACTTGGAATTGGGAGCAGTTGTTTTCGCACTTAAGATATGGAGACATTACCTGTACGGTACCAAGTGCACCATTTACACCGATCATAGGAGTCTCGAGCATATCTTCAAGCAAAAGGAGTTAAACATGCGACAGCGTCGATGGGTCAAACTCTTGAACGATTATGAATGCGCTATCAAGTACCATCCGGGCAAGGCCAATGTTGTGGCTGACGCTCTCAGTCGCCAGGATACTATACCTAAGCGTGTACGTGCTTTACAGCTTACCATCCAATCTAACCTTCCCGTTCAAATACGAGATGCTCAGGTTGAAGTGTTGAAAGCAGAAAACATCAGGGCCGAATCCTTACGAGGATCGAGGGAGCGGCTAGAACGAAAGGAAGACGGCGCCTACTATGTTAACGGACGCATCTGGGTTCCACTATATGGAAACTTACGCGAGCTTGTGATGGATGAGGCACATAAGTCTCGTTATTCAGTACATCCTGGTTTGGATAAGATGTACCACGACCTAAAGACTACATACTGGTGGCCTAGCATGAAAGCTCACATAGCAACCTATGTTAGCAAATGTTTGACTTGTGCGAGAGTCAAGACCGAATACCAGAAACCATCAGGCCTACTTCAACAACCAGAGATACCTAAATGGAAATGGGAGAAAATTTCCATGGATTTCGTTACTGGCCTGCCCAGATTTCAACGCGGAAATGATACCATTTGGGTGATCGTGGACCGGCTGACCAAGTCTGCACATTTTCTGGCAATCAAGGAAACGGATAAGTTTTCTACTTTAGTAGACATCTATCTAAAAGAAGTGGTGTCTAGGCACGGAGTGCCAACCTCCATCATTTCTGATCGTGACGCGCGTTTTACTTCTGAACTGTGGCAAGCAATTGATGCGTTATTTAGTGTTATATATATTAGGGGTATATTTTAAGCCCCTTTAACACTTATTTTAGCCAAGTTTTAAATTTATAAAACACGATATTTTACTAACACTAAACACACATCTGGGCAAGTGCACCCATCGTGAGCGTAGTATAGTGTTGGTAAGATACCGAGGTCGTCCAAGGACACAAGAGCTTTTAGTACCGGTTTATCCTCAACGTCTAATCAAAATAAAAGTTTAGAAAAAATGTTTTAACTAAGAAAAAATAAAAACTAACTAAAATGCTGAAAATAAAAATAAAAATAAAAACAGATAGACAAGATGAATCACTTGGTTCCGACTCGTATCTAGTGTAACATTTGATTATTTCCGCACTTTTGCACATAATTAAGAGATTATCTTAGTTATTGTAGTAGGCCCCTCTTTTGAAGGTGACGTTACCCTCACCCAGTAGTTTGAGTCAGCAAGGCTACAATCCTAAAAGGGTGGATTATTGGAAGATAATTAATTAAGTTATTAATGCAAATTATGGTAGGCCCCTCTTTTGGAGGTGACGTTACCCTCGACTAAGTAGTCTGAGTCAGCAGGGATACAGTCCTAAATAGCCGGGTTATAGTATTAATAGTAGTTAACTTATGAGGGGATCAAAGAGTTTGGACCCCCGCCATCCAATACCGTGAAGTATTGAAGGAGGTCCTACTAAATTTGACCCAGGTCCATTGCAGGACCTCTAAACGCTGAACAATGGCAAGACCTTTACCAAACCGTTCCCTTAACCCCCGACCAGGTAGCCAACATACCTCCATATAGACCGTGGAGATATGAATGGTGAAAATCTTTTATTTTATATAGACAGTAAAATAATGCCAAGACACCACGGACAAACGATAAGGAAAGATCACCTTCAACATAAGCAACTAGTTATTAAAGTCATTAATACAAAACCAAGTAAAAAGTGCAAAAGATTAGAAATAAAAAGTACTACACTAGACACTTTGTCTTCACCAAGTGATGTAAGAGACTTAGGCAAACATGGCCTTGATTGTCAAGAACTCTTACGATCAATCTTGGATCCCGAGACGACTCACACACTCTACGATGGACAATGGATGATGGTGGTGGATGATGGTGTTATGGTGGTGGTGGGTGGTGGGTGAAGTGTGAGAGAGGTGGTGTGCCAAGGGATGGTTTGAGCTTGAGCCAAGCACTTCTATTTATAGGCTGAACAGAAGCTCGGGCACGGCCCCGTGTCCAGTGGGCACGGCCCCGTGTCCACATCCTTCTCTTTCTTCATTTAATGCAGTTTTGTCTTATTAGTTGACCACGCCCCCGTGTCCGCTGAGCACGACCCCGTGGTGCAGAAGAATCTTTGTACTATGCAGATTTGCTGGATTGTGCGAATCTTATAGTTGACCACGGCCCCGTGTCCGCTGAGCACGGCCCCGTGGTGGGCAATAGAAGCTTCTACCACTTTGTCTTTTCTGCTGACACTTGGGCACGCCCCCGTGCTGGCTGAGCACGGGGCGTGTTCAGGCTTCTGATCTCTTGTTTTGCTTGGGAAGATGCTGTTGTGGGGTCGGGCATGTCACGTTTTGTTCCTTTTCTTGTATTTATGTTAGATTTTGATGTCTTTTTGCTTTTTTTGTTAATTTGAGCTCATTTAATCCTGAAAATACAAAAGGAAGACAAAAGCACACTTTTTCCAACATTAGTACTAAAAAAGGGTTAGTTTTATGCCTCATTTGATGAAATTTATATGTTAATATTTGAACACATCACAATGCACAAGTCTTTTGGCTCACGTTTAGATATGAGCACCACTTATCACCCACAGACGGATGGGCAATCTGAACGCACCATCCAAACCCTTGAAGACATGCTTAGGGCATGTGTGATTGATTTTGGTAATGGCTGGGAAAAGCACCTCCCGCTAGTGGAGTTTTCATATAACAACAGCTACCACACCAGCATCCAGGCCACTCCGTTTGAGGCATGGTACGGACGTAAATGCCGATCACCTCTCTGTTGGGCAGAAGTTGGTGACAGTCAAATCACTGGCCCAGAGCTCGTAGTAGATACAACAGAAAGGATTGCTAAGATACGACAACGAATGGCGGCAGCCCGTGACCGTCAGAAAAGCTATGCCAATAAGCGAAGGAAACCACTCGAGTTCCAGGTTGGGGATCGAGTGCTACTCAAAGTCTCGCCTTGGAAAGGTGTAGTTCATTTTGGCAAACGAGGCAAACTAAATCCGCGTTATGTCAGACCATTTGAAATCATTGAGAAAATTGGCAAAGTCGCCTACAGGTTGAATCAACCTGAAGAACTCAGCGGAGTTCACAATGTTTTCCATGTGTCGAATCTGAAGAAGTGTCTGTCAGACGAGACCCTCATAGTTCCCTTAAAGGAGTTCACTATCGACGACCAGCTGCGATTCGCCGAGGAACCAGTAGAGATTACTGATCGAGACGTTAAAATTCTCAAGCGCACCAGGATACCTCTCGTCCGAGTTCGTTGGGATTCCCGTCGTGGCCCAGAGTATACCTGGGAACGAGAAGACCAAATGAAACTCAAGTATCCCCAGCTATTCGAGAAAATTGCAACCACTACTGAGATTGAAGCTACTGCAGAATTTCGGGACGAAATTCCAAACCAACAGGGGGATGATGTGACACCCCAGGAAAATCAGGAAAACAACGCAACTTAACTAGCTTCCTCAGTAACCACGCGCTAAATTTCAGGACAAAATTTTCTTAACAGGGGGAGAATGTGACAACCCTCAAATTTACATGTAATCGTACAATCTATTAATGTTAATTAAAGCACTTGATGACTGTGCTGAATCATTTAACTGCTCCCTGAATTACTGTGTTATACTTACATGTACTTGTTAACATGCTAGTAGTATACAGAAAAGTTACTAAATAGTCCGGTATGCCTTCCCGAGTGTTGAAAATTAAAAACGTTACAAAAATATATATGTAGGACACTTTACGGATTAATTAAGCACTTTAACGGAACAACACCGAACCGAACAACCGGACTTTACCCGGAACATAAAAATATTGCCAAATACATTGTTTTTACTTTTCTGAGCTAGTTAGGGTCCCCGAACACCCTAACACACCTTATATCATATAACACAATAATATCCTAACTAAATACCATTAGATCCTAACTAGAAGTGTAACTAGTTCATCACCACCCAACCTCATACCCCCCTACTCACGGTCACCACAAGGGTGACCCACCCTTGCCTTTCTTGATTATTAAATTGCTAATGGTTAGATATTTAGAAACATAATACATGTTGGACAAAGGAGAAAACTTGGTTTATAAAAAGACATGAGAGGTAACCACTCTCTTTCATCAAAACACTTCAACAACAAAGCTCTCCTTCCTCCCTCCATCCCCATTTTCAGCAGCCATCACTAACCACCATAACACCACCATCAAGCCACTTTCTAGCCATTTTCCATACATACAAAGGTGCAAGAGGTTCAACAAACAAGCTTGGTGCACTCGGAAGCTCAAGGACCTCTCTCGTTTTCTTTTATCCACCACTTTTACGCCTTGTTTCTCCCCTAGCCTTGTGCTAGTAGTAAGTGCTTCTAATCATCATCTTGTTCTTGTATTTGGTGGTTAATAGATGATTTAATGGTGAAAAATTGAGAAACACTAAAGAACTTACATTAATCTTAAACATAAAGTGATAAAGGGTGGATAAAGAGAAGTTATGTGTGTAAATCATGTAGATCTTGTGTTGTTATGATTCTTGATTGATTTCCTGATGATTTGCTGGTTAATATTGATGTTGTTGTGATCACTAAACATGCTAACGGAATCAATCGAACGCGCTTTAGAAGGTTAAAGACTGAAAACAGAAAGTTGTTTAGTGATTACAGCCAACTTCAGTTGGCTGTAACAGGACCGTAACTTAACGAAAAATGTATTTTCTGAAGTCTAGGTTTATGTGTTATGAAATACGGTTCTAATGGTACCGGAATCATAATTTTTGGACTTTGTTTACTATTTTTAAAGTGTCGTTTTGTAACAGCAGCTAGAGCTGCATTTTTGCTGCTGAAAATATGCGTTCTGTTTTCCGTCGTAACTTGAATTCTGTGTAGAGTTAAATCATGAAATTTGTACTGTAGATGACCACCGATGTATTTGTAATTCTCTAATTGGAATTTTGTAAATCGGACTTACGATGAATTTTTAATAAATTATTCCGTGGACTGCAATCAGAAAAAGATAAATCTGATTTCAGTCCGGAAGATGAATTTTTATTAAATATTGGTAATGAACTGGACCCCGATATTTTTACACAATAATATATGGATTGTTTAAGATATTCTGTAAAAATTTGGGAATTTTTGGAATAAGTTAACTATTTTATTAAAATGTCCGAAAACAGCCCGGTTTTAAATATTTAAGCTGAAGCGACATAAGTTGTAATTTGCGTGTCTAAATGTCGAGTATGCTATCTGTGAATGATCTAACATGATTATGTGTCAATAAAAGTGTTATGTACAATATCATATGTTTATTTATGAATGGGAATAGATGGGAAGTTTATATGGGCATAAACAGTTAAAGTAATGCATGTTATGTGATAGATACGTGTAGGAACTTTGTGCTCTAATTGAAAATCACTAAATGACTAACTGGTAATCATATTAGGACGTGATTGACCGACCTTGACTGTTAGCTATATTTGAGAATCTAACCGAGCAAACCGAGGTGAGTTCACACTTTCTACAAGGCATGGGATTCCCGGTGGTTTGGGGATGGGTTAAGAAAAATCCTACGAATTCTCCTTATGCAGAATACGTACGTTCGTCCTCCTTGGGTAGGACAACAACCTTAAAACTTACTAGACAAAACTCTATCACCTAAGCCCTCAAATTTATATCGACTTAATCGCCGAGGCCGATGGCGAGCGGGTCATTAGTTAATAGCGCTATTAGGTTTAACAAACCTCACACCGTGTTGTCCGAACGGGCGTGTACTAATGGACTATGGCAAACTGTCAATGATGATAGAACATTGATGTTGGGCACGTATTCGTCAGTTGTCGATATCCAGACAGTCTAGTGGTTTACATGGGGAAAACCCCCACTAATTATGGGTATGATTTGGGTAATAAAAAGAATCTGGTTAAACATACTTTCAACTAAGGGGTAACCCCCACGGCATATAAGCCAGCGAAAGTCAAACTACGTTTTTCAGAAACAACTTAAAACTAATCAACCGATCGTGAACTCACTCAACTTTGTTGTTGACTCGTTGTTACATGCCTTACAGGTCGCTAGATGCTTTTGGAGCTTGCACGAGGAGAAGGTTGTTGTGGAATATGGATTGTTAAGTCCCGTACTAAACTTCTAAACCTTATGAACTTATTAAACCTACGTTTGGACTTTAAACTTATGAACTATGGGACTTATGTTTTGAACTTACATTTTATGCTTCCGCTGTCAACCTAAAATCGGTTTACTTCCTTTTGGTCACCAATCGTATTGCGTTTGGTTTTATTTACTTAATTGTGTTGTTCAATATGATTAGTGGCTCGATCCTGGTCGCGTCACGCCTCCAAGCGGTGGTACTCCGCATGGTGGATTTTGGGGGTGTGACATAACCCTTGTATTGTTTCGAACAACTTTGTATTTAATAAAATATGGTGTTTTAATTTCAATATTTGTATAATTATTTGTGACATTAGCACGTTTTCAATCATTGTTCAATTCCGAACTCTCAAACCTGTTCTGGAAGTGAAATCATAAACCATTACGTAAACATAATCAATTTAACGCGACGTACACTCCGGAACTGTGACATAAGCCAAACATACCCTAAATACCCTTTACATAACTTAGAAATAAGTTTCGAAGGATTCGGTATGGCAAAAACATGTTTATTCGAACTTTAGAACTATTTACGACAAAACTGCGAAACAAACGTTGGTGACCGCCCGGATAATATTTAAATCCTAAAAATATTCTGTTATGATTAAAATTTTATTTTTAATCAGGTTCGTGTTGAAAAAATAAATTAAAACGCTTAAAAACGTTACTTTTCAAGTTTAAGCGCGTACCGCGTGTTACTGATATTTTTCGGAGGATTTTTATAAACTGATTTAGATCAGTAAGTAAACTGATATTTTTGATATAAAAATAAGTACTTTAACTTATATTAAGTTTACTTGGTGTTTAGTTAGTCATACATGACTTCCGACGCCCAAAAATGTTACCGAATCGCTAAAATAAGTGTTTTTCGACATACACTATAATGGGTTGTTCATGGGTAAATTTTATGTGTTATGTGTTTTATAATATGTGTGTGATGACATGTTAATACTTGACAAAATTATGTGTATTACGTTATTATTTGTATGTCACGTTTGAGTATATATATTACGACGCGCAAATCGTAGATATATTACTATTAACATGATGAGGGTCACCAATAAAATCGTTCAAGTCGCAAAGTTTTTAAATATATATGTGAACTCATATATATACAAATACACCAATATAATAAAAAGTAATAACTTTTTGAGAAAAAAATCTCAAAGTTATGTGAAAATTCTAAGTATCGGAGAAACTTATGAATTTTGTGGGTTTTTGATTATTAAATCATTCTTATTTAATTTAGGACGAATAAAAAATTTAAGGGATTGTGTTAACATATAAAAACGCACCCAAAGGTGAGTACATAGATCCCCTCTTTTACATGTTTTGTGGTAACTATGTGAGTACATAGTTCCCCTATTTCACTGTTTTCGATTGTTTTGGAGTGATTCATATGTATCAAAACGATTTCGATATTTTAACGATGATTTAAAAAACGATTAAGATGGTTTATACTTAATTAATAACGATTTCGACAATGTGAACGAACTTGTTGGTTGTAGTTACATGACGAATGACATTCATTAATTTTCGCCGAACCGACCAGTATTAGGTTATGGTACCATAGGATCTGACAAATCCCGTTATCAGACTGCACCCATGGTTATGTGTGGGTTAGGTGGGTAACGACTGAATCTGTGATTGTTTACTTACCCTTTGGTGGTTTGTTAATGCGAGAAGCGAGATAGTCGAGTCACGAAGGTTTGAGTGTTATTAGCGAGACGACCAAAAATAGTTTTCACAATTAAAGCGAGGATGATTTAAACGACTTAAACGAGTTAACGATTTTGAAACGATGTCACTTAACGATGTTTTCGAAAGGATATAAACCATACGAGTTTTATTAACGAGTTAATACGAGATGTTTTACAATTTGGTTTACTAAAACAAATGTTTTTTGGGATAAGAATCATGGCTACGAGGTTTTATAAATTATAACCCGCTTGATTTGATGTAGTTAATTATGTTGCAATATTATACTCTTATCAAAACAAGGTCTTTAATAAGGTATTGCAACATGTAAACTAGCCATGAATCCGATACTCTTATAAAAACCTATGTACTAGCCAGCATTTCTTTGCTGACTTTGTTTTTACATATGTTTCAGGTGATGTTGATTGCTAGGATGCATGAGTCACATAGGATCTGGACGAGGCCTTAGTGACATAATAACAATGATAGTCGATATATAACTTGTTTGTTTCATGCTAAAACAATGTAAATTACTTAAAGAATAAATAAAACGAAACTCTTTTGTATCCGTGGTTGTGAAACAATAATTCTGTTACAACACTCCCCAACGTTTCCGCCACGATTTGTTGTTTTACGTGGTCGGGGTGTGACAGAAGAGTTGGTATCAGAGCCAATGGTTATAGGGAATTAGTATATTAGTAATGCTTTGACCTAGACTATAACTTTCTAGGACCCCAACGCAAGTTGATTTGCGTTTAGATTTTTAAAAACAAAACCGTCACCTACCCTTAGGTGATAACCACAACGAGAACACAAAATCCGAATCTGCTTCGAAAATTAATCATCCGTTCTAGGATGATTTGTTAGTGCACTACGTCTATTGACTTCGTCTTGTATCATGAATAGGATAGGATAGGTTTATCAGTGCCCAAGGTTCAAGAAACATATTTTAAGGTTTAAGGTAGTGATTCCGCTCGAAATGACCAAGGAACATTTCAAGCGAAATCAGAAAGTTCTAATTCCGCTCCAAAGTGCACCATGTCATTTCGAGTGGAATCAGGAACACTATATATAGGGCACTTGTGTTTTCATTTGGCACGGTTCCTGAAATTGTAACGAGGTGCTGCCAAAATTTGTCCAGGTTGTAATCAGTATTATATTAAATCAAAGTGACAAATTATATAGTATCAAGCTGTTTCCAAAGCCGTTTCATTGATTCCGCCTTTGAATCAGATAGAAAGCTCTTCTGAACGACTCGTTCGGGTCAAACAACGATCCTACATGTGGTATCAGAGCTCAGGAAGAAGAGTTTAGCTTGATATCATCAATTTTCTGACTTCTACACCTTCTTTTTCAATCTGAACAAGTTTTAACGGTCAAAATTGGATCAAATTTTCACAGATTGTGTAAAACTACATATTGACAAACCCTAGAAAGTTTCACTGCAAAATTCGGACTAAAAATGAGTGAAATGGATCTTCAACTTGATTCCGCTCGAACGAACAGATTGTGATTCAGCTTCAAATTATCTGATTTCGCTCCAAAATGTTGATTCCGCTTCAAAATTCTATCTGATTCTGCTCCAGTTTGCTATTCAGCTTGAAATTTCCAAGTGATACATGTGATTCCGCTCCAAAATTGCGTCTGATTCCGCTCGAAATAGAGATTCTGCTTGACAAACCAGCTGATTCCGCTCCAAAATGCAAACCAGCTGATTCCGCTCCAAAATGCAAACCAACTGATTCCGCTCCAAAATGCTATTCAAGTGATTCCGCTTGAGAATTTTTTCCTGATTTCGCTTGAAAGTTGGTGTCCGTCCAAAGACCTGATTTCGCTTGAACAAACTTATCTCGTGTGAAATCATAACTGTGTGTGTCAGTTCATGTGATTCAAAGTTATTGGCCCAATCATTATATTGAGGCCCAATCAAAATTGTTAGCTCACTAAACAATTAAAGATAATCAATTCATGTGCTTTAAAAATGACGGCCCAATCAAGTTGATGTATATCAGTTCTGTATAAAATTGAGTTGTCAGTTTAGTGGATTGAGTGGCCCAATAGAATTTGATGTGTTTGTCGGCTCTTGAATGATATCTGATCAAAAGATTAAGAGTTTGTCGGTTCATTAATATCATTGATTAAAATCAGATTCAGTCAAAGTTGCAGCCCAATTAAAGAAGTGTTGACAGCCCAAGGTTTACAACATATTAAAGTGCACGGCCCAAATCATTCTAAGGCCCAATTGAATCTATTTTGATCCGATCAAGCCCATTCATTTAGTGATTTCATCCGAACAACATTTATCCGCAAATCTTCGTCACTAGTCTTAGATTGATTCAATCCGTTTGAACTGATTGTGTTTGTTTGTTTGTCCAGGTAATTCAAGAATTTCAAGTCATGGCTAATGTTGATCATGATAGATGGTGGAAAAATGATTACGCAACATGGGAAATCGAAAAATTCAAGGAACCATTCAAAGAAGCCCAAAGAGCAAAAAGATGGAATGACGAATTAGAATGTTACATGGATCCAAGGGGTAATCCAGTTGTTGATCCATCAAAGGTGGATTTTGAAGCTGTAACAAATTTGCTTCCAAGTCAGGCTACTTTCAACACAAGAAGGTTATCTGAAAAAGAATATTTGCCAGATTTGGTGAACAAAATCAAAGAAGTTTGCGAAGCGAGTCTACCAAAGGTGGTAGAAATGAAGAAGAGAAAAGAAGAAGAGTTGAAAAAGATGATAGAGGAAGTAAAGAGTACTGCAAAGCTTGCTGCTGAGGAAGAGCATAAGATTAAAGAAGAACAGAAAGAAGAAAAAGAAGAGAACAAAGAGGAAGATCAGACAGAAGAACCGGTGCTGAAAGAGACTGAGGTAAATGAATCTTCTGATCTATTGAATGTTGAAATTGTTGATAAAAATGAGAACAAGTGCAGGAATTGCATAGAAATGTGCAAAGCCTGTATTGAAAAAGATGACATTATAAAAACAAAAGATATTGAAACAAACAAACTTGAAAATGTTTTCACAATAAAATGTAAAGAAATGATTGACAAAGAAAAAATTTTGAAACTAAAAGTTGAAAAATTGACACAGAAATGTCAAGTTCTTAAAAAGGATAATGATGTTTATAGACAAATGTGTACAGCAAAATGTGTTGATTATGTTGAAAAAGAAACTAAATTTCAAGATTTTAAAAAAGAGTATGATTCTTTAAAGTGGTCGAGTCAGAGAATACAAGAAGCTTATGATACTTTGAAGAGCCAAGTCAAATGTTTTGATCAAAGATTGTCTGAAACTTTGGTAACTAAAGAAATGTATGAGAGAAAGTTTAAAGAAAAGCAACTTGAATTAAACAAGTGTGTTGATGAAATTGCTAATCTTAAACAAGTTTTGGCTGAAAAAGAAAAGATTGTTACCAAGCTTCAAAGTTATCATAACTCTTCGTACATTCTAGAACGCATTTTCAATATCACACCAGATGACAAAGATACTGACAAGAACAAAAAAGGTATTGGTTCAGAATTTCATCAGGTACCACCACCATTGAGAAACAATTATACTTTTTATGATGAGGAAAATGTGGCTAAAGGTTTGAACATAGTTGACCAATTACCTGAAAGTATCTATGTGACTTACACCAAATCTGAGGAAGTTGATGATTCAGAGGTGGTAAGTAAGGTTGTTGATAGTGTTTTGAAAGATGAGTCTACAAAAGGTAAGTCTGAATCACAGGATGAAGATGAAGGTAATTTTCATGATGAGTATCTGAAAAACATAAAATCTAAGAAAGTTGTGAATGATGATTCAAAAGGATTGGTTTACACCATGATTGGATCGGACAAACTATTCTTAGATATTGTATTCCCAATTCAGAATGTGATTTCAGAGAAAATTGATAAAGTTTTTAAGATGGTTGAGATTGAAAAGTCAGAAATTTCCAAGTTTGCTGGTAAAGGTCACAAAACTTTTTATAACAAACCTGGTTTCAAAAAGAAAAACATGAAGGCTGGGTTGGGTTATAAAAAGGAACAAAATTGGAAGAAAAATGAAGTGCCAAATTCTCAGGCAAAAATGAGTTTTGTTCAAGGAAAAAGTTTTGAAGAAGAGGAAAAACTCAAATTTAGACAACGGTCTAATGAAGAGTTGTGTGCTCAAAAGAAAAAGCAACAACCACAGGTCAAAGATGTGTCCAAGAGAACATGTTTTAAGTGTGATCAATTAGGACATCTTGCACGAAAGTGTCCGAATCTGAAACCTGTGGATGTTGACAAAAAGAAGCCTGAAAATATTGAGAAACAAAAAATCTGAGGGTGTGAAACAAAGGTCAGCCAGATTTGATTCAAAACAAACTTGGAGGTACAACACAAACAAGTTTGCTTCAAATCAAACTTGGAAACCAAAATAGACTAGGTCTGATTCAAAACAAACACAGATTTTTCACACACCCAAAGTCAGAACAACTCAAAGTTGGAAAACAACTGTTGATATGACAAAATCACAAGAATTTTGGAAACCAAAAGATGTTGATCAAAAACAACATGTTCAAAAAGATTCACATTTTTACAAAAGAGGTACTCCGAAAGGTCAAAAATGGAGTGTTAAGAAACAAGTAACTTTGGTAAAAGATGAAAAAGTTGAGGTTAAAGTTGAAAAAGTTTTTGATGAGAAAGATTTTCCGAAGCTACATGATGAATATTGTGTTGAAATGCCTAAGGTCCAACAGACCTGGGCTAAATTGTTCAAGTAATCAAGTAGTTTAAATGTGCAGGTGCTCAACAAATCTAAAGATTGTGAGATTGGAAGTTGGAGCAGCCTGGCACAGGAAGAGGCTGCTGGTTCCTGGTTTGGTTGAACAGGGAGTTTATAGTTTTCTGTAAAAAAAAAATGTTGCTTGAATACGCCGAAACCCTCACGGCTGAACAAACATGATTACTTTCACAAGATTGAAAAACGGTTTTCACACTGTCGAAAATCAATGGGTTGTAAATCATGGGGGTACTTTATATTAGTTTTTCTGCAAAACAGAGCACTTTTAGCAGAAAATGGATGGCGAGTCAAAGCTATCAGCATCGTGTTTTCAAATTTTCTTTAAATGGTTTTGCATTTTAGGGGGAGAAAAATTGTCAGAAAATACAAAAACATTTGAAAATTTGAAAAAGTAAAAAAAAAAACATGATAAAATGAAAAATTGAGTTTTTGTGTAAAAAGAGGAAATGATAGTACATCAGTAGACAGTTACAGTATGCTAAAGATTTTTAATGATTAAATAGCGTTAAACAGTCTCAGTGATGATATGCCGATAGGTTTTTATACATTTAGTAAACTTTTTCGGGATATAAACCTAAATTCAAACTTGCTTATTTCGTGGGGAACACTACTTGGATATATAGGTAACCCCTGAAATCTCGTTTGAAGGACCCCTCTTTCTGAGATACTAGGTCTTTATACTTAGTGATATATGGGGTATTATCCCGGGACTTCTGATTTTGCGGAAGCAATGGCCTAGTCCCTGGAGAATACTTTCCGCATGCTTGAAATATAGTGCCGCCCTTAGCAAAAATGATGAAACAATAAAATTGATAATCATTGCTGTTGAAGAAAAGATCCTCTAAAGGGGACACACCGAAAAGACGAAGCCGTCATCTCTCTGCGTATACGGAAGTATCGACCTGAGCTCTCACGGCCCTCGCATCTAACCCCTTACAGATATCATCTAGGTATACTCACCTGTAAGACTGAATATTGGGATCTGGATACGGGAGTATATTCAAGAGGTGGGACACATGAATGAGTTTAAGTTCTTAATTCACCTAATTCGTATCCTGAATCAGTTGAAATTTGTGTGAAAATTTAAGTGGACAAGTATATCGACAATCTAAGTGAATTGTTTAATTCTTAATGTGAAATTGAGCTCAACGGTACTTGTAACTTGTCAGAAACTGATATGATCCTCTGACGCATACTCAAACAAAAATAGTGTCTGTAAATATGTTTGTACATATTTCTTTACTGCTTTATATTTTCAGAAAATACAAAAAGATTTTTTATTCTGCTTTATTTTCGACAACCGATGTCTGAGATGCTGAGTTTCAAAATCTAAGTAAGCTGATTATGTTTCTGAAAATAAAACAAGTTCATTAATTTGAAACTTGAATTTTTACCAAAAATCAAAAACAGTTTGTGATATCTCGAAGGTCATTAAGTTGGACTTGGATGATTAAATGTGGGGGATTTGGATGCTTATATTGTTATAGAGCTAGTTTCTGATTCGATTCGATGAAACTTCCAAAATCATGATATTTGTTTAAGAGTGTTTTTAGAAAGTTTTGAGTGAGTGAGCCAGGTTACAATTCCTGGATAGTTGAAATTTGAAATGCTTTTACTTATAAATGGATGAGTGATTGCAGGTAAGAGTCCAGACTACGATCCCGAGAGCAGAGTTTAAGGGGGAGTCTGAAGACAAGCTTGAAGCAAGGGGGAGCTTGTAGATGGAAAGCTAGGTGTCGATCCCAAAGCATGGAAGCTTGACGAAAGGGGGAGCCTGAAGCTGATGGAAGAAGAGAAGGATTGATGGATGCTTATAATGTTACAATTTGGATGAGAAGACAAAATGATCAAGACCGAAGATGTGTCATGCTGAAGACTAGACACTGAAGACTTCGTCAATATCCGAGGGGGAGTCTGTTAGTGCACTACGTCTATTGACTTCGTCTTGTATCATGAATAGGATAGGATAGGTTTATCAGTGCCCAAGGTTCAAGAAACAGATTTTAAGGTTTAAGGTAGTGATTCCGCTCGAAATGACCAAGGAACATTTCAAGCGAAATCAGAAAGTTCTAATTCCGCTCCAAAGTGCACCATGTCATTTTGAGTGGAATCAGGAACACTATATATAGGGCACTTGTGTTTTCATTTGGCACGGTTCCTGAAATTGTAACGAGGTGCTGCCAAAATTTATCCAGGTTGTAATCAGTATTATATTCAATCAAAGTGACAAATTATATAGTATCAAGCTGTTTCCAAAGCCGTTTCATTGATTCCGCCTTTGAATCGGATAGAAAGCTCTTCTGAACGACTCGTTCGGGTCAAACAACGATCCTACATGATTGATTACTAGGTTTTGAACCCTCTGTTATAAGGTTTTGAACCCTTCCAGTTTGACTCATTTTTGGCTTAGTGCCTTCTAAGTTTTCAAAATCTCGTCAAAGTTTGGGTCTAAATAATGTGAACACGTGCAAACTGGAATAGTGAATGCCTGTACCCTGAGTTTTCTGTCTAAGGCTAGAGTGTTCATACAAATCCACATAATCGGACCAGTCACTCTTACCTGGGAACTCTTGGGGTGAGTGTTCACTTATAGGCGAGCATGTCTTCGCGATACATTATTTTGATTCATTACTTTGATTAGTCACTGCATGTCGTTTGTTTGTTTGAGGTAACGAACAAATGATCGCCTTCCTTATGTTTCGTTGATATTTTCAATACCTCTTTTGTTTTTCCTAATTGTCGACCTCACTCGTTTCTCATATTTCCTTGTTAGACAATGCCTCCTCGACGTGATGCACAATCTATTACTGTTGAAGAAGTCGCAACCCTTGTCTCTCAGCAAATGGCTGCTGTGCTTCCAGACGTTGTGACCCAAATCCATGAGCTATACAACAACAATAATAATAACAATGCAAAATGTAATTTCAAGAATTTCAATTCTGCTAAGCCGCTAAAGTTTTCTGGGTCACAAGGAGCAACTACGCTCCTTCAATGGTTCAAAAGTATCGAGAGCACATTCAGACATGTGTAATGTCCGGATGGGCGTAAGGTTGAATTTGCATCAAGTGTGTTTGAGAAGCGTGCTCTTACATGGTGGAACGAAGTGATGCGCGATATGGGTGCCAAAGTGGCATTGGCACAAACATGGGAAGAGCTTCGAGCTCTCATGATGAAAGAGTTTTGTCCCCGTCACGAAATTCGAGCTTTGGAATGAGAGTTTGACGATCTAAAGCAAGATGGGGGAGAACACCGTGCGTATATGGATCGATTTGAGGAACTCAGTCTTTTGTGTCCTACTATGGTTACCCCATTGGAGAAAGCGATAGAGAGGTATATCGATGGTTTACCCGATTCCATACAGGATATTGTGACTAGCGTTAATCCTACTACTGTTCGTCACGCGATCGAGTTATCTGCTACCCTGACTGAGTCGCAAGTCAGGAAGGGTAAACTTACCTGCAAGGGTGATAAGAAGAAGTCGACCGAATCTGTCAAGGAAAAGGGTAAGGGTAAGAAAGGTGAGTCGTCGAAGAAGTCGAGAAAGCGAAAGGGTGCTCAGAACTTTGCAGTTACTGCTCAGAACCCTCAGAACCCACCAGCTCAACCGCCTGCGAAGAAAGCGTATGCTGGTACCACACCTCATTGTGCTCGCTGCAACGGTCATCATGTTGCACAACAAGCTTGTAAGCAATGCACAACATGTGGTAAGCTTGGGCATCTGGCCAACATCTGTCGTTTGGGTCAGAATCAGATTGTTCAGAATCAAGCTCCAGTTCAGGGGAATGCTGCTAGATTCCCACCGGGTTCATGTTTCAATTGTGGAGAGTTTGGTCACTTCCGTAACAAATGTCCGAGGTTGGCGAATGCAAATGCGAATCCGAACGTGAATGTCAACGCGAATGCGAATCCCGCTCGTGGACGAGCATTCAATCTGAATGCAAACAAGGCTCGAGCTGACAACCTCGTTGTCAATGGTACGTTTCTTGTTAACAATCGACCTGCATCTATTCTTTTTTATTCTGGTGCCGATAGAAGTTTTGTTTCATTATCTTTTGAACCCTTGCTTGCAATACCTAGAACTAAACTATCTGTCTAAGTTGATACTGGTAAACCTCTTGTTCTCGATTCTGTTATTCGTGATTGTCAGTTAAACCTTGATAACCATCTTTTTCCCATTGACCTCACACCGATGCAACTTGGGAGTTTCGATATTATCGTGGGGATGGATTGGTTAACCAAACATCATGCTGAGGTGGTTTGTTTCGATAAGATTGTTCGTATTCCTCTTCCGTCTGGCGATGTTCTGGAAGTTCGTGGTGAGAAGCCATCTGGTGGTTTGAATCTTATGTCGTGTACAAAGGCCCAAAGTTATTTGAGAAAAGGATATGTTGCTTTCCTGGCACATGTCACCGAGGAGAAAGGCAAGAGAAAGAGTATTCAGGATATTCCAATTGTTCGGGATTATCCAGAGGTGTTTCCCGATGAACTGCCTGGTTTGCCTCCAGTTCGTCAAGTCGAGTTTCACATTGACCTTGTACCCAACGCCAACCCGATTGCGAAAGCACCTTATCATCTTGCACCGTCGGAGATGCAAGAGTTATCGAAACAGCTTCAAGAGTTGTCTGATAAAGGATTCATCCGTCCGAGCTTTTCACCTTGGGGAGCTCCTATCCTCTTTGTGAAAAAGAAAGATGGATCTTTTCGAATGTGTATCGATTATCGTGAGCTTAATAAGCTTACCGTCAAGAATCGATATCCCCTACCTAGAATTGATGATCTCTTCGACCAGCTGCAAGGTGCTTCATGCTTTTCCAAGATCGATCTGCGATCTGGGTATCATCAACTTCGTGTACTCGAAGAAGATATTCCCAAAACTGCATTCCGTACGAGATATGGGCACTACGAGTTCACTGTCATGCCTTTTGGTTTGACAAATGTCCCAGCTATCTTCATGGACTTAATGAATAGGGTTTGTAAACCTTATTTAGATAAGATCATCATTGTGTTCATCGACGATATTCTCATTTATTCGAAGTCTCGAGCCAACCACGAGCAACACCTTCGTTTGACCTTGGAACTTCTGAAGAAGGAACAACTTTTTTCTAAATTCTCCAAGTGTGAATTTTGGCTTAGAGAAGTTCAGTTTTTGGGTCATATAGTCAACGAGCAGGGTATTCATGTAGATCCATCCAAGATAGCTGCTATTAAGGATTGGAATACACCGACGACACCTACAGAGATTCGATCATTTCTTGGTCTTGCTGGTTATTATCGTCGATTCATTTCTAATTTCTCAAAGATCGCGGTTCCACTCACTGCTTTGACTCAGAAAAATAAGCCTTTTGAGTGGGGACCTAAGCAAGAAGAAGCGTTCCAAACGCTGAAATAGAAACTCTGTGATGCTCCTGTCTTATCTCTACCTGAGGGAAACGATGATTTTGTTGTCTATTGTGACGTGTCGAATCTAGGACTTGGTTGCGTTCTTATGCAATGAGGTAAAGTCATAGCTTATGCGTCTAGACAGCTGAAAATTCACGAGAAGAACTATACGACTCATGATCTTGAATTAGGAGCTGTGGTTTTCGCACTTAAAATCTGGAGACCCTACCTCTATGGAACGAAGTGTGTGGTTTTCACAGACCACAAAAGTCTCCAGCATATTCTCATTCAGAAGGAGCTGAACATGAGGCAACGACGTTGGGTAGAACTTCTAAACGACTACGACTGCGAAATTCGCTACCATCCTGGTAAGGCGAATGTCGTAGCCGATGCACTTAGTCGAAAGGAACAAGTCAAGCTTCATTCTATTCGAACTCTATCTGATATTCAATCTCGTGTCCTTCAAGCTCAACGATTTTGTGCGATCAAAGACTTATTGAAATATGAGCTACCGCTTCAACTCGAACTTAAACTCGAAACGAAGGACGATGGGTTGCTATATTTCGAGGATCGTTTGTGGATTCCGAAACAAGACGATCTTCGCACCTTAGTAGTCCTTGAGTAACAACCAAACAATGCTAGAGATCACGGATATCAAACGGCACCTAATATAGGTAACTATGTTAATATACCGGACCTAAATCGGAGGATTGGATAGAATGAGGGCTTGTAAACCAAATGAGTATGGGAACTCATGTAATGTGGTTTAACAAAGCCTACATTCTAAAATGAAACCTAACCTAAGTGCTTACGACCCATTACGACCCGTTTAGGTAGCTTATGCTACTTTAACGCGTCGTTCGCGTGTAACGCGTTCGGAACGCCTAACTAGTCCTATGATAAGTAAAATATGCCTTAACATGTCTAATATTGTTACCAAATCAGTTTAGATACCAAAAGTTATGTTACATATGCTTAAAATGAATTTTGGCGTTAAAAGGGCATTTTGGTAATTTACCTAAGGCATATATACTACCTATCATACAACTACTCAAACGATGTGACCATAAGGTATAACCTCGGAAGGTTATTCCCTATACAACTATGGTCACCTAATGTGTTTGGTCGGATCCTAATGATCGACCAAACGGGCCGGGTTCGAAAGTATAAGCGATTGTTTAGATCGCTTACCTTTACGACCCTAGACAAGCACAAAA
This sequence comes from Helianthus tuberosus, assembly GCA_030545235.1. Lineage (NCBI taxonomy): Eukaryota > Viridiplantae > Streptophyta > Magnoliopsida > Asterales > Asteraceae > Helianthus > Helianthus tuberosus. The sequence goes on along the minus strand of CM060402.1, from coordinate 68,263,664 downwards.
CTAAAAGTGACGAGCTAAGCATGTTAAAACATGCTTAACTAAGTTAGAAAACAAGTTTGGTATCAAAACAAATGGTTTTGATACCTATAAGTAGTTTGGTTACAAAATACGCAATAACACGCATTTTGGCCGAAACTACGACTCGTCACTGAGCCTAGATAACGTGGTAATCAGTAGGTATAGTCACTAGGGACTATAACCATCGTGATCACGCTCACGTTATGAAGTTCAAACGAACTTCGCATTGACCATAAACTGGTCAACGCAGAAAGTCAAACAAAGTTTGACTTTAACGCTAAAACGAATGAAAAGAATGAAAGAACACTTACAAAGGGTCCCCGAAAGCTTTGATCTCCAAGTAATCTCAGGTAGGAAGTGTATGAACACAACCACTTAGAGAAAAACTCATATTTCAAGTGGGTTTTGCAAGTGAATCAAAGGGGTATTTATAGGATTCTTGGAACCGTTAGGATCGTTTATCGAATAACGTGCTTTGATCTCATCCATACACTTGTTGAAACCTTGTGGTAACTCAAAATGGCCCCTCATGAGCAGGAAAGGGCAAGTGTGGATGAGTTTTGAGTGGTTAACAGCTGTAATCAGCTGTTAAAACTGATTATTCTGATCTGGGAGCCTGACGCGGGCCGCGTAAGGAGACACCAGGAGTTTACGCGGGCCGCCTGGGTCTTCTGATCTGTAACCAACTTTGCAAATTGACAGTTTAGGTCCCTGTTGGTGTTTAAGGCCATTTCTGACATGTTTAAGGCCCATTAAGCCAACGTTAAGGCCCTAAAATGATGCCTAAACATTGTGGACATGAAACATGCTAAAAAATGTGCCGGATGTTGGTTCGTTTGGTCGTACGATCGCGATGTTCGCTTAATTACGACGGAATGCGCATAAGCGTGAAAAACGATCCAAATGGCGTGACGAATGGATTTTTCTCATGCCAAACACTAAAATAAAATATTTTAGTACTTACATAAATTTTTGGATGTCCGGATGTATTCAGAACGTAAGTTATGCGCGAAAGTGCAAACTTGTGCACTTTCTGACGCTTTTAGTCCCTGAATGACCCAAAAGTTTAGTTTAGCACACCGAACCTCTCAAAGCCTATTTCTAAGCTATGTAAAGGATATTTATGGTATGTTTAACTTATGGTCATGTTTCGGAATGTCTGTTACAGTTCAAATTGGCATACTTTCGTAGTTTGTCAAATTTAGTCCCTGTAAGTGAATCAACTTGTTTTTGCCATACCAAAGCCTTCAAAACTTATTTCTAAGTTATGTAAAGGTTATTTAAGGTATGTTAAGTATATGTTGATGTTCCGGAGTATTTTTCGCATTAAACTGATTACGTTTATGCACCAGTTTGCGTATAACTCTCCAGAAAGCGATATAGAGTTTGAAATCGAATAAAAGTCAAAACATGAAAAATGTAAAACATAACCAAACAAACATTGGGATCAAATAACATTGTTTTATTGATAACTGATATGTTCACAATGATTACAAGCACAGATGTTACAGTCTCCCCTACTTGTGGAAATTTCGTCCCGAAATTTATTTAGAGGAAACTCGTGGAAAAAGATGCGGATATTTCGCCTTCATTTGATCTTCACGTTCCCAAGTAAACTCAGGTCCATGTTTAGATTCCCAGCGAACTTTGACCAAAGGAATGCGCTTGCGTTTGAGCCACTTGACTTCACGTTCCATGATTTCCACTGGCTTCTCAACAAATTTCAGTGTTTTATCAACACGAATTTCGTCAAGCGGTATGTGGAGGTTCTCATCAGCTAAACACCTCTTGAGATTGGACATGTGAAAGGTTGGATGAACATTTCCAAGTTCAGGAGGTAACTCAAGTCTGTAGGCTACCTTACCGATTCTTTCGACGATCTTGAATGGTCCAACGTATCTAGGTGCAAGTTTTCCTTTCTTTCCAAATCTGATCACACCTTTCCAAGGTGAGACCTTAAGTAATACATGATCACCGACTTGAAAATCCAAGGGCTTGCGTTTTAGGTCCGCGTAACTCTTTTGACGGTTTCTAGCTGTCTGAAGGTTATCATGAACTTTCTTAACCTTTTTAGTTGTCTCTAAAATGAGGGCAGGTCCAGTAAGCTGAGCCTCACCGATCTCATTCCAGCAGACTGGTGAACGAAATTTTCGACCATAGAGAGCCTCGAAAGGAGCCATGTTGATGCTAGAGTGATAACTGTTGTTGTAGGAGAATTCAATCAACAGAAGATGTGAATCCTAACTACCACCAAAATCGATCACACAAGCTCTAAGCATATCCTCCAGAGTCTGGATTGTTCTTTCAGATTGACCATCCATTTGCGGATGATAAGCTGTGCTCAGATTAAGTTGGGTCCCCATAGCGGATTGCATGGTTCTCCAAAAATGAGAAGTGAAACGAGCATCTCTGTCAGAAATGATGTTCAAAGGAACACCATGTCGAGCTACAATTTCATCCACATAGATTTTAGCAAGTTTGTCAGCAGAAAAATCCTCACGGATTGGCAAGAAATGCGCTGACTTAGTAAGACGATCAACGACTACCCAGATGGCATCATGACCTTTCTTTGTGCGTGGAAGTTTAGTAATGAGATCCATAGTAATGTTTTCCCATTTCCAAACTAGGATCTCTGGTTGCTCCAATAAACTAGAAGGACGTTGATGTTCAGCCTTTACCTTAAGACAAGTAAGGCATTTTGATACATATAAGGCAATGTCTTTCTTCATACCAGGCCACCAATACTGAATACGAAGATCCTTATACATCTTATCTGAGCCAGGATGAATAGAATAACGAGACTTATGGGCTTCATCCATAAGCAAGGTGCGAAGGTTATCTTGGCTTGGGACCCACAAACGGTCCATGAAGTAATACGATCCATTGTCCTTCAGTTCCAGATTAGGTGTTATGTGATAGGGAAATTCCTTATCCATCAAACCTTGTGAAACACAAGTGTGTTGAGCCTGAGAAATGCGGGCTTGGATATCGGATCGAGCTTGAATGTCAGATTGAACACGAACACAAAGAAGCTTAGTACGTTCCTTACGACTCAATGCATCGGCTACGACATTCGCCTTACCAGGATGGTAGCGAATTTCGCAGTCATAGTCGTTTAGAAGCTCAACCCAACGTCGTTGCCTCATGTTGAGTTCTTTCTGATTGAAGATATGCTGAAGACTTTTGTGGTCCGTGAAAACCACACATTTTGTACCGTACAAATAGTGTCTCCAGATCTTAAGAGCGAAGACAACTGCACCCAACTCAAGATCATGAGTGGTGTAGTTTTTCTCATGTATCTTCAACTGCCTCGATGCATATGCTATGACTTTGTTCCTTTGCATCAGAACACAGCCGAGACCCAATTTAGATGCATCGCAATAAACGACGAAATCATCATTGCCCTCAGGCAAAGTCAGAACAGGCGCGTCACAAAGCTTCTGCTTCAAGTTTTGAAAAGCTTCCTCTTGTTTGAATCCCCAATCAAAGGGTTTGTTCTTCTGAGTTAGAGCAGTTAGAGGAACTGCAATCTTCGAGAAGTTTTCTATGAAGCGGAGATAATAACCCGCTAGACCAAGAAAAGAACGAACTTCAGTAGGAGTAGTAGGTGTATCCCAATCCTTAATCGCACTGATCTTGGAGGGATCTACATGAATACCTTGTTCGTTGACAATATGTCCTAAAAATTGAACTTCTTTAAGCCAGAATTCACACTTGGAGAATTTGGTGAAAAGTTGCTCTTTCTTTAGGAGTTCCAAAGTAAGACGAAGATGTTGCTCGTGATCAGCTCGCGTCTTAGAGTATATCAAGATGTCATCAATAAAAACAATGACGAACTGATCCAAATAAGGCTTGCAGACCCTATTCATTAAGTCCATGAAAACAGCAGGAGCATTAGTCAAACCGAATGGCATGACTGTGAACTCATAATGCCCATAACGAGTACGGAACGCTGTCTTGGGAATATCTTCTTCATGCACACGAAGTTGATGATATCCAGATCGTAGATCAATCTTTGAAAAATAAGAAGCACCCTGTAACTGATCAAAGAGATCATCGATGCGAGGTAGGGGATATCGATTCTTGATGGTAAGCTTGTTAAGCTCACGATAATCGATACACATCCTAAAAGATCCATCCTTCTTCTTGACAAAAAGAACGGGAGCACCCCAAGGTGAAAAGCTAGGACGGATACAACCTTTGTCAGAGAGCTCCTGAAGCTGCTTAGACAACTCTTGCATCTCAGACGGTGCAAGACGGTAGGGAGCTTTGGCAATGGGGTTTGCACCAGGTACGAGATCAATACGGAACTCGACTTGGCGTGCTGGAGGTAGACCAGGTAACTCTTCGGGGAATACTTCAGAATAACCCCGAACAACAGGAATATCTTGAATAGACTTACCTTTGCCCTTATCTGCTACAACATGTGCCAAAAAGGCCACATAGTTCTTTCCCAGATACTTCCAAGCTTTAAAACAAGACATGAGTTTGAGACCACCAGCAGGTTTCTCACCACGAACCTATAGGATATCGCCTGTCGAAAGCGGCACACGAACGATCTTCTCAAAGCAAATTACCTCTGCGCGATGCTTGGCTAACCAATCCATACCCACAATAACGTCGAAGCTTCCAAGTTGCATTGGCGTGAGGTCAATAGGAAAAAGATGGTCGTTAAGGTTCAATTGGCAGTTGCGAAGAACAGAATCAAGAACAATGGGTTCACCACTAGCAACTTCTACTGTCAAAGGTTTACCTAGTTTCGTTCTAGACATGCGAAGTAATGGCTCAAAAGATAATGACACAAAACTCTTATCGGCACCCGAATAAAAAAGAACAGATGCATGCTGATTATTAATAAAGAACGTACCGTTCACCACTTCATTGTCTGCTTGTGCCTCTTGTGCATTCATGTTGATGACTCGACCTCGAGCCTGAGCCTGATTCTGATTTGGATTAGCATTCACCAATCTTGGACACTGATTACGGTAGTGGGTCAGATCCCCACAATTGTAACAAGAACCTGGAGGGTAGTGTGGTCGTGCAGCTTGACCCTGTTACTGAGCAGGAGGCTAAGCAACTCGTTGAGCCGGGTTCTGAACTGCCTGATTCTGAGCAAAACGACAAATACCAGCAAGATGACCTGACTTCCCACAGTTAGTACAGAAACGGCACGGAAATTGCGGCTGATGGTGACTGTTGCATCTATTGCACAAAGGTGCATTTCCTACATAAGGTTTCTTCGCTGGAGGCTGTGCGGGTTGGTTGGGAGCTGCCTGGTTAGCTTGGGCAGTGACAGCAAAATTTTGGGAAGCCTTACGCTTCCTTGACCCTCTTGAGGAACCAGATTCCTTTCCCTTCTTGTTTTGACCTTTCTTGCTATCTTCTTTGTCAGATGCCTGCTTCTTACCCTTGTCACCCTTTTTATGCAGCTTTCCCTTTCGAACCTGCGACTCAGTCAATGTCGCTGCTAACTCGATCGCCTGACGGAGTGTGGTAGGGTTACTACCAGTAATGATGTCTTGTACTGAGTCAGGTAGACCATCGATGTACCTTTCGATAGCCTTGTCAAGTGGGGTAACCATTGTTGGGCAAAGCAGACTCAACTCCTCAAACCTATCAGTATACGCCCGATGCTCACCACTATCTTGCTTCAAATCATCAAACTCTCTCTCCAAAGCTCGTAGTTCATGACGAGGACAGAACTCCCTCATCATAAGGGCCCTAAGTTCAGCCCATGTCTGTGCTAGAGCAACTTCTGCACCACGATCTCTCATAACCCCGTTCCACCATGTAAGAGCCCTCTTCTGCCTAAATGAAATCGCGGTCTACTTGGTTGTGTGTAAAACGTGATTATATTAAGTGTTAGGATGAATGCATAGAAATGTGTAAGGTGGAAGATCATATTAAATTATGGTTAATCTAACCACCTTGTGAACATTGGATAACAGTTTGGCGCTTAACAAGCTATTGATAATTAACATCGTTTTGTATTGTTCATCGATTACAGAGCACAGTTGTCACAGTCTCCCCTACTTTAGGAAATTTCGTCCCGGAATTTTAGCTAGAGGAAACTTGTGAGAACAATTGTGGATATTTCGCCTTCATTTGGTCCTGACGTTCCCAAGTAAATTCTGGGCCACGTTTGGATTCCCAGCGAACCTTGACCAAATGAATTCGTTTGTTCTTCAACTGTTTATATGTACGGTCCACTATCTCCACAGGTTTCTCGACAAAGTAGGAGAATAATATAAGTGTTTGTGGTCTGCTGGAAACTCACTTGGGGCATCATAAAGTGTTGGAGATGGCTAGCAGGATCAATAGTAGTTGGAAATGGGTTTGTAATGCTGAGGTTTGTGAGAACTGGGTGAGAATTGTGGTGGGTTGGGATCCGAAAAAATTGGTTGTTTCTATTCTGGGGGTAGAGGAACAGGTTATATATTGTGGGGTGAAGAGTATACTGGATGGTGGAAATTTTCTATGTTCCTTTGTTTATGGGCACCCTTATGTGAATCTTAGAAGGGTTTTATGGAGGAGTCTCATTGGTTACAGTTTGAAGGTTCAGGATAAACCATGGGTTGCTATGGGGGATTTTAATGCTATTTTACATCCTAATGAAAAGAGCATTGTGCATAGGGGTGTGAATTACGGTATGGAAGAGTTTAAAAAGTGTGTAGCTGAGTCAAATATCATGGATATTGCCAAGACAGGGTTCCTTTTTACTTGGAATCAGAAACCTGGTAGCAGTGATGGTATCATGGAGAAGTTGGATAGAGTCATGGGTAATATGAAGTTTATGAATGATTTCCCAGCAGCTTGTGCTAAATTCTTGCCATTTTACACTTCTGACCATTCCCCTGCTATCCTTATTTTCCCTGGTGGTAAGAAGTATGGACCAAAGCCTTTCAAATTTTGGAATTGCCTTGCTACTAAGACTGATTTTAAACCTATTGTGAGAGAGCTTTGGGAAAGGAGATATGTTGGGCATAATATGTTTAGGGTGGTTTCAAAATTAAAAGATTTGAAGAAGCCTTTGAGGAAGTTGAATGGACAGCAGGGTAACTTGAATGAAAAGGTTGAAAGATTAAGAGTAGAAGTTGAAAGGATACAATCTGAGATTGCTAGGAATCCTAATAATGAAGATCTAAGATCTGAGGAAGTGGTTTATGTGAAAACATTTAAAGAGGCCTTATTAGATCAAGAATACTTGTTGAAGCAGAAATCTAGGGTGCATTGGTTGAAAGTGGGGGATCAGAATACTAACTTTTTTCATCAGACAGTTAAGCATAAAGAAGCTAGGAACCATGTGGGCCAGATAAATGATTTGGATGGTAATTCTTATGAGGGAAAGACTATTGGGGATGCATTTGTGAAATATTTCAGGGGCATAATGGGAAAGAAGACTGTTGTTAAGCCTTTTGAAGAGCCTGGGTCTTTATTTTTGAACAAGTTGGTTCCTAATCAAGCTTTGGCTATGGTGTCTAATTTCACTAAAGAGGAAGTTAAGGAGGCTATGTTCCAAATAAATGATGAGAAAGCTCCTGGTCCTGATGGTTACAGTGCTAAATTTTTCAAAGAAGCATGGGACATAGTTGGAAATGAGGTAACTGAAGCAGTGTTGGATTTCTTTAGAAATGGAAAGTTGCTGAAAGAGATCAATGCTACTGTTTTATCTATGGTTCCGAAAGTTAAAGCTCCTAAATCTGTGTCTGAGTTCAGGCCCATTGCCTGCTGCAATGTTCTGTACAAATGTATTAGTAAGGTAATCTGTAACAGATTAAAAGGGTGTCTTGATGATCTTGTTAGTCAAAACCAGAGTGCCTTCATTCCTGGGAGATTAATAAGTGATAATATTCATCTTTCTCAGGAATTGGTTAAAGGTTATGACTGGAAGGGGGGTATCCTAGGGTGGCTATAAAAATTGATCTTTAGAAAGCCTATGATTCAGTTAATCATGATTTTCTTGAGAGTAGCCTGCTATTGTTTGGATTTCATAGGAAGTTTGTTGATTGGATCATCAGTTGCCTTAATTCTGTCTCGTACTTTGTGGCACTAAATGGCAACTTATATGGGTATTTTAAAGGAGAGAAAGGGTTGAGGCAAGGGGATCCTGTGTCTCCTTATTTACTCACTCTTGTTATGGAAGTTTTGAATTTAATAATTAAGAGAACAATAAAGAACAGTGGCAATTTCAACTTCCATTGGAGGTGTGAGAAAATTGGGTTGACACATCTGTGTTTTGCTGATGATCTGTTCATTGTTTGTGGGCCTGGTTTGGATTATTTTGGGGTTATAAAGGGGGCTGTGGATGAGTTTAGTGGTGTGTCAGGGCTTGTTCCTAATGTTCATAAGAGTGAAATATTCTTTGGAAATGTCAAGGAGGAGCTGAAGAAGGAAATTTTAAGTGTTCTTCCTTTTAAAGTGGGGAAATTTCCTATGAAATATCTGGGCATCCCATTATCATCCAAAAGGTTGTATCAAGCGGATTGTAAAATTCTTGTTGATAAAGTCAAGAACAGGATAACTGATTGGAAAGTGAAATATCTGTCTTATACTGGAAAAGTTCAATTGATTAAATCAGTGCTGTCATCATTGACTATTTACTGGTCTTCTTTGTTCATCCTTCCTTGTAATGTGGCTGAGGATATTGAGAGGCTGATCAGAGGTTTTTTGTGGAATCATAATGATGGAAGTAGGGGACTGGCTAGGGTGAGGTGGGAAGAGGTGTGTATGCCTAAGTCTTTTGGGGGCTTAAATATTTTGTCTTTAAAGCATCATAACCTGGCCTTAATGACTAAACACATGTGGGACTTATTGTCCAACAAGGATTCCTTGTGGGTAAACTGGGTTAAAACCTATAAGTTATTTAGCAAAAGCTTTTGGGATATTGGGGAGAATAGATCTGACTCATGGAGCTGGGGTCATCTGTTGCAGAATAGGAATCAGGTTAGGGACAAATTGATTGTTAGGGTGGGTAATGGGGTTAACACTTTTACTTGGCATGACTTGTGGCATGAGAGGGGGATTTTGGGAATGTTGATTGATATAATGGATTTACGAGATGCTGGGTTTGACCACAAAACTAAGTTGGCTGAATATACAATTCAGATGGATGGCAAGTACCTGAGGAGTGGCATAGGAAATACCCTTGGCTGGTTCATAATAGAATTGGGGATTTTAATTGTGATAAAATTGATTCTGTTAGTTGGAAAGGAAATGATGGAAAGTTGGCTAGTTTTTCTGTGAAGCAGGTTTATAATAGTCTTTGCTATGCTGGGGAAGAAGTGAAATGGAGTAAATTTGTTTGGTTCAGTCAATGTATCCCAAAGCATGCTTTCATTGTTTGGTTAGCATTTAGATTTAATTTGTTAACATAGGATAGAATGCTAAAATGGGGATGGGTTGGTGAGTTAAAATGTGCCTTTTTGTAAAAGCTGCCATGATAGCCATGATCATTTGTTTTTTAGTTGTGATTTCTCTAAAGCTGTGTGGAAGAGAGTTAGAGCTCGTGCTAGAATGATGGATGCTCCTTGTTTATGGCAGGAGTTTGTTGTTTATATTGAATAGAAAAGGAAGGGGAAATCTATATGGGAAATAATCCAAAGATTGGTGGTTGTTGCTTCTATATACTTTATTTGGCAGGAGAGGAATGGGAGGTTATTTAGGGATACTAGAAGATCTTCACAACAATTATTTGATCAAATTTGTGAAGAGGTGAGATTAAGGTTGATGGGTTTAAAGTTAAAATGCAACAATAATGTTTTGGAGGTTGCTGAGGTATGGAGGTTTAAGGTGTGGGATAAAAGGGTTGGTGATGGGTAGGATCTCTATCATGAGGTGGTTATGGAAAGAATGGGTTGGAAGAGAGTTGTTATTAGAGAGTGACAATATCGGTAAAGGGGTTTGGGGTAAAATGGGAATTGCGGGAATAAGGAGACTTCATAATATGAGGGTAGTGTTCTGGCCTTTAAGGCTTCTTAATGTCTTCTTGTTTTTATTTCTTTCTTTGTGCAGAGTTTGGTGTGTGTGGGTTCCCTTAATTTTTAAGTTCAGCCTTGAGCTTAGAATTAAATCTATGGCTGTTGTTTGGGAGTTAGGTTTTTTGGGACTTGGGATAAGTCATGACATGGGAGTTATAAGGATGGATCAAGTCTTTGTGTTTAGGCACATTTTCCTCTCTTTATTTTTTAGTTTTAGATCCATGCAAAGACTTGAGAACCTTGTTTCTGGATTGAAGCCTATGTGTGTGGTGTCCAGTAGATCCAGTGGGATCAGATCATTTAGGATCAGGGGGTGGGCTGTATTTGGGTAACAGGAGGAATAAGGTTGCTAAAAGCTTTTTGGGTAGTCATCTTACTAAATTCTCTATACCCTATGTTTGTTGGTGGTTTTCATTCTGATTTATGTTGGTATTTTTTAGGAAATTTGAACCTTTTTTTATTTTTTGGTGGCTAGTCTAAAGGGTGCATTAACCATTATTGCTGCTTCCGCGTCTGTTGTAAGGGGAATAGGTGTTGTGGTGCTGTGGGGATGCATTAGCCAGGGAGTTATAAGGATGGAGATTGCTGTTTTTTTAAGACAATAACTTCTACTCTATATGTTTTTTGGTATGTTTTAGCTCTTGGCAGTGGCAGTCAACCCTAGATATCATGGTCAGGTTGGTTTATTCTAAGCCTTTTCTTGTTTTCCAGATTGAGTCAGTTGAGTCTTTACTTTGTGATGGGAGGGAAAAGTTATGGTTCAAAGTGGGCAACAGATGGAATAAGGGTACTTAAAGCCATTTGGGTAGTCATCCTTCTAAATTCTCTAAAACTTAGGTTTGTTGGTTTTTTTCATTCTGGTTTATGTTTCTATTTTTAGGAAATTTGAACCTATTTTTTGTTTTTTTGGCTAGTCTAGAGGGTGCATTAACCATTCTGGCCACTTCTGCGATTGTTGATTGGGAATTAGGTTTTTTTGTGCTTTGGGGTAGCACTAACCTGGGAGTTATAAGGAAGGAGGTTGCCACTGTTTTTAGGACATTTTTCTCCTCCCCTTATATTTTTTGTACTTTTCTAGTTCCCTGCAGAGGCAGCCAATCCTGGATAATATGGTTCCTGTGGCCTTTTTCTAAGCCTTTTCTTGTTTTTAAATTGACTCAGCTGTTATTTTTAGGAAGATGGGAGGGTGCTGGTTGTAGTTGAGGATAGGGGTGTATAGTTATTTTTGGGTTTGGTTTGGTTTAAGTAATTTGGGAAGGAAGTGGATTATGTTGACTGGAGGGAGTTCAGTGGGTTATGTTCAGGCTGCTGTAAGGAACAGTATAAGTATTGGGTGGAAGAGGTGGCTAGCTGGGTTTTTTTGGAATAACTGAGGGTCTTGGTTATGATGTCAAGGGATGGATGGGAAGGGGTAAAAAATTTTATGGGCAGAGTTTTAATAAAATTGATAGTTTATTCCAGTTATATGTTTGTGCTGATACGAGAAAACTGGAAGTGAGGTGGAATTTGCTGTATGGTGGGAGAGCAGAGGATTGTGTTAGAACTGCTGGAAAGTTTGTTATAATTTTTAACTCACTTCCACTTAAATTTTCTTCTTGTTTCTTCTTCTACAACACTTGGATAACCTCTAGGAAGGTTCTCACAAGTTTGCTTGGGCAAACTAAGGTGAAACCTCACCATTTTTGAGGTCCAAAGTGCACCTAAATTCTGTTCATTTTTATCTTCATGTTTTGGAAGAAAACTCATGTTTTCTTCATACATTCCTATGTCCTTATGCCACTAATCAAGACTATGATTATGTGTGCTTAAAAACAAGGTTGTAACATATAGATCCAGAGGTTTAATCCTCAAAAACTTTTTGTTTTTAAAAGGGTTTTAACCCACAAGTGATGAACAAGTCTTGAACTTGTGTATGTGTGATTATATGGATAGCTTGGGCTATCCTACTTACAAATCCACACATCACTTGATGTTTTCCTTGTTAGCTAGTGTGTATTTCATTTCCTTATTGTACATTCATGACCATCCTTGTTGTCTTATGACAACTTATGCATTAGTGAATACAAAAGAGGTTCCAAAATGGAAGATTTATTTTCCTACCTCATGCATGACTTCTATGATAATCCTGTTACACTTGATGGACTAAAACTTATAATATATATTATATAGAATATATAAAACCTATAGTAACCGAACCTTTGATGATAACCTAATGGTTATTTCTCAAAATACTAAGTTACATCATCTAAAGACGTAGTTCTCGTTACGATTCTATTGGGTACTTTAACCCATGAAAACATTCAAACCCCTATGGGTTTCATAGTGTCAAGAACGAGTACTAGGTGCTAGATGGTTATTTTCTCATATGTTAATTTTCATATACTTTAAATCCCGAATTCCTACTCCTCCGTTATCATCCAAATACTCACACACATACGTTTTCTCGTGTAGAAGGACTCGGTGTTCCATCCTCCAACAACCAACAAACTCCTCGCGGAATAACAAGTGGAAGCTTGCAAAACCATGAGTACACTTGACCCATTTTCATTTTAACACTTTTTGGGTGCAATATGTTAACCTTATCAAAAATCACAATACTTTATTCTTTATGCAAATTCACGAAACAATCCAAATACATGAAAACTACTTGTTATGCTTGATACATATACTTGGGTGATTCTTATGTGATACTATGGTCATTAGCTTTGTACGAGCCTCCATTTAACATGTATAGCGCTATAGGATTAACGCGCCACCCGTGAACGAGAGGTCATGTTAAATGTCATTCTTTATTGCGTAAACAGAGGGTTGACTAGAAATATTTGTAACACCTCGTAAAATCATGCCCAATAAAAATAAAGACACGTGTCATTTAAAGCAAACGTGTCATAAACCCGGATCAAGTTAAAGATGTATAGTAGGATTTAAAAGTGTCGACCTGTTAATTATACCTCTGAGCGACCTCATTATAAATCCCAAGACCCTAATCTATTTTATAAACATATGATATATACAAATCTGGTTATCCATAATGATAATTGATTTAAAACCCAAAGGAATGGATTCCATGAAGTTTCACGACAAATCTTTAGTTAAAAATCTTCTTCAATAAAGTCCAAGAAACCTCATGTGCATTTCAACACATGCAAGGACATGCAAAGCCTGCCTATATGGTCCCCCTACTACAAAGAAGACATGAGATTCGGAGATGGAAAAATTTGCATGGTCAAAAACTTGAAAGTTTTTGAGTTTTTTTGTCTTCTGATGAAAGCTTACGGACCGCAAAGGTGAGCCCTTACGGTCCGTAAGAGGGCGAAGCTGGGCGTTGATTTCTAAAAAGCGGATACGGACCGCAAAGCCAAGGGCTTACGGTCCGCAAGGTTGTAACTGGGCATCTCAGATCAAGGTCGGTTATGGACCGCAAAGCCTAGGGCTTACGGTTCGTAAGATGTGCTTACGGACCGCAAGGCTTACTGCTTACGGTCCGTAAGGATGTCGCTGGCAGCAGAAAATGGACAGTTGCCTGTTCAGCCTGTTGCACTGCCTTAGGTGAGTGGTTTTCGAATTCAGGGGCTTTGCAACTGGTTTTATGGCATTATAGGGACACCTGGGAACATCATACTACATTTGTAGACTTGCTTGGCATCATCTTGACCAATTTAGCTCACTATATAAGAAGTTACATTGTTACAACATTGGAGCACCTCATTTGGAAACTTTCAAGCTAATCTCTGGAGCTTCTCTGGCTTTCAACAAGTTTCCTTAGGATCCATAATCGTGCTTAGGACCTTTGTAAGTGTCCTTAACTTCCTAGTTTCAGTTTTAATTAGCTTAATGACCATAAGTCAAACCTATCGTAATTAAGGTTTGACTTCGTGATTAATTAAAATTTGTCCAGTCATTAGTTAAATTAAAAGTAGTTATAAGTTGGTAATTATGTAGGTAATAAACCCCTAAGAGGGCACCTACTGATTATCACTCTAGCTTGGTCAAATGTCGGGTCAAAGTTAATTACAAAAAGTCAACAGAAAGCTTATTTTCAAATAAACGTATAATTAACAATGTAGAAGCCATACAACCTGTTTTGTCATTCATATAACTTGGTAATTAATGTAAGAACATATCTAAACATGTTCAACCCGACAATTTTCTGTATAAGCTCGGTTCGGAACCGAAAGTCGCATAAGTTGACTTCTGCTTTGACTTTCAGTTCTGACCCATTAGAGCATAGTTTAGAAATGCCTTAGAACTTTATTAGGACCAGGTTACATGTTAGTATAACCCTCTGAGATTATACAACTTGGTTCATTAGTTATCCGATTCATATGCATGTTTCCGTTAAATGCTTAAATGTTGACTATTATGCCTATATGACCTTAAAATGTGATTTTTGAAAATGTAAAAGAATAGAAACCTTAGTTACTGATTTATAAACTTGTCCCTAAAATTTGACATCAGTTTGAGGTCTAGATTAGGAGTTATGCTCATTAGCGTAAATGAAAAGCTTTTTATTAATTAAACGGCGTAATTAGCATAAAGCCTATCTAAACCCAATTTTTGATACCACTTTTTACCCACTGATATAAAATAATATTTTTGTATTTTTGAAGATTTTATTTATTTTTAGGCTGAGCATAACATAAGGGTTCTAGCTTTGATTCGGTAATTGTCGGTTTTACCCTTTTGGCCTATAAAATGAGTTTTATAAATCATTTTGATACCAAACCTTTTTCTACTGATTTTATATGATAAATAAAATATTTTGAGCCTTCTGGAATAATAAAAACATCATCTTTACTTATAAAACCCGGAAATCGCTTAAAACCGTCTTTTACGCGTTTTAAACGCATAGTATGTATTAAAACTATTTTAAATATATAAGACTTGATATCTACTGATATTTTAAGTAAATTATTATGCTTTAGCAGTAAGCAAAAGTTTTTAAACTCAGATTTATATTAAATCTCTTTTATAACCTTGTAAATGACCAAAATACCCCTACGGGGTATAATTTGAGTTTAAATCCATTTTGGGCATAATGGAGGGTATCCTACTGATATCACAACATATTTAAGGCATATTAACTTAGGAAACCTGTTCATAAATCATTTGGTTACCCGTTACGCATTATTCGCATTCGGTGCGGTTTATGTAACTAGTATGCATAAATTAGCCGAAACGGGTCAAACCTTATCGTTTTTGTCTCAAAATCCAGAATGTGTTTAGTTTACCCATAGTATACAAGTCTTCAAACTTTTCGGGTCTAAATCACATTCTAATCCGGTCTTCGCTTAATCGTGCGTTTGAACCGTATCTTCTTTAAAACTAACCGGTCTAAGTTTAGGCTTAATTAAAGACCCCTTAGGAATCTAATAGGTTATTAAAAACCTTTGTTCCAGATTAGGAGACCCGGTAAAAGCTACTTGCACTTGCTGTTTGTGAATTATACTTGCTCATGTAAATACTTTTAACTTATTTTCCCTTATACGGGCTTGGGGTACGGTATATAAAATACCGCTTGGTCGGGCATTGAATTTTTAATCGTATGAAGGTTACTTTATTGAAATGACCTGTTTAAATTGTTTTGTTTGCTTAAAGCCTTTGGGGGGTTAATGACCATGTCCCGGATATCCTTGACATCATTTTAAGAAATGGCCACGACCTAAGCACGGGGTGTAGGCGTAAAAAATGAGTCAGTTAATTGTATTTACCAGTGACATCATTTTAAGAAATGGCCACGACCTAAGCACGGGGGGTTAATGACCATGTCCCGGATATCCTTGACATCATTGTTTTGTTTTGTTTTGTGCCTTTGTGCATTCAAATCAATTTTATTTAAACCTTTTCAAAATGAGTCAGTTAATTGTATTTACCAGTGTAAACTGGCGTATTTTCCCAAAAAGGTTAAGTGCAGGTGCTAATCAAAATAGGCTGGCCTCTCCTTAGCATCAACAAGAGTCTCGCAAGCTTGGATGCATTTTAAATCTGATGAACTATGTTTCCTTTTTATTTGATCCGCCTGTGGATCCTTTACAGTCCGTTTATAATACTTTGATATTACTTTTTATTCGGTTTGTAATGTGATTCATCTTTTGTTTCCGCTGTGCATTTAAATTATGTTGTTTGACTATGATGATATCAACTACGTCACGATACTCCCCACCGGGCCCACCGGTAATACGTGGAAATATTGGGGTGTGACAGGTTGGTATCAGAGCCAACATTGAGTGAATTAAACACTAGCCTTTTGTGTTTAATCTCAATGACACAGTTTGCACATTCCTCGACTTCCGAGTCTAGACAAAGAACTTAGGATTAATCCAAATTTGTTTTATTTCTAACTTTGTCTTTTGTATTTTCTTGTTGTATCCTTTGTTTGTTTTGACATGTTCAGAAAGATGCCACCTAGAATGAGAGGGAGAGGAAGAGGCAAGGGGCCACTCGTCGTCCCGAATGATCATGAGGCCGGGCCTTCGCACCGGCGAACACCATCTGATTATCTAAACCGGAGTCCTCAAGAAAACTGGAGGACCTATATTGAACCCGCAAGGCACTCAGTTTCGCTGAGCTCCTCCCCTTCTTTCCAAAACTCCTTTGGGCCTCAGTCTGAAAACGAGCCCCATAATTCCCACCATTCTTATATACCTCTCCAGGGCCACAACTCACCCTTCGATGACCCAACGCCCTATTTCCAGAGCCGATTCAACCCGGCAAACTACATTGAAGAACCAGTGGGTTTTAACCCATTAGGACCTGAAGACCACTTCTCGGGTGACCATGCGATGGACATGGATGAGGACACCGATCCCGCAGAGCCACCGTCTGGAACCCCTACTCACCCCATCGAAATTTCTGATGGGTCACCCTTTCTGGGATCACCTTATAATGGTCCCGATAGCTACGAGGCGAGGTTCAACCAGATCGACTAGGTGTTTACTCCCAGTTACCACAACTCACCGCAGCAGCAGCAGCCACAGCAGGATCCCTCCGAGGATTCCCGTTTTGTAGCGGTCACTCCGCCGCCACCACCAGTTCAGCAACTGCCTCCGGAGCCACCATCTACTGGCGCAGGAGAACAACCGCACGGATGTCCGTGCGAGGAGGAGTCCGCATCAGCACTCCTCAACCATCTAGTGGCAGCCATTATCCGCCACTATACGAAGACCCACAGATGGGTGGGCCTTCGAACCCTGTATCTGAGGTGCAGTCTGCGCCGGTCGCACCACCACCAGTGGGTTTTAACAACCCAATTCCTACATACGTCGGTGACCCTTTTGAACAGCCGGCCCATACTCACTACAACTACGCCGAGGCTGACCCATACCTGGTTGCGGCAAACTACAATGCCCTTCATCCGGAAGGACCCTTTGGAGTCCCATATCAAGCTGGATACTCACACTATGGGTACCCACCCTATGGGTATCAACAACCGCCACCTCCTCAACCTCCGTTGTATCAGCAGGCCCCGCAGCCGCCAGTGATATCGCCACCGCAGCATCAGGAGATTCTTCAAAGGTTGAGTCAGGTGCAGCAGGAGGTTCGGGAAGGGCGTAGGCAAAACCGAGGAATTTTCAAGGGTTTGGCGAATTTAATAAAGGGGAAGAGCAAAAAGGATCATTAAATCCTTTATTTGCTTATTTGTATTTCTTTAATGTTTAATCAGTCCCTGCGTGGACATTTGTTTCTGTATTCAGCCCCTGCGTGGGCATGTCTTTCAGTATTCCGGCCCTGCGTTGGCATGTTTTTCTGTTTAACCCCTACGTGGGTATGTTAGGTTGTTTCGCCCCTGCGTGGGCATGTTATTTCATGTAGAAGTCCCGTTTAGGGCAAACCTGTACTTGTTTAATTTTTGTAGTGGAATGGTTAAATTTAAATTTTCATTTTTGATAAATTATATGCATAAATATAATATGTAAAAATAAATGAAAAATAACATTCCTTTTATAAGACCTACCATTATAATAAAATAATAAGAATCTTAAAGGTAAAACCTAGCCACATGTCATTCTAGATATGGCCAAGACGGTAAAACCTATTCAACAGATTCAAAACCTTGTTAACATCTGAAAACATGTTAACACTCCTGGCAAAATGTGATTCGATAAAATCGCATAAGTCATCCTCATATTGGATTCTTCCAATTTCTTTTATTATATTAAACATCCAATAGGGATGTAATGCCTACAGGCTATATTCATTGTCATACAAGACAAAAGACAGTTGTGGTCTTCGACCCCCTGTTAAGAAGAGGTAATAAACTATGATTAAAACCTCAATACCTTGATCCTATAAGATCATGATTAAAAAAAATTTAAAACTATCCATGTGATTCGGCCTTTTATGCCATTAATATATTTTAATTATAACTAAGGATTAATATAATGAAAAATCCTGAATATAAATATGCCTAACAAATTAATCGAAATGTTTCTTAAATACCATGATTAATAAATCATCTAGAATGATAAAACTGTTATAGACCTCTGAGTAAATTAAAATCATTTATCTTATGTAGCAATCAAGCTACATGGCAGGGTCAGACGAAGTCAACAGCCACCCCAGAGATAATCATGACACTTCCAGAGTCAACATAGCAGGAGCAGAATTACAAGCATTGATAGATAATGCTCTTACGCGAGCTCTGGATAGACAGTTCAAAGAATCCAGTGATACCCAGGTCAGGACTCAGTCAGCACCACACTCTAAACCACCCTCTAGAACTCATACCACTCACAAGAGTGATTCTCATCACTCATCAAATCAAAGGAGTGTTCCATCTAAGAGAGTTGTGTTAAATCAAGAACCACGTGCTAAAGGTTGCACCTATAAATACTTTGTCTCCTGCAAACCCAGGGATTTCACCGGGGAGAAAGGAGCAGTTGATTGCATGTCATGGTTAGACGAGATGGACACTGTGGTAGATATCAGTGGTTGCGCTGATAAGGATGTGGTAAAGTTTGTATCTCAGTCATTCAAAGGCGAGGCACTAACGTGGTGGAGGTCTTTGATTCAGGCCACTGGGAAGATCCCATTGTACAATCTGTCCTGGAATCAGTTTGTTACTCTCATTAAGGAGAACTACTGCCCTCAGCATGAGATTGAAAAGATTGAGTCTGATTTCTTGTCTTTGGTTATGAAAAACCTAGATTATCAAGCCTACCTTACGAGCTTCAACACTATGTCAAGACTGGTTCCGTATCTGGTGACTCCGGAACCCAAGAGGATAGCCCGCTTTATTGGGGGTTTGGCCCCAGAAATCAAGGCGAGTGTGAAGGCCACTAGACCAACTACTTTTTGGTCTGCAGCTGATATATCATTGTCCCTTACTTTGGACACGGTCAAGCAGAGATAGCTGAGAAACACAGATGCTGAGAAGAGGAAGCATGAGGACGACAACTCACGACGTTCAGACAAGAAGCATAAGGGAAACAATGATCACAAAAAGAGTTTTGGAACTAAGAAGGATGGTCAACAGTCGGGTGATAAGCCCAAGTGTAAAATCTGTAAGAAGCACCATTTCGGGAGGTGCAGATATGAATCAAAATCCCAGTCACAGCCGAGAGCTTGTGGGATTTGTAAATCTTCTGAGCACAAGACATTGGATTGTAAGAAAATCAAGGATGCGACGTGCTATAACTGCAATGAAAAAGGGCATATCAAGTCCAACTGCCCAAAGTTTGCTAAGAAGGCTGAGGATGGGAAAAAGACCAATGCTAGGGTCTTCCGAATGGATGCACGAGAAGCTGTTCAGGACGATAATGTGATAACAAGTACCTTTCTCATCAATGACGTTTATGCAAGAGTGTTATTTGATTCTGGAGCAGATAAGTCATTTGTTGATAATAAGTTTTGTAAGTTGTTAAATCTACCTGTTAGAACCCTAAGCATAAAATATGAGGTTGAATTAGCCGATGGCACCATAGAAACCGCATCAACTGTATTAGATGGATGTTTCATATCCATTAGGAACCACTCTTTTCCTTTGTCCTTACTTCCTTTGAAATTAGCTGGTTTCGACATAGTAATAGGCATGGATTAGTTATCTCATAACAAAGCCCAGATCGTTTGCAACAAGAAACAAGTGGTGATCAAGACTCCGTCTGGTGAACCACTTACCATTCAGGGAGATACCCAGTATGGACTGCCTGAGCAAGTGACTATGCTCGAGGCATCTAGGTGCTTGAAGAAGGGTTGTGTCATTTATATGGCATAGGTAACTATTGATGAGCAGAAGCTCAAGATTAAAGACATCCCCGTCATTTCTGAATATCCCGAAGTATTCCCTGAAGAACTACCTGGTTTACCACCAGATAGGCAAGTAGAATTTAGAATTGACATTATTCCAGGAGCAGCACCTGTTGCAAAAGCACCTTACAGGTTAGCACCAACAGAGATGAAAGAGTTGAGGACTCAGTTAGATGATCTGTTGGCAAAAGGTTTTATTAGACCTAGTTCGTCTCCTTGGGGAGCACCAACCCTATTTGTAAAGAAGAAGGATGGATCGATGCGTCTATGCATCGATTATCGCGAACTTAACAAAGTCACTATCAAGAATAGATATCCATTGCCCAGGATCGACGATCTGTTCGATCAATTACAAGGGGCAAGTTACTTCTCTAAGATCGATTTGAGGTCAGGCTATCATCAACTGAAGGTTAGAGATGAAGATGTACACAAAACTGCATTCAGGACTCGTTATGGTCATTACGAGTTCTTAGTGATGCCTTTTGGGCTCACTAATGCACCAGCAGCATTCATGGATCTCATGAACCGTGTCTGCAAGCCATACTTGGACAAATTTGTTATCGTCTTTATTGATGACATTCTGATTTATTCAAAGAATTAGGCCGACCATGAGAAGCATCTTCGATGCATTCTAGAACTACTTCAACAGGAGAAGCTTTATGCCAAGTTTTCAAAGTGTGAATTTTGGCTTCGTGAAGTCCAGTTTCTAGGACATATAGTTAGTGAGCGTGGTATCCAAGTGGATCCCGCTAAAGTTGAAGTTGTTATGAATTGGCAAGAGCCAAAGATGCCCACAGAAATTTGTAGCTTTTTGGGTTTGGCAGGATACTATAGGCGATTTATTGAAAACTTCTCAAGGATTGCTGCACCCCTAACCTCACTAACCCGCAAGAACATTAAGTTTGATTAGGGTCCTAAGCAACAAGAATCGTTTGATGTACTTAAGCAGAAACTGAGCAATGCTCCCGTATTGACATTGCCAGATGGAATAGAAGAATTTGTGGTATACTGCGACGCATCACACACTGGTATGGGATGTGTACTCATGCAGAAAGGCAAGGTTATTGCCTTCGCTTCTCGACAGTTGAAGGTGCACGAGAAGAACTACACCACCCATGACTTGGAATTGGGTGCCGTTGTATTTGCACTAAAACTGTGGAGGCATTACTTGTATGGTACCAAGTGCGTGATCTATTCTGATCACAATAGCCTTCAACATCTATTCAATCAGAAGGATTTGAACATGAGGCAGCGACGATGGATGGAAACTTTGAATGATTATGACTGTGAAATACGATATCATCCAGGCAAGGCAAATGTGGTTGTCGATGCCTTAAGTAGAAAGGAAATGGTGAAGCCCATAAGAATCAATGCCAAGAGCATTGAATTAAAGAATAGTTTGAGTGAAAGGTTGTTAGTTGCGCAGAAAGAAGCTGTACTAGAAGCTAACTATACTGATGAGAAGCTAGGAGTAACTGCTGAACAGTTATCCTATGGCAAAGACGGAATCCTGAGATTAAATGGACGAATATGGGTTCCAATTTATGGAGGACTTAGGGATGTGATCCTCCAGGAAGCCCACAGTTCTAAGTACTTCGTTCATCCTGGAGCTGATAAGATGTACCAGGATCTGAAGGCAAATTTTTGGTGGATAGGCTTAAAGAAGTCTATAGCTACCTACGTAGCCAAATGTTTGACGTGCGCGCAAGTTAAAGCTGAACACCAAAAGCCGTCAGGATTGCTGCAGCAGCCTGAACTTCCCACCTGGAAGTGGGAAATGGTGACAATGGATTTTATCACCAAGTTACCAAAGACAAAGAAAGGGAATGATACTATTTGGGTGATAGTGGATAGACTGACTAAGTCAGCCCACTTCCTACCTATTAAGGAAACACACAGCTCAGATAAGTTAGCTCAGCTGTACGTGGACAAGATTGTATATCTCCACGGGGTGCCAGTGTCTATCATTTCTGATAGGGATACAAGGTATACATCGCATTTCTGGAAAAGTCTTCAATAATCCCTGGGTACTCGGTTAAACTTCAGCATAGCATATCATCCTCAAACAGATGGTCAAAGTGAACGTACTATACAGACACTTGAGGATATGCTACGAGCCTGTGTTATTGACTTAGGAGGAAGTTGGGATGAACATCTTCCATTAATCGAATTTTCGTACAATAATAGCTATCACTCAAGTATCCAAGCTGCACCATTTGAAGCTTTATATGGAAGAAAGTGCAGAACGCCCGTTTGTTGGGCAGAAGTTGGAGATGTCCAACTAACAGGGCCTGATATAGTCCTGGAGACGACAGACAAAATTGTGCAGATAAGAGATCGTCTCAAAGCTGCCAGAGATAGGCAGAAAAGCTACGCAGACTTAAGGCGTAAACCTCTAAGGTTCGAGGTTGGTGACAAAGTGTTGCTTAAAGTATCACCCTGGAAGGGAGTGATGTGTTTTGGTAAGAAAGGCAAATTAAGCCCAAGGTACATAAGACCATTCGAGATCATCGAATGTGTCGGATCAGTGGCTTACAAGTTAAACTTGCCTGAAGAGCTCAGTGGTATTCACAACGTATTCCACATCTCTAAAGAAATGTCTAGCTGATGAGTCACTAGTCATACCACATACGGATGTACACATAGATGAGAGCTTGAAGTTTGTTGAGAAACCTTTGTCGATTGAGGATCGACAGGTTAAGAAGCTTCGAAGGAAGCATGTACCGATAGTAAAGGTTAAATGGGATGCCCGTAGAGGTCCCGAGTACACGTGGGAGGTAGAGTCCACAATGAAAGAAAAGCACCCTCATTTATTCCAGTAAATCTCGAGGTCGAGATTTCTTTTAAGGGGGTGAGGATGTAACACCTCGTAAAATCATGCCCAATAAAAATAAAGACACGTGTCATTTAAAGCAAACGTGTCATAAACCTGGATCAAGTTAAAGATGTATAGTAGGATTTAAAAGTGTCGACCTGTTAATTATACCTCTGAGCGACCTCATTATAAATCCCAAGACCCTAATCTATTTTATAAACATCTGATATATACAAATCCGGTTATCCATAATGATAATTGATTTAAAACCCAAAGGAATGGATTCCATGAAGTTTCACGACAAATCTTTAGTTAAAAATCTTCTTCAATAAAGTCCAAGAAACCTCATGTGCATTTCAACACATGCAAGGACATGCAAAGCCTGCCTATATGGTCCCCCTACTGCAAAGAAGACATGAGATTCGGAGATGGAAAATTTTGCATGTTCAAAAACTTGAAAGTTTTCAAGTTTTTTGTCTTCTGATGAAAGCTTACGGACCGCAAAGGTGAGCCCTTACGGTCCGTAAGGGGGTGGAGCTGGGCTTTGATCTCTAAAAAGCTGTCACACCCCCAAAATACCCCCTAGGGAGTGTCCCTGATAGGCGTGTGACGTACCGACAATGAGCCACTAATTACATAGAACCCATACAAGTTTCAAAATAAAATCCTCAAATATTAATGAAAAACACCAATCACGAGTTTAAATGTAAACCCACATGTTCAGCGGAAGTAAATAATAAACCATAGTTAGATTGTTCGAAACCAATGTTTAATAGTAATAAATAATCACATGAGTCCCTCCAGCCGACCCATGACCACTCCTGCTCCTCCAGACAGCAAGTTTCCAAATCCAAGATACCTAACGACCTGCGAGCATGCAACAAGTGTATCAAACAAGGCTGGCGAGTTCACAATTTATGAAAACGTTTGTTACCAAGTGTTTATTCCAGTTCGTTAACAATTGCGAAAGTAATATTGATAATATCTCGATACTGAACAAGACGGCTCCTGATGTATGTTTTGCCCGTTCCCCAGTGTTCCTATCAAAACACTGGGCCCGACTGGGTCATTAGTTCACAACCGTCCTCCCCGGTACGGTGTAAGGGTGCCAAACCTAAGTAGCGCTACCAACTAATACCCCGTTACCTCCCCGGTAACAAAAGATGGGACTTAAGAATGATAGGGTGAGATTATTATCCAATATTCCAGTTTTTACCCAACAGACTTATCCCTCCCCGGGATACCCACTGACTGTCCCAACCACCGGGACGCATGCTCAAAAGTAGTGAACTCACCTTTGATTTGCTCGGTAGAATTAATTACTCGTTTAACAACAGTGATTTACCAAGCCCTATGATAGTTACACATATCAGTCAGTTTGCATACAAGCACAGCACGTATTATTTCATGTTTAATCATCAGCTAGTGCACACGAGTACAAATGTTAACATTCATCACTAGGCATGGTATATCAATTAATCAAGCACGAATTCCATCATTAAAATACGTTCTCAAACTAGGTGCTACACATATAGAGTTATACTTCACGTTTCAAGTATTCAAATAACGCATCATCTCAAACATATGCACAAGAGGTGACTTCATGTACCATATTAATTCACAAGTTTAGGCCGTTTCGTTACACAAGTTAATATATCACATCATTCTATTGATTCCCCGAGTTACCGGCCCTGTTGATACCGTCCACTAACATGTGCAACCAACTTAACATGTAACAATGCGGCCCAGTTCATATTGGGCTCTACCGCATATGGTGACCTGTTACACTACCCGGCCCAACCGATAAGCAACTCCCCAAATTACTCGGTCCATGTATGGGGTGGCATGACTTCTCATATGTGGCCGGTTGGGCCAAGGCCCAGTACTAACCCACAGGAAGAGGGGCGCGGCCCACTTATTCAATTCACTACTCATGTAATCCAATTAAGCATATGAGGCACACTTGATAAAACATATGATAATTCTCACTTTCATAATACAAATTTACAATTCACAATCATATTTCATGTAGTTTGGTGAGTTATCCGATCCTGGTTAATTAACATTATCAACAGTTAACATGAACTAAGATATTCTATCACATGCAACGTTTTAAAGTGAATAGACAATTGTTGACAACTGTTAATTGAATCGATCAAGATATCATATGAAGGTCAACACTCTTTAAACCTCAATTGGACCTTCAAAGTTGACAAGTCTCTAATGATTAAATTTTCTGAATAACCGACAATGTCACATGCAAATTTTCAGTTCTTATTTAAATGTCTTATACACTACTAAATTTTAATTGGACCAACAATTGTGAGTAATGGGCTGACAACCTAATCATTATGTTTTGCTAGCATACAACCCTACATCTTGATCATTAAACAAGATCACATTTAAGCGCAACAATCATGCATCCCTACGTATTGACACTGTACATATTATCATCGATTTTTCTAACAACAATCCTAGATCAACAGAGTCATGATCATTCTTAATAACAATTTACGGCCCAACGCGGTTCTTAGGGTGGTGTGCGACGGCCTAAACCAGTGGTCCGCAGACCGGGTTTGCAGCCCACTTCGTGCCCAGCACAACCGTGTAACAGTTTCCGCCTACAATTAAGTCAATCCAAATTTCGTATCATGGCAAGCATTAATCATCATCCTTTGTCACATATTCATATATCATCATACAAATTATAAATCCTCACATCATATATATATCACGTACACAGTAACCATGTATAACAATTTCATGAGAAATCACGTAATCATCATCACAATCAGCGAGGGTTTATACTTAAATAAATATAATCGACCAGAATTTAAAACAAGTGTTATCATACTAACCAAGAACTTGATCGCAAACGATGATGTCTTGATGATGATGGGGGGGGGGGGGGGGGGTCTGCTTGCCGCACGTAATCAGGGAAGAGGGGTGGGTGTTATTTAGGGTTTGCCACTAATCCAAGTATAACACTTGGTTTACGTAAATAATAAGAGAAGGAAGGTTGGGCCAGATTGTTTAGGGACATTAGGTTGGGCCGAGATGTTGCAAACATAAAGAATATCTAAAGGTATTGGGCCGGGTTAGCTAGTTTATAAAATGGCAGCCCAATAGTATTTGCGGCGGGTGCGGCCAACGTGCCTAAGTGTGTGTGACAACACATAGAGTTGTACATTTAGTTTAAGCATGACAGAATTACATCAGTATAGAACACATACGAGAATTTAAGGCCACAAGATTACACGCCACTAACCTTGGAAGTTCGAGTTGTCACAAAAGCGGATACGGACCGCAAAGCCAAGGGCTTACGGTCCGCAAGGTTGTAACTGGGCATCTCAGATCAAGGTCGGTTACGGACCGCAAAGCCTAGGGCTTACGGTTTGTAAGATGTGCTTACGGACCGCAAGGCTTACTGCTTACGGTCCGTAAGGATGTCGCTGGCAGCAGAAAATGGACAGTTGCATGTTCAGCCTGTTGCACCGCCTTAGGTGAGTGGTTTTCGAATTCAGGGGCTTTGCAACTGGTTTTTGGCATTATAGGGACACCTGGGAACATCATACTACATTTGTATACTTGCTTGGCATCATCTTGACCAATTTAGCTCACTATATAAGAAGTTACATTGTTGCAACATTGGAGCGCCTCATTTGGAAAATTTCAAGCTGATCTCTGGAGCTTCTCCGGCTTTCAACAAGTTTCCTTAGGATCCATAATCGTGCTTAGGACCTTTGTAAGTGTCCTTAACTTCCTAGTTTCAGTTTTAATTAGCTTAATGACCATAAGTCAAACCTATCGTAATTAAGGTTTGACTTCGTGATTAATTAAAATTTGTCCAGTCATTAGTTAAATTAAAAGTAGTTATAAGTTGGTAATTATGTAGGTAATAAACCCCTAAGAGGGCACCTACTGATTATCACTCTAGCTTGGTCAAATGTCGGGTCAAAGTTAATTACAAAAAGTCAACAGAAAGCTTATTTTCAAATAAACGTATAATTAACAATGTAGAAGCCATACAACCTGTTTTGTCATTCATATAACTTGGTAATTAATGTAAGAACATATCTAAACATGTTCAACCCGACAATTTTCTGTATAAGCTCGGTTCGGAACCGAAAGTCGCATAAGTTGACTTCTGCTTCGACTTTCAGTTCTGACCCATTAGAGCATAGTTTAGAAATGCCTTAGAACTTTATTAGGACCAGGTTACATGTTAGTATAACCCTCTGAGATTATACAACTTGGTTCATTAGTTATCCGATTCATATGCATGTTTCCATTAAATGCTTAAATGTTGACTATTATGCCCATATGACCTTAAATTGTGATTTTTGAAAATGTAAAAGAATAGAAACCTTAGTTACTGATTTATAAACTTGTCCCTAAAATTTGACATCAGTTTGAGCTCTAGATTAGGAGTTATGCTCATTAGCGTAAATGAAAAGCTTTTTATTAATTAAACGGCGTAATTAGCATAAATCCTATCTAAACCCAATTTTTGATACCAAACTTTTTACCCGCTGATATAAAATAATATTTTGGGATTTTTGAAGATTTTTATTTATTTTTAGGCTGAGCATAACATAAGGGTTCTAGCAGTGGCGGATCTAGGATTCACGCCAAGCAGGAACGTTTTATAAGAAAATCGGTAACGAAATCGAAAAAACGTCAAATTTTTCCAAAATTTACACTAAAAACGTCAAATTTTTCCAAAATTTACACTAAAAACGTCAAATTTTTCCAAATTTTACACTAAAAACGTCAAATTTTTCCCCGCCAAGCGGTAGCGGGCGCTCCCCCTTGTGTCCACATAGGTCCGCCCCTGGGTTCTAGCTTTGATTCGGTAATTGTCGGTTTTACCCTTTTGGCCTATAAAATGAGTTTTATAAATCATTTTGATACCAAACCTTTTTCTACTGATTTTATATGATAAATAAAATATTTTGAGCCTTCTGGAATAATAAAAACATCATCTTTACTTATAAAACCCGGAAATCGCATAAAACCGTCTTTTACGCGTTTTAAACGCATAGTATGTATTAAAACTATTTTAAATATATAAGACTTGATACCTACTGATATTTTAAGTAAATTATTATGCTTTAGCAGTAAGAAAAAGTTTTTAAACTCAGATTTATATTAAATCTCTTTATACCCTTGTAAATGACCAAAATACCCCTACGGGGCATAATTTGAGTTTAAATCCATTTTGGGCATAATGCAGGGTATCCTACTGATATCACAACATATTTAAGGCATATTAACTTAGGAAACCTGTTCATGAATCATTTGGTTACCCGTTACGCATTATTCGCGTTCGGTGCGGTTTATGTAACTAGTATGCATAAATTAGCCGAAACGGGTCAAACCTTATCGTTTTTGTCTCAAAATCCAGAATGTGTTTAGTTTACCCATACTATACAATTCTTCAAACTTGTCGGGTCTAAATCACATTCTAATCTGGTATTCGCTTAATCGTGCGTTTGAACCGTATCTTCTTTAAAACTAACCGGTCTAAGTTTAGGCTTAATTAAAGACCCGTTAGGAATCTAATAGGTTATTAAAAACCTTTGTTCCAGATTAGGAGACCCGGTAAAAGCTACTTGCACTTGCTGTTTGTGAATTATACTTGCTCAGGTAAATACTTTTAACTTATTTTCCCTTATACGGGCTTGGGGTACGGTATATAAAATACCGCTTGGTCGGGCATTGAATTTTTAATCGTATGAAGGTTACTCTATTGAAATGATCCGTTTAAATTGTTTTGTTTGCTTAAAGCCTTTGGGGGGTTAATGACCATGTCCCGGATATCCTTGACATCATTTTAAGAAATGGCCACGACCTAGCACGGGGTGTAGGCGTACATCCGACAGTGCATATATAAATAATAAGGTATAACCGCCGATTTCGGGAATAACTTGCCGCGGGACTATATCATGTGGTGTGTCTATTAATTTTTAACCCGGTATTCCACCCGGGCTACTGAACGTATAATGAACATGTAATTCTTTTACAAGTTTATATATAAATAATTATCCCAAGTTATAAAATGTTTTGTGCCTTGTGCATTCAAATCAATTTTATTTAAACCTTTTTCAAAATGAGTCAGTTAATTGTATTTACCAGTGTAAACTGACGTATTTTCCCAAAAAGGTTAAGTGCAGGTACTAATCGAAATAGGCTGGCCTCTCCTTAGCATCAATAAGAGTCTCACAAGCTTGGATGCATTTTAAATCTGATGAACTATGTTTCCTTTTTATTTGATCCGCCTGTGGATCCTTTACAGTCCGTTTGTAATACTTTGATATTACTTTTTATTCGGTTTGTAATGTGATTCATCTTTTGCTTCCGCTGTGCATTTAAATTATGTTGTTTGACTATGATGATATAAACTTCGTCACGATACTCCCCACCGGGCCCACCGGTAATACATGGAAATATCGGGGTGTGACAATATTGCATGCCATGATATGTTGATATTGAATAATTTAAGTTGCCATGTGAATTCGTTTTTTAACTTTTATACTTATACTTATACTTAAACTTGTGTACTCGCCTATACATTTTTGTGTTGAACTATATTTTGTTAACATATTGCAGGTTGATGAGGTTGAATATGACGAAATCTAGTAGGGACGGCATTAGAAACGCACATGAAATTACTAGATTTTGTACTTTAATTGTTGAACTTGTTACATTGTTTTTCCTATGTTGTACTTGACAATTTTTTCATGATATGAAATCAATTTTGAATTAAATATTGTTGCAATAGTGTTATGTGTGATGAGCAATCTATCTTCGTCCCACTCCGATGATTCCTCCATTGGTTGGCGTGTGACAGATAGTTCTAATACACAAACACATGTTGATAGTAATCAACATATGCAAGAAGATCAACAAACAAAGACAAATCAATCTCTAAATCAAGATAAACAAACTCATGAATATGCTGAAGAACCTAGAGTAAAAAAGGGAAGTTAACTTTAGTGGCATGTGAGCATTTTACAAAGATGTTTTTAGATGTCTTAAGCAACGAGATACACAACATAACAGTTTGCCATCAGAGAAAGATTGGGAGTTGGCTTCTAATATTTTCAAAAGTTGAAGGTATTTTATGATGTAACTGAGTTGTTTTCTAGAACAAAATATCCCACAGCAAATATATTTTTTAAATCTGTGTATGAAATAAAATTTTCTTTGAACATGTGGAGTCGAGATGATGAGAAAGTGATAAAGGATATGGCCAATAAGATGATTTCAAAGTATGGTAAGTATTGGTCAGTTGTTCATGGGTTTATGGGAGTAGCGGCAATTCTAGATCCCCGTTACAAGTTGAAAATTATGAAGTATTCTTTTTCGAAATTTTATGGTTCTAAAGAAGGTGCAAAGGCTGAAGTTGAGAAGCATAGAAAATTCATTTATGACTTGTTTGAAAGCTACAAAACAAAAGGTTATGAGAATGTAAGGAACCATGAATCTAGTAGGCCAACTTAAAATAATGATAAGAGTGAAAGTGGATTGTTTGATGACTACTCATCATATGTTGCTGAGGAGAATACATCAGGTATGTTTTTGTTAACCACCTCTAGTTATCATACTTGTCTCCATTTAATATAGTTACACATAAAACTTATATTTGAATGTCATAGGAGGTATCTTATTAGAGCTTGAGCATTATCTTGTAGAGAAAGTATGTCCACCAGACATGGATTTTGATATACTAGCTTGGTGGAAAACAAACGGTTTGAAGTACCCGATGCTCCAAAGAATAGCCCGAGATGTATTAGCAATTCCTATAACAACTGTTGCCTCTGAGTCTTCCTTTACTACAAGTGGAAGATTGGTAAGTCCTCATCGTAGTCGTCTTCATCCAGGCACATTGGAAGCGTTGATGTGTGCTCAAAGTTGGTTGTTAAATGAGATAAGAGGTAACCAAATTTGCTTACTTTTATAAAATTATTTTATATATTAATCGTGTTTTATTTCATATACATAGCAGCTTGTTCAAAAGAAACCGAAGCATATTGTCAAACAATTGAGCATGACTATGACAATAATGACGAGGTAAGCATACATTTTATGTTCCAAATTTATTGGGTTTTGTTATGTTATTTTAGTTATGATTTATTTGATGGTGTATTCTTTTATTTGTTTAACTACAAGAAAACAATTTGAAGGAATGTGGGTGCAAACATGACTACACGTCTACATGGTCTTCACGAATGAGCGAATGGCATACACTTTCTTTTTTGTAATCATTTGGTGCAACTTTTTTGAAACATCAACATTGTCCTCTTGTACTAACAATCGTGAAACATCGACTTTGCACTATTTTGTCATCTATGAATTTGAATTTTTTTGTTTACAATGAGGTATTTTATTTTATATAATTTGCCATTATTTGATATATTTTCATAATGATAATGCTTTAGTAGTTACCCGATAGATACCCGTCGGGTTTGGGTCGTGTATACCCAACAGGTAATTTTTTTTTAGATTAATGGGTTTACCCGATACCCGACGAGTATTTACCCGATAGAAACCCAACGGGTTTTGGGATAGGTTTATCTAATCGGGTTTGGGTTTGGGATTACCTAAACCCATCCCGAACCCGATCCATTGCCAACCCTAACAACCACTCAAAAACACTAACAACCATTCCTTATAATATAACTAAACTCTCACATATTTTTAAGATTTTTATTGTGAATGCTCTTAGAGAAAGGAGAAAAGGGTTAATTTAAATAAATTAGGGTAAAAAGACATAAATGCCCTCATGTGTAAAGCACTAAAAAACTTTAATCAGGTTAGTGCTAAAGGACGTAGGGTGTGATGAGTTTTACAAATAAATAACTGTGACTGTAATTATTGAAGATAAAGGACATCTATTGTAATCCGATACAAACATATAGGACGAAAAGTGTCATTTACCCTATAGTTTTGGAAGTTTTTTTTTCAATAATTACCAAATAGTGAAGTTTTTTTTTTTCAATAATTACCAAATAGTGCTAACAAAAAAAATTGTTGTTAGAAGGTTAATACAGGTTTTGTGCTTGTTAGTATAGTTATTTACCAATTACATAATAATTACATAAATTATACATCAAAGTAAATATGAAGAATGTTTCTTAACATAAGAAATGCATAGGTCTTATATAACAATAATCATAGCAACAAAGCATATAAGCAGATTGTCGAGCCACATATAGCCATGTGACTGAGGAAAACAGATAAAATGGGTTCAGGACACGGTGGGTGGATCATGGCCAACGATGAGGTGCTAGCATCGGAGGTGATAAAGCAAATGTATACTTCCGTACACTATTTTTCAGTTATTTTTCTTCAGCCCGTTATGACCCGTGAGAAATACATACGACTTAATCTGAACTAAAATAGACAAAAAGGTACATCTTGATGTTCAAACCCAATTTTTATCGTTCCCGAATGTTTACAGATTCATAAAGGAATAATTATCAATATTTTACACCAAACTTACTACTACTATTAACTAAGAACAATTATTCCAGACATTTTAAAATGCATCTTGTATAAAGAATAAATATTTTGATTATGCATTTGCCAAGGTAAAGAATGATAAACTTAGTCAAAATGACCATTACCAAATAATCATGCTGCCGCAGATCTTTTATCTTCATGATCATCAAGATTTAGAAGTTGAAGCAGTTTTGTCCATGATTCGGGTATTCCTCCTGGAAGATCAAACTCTAGTAACTTTCCACGCTTGCGATAGAACTCTTCTACTGGCCGGCTCTGTAGATATCGAATTAATTACTACTAGTTAAATACTATATTCTCTAGTAACAACCCACAAACACTAACCCACTAATAAAAACCCGCGAACAACATGCAGAAACTGACATCATGCATGAACTAACAATAACAGTTATGCTACTATCTACTGCAAATACAAACAACCCTATATTATGTTGAGTAAAATGTCATTTTCATCCCTGACGTTTGGCCAGTTTTGCGACTTTCGTCCAAAGGTTTGTTTTTTCGCATCCGGATCCAAAAGGTTTGAAATCTTGCCATTTTCATCCGGCTGGTTAACTCCATCCATTTTTCTCCGTTAAGTCAGGGGTATTTTCGTTTTTTTTGTTAACTTAAAAGGGCAATTCGGCCTAACGGATTCGATCAGTGGTATTTTAAATGCGTGTACATAAAGGAAGACCGAATTGCCCTTTAAGTAAACAAAAAAAACGAAAAAATACCCCTGACTCAACGAGGAAAAATGGATGGAGTTAACGAGCCAGATGAAAATGGCAAGATTTCAAACCTTTTGGATCCAGTTGCAGAAAATCAAACCTTTGGATGAAAGTCGCAAAACTGACCAAACCTTAGGGATGAAAATGGCATTTTACTCTATTATTTTTAATGTGACAATCACTCTATAGATATGTGGATTCAGAGACCGAAGAAGAAAAACACTTTAAAGTGAGAAAAAACTTAAATAAAATAATACATGAAGATGAAACATACCTTCTCATTATATATACGGAGGCGTTCTTTTACAACTTCTTCAGTGTCATCAGATCGTGTAATGAGTTTTGATGCACAATGTGAAGGTGGAAGAAGAGGAGGCATGTACATTGCAGGCTTTTCGTTATCTGCTTTAATGTCAATGCAAGCTACATTGTAATTCCCGCCACATTGGCTGCAAGTTCTTCTTCCCAAACATTTTGCAAGCAATGCTTCTTCCCTAAGTTTCAGGTTAATTACTAAGTCGATGTTTGTTACTCCCTCCAAAATTTCCTGAAATTAATTCAAGTGAATGAGCAAATTGAAAAGATGTATAGTTGTCGATAGCGAATAGCGACAAAGCACCTATAGGCTACGTAGCGAATAGCGACGGCTATTTTATAAATAGCGATTACACTAGAAAAAGATTTTTGAAAATTTTTATATGTATATTACATCAAAATACCCTTGTATATATGTATATTTAACAAAAGTGTCAAAAACTAATAGTTAGTAGCAAAGGACTTATATGTTGGGTGTGTGAATGAAAGTCTCAAAATGTGGTAAATACTTTGTCCCACATTGGTGTGTGAACAAAGTTAGTGGTTGTTTATAAGGTAAAGTCTTTACTACTCCATTGTAGCTTTATGATATGTTTTACCACAAGTCCTACCCGCGCACAGGGGGGGTGCAAAAAATGAGTTTCTGAACTGGAATTTAATTGAACTCGTGCATGCCCGCACGTCCTGCGGACACGAATGCAGCTCCGAAAACCCCGGGCCCACGTGTATTAAAAATGGCCCAGGCGAGAGGTGAAAAACTAAAAAAACAAAACCAGCTTTCGCTATTCGTCGCTAAGACCCATATAGCCGCTATTAACAACTATGTATAAAACATGTAGCATGTGTAATAAGTAGACAAGCAATATACATAGTACGTATATATACACACACCAGATGATAGCGACAAGCTACGTAGCGATGAAATAGCGGGCACTATTTTATGTTTAGCGACACACTTGAAGAAATGTTTTATATGTATATTATATCCAACTATGCTGTTATATTATATATGTATATTTAAGGAAAAAACCTAAATCCCGCTATTTTATACCCATAAAATCCCGCTATTTTATACCCCATAAAATCCCGCTATTTATATTAAAGCACAAAAAAGAAAAAAAAACTAGAATCCCCCTATGGAGGCGCAAAAATCAGATAGCGACACATGAGTGCTTCG
Organism: Helianthus tuberosus; assembly: GCA_030545235.1. Classification (NCBI taxonomy): domain Eukaryota; kingdom Viridiplantae; phylum Streptophyta; class Magnoliopsida; order Asterales; family Asteraceae; genus Helianthus; species Helianthus tuberosus. The sequence goes on along the minus strand of CM060402.1, from coordinate 68,228,879 downwards.
CTACGCTATTCGCTATAACCCCCACTATTATCAACTATGACACACACGCATATATATGTAGCGGTCAGAGGAGAATCAACAAATATATAGAAACTATTTAATGCACTTGTATCGACTAATGAATATTAATATTTTATTAGCTCTACAAATAGTGTATTTACCGGTGAATACTTGTATTCGCCAATGAATACACTATAACTCATGAAAATTAAAATAGTGCAGTGAATAAAATGCTCCCTAATTGTTCTCAAATATTTATTGATTCTCGTTTGAACCCAACCCTGTATCATAGGTGTTATTGGCGAATAGCGACAAATAGCGATAAGGTACCTATATGCTACATAGCGAATAGCGATAAATAGCGGGCAGCTATTTTATAAATAGCGATACACTAAGAAAAAAATTAATTTTCTATGTAGATTATGTCAAAATACCCTGGTATATATATGCTATTTTACATGTAAATTTAACCTATGTTATCAAAGACGCAAGGCGCACCTGCGGACACGAATGCAGCTCCGAAAGCCCGCGTGAGCCAGTTTTTGCACGCACTCGGTTTCGTCGTTTTTTACTGTTTTTAATGGTCATTTGTTCTGTTTTACCTTTTTCCATGCGCCTCAGGGACGCTTTTTTGCGCATCAGGAGCGTTTTTTCCAAAAAAAACCCATTTTTGCGCCTAGGCTACCACCAGGCGCAGTAGGTGCGCCTAGGCGCGCGCTTTTTGCGCTTTTGACAACATAGAATTTAACAAAAGCCTAAAATCCAGCTATTTTATAGCTATATTTAATTGCTATTTATATTAAATAAAAACAAAAAAAAGTGAAGTGTCGCTATTCTCGCTATCCATAGCTACAACCCTAATGGCAACATTAGACCTATACGCTACGTAGCGCGCTATAGCGATCGCTACGATTGCCATTGACAACTATGCCCTGTATATATGTGTAATGATGCATTCAATCCTTTTGTTGATCAATATAGCGAATTTATAACACCATTAAGAAGCACACCTATGAGTTACATGTTTCTTGTTATTGTTGGGTGTGTATATCAAAGAACATCTCGTTTTGAACTTGATCATACTACTTCAAGAAAACTAAGAATTTCAGGAAATAATTCCCAGATTCTCTATCTTTTATTTGTTAGTAAAAGTGACAAAATAAGTAATTACAGATTAATAGAAACTGAAAATGCTCACAGCTTGTCTTATGGTTCGAGGGAAACCATCAAGAATGAAACCTGATTCGCCCTTGGCATCCCCAGCTTCAAGACGTTTGGACAATAAATTGATTATCAAATGATCTGAAACTAGCTTCCCTTGGTTAACAATCTCTGAAAGCTGTAAAAGAAAATTAAACAGTTACAGAATACAACTTCGGAAACTGAATGTATAACAGAAATCTCTGAAGTTCAGCTAACTATAACAATCGTCATGTATAACAAATACTCAAGAACATTATTGGATATCAAAACTAACTATCATGATATACAATAGGGCATGATTAATCATTGATGTCGAATGGTAAAGTGGCTTGCAGAGCACGCACACATGTTGTTCATCAAAACTAATATTTATAAAGAAGTAGATATTATAAAAGTGTGTTTTCAGGGTACGAAAAAGTATTAACTAATTTCAATCTCATGTCGTGTTGTCTAGACAGGCATATGCCTTTGTTCTGAGATCATCACATGTTCTCATTAACAGCCTTCTTTGTAGTTAACCAGTTGATCAACAACAAATAAAAAAAGCAACACCTAGTTTCTCTTTCTCACCTTCTGTATTAATCACACCCTGCTTGCGGTATGCACATATAATGTTTATATGTGCGGGTGCTCGGGGGTCAAAAGTGAAAGTGCACTAATTTTAACGTTATTTTACTAATTTCGTGAAAATAACGTTAAAAGAGGGGGATAGTTAGTCATGCATCATGTGGCGGTGTTGATAGCCGAAAGACAAGGGAGTACATGCACTAATCGGCCTTTGTCTTAATTGCTGAGTGTTATGTGCCTTGTGTCAAAGGCTTGATGCAAAACTACTATCGAGCCGGGGTCTCATTGGAAGCAGCCTCTCTATTCCTACAGGGTAGAGGTACATCTTACCATCTCAGACCCTAGTTAGCTGTGCTATTGGTTGGATTTACTGAGTATGATTAATCAAACTCTTAATATAACCAATCAACAATATTAATAATTAACCTTAATAATTCAACAAACACAGATCTAAACTCACCACCCAACACCAACACAAACCCTAACTCCTCATCTCCTCTTAATCCTAACTAGCAGTCTAGCACACCACCTAAATCAGCAACTAAGGGCATGTTTGGGTAAGCTTTTAGAAACAACTTATTGACTTATTGGCTTCTTGGAAAAGTCAGGATTTTGTGACTTATTGACTTATTGGATTTTTCCCCTCACATACACCCTCTTTGCCAAACATCATTTTAGAGCTTATGACTTTTCAAAAAGCCAATAAGTCAATAAGTTGTTTCAAAAAGCTTACCCAAACATGCCCTAACAATCACACAAAATCATCCTCAAATTCTCCAACAAACAACAACATCTCATCACCTGTTCCGATAGGGGACCTTTTGAATTAAGCTCGTCACGAACGAGATCACCGGTGGCGATATGAGGAACACCGAGCAGTTTGGACAGGCGGCTAGCGTAGGTACCTTTTCCGACGCCAGGACAGCCGAGAAACACCCACTGCACGTTTCTTCCGTCGGTAGGGGTTTTAATGACGTCATTTTCGGGTGAGGAAGGGGGTGGTGATGTGGAATAGGATGATGAGAAGGTGCGGATTGTGTAGGAAGTGGTTGTTCTGGCTCTGAGAAGACGGGAGAGTACCGCCATTAATGGAGGTGAAGGTAGCGAAGAAAACACGCAGTAATAAGGGTTTGGTGTTTGAAAGTTCTTGTTTAGATACCGACCGTGATGTTTGATATACAACAAAACACGTGGTTTAATAATTACTTTAGTAGGAAATCAGGGGGTGCACTTTACATGAGGATTGAGAAGGTGTCGTTAAAAGTTAGGTAGGTTGACGGTACAATGTATATCTCTGTTGAGGATTTATTAGGATTTTTGTTTTTCTTTAAACAGCTAAGTATTAGGCTATGCCGTATGATGATGGTCTATTTTTGAGAATGATTCGTCACGTAAGTGTCACGTAAATCAGGTATAAAGATGGGGCAAACAGGATGGAGCTAAGGAAATGGGGGATGGACATAATATACATATGTATATATTGTATGTATAGGTGTGTGAGACGGGGAGTGGCGTCTTTACCGTTGAGACCCCGACGTTGGCGAGGATGGAGGAACGGCGACGGAGGGCATGAAATGGAGAGGGGGGACGGCGATGGAGCCACGACGTTGCTGGACAGTCCCCATACCGTCCAGCCTTACATTCTTTCTTTGGTATTGAATCCATACTTTCCTCTTATTTAAAGATCTAGAAGGATTTTTAGACCAATTTCATAAAGCTTCTTATTAATACTTCCAAACCTACTGGATTTCTGGAACCCAGTTTTTACATATTAAATTCGCCTTTGTATGTTGTTTACGTGCCGAACTCCAGAACATTGTTTACGGACCGAGCTCAAGTGAAATTGAGTTTATGAGAGTACGACTTGGTTCACTTAGGCTAGAGGGTGTGTGATGGGGCTCCTAGGGGCTTTATCAAGACACGTAGGATCCACATCAGCCAGGGGGATTTATCACGCCCCCCCCCCCCCCCCCTTTAACTTGCAGGGTGTAGGATGGAGCCCTCGTCATCATTACCTAATTATTTTTTATTTATATATTTATTTTTTTTAATTAAATGTCAATTTTAATAACTAGAAAATTAAAAAAAAAACATAATTTCATTAAAAAAATAAAAACATTACAAAGTCATTAAAAAACACAAGGTACTAGAAAAAAACTACATATATTTCGCAAGAGTTTGTGCCTTATGAGCCTCCAAAATGACTCGGTCCTCCTCCGCTAGACTTCGCTTTTTTTCTAGAAGAGGGTTCGACTTGGGTTTTGGGAACGGATTCGGTTTGTGTTGTGTTTTGGGTTTCGGGTATGTTTTGGGTTTGGGGTATGTTTTGAGGTATGTTTTGGGGAAAAAAAGGGGGTTGAGAATAATACCCGTAAAAACCAGGCATCGGTGTATTGGTGGGATGAGGAGAAGTTCGGGTGCTTGGTGGCATCGGATAATATCTAAGCTCACCCGTACGCGGGTCTCGCCGATACCGGTCCTCTTGCTCGTTGTTTTGCAAACTTTGCCAAAACGGATTGCTCGGGTCGCATGGGTTTGGGTTGTTGGGAAACATTGTAGAGAATGATGTAAAAAAAAGTATAGAGAATAGTATTAAAAAAGGTAGAGAAAGTGAAAGGAATGGTATAAAAAATGTAGAGAATGTTGGGTATTTATAGGATTAATTTATAAAAAAGGAAATTAATTTTTTTTTAAATGTTACCGTTCAACGGTAACAAAATCTTTAATTCTCCTCGTTCCACGCGACAATGGCTCGTTACCACCATGGAGCCTCACCTATAGCGCCCCCTCTTGATTTGCTCGGTACGGAGGTATAGCGCCACCCGGCGCTATAGATGGTGACATGGCCCTAACGCCTCCATCCCACCTGGCCTTAGAACCTAGCTACAGAGATGCAAACTAAATTATGTTTTATAGTTTGTTTTTTTATTAATGGCAATTGTTGGGATTGAACCCTACAAAGGAACAGACGATATGTAAAGCCAAAACTGGTTCAGAACAGTTGATTACCATAAGCAGTGTTTGTACAAGTCTCTCCCCTTGACAGTGGCTTCAACAACTGATAGACTCCAAGCAATGCTCATTACAACTGCTGTTAATCTAAATACTGATGAAGATTAAAGTACTGAAGCTCAATCTAATGATGTGTCCCAAGCACTATTAAAGACCAAAGCACTGCTCCTCCAAAGAACTGATCATCCTTTGAAGAAAGCACTGATGCTCAACAACAGTGCTTAGGCTACAACAGTGGAATGAAGAATCAGTGGTTTATTTATGCATTGTCTATGTAATCAGTAGTTTTGTAATCAGTGGTTGTATGTAACAGTCTTTAGAGTTTGTTAGGAGGTTATATGTCACTTTCATGGTGACGTTAGCCAAAGATGCTCAGTGGTTGGGTTGTACTATAAATAGAACAGTACTCTGTACTGTTCCAGTAGCTCTTTTCTTCTAAGTCATTCTGTACGAACAATTACTGAGCTCAGGCTGAGGGGGAGTCTTGTGCATGCATGCATTTGATTTGATTATTGTAATTAAATACAATCATTCGACTCAATAACATGTTTGCTTAAACTTTTCTTCCATAGGTGTGTTCAAAGTTTACTTTCATATTTCGTTGCAATCTATATCTCTATTTCATCTTCATTTTAATTAAACAACACAATCTAAGAAACTCAGATCCTAACAATTGGTATCAGAGCTAGGACAGTCAAATTTGATCTAACAATCATTTTGACGTAAAAGTTCAGCTCGATTTCGTTGATACTTTCGATTGTTCGTATTTAGTTGAAAAACAGAGTAAGGGATAATCACGTACAAAAATTGATTATTCAGTATCTGTAAAACAACCGGAATGGCGTCACAATCACAGGACACTAATAACACTGGCACACTCTTCAAACGACCTATGTTGGTCAGATCCGAATACAACATCTGGCAGCGTAGGCTGGGTCACATCTTAGCTCAACAAAATACAGGATGTTGGAAGTCGGTTGCCTTTGGACCACATGTTCCAATGGTGCCGAGTGCTGAGGATCCAAAGATCTTTGAACCAAAGAAAATTGAAAACTATTCCGATCAGGATTTTCAAAAAATTGAACTAGATGCAAAGGCTTTTAGCATCGTAGCATCAACACTCCCCAATGAAATCTATGCTAGGCTGTTACACTGTAATAGTGCAAGGAATTGTGGGATGCACTTAAGGAACGGTTTGGTGGTACTGAAGAAGTAATTGAAAACAACAAGGAGGTTTTGAATCAACAGTATGAAACCTTTTGTCACACTAAGGGTGAATCATTAACACAACAGTTTGAACGTTTTAGCTGTCTCATAAGTGAACTGAAACTTGTTAATGTTGAATTTGCTAAATCAACTCTAAATAGTAGGTTTCTAAGGTAACTTCCTGAAAAATGGGACACAATTGCTTTTGTAACCAGAAATTCAGTTGGGTTCAAAGAGCTTACCCTGACCCATCTTCATGGTCGACTCCTTACCTATGAGAGGGAGTTGAACCAGAAAAAGAAGCTACAAGAGACTGGGAAGGTTGCTGATGATTATACTTTCGGCAACACAGCTCTTTTGGGTCAGGAAGAATCTGGTGGTAGTAAGGATCAGGGTTATGATCATTATATTGACATAACAGCTGGTGGAGCTTTTAACCACTCTGATTCTTACTCATCCAACTATGCTTTTACAGCAAATGGAGAAAACCAGAATTCTGATAATATGTCCTTTGAACTCAATGATCTTCAGCACTTTGATCCAACTGATCTGGAGGAGATGGATTTTTTGCACCAACTTGCACTGCTGAGTGTTAGAACCAGCAAGTTTTATAAGAGAACAGGGAGAAAATTTCCAGTATTACATGGGAACTTGAAAGTAGGGTTGGATAAATCAAAGATAAAATGCTACAAGTGTAATAGGTTAGGTCATTTTGCTAGAGAATGCGTGAGTCAAAATAATGGACCAATCATCACACATCCTAGCTCTAGACCACAAAATAACCAAACCACTGTGCAGTATTCCCAGTATACCCATGTTGCTCATGTAAACATTGCTCACTATGCACACCCTGTAACCCCTGTTCTAGTGCACTATGTCCAAACCACTGTTCCACATATACAGTATGTCCAGGCCCCAGCTCCTCAGGTTCAGGTGCAACAAGTTGCACCTCAACAAGCTACCCAAACCTCTGTTTAAGTAGATTAGCAAAGCTTCTTCACCCAAGGCTTTGTTGATTGGAGTAGCTTGCCTTAAGATTTAGCTTATGAAAACTTTGCTCTATATGCTGAGAATGATGTGTCTAGTGATGAATTCTGTTTTGCAGCATTAGAATCCATTCCAGAAAGGCTGGAAACTGAAGAAGGAGCATTCAGTGCAGAAACAGTGGATACAATTGTTGAAGTAGTGGTTACTGCTGTTGTTAATGAACAACTGTTGGGAGAAAATTCAGAACCACTGTTTGATCCCTGGTCTGTTGAAGAAGAAGAGTAGAAGCCAGAAGAAAGTGAACATGTCTGTGATTGTGCCATGATGGCTGCAACTAAGGTATCACCCCAGGTTCTTAAAAACCTATGTTCAGACAAATGCATCATAGCATTTGCTAATGTTAAGGAGGTGAATGAAAACCTTAGAGATAAAATGTTAAATGATGAAGTACAATTTGAAAAATCTTTAAAAGAATTGAAAATCAACTTGTCAGAAAAAGAAAATAAAATTTGCAGCCTCAAACATGAGCATTGATCGGAGTGTCGCGCTCCGGTCAAAGATAATATTTATATGCCCTAATTACCCTTAACAAATAGCTAGTGGTAGTGAAGGGTCGAACCACGAAGAGTATGTGGTTTGTGTATGGATTCGAATGAATTATAACAAATGTCACGATTTATGAAGCTTACTAGAATGTTTTTGTATTTTTGTTTAGTAAAAAGATGTGAATTTGAGCTATTGGAATTGGATTAATTAATTAACAACTAATGATTAACGATTACGAGAAAATTGATTACTAGAACAATAATAATAAAAAGGAATCACACCCGGCTTCGGTAATTGCTAACCTAGGATTTCTACAAGTTTTAGATTCAATTCAAATGCGTTCAATTAACGGATTTAGTGTACCGTGACTTAGGTGCCAATAACTATCAACGTCCCGAAGAACGGACAAGAATACACTTTGTAATCAACACAAGTAAATCCTAACAACGACAATGCACAATTACATATCACCATTTCGCAAAGTCATAACTTTTAACATCGTTTGACAGTTTACGAATTCGAAACAAATGTAATACTATTGTCAAAAGTTTCAAAAATCAAACACAAATTGTCACTAAGTTGAAACAAGAACAATTCGAAACCCTAGAATTAACAACTACCTACACCGGGGTGAAACCGAGATGATTAGCCGCTCATGGTTGAAGAAGCTTGATCACCGGATGATTGGAACACAGATGAAGTCATCTTGAAGCTTGATGGATGAAGGAATGATGGATGATTGTGGTTTGTGGATGATGATGATGAGTGTGAATGAAGGATGGAGAATTAGGGTTTGGATGGTGGAATTGGTGATTAAAGATGGTTGATGGAGATGATCTTGATTCGGGTTGTTGTGATGGTAGATGATAGGTGATGATTTTTGGCTCCAAGATAATGTTCAAACTCAAAAACCAAGTGTAACTCCTTGTTCAATGCCAAAAGGACCAATAAAACTCGTTCATTCAACATGGGATCCGATCTGCACGTTTCAGCAATCCCCAACCCGTCGGCGACGGGTATGGGGTCGTCGGCGACGGGTTCTCACAAATCGAAATCTGGCCGACGGCCTATTTGACAGTTTACGGTTCGTTTGGCTGACGGCAATTTCCAGCGGGCGTCGCCGACGGCTTGGGGCCCGTCGGCGACGGGTTCTCTAACCTTCATTTTCTGATTTTACATGTTTCGCTCCCGTTTGATCCGTAATGCGTTCCGGTGCTCCGGTTTTCGACCCGGTGACTCGTAAAGCTCCCAAAAGACTCCTTAAACTTCATTAAACCTGCAAACACAAATCTAATTAAAAGTAGGCTATTCAAGATTAAAACTCATGTAAAAACATAAAGTTACACGATTACGAACACCGGTTTTCAACCACGTATCACATCCCCACACTTGTCTTTTGCTTGCCCTCAAGCAAATCTGTTTTTCACTTTCACGTGGGTCGAACAATGAATACACTTCCCATTCCCGAGACGAAGGTTAAGGTCTATTGTCATACAAAAGTTCAAATTCTTTACAATTTCCACATATTTACCGGTAAAGTGAATAATCACATATAATAATGGTTATCCAAGATTAACCCGCCCTTAAGACTAACAACTCATGCATATCCCTCACAATGTGCTCTCCACTCGGCTTATAATTTGGCTAATGTGTATGATGTATTAGCACTTCAATTAATTAATCGCTCAAAACCGATTAGAACACGTACCCGCATAGGCTTGCAACTCAATCATTCTCCACCACCGATCACGAATACTAAGCACAAGTCATAAGGTCTTTATGAGGGTTGTAACGGGGCTAGGCTAAGGGTAGGAATTAGGATATTTTAAAGTGGCTAAGGTGATGAAAATTCGATTTTTATTACAAACTACTAAATTAACAAAACTAAATATAAACATCAACTATGGGCAATAATCTTTCACCCTTTTATTCGACAACTACTAACACTTCTTTTTGTGTTTTTCTTCAACGATTTTCCATTCTTTTTCGCAACATTTTCTCTTTTTTTTTTCAATGAATCACAACAACTATACAAACTTAAGCTCCTATAATCGAATTTTCATCACACGGGTTTAAAAAGAAAAGGTTTAAGGCTATGGGCTATAGGGTGGTCAAACGAAAGGATTAGGCTCAAAATTGGCTACTAAGGGATAATTTTTTGGGTAAGGATATAAAAATGGTGTAAACGGCAAAGGTTTACCTAATGCCTTAATCATTCTCATGCTTGTATTCGGTCTATGGTCTCGAACGTATCAAAAGATGCAAGTTCTACAATACATGACTAATGGTCCACTCAAACAAAGAAACATACATATGTAATTCTATGATGTAAAAGTGGCTCAAAACCTCACATATATGAAGGGTATGGTATGTGACATGCATGATATGCTAGTTTCTTAGGCGGATTATTCCCAAATAACCACCCGTTAAATACCCGTCATGTTATTAATTTGAACTTGACCATGACAAAAGACCAAATGGTGACATCCCTCGTTGACTTGGTTACTTGTGCTTTTAAGATCGCTTTTGAAACAATAAATTTTGAAAAATTTTTGAAATTTTCCCCCATCCCCACACTTGAGGTAAACATTGTCCTCAATGTGTAGAATTTAAATGAACGGGTCAAACTCGAAAACTTTTACTACTCCCCCATCCCCACACTTGAGGTAAACATTGTCCTCAATGTGCAAGAACTAGAGTTTTAAAACGCACAAGGGATGTGACACGTCTAACCTTCCCAAAATCTCACCCCGGAAAATAAAATACAATGTACAATCCACTTATTCCTAACTAAGAATCAAAGTAAAAGGAAACACATGCACCTGATTTTTGTCGCTTGATACTCATATCTCCTTCGCCTCTTCATAAAAACGGTTGTCCCGCAAACATGTTGTACCTACAAATTCTAATCCTTGTGTAGAAGCATGCTTCTCACAACCATCAAAATTTGTTAGTTACCTAGTTCTACCCTTTTTATGAAACATATTACCAAGCCATGTGTTATTTCACTTCGATTTATGTGGACAATAATTTACAACAACAATAAACCTAACTCACTTTCGTAGGAATCACGGTTGCATTTAGCTTATGCAACAAGCCCTTTTAAACCCCCCAATAGCTTGGGAGGACGAGAGGTCTCGTGAGGGTTATATAGGGAACACACCCACAACGTTCATTTAACTAGGCGAAAATAATAACATGAAATAAAAAAAAATAATGGAAACAAAATAATATACAACAACAACAACAATAAAAACATACCTCGCCTCTACCGCTGATATCGCTCGTTGTGATCAACTGGCGGGTTTGGCTGGTATTGATAACCAGTGAGGGCCTCAAACATCTCCCTATAGTCATCGAGTGGGTTTGACTCTCCTTGTGGCGGTGGTTGGTAAGGAATCGGGATGTGTAGGACCGGTTTTGACACCGTTCGATTGCGTAACGAATGTTCAACGTGCGGAATCTGTGAACGTACGTGACCGAACACACAATAACGTACTAGAACCGTGAATCTATTGAAATATATGACGTGTACGATACAAGAATCACGTAGAGAGTATTTTCTCTCTCTAGACTTGAATCTCCTAGATCTCCAAATGAGCAAAAGTCTTACACTTTAAACCTAAGGCTCCTATTTATAGGCCTTGGAATCAATGAGATTTCTCATTAATTACCAAAGTGCCACCTTGCTACTTCTATCTATATATTACAATAAAATCCTAGATTACTTCAGTATCGGCTAAAGAATGGATTGACGAAGGCGATAGACATTAATGCATCAACAAACTCCCCCTTGGATATTGCCGCAGTCAATCCATAGTTAAACTCGTAGCGACTTGTCTTTCTCTCTCTCTTGAGTCTTCTTTAAGATTTAACATCTTTAGCAAACACTGACTCCCTCTTGCTTGAACAGAATCCCGGTGGATCTGTCTTCAGCTTCAGCTCCCCCTTTCGGTAGTCTCTTCAGGCTCCCCTTTTCGTCAAGCTTCCGTGTTTTTAGGATCGACGCCTGGCTTTCCGTAGCAACAGATTCAGAAACCTACACATCTCAACCTCTCGTAAGACAAAATAATTTTGACTCTAAAAGAATTCACTCAAAATTCTCAATCATATAACACACAATATTGTGATTCAAATTAATGAATCATCTAAACATTTGAAGATTATCTACCAACTTCTCATCATCTTAACCAAACCAATTGTTCATCTTGTTTAGCCTTTGAGATTTTGAATATCAGCTTTTCAACATCAGATGTCGAAAATCTTTTTGAATTTTTCAAAATTATGAAACATAAATGCAATAACAGAAATTAAATGCAGAAATGAAATATGTACAAACATATTTTTGTGAGTTTGTGTAAGAGGATCATATCAGTTTTTGAGACACATCACTAGCACCGTTAAGCTTTAAACATTTTAAGTTCTAAACGATTCACATTGATTGACAATATAGTTGTCCTCTTAAACTCAATCTAAAAACTTTCGAAATGCTTACCGATACGTTAGGGTATATTAATTTTGCACTAAGTACTTATGGACCCCACGATCTCAGCATATCCCCCCATCATGCAATACACTAACTCAAGTAATGCCTTTAAACTTTTATCAACTGTGATTTGTGCGAAAACAAAGCAGAATGTTTAAACATTAACAATCAGGTCGATACTTCCGTATACGCAGAGAAAGTCCAATGTTTAAACAAAATAAGAAAATAAAAATAAGTTGAAGTTGTTTAGGCTTTAACCACCAGGTCGATACTTCCGTATACGCAGAGGAGGTCCAAAGCTTAAACGAAACACCAAAGAAAATAAAGCAGAACGTTTAGGAAACAACATCCAGGTCGATACTCACGTATACGCAGAGGATGTCCGATGCTTAAACAAAATAAAGAAATAAAACAAGTTTAAATCTTTGCAAAATAAAATGCACAATCACAGCGACTTTTCAGCAAAGTTGTGAAAGTTCACAGACTTAACCAGTTTTATGTCTTTCGACAATCAGCGATTACTGAGTAGGCACACAGTCAAGAAGGACAAAACTAAGTACTATGCTTTCGACCATGTTTCCCACTAGAACTAGGCTTTTTCATTTAAGTTTGTATCGTTATCGTAAATCTACTAGTCTAGCTGAGCCTATCGTCACATCTTTAGTGAGACCGTTTATCACATTTGACATTTCGTTTCTTTAGCATGATGTGATAGTCCAACTGATTTACTATCATTTCCTCTTTTTCACAACAAAACTCATTTTTAAATTTTCAATGTTTTTGACATTTTCAAATTTTCTAATTTTTTAAAAAATTTTCTCCCCCTAAAATCAAAATATGTTTCAATTTTGATTTTCTGGGAAAATTTGAAACAAACTGTACAAACTTGACAACTTGATGAGAATCACTTCAATTCTCCATCCACCTGGCATAAACAATCAGAACTCCCCCTGACAACAAACTATTTTCCCATTATGATTTCAAAACACTTAAGTTTATTTTAATCAAAATGGTTTTTCCGGAAAAATTAGTTTGTTTACCAATCATTTGTAGGTTCGGGGTCACTTCATTACATTGTTTTCTTCATACACATGACAGATTTTACAATTTCAGTTTTAATTCTCAAACATCATTTGTAGAAAATCAAATACAACTTAATGTCCCTGATTTACCACATGTAAGGCGAAAAATCACCAGAGTGAAATTTCTCAAGAAATGTGCCGATTCCTACTCCCCAATTACCAACCTGGGAGTTCCGGCAAGTCAGGTTTTTCAGTTAAAGAGATTCACCCAAGCCTGACGGTCCTTGGGTGTTTTGAACATACCTTTTTGATTCATAAACTTCTTTAACCCCTTTGACTTTCCCGTCAACCATTTTTCCAAAAATGTTTACAACATTGGGGTTAAAGGCTTTTTCAACATCAAAATCTTTCTTTTCAGAAAAAGATTGATTTGAAATCTCAATTTCGTCAACTTTTTGTTTATAATTTTCAGCTCGCAATGGTGGAAAGTTTATGTCATCCATTGGCGGAACTGACGTTTCAATTTTTAGCTCAACTTGTGGCTCTTCTGACTTTGACGAGTCAGATTCATCGTCAACACGTAGCTCCTTTGTTTCCGAAGAAACAAATTCATCGCTAACCACTTCAACCTTCTTTATCTCCTCTTTTGTCCTCAGATTTGCATCTGAAGAATTCGGTTTACTTGACTTTGTTGTCGAGTGAAGCGATTCATCAGCACTCTTATTTGTTGTACCCGAGGACAAAATCCTTTCAAGATACTCTCGAGCTTTCTTTCTTTTCTTTCTCAGTCGGTCTTTCTGCCCTTGAGAAAGCTTCACTTTCTTTTCTTGAACTTTAGGTTCTTTGACTTTCTGTTCTGAAACTTTTAGTTCTTTGGGCTTTTCTTCGACCTTGAACGATTTTGTCACCTTTTTCTGAGATTCAGCCCTCGATCTTTCCATTGATCTGATTGGGCAATCTCTTGCAATGTGTCCTTTGATTTGACAGTTATAGCATCTTCTCGTCTCAAACCTCCAACTTTGGCAGTTAACAGCAATGTGTCCTCTAAAACCACAGTTGTAACACACCCTGTTATCGTACCAATCTTCACCATCAATCCAAACACTCAAATCATAACACTGATTTGATTTGTAGTACTCATGACTTCTCCTATAATCTTGATTTGACGCTTGAGCACTGTGGTCAAACCTGCACCACTTATTACCAACTTTTTGTGAGTTTTGATTTTCAAATTTTTGTGATTTTTTATAACGATTGGATGACTGAACTGATGACCTTTTATTGTTGTTTTGAAAATTTTTCGAATTTTTCGAATTTTGTTTTTGTTCTACATTCTTCTTAACAGGTTTTTGCCTTGAGCATTCACCTATTTCAGTCGAATGTAAAATAGTTTCTTTAAATTTTTCTTTTAATTCCAAAAATATTTTCTTTTTCTCTTTTTCATCATCAGCTTTATCATCACAATCTTTAATTATGACTTTGTCATAATTTGTGACATTGTCACTTATTGGAACAGAATTGATCGGTTTTGGACATGGAATATTCAAATACTCTGAAGAAGTCACAAAACCTTTCAATTTTGTTTCAAGCTCTTTGATTTTCTTTCGAGCTTGCTCACCTTATTTTTCAAGTTGAATAATCTTTTCAAGATGAGAATTGATCATTTTTTGCTTTTCGATGTTGTTTTTGCTAAACACATCTCTCCCATCTTCAAGAATTTTAATTTGACTTTGAAATTCTTTTTCCATTTTTAATTTTTCATTTTCAAAATTTTTCAGTTTATCTTCAACAATTTTTACATTTTCTTTCAACTTTTTGTTTTCCAATGTCAAACTGTTCAAACCACTCAACAGTTTGACATTTTCAGATTTCAAATTCTCAAAATTTTCTGTCATTTCAAGAATCTGTTTATCATCAGATCTTTTCTCATCCTTCACACGATTGATTTCCAATGTTAAACTCTCCACATCCTTCAAGAGTTTAACGTTGTCTGCTTCGAATTTTTCGCATTTTGAGCACACAACTTCACATTTTGAAGTTCCATCTTGCTTGGATTCTTCATTTTTTGAAATGTCCTGTGTCTCTGTCTTGTATGTGCCTGCACAAAAAATTTTAACAAAATCAAGAGGATTCATATATTCATCAATATAACAACCCCTCTTAATATCGTATTTCATAACATCTTTTGCTACACGACACATATTGACTCTTTTGCATATTTCAACAATCACATCCAAACTTATTTTGTCTAGATTTTTATCTATTACATTCATCAACTCTTTCTTTTTCTTTTCATTTTTATACTTGAGTGTTTTGAGCTCATTGATAAATTCATTTAGATAAAAATTGGAGAACCTAGAATCCTTTTTTAGTTCACTCAAAAATTCATCCCACTCAGAAGGTAACGCGTCTGCAAATTTTGATATCTTTTCAGCATTTGATATCCTTATCTCGTACCTTGTTAATTTTTCAATTAGACAATTAAACCGTCTTTCCAACATATCCACTGTTTCATTTTTCATACACAAAAAACATTCAAATCTTTTATCCCAAATATCCTTATTCTCATTTTGATATTTACTCCAACACCCATCAAACCAATCATTTAACCTTTCAAGGTTATAGTTTTCCTCTTCGTCAAACATTTTAACCACAACTTAAAAACAACTTTTTGGTATTTGCGCCTTGTAAATCACCTCGAATTACCTGCAATCAAACAAATACACAATCAGTTTAAAACGAACTGAATATGTAAACGTGCGTGTTTGTGAAATCAATCTAAGACTCGTTGTCAAAGATTCAAGGATTCGATTCAATGTTGTTCGGATAAAATCACTAAATGAATGAACTTGATCGTATAGAAATGGATTCAATTTATCCTTCACTGATTGAACCTCAATCTTCCCTTTGATCGTTGATCCAGACTCCCCCTTTCACAGACTCCCCCTCTCGATATGCTAGAATCTGAGATATCTGGTTCAAGCTTTGACATTTAGCTTCTGTGGGAATTCCTGAAACCTGCAATCACTCATCCAACTATAAGTAACAACATTTAAAACTTTCAGATATTGTAATCTAACAATTCAAACCTTCTATACCACTTCTCATGAATTTGGCAGTTTCATCGAATCGTATCGGAAACTGTTCCAAGCAATGCAGAGGTCACACATGGAACAGTTGGCGAAGATGCAAGAGGATGAAGCAGCCCGAAGACGGGCATGGGAAGAAGATGAGGCTAGGCGCCAAAACGCACAAAGGGAATTAGAACAACGCCGATAGAGAGCTTTGGCTCTCTCTAACCAAATGGCGATTAACAACACAAAGATACTCTACGATCAGGAGCGCCATCAAAGAGACCTTCAAGCCGGTCTCCCGTACGCCGAACACTCGGGGTGGACCGATTACCCCAATCTTCCTCATCCACTAGGCCCATCCGATCCCACCCCTCATTGGCCCGAGGCAGTCGGTTCTAGTTTCATCCTGTTGCTTGAACTGCCCAAAACTCCTGCATTTGAGGTCCCTCTGCCTCCTCATAGGCTTCCCTCCTTCGGTTATACTCTCAGCCTTCACCTATGCATGCAGAGACATTGTCATATATCTCTTGCTGTCCCCGATCAAATTTTTTGTAGGAGGGCACCCGTCTAATGTTCACAAAGCCCGCCACATCTGCATTAATTTCTCTATGCGGCCTCATGTATCTTTGTCTTGGTCTTTGTGGACCGGAGGGTTCAACTTCCTCCTCTTCATCACCCATCTCTTCATCTTCTCCCGATTCCGGTGGTGCCCCTGAAGTAAGGAACTCATACTTATGACCCAACCTGTCGGTCATAACATACTTGTTCCCCGAGAGTTTAACTTCTATATTCCAGTTCTTCTTCATGGAGGCCTTGTTAATTTCCTCCAACGGTTTAGTTACCCATAGTGATTCCGGAGGTAAGCAATTTTGTTGAACAATCATGGCACTAATGAGGCGTGCGTATGGAATAAAACGTCTCTGGGATGACTCCCGAGTAGCCCACGTATTCATCATCACAATGTGTCTCCATGACAATGCCGGGGTCCCGTATAGCAAAGAATGCACCACCCTACAGTCACCCGCTCTAACACCTCCACGATCACCAAACCTCACCAAAATGTTCTCAACATTAATCCCTTGGAGAATCTTTCCCTCAATCGTCATTTGCTTTCTCTTTGCCTCTCCTCCATCATGGTAAGGTAAAATAGCCGCGGTCATCTACTCCGGATCACCATCATTCATATGATTATCCAAAAATTGTTGCATAGTTGGATAAGCATATGCTTGCACCCACAGAGAATCAAAGCGTGCAATGCAATTGATTGTCTCGAAAGACATCGTCATTACCCCTCGGCTTGTTTTACCAATCAATTTCCACTAAGCAGGAGGACTATCTTTATTCACAAATCTCAACGTCGACAACCACTCGCACACATCCATCAAATACACCCGCGAAGTGTTATCTTCACACCAATCAAGCACCCTTTCCCAACCTTGGCGTTCAAACATTTGTGTTATTCCGATTTGTTTAAACTCTTCAACATTCACCACTCTTTCACATAAACTCCTTTCCAGAACTGAGGTACTCACTTTGTTAACCATTTTCCATTTCCAAAGCTTGGCCTCTAACTTCCTATCTTGGTACGCGGATAAGGATTTGTTCTTCTCATCATCCCATATCTTTGCATTTTGACTATCCCTAAACTTTGCCCACTCCCAATCTTGTCTGTACAGTCTTGCATCCCCCTCTGCGATGGAGCTTAATTGCTCCCACTTCCTCGGTATTAAACCGGAAGAAGAACCGACTCCTGATGATGAAGCTTGCCCTGTAGTCTTTTGTCTTTTACCACTGGCCATAACTACAATCACAAACAAGCAAAACATCAATATAAACCCAAACCTTTACTAAACTCTCAAACTTTGAACATGATGTGTGATGTTGACATTTTAATTAACAAGTGAATGTAAAATCGCCTCTTTAAACTTCCAAAGTCGCTCACTTTATCATAAACTTATCAATTTCTTGTTAATCTTACAATTTCTTATAATTTCAACAATATATTCAACATCACCTTCATGTTTAATCATGTTCATAACAAGTGTAATCACTTCACTATGTTATAACATGCTCAAATTCCATCCAAAGCAACAAATCTTACTCAAAAGCGTGCAAAAACAACATACATTGTCTAAACAACCTACTCTTAAACTAAAAAGTTTAAAATTTCGGAAGAAAAACACTAACATATGATAATCATGCATAAAATTAAGGAAAATCCATACCTTTGTGTTGTTTGGACAAGAAAAACTTATGAAAAGATGTAAAGCAACCAACTTGATGAACACCCTTTCAAAAACCCTAAGTAACACGCCCAGAAATTTTGTAAAATAGCAAGAATTGATGAAAACCGTGTTAGGGGTTTTGTTCCTCTCGAAAAATTACTCAGAATGGACTCAAGAATAAGATGGTTTGGTGGAGATTTGATGAAGTTATGAAGACTAGAAGGATTAGGGTTCTTGGTGGAGAATGAGGAAGAAGATGATGGTAGGTGAGTATTTTAAAGAGAGATGGCAGGGATTTAGTTGAGTTGAATGATGTAAGGTGATATGGGTCGATTATTTGGTCTTAATGGAGTTTGGTGTATGTTTTGATGGGGTTTGGAAAGGTTTAATTCGGTTTTAAACGTGATGGAGCGAGCTGGTGTCGGAGTACAAACCGAAGCCCGTCGCCGACGGACACAACCCAGTCGCCGACGGGTTGCCAAAATCAACTTAAGGGCCGACGCCCTATGTTCCTGGATACGAGTAATTGGTGCCGACGGTTAATTCCACAAGCCGTCGCCGACGACCCATCACCCGTCGCCGACGGGTCCACCATTTTTTTTTTTTGAAAAATAGGGAGAAATTTATATACTTTTTTTTTGTAGAGGGCTATATACAAACAAAATTCCTAAAAATAATTAAAATTCTTTTTGTAAATTTTTGTAAGTTAAATTTTTGAAAACGCAATAACCGTCAACGGCCCTACCACCCCCCAAAAAGTCGTGTATTGTCCTCAATGCACATAACAAAGCCTAAAAACATACCTTGAGTCTTCATGACCTGTTCGGAATGTCCGGACTTCACACAATCAAGAGAGATTAGTATGAAACGAAAAACGATTAACATAAAAACACACAAACAAATAATAATTGTACATAACTTTACACAAAATGTTACCGGTCCTTATCACTCGACCTCATATATCGGGATGCTTACCACGAAGCTCACCGATTCCTTGCTTTCATCTACCTTCTCGTTACCATCGAGAAACGGTTTTAGCCAATGACCATTTACCGTTTGTCGTATCCCATCCTTCGGGTCCTCGATGGTAACATCACCCAATTGTCCGAACCGGGTGATAACATAGGGTCCCGTCCATTTGCTTCGGAGCTTTCCGGGAAAGAACTTGAGCTTCGAGTTTTAAAGCCACACCTTTTGCCCAACCTCGAACTCTTTCTTCCTCAACTTAGCATCATGCGCCTTCTTCATCCCATCCTTGTACTTGGACGCGCATTCATATGCCATTTCCCGTAATTCCTCCAACTCGCATAGTTTGAGTTTCCGTTCCCTACCTGCATCATCATATTGAACATTCACTTCCTTAATAGCCCATAATGATTTATGCACAAGTTCAACCGGTAAATGGCAATTTTTACCATAAACCAACCAGTAAGGTGTAGTGCCAATAGGTGTCTTATGCGCCCTACGGTAGGCCCATAAGGCATCGTTCAACTTAATTGACCAATCCTTACGGTCCGCCCGCACGGTCTTTTGCAAAATCTCTTTGATTTGCCTATTTGACACCTCAACTTGCCCGCTTGTTTGCGGGTGATAGGGGGTAGCAATCCTATGGTCAACACCAAACCGTTTTAGAAGTTTCCCAAACCTAAAATTTTTAAAATGAGATCCTCCATCACTTATGATGACACGAGGAATCCCAAACCTTGAGAAAATATTGGTTTGAACAAAATTACACACTACGGAATGGTCGTTTGTCTTGGTGGCTATTGCTTCGACCCATTTTGACACATAGTCAACGGCCACCAAGATGTACAAGTTGCCATAAGAATTAGGGAATGGGCCAATGAAATCAATACCCCACACATCGAAAACATCGACTACAAGGATTGGTTGCATGGGCATCTCATCCCTTTTTGAAATACCCCCCATTTTCTGGCACTCTATGCAATTCTTTGAAAACTCATTAGCATATTTAAAAATAGTAGGCCAATAAAGGCCACTATTCAACTCTTTGTGACCCGTTTTGTGACCACTAAAATGGCCACCACACGCAAACGAATGTAGATGCTGCAACACGCTTGGAATTTCCTCATCATCTATGCATCTTCTTATCACTTGATCCGCACACTCCTTCCACAAGTGCGGTTCTTCCAACCGGTAATACTTGATTTGAGACATGAAGTGTTGCCTCTTCCGTCTATACCAATGTGCCGGTAAGTCACCTGTAACAAGATAGTTCACAATGTTAGCATACCAAGGTAACTTATCTAATCTCATAATGTGCTCATCAGGAAACGACTCATTGATCTCTACAGTTGTAGGATCCTCTTCAACCATCAACCGGGACAAATGGTCCGCCACAACATTCTCGGTACCCTTTTTGTCCCGTATCTCCAAATCGAACTCTTGGAGCAACAACACCCATCAGATTAACCTCGGTTTTGCATCTTTCTTCTCCATGAGGTACCTAACTGCAGTGTGATCAGAATAAATAATCACTTTACTACCCCATATATATGCCCGAAATTTATCCAATGCATATACCACCGCAAGTAGCTCTTTTTCGGTAGTGGTGTAATTCAATTGTGCATCCGAAAGAGTCTTACTCGCGTAGTATATGGCAACGGGTTTCTTATCGACCCGTTGTCCCAACACGGCCCCCACCGCATAATCACTTGCATCGCACATGATTTCAAAAGGTAAAGACCAATTTGGCGATTGCAAGATTGGGGCCTCAACTAACTTCTCTTTCAAATTGTTAAAAGCATTTTGGCAATTTTCATTAAAATCAAACGGTTGGTCTTTTAACAACAAATTACATAAAGGCTTGGTTATATCACTAAAACCCTTAATAAATCGCCGATAAAACCCCGCGTTACCTAGAAAAGACCTAACACCTTTAACAGTCGAGGGATACGGTAAAGTAGATATAACTTGTACCTTAGCACGATCAACCTCTATCCCACGACTTGACACCACGTGTCCCAACACTATTCCCTCTTGAACCATAAAATGGCTTTTTTCCCAACTTAAGACCAAACTAGTTTCGACACACCTTCTTAACACTTTATCTAATTGGTCCAAACAAGCCTCAAAAGATGACCCAAAAATTGAGAAATCATCCATGAAGATTTCCAAAGACTTCCCCACCATATCTGAAAAGATACTCATCATACACCTTTGGAAGGTGGCGGGGGCGTTACATAATCCAAACGGCATTCACCTAAATGCGAAAGTGCCGTAGGGACAAGTAAACGTGGTCTTTGCTTGGTCTTCCGGATGGATGGCGATTTGGTTATAACCAGAATAGCCATCTAAGAAACAATAAAATTTTTGCCCTGACAATTTCTCAACTATTTGATCAATGAACGGTAAAGGGAAATGATCTTTGGAAGTTGCGGTATTCAACTTCCTATAATCAATACAAATTCACCACCCGGTTACCGGCCGAGTGGCTACCTCTTCACCTGCGTCATTTTTGACGACTTGTATTCCCGCTTTCTTGGGAACCGTCTGTGTTGGGCTCACCCATTGGCTATCCGAGATCGGGTAAATGATACCCGCATCGAGCCATTTCAGCACTTCCTTCTTCACTACCTCCCGCATGTTCGGATTTAATCTCCGTTGTGCATCTCGAACGGGAGTCACATTCTCTTCCGTGATGATTTTGTGCATCACCACCGAGGGACTAATACCCTTCAAATCAGCAATGGTCCATCCAATCGCCGCCCGATTAGTGACCAAAACACCCATCAATTTATCCTCTTGCTCCACGGTTAAATTTTATGCAATAATAACCGGGAGTGTATTGCCTTCACCAACATAAGCATACTTGAGATGCTTCGGCAATGCCTTCAACTCAACCTCCGGAGGCTCTACTAAAGACGGCTTCAATTTAGTGTCAATGCTCTCCGGTAAACTTTCAACTTGGTGCGTCCATGTCGGTTTTCCTTCTCGAACCGCGAGCACCTCCAAACTCTTCACTTCCTCGTCGATGCTTCTTTCCATCTCTACCTGTGACCTGTCAAACATATAACAATCCTCCATTGTGCTTTCCCCATTCACAACTGTGTAACAAAGGGGTATACACGTGTCAACAATGTCTGCCATATAGCATTCATCATCAACTGGAGGGTTCATAAGTCCGGAAAAAACATGCAACCTCAACCTTCGGTTTCCAAATGTCATGTCAACCGTTCCTGTTCTACAGTCAATTTGAGCATTTGCAGTTGCTAAGAACGGTCGACCCAAAATCAACGTGGGTTGTTTGGTTGGGTCCTTGGCCACGTAATCAAGTACTAGAAAGTCCACCGGATAGTAAAAATCCTCGATTTTCACTATCACATCCGAAACAACTCCACGGGGTAGTTTGGGTGTCAAATCGGCTAACACCACGGTGGTGTTTGAAGATTGAAGTGGACCAAACTCGTATTGGTCATACAAACTACCCGGTAGAATGCTCACGCTAGCACCAAGATCTAGAAGTGCCCGGTTGATTTTAAAGTCGCCTACTTGAATTGAAATGATAGGCGCACCCGGATCTTGGAGCTTAGGTGGAAGTGCACCCGAAAGAATCGAACTCACGTTTTCGGTTAAATCTAATTTTTTTTTGGAAATTTGTGAGTGCGTTTTTGGGTACACAAATCTTTCAAGTACATAGCATATGACGGTACTTGTTTGATTGCATCCAAAAGAGGTAAATTTATTTTTACTTGTTTAAAAATTTCCAACAACTCTTCTTGTTGTGGACATCTTTTGTTTACAATTTTCGGGATAAGGGGCGGTATTAGCCTCCACACCCTTTTCCTTAGCCTTGGGGACGGGTATGGTCACAACGGGAGTGTTACTATTCTTTTTCAAGTCATTTTTATTTTGACCCGTTTGACCATCCTCATTCTCATCTTCACTAGCATCCTCCACCACCCCTTCAACAAACTGGGGTGATGGTGTTTTGACACCATCATCAACAACTCGACCACTACGTAAAGTAATTTTATTAATTGGTACCTCACATGTGTTCCTTGAGTTTGACCCTTGATGTTTAGGGTTCACCGCGGTGTCACTTGGGAGCTTTCCCGTGCTTCCTCTCATTTGAGCCATCTCCTCTGCGAGTTGGCCCACTTGCTTTGCCAATGCCTCATGTGCTTTATCCCGAATCTCGTTTGTCTTCTTTATCTCCTTGATATCATGGTGAGATTCTTTTATGTTGTTTTGAGATTCTTTTTGCATATTCAACAAAGCATCCATTTTGGCACTCAAATCATCGCCACCGGTTTGATTGTTCGACCCGCTTCCATTACCGCCTTGGTTGTTGTAATTCCTTTGGTACCCACCTTGGTAATTATTGTCCCTACCTTGGTAATTATTGTCCCTACCTTGGTACCCTTGGTTGTAATTTCGTTGATAACCTCCTTGGTTACCACCTTGACGGTTTTGATATGATGACCCGGTTTGACCTCCTTGGTTACCCGATTGAAAATTCGGGTTCATTTGATTTGAAGCATTACCATATAGGAGGTTAGGGTGATTTCTCAACCCCGGATGATAAGTGTTGAAGTTCATGTCATATTGATTCCTATCTACATACACTTGGTTGACTTCCTCCGTGTAATCACTCGGCCCCGTTGGACATTGTTCCGCTCTATGTCCAATATCACCACAACCTTCACATACCTCGAATTGAACCGCATTTACTTCCTTTTTCTTCATTCGAGCCATTTCCCGCTCTAAGGTGGAAATCCGATCTTTAGAGTCAAGATCGGGAAGTGACCGTGAAATGGGATGCTTCTTAGCTCGATCGGCCAATTCTTTCTCTTTCTAACGTTTACTCATCTGTTCCAAGAATTCCCAATCATCATCTTCATGGTTGCTTAGAAGGGTCCCATTGCTCGTTGATTCAAGTCGGTTCCATGTGTTGTCGTCTAGACCTCGTACAAAGCACTTGACCAACTCCCACTTCTCGATTTGATGATGTGGGCATCTTCGCATCATTTCTTTAAATCTTGTAAAGGCTTCATGCAACGGCTCGCCCGATAATTGGCGAAAAGACCTAATTTCATCACGAGCATCATCGGTCTTCGCCATAGAATAGTATTCATCTAGAAAAGCTTGTTGCATTTCTCCCCATGTGCGGATGCTATTGGCCGGGAGTGTAAGGAACCATTGCTTCGCTTTGTCTTTCAATGAGAATTGGAACAAACGAAGTTTAACTTCCTCTAGTGCAAAGTTATGCCCCCCAATAGTGCTGCAAATGGAAGAAAACTATGTCAAATGTGTGTACGGTTCGTCGTTAGATCTTCCATTAAAATGAGGAAGTATGTTGATGTAATGTGGTTTACAATCAAACATCCTCCTCTCACAAACGATTGGTGAGTCATTCTCGGTGACAACCGGCCTAAAATGATCATTCACTCCCCATGGAGGTCGTTGACGACGTTGTGGACCGTTAACTTCTTGATCGACCGGTCTTCTATTATCCCGTCTTTCACCTCTTCGATCCTCTCTTCTATTATCCCTTGGGTTACCACCTCCCACGAAACGAGGAATCCGGTTAGGGTTTGCATTGTTGTTGTTGTTGTTATAAAACCCATCATTCCGGTTCCGTTGGTTATTGTTTCGTGGTTGACGGTTGTTCCCATAACCATCATTTCTTCCACCTCCGTAACCGTATTCGTCGTCCCCAACGTAATTGGCATTTTGATAGCCAAATTCCTCATCATCATACCTTCTAGCGTTGTAGACGTTTCCCCTATTCACGTAGCCCCAATCTTCATCATTGTTAGCCCTATCATCATAGTATCCCCCGTCATCCGAATTTTCCGTATGAACACTCACATGTTCCGGCGATTGATAACCGGGAACACTATATGGTTCATCATCGGGGATTGCATTCCTCAAGTCATCGATGTTGAAGAATGGGTCTTCATTTGCGGGATTTCCGCGATCACGATTTCCCCTACGGTCGGAATTGACATTCCGGTCATCTAGGTTGATGGGTAAAGAGGTTTGTCGATGAAGGTTTTGTTGTTGAGGTGTTCTTTGATTGTGGTTGGGATTTTGGTTTTGGAAAGGTGGTGTGGGTGGTCCGGTATTGTTGTTATTACCACCTGGTCGCCCTTGAGGCATAGGTTGAACATTTGGATCGGCATTGAAATTGCTTCGGTATTGATATTGGTTCGGGTTTTGGTTTTGGTTTGAGTTTTGGTTCGCCATTGAATCGGTTTCAATGGTCGGTGTGAGTTATGGTGTTTGGTTGGTTTGATTAGAAGCAAGTGTTGCTTCTAACCGGCTTGCTAGGTTCCTTCTTGCGACTCTTTCGATTTCCGGTTCGTAAACTAACGGTGAAGTCCTCCCGGAGTTCCGCGTATGCATACACTACCTGTATCCTACACAAGTAACACACCCGCGTAACAAGGAAAAAGACAAAGTGCAAAAAGAAACTAAACAACTTAAACAGATAATCACGCAATTCAAACAATAATCCAAACACAAACCGCACGCACTCCCCGGCAGGGCGCCAAAATTTGATCGGAGTGTCGCGCTCCAGTCAAAGATAATATTTATATGACCTGATTACCCTTAACAAATAGCTAGTGGTAGTGAGGGGTCGAACCACGAAGAGTATGTGGTTTGTGTATGGATTCGAATGAATTATAACAAATGTCACGATTTATGAAGCTTACTAGAATGTTTTTGTATTTTTGTTTAGTAGAAAGATGTGAATTTGAGCTATTGGAATTGGATTAATTAATTAACAACTAATGATTAACGATTACGAGAAAATTGATTACTAGAACAATAATAATAAAAAGGAATCACACCCGGCTTCAGTAATTGCTAACCTAGGATTTCTACAAGTTTTAGATTCAACTCAAATGCGTTCGATTAACGGATTTAGTGTACCGTGACTTAGGTGCCAATAACTATCAACGTCCCGAAGAACGGACAAGAATACACTTTGTAATCAATACAAGTAAATCCTAACAACGACAATGCACAATTACATATCACCATTTCGCAAAGTCATAACTTTTAACATCGTTCGACAGTTTACGAATTCGAAACAAATGTAATACTATTGTCAAAAGTTTCAAAAATCAAACACAAATTGTCACTAAGTTGAAACAAGAACAATTCGAAACCCTAGAATTAACAACTACCTACACCGGGGTGAAACCGAGATGATTAGCCGCTCATGGTTGAAGAAGCTTGATCACCGGATGATTGGAACACGGATGAAGTCATCTTGAAGCTTGATGGATGAAGGAATGATGGATGATTGTGGTTTGTGGATGATGATGATGAGTGTGAATGAAGGATGGAGAATTAGGGTTTGGATGGTGGAATTGGTGATTAAAGATGGTTGATGGAGATGATCTTGATTCGGGTTGTTGTGATGGTAGATGATAGGTGATGATTTTTGGCTCCAAGATAATGTTCAAACTCAAAAACCAAGTGTAACTCCTTGTTCAATGCCAAAAGGACCAATAAAACTCGTTCATTCAACATGGGATCCGATCTGCACGTTTCAGCAATCCCCAACCCATCGGCGACGGGTATGGGGTCGTCGGCGACGGGTTCTCACAAATCGAAATCTGGCCGACGGCCTATTTGACTGTTTACGGTTCGTTTGGCTGACGGCAATTTCCAGCGGGCGTCGCCGACGGCTTGGGGCCCGTCGGCGACGGGTTCTCTAACCTTCATTTTCTGATTTTACATGTTTCGCTCCCGTTTGATCCGTAATGCGTTCCGGTGCTCTGGTTTTCGACCCGGTGACTCGTAAAGCTCCCAAAAGACTCCTTAAACTTCATTAAACCTGTAAACACAAATCTAATTAAAAGTAGGCTATTCAAGATTAAAACTCATGTAAAAACATAAAGTTACACGATTACGAACACCGGTTTTCAACCACGTATCAAGCATAGCATAACCAAGGACCAACTTCAGGCAATGATAGAAAAATATCAGACCTGTAAAAAGGAGTTGGAATCTACCCAAATCACATGTGAAAAATGGGTGAAATCCTACAAAGGTTATGAAGTTATGCTTGAGAAACAGATCAAAAGCAATGTAAAATTTGGCATAGGTTTTAGGAAAAATGACCAAGTTGAAAACACTGCTAAAAATGAATATGTTCAAAACACTGTTGAAATCATACCCACTAACAAGGACGGTCAAGAAATCAAAATAACTGATAAAAGTGGCAACAAAATCACTCTGGAAAGATCAGTGGGGTCCTCAACTTTTGAGGAGATTTAAAAATACCAATTTAAACCCATTTGGTCTGATGAGTGTGACCTCCTTGAAAATTTTAAACCCATGGACTTCACCACAGTGGATGGTGTAAAAACACAAAAGGCCAAGGTAATTCCTCTTAAGGACATCCCAACAGGCAACAATGGTTCAAAACTCTATTGCAAAGGAGTCTGAAAAGAAGAAAAAGAAAGAAAAGATTAAAAACTTGTTTTGTGACTTTTGTGAAAAGAAAAATCATTTAACAAAAGACTGTTTTCATTTAAAAGCATATGACATTAACAAAACAAGTACCATTGTGCCTTTAAAAAGCTGCACCATCTGTGGTAAAACAAACCATCTTACTCAGGAGTGTGTGTACCTCAAAACCTTTGAGGTCAAAAAGGAAGAGTACACTTCAAAAACACTCATGAGTTCATCAAAATCACAAATCAAGAAACAACCATCATTTGTGCCTGTCCAAACAGCTGTTACAAAACAGCTGAACCAAAACTCTGTTAAAAGAGAAGTTCAAGTGACAGATTCACCCCCTTCTAACCACTTCCAAAGAGGAAAAGGTTAACCTCCATACCAAATGGTCCCACATGTTTACGAGGCTTACAAAAGGCCTTCTAAACCAAAAGTCAACATGCATCCCTTTGGATATCAACAGCTGATTGGAAATGGTCCCCAACAGTGGTTAGAAAAGAATGTGTCAAAAGCTGCTTAAACCCCTGAACTAACCACTGTCTATGTTCCTGAACTTAACTCAGACAATGTTGTAACCCCATCCAAAGCCTTATTGGCTTTGGAGACCCTCCTAAACTAATTATTTACTTGATGTGCAGGGAGCTTCTGCATGCTTAGATAGTCTTTTGTATGTAGATAGTGGAGGCTCCAGGCACATGACTGGATGTAGAGCTCTACTCAAAGAATTCAAACTCATGGAGGGGGTGATATATCTTTTGGTAATAATAGTAAAGGGAATGTGATGGGTTCTGGTACAGTTCCGCCTGGAAAAGTTAAGTTTGAAAATGTCAATCTGATTGACAATCTAAAATTCAACCTCCTTAGTGTCTCACAAATGAGTGACAAAGGTTATGGGTCATTCTTTACTAAGGAGTGTTGTAGGATTGTTGGACCAGAAATGGTCAAAAAGATTGAAGAAATAATAAAAACTGGAAAAATTCAACTTGTTGCTCAAAGGAGTGGCAATGTTTATGTAGTTGATTTGTCAAAAGTGAACCCTATGACCGATGCCTGTCTGTTCTCCGCTGCCTCTAACAAAGAGATAGAACTATGGCACAGAAGATTGGGGCACACAAATCTCAAGACAATCATTGTTTTGTCAAAACAAGGCCTTGTAAGAGGTCTTCCACAACAATTGTTCACCTGTTCTGAGCATTTTGTTTCCTGTTTAAAAGGAAAACAACATAAAAGCTCATTTAAGTCCATTGAAGAGTCCAAAACAACCAAGTGCTTGCAAATGCTGCACATGGATCTGTTTGGCCCAGTAAAAGTCATGAGTCTTAAAAAGAAAAGATATTGTTTGGTAATTGTAGATGACTTTTCTAGGTTTACATGGACTTATTTCTTACATTCTAAAGATGAGACTGCAGGCATATTGCAAGACTTTGTCAAACAGGTTGAAAAGCAATTTGACTTGCCAGTGAAAGTCTTTAGGAGTGACAATGGCACAGAATTCAGAAATAGTGAGTTGGATGAGTTTTGTGTGTCAAAAGGAATTGTAAGGCAGTACAGCATTCCAAGGACCCCCGAACAAAATGGGGTTGTTGAAAGAAAGAACAGGACACTGATTGAGGCTGCCAGAACCATGCTTGCAAATTCAGGTTTGCCATTAACTTTCTGGGTAAAGGCTGTAAACACAGCCTGCTATGTCCAGAACAGAGTTTTGATAAACCCCAGGCATCAAAAGACTGCCTATGAAATTCTGTATAAAATCAAACCACTGATCTCATACTTTAAAGTATTTGGCTGCCCTTGCTTCATTTTAAACTTGAAAGACTCAATTTTAAAATTTGCAGCCAAAGTAGATTGTGGTTACCATCAGGGATACTCAACCACTGCTAAGGCCTACAAAGTGTTTAACACTAGGACTAAGTGTGTGTAAGAGACTTTGAATGTAAAGTTCAATAAACTTTCTTCAATGAAAATCCCTGCAAACCCTGCTGAGTTATTTGATCTTGATAAATTCACCTTTGAAAATGTTTCTGTCAAGACTAACAGTGCAGGTCCATCTCAACCTCCTCCATCAGATAATGGATATGAAGTTATCATTCCACAACAGAAGTTCACATCCATTGCCAGAGCAGCAGATGTTCAAAACAGCTGTCAAAGCTCAGCCACTGCTACATCAACAGTTGTTGACCAAAGTAGCCATTCAACATCTGTTTCCATATCATCAACCACTGTTGATAAAGATCTACCAACAGTGGATAAAATTCAACATGGTTTCACATCAATTCCTCCTATTCCTCCACCTCCATTTCAAGACACTATTGGATCACCAAAG
Source organism: Helianthus tuberosus (assembly GCA_030545235.1). Lineage (NCBI taxonomy): Eukaryota > Viridiplantae > Streptophyta > Magnoliopsida > Asterales > Asteraceae > Helianthus > Helianthus tuberosus. Next base: position 68,198,787 of record CM060402.1, on the reverse strand, counting down.
TCACCAACATTTGTTAGCTTAGATGATTCACATCTGCAGCCTTCACCCTTAAATGCCATTATTCCATACAAAGGAGATTTAATCTTCTTGAAGTCTCATCCACCAGATCAAATCATTGGCAACATTAGTGAAGGGGTGCTCACCAGAAGTCAATCCCAAAACATCTGTCTTTTTGCTGGCTTTCTATCACTTCATCAACCAGTCAAGTACCAAGAGGCACTAAAAGACAACAGTTGGGTAGAGGCTATGCAAGAAGAGCTCCAACAGTTTAAGAGACAACAAGTATGGGAGCTTGTACCACTGCCAGAGGGTGTGAGTCCTATTGGCACAAAGTGGGTCTTCAAAAATAAAACTGATGAAAGGGGGATTGTTGTCAAGAATAAAACAAGGCTCGTGGTTCAAGGTTTCAGACAGGAAGAGGGCATTGACTATGATGAAACCTTTGCCCCTGTAGCAAGATTAGAAGCTATCAGACTGTTCTTGGCCTTTGCTGTCAACCACAACATAAAGGTGTTTCAAATGGATATCAAATGTGCATTCCTCTGTGGTAAGATTCAAGAAGAGAGATATGTTTGTCAACCTCCTGGTTTTGAGGATCCATTTTATCCAAATCATGTCTACAAGATAAATAAAGCTTTGTATGGATTGAAACTAGCACCTAGAGCCTGTTATGAAACTCTCTCCACCTTTTTTCTCTCTATTGGCTTCACAAGAGGCAAAATTGACAAAACACTGTTTTTAAAATGGAGAGGGAAAGATCTGATGATTGTCCAGATTTATGTGGATGACATCATTTTTGGAAGCACATGTACCAAAATGTGTGAAGAGTTCAGAAAACTCATGACAGCTGAGTTTGAGATGAGTGCAATGGGTGAACTAGAGTGCTTTCTTGGTTTCCAAGTAAAGCAACTGCAAAATTGTACCTTCATTCATCAAAGCAAATATGCTAAAGAACTTTTAAACAAATTTGAGATGAATGATTGTAAACCATGTAGTACACCCATGGCAACCACCAAGCTGGTCATGACTGATGAAAAGGATGATTTGGTTGATCAAACCTTATATAGAAGCATGATTGGGTCTTTATTGTACCTAACTGCATCTTGGCCAGACATCATGTTTGCAACATGTGTTTGTGCAAGATCCCAATCAGCCCCTAGGAAGTCTAACCTCATAGCTGTGAAAAGGATACTCAAATACATAAAAAGTGCTCCCACACTTGGTATCTGGTACCCTACTAATGGGAATGTTAAGCTTTCAGGTTTCTCAGATAGTGGCTCTGCTAGATGAAATACAACAAGGAAGTCTACATCAGGAGGGTGCCAATTTCTAGGTGATTGCTTAGTATCTTGGCAAAGCAAAACGCAAGCAGTTGTTTCGACATCCACTGTTGAGGCAGAGTATATTGCTGCTGCAAGCTGCACAGCCCAACTGTTATGGCTTCAAAATCAACTGCTGGATTTTGGTATCACTGCTTTAAAGACACCTCTTATGTTGGACAGTCAAGCAGCAGAAATATCATCAAAAATCCAGTCTCATATTCAACCACCAAACACATTGATATCAGACATCATTTTATGAGGGATTGCTATGAAAAATGTTTGATTTCTCTGCATCATGTTCATACTAAAGATCAGCCGGCAGATGTGCTACCAAAATCATTAGACACATCCACCTTTGAAAGCTTGATCTCTAGGATTGGCATGCTTAACATGGAATAACAGGCAAAATCCTGTTTTTCTATGAGTAAAGCATTCAAATGTTTTCATAAAATCAAAAATCCATCCTTAAAAATAGTTAAAAATGAAAATTTTCATTAATCCTTAAAAGTCTGTCACAACCACTGTTTTGGTTCAAACATTTGATTGTTCAAAATTATCCACTGCTGAAAGACAACCTCTGTTTCTCCATTTTCCTTGTTAATCACTGTTGATTAAACATCAGTGTTTTAAATCACTGATGGCTATCCACTGATAGTTAAAAATCAGTCACTGTTTTATTTTCACCACTTTAAACCACTGATATTGATCATCAGTGGTTTCCTAAACAATTGTCATCCATTATTCATCAGAGGTTGTCACATGGACAGTTTTAGCCGTCAGATCTTTGTAACCTCTGCCACGTCAACATTAACTTTTTCACTCTATAAAACCCTGATTAAAACCCCAATCAGAGGTTTCACTGCCGTATCGAATTCAAAAGTTCTTTCAAAAGCAGTTTCCATCAAATTCCTTCGAATCATTCATCTTCTTCATCCTCTCGCAATTTCCTTTGAAATCACCATGGCTCTTGTTCTCAAAAACCCTCATAACTATCTGTGTACCCTTGAGAAAACAAGTCAAAACACAGATTTCCACTCCGTCATTGATGCTCTTTCATCTTCAAAGTACAAAACTTTGTTAACCTGCAACGCCCCAATCTTTCAAGAAACCCTACGTGAATTCTGGAAACATGCAAAAGTTGAAGTTCAGGACAAAAAGCCCTGGGCTATTACATCCAAAGTAGGTGAAATTCTTGTGTCCATCACACCACAAACCATATCTGAGGTTTTTGAGACGAATGATCATACAGGTAAAAATTCTTTCCCTAAAGATGAGTATCAGACAGATCTGATCGAAAGAGGGTATGTGGGACAAATGACTAAAGCTACTTTGCAAAAAGGGAATTTCCCACCTCCCATGAAATTTTTATTCCATACCCTGCTCATGTGTGTTTCAAACAAAACAACTGCTTTCAATGAAATACCATTGAAAATCCAATACTTGGGATAAGCTATCATGGCAGAACTTGATTTTAATTACTCCCAAGAGATTTTCAATGACTTGGTTAAAAATATAAATAACATAAAAGAAAAAAAGAAACCATTTTTGTTGTTTCCAAGACTTTTGAGCTACTATTTACAAAAAAAAAAAAAAAAATCCCAAAGGATAATGCACAAGTGATTATCCAAGGTGCTTCTTGTCAAATTAACAGCCTTTCTTCTGAAACTTTTACAAGGTTGTCAGAGTCAAAAGATTTGAAAACACAAACAGAGGAACCTGAGCAAACTTTGGATGAGTCCACATCTGCTCCTCAGGTTTCTGCTGTTGAGCCCACTGCTCATGGTGACCACAGCAGCACAACCACTGCTGTGTAACCCCCACCAAAATTACCAAAAAGCCAAAAAGAAAATCCAAAAAGCCCACCAACCCATCTAAAAAGGACATTCTGGAAGATGAGATCCCAAACGCAACTCCTGTGACAACACAAAAGTCACCAATAACCACTGCTGCTACTTCCTCACAGCAGATGGTATAAAGATCTCAACCCCTGCATCCTCACAAAAGGATCAGGTTGTAAACATAGGGACACCAAATTATGAAGCTCTGGATTCACTTGAATCCATCTTCACAGCCCTGCTCCCGGGGAAAATTCTCTTTCAACACCTATCCTCACTTCACAAATTCCACCATCCATTATACCTCTGTTGAAAGCATTGGATATGGATCAGACACTAAACAGTTCTTCTCAACCACCCATAACTGAGAATATACTCCAACAAGTGACTGAGTCTGATTCCTCTACCTTTGCTAACCCATCAACAGTTGAGGAGGTTACACCCCTAGAGTTACAAGTAACTCTTGGTGGTAGTTTAAGTGGAGCAGCTACTACAGGTGTTGAATCCACTGATTTACACCTGGACAGTATAAGCCTCCCTTGAAGGAAACCATTGCTGATGCTATCAAAGTTTCCAGTGGTGTCTTTAAATTACCCACTGATGTGTTAAATAAGATAGTTAATGCAGAGGGAAGTCCCCAGTAACAAGAAAAAGGGGCATTAGTGGATGAACCATTGGAGACTTCTCCTGGTCCAACTGTTGATACAACCACTGCTGGTGGGAAATCAGATGATCCCATTAACTTGGGTGATGGTTTAAAATATCAGGACTTGACGGAGAGAGTTACAAATCTTGAAACATCTGTGGCAGATATCAAAAATATGTTGCAACAGTTGTTGCAATCATCAAAGTCTCAATCCACTATTTCATCATCTGCTACCACAACAACTGAGCTATGGCAACTCCTACAACCTCTGCTTCATCAACAAAGAAAGTATGCTGATCAACAACATGAAATCCAGTTACAAATGTTTAGAAATGTGATGGATGCAAGGTATAAGGATACTCATGCTGACATTAAAGCCATCAAAGCTCATTTACTCCAAACCACTGGTACTTCTCCTCCAACAATTATCTATGTAAAAAACCCTGATGATGCCAAAAAGGGGGAGAAAGGAAAGAAAGGAAAAGACGGTTTACACTTGGAGGCTGATCCTAAAGCTAAACCTGTTGTAGAAATTCCAAGGCTAGATGGTACAAAGAAGGTTGATGTGACTCTCAACCTATTTGCTGAACAAAAATCAAATAGAAAAGAGAGAATGGAAAGAAAGGGTTCTAAAAGATTTGAAAAAGAGAAGATAGTTTTGAGGGCAAAGGAAGAGCAGGGTACTTCAAATAGAAGAAAGACTACCAGAAAGGTTAGCCAACCCAAAACCACACCTTCCAAAACCACTAAACATACCTCTGAAATCCCCAAAAGTTCCTCACCTCAAACCTCTAAGCCAACAGATGTTGAGACACCTGTTATATCAACAGCTGTTGATAGATCAGTGGTTTCAACAGATGTTGTCACAACAAATGCTCTCATCACTTTACCAACCACCACTCAATCCACAAATACACCTCCAACCACACCAAAAATCAAGAGAAGGAGGATAACCAATGTCATACTTGAAGATGACACTACACCTTCTCCACTTCCATTTTCTTCACAACCTCTGATCCTATCCACTGTGCAAAAACCTACTTCATCTACTTCAATTCTAACCCATGACCCAACTACTGCTTTGGTTCCCTTGGGAGTAAAATATCATCTGAATCTTCCAGCAGTTAGAGAGGAGATCAAATCCTTCTATTCAGAAGATGATCCTGAAAAGAGAGATCTTCCATCTCTTCATGGTTATCCTTTGCCAAGAAACATTGAAGAGTATCTTCAACTGAAGGCCAAACAAGCAGAGGATATATCAAAAAGAGACACAAAGGGAAAATCTGATAAAGAAATTCAGAGGAATCTGCAATATCTGCTTAGCCAAGTCAGAACATTAGAGTAGTTTTCCAAAGATCTTTGTCAGTAGTTATCAGAAAAGAATGATGAAAGCTTAAAACAAGACTACATTGAGCACATCATGATGCATAAGAAATACAAGGCAGAAAGGTATCAATTCAAAAAATGGACCATAAGTGAGCTCAAGCAAAAAACTGCAAGAATACAAAAGATGCTTGATGGCAAAACAAACCCCACCAGTTTGGTCCCAGTATAAAAAGAATGTACCTGAAAGGGCTTTGAAGTTGAAGAGAATGAAGGAAGAGTTTATCTCTGCAAATTATGGTTCAAGGAATCAAGTCACAAGGTGGACAGAGGTTAAAGTGTTAGGAACCTACAAAAGGTTGGAAGAAAGAAGGAAGAAAGATCCCTCTGTTCCTAAAAAGCTAGATTATCAAGTAACAGAGGTTTCAACCAAACAAACCCTACCAATTAAAAGACCTGCTAAAACCACTGCTCCATCTGCTATTGCTGTCTATCAAAGAAAAAGGCAAAAACAGATGAGTAAAGAAGAAGAGGCACAAGAAGAATCCGAAATATTTAAATGGGTCATCAAGCAGATGTTGGTAGAAAATCCCGACTCAACAAAGCTACAAGAAATAGCCAAAGGATTCATGAGCAGGTCTTCATCACCAAACTCCTCTCAAATAAAAACTCTTCCAAGAAACCCACCAGACTCAAATACTAAAGTGGAAGTCTTATCGAAAGACCCGCGTATTGACATTGCTCAAGTCTAGTGGTGAAGTTAAGCACATAACAAGGGAAGATGCACTTGGTCTGGGTGTAGCTGACCTTCAAGACTTGTTAGAGCTTCAACTGTGCAGGGATGAGGATGATGAAGATTCTCTGAACTTTGAATTACAATTCAAAGGGCAAATCAGGGATGAAGGGGTATGGTCCCAAAAACCTCACGCAGGCATATTGGACCATACCACAACCTCACCATAATAAGCCATCTTTAAAAGAACCTTGCGCGACAGTGCACTGGTTCTAAAGAAGAGAACTTAAAAGGAAGTAGTCTCCAACATCCGCGCGCCAAGATAGAGCCAATAGCATATCCTTGCGCAAGTTCTCATGCAGCAGAAGTGCAGAACAGTTAGGATAAGGCCCTAACAACATCTCCGCGCAAATGTCATCCACACTTGGATAAAAATAACTTTTCTGTCACAACAGAATTTGCATGAAGCAAAGCCACATGGGACTACAGCTATAAACCTTCTAGAAGGCTTTATCGTGCATCACCATTCGGTTATAACCGAATGGCCACGTGGCATCATCCTGGGCACTTCTCAAAGTCACGATGATGGCACCAAATTGAAGAAAGATCCACACTTGCCCACTTTCCACGTGGCATCTCCCCAGCCGTTGATCATGACCACGATCCGTGTGCACACACATCCGTTAGTGATTAACGGTGGAGAAAATAACCGCTCACGGAAATTACTTTCCGTCGCGTCCTCCGTCAACAAACTTTCCCGCCCAAACTTCGGTTATAAATAAGGATAATTCAGGTACAATTTCTCAAGTTACATTCACTTCACTTTCACTACTACTTCTTCTTCTTCAAAACCGGTACTTATTCTCACGCCGGAGGGTGGTCATGGAGAGAACCCCCATTCTCCTTGTGACGAGTCTAACGGCTGTTTGTTTTGCAGTTATCGTTAGAAGAAGGAGATAAGCCGAACCCCGAATCAAACGAGAGGACTCACCCTTTTATGCAGATCCAAACCCCCTGGTCCAATTGATTCCGGTCATTTGAACCAGTGTTTCTTCAAGGGAAAATTGATGAGGCAATGAAGATCAGAAATAATGAAGGGTTTTGGCATCATCTGTTCCAGGGGGAGATTGTTGGGATTGAATCCTACAAAGGAACAGACGATATGTAAAGCCAAAACTGGTTCAGAACAGTTGATCACCATAAGCAGTGTTTGTACAAGTCTCTCCCCTTGACAGTGGCTTCAACAACTGATAGACTCCAAGCACTGCTCATTACAACTGCTGTTAATCTAAAGACTGATGAAGATTAAAGTACTGAAGCTCAATCTACTGATGTGTCCTAAGCACTGTTAAAGACCAAAGCACTGCTCCTCCAAAGAACTGTTCATCCTTTGAAGAAAGCACTGATGCTCAACATCAGTGCTTAGGCAACAACAGTGGAATGAAGAATTAGTGGTTTATTTATGCATTGTCTATGTAATCAGTGGTTTTATGTAACAGTCCTTAGAGTTTGTTAGGAGGTTAGATGTCACTTTCATGGTGACGTCAGTCGATGATGCTCAGTGGTTGGGTTGTACTATAAATAGAACAGTACTCTGTACTGTTCCACTAGCTCTTTTCTTCTAAGTCATTCTGTACGAACAATTACTGAGCTCAGGCTGAGGGGGAGTCTTTTGCATGCATGCATTTGATTTGATTATTGTAATTAAATACAATCATTCGACTCAATGTTAAACATGTTTGCTTAAACTTTTCTTCCATTGATTGTGTATTCAAAGTTTACTTTCATATTCCGCTGCAATCTATATCTCTGCAATCTATATCTCTGTTTCATCTTCATTTTAATTAAACAACACAATCTAAGAAACTCATATCCTAACAGCAATTGTTACCACTACTCTACTTTACAATATTTATTTTATGGCTACAGATAGAGATAGAGGGGCCAAAACATGTGTGTTTTGTAACTGGTCAAAAGGGGTTAAAAATTTATGTACAAGTTGAAAGTTTGACCATTTCTAAGAACTTTTCTAAATAATTAATGTGATATGAATACAAAAAATCGTAGTAAAAAATCATTTCTATAAAAATAGAACTATTATAGGAGGCTGTGAGCGTATAAATACATGTTAGGCGACGTTTGACAGTTTTAACCTGCTATCAATTAAGAAAAAAATAACCCAACTTACCAACATAGCAGTATGTCATCAGCTTGTAAAGCATGATCAAGAAACATGATGCAATCACAACAAACAGAACTGCAGATGTTATAAACTGGCGTTCAGAAACGACGATGGTGACTGCATCTAGTGATTCTCGGTCTTCTAAATCACCACCATCTCTACTCTCTCTTCCGCAACTAAAAGCATAATCTTTGGACTCGTTATATGCTAGCAGACTTTAGATTCCTAGTACAAATTGATTAGACGCAAATTGATCCATAACCAAATTCTTTTTACTCAAATCAACAAGTAACCAACTTCTTGAAGAATTAAATAAATACTTTAAGGATCAAGATTTAATAAACATGTTTTCAATATTGAATTTTGGTCCAAATGATCAAATGAACTCAGAAGAGAAAAAAAAAACTGACTTCTGACATGTTTTAACTAGTTTTTATAGATATGCTTCATACGCATTGTCCACTGGAAAGTCAGATGAAACCTTCAACATAAAATGTGGAATGGTCTGAAATCACGCAACTTATGAACATCCTCTCGCAGCAACAGTTATCGAATGATGAAGACTTGTGGAGATGAAGGATAGTCGAAAAGTCAGATTTGAAGTGAAGGCAGTTCGCTTCAAGCTGGAACAATCTAAAGGTAATGTGTATACAATTATTTTTCGTTTGAGTGGAACCACTGGGTTCCTCCTAAAGTAAACCTTTTCATTTGGCGTGCTATAAACGATAGAATCCCAACTAAAATGGCCCTTCTTCGCAGGGGAATGCATTTGGCAGATTATTCTTGCCCAACGTGTGACTTTGAAGCCAACGATTCGGATCATGTTTTAGCTAGATGCCCTTTCGTTGCCACAATTTGTAAGGAAGTTTACAAATGGATTAAAATCGCCAACCCGAATACTTCCAATGGTGTCAAATCTATAATCCAATGTAGCAAAGAGTGGAGCTTGAAGAAAACCATGAGACAACTGATTCTGTCTGTCTCCTACGCTACCATCTGGAATCTATGGATCTTACGCAACGAAAAGATTTCTTATTGGAAAAACTATCTCAATTACCAAAGCCCTGGAAAACACTAAGGTAGTGTTCGTTTCATAAAACGTAATGGACTTGGAATTGGAATTTGCACATGAATCGGAATTGGAAGGATTAGGAATTGGAATTTAAACATTCCAGTAAGAATTGGAATTTGATGGAATTAGAATCTCAATTCCATTATTGATGTGTTTGTTTGGCAAGTGAATTGGAATCCACCGATCTCTTCCAACTGATCAGGTGAGCCACTTCGGGTGGTTAACACGCAGATTCGGGTCAAGATGTTTCAGGTCCTTAACAGGTCGGGTTGGTTGAGACGTTTCAGATCGTCAAAGTGTCAGGTCAGGTCGAGACGTTTTGAGTAGTTAACAGGTCGGGTCTGTTTGATACGTTTTGGGTCATTAACGGGTCAGGTCGAGACGTTTCGGATCGTTTACGTGTCAGGTCTAGACGTGTCCGGTCGATGCTAAGTTGGGTCACGTCGAGACGTTGCGGGTCGGCGCGAATTGATTGGGTTAAATTTTCGCGGGTAAGCGGCAGGCCGGGTCAGGGCGAGGCGTTGTGTGTTGGACATCGGTGACCATTCAAAGATTCCAATGACTTTACTTGAATTCCTTCAAAATTTGGAAGGATTTTGAACTCCTTTAGTTAAGAAATTTGAAGGAATTCATTTCCAATTCTAATTCCTTTGCTAACACGATCAAGAATGGAATTGAGATTCCAATTTCTTCCTTTGTTGAAACGAACAACAAAAGAAATGGAATCTAAATCCAATTCCATCCAGATTCCCTTCCATTTTGTGAAACGAACACTACCTAAAGAGTTGAGTTTCCTATGGATATCTAACCGCACCTCGATTTCAATCCGGGAATGGCACTGGTGGTCGACCTCTTGCTCGACGATCATAACACTTAATGTGTTTTGTTTTGATTTTGTAGCAGTTGTATTTGGAGTTGATTTTGTTGTTCCCTGTGTTGTTGTATAGCTGGTCCCTTCTCAGCTTCTTGCTGGATTGGGCCAGCTCGTTTGTTTCATTAATATAAACATTGCAGTTCACCAAAAAAAAAAAAAAAACTTACAGTTCTGATCCTAAAAGCCAATTTCCAAAATCTTGAAACTCAGAATTTTAGTCCAAATTAACAATTGACACTATGAATCTTGGCCTAAAAAGTGTAATAAAAAGTCAAAATTTATCCAATAGTAAATAAAAGTCAACTTTGATCCGAAGTCAAACCATAAGTAGCAGCTAAATATGACATTTGCAAGTTGCAACAAACATCAAGAGAATATTAACATCCCAGTTTCAAAATTATTATTTAGGAAGACTGGTTTACACTTCATATTAAAAACACAAGACGTCGAAAAAGTTGAATTTCTATCTAGATTAAGTGATCAATCAATATAAACACCACAAAAGTACCAAAAGTGAAATAAAGATCTAAATTCATGATAAAAAATACGCGTTCAATACAAAGCAAGTTTTAAGTAGAAAACTGGGAGAACAACATTAAGCACTTCCACGTAGTGCTGATCAAAGGTAGCTAGAGAGAATGATAGATTGTTATGCAATGATATAACCACCTTATGTATTATTTACACAATAGGTAAAAATAAGTAGCAATGCAAAGCACCTAAAAGTCGAATAAGTGACCAACAGTATGTTTAAATCCTCATACTACCAGTATTAACAACAACCACCGAAATGCTACATAGTCAATGGTGCCAAAGGCACTCACCAGGCACAGCCCAATGCCTTGCATCCATCCAGGTGCACAAGCGCAAATACTTGGAAAAAATGACCAAATCTGCTTAAAAAAACTGTTCCAACCTGCCAAAACTCGGCTAAAATATGTCTAGATCAGCTAAAATCGTATCTTATTATTGTGAGCCATGCACACTTTTTACTCCTTTCAGGGTCACCCTTTGCGCCTTGAGTGCACCTTCGACTACTTAACTAGCTTGCCAATTGTTCATCTAAAATAAATTATCAACAATATAACCATATACCTAAGCAGTCAATAGCGGTGCTATAGCGGTTAGCGGACCTCAGGGTGTGTAGCAGTCCAAATAGCGGTGGCCTATAGCGGTTCCGCTATTAGCGGCGCTAAATACCGCTATTTGGAAACCTATATAGCGGTTATCGCAGTAACGCAGTAGAATGAGGCAACACAGTAACGCAGGTAGGTGTTTGATTGTGTTAATTCTTAATTATGTTATATTACTATGAATTTTGATATTACTATTAATATTTTTCAAAGATATATTTATATATATATAAAATACATAAATTATGCATGATATAAAAATTACCGCTATATCACCGCTATACCACCGCTATAACCTATATATCATATGGCAGACCTAGACCACTATTCGATTTTGGACCGCTATAACTGCATAGCCATATACCCAATTCTTATAACACAAATCACCCAAAATGTCAAAACTCATGATCATGGCTAAAATCAACTATCTATGCTTACACCCAACTTGTAGCAACAAATCAACATTTTAATTTCATAAACAATATTTCAATTTAATTTTACAAAATTCTACACAACAACCGGCAAAACACTTACATTCCTCATTGCCCTGCACCACCCTCTTCTTCCAACTTGTTCACATAGGCCTTCAAAGTCATAACCAAATTCCTGGCGGGCGCCTGCAACGTCCCGACAACGGACGTCGCGGGGCCCTTCAACGACCCCAATAGCTTGGCATAAACCTCGGCTCTTGTCGGCAAATTCTCCAAAACCTTAAACTCCTCAGGGGGATAATATTTCCCTTCAAAAACCGCCCCACTAAAATCATTCTCCTCCAATTTCTTCTCCTTCTGAAAAGTCCTGTACGGCTTAATAGCAGCTGGTATCTCCTCACTATGGACAAAAAGCCACGCATTCATCCCTTTCATACATGGTTTTAACGACTCCCATGGGGTGCCTTCAATAGCCTTGATGACGAGGGTGTTTTTGGCGACAATGAGCTTGGTGGAGTCTGGGAACGTTGTACGGAGTTGTTGGAATTGTTGGACCGTGAAGCCTTTGTAGTTGATTCCGGCGATGAGGTGGCAGCCTTCGAGCTGTTGTTTGACGGTTTCGACGGTTTCTTCTTTCTTTGTGCGGCTGATTGCCGAGCGGATTGTGAGGGGTGTTCGGGTGGGTTTGCGGTGGTGGAGGGTGGTGGGGTGGAGGAGTAAGGGGTTGTGGAAGTGGGATTTGAGGGAGATTGTGGTGGATGAGGGTGGTGGGAGGGTGGTGAAGAGGGTGGCTTCCATTGTTGTTTGGGGGAAGAAATGGCGGTGTGGGTTTAGGATTGGGTATGGAATGCTGCTACTACCTTATCTCTTGCAGATCTGGTGTCAAACGACGACGTTTTAAGTTACTTTTTTTTCGACATAAATTAAATTGAGTTTAATTTAAGAATGAACTAGTTGATTTTCTGCCCCGCGTTGCGGCGGGGACCAATGATTGCAAAAACGCGTGCCGGCAACAGCAAGTAGATAACGAATATCAAAACATAGATAAAGATAACATAGTAACTATAGTCACTCTATCCTAGAAAGCAATTTTAAACAACCTAATATATAATAGTAGGACCCAAACGTCGTACACGTTGGAAATTCGGTTGTTTTAGTTCAGTTATTACGGTACTAACACGTTTAAATATAGATGAGCTCGGTACCGGTAACGACACCTAAAGTACCGATCCCAAAAATCATCGAAATAAGATACCGGCACCGAAAATGCTCGGTTCGATACGGTATGGTATGGTATTTGAAGGTAAAAATCAGTAAATACAGGTATGGTGCCAGACCTATGTCGAACCGAAAATAACTATTCTCAAAACGCCAAAAGTTGGGTACCAAATTGGTACCGAAAATGATATGGTACAGTAAATTTGGTATCGATACGATACTGGTTTGATTACAGGATTTGATACCATTTGCTCATCAATAATCTAAATATTCAAGTTAATTTTACATGCTACAATTCATTCATTACAAGAAAAAGACAAAAAAAGAAAGCAAAAGAAGTTGTTGTGTATATAAAACCTCATTCAAACGAAACACAAATTTACTTACCACTGTATGAAAAGCAATTTAAACGGTGCAATTACTTGCGTTGGTACGTGACACAAGCTCAAAGGTAATGTTAGGGATTAGCTCGGTACCAACCGCTACCGAAAATCCCCAAAAGTGGGTACCGGTACCGAATATACCCGGTATGATACAGTAGTTGTATTTGAGGGTAAAAACCGGTAAATACAGGTACCAACCCGGTACCGAAATGTCAAAAGTCTGTACCGAATCAGCACCAAAAATGTACCTGTTTTGGTAAATTCGGTACTGGTACCCGGTACCATTTGCTCATCCCTAGGTGTGTTACTATTCATTAAGTTCTATTTTTAATATATTTGGTAAGTGATGTTACTATTCGTTAAGTTCTATTTTTAATGTGTTCGTACGTGGCATAAGCTCAAAGGTGATGTTAGAGATGAGATCGGTACCAACTGCTACCGAAAATCGGTACCAAAAATCCTCAAAAGTGGGTACCGGTACCGAATATACCCGGTATGATACGGTACATGTATTTTAGGGTAAAAACCGGTTAATACAAGTACCTAACCGGTACCGATAATGTCAAAAGTCAGTACCGAATCGGTACCAAAAATATACCCGGTTTGGTAAATTCAGTACCGGTACCCGATACCATTTTCTCGTCCGTATGTGATTTTACTATTCATTAAGTTGTAATTTTAATATATAGGTAATTACTATTCATTAAGTTGTAATTTTAATATATAGTTAAGTTCTATTTTTAATATATTTGGTAAGTGATGTTACTATTCGTTAAGTTCTATTTTTAATGTGTTCGTACGTGGCATAAGCTCAAAGGTGATGTTAGAGATGAGATCGGTACCAACTGCTACCGAAAATCGGTACCAAAAATCCTCAAAAGTGGGTACCGGTACCGAATATACCCGGTATGATACGGTACATGTATTTTAGGGTAAAAACCGGTTAATACAAGTACCTAACCGGTACCGATAATGTCAAAAGTCAGTACCGAATCGGTACCAAAAATATACCCGGTTTGGTAAATTCAGTACCGGTACCCGATACCATTTTCTCGTCCGTATGTGATTTTACTATTCATTAAGTTGTAATTTTAATATATAGGTAATTACTATTCATTAAGTTGTAATTTTAATATATAGGTAATTGCAAGTTTTGTCTATCTTTATACCCAGATTCAATCGGTGTTATTTGTCTTTAAAATTAACGAGTTTTGTACCTAATGTTTTAAAATCCTCCACGTTATATCCTTTAGCTTTAACCCAGTTAAAATTTTCTATTAAATCTGGTCATGTGACTTGCACATGAGGATATATTTGTCATTTTATCTTTAAGAATCTATTATATATAATAAATGAAAGTTATTTGGGCCACGTGTTAGTAGATGAGGGCTACCTTTTTTCCCTTTTCCCGCCCAACAGTTCCATCCCCTTTATTCTCACTTTTTCACAAACCCTAAATACCAAAGATTTCATCTGCTACTTCATTCTTCTCCTTCACGCTTACATACAGGATCTCCTTTCTTCTGATGTTCATCTTTCTCCTTCTTCACATTTCTATCTCCTCAAAGACCTCCGGCAGAGGTTACTTCTATTGGATACATCTGCGTTTGAAACCCTAAATCATGTACCGTCGAGTAGTTGAACAACAGAATATTCATGTAAGATCTATTTTCTCATTCAGAAATTTTATTTGGTTTTATCTATTTTCTCATTCTGAAAACGATGAACCCTTTTGTACACTCAGAAGAAGAAGAAGCTCTCCTTGGGTTTCTTATCGCACAATTTTATTAATAATTGTTAGACATGCCTTCTCCCCCTGCTAGGGCTCGATCAGATTATGATTACCTCATCAAGGTTCTGTTAATCGGTGACAGTGGTATGTTGTAATAATTTTTTTTATTATTGTGTGTGTGTGTATATATATATATATAGGATTAGGTTCAAACGTGAACAAAATCCCAAGCGTGAACTGATCTGGACCATTGATTATTAAATTGAATGGCATGATGGTAATTAATTAATTAATTGTTACTCTTTAATTAAATGAATAAGGGTACATGAGTAATTACAACATCATAGAATTCAAACCAAGGAAATTGAATAGTTTCCATAAGTTCTCGAATATATCAATTCCTAAAGTATAGCAGTTTCAGTTTTAAATCTCTATTATTCAATTTTATTCAACAATTTTTTTCAATTTTATATCAATGTCATAAGATGAATTAACGTTTGCTCTGTTCATAATATTTAACCCTAGATCTAGAAAGAGACAAAGGAAGAAGAAGGAACCGGCCGGCAATGTGCCGGCGATGTTGTGACGGCGACTCGACGACGAAGACCGACGGCGAAGGCCATTTCTTTTCTAGTAACCCTTCAAGACCTTTCTTTTTTCTTCTTCTTCTTCTTCTTCTTCTTCTTCTTCTTCTTTTCTGTTAGATCTTCTTAAGATCCGAGTGTTCACGGCCGTAGCCGGTAGTTTTTCAGGGGTGGTGATGGTTGAGGACGATGATGGTCATTGATGATGATGATGTTGATGGTGAGGGAAGCCGCGGCAGTGGTGGTGGTGGCCGAGGGAGACTTCGGCCGATGACAGCGACAAAGGGTTTCGGTTCGGGTCATGTTGCGAGTCAGATTTAATTGGTTCAGTTGCGGGTCCCTTAATTAGCTGGATGATAAAGGTAAACACTCGTTGTCTTTCTTCTTTTTTATGATTATCATTCCACTTCAGTTGATTTTATTATTGTTTTTTTATATAATTAGTTTGGTTTTATTTGGGGTTTGATTAGAGTTGATTAACAATTTAGCATATTTCTGTGATTTGGGTGTTGTTTGAAATTTGAATTTTAGATCTTGAGTTCTTGATCAGTTGATCTTGCCCAGAAGAAACCATAATCAAGTGTTAAAATTTGAATTTTAGATCCGAATCGAAGAAAAAACGATTCATCTTTGTTTCCTCGTCGGCATTGATCTTCGCCGGATCGAAGAAAAAACTATTCTAAAACTGATTTTATTTTGTTTTTCAGATCCACTGGCGGTTTTCCGGATGTGTATTCTGATTTTGCTCTGTTTTTAACGCGATGTACACATGTGTATTCTGATTTTGCTCTGTCTTTAACGCGATGTACACATGTGTATTCTGATTTTGCTTTGTTTTTAATGCAATGTACACATGTGTATAGCGTCTGTTTTTGTGATATCTTAGAATTTTTTGTGTATTGAATGTGTAAAGTTGTTGATGTACACTTGTGAATTATGCAAAGTATTAGTTACTGAGTTTTTTTTGTGTTATTACAGGAGATGTCGTTAACGAGAAAAGTGGAGATGGAAGGTCGATAAGGATGATTCACGTATGAGGTCGATAAGGATGATTCACGTATGTTTGTTTTGCTTGGCCGATAAGGATGATTCAGCATATAATGTGGCGAATAGTTGTAAAAGACTATGTTTTTTGTTTTTCGATTATGTTGGGTTTATTGTTTTTACGAAATTGGAACTTGTAATTGTATGTTTTTTTATTGGTTTGAAAAACATTAAGGAACTTGTAATTTGTTAAATATAAAATAGTTTTACAGGTATTTATTTCTATGTATGTATTATGTAGCTAATTACACATATGTACGATGTTGAGTACACATGTGTACTGTTCTATTTATATCCAAGTACACATGTGTATACCGTTGAAATATGAAGGTTACGTGGATGTTAAAAATCAAAATTTGAATTCTGGTGATGAAATCTAAAATAAAAATTAAAATTGAAATCTGGTGATTTGTTGTATGTTTTGATAATTATCATATTAATAAATAAAAAATAATGTGGATAATGAATTTAAAATAGGAAAGATGTAACTTAATTTAATTATTAAAATAATGATTTAAATCTAATTTTTTATATAATTACAATCCTACCCTTAACAACTATAAAGGAAATCTAGGGTCCAGATCTGTTCACGCAGTTCACTCTTGGGAGGTTGTTCACGCTGGAACCCTACCCTATATATATATATATATATATATATATATATATATATATATATATATATATATATATATATATATATATATATATATATATATATATATATATATATTTATATATATAGAGTGGGGATCCTGCGGAAAGTGTGTTTTTCCTAGAAAGTCTAGGAAGCGATCTGGTCCATCCAATGGGTGTGTTTAAGGGTTGAGATTAAATCAATGGCAATCTTGTAATATTTGAGTTTAATTAATTGATTGTTTTAAATGAGTAGGGGCAATTTTGTCAATGACCGGATTTTAAATCAATCAAAAAAAACTGTCAGGCAATCACAACTCCTATTTTCACGCGAATTTCCCTCTCTCTCTAAAACCCACATTTGGAAACCCCCAAAATCATACCAAATATACCTAAAATCATGGATGAAGATAAGAGATTTTCCTTGTTCTATATACGTAAGATCAAGCTGTCATTGTACTACGTGTTTTACAAAGCGATTACAGGTGTTAACACACTGACTTCAGAGTGTTAAAACACACTGACTTCAACCTCTCTGACTGGTAAAACACATCACCAAGAACATGCTGACTTCAGAGTGTTAAAACACACTGACTTCAACCTCTCTTACTGGTAAATCATTAAAACACATCACCAAGAACATGATTATATATTGACTTTAGAGTGTTAAAACACACTGACTTCAACCTCTCTGACTGGTAAAACACATCACCAAGAACATGCTGATAGTTTTCCAGATAAACACATTGACTTCCAGATTTGAATTCGAAAATAAACAAAAATTCCGAAAATCATGGAATGTTAGTTAATGAAAAATAATTTCCAAAATTAAAATTAAAATGTGAAATTACATAGTTGCCCTTTTAGTTAAAATAACTCAATGCCACATGTCTAATTCTCATTGCTTCCTAGACTTTCTAGGAAAAATACACTTTCTACTCAACTCCTACTATATATATATATATATATATATATATATGAATAACTCTGTTTGTAGCTTTTGATTTTGTCTTTGATTTGTTATTGTTTATTCAGATGCTTGCATTGTTGTACCATGTGATTAGGTGTAGACAGATTTTGATATGTTTGTAGTTTTTCTTTTTCACAATCTGTTTTGTTGGTTTATTCACGCATGTTAGTAATGTTGAATGCTCCTATGTTTCTTGATCCTCTGTTTTTATTCCAACTTTCACACTATTATTCTAGCAATCCAAGAAGAATATATCGATTTTATGCTTATTATTATTATTATTATTTTATAGACTTTGTTGATTAGAAGTAACCTCTGCCAGACGGTTGTTGAGGAGATGGAAATGTGAAGAAGAAGAAGAAGGAGAAGGTCGGTAAATTCATTGTTGGATTGTTTATGTAATTAACTAAATTGAGCAGCTTTACTACTCAATTACAGAGGAGTTTTTTATTTTCATTAAGGTTGGTTGTTACTTAATTTGTGTTTACTTTAAGGATTTTCATTTTCATGAAGTCATTATTTAGAAACTGATTTTGGTTTCAGGTCTGTTGATAGGTGATACCAGCCCAAAAGTTTAGGTTTCATCGCTTTTTCTTATTCGGTATGGTACTCAATTACAGTCCAACTTTCAATGAGGTTGTTTTAGTCATGTATTTGATTTTTGCCATTTTCTTTGCATTTAGTCTGATTTAGTTTTTGTTATTCGTACCATTTTGATTTACCGCTTATTGATGCATTGATTCATTTGTAATTACTTGCAGATCACCCGTCGTCTGAATTTCAGCAATTAAAGAGATTTTTGTTGATCAACACCGTAAGTTTCCTTCACTAATCTATCTATTGTTAATCTTTTAGGGTACTACAGGAACCACACACTTGGTTTTTTGTTCTTTCGTTCTTTAGGATTTTTGTTAACGAAGTTTCGTTTTTTGTTTTTGCATATCATCAACGCATCTCCAATGATTCAACAATACTGATGTTTAAATCTTTTATTTTGCCATATAATTGTCGCATCATCTTTTCCTTCTTCATCGCACAACACCAAGGTAACCTCATTTGTTCTCATTTATTTTTTTATTAACAAATAATAATTGATTTACTGTTTATTGATGCTTTTGGTTCATTTATAATCCCTTGCAGATCACCCCTCATTTCAATTTGAGCAATTAAATGGAGTTTTCTTAATCAGCACCGTAAGTTTCCTTCACTAATCTTTGCATTGTTAATTCCATGTGTTTATTTTATTCTTAATCGTCGATTCTGTTTCAGGTAAATTTTTTGCTGTTAGTTCCACATGTTTTTTTTCAGATTAATTGTTGCTATATATATATATATATATATTGGTTTTGTTTTGATGAAAAGGGAAAACGTTCGAGACGATTGATCCAATAAAGGAAGAAAAGATAGCGGATATTGCTGAAGGAGATAAAGATGATGTTGATTTGGCTGTTGAAGTTGCACGTTGATCCACAATAAGCACTGCCCATCTAAGTTTCCTCCAATGACAGTGGTTATAACAAGTTAATAAGGCAAAGCACTGATCTGCCTAACAACTGTTGGATATAAAGACTGTTGTACACAAAGACTGATGAAGATCATCCACTGTTGAAGACCAAAGCACTGATGAAGACCAAAGCCCTGTTGAAGACAAGCACTGATGAACAAAATGACTGATCAACCAAAGGTGAACCACTGCCCAACAACAACAGTGGTTCAGCATCAACAGCAGATATTCTAGCTTTGTTTATGTTAACGGTGTTTATATGTAACAATATTTATCACATCAGTGTTTTATAGTCTATTAGGTTGTTAGATGTCATCACCTCAGTGTTTATATATAACAGTATTTATCACATCAGTGTTTATATGTAACACTGTTTATCACATCAGTGTTTATATGCAACAGTGTTTATATGTAACAATATTTATCACATCACCTCAGTGGTTTGATCTGTACTATAAATAGAATGGTGTTTTGATCTTTATACTAATAAATAAAAATGTAGTACACTTGGATGATTATTAAGCTCCTCATTTTGATTGTTTGGGTATAGAATTCTTGAAATTGGTCTTTTTTTTTGCAAACAGATGTTTAAGGGCAAACATTTGTTTAAGGTCTAACATTTGTTTAAGGCCAAACATCTGTTTATGGCCAAACATCTGTTTAAGGTCAAACTTTTGTTTAAGTCCAAACAACTGATATAGAAGGCCAAACATCTGTTTAAGCCCCAATATCTGTTTAAGTCTAAACAGATGTTTAACCAGATCTACCGTCTTCTCATATTTTAACACTCTTCAAAATAGTTAAAAATGATTGTGTTCATTAATCGTTAAAAGTCTGTTACAACCACTATGTTGGTTCAAACATCTGATTGTTAAAAGTTATCCACTGCTGAAAGACAACCTCTGTTTCTTCATTCTTCATGTTGACCACTGACTAACCAAACATCAGTGTTTCAATCACTGTTGGCTATCCACTGATAGTTAAAAAACAACCACTGCTCACATTTTTATTGTTGACATCAACCTATATTGACCATTAGTGGTTTCCCTAAAAAAAAGCCACTACTCACATTTTTATTGTTGATGTGGTTAATTAGTGATAGAATGAAATTATCAAATGAAAACTAGAATTACAATGAAATTACCATTTTACCTAATCGTTACATTCCAATGAGATAAGAGTTCCTCCAACATTGTTTTCATGATAAAAATTAAAGTTAAAATAAAAAATAAAAAAAAAACTCTTGATGACAATTTGTTGCAAATCAAATCAGTAATTAATGCTTATTTTTTGAGCTTTGGACATTGAAAATATGCAAAATGTGAATTTCAAATTGACGGTTATTATCTCTTAATTAAAGTTAAAATAAAAATTATAAAAGTCATCATGACAATTGCTTTCAAATCAAATCAGTAATTACTGATAATATCAATAACGTTTGAAATTCAAAATATGCAAAATGGTAATTTAAAATTGACGTTCTCTCCCTCTCTCTCTCTCTTTTTTTTCCTACTTTACATATCATTTCTAATATTTAATTACTTTAATAAAGCAGGATATAAAGATATGCACTACTTACCTTTCAAATCACATTTGCCATTGCATTCAATCTAAATTGTGAATGGAGAATCGGTAAGCTTGAATTCCAACCTTGATATTTTTTTTATGAACATCCATGCTAATTGTATTATCATATTACGTTCATCAATAGATATATTTTACTTATTCTTTTTTCCATGTACAGTCTTCAAATGGAGGTTGCAAAGGTTAGCATACTTAACGATCTATTATATATAATAAATGAAAGTTATTTGGGCCACGTGTCAGTAGATGAGGGTTACCTTTTTTCCCTTTTCCCGCCCAACAGTTCCATCCCCTTTATTCTCACTTTTTCACAAACCCTAAATACCAAAGATATCATCCGCTACTTCATTCTTCTCCTTCACGCTTACATACATGATCTCCTTTCTTTCTGATTTTCATCCTTCTGCTTCTTCACATTTCCATCTCCTCAACGACCTCCGGCAGAGGTTACTTCTATTGGATACATCTGCGTTTGAAACCCTAAATCATGTACCGTCGAGTAGTTGAACAACAGAATATTCATGTAAGATCTATTTTCTCATTCACAAATTTTAATTGGTTTTATCTATTTTCTCATTCTGAACACGATGAACCCTTTTGTACACTCAGAAGAAGAAGAAGCTCTCCTAGGGTTTCTTATCGCACAATTTTATTAATAATTGTTAGACATGGCTGCTCCCCCTGCTAGGGCTCGATCGGATTATGATTACCTCATCAAGGTCCTGTTAATCGGTGACAGTGGTATGTTGTAATAATTTTTTTATTATTGTGTGTATATATATATATATGAATAACTCTGTTTGTATCTTTTGATTTTGTTATTGTTTATTCAGATGCTTGAATTGTTGTACCATGTGATTACGAGTAGACTGATTTTGATATGTTTGTAGTTTTTGTTTTTCACAATCTGTTTTGTTGGTTTATTCACCCATGTTAGTAATGTTGAATGCTTCTATGTTTCTTGATCCTCTGTTTTTATTCCAACTTTCACACTATTATTCTAGCAATCCAAGAAGAGTATATATATTTTATGCTTATTTATTATTATTATTATTATTATTATTATTATTATTATTTTATAGACTTTGATGATTATAAGTAACATATGCCGGACGGTTGTTGAGGAGATGGAAATGTGAAGAAGGAGAAGGAAAAGGACGATAATTTCATTGTTGGATTGTTTATGTAATTAACTAAACTGAGTAGCTTTACTACTCAATTACAGAGGAGTTTTTTATTTTCATTAAGGTTGGTTGTTACTTAATTTGTGTTTAATTTAAGGATTTTCAGTTTCATGAAGTCAGTATTTAGAAACTGATTTTGTTTTCAGGTCTGTTGATAGGTGATACCAGCCCAAAAGTTTAGGCTTCATCACTTTTTCTTATTTGGTATGGTACTCAGTTACAGTCAAACTTTCAATGAGGTTGTTTTAGTCATGTATTTGATTTTTGCCCTTTTCTTTACTTTTGGTCTGATTTATTTTTTGTTATTCGTAACATTTTGATTTACCTTTTATTGATGCATTGATTCATTTGTAATCACTTGCAGATCACCCCGTCGTCTGAATTTCAGTAATTAAAGGGAGTTTTGTTGATCAACACCGTAAGTTTCCTTCAATAATCTATCCATTGTTAATCTTTTAGGGTACTACAGGAACCACACACTTGGTTTTTTGTTCTTTCGTTCTTTAGGATTTTTGCTAACGAAGTTTCGTTTTTTGTTTTTGCATATCATCAACGCATCTCCAATGATTCAACAATACTGATGTTTAAATCTTTTATTTTGCCATATAATTGTCGCATCATCTTTTCCTTCTTCATCGCACAACACCAAGGTAACCTCATTTATTCTCAATTATTTTTTGATTAACAAATTACATTTACCTTTTATTGATGCTTTTGATTCATTTGTAATCCCTTGCAGATCACCCTTCATTTCAATTTGAGCAATTAAATGGAGTTTTCTTAATCAGCACCGTAAGTTTCCTTCACTAATCTATGCATTGTTAATTCCACGTGTTTTTTTTATTCTTAATCATCGATTCTATTTCAGGTACATTTTTTGCTGTTAGTTCCACGTGTTTTTTTTTTCAAATTAATTGTTGCTATATATATATATATATATATATATTGGTTTTGTTTTGAAGAAAAGGGAAAACGTTCGAGACGATTGATCCAATAACGAAAGAAAAGATAGCGGATATTGCTGAAGGAGATAAAGATGATGTTGATTTGGCTGTTGAAGCTGCACGTTGATCCACAATAAGCACTGCCCATCTAAGTTTCCTCCAATGACAATGGTTATAACAATTTAATAAGGCAAAGCACTGATCTGCCTAACAACTGTTGGATATAAAGATTGTTGTACACAAAGACTGATGAAGATCATCCACTGTTGAAGACCAAAGCCCTGTTGAAGACAAGCACTGATGAACAAAATGACTGATCAACCAAAGGTGAACCACTGCCCAACAACAACAGTGGTTCAGCATCAACAGCAGATATTCTAGCTTTGTTTATGTTAATAGTGTTTATATGTAACAATATTTATCACATCAGTGTTTTATAGTCTATTAGGTTGTTAGATGTCATCACCTCAGTGTTTATATGTAACAGTATTTATCACATCAGTGTTTATATGTAACACTGTTTATCACATCAGTGTTTATATGCAACAATGTTTATATGTAACAGTATTTATCACATCACCTCAGTGGTTTGATCTGTACTATAAATAGAATGGTGTTTTGATCTTTATACTAATAAATAAAAATGTAGTACACTTGGATGATTATTAAGCTCCTCATTTTGATTGTTTGGGTATAGAATTCTTGAAATTGGTCTTTTTTTTTTTGCAAACAGATGTTTAAGGGCAAACATCTGTTTAAGGTCTAACATTTGTTTAAGGCCAAACATCTGTTTATGGCCAAACATCTGTTTAAGGTCAAACTTCTGTTTAAGTCCAAACAACTGATATAGAAGGCCAAACATCTGTTTAAGCCCCAACATCTGTTTAAGTCTAAACAAATGTTTAACCAGATCCACTATCTTCTCATATTTTAACACTCTTCAAAATAGTTAAAAATGTTAGTTTTCATTAATCCTTAAAAGTCTGTTACAACCACTGTGTTGGTTCAAACATCTGATTGTTAAAAGTTATCCACTGCTGAAAGACAACCTCTGTTTCTTCATTCTTCACGTTGACCACTGACTGACCAAGCATCAGTGTTTCAATCACTGTTGGCTATCCACTGATAGTTAAAAAACAGCCACTGCTCACATTTTTATTATTGACATCCACAGATATTGACCATCAGTGGTTTCCCTAAAAACAGTCATTGCTCACATTTTTATTGTTGATGTGGTTAAATAGTGATAGAATGAAATTATCAAATGAAAACTAGAATTACAATGAAATTATCATTTTACCTAATTGTTACATTCCAATGAGATAAGAGTTCCTCCAACATTGTTTTCATGATAAAAATTAAAGTTAAAATAAAAAAAAATAAAAAATAAAAACTCTTGATGACAATTTGTTGCAAATCAAATCAGTAATAATGCTAATTTCTTGAGCTTTGGACATTGAAAATATGCAAAATGTGGATTTCAAATTGACGGTTATTATCTCTTAATTAAAGTTGAAATAAAAATTATAAAAGTCATCATGACAATTGCTTTCAAATAAAATCAGTAATTACTGATAATATCAATAACTTTTGAAATTCAAAATATGCAAAATGGTAATTTAAAATTGACGTTCTCTCTTTCTCTCTCTCTCTCTCTCTTTTTTTCCTACTTTACATATCATTTCTAATATTTAATTACTTTAATAAAGCAGGATATAAAGATATGCACTACTTACCTTTCAAATCACATTTGCCATTGGATTCAATCAAAATTGTGAATGGAGAATCGTTAAGCTTGAATTCCAACCTTGATATTTTTTTATGAATATCCATGCTTATTGTATTATCATATTAAGTTTATCAATAGATATATTTTACTTATTTTTTTTATGTACAGTCTTCAAATGGAGGTTGCAGAGGTTAGCACGATCTTAATACATTCTCAAATAACTATTCGATTAGAGCGAAGATTGTTAGCATGTCGAGGAAGATGATGAATCAAAATAAAAATGAAACATATCGCCTTGATATGATCTTCATGGATGAGATGGTACCGTATATATTTGTCTTATAATTTTTTTAGACATTTGAGTACACAAATGTTATATAACACGTTTTTATTTAATCAGATGTTTCATATTGTTAGGGAACTATGATACAAGCCAGTTGTCTGCATAAGATGCTAGAAAGATTCAAAGACTTCCTTCAGCTAGATCAATGTCTTCTTATCACCAATCCGTCTCTTGCTGCTAGTAAATCCTCTGCTAAGTATACCAACAGAAATGACAAAATATCTATGTATTTCTATACTTTTGTTGAGAAATGCCTTGACTGGTCTAGACCGAAATACAGTTTTAATTTCATTAACCTCAAGGATGTTGTTCAAAATAAAATTGAAGTTAATACAGTTATTGGTATGTAAATCACTACATGATATATATATGTACTGTTTTGTCTTATTGTTTTTTTTTCATGTTATCGCTTCTTAATGTTGTTTTCTTTTAACAATATATTTTTGTTTATAGATTGGATTGGTTTTGTGGAAGTATATTTCAATCTAGAGGATACAACAAAGAAGGATGGGAGCAAGGGCAAGAGACTTAATCTTAGAGTTGAAGTCCTTGAGTGAGTTCTTTTTATTAATCTTAGACTTTGAATACACAAATGTTATATAACACGTAGATGAAGTACAAGCTGAGTTTAACAAGTTGCATCAATCTCTTACAGATGAACAACGAGCGGTTTTTGACGAAATAATGGAAGCAGTTGTAGGCCGTAAAGGAGGCCTTTTTTGTCTATGGTTACGGTGGAACTGGAAAAACCTTCTTATGGAAGACTTTGGCTTCAGGTGTTCGATGTAGAAAGGGAATAGTTTAAAATGTGACTTCAAGTGGTATTGCTTCGTTATTAATTTCCCGTGGAAGGACGACTCATTCTCGGTTCCATATCCCCATTAATCTAACAGAGGATTCAATGTGAAATATTAAGCCAAATTGTGACAACTCGTATTTCAGAACTTATCTTTGTGCTTAATGTAACGTATGTGAACCTTGTGTGATAATCTGATATGTTGATTTAATGAATGTTTATGAGACTTTATGTTTGTATTATGTGAATCTTTGTATGTATATATATATATGACTCGGATCGCACAACACAACCCACTCGCACAAGCCCATGTTGGGTTAAACATCTCATCCTTGTCACACTTCTACTCGGTCCACTATGACTGAATTCGAAACCGAGGGCAGCCCAAGGAAGGGTTCGGCCCACCCCTCTTATACGCATACATTGATCCCTTAGGGAGTTTTGTTCCTCATAACTTGCAAACACAACACACACACAAAACCCTAGTTCTCTACTCCTCTCTCCCTCTTGTTTGACGGCAATCTTCATAGCCGAAGCCCCATCTTGTGAAGATTCCTTGTTCGGATCAATCTTTGATCTACTTTCTAACCGGTTAGTGTTGCACTGTTATTGTTTTGTTAAGATGATATTATGGATGCCATGATTTTATGTGATAACTAGAATAGTTTGGGTGAATGATGATGTTCTAGTGAATCGGATGTGTATGATGATGTTAATCGGCTATCATGTCTTGTTTTCGGATTGTTTGCATGATGATTTAGGATCGAATGCATGTAATCGGTTGTATGTTCATGTAATCGGACCAGATAATATGATTTGATAAGTTATTGTTTATGCTTTGAATGTAATTAGGGTTTATATGAATTAGATGAAAATTGCTTGGTTTGATCGAGATTATGCATGATTGAAACTGTTAGTATTGTTAATTGATAAAGTTCATAAATGGAAACAATAAAACTGATTGCATAAGTTTAGGGAAGTTGGTAACAAATCGCACAAGAACAAATATTATCACACAAGCTTTCTGATCATACAAGTTGTTGATCGCACAAGATCAGGTCGCACAAGACCTGATCTGGTCGCACAAGATACCAGTAGTCGCACAAGACTATTGGATCGCACAAGTTATGTTTTCTTGATAACTGTTGGGCCTCAAAGCCCAAAGACCAATCGCACAAATGACACCAGTCGCACAAGATTATATGAATAGCATGAATCGCACAAGTCGTCCGGATCGCACAAGACATCCAGACCGTACAAGATCGACCTGTATTATTGTTTGGGCCGGGTTATTCTATTGGGCTTCATTTAGGGAATCGCACAAGACTTATGGGCTAATGAACCTGTGCGAGCCCAACCTTCTAAGTCGCACAAGTTGGGTATTATGTGGACTTGACTGTTTAAGTGATTTACATGTTTGCCATGATAAATACGCGTTCGTAACCTGCTAGATTATGTGTAAACATACGTGCACTACTTGAACCTAGACCTGACTTGTATGGTAACCATGTTAGGACATGGTTGACCTCTAGCAGCTCGATTGACCTTTCGTTTATCTGCCGAGCTAACCTAAGGTGAGTTCACACTTTCTACAAAGCATGGGATTCCCAAGGGTTGGGAATGGGTTAAGGAATATGGATTCCTCGTCCTTCTTGGGTAGGACAGTATGGGTTAAGGAATGTAATTCCTCGTCCTCATGGACAGTTAAATTTCACTAGACCAAAACTCTATCACGAAGTCCCTCCTTTTTATATCGACTTAATCGCCGAGCCAATGGCGAGCGGGTCATTAGTTAGATAGCGCTATTTAGGTCTGACAAGCCTCACACCGTGCCGCAGAGGACGGGCGTGAACTAATGGATCTGGGCACGTCAATGATGATAGACATTGACGCTAAGGGCACATAAACATGACTAAAGTCAGTGGTCGATATGGTAACGAGTCTAGTAGTATAAACATGGGGTAGCCCCCACGGCCAGAGAGCCAGATAATTAAACATGGGGTAGCCCCACGGCTGGATTGCCAGAGTAAACGGGAATAAACAAAACACGTTTTCAACTATGGGGTAACCCCCACGGCAAGGATGCCAGTTAAAGGAAACTGTTTTGGAACAACTTAAAACAAACACCCAACAGTGAACTCGCTCAACTTTGTTGTTGACTCGTTACTACATGCTTTGCAGGTCACTAGGTTTAGCAGGAGCTTGCATGGGGAAGAGTCGTTGTGGAGCATGGACATTGAGTGTTCATGAGAAATTTAAATACTCTGAATTTACTATTTGGGATTTGAATTGTTTGCTTCCGCTGATAACTTAGACTTATTAAATTGTTTTTGGACACCAATTATATTGTGTGGTTGAACTTTTGATTGCTTTACTTTATTGTTCAATATGATTGGTGGTTTGATCCTGGTCAGTCACGCCTTCAAGCGGTGATACTCCGCATGTGGATTTTGGGGGTGTGACAAAAATAGTGATAATACCAAATTATTAAAGGAAACCCAATTAATCATATGGGACGAAGCACCGATGGTACACAAACATGCCTTTGAAGCTTTAGATAGGATGATGACCGACGTATTTTCGGAAGGTAGGAGTATTCGTTTGGATATTCCTTTTGGAGGTAAAGTTATTGTATTTGGTGGTGACTTTAGACAAATCCTACCTGTTATTCCTAATGGTACTAGACAAGAAATTGTTAGTGCATCTTTAAGCCCTTCATATATATGGTCAAAATGCAGACTGTTACGGCTGACTAAACACATGCATCTAACTATTGGAGCTGAAAGTTCAAATATGGAGTCTATCAGAGAATTTGTAAAATGGCTTATTGATATTGGTGAAGGAAACGTTGGAGATGATAATGATGGTGAAGCAATTATAGAGATAACAGATGATCTACTAATCACCGATATTTGTGACCCGATACAAAGTTTAATTGACTTCGTATATCCTTCAATTATCGAACAATTTAGGAATCCTGGATTTTTTTCGGAGCGAGCAATTCTAGCACCTAAAAATGAGGTAGTTCATGAAACTAACGATCGATTGCTTTCATTATTTCCTGGTGATGCGAAAGAGTATCCGAGTTCTGATAGTATACGTCAAACTGAACAAATTCTTGATTCTTTTCAAGAAAGCTTATACTCAACAGAAAATTGAATGCTCTTATGATTTCTGGCTTGCCTAATCACATATTAGTTCTTAAAGTTGGTGTTCCTGTGATGCTTCTTCGAAACATTGATCAATAGAAAGGGTTATGTAACGGTACATGGCTTCAAATTACTTTTCTTGGTAAACGAGTTATAGAAGCTGAAGTAATATCTGGCGGTAACATTGGCACGAGAGTTTTTATTCCAAGGATTAATATGATCCCGTTTGACAAAAAAAATACCTTTTCAATTTCAACGAAGACAATTTCCTTTATCAGTTTGTTTTGCCATGACAAATAACAAGAGTCAAGGACAATCGTTATCAAAGGTTGGTCTTTATTTGAAAGATCATGTCTTCACTCATGGTCAGTTGTACGTTGCATTATCAAGGGTCAAGACCAGAGAAGGCGTTAAAATACTAATATTCGACGTTGATGGAAATCTAACAAATAAGACTTCTAATGTCGTTTACAAAGAAGTTTTTACTAGCTTATAATCATTGTTTTTTCAGAGTTTTAAC
The DNA here is from genome assembly GCA_030545235.1 of Helianthus tuberosus. NCBI lineage: Eukaryota > Viridiplantae > Streptophyta > Magnoliopsida > Asterales > Asteraceae > Helianthus > Helianthus tuberosus. The sequence goes on along the minus strand of CM060402.1, from coordinate 68,168,919 downwards.
TTCCACCGTTCTAAGTATAGTTGTATATATATTTTCTTAATTACTATTTGGTTTAAACTTTATTTGGTTTAAACTTTATAAACTCTCTTGTGTTTTGCATCTCAGAACCATGTGTGATAAATTTATTCATAAGTAATTTACAACGTAGACAATTCTGAAGATCCTCGGGTTCACTTCAATATGGAAGAAAATGATACAGGAAGACTGTTTGGAATAGATCGATAATCGAGGTGTACATATAATAAAACTAGGTTTTCACCCGGGATTGCTTCCCGAGCTCGAGAAACTTACTTATGTTAAAAGCTAATTATGATTAATACATGATTAAAAGCATACAAAAAATATGACATATTAATGACTTTGCTATAAGAAAAATTATTTTTCTTTGTTAATGTGAATACCAAATGAATTCAACTAATCATCCAGTTTACTCTTGTATCTCAATGTAAATGTAAATAACAAATTCAATAAGGGGTGTATGTGTAAATATTTTTCATCACTTGAAAATATGGGAAAACGAAAACACAACCGTCATTATACCTTTAGCATCATTACACATCAAATATCTATCATCTCTTCTTTCAAAAATCTCTTCCTCACTGTCATTTTCTAGGGTTTCAAGTTTCATATTCTCCGACTTCTACCCTTCAATCACCAGAGGTTTTACCGTTTTTTCTTGAGCAACTGGTATGTACATTCATATTGTAATGAACTTTGTAGTGTTTAACCGATCTTAATTCAAATCCTATTTTGCTACAAATACGATTTTAGACGTTTATTGCTATACATTGAAGAAGGGTTTAGTTAGGTGTTTGAATCATTCGTTGAGAACATGTTAAAATACTCATTATTTGCGAAAATTTTTTAACACATACTCTGTTTCAATGAATTAATTTCAGTAGATACTCTGTTAAACAATCATTATTGAAAGCAGATATGGAAGTTCTAATTAAATGTTGATCAACGATTTGTTTATATTTTTCAACACTTTGGTGTTTTGTTGTTTGGAATTTGTTTGTTCATGTTTTTATAATCATCAAGAATTATATCTTTGTTTTCTACCTTTGTAATAACTGATTACTGATTTAGATATTAAAACAAGTTAATGACATTGTGTGATATTGACTTTTTAGTTTAGTTAATATACTTTTTTCTAAAAGTTATAGCGTGTAATACAAAAAGTTCATGTTCATCTTTGAAGCCAACTTTTTAATTTCAATCTTTTAACATCTTTACTGATTCAGGTTTTATCATGTTTTCTACATTTGTGAAGTTTCTTGATAACCCAGAATCATTGAAAGTGGTATGACATGTTTTTATATACATAATTTATTTTTATTGAAGTATATATATTTAACAGTTGTTATGGTTTATATTTTCTTACACTACATAAAAATTATATACAGGATGTACCTTTAGGCTTTGCTATTCAAAAATGGGGAGACTGTTGGGAAAAAAAATAAGTTGCGAATCTATCATGAGTGTGGTAAAAAATGGGTTGTGAGGGTCAGAACACAAAATTCAAAGCCAGTGATAACTAATGGTTGGGACAGTGTTGTTAAAGATCTTAATCTGCCGAGGGATACTTTGTTGGTTTTCAAACCATTAGGAGATTTTGGGCTTGAACTTTCATGTTTTGTGGATGGCATTTGTGGTGAATCTTATTTTACGTTTAATCGTTATGCAAGATTTGGTTTTATGGTATGACTATTGATCTTAACTTTAATTCTTTTGCACCTTAAACGTGTTAACAAGTATTCTCATAAGTTACATACTTCACGTATAGCATTCATTATTTATAATTTTATGCAGGTAATCGAAGATTGTTTCATTAAATAATTTTACGTAAACAGCCCACCAAGTGGCAAATATCTGTAACACCTCGTAAATTTATGTCCAATAATGTATCGACACGTGTCATGAGTTTTAAGCGTGTAAAAGATTACATTAGAGGGACTAAAGTTGACAAACAAAGAAACTATGTGAATATAAGGGTTCAAAGTGTCAACAATGAATAAATATACTTCACACTAGCCCCACATGATGTTTATACCCTTAAACGAATAAATCATGGATCATACGAAGTTAATTGTGAAAGAAAGTGAGGAATTACAAACTACAGGGGTTAAATGTGTCAACATGTTTAAAGTATACCTCTGAGTGACCTTTTAGCAAACCCGAAGCTTTGTAATGATTAATTATACTCACGAGAATAAGTGATAAAAATTTCACAAGGTTTCGATAAAGTATGAGAAAGTTATGACAATATTCGTATAACGAGGGGTTAAAAGCGTCAACGTTGAAATCTAGGACTTTTCGGGTGATCACAAAGTTAACCAAGGACTTAACAATGTTTGATTATGCCTTGGAACCCTTAAAAGTCAAGTTTGGGGGTTAAAAGTGCAAGAAACCATGTTAAAATCAAGTTTGAAGGACCAGGGGCCTAAAATGCAATATTTGAAACTTGCTGACCGGACTTGACCCTCACACGGGCAGCGTAAGCCCCTTGGGGATCCTTACGTGGGCCGCCTAAGGTGCCCAGATGTAGAAAATCATCACAGCTGCCTGTTCAGCCGGTTTAACCGACTTATGGAGCTTGTTTTCGATTCTATGGGCTTGTTTGATGGTTTATTATGGCCAAGGGACACCTGTAATGATCCCATAACAACCATAGACCTTGTTGGAATGATCTTGGAGCTCTAAGAAACCTATATAAGGGCCATGAGTTCATTTGTTCAAGTGCTCATTCACTTGCAACAATTTAAGCACTCATTTCTGGAGGTAGCTGACTTGGGAGAAAATTAAGAAGTGTAGAAAAGATAGCAAGGACCTTAAGTAAGAGTTCTAATCCTTGTTTAGTTCTTTTAATTAGCTTTTAAACCAAAAAGTCAAACCGTCGTAATTAAGATTTGACTTCGTCATTAATCTTAATTTGTCCAGTCAAATTTCAAATTGAAAGTACCTATGAGTTGGTAATTATATGGGTAATAAACCCTTAAAAAGGCACCATCTGATTCCCACTCTAACTAGGTCAATTGTCGGGTCAAAGATAATCTTAAAAAGTCAACAGAAAGCTTATTTTCAAATTAATGCATAATTAGCAATGTAGAAGCTATGCAACCTGTTTTGTCATTAATATAACTTGGTAATTAATGTAAGAACATGTCTAAACATGTTCAACTCGACAATTTTCAGTTTAAGCTCGGTTCGGAACCGAAAGTCGCAAAACTAGACTTTTGCTTTGACTTCCAGTTCTGACCCATTAGAGCATGGTTTAGAAATGCCTTAGAGCTTTATTAGGACCAAGTTAGCTATAAGTATAACCCTATGAGATTATACAACTTGGTTCATTAGTTATCCGATTCATATGCATGCTTCCGTTAAATGCTTAAATGTTGACTATTATGCCCTTTTCACCTTAAAACGTGATTTTTGAAAAAGTAAAAGAATAGAAACCTTCATTACTGATTTATAGACTTGTCCCTAAAATTTGACATTAGTTTGAAGTCTAGATTAGGAGTTATGCTCATTAGCGTAAATGAGAAGGTTTTTATTAATTAAACGGCGTAATTGGCATATAGCCTATCTAAACCCAATTTTTAATACCAAACTTTTTACCTACTGATATAAAATAATATTTTGGGATTTTTAGAGATTTTTATTTATTATTAGGCTGAGCATAACTTAGAGTTCTAAGCTTGATTCGGTAATTGTCGGTTTTACCCTTTTAGGCTATAAAATGAGTTTTACCAATCCTTTTAATACCAAACCTTTTTCTACTGATCTAATATGATAAATAGAATATTTTGAACCTTCTGGAATAATAAAAATATCAGCTTTACTTATAAAACCCGAAAATCGCTTAAAATCGTCTTTTTACGCGTTTTAAGCGCATAGTATGTATTAAAACCATGTTAGATATATAAGACTTGATACCTACTGATGTTTTAAGTAAATTTTTATACTTTAGCAGTAAGCAAAAGTTTTAAACTCAGATTTCCAAATTTGACCTTTAAACCTTAGGTGAAATTACCAAAATGCCCCTTCGGTGCATAGTATGGTTAGAAATGATAAATTTCACATATAGGTAATACCCTACTGATATAACTTAGCAAATTAAGTATTTTTACTGATTACATCAAACCCAAAACTCAGATTTATATTTAACTCTTTTATAACCTTTAAATGACCAAAATGCCCTTAAGGGGCATAATTTGAGTTTAAATTCATTTGGGGCATAATAGAAGATGTCTTTCTGATGTCACAACATATTTAAGGTATATTAACTTAGGAAACCTGTATATGACTCATTGGTTACCCGTTACGCACTTTTCGCGTTCGGATCGGCTTATGTAACTAGTTTGTATTTAATAGCCGAAACGGGTCAAACCATATCAATTTCATCTCAAAATCCAGAATGTGTTTAGTTTACCTGTATTAAACAAGTTTCCAAGCTTGTCGAGTCAAAACCACATTCTAAACCGGTCTTCGCTTTATCATGCGTTTGAACCGTGTCTTCCTTTTAAAAACTAACCGGTCTAAGTCTAAGCTTAATTAAAGACCCGTTAGGATTCTAATAGGTTATTAAAAACCTTCGTTCTAGATTAGGAGCCCAGTAAAAGCTACGTGCACTTGCTGTATTTGATTTATACTTTGCTCAGGTAAATACTCTTAACTTTTTTTCCCTATACGGGCTTGGGATACGGTATTATAATAATACCGCTTGGTCGGGTGTGTAGTCATTTAAATCGGATTGTGATTAATGTATTTACATAACCTGTTTTAATCTGTATTATTTGGTGTATGGCCTTTGGGGGTTAAATGACCATGTCGGCATCATTCAAAGAAATGGCCACGACCTAAGCACGGGGTGTAGGCGTACATCTAACAGTTGCATTATGTAAAAACTGGTAATCCACTTAAAGGAATCAACCTTGTGGGCATTATACCTGTGGCGTGTCAGTTAATCTTGTCCAGCCCTACAAACCGGCCCTAATGGACGACAAATAAGTAAAACTGTATACAAGATTATTTTTAAATAATTGTCCCAAGTTATAAAAGATATTTTTGCCTAAGTGCATTCAAATAAATTTTCAAACTCTTTTCAAAATGAGTCAGTTAATTGTATTTACCAGTGTAAACTAACGTATTTTCCAAAAAAAAAAGGCTAAGTGCAGGTACTATACGAAATAGGCTGGCTACTCCAGGCATCAATAATCAAGTCTCGCATGCTCTAGATGTCTTTAAAGTCTGTTGAACAAAGTTTCCTTTTTATTCGATCCGCATGTGGATCATTTTCAACTATCTTGTGATACTTAATATTACAATTTATTTGGTTGAAATGATTCTATCTTTTGCTTCTGCTGTGCATTTAAAATTGTGTTGTTTGACTATGATGATATCAACTACGTCACGATACTCCCCACCGGGCCCACCGGTACTACGTGGAAATATCGGGGTGTGACAGGTTGGTATCAGAGCCAACACTGAGTGAATTAAACACTAGCCTTTTGTGCTTAATCTCAGTTACACGGTTGCACAATTCTCGAGTCTAGACAAAGAACTTAGGACTAATCCTAATTCGTTTTATTTTGTCCCTTATTTGTTTCCTTGTTATTTTCTGTTTAGCCCCTGCATGGGCAAGTCATTTCAGTTAGAAATCCCGTTTAGGGCAACCATGTACTTGTTTAAATTTTAATGGAACGTTTAGATTTAAAATAACATTCCTATTTAAGATCTACCATTATAATAAAATGGCAAAATCTAAAAAGGACAAGACCTAGCCATGTGTCACCTTAAGACAGGGCCAAGATGGTAGTTCCTCAATTAGATTCAGATCCATATTAACATCTCAATTTAGGATTGTTCTGCGCTAAATAATAAAAAGAATCTTAAAGGTAAAACCTAGCCTAAATGTCGTTGTAGACGGGGCCAAGATGGTAAAACCTATTCAAAAGGTTCAAATCCTTGTTAACATCTGAAGACATGTTAACATTAGTGGCAAAAATGTGATTCGATAAAATCGCATAAGTCATCCTTAAATTGGATTACTCCAATTTTCCTTATTAAAATAATCATCCCTCTAAAAGGAAAAGTGCCTACGGGCTATAATTAACGTCCCCTGAGACTAAAGACAGTGGTAGCCTACAACTCCCTGTCAAGAAAAGGTAATGAACTTTGATTCAACCTTAATACCTCGATTCTGTAAAATCCTGGTTTATAAATTAAATCTGTCTGTGTGACTAGGCTTTTGTGCTATTACTAAATTGTAATTAAGGATTGTAATAAAGATCCTGAATATATAAATACTCAACAAATTAACCAGGATAGTTATTAAAACCATGGTTAATAAATCATAAAATACTGTAAGAGCTTCTAAATAAACCTTGTCAATTATTTCTTTTATGTAGCAATTAAAGCTACATGGCTAGGTCGGAAGAAGTAAACAGTCATCCCCTGGAGAATAATGAGAATACTAGGATTAATATAACCAGGGAAGAACTCCGTACACTGATTGATACAACTGTATCTAAAGCTGTGGATAGGCAATTCAGGGAGTCTAGTGGGACGCACAGTAGAACCTCATCAGTACTCCACGCTAACTCTGTCCCTAAGACTCATTCAGAGGCTCACAGCAAGCCACCCTCTAAGAAAGATGAACCAAAGAAAGATGATGATCGAAACTCATCCAATCAACACAGTGTTCCATCTAAAAGGATAGTGTTTGATGATAAACCATGTACCAAGTCCTGTACCTATAAGTACTTTGTTTCCTGCAAACCCCGGGATTTCACTGGGGAGAAAGGGGCAATTGATTGTATGACTTGGTTAGATGAAATGGACACAGTAGTTGACATCAGCGGTTGTGCTGAAAGGGATGTAGTGAAGTATGTATCCCAATTGTTCAAGGGAGAGGCACTAACATGGTGGAAGTCTCTCATTCAAGCTGCTGGAAAGATCCCACTCTACAATCTGACATGGGATCAGTTTGTTGCTCTCATTAAAGAGAATTATTGCCCTCAGCATGAGGTTGAAAGGATTGAGTCAGATTTCTTATCATTGGTGATGAAGAATTTAGATTGTCAAGCTTACCTCACCAGTTTCAATACCCTATCTAGGCTGGTTCCATATCTCGTAACCCCGGAACCCAAAAGGATTGCTCGCTTCATTGGGGGTTTAGCCCCATAAATCAAAGCCAGTGTTAAGGCTTCAAGACCTGCTACTTTTAGATCAACAACTGATCTATCTCTGTCTCTTACTTTAGACGCGGTCAGATTGAGATCGCTTAAAAACTCGGAAGAGGGTAAGAGAAAACGTGAGGACGATAACTCACGACAATCTGAAAAGAAGCATAAGGGCAGCACTGATTTTAAGAAGAAGTCTTGGTCTGGAAAGAGTAGTCAACAAGCAGAGGAGAAGCCAAAGTGCACGACTTGCCAAAAATGCCACTTTGGAAAATGCAGGCTTGAGACCAAGTCTCAGTCAGGACCACCTGCATGTGGGTTATGCAAGTCTAAAGAGCACAAAACAGTAGACTGCAAGAAGATTAAGGATGCTACGTGCTATAACTGCAATGAAAAAGGGCACATTAAGACCAACTGCCCTAAATACGCTAAAAAGCCTGAGGAAGCCAAGAAGACCAATGCAAGGGTCTTCCGAATGGATGCACGAGAAGCCATCCAGGATGACAATGTGATCACAGGTACCTTCCTCATAAATGATGTCTATGCAAGAGTACTTTTTGATTCAGGCACTGATAAGTCGTTCGTAGATAATAAGTTCTGTAAGTTGCTGAATTTACCTGTTAAAACCCTAAGTGTGAAATACGAGGTGGAATTAGCTGATGGGACCATAGAAACCGCATCAACCGTGTTAGATGGATGTTTCATATCCATTAGGAACCACTCTTTTCCTTTGTCCCTACTTCCTTTGAAGTTAGCCGGCTTTGATATAGTTATAGGCATGGACTGGTTATCGCATAACCAAGCCCAGATTGTGTGCAACAAAAAGCAAGTGGTAATCAAGACTCCATCTGGTGAGTCACTTACCATTCAGGGAGATACCCAGTATGGATTGCCTAAGCAGGTGGCTATGCTCAAGGAATCTAGATGTCTGAAGAAGGGTTGTGTCATTTATATGGCACAGGTAACTATTGATGAGAAGAAACCCAAGATTGAAGATATTCCAGTCATTTCTGAGTACCCTGAAGTTTTTCCTGAAGAACTACCTGGTTTACCACCAGATAGGCAAGTAGAATTCAGATTTGACATCATCCCCGGAGCAGCGCCTGCTGCGAGAGCGCCTTATAGGTTGGCACCAACAGAGATGAAGGAATTGAGGGCACAATTAGATGATCTGTTAGCCAAAGGTTTTATTAGACCTAGTTCGTCTCCTTGGGGAGTGCCAATCCTGTTTTTCAAGAAGAAGGATGGATCGATGCGTCTATGCATCAATTACCGTGAGCTTAATAAGGTCACTATCAAGAATAGGTATCCTTTGCCCAGGATCGACGATCTTTCTAAGATCGATTTGAGGTCAGCCTATCATCAACTAAAGGTTAAAGATGAAGATGTACACAAGACTGCATTTAGGACTCGTTATGGTCATTACGAGTTCCTAGTGATGCCTTTTGGGCTCACTAATGCACCTGCCGCATTCATGGATCTCATGAATCGTGTCTGCAAGTCTTACTTGGATAAATTTGTCATCGTCTTCATCGATGACATCCTCATTTATTCGAAAAGTCAAGCTGACCATGAGATGCATCTCCGTTGCATTCTGAAACTGCTTCAACAAGAAAAGCTCTATGCTAAATTTTTGAAGTGTGAATTCTGGCTTCGTGAAGTCCAATTCCTTGGACATGTTGTTAGTGAGCGTGGTATCCAAGTAGATCCCGCTAAAGTTGAAGCTGTCATGAATTGGAAAGAGCCAAAGACGCCTACAGAGATTCGTAGCTTTCTAGGTTTGGCAGGATATTATAGGCGATTTATTGAAAACTTCTCAAGGATTGCTGCACCCCTGACTTCGTTGACGCGTAAGAATATTAAGTCTGACTGGGGTCCTAAGCAGCAGGAATCCTTCGATGTTCTCAAGCAGAAGTTGAGCAATGCACTTGTGTTGACATTGCCTGAGGGAATAGATGAATTTGTAGTATATTGTGATGCATCACACACAGGTATGGGATGTGTGCTTATGCAGCAAGGCAAGGTCATTGCCTATGCTTCTCGACAGTTAAAGGTGCACGAGAAGAACTACACCACCCATGACTTGGAGTTGGGTGCCATTGTATTTGAACTGAAACTTTGGAGGCACTACTTGTATGGAACCAAGTGTGTGATCTATTCAGATCACAAGAGCCTTCAACACTTGTTTAATCAGAAGGTTTTAAACATGAGGCAGCAACGTTGGATGGAAACTTTGAATGATTATGACTGTGAGATAAGATACCATCCTGGCAAGGCAAATGTAGTCGTCGATGCCTTAAGTAGAAAGGAAAGGGTAAAGCCTATAAGAATCAATGCCAAGAGCATTGAATTAAAGAATAGTTTGAATGAAAGGTTATTAGCGGCACAGAAAGAAGCTATGTTGGAAGCTAACTATCCTAATGAAAAGCTAGGAGTAACTGAAGAGCAGTTATCCTATGGTAAGGACGGAATCTTAAGATTAAATGGACGAATATGGGTTCCAGTTTATGGAGGACTTCGGGATGTTATCCTCCAGGAAGCCCACAGTTCTAAATACTCCGTTCATCCTGGAGCTAATAAGATGTACCAGGATCTGAAGACAAATTATTGGTGGATAGGCTTGAAGAAGTCTATAGCTATCTATGTAGCCAAATGTTTGACGTGCGCACAAGTTAAAGCTGAACATCAAAAGCCGTCAGGTTTGCTACAACAGCCTGAACTTCCCACCTGGAACTAGGAAATGGTGACAATGGATTTTATCACCAAATTGCCAAAGACAAAGAAAGGGAATGATATTATTTGGGTGATAGTAGATAGACTGACTAAGTCAGCACATTTCCTACCCATTAAGGAGACTTATAGCTCCGACATGTTAGCCCAATTGTACGTAGATAAGATTGTATCCCTGCATGGCGTACCAGTGTCTATTATCTCGGACAGGGATACTAGGTACACATCTCATTTTTGGAAAAGTTTCCAACAGTCTTTGGGCACGCGCTTGAATTTTAGTACGACTTACCATCCTCAGACGGATGGGCAGAGTGAGCGTACCATTCAAACTTTGGAAGACATGCTTCGTGCATGCGTGACTGACCTAGGTGGTAGTTGGGATAGCCACCTGCCATTGATCGAGTTCTCCTATAACAATAGCTACCATACAAGCATTCAGGCTGCGCCTTTTGAGGCATTATATGGTAGAAAATGCAGAACGCCTATTTGTTGGGCAGAAGTAGGGGAAGCTCAATTATCAGGACCTGACATAGTCCTTGAGACGACGAACAAGATTATCCAGATTCGTGACCGCCTAAAAGCTGCCAGGGATAGGCAGAAAAGTTATGCTGATAAAAGGCGAAAACCTCTAAAGTTTAAGGTTGGTGAAAAAGTTTTGCTTAAAGTATCACCCTGGAAGGGGGTGATGCGATTTGGTAAGAAAGGTAAGTTAAGCCCCAAGTATATAGGATCATTCGAGATCATCGAATGTGTAGGAACAATGGCTTATAAGTTAAACTTACCTGAAGAGCTCAGTGGTATTCACAATGTATTCCACATCTGCAATCTGAAGAAATGCCTAGCAGATGAATCGCTAGTCATACCACATACAGATGTGCACATAGATGAGAGCTTGAAATTTGTGGAAAAACCTTTGTCGATCGAGGATCGACAGGTTAAAAAGCTTCGGAGGAAGCATGTGCCTATTGTAAAGGTCAAATGGGATGCCCGCAGAGGTCCCGAGTACACATGGGAGGTAGAGTCCACAATGAAAGAAAAGTACCCTCATTTATTTCAATAAATCTCGAGGTCGAGATTTCTTTTAAGGGGTGAGGACGTAACACATCGAAAATTTATGTCCAATAATGTATCGACACGTGTCATGAGTTTTCAGCGTGTAAAAGATTACATTAGAGGGACTAAAAATGACAAACTAAGAAACTATGTGAATATAAGGGTTCAAAGTGTCAACAATGAATAAATATACTTCACAGTATCCCCACATGATGTTTATACCCTTAAACGAATAAATCATGGATCATACGAAGTTAATTGTGAAAGAAAGTGAGGAATTACAAACTACAGGAGTTAAATGTGTCAACATGTTTAAAGTATACCTCTGAGTGACCTTTTAGCAAACCCGAAGCTTTGTAATGATTAATTATACTCACGATAATAAGTGATAAAAAGTTCACAAGGTTTCGATAAAGTATGAGAAAGTTATGACAATATTCGTATAACGAGGGTTAAAAGCGTCAACGTTGAAATCTAGGACTTTTCGGGTGATCACAAAGTTAACCAAGGACTTAACAATGTTTGATTATGCCTTGGAACGCTTAAAAGTCAAGTTTGGGGGTTAAAAGTGCAAGAAACCATGTTAAAATCAAGTTTGGAAGGACCAGGGGCCTAAAATGCAATATTTGAAACTTGCTGACCGGACTTGACCCTCACACGGGCAGCGTAAGCCCCTTGGGGATCCTTACGCGGGCCGCCTAAGGTGCCCAGATGCAGAAAATCATCACAGCTGCCTGTTCAGCCGGTTTAACCGACTTATGGAGCTTGTTTTCGATTCTATGGGCTTGTTTGATGGTTTATTATGGCCTAGGGACACTTGTAATGATCCCATAACATCCATAGACCTTGTTGGAATGATCTTGGAGTTCTAAGAAACCTATATAAGGGCCATGAGTTCATTTGTTCAAGTGTTCATTCACTTGCAACAATTTAAGCACTCATTTCTGGAGGTAGCTGACTTGGGAGAAGATTAAAAAGTGTAGAAAAGATAGCAAGGACCTTAAGTAAGAGTTCTAATCCTTGTTTAGTTCTTTTAATTAGCTTTTAAACCAAAAAGTCAAACCATCGTAATTAAGATTTGACTTCGTCATTAATCTTAATTTGTCCAGTCAAATTTCAAATTGAAAGTACCTATGAGTTGGTAATTATGTGGGCAATAAACCCTTAAAAAGGCACCATCTGATTCCCACTCTAACTAGGTCAATTGTCGGGTCAAAAATAATCTTAAAAAGTCACCAGAAAGCTTATTTTCAAATTAATGCATAATTAGCAATGTAGAAGCTATGCAACCTGTTTTGTCATTAACATAACTTGGTAATTAATGTAAGAACATGTCTAAACATGTTCAACTCGACAATTTTCAGTTTAAGCTCGGTTCGGAACCGAAAGTCCCAAAAGTAGACTTTTGCTTTGACTTCCAGTTCTGACCCATTAGAACATGGTTTAGAAATGCCTTAGAGCTTTATTAGGACCAAGTTACCTATAAGTATAACCCTCTGAGATTATACAACTTGGTTCATTAGTTATCCGATTCATATGCATGCTTCCGTTAAATGCTTAAATGTTGACTATTATGCCCTTTTCACCTTAAAAAGTGATTTTTGAAAAAGTAAAAAAATAGAAACCTTCATTACTGATTTATAGACTTGTCCCTAAAATTTGACATCAATTTGAAGTCTAGATTAGGAGTTATGCTCATTAGCGTAAATGAGAAGCTTTTTATTAATTAAACGGCGTAATTGGCATATAGCCTATCTAAACCCAATTTTTAATACCAAACTTTTTACCTACTGATATAAAATAATATTTTTGGATTTTTGGAGATTTTTATTTATTATTAGGCTGAGCATAACTTAGAGTTCTAAGCTTGATTCGGTAATTGTCGGTTTTGCCCTTTTAGGCTATAAAATGAGTTTTACCAATCCTTTTAATACCAAACCTTTTTCTACTGATCTAATATGATAAATAGAATATTTTGAACCTTCTAGAATAATAAAAATATTAGCTTTTCTTATAAAACCCGAAAATCGCTTAAAATCGTCTTTTTACGCGTTTTAAGCGCATAGTATGTATTAAACCATGTTAGATATATAAGACTTGATACCTACTGATGTTTTAAGTAAATTTTTATACTTTAGCAGTAAGCAAAAGTTTTAAACTCAGATTTCCAAATTTGACCTTTAAACCTTAGGTGAAATTACCAAAATGCCCCTTCGGTGCATAGTATGGTTAAAAATGATAAATTTCACATATAGGTAATACCGTACTGATATAATTTAGAAAATTAAGTATTTTTACTGATTACATCAAACCCAAAACTCAGATTTATATTTAAACTCTTTTATAACCTTTAAATGACCAAAATGCCCTTACGGGGCATAATTTGAGTTTAAATTCATTTGGGGCATAATAGAAGATATCTTTCTGATGTCACAACATATTTAAGGAATATTAACTTAGGAAACCTGTATATGACTCATTGGTTACCCGTTACGCACTTTTCGCGTTCGGATCGGCTTATGTAACTAGTTTGTATATAATAGCCGAAACGGGTCAAACCATATCAATTTCATCTCAAAATCCAGAATGTGTTTAGTTTACCCGTATTAAACAAGTGTCCAAGCTTTTCGGGTCAAAACCACATTCTAAACCGGTCTTCGCGTTATCATGCGTTTGAACCGTGTCTTCCTTTTGAAAACTAACCGGTCTAAGTCTAAGCTTAATTAAAAACCCGTTAGGATTCTAATAGGTTATTAAAAACGTTCGTTCCAGATTAGGAGCCCAGTAAAAGCTACGTGCACTTGCTGTATTTGATTTATACTTTGCTTAGGTAAATACTCTTAACTTATTTTCCCTATAAGGGCTTGGGATACGGTATTATAATAATACCGCTTGGTCGGGTGTGTAGTCATTTATTCGGATTGTGATTAATGTATTTACATAACCTGTTTTAATCTGTATTATTTGGTGTATGGCCTTTGGGGGTTAAATGACCATGTCCCGGATATCCTTGGCATCATTCAAAGAAATGGCCACGACCTAAGCACGGGGTGTAGGCGTACACATGACAGTTGCATTATGTAAAAACTGGTAATCCACTTAAAGGAATCAACCTTGTGGGCATTATACATGTGGCGTGTCAGTTAATCTTGTCCGACTCTACAAACCGGCCCTAATGGACGACAAATAAGTAAAACCATATACAAGATTATTTTTAAATAATTGTCCCAAGTTATAAAAGATATTTTTGCCTAAGTGCATTCAAATAAATTTTCAAACTCTTTTCAAAATGAGTCAGTTAATTGTATTTACCAGTGTAAACTGACGTATTTTCCAAAAAAAGGCTAAGTGCAGGTACTATACGAAATAGGCTGGCTACTCCAGGCATCAATAATCAAGTCTCGCAAGCTCTAGATGTCTTTAAAGTCTGTTGAACGAAGTTTCCTTTTTATTCGATCCGCCTGTGGATCATTTTCAACTATCTTGTGATACTTAATATTACAATTTATTTGGTTGAAATGATTCTATCTTTTGCTTCCGCTGTGCATTTAAAATTGTGTTGTTTGACTATGATGATATGAACTACGTCACGATACTCCCCACCGGGCCAACCGGTAATACGTGGAAATATCGGGGTGTGACAATATCAAATCTGTTATAAGGGTTCTTATTGGAATGTTGAGGCGTCTAAGTTTGATAACAACTTTGTATTTGCTAAAGGATGGCCGGATATGTGCAACGATGTTGGGATACTGGAGGATGATTTGCTTATCTTTAGGAGAATTGATAATGTTGTTTTTGAGTTATTAGTTTATCGAAACGAGACTGAGATTTGGTTGTCGAAGAAACCTGAATCTGACGATGATAGTGTACTTGAGATATCCAAGGCTGATTATGTTGAGAATGTATTCAAGGTACGTATATATTTAGCATTAGCAGTAAAGGATTTATTAATTTTAGAATTTTATTAATTATTCCATTAATGTTGACCAGGACATCTATGATGATGATAAAGTTGCGTCTTTAGGTGAAGGAAAAACCGTTACTCAGGTACTTACTAAATTATTAAAATTATTTATTTTTAATTTAACACATATAAGAATTTAATGTTTTTACAACTATTAGTAATGCTGTTTACTGATGTTATATTTATCCAATAATGTAATATTTAGAAGAAGTTACCAACCAATGCACTACCAAAGGCTGTTAACTCACGTAAACCAGTCAAGTTTGATGCTGAATGCACGTCGAAGAGACGTATGTCTTCACGATTGAACAAAACACAAGATGTAAGTTTACCATCTTAAAGATTGTTATATTACTATGGTTATTAAAGTTACTCTATGACAACAGGTTAAGAAGAAAGGTAAACTTACTTCTGAGAGAAAGGAGATGGTCAAGAATACGACTAAGGGAAATGCCGCCTACCTATTGGCACAATTGATCATATTGGATGTTCTTCATCTGCTCATAAGGTTAAGGTATCTATATGTTGGTGCATATACTGTGACAACAGCTTAATAGTTTGATTATTTAGTCTTTGGATATTTTGTATTGGGCTTAGCTTATTGGTTAGGGGGTTATTTAGTGTTATGGGCTTGGAGAATGGCCTAGCCCAGACCAAAGCCCATGTGCAAACCTTGTCCTATATAAACAAGGCTTGGCATAAGGGTTTAGGTTAGACACACTTAGAGACATTTGAGACATTAGGAAAAATCTATAGAGAGTGGCAAGGAGATTTCTAGTGGGTCTTGAATTGATTGTAAACTTCGTGTTGGATAATCAATAGAAGACCGGATTGAAAGTGTATCGTGTTCTTGATTCTGTTTCTACACGTTTTCTGTGAAATCTGATCTAGGGGATTCCGCACTCTAGGTTAGATCGACGATTCTGTTACGATCCGCACGGCTCACGGGACCTACAATTGGTAACAGAGTTGAAGAGTCGAAGAGTGCTATACAAATGCTGAACTGGAGTTTACTCAAAGTGCTAACGTTTTGAAGATTTGGTGATTGGATGCATCAGCTAAGGGGGAGTTTGTTGATGTCAGAAACTGTGTAGCTGACGCTATCCAAAGACCAAAAGACTGCAAGATGTTTGAAGACAAAGTTACACTATGAAGCTATTGTCAAGGGGGAGTTTGTTGGTGCATATTTGTGACAACAGCTTAGATTTGGTCTTTGGATATCTTGTAATTAGTAAAACGATAAACAGTTAGCGGGTTTAGCCTTGTAATAGTTAATTAAGAGTGATTGGGCCAAACCAAACCCACATAGGGGGATGGTAGGCAAAATGGGCCTAGCCCATGACCTAGCCCATATGCAAAGCTTTGTCCTATATAAACAAAGCTTAGCATTAGGGTTTAGGTTAATCTTCTAATCACCTTAATCATCTTGGAGAGAATTCGTGAAAGAGAAAGAGATTTGGAAAATTTGGAGATACTTGCTTAACCAAAGATTGCTAGTTCACTGATCTTCAACGATGAAGGTTTTGGAGATTGGAAGCATCAGCTAAGGGGGAGTTTGTTGCTGACAGAAGCAGTTAAAGCTGAAGCTATCCAAAGACCAAAAGACTGCAAGATGTTTGAAGACAAAGTTACACTATGAAGCTATTGTCAAGGGGGAGTTTGTTGGTGCATATTCTGTGACAACAACTTAATAGATTGTTTATTTAGTCTTTGGATATTTTGTATTGGGCTTAGCATTATTGGTTAGGAAGTTAATTAGTGTTATGGGCTTGGAGAATGGCCTGGCCCAGACCAAAGCCCATGTGCAAACCTTGTCCTATATAAACAAGGCTTGGCATAAGGGTTTAGGTTACACACTTGTTAGACATTTGAGAAATTTTTTGAGACATTGGGAGAAATCTATAGAGATTGGCTAGGAGATTTCTAGTGGGTCTTGAATTGATTGTAAACTTCGTGTTGGATAATCAATAGAAAACCGGATTGAAAGTGTATCGTGTTCTTGATTCTGTTTCTACTCGTTTTCTGTGAAATCTGATCTAGGGGATTCCGCACTCTAGGTTAGATCGACGATTCTGTTACGATCCGCACGGCTAACGGGACCTACAATTGGTATCAGAGCATTAGGCTCTTGATTTGCTTGGTTCAGAATCGTTTTCTGCAGAAAAATCAAAGTTTCGGGCGTTTTTGAAGGTTGTTCTTGAGTTCTGCTGCTGATTTCGGATAAAATTCAAGCATTTCGGATCATTACTGATCAAAATACTTGGATTTCGGACCAAAATGCAGTCATTTCGGATAAACAGCAATAATTTTGGACCATTTCGGATTAAAATTGTGACACCCCGTTGAAACGCTCTCACTCATACTAGCTTGTCAGTGGCCGCCTTAACTTTCGGGACGAAAGTTCTTAAAACTTGGGGATAATGTGACACTCTAGGTTTTCCCGAGCAAATATCTTGTAATTTCACTGTGTGTATATATGTATTTAATGAAAGTTGCGATTGTCTTGTTATGCTATGTGGTGTATGTATGTATAAATATAAGTATGTGTGTATAATAGGGAACCGAGACCGCAACGAACCCGACTCGAGACCACTCGGTCTCGAGTAAACAGTAACGGTTGGGCTGGATTGGGCCATACACCCCTCCGAGCCTACTCGGAACCATGGTAGGATGCACCACCCAAACCGAGTATAAAACCCATGCCCAAGCCAACCATCCCTCACTTTCCACCATTCTTCCACACTCACTCCCACACACACACTCCTTCACTCTCTCTTACTAAAACCCTAACAATCAAGCTTACCTCCTTCTCCCTCTCTCGGATTCAATCGGCAACAACAAGGAACCTCGGTCAAGCTCATCATCATCACTCGGACACTTCATTTTCTCACCTTCTTCCTTGACTCGGGACCTTTTTCATCAACCGGTTAGTGTTAATGTGTGTCAAGAGTTATGTGTGCTTAATGAATAAGAAACATGACTAGTTTAGAGGTCTTTTGCATGATTTTTGTATGATTAGTGAGTTTGGTGATGTGTGTGAACTCTTAAGAGTGTTTATGACCATCCGGATTAGGTTAAATGTTATAAAATAAATGTTTCTTTTGTTTCTTGCAAGATGATCTTGATATCTAGGTTATTTTGTTCATAGAATGCATGGTTATGTAGGTTGAACATGTTTGACAATATAGAAACCCTAAAGGATGAACCGTATGAATGTGATATAAATGTGATATGAGGATTTGAATTGTTGTGTTTGATCCATTTGATTAAGATTTTAGACAAGAAAACATGTTTGAGGAATTATATTGGTTAGTACATAGGAGCATGACCATGAAATTCTATTGGTTAGTACTCATTGCTGGCAGAAGGTTCTAGAAGGATTGCACATATGCTCGCATTATGGTTACGAGTCGAGACCGCAAGGTTGCGACTCGAGACCAAGGATCAACAATCCGAAACCCGGAATACTTTGTAAGAGGGACTTGAGATTAGTCCGGTTGCGACTCGAGACCAACACGTGACAACTCGAGACCGGCAAGGTCTCGACTTGAGACTTCCTGATCTCGACTCGAGACTGGGCTCGAGACCTTCGAGATTACGACTCATGCCAGCGTCACCCGAGACCATCCCTAGACAACTCGAGACTGAACTCGAGACTTCTAAGGTTCGGACTCCTGCTCACTCGACTCGGGACCGCCCAGCCGTAACCCGAGATCAATCGGTTGCGATTCGAGACCTCTCGGTCTCGACTCGAGACCACCTTGTCTCGAGTAGGGTACTTGTTTTCGTTATTGGGCCGCATCTAAATGTTTGGGCTGCGTGTTTTCCCTGTTACTGTTTATCTGGATTGAATGTTACTGATTGACTGTCCAAGTATTAAGGCAGGCCCAATACCCTTGTATGTTTTGTGTGCTATGTGTTAGATACGTGTACCATATACGTGATTACTTGTGTCCGAGCCTGACTTATACCGATAACCATATTAGGACTTGGTGACCAGCACACTTAACCGAGTAAACTAAACAGCCGAGCAACCCAAGGTGAGTTCACACACTAAAAGCATGCGTCCCAGGGAGGGACACGAACAAAATAAAGAATGTTTTCAAACTGATAACTTCCGGGGGAATATGCAAATGGTACTCTTGTACTACTACATCCGGGGGAGATACGTTTGGGTATTATTTATAAATCACAACTAGCAACACTAAACGAATCTCTATCATGTAAAGTCCCTGCTTATAGTACCGATTAATCGCCGGGGGCAAACGGGTTATTAGTTGATAGCGCTATTAGGTTTGACAACCTCACACCGTGACCGGGGGAGATTGGGCATGAACTAGTAGACCTTGCATCTTGGTCAATGACGATAGACATTGACCTGGGGAACCAAATCTTCTCGTCAATAGTTTCGGTAATTCAAGTTTAGTAGCTTTCATATGGGGTAGCTCCCCATGACGTGATTATAAATGCTTTACCTAATCAACCTACATTTTCTTTTGAAAAGCTAAAACTGGACATCTCGTGAACTCGCCAACATTTTTGTTGACACCCTACTGCATGCTTTGCAGGTAACCAGTGACTCAGGAGCTTGCAGCTTGGGGATATGTAGTGGTCGTCTTAACCCGTGTGTTGGGTTTTAAATAATCTTTAAACTATGCACCTTGTTTTGAAAACTGTTTGGTTTGTGCTTCCGCTGCTTACTTAAACTATTATTCGAATTGAAACGTTTAAAACTTTAAATTGTGATGTTTACTAACCAACGTGGTTGGTGAATATTTTTACCGTTGATCAATGCTCAGTATAATTGGTGGCTGGATCCTGGTCAGTCACGCCTTCAAGCGGTGGTACTCCGCATGTGGAATTTGGGGGTGTGACAGATTGGTATCAGAGCCATTGGTTATAGTGAACTTGGTTTTAAAAAGAAGAGTCTTTTTGAGAAAAACCAGACTATAACCCGTGACTCGTGACGACACTACACTCCAAGGGCAAGACTCAGCATATTAGACCTCATAGCTCGGACTTGTGTTTACTTGCTTGTTTATCTTATGTTGACTGCCCTACTATACATACTAGTGTGCCTAATTAGATAGATACACATCTCTCTTCTATCTCATTCTCGCTACATTACGACATCACACTCATACTGTGTTTTCTGGTTATGAAGACAATGAGTGGACGCGGAAGAGGAAACGTTAACATGACTCAGGCTCAGTTCACCAACTTGCTCAACACGGTGGCTGCAGCTTTCGCAGCTCACCCTGGAGGTAAACTCGTTACTTTAGGATGTTTAGATCCTACCCCCACATCGTCTTTTCACCTCTAAACCTATTTGCTTCGCTTCTCACAACAGGTCAGCCTGCGCCTGTGCAGCCACGTGTTTGTACTTTCAAAACCTTCATGGATGGCAAGCCTCTCCCTTTCAACGGTACTGAGGGTGCCATAGGCCTTCTGCACTGGATTGAAAAGGCCGAAGCTGTCTTTGCTGTCTGCGAGTGTCCACCTGCTAACTGGGTAAAGTTCGCGACTGGTACGCTCGAAGGAAACGCGCTTTCATGGTGGAAAGCACAGATTCAGATGCTTGGTCTGGAAACTGCAAATGCTACTGCATGGGAAGATTTCAAGGACATGATCAAAGAGGAGTACTGTCACAGGGATGACATCCACAAACTCGAGAACGAGTACTATGAGCTCAAGATGGTTGGATCAGAGATTGAGACCTACACCAAGCAGTCCAACGACTATGCTGCACTTTGCCCAAACATGTCCCGACCTATGTATCGAAGGATCGAATTGTACATCAAAGGTTTGGTCCCAGAAATCCGGAGCCATGTAACCTCAGCCAACCTCAATACCATATAGCCTGTGGTCCGTCTTGCTCACAAACTCACTAATCAGGCTGTGGAGGAGGGCAAGTTGCCCAAAAGGATCAGTGCTACTGCTGGAACGTCTAATGACAACAAACGAAAGTGGGATGGAAGCCAGGGTAAGGATGCTAACTCTACTCAGGCCCCGGCTCAGCAAAGGAAAACTGAAAATAACAAGGGCCCTCAGCAGCAGGGCGGCTACCAGGGCCATCTCCCCAAATGCAACAAGTGTAATCGACATCACAATGGGCCCTGTGCGAAGAACAAATGTCAGCGATGCAACAAGATGGGGCATGAGGCCAAGGATTGTAGGAGCCCTCATCCTGCAAGGCAGAACCAGCCGCAGCAACAACAGCACCATGGGAACGTCAAGGGTTGTTTCCAGTGCGGAGCCGAGGGGCACATCAAAAAGAATTGTCCCCAATTAAACCAGAACAACCACAACCAGGGTGCGGGAAATAACAACAACAACACCAACAATGCTGGGAATGGTGCAAGAGGAAGGGCTTTTGTGATTGGAGCTGGAGAAGCAAGGAATGACCCCAACGTTGTAGCGGGTAAGTTCCTACTTAATGATCGTTATGTTTCCGTATTGTTTGATTCTGGAGCAGATGCTAGTTATGTATCCCTACGTATTAGTAAGAAGCTTAAGTCCACTCTTACGCCATTAAGCTCTAAGCACATCGTTAAATTAGCTAATGGTAGAAACCTCGAGGCCTCACACGTTATTCGAAACTGCAAATTAGAATTGTCTGGTCAGACCTTCCGTATCGATCTCTTCCCCATCATTCTCGGAAGCTTTGACGTCGTCACTGGTATGGATTGGTTATCCAAGCATCGAGCTGAAATCATCTGCCAAGAGAAAGCTGTTCATATTCCCCGTCCTCCTGGCAAACCCCTTATCATCCAAGGCGACAAAAGCGGAGAAGTCACAGGCATCATTTCATTCTTAAAAGCCCAGAAGTGTTTACGAAAGGGGCACACCGCTATCTTAGCACTTGTCGCCGACACGCAGAAAAAGGAAAATAGGATTGAAGATTTTCCAGTAGTGCGTGACTATCCCGAGGTATTCCCCGAAGAATTACCAGGACTCCCTCCTCATCGTTAGGTCCAATTTTAGATCGAGCTAACTCGCGGAGCGACACCTATAGCTCGTGCACCTTATCGGCTGGCTCCCGCAGAACTAAAGGAACTTTCTACTCAACTACAAGAACTTTTGGATAAAGGCTTTATCCGTCCTAGCTCATCACCCTGGGGAGCCCCAGTGCTCTTTGTCAAAAAGAAGGATGGCACATTCCGAATGTGCATTGATTACCGCGAACTGAACAAGGTTACCATCAAGAATCGTTACCCACTTCCCCGTATCGACGATCTGTTCGACCAGCTGCAAGGGTCGAGCTACTATTCCAAGATCGATCTCCGATCGGGCTATCACCAGCTGAGAGTCCGCGATGAGGACATCTCTAAGACTGCTTTCAGAACCCGCTATGGTCACTACGAATTCCTTGTCATGCCTTTCGGAATGACCAACGCACCGGCGATTTTCATGTATCTCATGAACCGAGTGTGCAAACCCTACCTCGACAAGTTCGTAATTGTGTTTATCGACGACATCTTAATCTACTCGAAGAGTCAAGAGGAGAATGAACACCACCTGCGTCTTATTCTCGAACTCCTTCGCAATGAGCAACTGTACGCCAAATTCTCGAAGTGTGATTTCTGGCTTAGAGAAGTCCATTTCCTTGGGCACATAGTCAATCAGGATGGGATTCATGTCGACCCCGCTAAGATCGAGTCCATTAAGAATTGGCCCATACCTAAGACTCTGACCGAAGTTCGCCAATTCTTGGGATTGGCAGGATACTATCGAAGGTTTATCAAGGGATTTTCTAAGATCGCCCAACCACTTACGACCCTCACTCAGAAGGGTGTTGCTTACAAATGGAGTGATGCTCAGGAATCTGCCTTCCAGGAGCTAAAGAAGAACCTTTGTAGTGCTCCTATTCTTTCCTTACCTGAAGGTACCGACGACTTTGTTGTTTACTGCGACGCTTCTATTCAAGGGCTTGGCTGCGTGCTGATGCAACGCGAGAAGGTTATTGCTTACGCTTCGCGACAACTCAAGATCCACGAACGGAACTACACAACACACGATTTAGAATTCGGAGCTGTGGTTTTCGCGCTCAAAATTTGGAGACATTATTTATACGGTACTAAGTGTACGATTTACACTGATCACAAAAGTCTCCAACACATAATGGAACAAAAGGAGTTGAATATGCGGCAACGCCGATGGGTCGAATTACTAAATGACTACGAGTGTGCGATTAAATACCATCCAGGCAAGGCTAATGTGGTAGCCGATGCCCTCAGCAGAAAGGAGACCAAACCCAAGCGTGTTCGTGCCTTACAGCTCACTGTCCACTCGAACCTCCCAAATCAGATCCGAAATGCCCAGGTTGAAGCATTGAAAGCTGAGAACATCAGGGCTGAGTCCCTACGAGGATCGAGACAGCGATTGGAACAAAAAGAAGACGGTGCTTACTACGTAGCCGGGCGCATATGGGTTCCGCTTTATGGAAATTTCCGCGAGCTCATGATGGACGAAGCCCATAAGTCCCGATATTCAGTACATCCGGGTTCGGATAAGATGTACCACGACTTAAGGACTACATATTGGTGGCCTGGCATGAAAGCCCACATAGCAACCTATGTCAGAAAATGTTTGACTTGTGCAAGAGTCAAGGCTGAGTATCAGAAACCATCATGCCTACGCCAACAGCCAGAAATCCCGCAATGGAAATGGGAGCAAATTTCCATGGACTTTGTTACTGGCCTGCCTAGGTCTCAACGCGGGAATGACACCATCTGGGTGATAGTGGATCGATTAACTAAATCTGCCCACTTTTTGGCCATTAAAGAAACAGACAAGTTCTCTACCCTAGCAGAGGTATACTTAAAGGAAGTGGTTTCGAAACACGGGGTGCCGACCTCTATTATTTCCGATCGAGACGTGCATTTTACTTCTGAGTTGTGGCAAGCTATGCACAGATCCTTTGGCTCACGTTTAGACATGAGCACCGCTTATCACCCACAAACGGATGGGCAATCTGAACGCACCATCCAAACCCTCGAAGACATGCTTAGGGCATGTGTGATCGATTTTGGAAAGAATTGGGAGAAGCACCTACCTTTAGTGGAATTCTCCTACAACAACAGCTACCACACCAGCATTCAGGCAGCACCCTTTGAGGCATTGTACGGTCGTAAATGCCGATCGCCCCTCTGCTGGGCGGAGGTTGGTGACAGCCAGATCACAGGTCCAGAACTTGTGGTAGACACTACGGAAAAGATTGCCCAGATTAGGCTACGCATGGCGGCAGCTCGTGACCGTCAGAAGAGTTACGCTGATAAGGATAGGAAACCGCTAGAGTTCCAGGTTGGTGACCGAGCTCTACTCAAAGTCTCACCCTGGAAGGGTGTGGTTCGTTTTGGAAAACGGGGCAAGCTTAATCCGCGATACGTCGGGCCATTCGAAATTACCAAAAAGATCGGTAAGGTCGCTTACAGATTGAATCTGCCTGAAGAACTGAACGCTGTGCAAAACGTCTTTCACGTGTCTAATCTGAAGAAGTGTCTGTCAGATGAAACACTCATCATTCCTTTCAAGGAACTCACTATTGACGAACAGCTCCACTTTACTGAGGAACCGATTGAGATCACGGATTGAGAGATCAAAACCCTCAAACGTAGCCAGATACCTCTCGTACGAGTTCGTTGGAACTCGCGACGTGGCCTAGAGTTTACCTGGGAGCGGGAAGACCAGATGAAGCACAAGTATCCCCAGCTGTTCCCTAATGAAACCCCCAGCACTGAAGCTACAACCGAATTTCGGGACGAAATTCCAAACTAACGGGGGAATGATGTGACACCCCGTTGAAACGCTCTCACTCATACTAGCTTGTCAGTGGCCACCTTAACTTTCGGGACGAAAGTTCTTAAAACTTGGGGATAATGTGACACTCTAGGTTTTCCCGAGCAAATATCTTGTAATTTCACTGTGTGTATATATGTATTTAATGAAAGTTGCGATTATCTTGTTATGCTATGTGGTGTATGTATGTATAAATATAAGTATGTGTGTATAATAGGGAACCGAGACCGCAACGAACCCGACTCGAGACCACTCGGTCTCGAGTAAACAGTAACGGTTGGGCCGGATTGGGCCATACACCCCTCCGAGCCTACTCGGAACCATGGTAGGATGCACCACCCAAACCGAGTATAAAACCCATGCCCAAGCCAACCATCCCTCACTTTCCACCATTCTTCCACACTCACT
Organism: Helianthus tuberosus; assembly: GCA_030545235.1. NCBI lineage: Eukaryota > Viridiplantae > Streptophyta > Magnoliopsida > Asterales > Asteraceae > Helianthus > Helianthus tuberosus. The sequence continues at coordinate 68,143,779 of CM060402.1, read as the reverse complement.
CCCACACACACACTCCTTCACTCTCTCTTACTAAAACCCTAACAATCAAGCTTACCTCCTTCTCCCTCTCTCGGATTCAATCGGCAACAACAAGGAACCTCGGTCAAGCTCATCATCATCACTCGGACACTTCATTTTCTCACCTTCTTCCTTGACTCGGGACCTTTTTCATCAACTGATTAGTGTTAATGTGTGTCAAGAGTTATGTGTGCTTAATGAATAAGAAACATGACTAGTTTAGAGGTCTTTTGCATGATTTTTGTATGATTAGTGAGTTTGGTGATGTGTGTGAACTCTTATATGATAATGTTCGCTAATATGTTCAAATGGCAAAAGAATGATAGTTTAAGAGTGTTTATGACCATCCGGATTAGGTTAAATGTTATAAAATAAATGTTTCTTTTGTTTCTTGCAAGATGATCTTGATATCTAGGTTATTTTGTTCATAGAATGCATGGTTATGTAGGTTGAACATGTTTGACAATATAGAAACCCTAAAGGATGAACCGTATGAATGTGATATAAATGTGATATGAGGATTTGAATTGTTGTGTTTGATCCATTTGATTAAGATTTTAGACAAGAAAACATGTTTGAGGAATTATATTGGTTAGTACATAGGAGCATGACCATGAAATTCTATTGGTTAGTACTCATTGCTGGCAGAAGGTTCTAGAAGGATTGCACATATGCTCGCATTATGGTTACGAGTCGAGACCGCAAGGTTGCGACTCGAGACCAAGGATCAACAATCCGAAACCCGGAATACTTCATAAGAGGGACTCGAGATTAGTCCGGTTGCGACTCGAGACCAACACGTGACAACTCGAGACCGGCAAGGTCTCGACTTGAGACTTCCTGATCTCGACTCGAGACTGGGCTCGAGACCTTCGAGATTACGACTCATGCCAGCGTCACCCGAGACCATCCCTAGACAACTCGAGACTGAACTCGAGACTTCTAAGGTTCGGACTCCTGCTCACTCGACTCGAGACCGCCCAGCCGTAACCCGAGATCAATCGGTTGCGACTCGAGACCTCTCGGTCTCGACTCGAGACCACCTTGTCTCGAGTAGGGTACTTGTTTTCGTTATTGGGCCGCATCTAAACGTTTGGGCTGCGTGTTTTCCCTGTTACTGTTTATCTGGATTGAATGTTACTGATTGACTGTCCAAGTATTAAGGCAGGCCCAATACCCTTGTATGTTTTGTGTGCTATGTGTTAGATACGTGTACCATATACGTGATTACTTGTGTCCGAGCCTGACTTATACCGATAACCATATTAGGACTTGGTGACCAGCACACTTAACCGAGTAAACTAAACTGCCGAGCAACCCAAGGTGAGTTCACACACTAAAAGCATGTGTCCCAGTGAGGGACACGAACAAAATAAAGAATGTTTTCAAACTGATAACTTCTGGGGGAATATGCAAAGGGTACTCTTGTACTACTACATCCGGGGGAGATACGTTTGGGTATTATTTATAAATCACAACTAGCAACACTAAACGAATCTCTATCATGTAAAGTCCCTGCTTATAGTACCGATTAATCGCCGGGGGCGAACGGGTTATTAGTTGATAGCGCTATTAGGTTTGACAACCTCACACCGTGACCGGGGGAGATCGGGCGTGAACTAGTAGACCTTGCATCTTGGTCAATGACGATAGACATTGACCTGGGGCACCAAATCTTCTCGTCAATAGTTTCGGTAATTCAAGTTTAGTAGCTATCATATGGGGTAGCTCCCCATGACGTGATTATAAATGCTTTACCTAATCAACCTACATTTTCTTTTGAAAAGCTAAAACTGGACATCTCGTGAACTCGCCAACATTTTTGTTGACACCCTACTGCATGCTTTGCAGGTAACCAGTGACTCAGGAGCTTGCAGCTTGGGGATATGTAGTGGTCGTCTTAACCCGTGTGTTGGGTTTTAAATAATCTTTAAACTATGCACCTTGTTTTGAAAACTGTTTGGTTTGTGCTTCCGCTGCTTACTTAAACTATTATTCGAATTGAAACGTTTAAAACTTTAAACTGTGATGTTTACTAACCAACGTGGTTGGTGAATATTTTTACCGTTGATCAATGCTCAGTATAATTGGTGGCTGGATCCTGGTCAGTCACGCCTCCAAGCGGTGGTACTCCGCATGTGGAATTTGGGGGTGTGACAAAAATAGTGCATTTCGGATTAAAATTGTTGCATTTCGGACCAGATAAGCTTGCATTTCGGATCAAAAAGTAGGATTTCGGACCATTTCTGATTAAAAGGGGTTCATTTCGGATCAAAGGTGTTTGATTTCGGATCAGATAGTATCATTTCGGACCAGACTAGTTTATTTCGGACTAGGAGGTGTTCATTTCGGAAAATCACAGCCATTTCGGACAATTTCGGATCATTTCGGAAGAGGTGGAATTTTTCTTGGCTCGCGTAAGAAAAATTTCACTGATTCGTGTTTTGAAAATTATCCATAACTCGTCACAGGAAACCGTTTGAACCGTTTGATTCCTTGGATTTTTAGGGCAAAAAAAAAACTCTGGAAAATCCTGAAATAGTTTTAACGTCATATATTATTGGAATCGTAATTTCGAGACGAATCTAACGGTATAATTTGATAAAAACAGTTTTCAGAAAATTTTGTACCGTTTTATCAGTTCGCTTACGGTAAAAGCTTGAAAAGGACCAGTAGAGAAGTTAGATTTGGATTTTGACACAGGTTACCAAAATTCATTTAAACTTTTACGCTGCGTGATGGCTAAGATGGATAATGGAAGTGAGGTTGTTAAGAACTGGCCAAAGCTTATAAATTTCAAAGAATATGCTGACTGGAAAAAGAAGGTTGAGGCATATGTTCAGAGTAAGGATACGAGAATGTGGAGCTGTATGATTAATGGATACGTTGCTCCCACACGTCGTGTTGAAGGAAGGGTAAAAATAATTTCTTATGAGAAGATGGATGAATATGAGAAACAGTTGGTTGATGCTGAGAAGAAAGCTTTCGCAACAATAAAGATGTCCTTGCCTGAGAGTGTTAAACATACTTTCAAGAACTATGGGAATTCTAGAGATCTGTGGGAAGCTTTAGAAAAACGTTATCAGAGTTCATCAAGCCAGAGTGTAGGAGATCGTGCTTTAGGTAAAGAAGCAGATGCTGTGAAAGAAGAGAATAAGGAGAATGATGAGATGAAACATGCAGAGGTATCAAAGAGCTTGAAGGATGTGAACGGACTTACAGCAGAGGTAAAGGTATCATCAGAATCTGTAAGTCATACATGTCTTAATTGCACTGAACTACAGGGTAAAGTTGACAGACTATCGGAGCAGAACAAAATTTTGTTAGCCGATGTGGAAAACCGAAAAGAGTTAAATGTTCTTTTGATTAAAAGAGAGTCAAATTCTTTAGAAAAACTCAAATCAAATGAACAAGAAATTAGCAGTTTAACAAGCAAAGTTAATGAACAATTACAGATCATTGATTTGGCTCGTGAAACTCTGAAAGAAAAGACTAACGAACTTTCAGAAAAGTGCACAGAATTGGCTGATGCACAAGCCAAAATTGTAGAACTTCAGGGGAAGTTACACAATTTTGAAAATTCTTCGTTAGTCAGGACTCATATTCAAAAAGGTTTAAAAAGAAGTAATGATAAAACAGGGGTGGGGTTTACTAAAGCTTCATCTTCGGGAAATCAAGACTACTCATTTTTACCAATTGAAGATGAGCTAACTAATTTTGTAACCACTGCACAAGTAGTAGTGGATCCGATAGCTGTGGACTTGCCAAATAGTCCAGTTTCTTTGAAAGAATCTGTAGGGTCTAACAGTACACCTCATAAAGTGGATGAGGATACTGAAGACAAAAAGGCCAAAACATTTAAAAAGGGATCAAACAAAAAGAAAACTTATAAGAAAAGATCATGTTTTAGATGTCACAACAAAGGACATGTGTCGAGTTGTTGTCCTTTGAAGAAAGGTAAACAAAAAGTTGATGAGGTTAAGGATGGGAATCAGGTTGGGTCAAGTAATAATGAAAAATCAAGTTGTCAGACAAAGAAACCTGCAATTCATTCTAAACCTTCAACTTCGAGAAGATTTGATAGACCAAGAAGTATTTCTCCACAATTTAGTCATTATAATGGTAAATCAAATCGATTTCAAAGTCAAAGTAGAAATTTTGGATATAAAAATCGATACCAGAATTCTGGTAATCGAAATTTTCAAAGAAGAAACGAATATAGGAGTTTTTGTAACTCAAATGTTCAACAACATCCAAAATTTTTTCAAAATTCATGGTATAATAATGGGAGAAGAAGGTATCACGATCATAATTTCCAAAGGTCAGAAAATTCGAGAGGTTCTTGGAACTCTCGCAATCAAAGACCTAGTGGAAATTATCAATCTTGTTCAACAATGGGGAAGCAATCCAAGACTCTAGTGAGGAGTGATGGATATTGGATGGATGTTCCTGTAATGGATGAATTTGGAAAACCCAAGACTATCAGGGCTTGGGTTCTCAAATCTAACTAAGTTGTTGAGTGAATGCAGGATGACCAAGAAGGACTGTTGATGTGTTCGACAGTGGTTATTCTTGTAAAGCATCTGAGGTGGATAGTAGGTTAACATGGGTAATGAACTATTTGCTTCTGTGATTGTTCTGGTAATTCTAGACTTTAAACATGAAAAACTATTGTCAGATTTAAAGTGGGGAGTCTGTTTGTGTTTAAATTTGTGTTTTTAAAACGTACTCCATAAAAACAAAAATTTAGGGGAGAAATCACCCTAAGATAAAAAGAGTTTAGATAGTGCGTGTGTTTAGGGGGAGTAAGTTATAAAATTTTAAAAATGCAAAAACATAAAAAAAATAGAAAATCAAAAATGAGTTTTCACTGTGTGAAAAAGAAGAAATGATAGTACATCAGCAAGTTAGACTGTCACACTCAAACTGAATTAATATGCTTAAGTGTGATAGTAGCTTCATCATATGATATACCAGTAGGCAAAAGCATGAAATAATCAACTTACCAATGTGATATAAACCTAAATAAACTGAGTATGAGTGGGGAACACATCAGTGGTGTATGGTTTAATGACCTTAAATCTTGTGTTGATAGATTGCCAAAATCTGAAGTTTTGGGTCTTTATACTGTTATTTCATCTGGGGATATCAGGGGTGTCCTTCTGCTGCATCCAGATACATGCTGACCTAGACACACCCAGGATATCTTAAAAGAGCTAAAAATGCCAAAACCCTGAAAATGAAGAAGCTCTCATAGAGAGTCATTCAAAAAGTGCAAAATGCATAAATCGTACCAAAAATGGTATTTGTCTTAGCCCTCGTTAGATATTTTGGTCTCTCTGCTGTACGGAAGTACTGACCTGTTCACCAATTATCTAAACGTTGAAAAACAAAATGGATGAATTCAGTATACTCACCTACTACGATGAATCTTTGTGCATACCTTGATCGCGGGGGTATATCCTGAAGTGGGACACACTAGTATGTCAGAATTAATATTACCTTAACGTATCATACGGTAATGGTACTTGAAATGTTCATGTATTTAGTTAAGTGGACAAACATACTGGTAATCGTCTTGAACTGCTTTTCACGAAAATTAAATAAAGAATTATCTAATAGTGTGAAAACAGTTTGATTTTGCTGATATGATCTTCTTGCACATGATTCTCACAAAAAGAAGTATTGTAAATATTTTTTGAGTTTAGTTTAGTTTGTTTAGTTGTTTTGAAAAATATCGAAAATACCAAAAATATTTCCTTTTAAAAGATCTCCCATTTTGAACTGACAGGTAGTTGTTTTTGCAAACTAAGATAAAATATTGGTTTATCTTTAAATGTGAAAAAGACTAATGGTTTTTCGAGATACTTGCTTGTGTTGCTAAACAGATTGATGCAGTTATCAAAATGAAGTGCAGAATACAAGTAAAGTGCAGATTGAGAGTGAAGTGAAGAATGTGTTAAGATGCATGGTAGGATCCTTCTACTACATTGCAGAAAGAGAAAGAGATTTGGAAAATTTGGAGATACTTGCTTAACCAAAGATTGCTAGTTCACTGATCTTCAACGATGAAGGTTTTGGAGATTGGAAGCATCAGCTAAGGGGGAGTTTGTTGCTGACAGAAGTTGTTAAAGCTGAAGCTATCCAAAGACCAAAAGACTGCAAGATGTTTGAAGACAAAGTTACACTATGAAGCTATTGTCAAGGGGGAGTTTGTTGGTGCATATTCTGTGACAACAGCTTAATAGATTGTTTATTTAGTCTTTGGATATTTTGTATTGGGCTTAGCATTATTGGTTAGGAAGTTAATTAGTGTTATGGGCTTGGAGAATGGCCTGGCCCAGACCAAAGCCCATGTGCAAACCTTGTCCTATATAAACAAGGCTTGGCATAAGGGTTTAGGTTACACACTTGTTAGACATTTGAGACATTTTTTGAGACATTGGGAGAAATCTATAGAGAGTGGCTAGGAGATTTCTAGTGGGTCTTGAATTGATTGTAAACTTCGTGTTGGATAATCAATAGAAGACCGGATTGAAAGTGTATCGTGTTCTTGATTCTGTTTCTACTCGTTTTCTGTGAAATCCGATCTAGGGGATTCCGCACTCTAGGTTAGATCGACGATTCTGTTACGATCCGCACGGCTAACGGGACCTACACTATACTTGCCACTTAATTAGTATATGTTATATAAACTGTTTTTTTGGCGCATATATTCAACATTCCTTTAATTCACATGTATATGTTTACTTTTTCATCAAGGGGAAGAGAGCCGGCAATGTTCACAAAAAGCTTAAACGTAGAAATAAGAATACAAAGACTGCAAAAAACTTTCTGGACATCTTCTCGACCCTGAGTTCTTTCATTTTGTTCACAAAGGAGACTATAGGCTGGTATACCATTTTTTATAACAAACTAATGATTTATGTTTATTTGTCTGATTATTTTTTTTTCCACACAATACATGTAGCGTCTTCCTGCTGAATTTGCCAAACAAGCAGGTCTTTCTATTGATCTTCATCTCTTGAAAGTTCAAAACATGGTTGGATTTGTGGATGTTTATGATGTGAAGACGGAGTTAAATGAATGCAAGCCACGTTACGCATTGGATGGTTGGTGTAAGTTCATGACTGAGAATAACTTGAGGTTTGGTGATATGTTGCACTTCACATACATGTCTTCGCAGCAGAAGATATTATTAAATGACGTTACTTCAGTTTAACAACGACCTTTAAGTATGTTCTGATATCAGATATTATAACTATGAATTTTTTGATGGTGATGTTGCATGGTCTTTTTTTTTTTGAACTTATTAACTTGATGTTTTGTTTATATGTATGGCTAACATGATAAAACACTGTTATTAGCAGTTTATGTTTTATATATAGATGATATCATGCTTCTTTTTGCTAATAATAACTGCAATTAGTAGAAACTTGGTTTATTAATTGCAAATGTGACATTCTTCTGCATTTATGGGTTTATGAATTCAAAATAATGGATGGATATATATGACTGTATTTGGCATGATGATGTTGTGTTTCATGTTGTAAAAACCAGGGAATTGTTAGATAATAGATTGCTTTGCTCGATTAGATTGGGTGTTAAATTATAGTTCTTTAAGTCATTGTTTCTTTTTCTTGAATTCTATGTAATTTTGTAAAGAAGTACAATAACAAATAGTGGTTTGAACATCTGTTTGACTTTTGGTCAACAGTTGATGGAAACCCATGTTAGGTTAAACAGTGTTTTGAAGAGGAAAACAGTGTGAGAAGATAGTAGATCTGGTTAAGTTAAACATTTGTTCAGGCTTAAACAGATGTTTGGCCTTAAACAGATGTTTGGCCTTCTATATCAGATGTTTGGACTTAAACAGATGTTTGTCCTTAAACAGATGTTTGGCCATAAACAGGTGTTTGACCTTAAGTAGATGTTTTGCCTTATATAAATGTTTAGCCTTCTATATCAGATATTTGGACTTAAACAGATGTTTGACCTTAAATAGATGTTTGGCCTTAAACCAAACATCTGTTTAAGGTCAACATCTGTTTGACTATTGGTCAACATCTGTTTGACTTTTGGTCAACATCTGTTTGAATTTTGGTCAACATCTCATTTAGTATTCAACAGAACTTTTAATAACTCAACATCTGTTTAATTCGTTGTTTCGTTTTCTTGAATTATATGTAATTTTGTAAAGAAGTACAAGAAAAAACATTTTTACAAAATCCCGAATCACCCGATCATGTAAGTGCATTGAAGTAAAAGTGGAAATGATGTTATTTATGTGGTCCTGTTATGCTTTTGTTTGACCTCTAATATGGGTTCATGATCTAATCCGGTGATGTGAAGACATTGTTGTTGAATTCAATGAGATGCTTGATGTAATGAGGTCGTATTAATAACAAATAATAATTAATATAACTAAGTTTCCCGAGCCCTGGAAGCAATGCCAGGTAATAACCTAGCTAATTATATAAATAACTTAAATAGCTATCCATTTATTTAAAAAAAAAACTTTAACACCAAAGATTAAAAAAACTAATTTTCTTTATCTACTCCATCTTTTTCCTTATGTACATTCACCACACCACCATCACAACCTCCTTGCACCACTACTACTATAGGTTTCCAACATAACCACCACCGCCATGAAAACCTTCTTCCACTACCACGACCTTCTTTCACCACGGCCACCTATTTCCACAATAACCACCACAATTGCAACTGCATCATCACCACCCATCCACCAACCACCACATTATCCACCACCAAATCCAAACACATCAACTTCGCAACATTTCAGATCTACATTTCAACCACATAAATCCAAAACATCACTTATGAATCTTTCCTTTAAGTTTAACACCCAAAACCCTATCCATCTTTGCCAAAACCACCTGATTCAGAACCGCCACTCAGTCAATCACCGGTGGCTGCCCCGCCTCGTCGATGTTACACCCCAACCGATGGCGGAAACATCGGGGCGTGGCATTGAGCGAAACAGATTGTCCAAGAGAATCCATAACAACTATTAATGATGATATATTTAACGTTAATGTCCCATACCACTAACATATAAAGCAAAACAGTCATTACAGATAATAGTCTCAAAAACAAATAAACTGTTCTGAAAACTCAGATTTCTTATTTGGTGGGTTTCTAGACCTCTTACTCAATTCGTCACAGCACACATAGCATCCTATCAACCTGTCACATACGTTAAAATAAAGTCAATACATAAAATGTAAAGGTGAGTACACAAGTTTGAGTAGCATATAGTATAGCGAAAGCGTTTACGCATAACCAGCATGTAACACGTAGAAATAAGAATCAAGTAAGCTATCGACAATGACGTATGCAACCGACATGACTGCGAGTTGTAGAATGGGCAACACATTTTCACCACTGTGAACATGTGAAGTAAGGCCCTTAAAAACCCCTGTCCACGACAGGTGCTGAGTCCAAACTATAGTACTATTGTTGCTAAGGTGTCAGGCAAACAATCATTGTGTAAACATAACATACAAGCATTCACCGAGTCACGTATTGTCACGGCCCCCGACCCACCCTGGACGGAATCGGAAGCCGCGAACAGCCCAGTGGTACCGGTGATTATTTTTATAAAATAAAATATTACAGCGGAAATTTCATCAGGACCGTGAGTTAAGAAAAATATCAGAGTTTAGAAACACCGGATTTTATTTATTAAATAGATGGGATAAACCCATGTTTTACAAAGGTAGCTTTAATAAGATAAATTATAAAACAATATTTCTTAATTTGATTTAATTAATAAAATAAGCCACTTCTTGAAGCCTTTCAGTGCCGTATCCAACTCTTACTCCAATTTACTGTAATTACCTGAAACATCTTTGAAAAAGGTTTTGTCAGCGGAAATACTGAGTGAGTTCATTCCATTTTTATAAAATATATTGTTATACCTTACAGCATTAACATTTTTATATTTATTTATATTTACCCAACTCAATCAGTATTTGTCATATGGTGGCAGTTCCGATGTGACAATAGTCATATCACTGTTTGGCTCACTTTCGTCTAATAGTGAATTTATCAAATAATTCTATTTTACTATTATTCAATTTATCTGTCACTAGGCGATTCCTGTGACGGTGATCATATCACTGTTGATCATTCTTTCAACTAGTAACTCTGGTCATATTACTGTTGATCATTCTTTCAACTAGTGATTCTAGTCATAACACTGTTGATCATTCTCTCAACTAGTGCCTTTAAATATATCACTGTTGATCATTCTCTCAACTAGTGACTCTGGACTTATTTGTGTCCCGTGACATTACTTTGTCAAATATATTACTTATGGCACAAAACCAATTAATCCAGAAAATGACATATATCATTTTATGTCAAACTATTATAACTTATCAAATATAATATGTTAATTAAATAATTGTAATATCATTATTTAATATATTAATGTGACTAAGACTAAAAATATAATCTTAGTACAGTAGAATACATTATACTTGACTATTTTATTATGGTATACACCATTTAGATTTATTTCAAACATACATTAAATTTATTAACGATTTAATGTTAAAATAATATTAGTTATAGGCTATGGCTACTGGGCATAATTCTCACTGTGATTGTGGTCATGCTACTATTGATTAACTTTCTTGCTAATAGTAACGAGGATCAAATAATGTATAAAACCTTCCATACCGGCAGTTATTATAGAATATAAAAACTTAATCACTGTAAGTATAACTGATAAACATTTAGGATTTTTTTGGAAAACATTTGTAAATATAATTGTATCACAAAAAGGTGATAAAAACTGTGAGAAAAGAGAATGGACTCACAACCGGTGAGAAAAGAGAAATGAACTCACATTGCAGATTTGATTTGAGCAGAGCCTAGCCTACTGATTAGCCTTTTTAACCCTAAATTAATAACAGGCACACAATTCTGGGTTAGTAATCAATACAACATTTACGATAACTCACGAGATCAACCCTCACAACGAATGACAAAGTGCGATACTTAAACATCCATCGAATTAACGACGAATGAGAAAGCATAAACCCTAATATGGGCAGCACTTAAACATCCATTGGATAGTTTAATCGATCGGACATTGAATCGTATCAGCGATCGAGTTATTACCCTGCATTGCGGCGATGATTAGTGATCCGTGTGTGTTGTGATAGTGTTTTTGCTATAACTCAGCGTATATTACGAATTTCTTCGTCGTTCAAGCGCCCAGAATCAAGTCCCAGACTCTGCTATTTATACCCAAAATTTTACATTGCTTGCGCACCGTAAGCCTCAACCCTTACGGTGCGCAAGGGACTCAAAGTGGCCATATGCTTGCCATGTGTGTTTGGAGTGCAGGTGAGTCGACGGTTTCTCGAATTTTGTTTTAGACAGAGAGATATAAAGATAATCGTTGAGTAGGGAATGCCCTCCCTGAGTTTTAGGGGCCCTGATCCTGATTCTGATTGTTCTGAAATTTGTAGGGTTTGTGTAGAATCACTTGGGTGTCTCAATTAGGGTTTCCTATTGAATAAAATAATAAAATAAATAGGACTTTTAATGAGGATTGTTACACGTATAACATGCGAGAGTGGTTAGCGTTCATAAAAGAGTTTGCGTTGTGTGATGTTGTGTTTTGATATAGAAACGTATGTAGCACCCAAAAGTGCGTTAAGCGAAAAAGGTTTCGAGTATACTCACAGTTTATGTTTAACAAATAAACACAACCTTGAATTGGATTGAAGGGAGCGCGTTGGAGTTAGCCTGAGCATAGAATAGTAGCATAAGCGTTGAACAGTGCGTAAACAGTGTGTCGGATGAGTTCAGTGTCGAATGGTGAGTCGAACGGGTGAATCCCCATTCGATCGAATGGTCATCCGGACAGATGGTCATCCGAGCGGATGACCATTCGAATGGATGGGCATTCGAATGAGTATGGATGTTTGTAAATTGTTTTGAAACTTTTGAAGTTTTCGTTGTAGTATGTAAACAAGTCATCCAGTCGGATGGTCATCCGGATGGATGGCTATTCGATTGAGAGTTTGGTAGTTTGAAGTTTTATCAAATCGTTTAAGTATTGAAAGTTATAAGGGGGCGGCCATTTGGTCGGATGATCATTCGATCGGATGGTCAGCCGATCGGATGATCATTCGACTGAGTGATCTGTTACTTTGGAAACTTTGTAAAATTCTTCTAAGTTGAAAAGTTTGAAGTTTTGGCAGGGATGGCGTGACGACGTGTCAAACAACGAAAACTACACCAAGTCCAGCTCACTCGATCAAATGGGAATCACCCCATTCGATCGGACTAACTGTTCTTGCTGGAGCTTCATGTTCAACCCGTAAATCGGTCATCTCTTCGGTGTAAATCCGTTCTCAGACCGATTCTCAACTAGAGAATGAGTAAAGAGCCTGAATGAGTCTAGATTCCATTGGTTTTGAGTAGAATTTGAAGTAAAGTTGAAGAAAAGTAGAAATAAGTTGAAAAATGTTTAGATCTTGTTAAGATTTGTGTTGAATAGTGTGGAATTCTTTTAGATCTGAACCATTCTTGATGAGATGACATCATACAACCGATTGCATAAGCAACTGAGGTGATGTCACCTTCAAGGGGTCCAAATCAGGTGATTTCATGAAGAAAACCAGTGATTTTGATGGAGAAGATGTTGGAGAAGTGTGTAGTGATGATGGAAGTACAAGATTTAGGGAGAAATACTTACGAAATAGCCTTGAATCGAGAGAAAAGTGCCTGAGAATGATCTGGGAGCGAGTTGGTTTAATGGAGTTGTCACATCAGTGAACAGTGGCGTGTACGTGCACAATTTATAGGCTGCGAGAAAGATTAAGGCAGTGGAGGGGAGTGTCGAATGGGTGTCCAGTCGGATGGCCATCCAATCGGATGGTCATCCGAACGGATGTCCATTCGGACAACCGTGTGATGCGAGTTAGTTTTCCAACTTTTGTTTCGTTTTAAGCGTTGCGTTGCGTTTAGGCGAGTTGCGAGTAAGCGTTGTGATGAGATAACCACATAACATTAAACAAGTAATCACACAATTAACACACATAACATATAAATGCATAAAAGTAAATCTGCGTTTCGATTTTGCGTTGAGAGTGCGTTGAGTATAAACATGCGATGTAATATGCGATAGAATGCATGTAAATAGTATACGTTTTGATTAAGCGTTATGAATGCGTTGTAAAACATAGTATGAAAACATCGTTTAACCCATTGCGATAATCGAAATCCCGAGAGCACAAGTCAATCAAGCAATAAATGACAGATCTAAGTAATGACCCGGAAAGTCGAGTTGTTACAGTCGAGCTCCTGGCATACACCGTTGTCGTGTTTGAATCAAGTCCTCTGCCGCTGGAGCCTTATTGTTCATTTTAAATCATCATGTTCCTTCACTATATGAATGTTTCAAATGGTTTTCAACATTCAGGAGAGAGTGGGAGGTTAAGAGAGAGAGGGGGGAGGTTAAGAGAGAGAGGGGACAAAGTTATTGTAGAGAGAGATAACATAGAGTATGTTATGTAATAACTAGAACCTATTAGCAATGTATAGAAAAGAATAGGAGAATGGGAGATGGATTTCGTATTAATTGATTTCAACATCATATACAAATGCCATTATATATAGGCCCTTACATTAGTACATTAGTAACTAAAAATATAGGAGCTATAGACGTGGATAGTCACTACATAATGGATGCACAGAAGAGATATGAGTTATAGATGTGGATAATCACTACATAATGGATGCATTCATAACACTCCCCCTTGACTATCCACATGATGATATACTATTCTTTAATACGCTTGGTGATGCTGCCTCGTTAAAAACCTTGCTAGGAAAACCCAGTGGGACGAAACCTCAACTAAGGGAAAAAGAGTGCAGCGCGTATTGTCTTCCCGTAATACTCTTGGATCAGGTATCTTGCCTCATTAAAAACCTTACTAAGAAAACCCAATAGGACAAAACTTAGTCAAGGGAAAAAGAATGCAACTTGAATAAGTCTCCCCCTTATTTTAACATGTACCCTTTTAGTGACGTGTGTCCATCTTCCTTGAAAGTCGAACAAAGCTTTTGTAGCCAATGATTTGTCGCTTGATCCCTTAATGTGCACGAGTATGTTTTGTTACATTCCTGCATCTACAAGACTAACCAAACTTTTTTTGATGGGTTAGTAAAATATAATCAAATATCGTTTATACCTTAAATATTTCTTTGAACTCATTCCAATGTCTCTTCGTTTGACAATGGTTATATCATGACAATATGTAATACCCTAGGAAAACACACAACACAACTAGCTTCCTCAGTCACTATGTGCTAAATTTCGGGATGAAAGTTCTTTCAACTTGGGGATGATGTGACAACTCGTATTTCAAGCCTTTCTTTGTGTTTTGATGTAACTTGTATGCATGCTACTTGAATAGTTGATGTGTTAATTCTAATTGAATGATTGTGAGTTGTTTTTGCCCCAGGAAAACACACAACACAACTAGCTTCCTCAGTCACTATGTGCTAAATTTCGGGATGAAATTTCTTTCAACTTGGGGATGATGTGACAACTCGTATTTCAAGCCTTTCTTTGTGTTTTGATGTAACTTGTATGCATGCTACTTGAATAGTTGATGTGTTAATTCTAATTGAATGATTGTGAGTTGTTTTTGTTTACATATTATGTGAATGTGTTGTAAGTATGTATATATAACGAAGTCTTGGTCGCACAATGGAATCAGGCTGCACACTTCTCTCCTCTCGTTGTTATTACGTCTCGGCCCAAACTCCTCATCAACTGTGACTCGGTTCACAGCCCAAACAAAGCCCGAAGGCTGGTCCCGACTTATGATTGTACCGAATACACACCCATGATTGGGGTGTAACTCCCATAATTATCAAAAACACAATATCACATCAAACCCTAATTCTCTTTTCCTCTCCCCCACAACTCGACGACAGCCCCTTCTTCCTTCGAAGCCATACGGATTACAACACCACCTCTCTTTCTCGATCACACACTTGTGGGTATACAATCTCTCGGTTAGTATCTAGTGTTGTTTTTATTCGTGTTGTTTTGATTCTTACCTTTGATGTATTCAGATGTCTTTGTATGTGTTCATATATGGCTTGCTTGTAATTAAAGAATGGCAGAGGATTGCTACTTGTTGGCATGATTTGGATTGATAGATTAATTGGGATAACAAACTGTTAGAGGTGATTTATAAGATGGGAAACTAGGGTTGATATGGTGTTATGCATGAATTATATTGAGTTATGTTTAAGCTCTATGACAAAGATTACATAATAGTGAAACTGGTATGTGTCGACATGGTTGGGTGTTTCATCCAAAATTGGCATGTTAATCATATGATAACAGTTGTTAATGATGTGGAAATTAGGGTTCATGTAAACCAATGCAAGTTACTTGATGATTTTTTGTTTTGATCGAATGGATGGAAAATTGGATATTGTTTGAATTGATTGTAACTGATTGCCATGATTTACGGAATAATGAAACGGATTGCACACTTCCTGATCGCACATTGGCATCTCGCACACTCTATGATTTATGTGGTACAACTGTTTAATGCACGAGGTACATCCTCTTGATGCTCGGTCGCACTCTAGTAATCAAACACTTCGATAAATTAAACACTTGAACAGTATGTTGTACAAACGGACGTTGCATGACCGCACACTATGGGTGATCGCACACTCTCACGTGGATCGCACACCATAGTGGGCCGCACACTAGTTTTGGATTGTTAGATAATATGGGCTGCACAAGCTGAAAGTGGACCACAAGCCCACAATGGGTCGCACACCCCATGGTCGCATACTCGAGATGTGGTCGCACACTCTCGTTGTGGGCCGAAGTCTTGGGTTGCATAACATTGGACTTGAACACTCCCATAAGAGTCGCACACTCTTAACGGGCCTTGAATTGGGCCGCACACTTGAGTTACAAATCTGGTACTTGTAAATATGAATGTTGATGAGTCGTTATGCTATATATGCTATGCCATGATCATTGCTTGTACACAACTTGTTAGTATACGTGTATTACTTGAACCGAACCTGACTTGTATGGTAACCATATTAGGACGTGGTTGACCACATTAGCTCAAGTGACCATTTATCTGTCGAGCTAATCTAAGGTGAGTTCACACTTTTCTTCAAAGCATGGGATTCCTGGTGGTTTGGGAATGGGTTAAACAACAACAATCACCCTTGGGTGGGATGCAACCTACGTATTCTCCTTGGGTAGAATACGTACTATCATCCTCCTATGTGAAGGACAACAACCGTTATAATACATGTCTTAAGCATACTAGACAACAACTCTATCTTAAAGTCCCCCATCATTTTATATCGACTTAATCGACGGGCCAATGGCGAACGTGTTATTAGTTAAATAGCGCTATTAGGTTTGACAAGCCTCACACCATGCCGCAGAGGACGGGCGTGGACTAATATACTTGGGCACTTAGTCAATGATGATAGACATTGACTCAGGGCACTCAACATAACTTAAGTCAGTAGTTGATATGGTACGGGTCTAGTGGTTTAAAACAAGTGGGGTAGCTCCACATGGCATGTTTTTATAAGAACAAGGAACTTAATAACTTATGGTTTTTGGAACAACATTAAAACGGACAACCAACAGTGAACTCGCCAACATTTTTGTTGATACGTTACTACATGCTTTGCAGGTTGTTAGGTTATATGCTGGAGCTTGCATGGAGAAGGAGTTGTTGTGGGACGTGAACCGTTGTGTGTTCATGATAAACTTTATGAAATTTAAACTTATACTTTGGTTTTGAACTTAATGCTTCCACTGTTAACTTAGACTTTGCGGAATTGTTTAACACTAATCATAATGGTTGTGTTGGGTTTTATTTACTTTATTAAATTGTTCAATATGATTGGTGGCTTGATCCTGGTCAGTCACACGCCCTGTGGTGATACTCCGCTTGTGGATTTTGTGGGTGTGACAGATTGGTGTCAGAGCCATTGGTTATAGTGAACTTGGTTTTAAAAAGGGGAAAATCTTTTTGATAAAAACTAGATTATAACCTGTTCAGTGCTCAACGATCCACAACGACGCTTCGCTCCACGTGCAAGACTCAACACTTTAGGTGGTATGATTCATGTTTGTATTGCCTACTTGCTAGTTTACATTTACATAGTATGTTTCTCGTGGTATGCTTAGTTAACGTAGTAGCATGTTGCCTAATAGCCCTAATGTGCTCTACTTGACATTCAACTATTTGTCAAACACGTTATGTGCTCACTCTCTTCTGTCATGCCATACTTTTCACACCTCTACGTCACCATTCTCATTTGTGTTTTCTGGATGTGAAGATCATGAGTGGACGCAACGGAGGACGTGGTGGGGGTATCAACTTGACTCTGGCTCAGCTAACAGCCCTAATCAATGAACGCGTTGCTGAGGCTTTAGTAGAAGCCCATCCAGGAGGTAAACGCTGCCATTTCAACCTATCCTAGGATGTTTAGATCCTACTCTCGTGATTCTCTGTTATTCTTAACCTTACCCCCTTCTTTCTCTCACGACAGGTCAACCTGCTCAGCCTCGAGCATGTACGTTCAAGACTTTGATGGACTGTCGGCCTAGTTCCTTTAGTGGTATTGAAGGAACGATAGGTCTCCTCTACTGGTTTGAGAAGATCGAATCCGTCTTTGAGATGTGTGAATGTCCTGTAGCCAATAGGGTGAAGTTTGCAACTGGGACACTCGAAGGTAGTGCGCTCTCTTGGTGGAACGCACAGGTGTAGATGCTAGGGTTGGCAGCTGCTAATGCCACCCCATGGAACGACTTTAAGGATCTGATCAAAGAAGAGTACTGTCATCGGGATGACATCCATAAGTTGGAGGTGGAGTTTTACAACCTCAAGATGGTAGGGTCAGAGATTGAAGCCTACGCGAAACGATAGAACGAGTTGGCTGCTTTGTGTCCCAACATGGCGAATCCTGCTTACAAGCGTATTGAGCTCTACATCAAAGGTTTAGTGCCAGAAATCCAGAGCATGTTAACTGCAGCGAACCTCCCTACGATCCAGCAGATCATACGACTGTCTCACCGCCTTACTGATCAGGCAATCGGGCATAACAGGCTACCTAAACGAATTAATGCCACTACTTCTGATGCTCCAAGTGACAACAAGCATAAGTGGGATGGAAATTCTAGCACGGTTTCAAGCTCTACTCAGCCTCAGTCTCAGCAGAGAAGGACCGATGATTTTAAGAGCCCCAACCAGCAATCTTCTGCCAATCAAAGTCAGGGTGGGTACAAGGGAAATCACCCTAAGTGCAATTGTTGTAATTTGCACCACAGTGGACCATGAAACAGAGGCCAATGTCAGAGATGCAGCAAACCAGGCCACGCAGCAAAGGATTGCAGGAGCCCATATCCTGCGAATCAGAGTCGACAGCAGCAGCAAGCTCCACAGAACCACCAGCAGCAGCAGCAACAGGGTAACCTAAAGGGGTGCTTCCAGTGTGGAGCAGAAGTCCACTTTAAAAGGAACTGCCCCTAGCTGAATCAGAATCACAACGGGAACAACAAGAACAACAACGATGATAATGGTGCCAAAGGGCGTGTGTTCGTGATTGGTTAGGGTGAAGCAAGGAACGATCCCAAAGTTGTGACGAGTAAGTTTCTACTGGACGACTACTTTGTTTCTATTTTATTCGATTCGGGAGCCGATACTAGTTATGTGTCCTTAAAGGTTAGTCAGATGCTTAAATGTACCCCGATCCCTTTGAGCTCCAAGCATGTTGTAGAACTAGCGAACGGTAAAAACCTTGAGGCCACACACATAGTTAAGGGTTGTGATCTCGCGCTAGCCGGTCAGACTTTTTCCATCGATCTCATCCCCATCGTTCTTGGTAGTTTTGACGTTGTAATCGGGATGGAATGGCTATCCCAACATCGAGCGGAAATACTCTACAAGGAGAAAATTTTTCGCTTCCCTCGTTCTAACTATGAGCCTCTCGTTATCCATGGTGACAAGAGTGGTGCTGTCGTGGGCATCATCTCGTTCCTTAAGGCCCAGAAGTGTTTGCGAAAGGGTCACACTGCTATTCTAGCCCTCGTTACTGACACCTCAACGAAATAGAAGAATATTGAAGACATTCTGATCATACGCGATTTTCCTGAGGTATTCCCTGAGGAATTACCTGGTCTTCTTCCTTATCGTCAGATCGAGTTTCAAATCGAACTAGCTCCTGGAGCATCACCTATAGCTCGCGCACCTTATCGTTTAGCCCCATCAGAACTAGAAGAATTGTCCTCGCAACTACAAGAGCTTCTGGACAAGGGTTTCATTCGACCTAGCTCTTCGCCCTAGGGAGCCCCAGTTTTGTTTGTCAAGAAGAAGGACGATACCTTTCGTATGTGTATAGACTACCTTGAACTCAACAAGGTGACTGTGAAGAATCGTTATCCTCTTCTAGGTATCGATGACCTGTTCGACCAGTTGCAAGGGTTGAGCTTCTATTCTAAGATTGATCTGAGATCGGGCTATCATCAGCTGAGAGTCCGAGACGAAGACATCTCCAAGATAGCATTCAGGACTCGTTGCGGACACTACGAGTTTCTGGTTATGCCTTTCGGGTTGACAAACGCACATGCGGTTTTCATGGATCTCATGAATCGAGTGTGCAAGCCATACTTGGATAAGTTTGTTATTATTTTCATTGACGACATCCTGATCTATTCTAAGAGTCAGCATGAGCACGGGAATCATCTGAGTCTTATTCTCAAACTTCTTTGAGCAGAGCAACTCTACGCTAAGTTTTCAAAATGTGACTTTTGGCTTCGTGAAGTCCACTTCCTAGGCCACGTAGTCAATGAAGATGGGATTCACGTTGATCCATCCAAGATTGACTCGATCAAGAACTGGCCTGCAGCTCGAACTCCAACTGAAATCTGTCAATTCTTGGGTTTGGCGGGTAACTACCGAAGGTGTATCAAGGATTTCTTGAAGATTGCACAGCCTCTTACTTTACTAACTCAGAAGGGTGTCACCTACCGGTGGGGTGATGCTCAGGAATCCGCGTTTCAGCAGTTGAAGGTGAAACTCTGCAACCCATTCCCTCGTTACCTAAAGGCACAGACGATTTCGTTATGTATTGTGACGCGTCGATCCAAGGACTTGGTTGTGTGTTGATGCAACGTGAGAAAGTCATTGCTTACGCATCAAGCCAACTCAAGGTTCATGAAAAGAACTACACTACCCACGATTTGGAGTTAGGAGCCGTAGTGTTTGCGCTCAAGATATGGAGACATTACCTGTACGGCACCAAGTGCACCATTTACACCGATCGCAAGAGTCTCCAGTATATCTTCGATCAGAAGGAGTTGAACATGTGACAGCGTCGATGGGTCGAACTCCTTAATGACTACGAATGCACGATCAAGTACCATCCAGGCAAAGCCAACATTGTGGATGACGCCCTCAGTCGTAAGGAAACCAAACCTAAGCGTATACGTGCGTTACAGCTTACTATCCACTCCAGTCTTCCTACCCAGATTCGTGACGCTCAGATTGAAGCATTGAAGGAAGAGAACCTCAAAGCCGAATCCCAGTGGGGCATGGAAAAGAAAATCGTACGCAAGGAAGATGGTATCTATTATTTCATGGAACGCATTTGGGTTCCATCCTATGGAAACCTACGAGAGCTTGTAATGGATGAAGCACACAAGTCTCGTTACTCGGTGCATCCTGGTTCTGACAAGATGTACCAAGATCTCAAGACCCTGTACTGGTGGCCCCACATGAAAGCTAACATAGCGACCTATGTTAGTAAATGCTAGACCTGTGCTAGGGTTAAGGTTGAATACCAGAAGCCATCAGGACTACTCCAACAACCAGAGATCCCGACATGGAAATAGGGGCAAATTTCCATGGATTTTGTCACTGGCTTAACTAGATCTCAGCGAGGAAACGACACCATCTGGGTGTTCGTGGATCGACTGACCAAGTCTGCACACTTTCTGGCAATCAAGGAAACCGACAAGTTTTCTACACTTGCAGACATCTATTTGAAGGAAGTAGTTTCTAGGCACGGAGTGCCAACCTCCATCATTTCTGATCGTGACCCACGCTTTGCATTTGATTTGTAGTAGGCAATGTACAAATCCTTTGGCTCACGTCTAGACATGAGCACAGCTTATCACCCACAGACGGATGGGCAGACTGAACGCACCATCTAGACTCTCGAAGACATGCTTCGAGCATGTGTTATCGACTTTGGTAACGGCTGGGAAAGACACCTACCTTTGGTGGAGTTTTTGTACAACAATAGTTACCACACCAACATCAAGTCTGCTCCGTTTGAGGCTTTATACGGACGAAAATGCCGATCACCTCTATGCTGGGCAGAAGTTGGCGACAACCAAATTACTGGCCCAGAACTTGTTCTCGACACAATGGAAAAGATTTCCCAAATCCGACAACGAATGGCGGCAGCTCGTGACCGTCAGAAAAGCTACGCTGATAAGCGTAGAAAACCACTCGAGTTCCAGGTTAGGGATCGAGTACTACTCAAAGTCTCACCTTGGAAAGGTGTAGTTTGCTTTGGAAAACAGGGCAAGCTTAATCCACGTTATGTCGGACCCTACGAAATCACTAAGAAAATCGGCAAGGTGGCGTACAGACTGAATTTGCCCGAAGAACTCAGTGGTGTTCACAACGTCTTCCACGTGTCGAACCTAAAGAAGTTCCTGTCAGATGAGACCCTCATTGCCCCCTTCAAGGAACTCACGATCGACGACCAGTTGTGCTTTGTCAAGGAACCGCTGGAAATCATGGACCGGGAAATCAAGACCCTCAAAAAAACCAAGATACTTATTGTCCGAGTTCGTTGGAACTCCCGTCGTGGCCCAGAGTTCACCTGAGAACGAGAAGACCAAATGAAACGCATGTATCCCCAGTTGTTTAAGAGTGATGAGTCCAACAATGAAGCTACTACGGAATTTTGGGACGAAATTCCAAACCAACGGGGGGATGATGTGATACCCTAGGAAAACACACAACACAACTAGCTTCCTCAGTGACTATGTGCTAAATTTCAGGACGAAATTTCTTTCAAATTGGGGATGATGCGACAACTCGTATTTCAAGCCTTTCTTTGTGTTTTGATGTAACTTGTATGTATGCTACTTGAATAGTTGATGTGTTAATTCTAATTGAATGATTATGAGTTGTTTTTGTTTACATATTATGTGAATGTGTTGTAAGTATGTAAATACAACGAAGTCTTGGTCGCACAATGGAACCGGACCGCACACTTCTCTCCTCTCATTGTTACTACATCTCGGCCCAGACTCCTCATCAATTGTGACTCGGTTCACAGCCCAAAAAAAGCCCGAAGGCTGGGCCCGGCTCATGATTGTACCAAATACACACCCATGATTAGGGCGTAAATCCCATAATTATCAAAAATACAATATCACATCAAACCCTAATTCTCTTTTCCTATCCCCCACAACTCGACGACAACCCCTTCTTCCTTCGAAGCCATACGGATCGCAACACTACCTCTTTTTCTTGATCACACACTTGTGGGCATACAATCTCTCGGTTAGTATCTAGTGTTGTTTTTATTCGTGTTGTTTTGATTCATGCCTTTGATGTTTTCAGACATGTTTGTATGTGTTCATATATGGCTTGCTTGTAATTAAAGAATGGTATAGGATTGCTACTTGTTGGCATGATTTGGATTGATAGATTAATTTGGATAACAAACTGTTAGAGGTGATTTATATGATGAGAAACTAGGGTTGATATGGTGTTATGCATGAACTCGAATTATGATGATTATATTGAGTTATGTTTAAGCTCTATGACTAAGATTATATAATAGTGAAACTGGTACGTGTCGACATGATTAGGTGTTTCATCCAAAATTGGCATGTTAATCATATGATAACTGTTGTTAATGATGTGGAAATTAGGGTTCATGTAAACCAATGCAAGTTACTTGATGATTGTTTATTTTGATCGAATGGATGGAAAACTGGAAACTGTTTGAATTGATTATAACTGATTGCCATGATTTACGAAATACTGAAACTGATCGCATACTTCCTGATCGCACATTGGCATCTCGCACACTCTATGATTTGTATGGTACAGCTGTTTAATGCACGGGGTATAGCCTCTTGATGCTCGGTCGCACTCTAGTAATCGCACACTTCGATAAATTAAACACTTGAACAGCATGTTGTACAAATGTACGTTGCATGACCGCACACTATGGGTGATCGCACACTCTCACATGGATCGCACACCATAGTGGGCAGCACACTAGTTTTGGATTGTTAGATAATATGGGCCGCACAAGCTGACAGTGGACCACAAGCCCACAATGGGTCGCACACCCCATGGTCGCACACTCGAGATGTGGTCGCACACGCTCATTGTGGGCCGAAGTCTTGGGCTGCATAACATTAGACTCGCACACTCCCATAAGAGTCGCACACTCTTAACGGGCCTTGAATTGGGCCGCACACTTGAGTTATGAATCTGATACTTGTAAATATGAATGTTGATGAGTCGTTATGCTATATATGTTAGGCCATGATCATTGATTGTAGACAACTTGTTAGTATACGTGTAGTACAAATTTGTGTATTACTTGAACCGAACCTGATTTGTATGGTAACCATATTAGGACGTGGTTGACCACATTAGCTCAAGTGACCATTTATCTGCCGAGCTAATCTAAGGTGAGTTCACACTTTTCTTCAAAGCATGGGATTCCCGGTGGTTTGGGAATGGGGTAAACAACAACGACCCCCCTTGGGTGGGATGCAACCTACGTATTCTCCTTAGGTAGAATACGTACTACCGTCCTCCTAGGTGAAGGACGAAAACCGTTATAATACATGTCTTAAGCATACTAGACAACAACACTATCTTAAAGTCCCCCATCATTTTATATCGACTTAATCGCCGGGCCAATGGCGAACTGGTTATTAGTTAAATAACACTATTAGGTTTGACAAGCCTCACACCGTGCCACAGAGGACGGGCGTGGACTAATATACTTGGGCACTTAGTCAATGATGATAGACATTGACTCGGGGCACTCAACATAACTTAAGTCAGTAGTCGATATGGTACGGGTCTAGTGGTTTAAAACAAGTGGTGTAGCTCCCCATGGCATGTTTTTATAAGAACAAGGAACTTAACAACTTACAGTTTTTGGAACAACATTAAAACGAACAACCAACAGTGAACTCGCCAACATTTTTGTTGAACGTTACTACATGCTTTGCAGGTCGTTAGGTTATTTGTTGGAGCTTGCATGGAGAAGGAGTCTTTGTGGGACGTGAACCGTTGTGTGTTCATGATAAACTTTATGAACTTTAAACATATACTTTGGTTTTGAACTTAATGCTTCCGCTGTTAACTTAGACTTTGCTGAATCGTTTAACACTAATCATATTGGTTGTGTTGGGTTTTATTTACTTTATTAAATTGTTCAATATGGTTGGTGGCTTGATCCTGGTCAGTCACACGCCCTGTGGTGATACTCCGCTTGTGGATTTTGGGGGTGTGACACAGTAAGCTCAAGTGAAAGATATTATAATCATACATAGCTAGAAAAAAACATATTAGTGTACTTATGCATTTAACGATGGCACTTCTAGAATGAGAATCTCTACTTTGGTAGAAGATGATAATAGGCATTTCTTATAACAAATGACTTAACAACCTTTAAAGTTCAACTATGTTCATACTAAAATATCCAAACATCATCTTCTAGATGTACTTGAGGAATTGGTAAAATATAATTACATATATACTCAAACTATTGTTTGAGTAATAATTAGACCATACCAAGGTCATTCAAAAATTCTCCCTCTAAAAGCTCGACAATTTATCTCGATGATGCCTGGACATCATTACTGTAAATTGCGATTATAGTGAACTTTTAAAAGTAGAATGTTGATAGAACATGGCTAATTTTATCAAACATATATATCTCTTTATCCGAATATCTCGAGTTGTACAACACTCGTCTCCACTATTTAGTCCATACGTATTTTGTCAACTTCATATAATACGTTCTTCAGGTTTTGACATCATTAATGCTTCTAGCATTATCAATCCATGATGGAATTCTTTCCATCTTATCCAAATATGCATGTGCTTTCACTCTTTAGAAGTTTTGCTACATAAATTTGTCCATTTAACACATAGATATCTATATCATATGCAAAAATGTCATGAACACTTTCTTTTATCTCCAAAATCCATATTGTACGATGCGTGTACACTATTTATTGAGATATCACAATCATCGGGTACAAGTTTTCTATGTATGTCTCTTGGTGCACAAGTATTACATCGTTAAGATGTTTCAATTAACCTTTTAAGCACTCAATTGCTTTAAAAACTCATCAAGAGTTCCAATTATATCCAACATGTAAAATAATTATAACCTATTCAAATCCGAATATGTATAAGTGATCACATTGTTCTCGAGAACTTACTTTACATGACCTACATAATTTAATCATTCGTGACTTTCATGTAAACTTTCAGTATCAAGTATACATAACATTCATAAGAGGAATATCAATTCTCTCTTTATATTACCAGACTAATAAAATATTCGAAAGTCAATGTATCCACCACTGGAGAATACCTATCCTCATAATCAATCATAGGTTTTTGCGAAAATTCTTGTGCCACCAATATTTCCTTATATCACTCAATTTGATTTTCACATAATTTGCAAAAAGACCTGTTTATATACAACATATTTCACAACTTCAGTTGTATGGACTAATGGTCCGAAAACTTTCCATTTCATTAGAGAATTCAACTCTGCCTTATTCGGCAGATCATAAATTTTGATCCTTATCATTTTATCATTTCAAGCGCTATTTTAAATACAAAAGTATAATGACGTCTATTTCAGTTTGATTCCATATATATTTAGACATGATACAAATTAACAAGATCTCTTTAATTTCAGGTACATGAGGTTCTTCTGGAACCATCATGTCTAATGTCTCTTCAGGAGACCTTTTTAATATAACCTCAACTTGACCATCTTAATTAGTTGGTCCAACTTTCGAGGAATTTTATTATTGGAATCGGCTAGTCTACTACGATTCAGACGTGCAATAGACTCATTACAAACATGTGGTTGTCCTTCTGGAACATCCATCTTAATTGAAGCATTAGCAGTTGGTATATGTGACATAGTCACCTTTTTAAGGTCAGTGAATGCGTCTAGTAATAGATTCGCTAATCTTTGTAATTGAGTTATCCTAGTTCACACTTTTAGTTTTGAGGATCAATGATAATTCATACCAATTCATTTCTTTTTCAACTGCTTTTTACTTAGTATAAATAGATCTCACCTGTTAGAGATCTATTTAATCACTTTATCACATTCTCTTTTGTACGAACAGATTTGTGAGTGATTAGGCTGAGGGGGAGATTTTAGTATCATTATACTGTAATTGTAATCTTTGAATTTCAATATAAAACAATTTTAATATATCTTCCGGCTTGTGTGTTTATATTATTTGCATTATAATTTATATTTTTTTTTGTTCTTAGATTGCTTAAATACACAAGTTTGAAAAACTTAGATCCTACATTTTCAAATTCAAATTTTACTCAGGCAAGCGAATTCATTCATGCCTATATGTAGTTATGCTATTTGTTAAACTTGTTCTTGCATTTGAGTTACTCTAGCATTCGGGGTATTCTAGCATTGTTTCATACGTTGATCATTAACAACACCAAGCCTACAGAAGATAATAATAGCGCTATTGGATTGACCACCCGTGCAAAGGCATTTGGGTATCGAAACCGATTATTGTGTCTTAGGTTTGATCAATGCAACATTCGTTTATCATGTGTGCTTAACTTATATATTGGCTAAAATTTAATTATTGTATAAGAGACCAATGTACCTTCATTTTAGGGGTATAGTTATAAATTAAGAAGGAAAAAGTTATTTTTTTGATATTTTAAAATGTCCCTCTCTCATGTATTATAATATAGGCCTTTAAAAAAAATGTATTATAATATAGTATAGATAGTATAGATTAGTTTAGGTGTGATAATCAATATATATATTTTTTTTTCATAAAAAATGTCATTCTAATTTGTGGTCTATAATATAGTTATTATTTGTTATTTATTATCTAACGAAATATTGCGATTCTAAATTGGACCTTCCCTTATTAAATGTTTTTGTTTTGT
The DNA here is from genome assembly GCA_030545235.1 of Helianthus tuberosus. Classification (NCBI taxonomy): domain Eukaryota; kingdom Viridiplantae; phylum Streptophyta; class Magnoliopsida; order Asterales; family Asteraceae; genus Helianthus; species Helianthus tuberosus. Next base: position 68,116,468 of record CM060402.1, on the reverse strand, counting down.
GAAATATTTGTAAACTTGTTTGTGTCTGCTAAATTGAAATGTTTTTATTCGTGACAATAATTATAGTATTGGTAAATGACTATAATGACGTATCTAGTTTTCAAGCAATTAGTTTTATAACAAACGTATCCAGTTTTCAAACCATTAGTTTTATAACAAAAGAAAACGTAGTTTGTAGAAATAATAAATGTTACTACTTTTTGTTTTTGTTACATTCATGAATAAACAAAATATACAAGGGAATAAAGTGGTAATATAATGACCTATGAAAAATTATAAATTATCATTTTATTTCCAACAAACATTTTGTAGTCATCTGAAAAACCTAAAATCACATTTTTAGTTGTTTTTTTTTTTCTAAAAGGTAAATTTTAAAAAAACATGATTTTAGGTTTTTGATATGACTACTAAATGGTTGTTGGAAATAAAATGATAATTTGTAATTTTTCTTAGGCCAATTATATTACCATCTTTATTTCCTTGTATATTTTGTTTATTCATGAATGTAACAAAAACAAAAAGTAGTAACATTAATAGTTTCTACAAACTACGTTTTTGCGTTATAAAACTAATGGCTTGAAAACCAGATATATCATTATGGTCATTTACCAACTCTATAATTATTATTACGAATAAAAACATTTTTAATTTAGTAGACATAAACAAGCTTACAAATATTTCACAAAATGAAAACATTTAATAAGGGAAGGTCCAATTTAGAATCGCAATATCTTATTAGATAATAAATAATAATTATATTATAGACCACAAAATAAAATGATATTTTAATGAAAAAAAATATTGATTTTATGACACATCTATAGTATCTATACTATATTATAATACATAAGAGATGGACAAATACAGCCCTAAAATGAGGGTAAATTGATCTTTTAAACAATAATTAAATTTTAGACCATAATCTTATTACACTTAAATCCCTTAGTTTTAACATAACTATGGGTAATTAGTTATACTTTTCCTCCTCCATAACAAACTTATAATTCTTTTACGTATTTTTGTCATATCTTATAAACTATAATGTTTAAAAAAATGTAAAAGTACCGTTACGACATACTCATTTTTGTCGACGTTTTGATAGTTGTCTTGATCAGTATTGAGGTGTGGATTAAAAAGTACAAGTATATGATGCCTTAGTGTACAAGTAATTAAAGCCCAACGCATTTAGTCATTATCCCAAAATATTTAATAGCTACAGAATATCAAGTGATTAAATACCATCAATTTAATCCTCTCATCTAGATTATACTTAAATCTCTTATCTTTAACAAAATTATAGATAATTAGTTAGTAGTTACATTGTATCCCTTATAAAAAACTAACCCCCTGATTTTTTAATAGTCATAACTTTTTGGTACGTTAATATTTTTTTTAATTACACCATATAAACGAGTATTTTATTCTCTTTAATTTGAGTATAGTATTGCTATAGTTTTTTTTCATTAAAAAATTGATATTTTACATGATAACAGTGTCTAAGGTTGAGTAATAACCTAATCGTTAACCGAAACCAAAGTCAACCAAAAACTAAATTAACTAAAAGTGATTAACCGAAACCTGAATTAGCGAAAAACGGTTATCAATTTTCTGTACCTCATTTAATCAAAATTAACTAAATCGAACCATTCATATTTTCATATATTTCTAGCTTTAATACTTCAGTTCATGTATTTCACATTTATACCCCCATTTTATGTATTTATACCTCCATTTCAAGTACCTATGCATCCATTTCATGTATTTATACCTAAATTTAATGTATTTCTAATCAAGAGTTTAAGCCCAAGTTTGGTTTTGGCTATTAACCGAAATTAAATGTATCAAACCAAAACCGCCAATCTAACTGAATAAACCAAACTGATTGGTTAATAATATAGACTAATCGATGACCTCGATTTCGATTGAGGATAATAATCTAACCAACCAAACAATGCACACCATGGCAATGTTTGTGTTTTCCACCGCATCGCGTGTACACCTATCGGTTATTAACCAAAACCGATTATCGGTAAGCAATAACTAAATCACTAACCTAAACCATATCGAAAACATACGAAATTGAACCGAAATCAACCAAAAACTGAAAACTGAGTTAACAAAAAAACCGGTTATCAATTTTTTTACTCTTGTTTAACCAAAATTAGTTGAACCGAACCGAATCATTCATATTTTCATACATTTATAGCTTTTATAGCTCTAGTTCATATATTTCATATTCATTTCATGTATTTATACCTCAATTTCATATATTTCTAAACAAAAGTTTTAGCAAAAGTTTTAACTCAAGTTTGGTTTTTGCTATTAACTGAACCAAACCAAAAACCATCAATCCAATCAAATATACAGAATTGATTAACCAAAAACCAATTGGTTAATAAAATAGACTAGTTGATGACTTTGGTTTCGTCTTCGGATGAGGATAATAACCGAACCGACCAAACCATGCACATCACAATGAAATGGATTACTAGATTACTTTGTTTTTTATGTATATCTATCACAATGATGCTACAATAAGTTTATATGAATAATAAAACTACCAAAACGAATATCGTAATACAATTTGTCGCTCCCGCCGTATCGAACGGGCATCCTTCCTTTTACAACATCACGTTTGAGTTATTTCCATAACAATTTAATTTTTTCTTTTTTTTTTGAGATTTTTGTGCGACCCATCAAATTTAATTCATAGGTAAGTTACTCCGGTGACGACTAAAATTACCTTTTCCTTTTTATGGATTTCATGATATCTATCGGTAAAATTATACATGAAAATTGTAATTAGATAGAGTAAAATGCACGGATAGTCCACGTGGTTTGATGAACTTTCACCTTTAGTCTCTAACTTTATAAAATTACACTCTTAGTTCATGTGGTTTGACAAGTTGTTACTCGGATAGTCCCCAAAGCAGATGGAGGTTAGTTTTTCTGGTTAAGTGTGTGTGAAATGACAAGGACTATCTGAGTAACAACTTGTCATACCACATGGACTATCCGAGTAACAACTTGTCAAGCCACAGGAACTATCCGAGTAACATTCATCCGCTTTAGGGACTATCCGATTAACAATTTGTCAAACCACAGGGACTAAGAGTGTAATTCTGAAAAGTTGAGGACTAAAGGTGAAATTTAACCAAACCACAAGGGCTATCCGTGCATTTTACTCAATTAGATACTTTTTTATTTTATATTATGGGGTCCATGGTAATCCATTGGTTAATTGTTAGAGTAAAATATAACGATGGTCCTTGTGGTTTTGTAAAGTAACACCTATAGTCCCCAACTTTGGAAATTACACCGGTGCTCCCTGTGATTTGATAGTTTGTTAGATAGTCCCTAGAGTGGATGGAGGCTAGTTTTAATGTTAAGTGAAGATAAATTGACTAAAATACCCTCCATGAAAAAACAATAAACTTAAATATAAAAAGAAATACCCTCATCTTATCATTCTTCCTCACATCTCCCTAGAGTGAAGATAAATTGGCCGGCCCTGGGGGTGCCCTGGGGTGAGCGGGGAGGACCACCGGCCAGGGCCCGATATTTCGATGGACACGTTTTTTATGAAAAAAACCCAATATGTATATGTAAAATATTTTTTTAATCGGGTATATCCATACAAACACCAACATAGGCCCCCTTACAAAAGTATTCTTATGGTTTATATTAGTTATTAACCCCTTTGGCATTAGGTTTAGACCTTTAGTGAGCCAAATACCCAATTTCGTTAGAGCCTAAGGGCGTTATTTTTCAAACTCGAATAGGGTACACGAATTCTCAGTGCCGGCCCTGATTCCGGCGAATCTGATGTTGGTCTCGTTTCAAGGTTCACCGGGGTTCAGTTCGACGATAAGGGTTTTAAGTTTGAAACATTCAGCCAACAAATTGTAAATATTATTTAAATTCTAGTACATTATTACTTCAATAAATTAAGTGCTAACAATAGTATGAGTGATTATCAAAAATCACTTCAGTAATATATATACATTACGATGTACAATTGTACTACTCATTTGACCTACAAGTCAGTATGCTGATTATTTGATGCTTGTCTTTATACGATTTTATATGTTTGCGAAATTGCTGTGAATATAAATTTTATTGTCTTTTTTATGAATACATTTGAAAATTTTAGCCTTTTGGCGATATTTGATCTGAATTGATATCAGCAGAATTCAGTTGTCTTATACTTGATCTTCATTTGGTAACTATGGTGCTTTGACCAAATGGATATGAAATCATTTGTTGAAATGTTCAATTCAATATCAAACATAATATTAATTACTTTAGTTAACTTTTTAAACGAGACCAACATCAGAAACATCATATTCTGCTGACATCAGATTCACCGGAATCATTCAATTTGGTTAACATCAGATTCGTCGGAATCCAAGGTTGTGATGGTGGCTGTTGTTGCAGGTGAAGCACAAATCGGAGGTTATGATGGTGGTTATTGATGGTTGTTTGACGGAGAGTAAAAAACAGAGAGATAGAAGAGATAATAGTGGGATGGGGTTATTTTAATAGGAAGTGGGCCTCACAAGATAACACCTATTTTAGTGTTAATTTAATACTAAGGACATGTTGGTCATTTTACATAGACTTAACAGAGAAAACTAACGGACATCCACTCCAGGGACTATCCGAGTAACAAACAGTTAAACCACAGGGAGCACCAGTGTAATTTCCAAAAGTTGGGGACTATAGATGTTATTTTACAAAATTACATGGACTATCGTGCATTTTACTCTAATTGTTATGAAAACATATTTCACAATTAGTTTTCTTGAAATCTTAAATTCATGATTTACCAATTTTAACTTGGTATTATTATCGTTTTGTATTTTCCTTCAAATATCTACCATGATTTTCAACAATATATAAGTGTTATTTCATATGTTTTTTTCTATTTCTATGCAATTTATATGGAGTTTATTTCTTTTTTAAGCCGGAAAATAAGTAAAAAACCGTTGTAAACCATAGAAAAAACTTTATGACAAAAGATCAAATACAAATAACTTTAACGTACATAACATACGGACTGAAGGTTTTGCTAAAATAACACGGTGGCATTTTCGTAATTATTAGTAATTATCAAAATTACTCTACAAATGATCCTGTAGAGTAATTTTGATCTTGTGTTCTTATAGAGTAATTTTGATCTTGTAAGGTAATTATCAAAATTACTCTACAAGTGTATCAAAATTACACTGCATCAAAATTACTGTACAAGTGAATCAAAATTACTCTGCAAGTTTATCAAACAACATACAATTCAAAATTACTCTACAAATGATCATGTAGAGTAATTTTGATCTTGTAGAGTAATTTTGTAAAATGTTTTTGTAGAGTAATTTTGATCTTGTAAGGTAATTATCAAAAAATTACTCTACAAGTGTATCAAAATTACACTGCATCAAAATTACTCTACAAGTGAATCAAAATTACTCTGCAAAATTATCAAACTACATACAATTCAAAATATTATACAAATGATCATGTAGAGTAATTTTGATCTTGTAGATAATTTTGTAAAATGATCCTGTAGAATAATTTTGATCTTGTAGAGTAATTTTGATCTTGTAAAATAATTTTGTAAATTTTTTTTAGTATTTAGTTATAGGGTTTAGCTTTATGGTTTAGTTTTTAGCATTAGTTTGGGTGGGTGGAGGGTTTAGGTTTTTTGTTAGGTTTTTGGGGGGTGGAGGGTTAGGTTTTTTGGGGTTTTTTTTGGTGAGATATAGTTTTTTGATCAAAATTACCCTACAAAAACATTTTACAAGAGATCAAAATTTCTCTACAAGGACAATTTACAAAGTTACTCGACAAGATCAAAATTACTCTACAGGATCATTTGTAGAGTAATTTTGATAATTACCCTACGAGCAAATAATTACGAAAATGCTACCGCGTATTTTTTTTGTTGCGTTTTCCATTCTATTCATACGTTTAGTACGTTAAAGTTATTTGTACGAGAACTTTACTCAAACTTTATAATGCATAATAATTCCTCCTACAGTTTTACTTAATATCACAGTGGATTTATGAACTAAAAATGAAAAAAAGACGCAATTAAAAAGTGATTTATATAAAAGAAAAATAAGGGTAACTATAAAAAACACAGTTCAAATGATCATATTACATTTAGAATTCATATATCCTTTTATTTGGTTCTAGGTTGAATATTTAAAAAATAGTAACTTATGGCTTTACTATTAATCTTAACTCTACATATTATTATTATCAAAACATTTTATTTGAATGCATTGTGATCAAAACTGAAACTTCAGTAGTGTAATTTCTAATTAAACACCACATTAAATGTTGAACATGTTCTTGAAATCCTTTTCAAGCAAAAGAATAGAGTAAATTATATCTTTTGGGTTCCATTTAATGTTTTTTAATAAAAACTGAAACATCCGGATTTCAAGACTTTAGATTTGTATCTAAAGAGCATAGCCAGCCCGTAGGCTATCTTCATTAGTTTTTTTTGAAAGTTAAACTTCATTAAACACAAACGAGGAGCCTCTCCAAGACGGAGAGACCCACACGCAATTACATCACATCAATACAACAAGAATTCCAACGTTTCCAATCTACCGTACCCCCTTTATACCGGCTCCTATACCACAAATAACCCAAAGCTTTGACATCTAACACAATCTTCGTTACCTTGACCTCCTTATTATTGAATTGTTTGTCGTTTCTAGATCTCCAAAGACACCAACAAGTCAAAATGACCACTCCATAGATAACTTGCTTCCTGTTAGCCGACCCATCCACCTGTTTAGCCAAATCAAGAATATCGCCAAAAGAAAACAGGAAGGTCTTTGGAATATTGCACCAGGAACAGATGGCATCCCAAACTCCACTCGCAATAGCACAAGCTGTGAACAAGTGTTCTGTGCTCTCGTCTGAATCGCTGCATAAAACACAAGTATTATCACCAAACACGATGTTCCTCTTCGCAAGAGCCACCTTAGTCGGTATTCTATCCAAGTTCGCCCTCCACATAAACAAATTACATTTGTTCGGGATCCACGTACTCCACTTAAACACGTTAACATTGTTCCTCGGAGCCTCCGTTAAAAGCCTTTTCTTTGTTTCCTTAACAGAGAATTCCAGCGCCCATTCTTTATTCCAAACCCACTCATCCCTTTTCTCCGATTTATGAACATCAGCAATTATCCGATGACATTCCAGCAGCTCTTGAATTTCAATGTCCGATGAGGGATAAGCAGACCAATTCCAAGTCACCGCTACCACTTCTGAACCCCCTTGAAGCCGATCCTGAACAGAACACCACTTGTCCACTTCAAGACGAAAAATATTTGGAAACATAGTCCGCAACGGCACATCTTTAACCCATGGATCAATCCAAAACTTAATGTCCGTTCCTTTACCAACAACCCCTCTAATCATACTCACTAACTGATTACCATTAACTTTAAGTCTAAAACCAAGTTTTACCACTTTAGCCCACGTACCATTAATACTAGCATTAACCGGAAAAGCATCCCACTTTCTCCTCATAACATGTATAGCATCAATCGTTTTTCGCCACAAGGCATTGGTCTCTACTTTGTACCTCCACAACCACTTTAAAAGCAAAGCATTGTTCACCACCTCTAACCGACTAATCCCCAAACCGCCATCCTCCTTAGCTTGAGTCACTACATCCCATGCTACCCAATGCGTTTTCCTCACATCATCACTACCACCCCAAAGGAATCTCTTCATGATACCTTCAAGTTTATTCACCACAGCCAAAGGCGCCTTGTATAGCGAAAAAAAAAATACGTGGGAAGGCTCTCTAAAACCGATTTAATTAAAATGACCCTACCACCCATCGACAACGTTTTAGCCCTCCATTTAGATAACCGATTGTTGAAAACCTTAATGACAGGCTCCCAATTATTGATCCGACCCATGTTCACACCCACGAGAATACCTAAGTACTTAAACGGAGTGGAACCCGGACGGCAACCCAAAGCTTCCGCTTCCTCCTTCACTTCCTCATCACTTCTACCCACCCCAAAAAGGGTAGATTTGTTAATATTAATACGGAGACCGGAGCACATATGAAAGATACGAAGCATTCTCCTTAAACCCACGAAATTAAACTTAGACCATTCACCCATGACCATTGCATCGTCTGCATATAGCAAATGCGAAATAATAGGACCCCCTTCCGATAACTTCACACCATTAAACGCTCCTAAGTCACAAGCTTTTCTAAGCATTCTGGAAAAAGCCTCCATGACAATAATAAACAAGAACGGGGAAATAGGATCTCCCTGCCGCAACCCTTTACCACAACCAAACTCGAAAGTCGGGGAACCGTTGACTAGAACAGACGATCTAGCCGAAGAAAGAACACCATAAATCCACCTACACCGCAACTCCGGAAAGCGCATTTGACGCATCACCGAGATCAAAAAAACCCTAGTTAACGTTATCGTAAGCTTTCTCGAAGTCTATTTTAAACATAAATAATTTTTTCCCCTTCCGTTTCGCCCAAGACAAAATCTCACTAATCATCATAGGCCCATCCAAAATGTATCTCCCAGTCAAAAATGCCGATTGAGTATCATGAGTAATGTCTCCCATGACCATCCTCAATCTATTCGCTAGCACCTTCGAAATAACCTTGCTCACCACCCCAATTAAATTAATGGGCCTATACTCAGCAAGGGAAATAGGATCCGAAACTTTAGGAATAAGCGTGATAAATGAAGAACCCACACCTCTGTTAATACTAGCCGACTCCGCAAACGAATGAAAAATCTGCACAAAGTCGTCAGATAATAAACTCCAATATTTTTTAATAAATCTAAAATTAAACCCGTCTGGACCTGGAGCCTTATCACCACCACAATTAAAAACAGCCTCTTTGATTTCACTCTCAATAAACGGAGCAGTTAACTTCCCGGCCATCTCGTCTGTCAAAAGCCGCAACCCATAACAATCAAGCAAAGGACGAACCGGCATATCTTCTTCAAATTTCTTTTTAAAAAAACTAAACACTTCTTTTTTGACTATAGAAGGTTTAGTTACCCAACCCCCATTGACAACCAACCCCGGAATCGCATTAGAGACTCTTCGTTTATTAATAACACCGTGAAAAAAGCTCGTATTCTCATCCCCTTCCTTCGCCCATTTCACCCTCGATTTTTGTCGCAAATCTTTGGCTTTGAACTCTTCCAATTCTTTTAATCTAACTTTGGCTTCCGAGTAGATCCATTGTTCGGCTTCAACCAGGTCCCGCTCCTCAACTATCTCGTCCAGATCATTCACTTCCTTAGACAAACTAGCATATTCAACCTCTTCCTCTTTGTTAACCGAATCCTTCCACACCAAAATAGCTTGTCTCAAAAACTTCAGTTTATTCAAAAAATACACATCAGGATCTCCCCTACCACTATAATCCAAACAAGCTTTAGACACCACATCATCGAAGTCTTTCCTATGAAGCCACGAATTGAAAAACTTGAAAGGTTTAGGACCATAATTACGATCTTCCACCTTCAAAATAAGTTGACTGTGATCCGATTTTTTCCTAGCCAAAGCCCGGTACTCGGCATTTGGCCACTCGGACAAGACATCCCACGAAACGAAAATCCGGTCAATGCGACTACATTTGTTCCACGTCACATACGTAAACTTACGACCACGTAAACCATATTCATGGAGACCAACCTCTTCCAAAAACTCGTTAAAGTCACTAGTCGAGCCCACATTAAATTTGGAGTTCCTACGCTCGTCTCTATTCCGGACACAATTAAAATCGCCTCCAATAATCACCATCCCTCTATAGTTATCAAGAAAACGCGCCAATTCAACCCATAACACCTTCTTGTCCGCCGGCTTTTGTGGAGCATAAACGTTGATGACACATAATTCTTTGTCACTTTCTTTCACTATCCCACGCAAAGACAAAAAATACCGATTTTTAAGCACCAAAACCGAATTGTACTTCTTATTATCCCATAGCGTAACAAATCCTCCCGATCTACCAGTCGCGTCTACGCATTCCATACCATAATTATCATTACCCCAGAACCTGCTAATGTTAAACCCTTCCAAACTAGCGAATTGAGTCTCCTGTATCAAAATAAAAGCCGTTCCATTTCGAATACGAATATTACGAATCCAATCACCTTTTTCAACATTCCCTATACCTCTAATATTAATCGAGACCACATTCATTGAGCAACCGGTTGAACTCCTTCTTTATGAATTTCGTTTGCCAAAGATTATTCGAACAGCTCCATATTCTCACCCCCCAGAACTTTAGCTAAAGCAATAGTTTCATGCACTTCCTCTGCTTGATCAAAGACTGGAGAATTAACCGTTTCAACATTTGCACGACTCTCAACACCTATCCCATCTTTATCTAAACCTCCTTCATTCGAGTTCAAACAAGTATTAAGATCTGGAGTCACAAAGTCACCATCTTGATTCCCCGAGGTACTCTCAAAGACAAGATGATTAGGTTCCGGAAAGATGAATCTATCGATATCAAACGGGTCGTTACCATCTCTATGCCGTTTCTTAGGTCTGCCTGGATCGGAATGAGAAGGCGATTTACCTGGAGACTTCTTACGCATACTCTTCCTCCTCTTCTTTTTAGACATCACGGACCTACTACCTTCGGTAAACTGGTTTGAAATCACCTCCTGAATGTCCCCATTCTGAATAATAACGTTATCCGAACCACTCTTCCTAGACCCATCCTGAATCTCAATATCCTCCATAGCAATCTCCCCTTCCTCCACTCCCTTGTCACCCTCCTCCTCCACTACCGTATTCCCCATCCCCACCGCACTATCCTCCTCCTCCTCTAAATCTACTAAGCAATATGGTAACCAACCAACGTCCTCCTCCTCAACCAAGACGTCGACTCTAGAAGAATACCAATTAATAACACATTTTTTATTCACTCGATCCACCTTATCAACCATCACCCCAACCACCGCATACGATAAATCGTTTCCTTCTTCTTCAAACTGAGCCGAAAGGACCACCCTACCAAAGTTAGATGCTATGACATCCAAGACTTGAGAACAAGATAAAACTAGAGGTACCCCATGCAAACGGACCCATGCAATCCTCTCATACTTCAACACCTGGTCGCTCCACTTATCACATTTATCCAAATAACCTTCCCATCCTTTAGGATTCCCAAGAAAATTCTCCATCTCCTCATTATTCCGAAACACCAGTAACACATTAAAACCACCTATATACCTTATCATAATCGGAACCTCACACACCTCCTTTAGAATATATCTCAAACTATTTAGTTCCGAGTACCTTTCACCCTAGCCACAATCCCACGATCAAATAATTCACCAAAAGCACCAATATTACCATCGACTCTAATCTCCGGACACCCTTCCCCTACCTCCTTATCAATTAAAGTATCCTTAAAAGAGCGAGAACCACTTATCACGTTAATGTTTTGCTCCACTGATTTACCTTTGTCAACACGCACTGCCGTGTCTTCAGAAACTTCCTGAAAATCTTTCCTCACTGGCTGCCACACTTTCTCATCCTTCCTCCTCACCGACTGATCCTCGACGAACTTCGCTGGGGAGATGAATAGTTTATAGCTTCCGATCCACACGTCCTTCAACCTATCATCCAGATCCGATCGATTCCTATCAACCTTGAGCGTAACGAACCCGAATCTCTTACCAAGCCGATCGTACTTCCTTGCAATATACGGTCCTAGGACCTCCGCATACCCGTTCAAAACACTGGCCAGATCCGCAGACGAACAGCGTTCCGGTAGATTTGAAATAAAATACTTGATACCCCCACCCGAAACATTGTTTGCCTTGGATTGCTGATTGTTAACCTTGCCTCTACCCTTCTTAGACGGTGCATCGTACCAAGTGTTAAGCTTGTAGCGTTCCTTTGCCGCCATGCATGCAAACCCTAACCCTAATCGCCCCTATTTTTTCGGAGAGAAAAAAATTTTAGTTTTTTTTTCGAAAAATCCTAGCGGCTATCTTCATTAGTGATCTAATGTTAGGTTGGTCACCAATAAGACAAAAGTTTGAGTAATTAAAAAAATTAAAAAAATAATTTATACCAACAAAAGTTGACAAGCAGGTTGGTGGAGCAACCTTGGTTGCAACCTAAACTAATATCCCCAAGAATATACTTAATCAAATAACTTATAATATTTAAACTTTAAAGAAAAACTAAATACACAGTATTTCTTAAATTTTTTTTTGTGAACATCCCGATATAAATTTTTTTAAAAACCGAGTTCGTTCAAAAACATGTATTTTTAGGTTGGGATGGGTTGTGAATATGTACTAAAAATTGAGTAGGGTTGGTGAAAGAAAGATATATTATTTTTTTTAATAAAAGGTTGGGTTTGTTGGGTCACCAACGGAGATAGTCGTAGAAACTATCGATTTTACTACTTTTTTGTTTCCGTTACATTCATCAAAGAATAAAATACACGAATATAAAAATGGCTATTTAACTAACCTAAAAAAATACAATTTATCATTTTATTTCCAACGAACATTTTGTAGTAATCTAAAAACCTAAAATCATGTTTTTAGTGTGGTTACATTTATTCCTATTCACTACAAGGAAAATACTTTACCCGACCGATTATGTGGTCGCTATAGGAGCCCTTCGTCACCAGCATAGCTTTTGGTGACAACTTGGCGTCAAGAATATGTTCGTTGCCGTTACTTCGTCACTTTAAATGAAAATATCGTTACCAAAATGCATCGCCATAGCTAGACCCTAACCCGATGACACGTCGTCAAGATAGCGTTGTCCTAAAACTATTTTATCGACTTAAAACATATTTAATAAAAACCTACCCTATGGCGATGTCAATTATATACTTTTTTGGTTTATAGAAAAAAATTCCATTTACTTTTTTGGTTTATAGAAAAATTTCCATGTTTTTTGGCGTCTAATTATAATAACAAAAATGTAAATCGACGACCAATTATAAATAACAAACTATAAATTAACTTTTTTTTTATATTTAAGTTGTTCTACATAGGTTTTATGATTTTTTTTTCATTCCAATCAACAGGGTAAATTATATAACGATAGCAGGTAGACGAGCAATAAACTGTGCCGCCATCCCCTTCTAAATAGAAAACCCTAATCTGCTAAAAACAAAGCCTCACCCCTGAGGGATCGAAAAGTTGTGGACCACACGCTGAACTCTAGTCAAGAACCGAACCGCTTCCGGCGCCAAGGAGCCGAACGTGTCAAACGCCAGGGGGACAAAGGCATGCTGATTATCCTTAGAAGCTTTCGCGTACTTTTCCACCTTAATAGAAATACAAATCAACCTAATCAAAACACAATAAACATATATTGTTTCGAATCACCAGAATTACTAAGAATCATCTTCACTTTGACTAGGGTCTTGACTTGACGACGCACCACTTAGTGTGGTCATCTGTTTTTTCATGTGTTTCATTTCTTCGTTCATCGGGCCTAGACATCCTTCCCATTGATCATGTATTTTGATTTTCTAGGTGAGCCGTCTCTGGCAATAACATCTCTATATATAGTAGTAGTGCAAGCCACAATCCTAGCAAGGAGTGGTTGGTTCAAATGGATGTATGTGAATGGACTAAAGGGAAATAATAATTAGCCATTCTGAACAAATCAAAAGAAAAGTTTTATGGCTTCTGCAAAATCCATCAGAAACCATGTTGTTTGCTTTCTTTTGCAAGACCTTGTTAATTGTTATAACAAGGCTGTAGGCGGAATACCCTTCTCTTTCTAGCCATAAGAGGAATCCAGTCACCAGTGTCGACTCAACAACCTCACGGATTGTGAATAAAGCTCGCTTATCTTTGTAAAAAATCCGGTAATCATCCATCCTGAGGGTTGTTTAGATGAAGCAAATAAGTGTCACTGGAGTTGGTATACCAGCCTGAGAATTCAGTGTGTGTGTGTTTGGTGGTGTGAAATGGGTAGAGTATTTATAAGGATTTTAATGGTTAAAAGACAACGATACCTCTTGGTCAGGTTGTCAACAAATTGAATTTAATGCTATAATATTTTACTATGAAAGCATCCAATAAGATATTATATTTTTTATAACCAAAATATTTCATAAAATTTATATTTATGAATTGTTAAAAGTGTAAAAGAATCCCAAGTGAGTTTTCTCTCTATAATTCCCCTATATATATATATATATATATACTAGTAGGGTGTCTGCGTGATTCGACGGGGGCGACACTTTGCATTGTTACACTCGTTTTTTATAGTTTTCTTATTCGTATAACATTTATGGTAACATTATTGTGGTGAATATATGTTATAAGTATTACACATGTCTAGTAATTAGGCTACAGGGTGTGATCATGATCCTCATGATCACCATGACCCTCCACATCAGCGTCATGTCACATACTTCTAATCCATCATCCAAAACCACTACCTTAAGGGTGTGGTCATGACTCAAACCACTATTATCTTATTTTAATTTATTTTTGTGAAAAGGAAAGGAAATATTGAATAAGGAAAGGAGGCCCATGGTTGCCATGGTTTAAAACATGGGAATCATGGTGGATGAGACAAGAGGGTGATGTAGTAATCCATTAATGGTCCTACACGTGTCGATTGATGACCCAACCATGCCCCTCACACCATATAGCCTTATTAAATTTAGCATTTAAATTATCAAGTACTTTAAGAAACCATTGATGCAATAAAGTAACACACGGATAAGACAAAAATAAGTCTTAAGCACAAATAAAAGTTATATAAAGTAGCACACGAATAAGAAAATATAAGTCTTAAATATAAAAGTTTAAAACTAAAAGCTCAAGTGTCAAGTACTTTGTATCAGGATGAGATCAAGTTAGTAATCATACTGGTTAAACATATTAAGGATGTCATCTATATTGTCACACCACCATTTGTCGTCATCGAGATCAGCGTCCTCCGAAATTTCTTGTATCTTTCCTATTTGATTGTTACATCCTTTGGAGGATGAGTTTCTTCTCTTTTCTCCTCTTTAACTGATACATTAGTAGTAGTTGGAGCAGTTTGGGAAATTGAAAAAAAATGTTAAGTGTTTTAGTTACATATTTTTATCATGTTACCGTTATATATAATACAGGATAAAAAAACGACGTTCACAGTTAAACATAATATAAAAACAAAAACAAACAATATATCATGTTTTAGAAACATACATACCTAAGTAAAGATCTGAAAGGATAAATATTAAAGCTCCAAAACCACTGAATAATAAATAAGATTAATGTTAAGTGTGAGCATAGAAGAATAAATCAAAATTATACACAACACAAAATTGAAGTACCTGTAAACCAAGAATTCTAAAGAACAAGAAATTTCTTGAAGTTAAAAAATCTAATTAATTATACTATATATAGAACATATAAACTAACGAATTGAATAACCTATAGTTTGTTTCAACTAACTAATATTATCTATAAGAGTATTTTTAAACTTATAATCCCTAAAAAATGCAACAAATTCAGTTTTTGAAAATGTATTATATTTAGATTATGGAGTTTTTCCTAATAGTTTGTTGGTGGAAAACTTATTTACCAGACTTCTAAAAAGCGTTTTTATAACTTTTTATGATGAGCCAGGGTCTCACTGGAAGCATCATCTCTATTCCTACGGGGTAGAGGTAAGGTTGTCTACATCTTACCTTCCTCAGACCCTATCTTAGCTTTGCTATTGGTGGGATTTACTGAGTATGATGATGATAATTTTTTTTATGAAAACTAAAATTCCATTTTATTGAATATGGTATTATATATATATTTTTAATATAGCCAATTAGATAAACAAGTGAGCTTGTTTGATGTCAATTTACTACCTGCTAACCCATGTAAGTGTGTGCACCCAACCAAGTAAATATACAAACATACAAAATAAGAACAAAGCTCATATCAAACCCGTATGTGCAAGGTTTCGAAATTTAATCTAGTCGCCGAGAACAAATTGGTGAATAATCTTAATCAAACGAAAATCGGAGTGAAAAGGGTTGGAATATTAATCGATTGTGATATCTAAAGATTACTTACTTCGATTGCAAAACAACGGAAGGTTATCATATAAACAATCAATTGAAATTACCAACCCTAACCCCTACCAATTATATCCCAATTACTAGAATTATCGGGAATTGAATGAATTAAAAATAAGGTTAAACAAATTTAATCGTTTACAATCCAATCAATCGAGTCAAATGGTAAAAAGCATCAAATGCTTAGATTACCAAGTTCAAATACAATCAAAGACACATAAAATTGTCTACTTACAAGAATCCTTCACCCGGAGGAAACCACTAAAGGATTAGCCGCTCATCTCGGTCAATTGATCTTCAGAAACTTGAATGGTGATCGGTTACATCTTCAACATGGTTGATTTCGGTGAGGAAATATGATGATCAAAGGTGAAAAATAGCGCCAAGTTATGTTCCTTGCCTCCCTAAGTTCGTATGTTGAAGGAATAATGAGTTAGGGTTTTTAAAACCCTTTTAATCCTTGGAAAAAAGTCAATGCGCGGACTCCAAATCGAACCCGTCGTAGCCTACGGTCTGCTGACCGTAGCTTACGGTTACGACATGCTGTTTACTTTTGTTTAGATGAACCGTAAGCTACGGTCTCCAACCGTAGCTTACGGTGGAGACCTGCTGTTTTTGTTATTAAACTACCTGATCGTAGCTTACAGAATCACCATCGTAGCCTACGGCAGGATTCCTTAAGCTCTCTCTTCACATATTCAACTTTCATATAATGACCCAAAGGCCCATGAACTTCATTCTTTTACGTTTCTTGCACATCCAAGCTATTTTCTAAGTTGATTCACGTCCAAAACACCATCTTTTGCCTTGTTTATCATCCTCAGATGTTCCATTCACTCTCTAAACACTTTAACTTCACCGATTTAAGCAATTAACCTGCCAAACCACAATCTCTCGTAGTTATCACATTCAAAGCATGTAATCACTTAAAACGCAATAAAACACATAAGATAAGGGCATTAAGGTTCAGGTTCACCCTCTCCATCAAGCGGCAGAGACTTCCTGAAACTTGGCATCGCGATTTTAGTATTTATTATTAAAGACAATGTTTTTATTTCTTTGGTTGTAATAACCTATGTATTTTTTCGTTGCGTTAAATGAAAAAACACGACATGCACACGTTCGTGTTCGTTCGGTAAATTTACAAGCCTATTGATAACATATACACATCCACACAACATTGATCTAGTATTTACTAGTCCAAATAACTTTGATATTATTCATCGTATTATGATTTACATTTGATGACTAATACAATATACCAAAAATGATGACTTATTAAGTTTCTCATTATAGTGTCCGGGGACAAATTTCCGTGCCCAGACATGCTTCCCATTTATAACGTATTTCGATTTTCCCTGCAAACCATCTTTACCTATAACTGCTTTCAGCGAAGAGGGATTTCAAACCACAATCCTTGCAAAAAGTGGTTGAGTACCTGCTTCAACTAGTTGCATGTGTAGGGACTGGATTATATCTCCAAACATCCTGATCAAGTTAAAAGAATTATTATTAAAGTTACATATAACACGATAATTCTTGAATTGAAGATCTTGTATATATAATGCCTGCAGAAGTAATCTGTTATTTCATTTTCCGAAATTGGGTAACCTTTAGAAAAGGTGAGGAAGATGGTCCGATCATCTGGTGGCACCTCTTCATCTGGCTCACTTTCCACTAGTCGGGTATGATTTAGAAATGTTCGGCCACCCGCATATGTATGGTTCTGGCCTAAGTATGTAGATTGCCTCATCTGTTGATTTTGATATTGATGCGCCATCTGATAGTTTTGCACAAATTTTGTATCTTGATATGCTACTCCAGCTGATGGTACTTGTTGAAATCCAACTTCGGTACCTGTGTACCCGAGATCACCAAAACCGTTGGGGACTATAGGGTCTTGGTGAGGGTACGTCGCAGGAGTCTCACTATGGATGGTAACTTGTTCTAGAATATCATCAAGCGCTTTCGCAGAAACATCCTGGGCTATGCAACATACCTCATTACATATCAGATCCCCATAGAGATTAAGCTCATCAAGATTTATATGTTTCCGATCAAGAAAACACTGAAGTTTTATTATGTTATAACTATTGTTGCTTCCCTCAAACATCAACGTGTTTGCTTTCTTTTGCAAGAACCTAATGCATATAAGGGCCTCATTAGCAACTTCATTGATTGCTTTAGGGGACAAAAACTTGATGAACATTTTACCAAGAGGGTTCGATGTATACCCTCCCCTTTCTAGCCACAGGAGAAACCTGATCACGAGTGTTGCCTCAACAACCTCGCGTTGCAAGAATAGAAAGAAGATTTTGAATAGGGCTCGCTCGTATTGTGTAACACCTCAAAAATTCACGTCCTATAATGTGTGGACACGTGTCATATGTTTGAACGTGTGAAAGAATGTTCTGAAAGGACTAAAGTTGACAATCATGGAAAGTATGTGAATATACGGATTCTAAATGTCAACAGTGAATAAATATAATGTACATTAACCCTACATGATGCTCATACCTTCAAACGAATAAATCATGGATCATACGAAGCTAAAAGTGAGAGATT
Organism: Helianthus tuberosus; assembly: GCA_030545235.1. Lineage (NCBI taxonomy): Eukaryota > Viridiplantae > Streptophyta > Magnoliopsida > Asterales > Asteraceae > Helianthus > Helianthus tuberosus. Next base: position 68,097,813 of record CM060402.1, on the reverse strand, counting down.
ACAAACTACATGGGTTAAATGTGTCAACATGTTTAAAATATACCTCTGAGTGACCTTTTGACAAACCCGAGGATTTGTAACGGTTAATTATGCTCGCTAGAATGCACGATATAAATTTCGTAAAGTTTCGTTATCGTATGAGAAAGTTATGATCAAATTCGTGTGAGAGGGGTTAAAGCGTCAACGTTGAAAGTTAGGACTTTTCGGGTAACAATAAAGTTAACCGGGGACTTAACAAAGTGGGTATATGTCTTGAAGCCCTTATACGTCAATTACGAGGGCTCAAAATGCAAGAAATTAAGGTCTAATCAAAGTTTGAAGAGCCAAGGACCAAAACTGCAATTAAAGAAAATGTTGTTAGCTGATACCATAGGCTCGCGTAGCGCGAGCCCTCACCCTCATGCAGTCGCGCTACGCGACTGCCTCAGCTGGACAGCTTTCTTGATTTGTTGTTGATTCATGTCTGCCAAAGCCTTGGATCCGACTTTAAATCAATTGCCTCTTCAAGCTTGGCCCTTAAACAACCCCTAAAACATCTAGGGACACTTGTTAGTGAATTGTGGTCCATGGTAGACTTGTGTGTCAACTTCTTATGGTGATTAAATCACTATATAAGGCCATGAAGTTGCAAACATGCTTCACACTTTCATTCTTGCAATCTGATCAATTGTGGAGCACAAGAGCACCTTCCAAGCCATCCAAGTCGACCATTAGACACTTGTAAGTTTGCTTAACCTTCTTTAATTGAGTTTAGCTTAGTTATTTAGCTAAAAGTCAAACCGTCGTAATTAACGGTTGACTTAACGATTAATCACTAATAGCTCAGTGATTAGTCGAATTGAAAGTAGTTATAAGTAGGTAATTATGTGGGTAATAAACCCTCAAAAGGGTTCCCCCTGATTCCCACTCTAACTAGGTCAAATGTCGAGTCAAACTTACTAATAAAAAGTCAACAGAATGTTTAAATTACAATTTATGCATAATTAGCAATGTAGAACACTTATAACCTGTTTGATCATTGATATAACTTGGTAATGAATGTAAGAACATGTCTAAACATGTTCAACCCGACAATTTTCAGTAGAGACCCGGTTCGGAACCGAAAGTCGCATAGTTTGACTTATACTTTGACTTTCAGTTCTGACCCGTTATGGTATGTTTTAGAAATGCCTTAGAGCTTTATTTGGACCAGGTTACATGCTAGTATAATCCTCTGTGATTATACACCTCGGATCATTAGTTATCCAATTAATATGTATGATTCCGTTAATTGCTCATATGTTGACCATTATGCCCTTTTCACCTTAAAACGTGATTTTTGAAAATGTAAAAGAGTAGAAACCTTAATTACTGATATATAGAATTGTATGCAAAGTTTGACATCAGTTTGAGGTGTAGAATAAGAGTTATGCTCGTTAGCGTAAAATTAAAAGCTTTATGTTAATAAAACGGCGTAATTAGCGTATAGCCTAGTTAAGCCTACTTTTTTATATCAAATCTTTTACCCACTGATGTAATATATTATTTTGGGATTTTTAAAGATTTTAATAAATTTTAGGCTGAGCATAACTTATAGTCGTAGGCTTAATCCGGTAGTTGTCGGTTTTGCCCTTACGGGCCATAAAATGAGTTTTACATATCCAAACGACTCCAAACCTTTTGCTACTGATCTTAAATGATAAATAAATTATTTTAAGTCTTCTGGAATAGTAAAAATATCAGCTTTATGTATCGAACCCGTAAACGGCTTTTAATCGCCTAATTAAGCGTTTTTAACGCATAATATGTACTAAGATTATTTTAAACATACCAAGGGTGATACCTACTGATATTTGAGGCAAATTATACTATTTTAACAGTAAGCAAAGGTTGATAAACTCAGACGTCAGTTTTGAGCTTTTCGGCTTATGTGAAATTACCAAAATACCCCTACGGGGCATAGTTTGGTTATAACTGATAAATTTCACTTATATACTTTAATCTACTGATATAACTTAGAAAATTGAGTATGTTTGCTGATTACATCAGGCCTGTAACTCAGGTTGACACTTAAACTCTTTTACAACCTTTAAAATGACCAAACTACCCTACGGGGCATAGTTTGTGATTAAATACATTTCGGGCATAATGAAAGACATCTTACTGATGTCACAACATATTTGAGGCATAATTAACTTAGGAAACCTGTATATGGCTCTTACGGATACCCGTTACGCTTATTACGCGTTCGGTTCGGTTTATGTAACAAGTTTACATAAGTTAGCCGAAACGGGTCAAACCTTATCGGTTTTACCTCAAAATCCAGAATGTGCATGAAGGACTCATATTAAGCAAGTCTCTGAACTTTTTGGGTCTAAATCACATTCTATTCCGGTCTTCGCTTAATCATGCGTTTGAACCGTATATTTCCTTAAGACTAACCGGTCTAAGCTTAGGCTTAATTAAAGACCCGTTAGCATTCTAATTGGTTATTTATACCATCATTCCAGACTAGAGCCTTCCGGTAAATTGTACCTACGCTTACTTAAGTGAATACGGCTGAGTTATTATAATTCTTGCTATTTAAGACAGGAGCTAGCTTAGGTAAATACTCTTAACTTATTTTCCCTATACGGGCTTGGGATACGGTATAATGAAACCGCTTGGTCGGGTATTGAATATTTAATCGGATTGTGATTAAATTATTGAGGTAACCCGGTTTAATCTGTATTGTTTGAAATAAAAGCCTTTAGGGGTTAATGACCATGTCCCGGATATCCCTGACATCATTGTATTATAAAATGGCCACGTCTTAAGCACGGGGTGTAGACATACACCTGACAGTTTCTTAAGTAATAACGGTATTTCACTCTCTTGTGGGCCTATACTTGTGGCGTGTCTGTTAATCTGACTCGGTTTCTACATCGGGCCCTGAACGTACAACGAACATGTAAATCTGTATACAAGATTATAAATATGATTGTCCCAAGTTATAAAAGATTAATTTTGCCTCTGTGCATTTTAATCAAAGTGTCAAAATAATTTTTGCCTGGTGCATCTAAATCAATTTTCTTAAACTCTTTTCAAATGAGTCAATTGAGTGTATTTACTAGTGAAAACTGACGTATTTTCAAAAGTCTAAGTGACAGGTACAAGTATGTAATAGGCTGGAAGCTGCTCAGGACGTTAATAAGGAATCTTGCAAGTTCTAGGCGTCTAAAGTCTGTTGAACAATATTTATGTTTAAGATCCGCCTGTGGATCCTTTACTTTCCGTTGTAATACTTGATATTACTTTATATTCGGATCGTAATATATTTATCTTTTGCTTCCGCTGTGCATTTAAATATTGTCTTGTTTGACTATTGTGTTGCCAACCATGTCATGAAAACTTAAAGGGGTTCAAAACCTTATAACAGAGGGTTCAAAACCTTACAATAGAGGGTTCAAAACCTAGTAATCAATCATCCTAGAACAGATGATTAGTTTTCAAAGCGGTTTTGAAATTTATGTTCTTGTTGTGGTCGTCGCCTAAGGATAGGTGACGGTATTGTTTTATGACTAAACGCAAGTAAACTCGCGTTAGGGTCCTAAGGAGGTTATAGACTAGTGTCACACCCCGACCACGTAGAACCTACAAAACGTGGCGGAAACATCGGGGAGTGTTGTAACAGAATCATTGTTTCATAGCACATGGAACTTGAAATATTGTTTTATTGATTAAAAGAGTTACAATGTCTTGACAATCAAAGAAACATAACAAAATAACTAGTCTTGCATCTTTTATTGTCACTAAGGCCCATGTCCGCCTAAGTGTATCTTGATCAATCCTATGCTTCATTTCCTGAAACACATGTGAAAATAGGTACGTCAGCATAAAAATGCCGGCGAGTACATAGGTTTTGTGAAAATAAGATTCATGACATCTGTTTAAGAAAATGTTTAGTCATGAACCTTGTAATTTGCTTTGTCTTTGTAAATCATTTGAAAAACAATAAGTTCAGATGATACGATAAATAAGAGAATAATGCATGGTTAAATGAATAACCATGTAAAAATGAGTTTGTATAAGTTAAGTTGTTTGTAAAACAATGTATTGTGAAAAAGTATGTTATTTGTATAAAATGTTATATGTCTAAATTGAAATGATTTCAAATAACGCAACGATATGTAATACCATACAATCACTTATATATAGGAAGTACCAGCGGCGTATCCACCATGCTTGTATCATATTACACACGCCTCGTTACTTAAATCACTTACTCAAACCAAACCACCAATATAAGATGTCTATGTTTAAACCAATTGTCAAAAGTCCTTGTATAAACCATGTCAAATGTTGATAGTCCAAAAGTAGTCAAGTAATGTGTAACAAATGTTTATGTATGGCTAGTGAAATGCATCAACTAAACCATAGATGAAATGCACAAAACAAAGTATTGAAGTAAAACTTGGTTTAAATCAAAGTTATGTTTTGTAAAATATATGCATGCTATACTGAATATGAACATTTATGCGGTATTGTAAAAATTCATACATCCAAGCCTTGCGACAGTCGGATAACTATGTAAAAATGAGTTATCAAAAGAATATGTATTCGGATTCGGTCATTCCTTACGTCCAAACAAACCCGAGATTTCAGGAATGGGATTTGTCAAGTCCTATGGTACCACTACCTACTACCGAGCGGCGTGATCGGTGTTAATGAATGTATAGTATAGTTTAAACAAACCAAATGTCACACCAAAATGTAAGCATGTTTTATGAAGATAATGTACCTAGTATGCTAGAGTAAACATACAAGGTAGAGCTGTAAAACAATGTGTCCATATGTTACTGGAACATATGCAACAGAGATGCAATGTAAAATAATGTACTAAGCATGTACTAAATGGACATACATAGCATGTGATGTGATGTGATGTAAAACAATGTACTAAGTATGCACACAATGGACATACATAGCATAAAATGTAATGAAATCATGTACTAATAGTGTACTAATGAACATAGCATGTATATAATGTGAAAACATGGAAAGCATGAAAGTAACAAGTAGGCACATGTGTTCCACCCCAAAACGTTTGGAAAACAGTAAAAGAGGGGTCTATGTACTCACTTGAGATTGCTCAGAAGTCCTAAGATAACCACCAAGCAATGCTAGAGATCTCGGAATATCAAACGGCACCTAATATAGGTAACTACATTAATAAACCGGACCTAAATCGGAAGATCGGATAGAATGAGGGCTCGTAAACCAAATGAGTATGGGAACTCATGTAGTAAGGTTTAACAAAGCCTACATACTAAATGAAACCTAACCTAAGTGCTTACGACCCATTACGACCCGTTTAGGTAGCTTATGCTACTTTAACGCGTCGTTCGCGTAAAACGCGTTCGGACCGCCTAACTAGTCCTATGACAAGTAACATATGCCTTAACATGTCTAATATTGTTGTCAAATCAGTTTAGATGTCAAAAGTTATGTTACATATGCTTAAAATGAATTTTGGTGTCAAAAGGGCATTTTGGTAATTTACCTAAGGCATATAAGCTACCTATCATACAACTACTTAAACGAAGCGACCATAAGGTATAACCTCGGAAGGTTATTCCCTATATACTATGGTCACCTAATGTGCTTGGTCGGATCCTAATGATCGACCAAACGGGTTGGGTTCGAAAGTATAAGCGATTGTTTAAATCGCTTACCTTACGACCCTATATAAGCACTAAACTAAAAATGACGAGCTAAGCATGTTAAAACATGCTTAACTAAGTTTAGAAAACAGGTTTGGTATCAAAACAAATGGTTTTGATACCCATAAGTAGTTTGGTTACAAAATACGCAAGAATACGTATTCTGACCGAAACTACGGCTCGTCACTGAGCCTAGATAACGTGGTAATCAGTAGGTATAGTCACAAAGGACTATAACCATCGTGATTACAATCACGTTGCGAAGTTCAAACGAACTTCGCATTGACCATAAGCTGGTCAATGCAGAAAATAAAAGAACGAAAGAATACTCACGTAGGGTCCCCGAATGCTAATCTAGATCAAAATAGCTCAGGTATGAAAAAAAGGTTTCAACTTAGAGCATTTGAGATCAGATTCTAGTGAGTTTAGAGGTTGGATGGCAAGGGGTATTTATAGTGAATGGTCCACCATTAGGATCGTTTGTCGAAATACGTGCCTTAATCTCATCCGTACATGTGTCGGAACCTTATGGTACCCAAAAAGGCCACTCACCATAAGAGTTTGACACTTGGCACTTGACCTTTGGAGAGTGTTAAGGGCTGTTAAAAGATGAAAAAAAAACGTTTTGCTGCATCTGGCCCCTGTTTACGGACCTAGTTTGGCAGATTTACAGTTTCAGTCCCTGCAACCTCAAAACTTGGTTTTCGATGCGTTTTTTTGACACGTTTAAGCCCTGTTAACCCCATTTCAAAGCTCTAAAATGAAGTTAAAGTATAGGGAACTTAAAATGTGTTCAAAAATATCTCGGGTGTCGGTTCGTTTAGCCGTACGGTTACGTTGTTCGGTTAATTACGACGGAATGCGCATAAGCGCGAAAAATGATCCAAATGGCGTGACGAATGGATTTTTCTTATGCCAAACACTAAAATAAAATATTTTAGTGCTTACATAAATTTTTGGATGTCCGGATGTATTCAGAACGTAAGTTATGCACGAAAATGCAAACTTGTGCACTTTTTGACGCTTTAAGTACCTGAATGAGCCAAAAGTTTATTTTAGCACACCGAACCCCTCAAAGCCTATTTCTAAGCTATATAAAGGATATTTAAGGTGTGTTTAACTTATGGTCATGTTTCGGAATGTCTGTTACAGTTCAAATTGGCATACTTTTGCAGTTTGTCAAGTTTAGTCCCTGTAAGCGAATTAACTTGTTTTTGCCATACCAAAGCCTTCAAAACTTATTTCTAAGTTATGTAAAGGTTATTTAAGGTATGTTAAGCCTATGTCACTATTCCATAGTGTTTGTTGCATTAAACTGATTATATTTACGCATCAGTGCGCGTATAACCTTCCAGAAAGCGATTTAGAGTTTGGAATTGAACAAAAATTGATATGTGCAAATGATACACATATTTTTACAAATCCCAAGTATGAAATATAATATTTCATTGGTTCGGTATTTTTTTGATGGCCGTGGAGGCACAGGTGTTACAACTAGGTCAAAGCATTACTAATAACCTAATTCCCTATAACCATTGGCTCTGATACCAACTTTTCTGTCACACCCCGACCACGTAAAGCAACTAGACGTGGCGGAAACGTCGGGGAGTGTTGTAACAGAATTATTGTTTCATAACCATGGCATAAATAAATTCTGTTTTATTGAATAAATGAACTCATTGTTTTAATACAATCAAATAAATACAACTATGATCTTCCAAGTTTTAAAGTCGCTAAGGCACGAGTCCATCCTAAATGTAGCATGTATCAACAATCATTGCAAAGCAGTACCTGAAACATGTGTAAAAATAGGTACGTCAGCATAAAAATGCCTGTGAGATACATAGGTTTTGTGAAAATAGGATTCATGACTTATGTTTGAGAAAATGTTTAGTCATGAACCTTGTAATTTGATTTGTCTTGTAAATCATTTGAAAAACGATAAGATCAGATGATATGTATAAATAAGAGAATAATGTATGGTTAAATGGATAACCATTGTAAAAAAATGAGTTTGTATAAGATAAGTTGCTTGTAAAACAATGTATTGTAAAAAGTATGTTATTTGTATAAAATGTTATATGTCTCAAACTGAAATGATTCAGATAACGATACAATATGTACTACCATACAAACACTTATATATAGGAAGTACCAGCGGCGTATCCACCATGCTTGTATCATATTACACACGCCTCGTTATTCAAATCACTTACTCAAACCAAACCAAACCAAACAATGTAAGATGTCTATGTTTAAACCAATTGCCAAACGTATTGAATGATGTGTCAAAATGTTTATGTCAAGATGTAAGTCATGAAATGTATAACAAATGTCAATAATGTTTATGTGTCCAATGTAAATCATGTAATGTGTAACCAATGTGATTTGTATAAATAAATGTAAGATTAAACAAATAACCTTATAGTAGCATATTAAAAGTATACTTTGGATTTGTAAGTAACATATTAAACTATGTTTTGGTTTCATAAATAACATATCAAAATATGCTTTAGATGTGATAAATAACATATTAAACTATGTTTTGGTTTTGTAAATAACATATCAAAATATGCTTTGGATGATTAACAAAATATATGTTGGTTTTGTACAATACCACACATGAGAGTATATCAAACTATACTTTAATAGTGTGATTTGAGAATTCATTCAGACCTGGTGCATCAAAATACACCTTTGAGACTATAGAAATACCACAAAGGCAATCCCTATTTGGATGGAGCAACAAATTGGTTTCAGACATTCCATGACAACAGGAATGGGGTGTCAAATCCTATAGCGCTATATCATACTAACAATCGGTCTGGTGAACATAAAATAAGTACAATTCAACAATTTATTTTATGTTCTTTGAGAAATCAATGTTTAAACCATAGTTAGTCATTCAGTTTGTCAAATGATAAGTAATAACATGTATAATCAATTATACTTTTGGAAAACATGAAAGTAACAGATAGGTACACATGCTTCACCCCAAAACAGTTTGGAAAACAGTAAAATAGGGGAACTATGTACTCACATTGAGAGTGCTTAGGAGTCCTTGTGTAACAACCAAACAATGCTAGAGATCACGGATATCAAACGGCACCTAATATAGGTAGCTATGTTAATAAACCGGACCTAAATCGGAAGATCGGGTAGCATGAGGGTTTGTAAACCAAACGAGTGTGGAGACTCGTGTGATATGGTTTAACAAAGCCTACATACTATATGAAACCTATCCTAAGTGCTTTCGACCCATCGCGACCCATTAAGGTAGCTTATGCTACTTTAACGTGTCGTGCGCGTGAAACGCGTTCGGACCGTCTAACTAGTCCTATGACAAGTGTTATATGCCTAAACATGTTACATAATCAGTTATGTGACAAAGGTTTAGGTTACATATGCTTAATTACCAATTATACATGAAAAGGGTATTCTGGTAATTTACCTAAGGCATATAAACTACCTATCATACAACTACTCAAACGATGTGACCATAGGGTATAACCTCGGAAGGTTATTCCCTACCTACTATGGTCACCTAATGTGTTTGGTCGGATCCTAATGATCGACCAAATGGGTCGGGTTCGAGGTATAAGCGATTTATTAGATCGCTTACCCTACGACCCTAGACAACGTGGTAATCAGTAGGCATAGTCCCAAAGGACTATAACCAACGTGATTACACTCACGTTGCGAAGTTCAAACGAACTTCGCATTGACCATAAACTGGTCAATGCAGAAAGTCAAACAAAGTTTGACTTTCAGACTCTAAAGACTCGAAAAGCAATAAAAGAACGAAAGAATACTTACGAAGGGTCCCCGAATGCTAATCTTGATCCGAGAATCTCAAGTATGAAACAATGGTTTCAACTTAGAGTTTCTAAGATCAAAATTCTAGTGGTTTTTGAAGTTGTGGGGTGGGGTATTTATAGTTTTCGGGTAACCGTTAAGATCATTTCATGGAAACCGTGCTTTAATCGTATCCGTACAAGTGTCGGAACCTTATGGTAGCTAAAAATGGTTCTTATCAGCTGACTAAGCATGTGTGAGTGTGTGGGTGTGGATTAAACAGCTGGATCTGCTGTTAAATGCAGTTAATCTGGTCCAGAAGGCGGACGCGGGCCGCGTGAGGATTCTCAGTAACTGAGGCGGGCCGCCTGGCCTGCACAGATCAGAAATAAGTTTGCAGAATGACAGTTTCAGTCCCTGCACGTGTTTAAGGCCATTTCTGACACTTCTAAGGCCCGTAAAGCCAACTTTAAGGTCCTAAAATGATGCCTAAACATTGTGGACATGAAACATGCTCAAAAATATGCCGGATGTTGGTTCGTTTGGTTGTACGAGCGCGATGTTCGCTTAATTACGACGGAATGCGCATAAGCACGAAAAACGATCCAAATGACGCAACGAATGGATTTTTGGCAAGCCAAACACTAAAGCATAATATAGTCATGCTTACATAAATTTTTAGATGTCCGGATGTATTCAGAACGTAAGTTATGCGCGAAAATGCAAACTTGTGCACTTTTTGACACTTTTAGTCCCTGAATGACCCAAAAGTTTATTTTAGCATACCGAACCCCTCAAAGCCTATTTCTAAGCTATGTAAAGGATATTTATGGTATGTTTAACTTATGGTCATGTTCCGGAATGTCTGTTACGGTTCAAATTGGCATACTTTCGCAGTTTGTCAAGTTTAGTCCCTGTAAGCGAATTAACTTGTTTTTGCCATACCAAAGCCTTCAAAACTTATTTCTAAGTTATGTAAAGGTTATTTAAGGTATGTTAAGCCTATTTCACTATTACGGAGTGTTCGTTGGATTAAACTGGTTATATTTACGCATCAGAGCGCGTATAACCCTCTAGAAAGCGATTTAAAGCTTAAAATCGAACAAGAGTTGATATGTGCAAAAGATACACATAATTTTACAAATCCCAAATATGAAATACAATATTTCATTGGTTTGGCATTTGTTTGATGGTTGAAGTGACACAGGTGTCACAGTCTCCCCTACTTTAGGAAAATTCGTCCCGAAATTTAATTCTAGAGGAAACTTGTGAAGACAGCTGTGACGGTTTCGCCTTCAAATAGATCCATTGAACCCTTAAGTAAAACTCTGGGCCATGTTAGGAATCTTAGCGAATTTGTTAACCCTCAGAGTGAATTCCTTGTGGTAGTAAAACATGAAAATTTTGAACTACGGACAGAAGAACGTTTCTTATGAAAACTTATCATAGGAAACTTGTGTGTGCTTGAAATCAGAATTGGGGAGTGTAAGATAAAATGACGTCGGTCAAGATCCAAGACTTCTCCCGTATCATTATTCTTGTCCCTATGGGTCTTAACACATGACAAAATTCCCTGTGGTTTCTGTGCACTTAATTCCATAATTATGTAGGCCTCCATAATTACTTAATTCCTTGCACAGTCCGCACAGTTCATTTCAGAATGCGTAGAGGAAAAATCAATTGAATAAACATGAAGCGACTCGACTAGACCACCAAAGGATCTTTTTAACTAAATCAACGAACGATCTTTTTAACTAGATCAACACATGATCTTCTTAACTAGACCGTCGTACGATCTCCTTAAATAGACCACTTAAGGGATCTTTTCAATTATATCATCACATGATATTTCTAATCAGATTTTCAAAATCAATCTATTTAACTAGACCACCCAAGGGGTCCAATTATAGAATAGTACTTTAAAATCCAAGGGACTTGACTACAACGTAGAAGTCCATTAAGGATTTAAGATAGTAACTTTTGATATCCTATTATGAATCTCTCGTATGAGATATGAAAGATTTTACGAGGATTTGGATGGATCACATACAACCACAAACATGTAAGAAAACACATAAGCACATAAACACATAATTAGTTAGCTTGATTCTTTAATTTGTTGTCTTTGAGCATGGATAATTAAAGCACATCAGGAATCCAATCCATGGATTTCATTTGGCACTTTAAGTATTTTCAAGGATCCATCTATAAAGACAGAAGGATTTTCAATAAGAGTTTGGCTTTGTTTCTTAAAAGAAACGAGTGTCTAAGATTCTTGGGGAGATCACAAATATTCATAAAATGACAGAACCATACGAGTAGTTTGTCTTTGGGTTGACATCATAAGATTGTATCCAACGTTCACACAATCGTATCAGTTTTGCAAAAATAAAAACGACGAATTTTTATTTATATAACAACTGACTTGTCTTTAAACATCATAAGATAACAACCAAGGAAAATAACAAAACACTAGTTGTTCACTGCCGCATCATTGTTCATGTTTGCCTCATTGATGTTAAACACTCGTCCACGTGCTAGAGGTATGTTAACAAGTCTTGGGCAATTGTTCCTGTAGTGGGTAAGGTCACCACAGTTATAACATGACCCTGGAGGGAACCGTGCTTGAATAGCTGCAGGGTTTGCAGCAGCTTGATTTGCATAATGACAAACATTGATCAAATGTCCCAACCGCCCACAGTGGGTACATTTGTGACACTGCTCTTGCTCTAGATGATGACGGTTGCACTTGTTGCACAAAGGTGCATTACCAACATAGTTTTGCCTTTTGCGAAGTTGTGCTGGTTGGTTTGCTGCAACCTGTTTGTCTTGCGCAGTTACAGCGTAGTTTTGAGAGGCTTTGCGCTTCTTCTTCTTGGATACCTCAGCATGTTCTTCCTTTGGTTCAACTTGAGCAGTCTTGTCAGTTGGTCTTGAGTCGCCCTTTCGAAACAGCTTACGCTTCCTGATGTGGGATTCAGTTAGAGTGGCAGACAATTCAATGGCTTGTCTGACAGTAGTAGGGTTGCTGCCAGTAACAATATCCTGAACTAGGTCAGGAAGACCATCAGTATATTTCTCGATCGCTTTATCCACAGGAGTAACCATAGCAGGGCACAAAAGGCTCAATTCTTCATAACGGTCAGTATAGGCTCGATGCTCGCCACTGTCTTGCTTCAGATCATCAAACTCCCTCTCCAAAGCTCGTAGTTCATGACGAGGGCAAAACTCCTTCATCATAAGAGCCCTAAGTTCAGCCCAAGTCTGTGCTAATGCAACCTCAGCATCGCGGTCTCTCATCACCCCGTTCCACCATGTGAGAGCCCTCTTCTGAAACACACTTGAAGAAAACTCGACCTAGCGATTTTCAGGACACTGAATGTGACGGAAGGTATTCTCAATGCTCTCGAACCACTGAAGAAGCCCAGTTGCTCCCTCAGAACCACTAAACTTGAGCGGTTTAGCCGAGTTGAAACTCTTGAAATTGCATGGAGCATTGTTGTTGTTGATGGCTTGCATCATTTGAGCATAAAGATTTGGGAAGGCAGCAGCCATTTGCTGCGCGATGATTTCCGCCAGTTCGGCATTCGCCATCTGATTGTCGCGTCGAGGAGGCATTCTAAAAGAGGTACATGAAAGGAAACGAGTGAGAGAATTAGACGAAAAGAATGAGATGAAACAAATCTGATGAAAGCAAGGATAGTGGTTATTTGTTTGTTACTACAAAGCAACAAACTACACACAGTGACTAATCAAAGTAAATGGGTCAAAAATAATGTATCACGAAGACATGCTCGCCTATAAGTGAACACTCATCCCAAGAATTCCCAGGTAAGCACAACTGGTCTCGCGTCTGATGAGATATATACGAAGTGCTTGCCTAGACAGAAAACCCAGAATACAGGCATTCACCCTTCCAGTTTGCACGTGTTCACATTATTTAAAACCCAAAACCTTGACGAGATTTTTGAAAACTTAAAGGGGTTCAAAACCTTATAACAGAGGGTTCAAAACCTTACAATAGAGGGTTCAAAACCTAGTAATCAATCATCCTAGAACAGATGATTAGTTTTCAAAGCGGTTTTGAAATTTATGTTCTTGTTGTGGTCGTCGCCTAAGGATAGGTGACGGTATTGTTTTATGACTAAACGCAAGTAAACTCGCGTTAGGGTCCTAAGAAGGTTATAGACTAGGTCAAAGCATTACTAATAACCTAATTCCCTATAACCATTGGCTCTGATACCAACTTTTCTGTCACACCCCGACCACGTAAAGCAAATAGACGTGGCGGAAACGTCGGGGAGTGTTGTAACAGAATTATTGTTTCATAACCATGGCATAAATAAATTCTGTTTTATTGAATAAATGAACTCATTGTTTTAATACAATCAAATAAATACAACTATGATCTTCCAAGTTTTAAAGTCGCTAAGGCACGAGTCCATCCTAAATGTAGCATGTATCAACAATCATTGCAAAGCAGTACCTGAAACATGTGTAAAAATAGGTACGTCAGCATAAAAATGCCTGTGAGATACATAGGTTTTGTGAAAATAGGATTCATGACTTATGTTTGAGAAAATGTTTAGTCATGAACCTTGTAATTTGATTTGTCTTGTAAATCATTTGAAAAACGATAAGATCAGATGATATGTATAAATAAGAGAATAATGTATGGTTAAATGGATAACCATTGTAAAAAAATGAGTTTGTATAAGATAAGTTGCTTGTAAAACAATGTATTGTAAAAAGTATGTTATTTGTATAAAATGTTATATGTCTCAAACTGAAATGATTCAGATAACGATACAATATGTACTACCATACAAACACTTATATATAGGAAGTACCAACGGCGTATCCACCATGCTTGTATCATATTACACACGCCTCGTTATTCAAATCACTTACTCAAACCAAACCAAACCAAACAATGTAAGATGTCTATGTTTAAACCAATTGCCAAACGTATTGAATGATGTGTCAAAATGTTTATGTCAAGATGTAAGTCATGAAATGTATAACAAATGTCAATAATGTTTATGTGTCCAATGTAAATCATGTAATGTGTAACCAATGTGATTTGTATAAATAAATGTAAGATTAAACAAATAACCTTATAGTAGCATATTAAAAGTATACTTTGGATTTGTAAGTAACATATTAAACTATGTTTTGGTTTCATAAATAACATATCAAAATATGCTTTAGATGTGATAAATAACATATTAAACTATGTTTTGGTTTTGTAAATAACATATCAAAATATGCTTTGGATGATTAACAAAATATATGTTGGTTTTGTACAATACCACACATGAGAGTATATCAAACTATACTTTAATAGTGTGATTTGAGAATTCATTCAGACCTGGTGCATCAAAATACACCTTTGAGACTATAGAAATACCACAAAGGCAATCCCTATTTGGATGGAGCAACAAATTGGTTTCAGACATTCCATGACAACAGGAATGGGGTGTCAAATCCTATAGCGCTATATCATACTAACAATCGGTCTGGTGAACATAAAATAAGTACAATTCAACAATTTATTTTATGTTCTTTGAGAAATCAATGTTTAAACCATAGTTAGTCATTCAGTTTGTCAAATGATAAGTAATAACATGTATAATCAATTATACTTTTGGAAAACATGAAAGTAACAGATAGGTACACATGCTTCACCCCAAAACAGTTTGGAAAACAGTAAAATAGGGGAACTATGTACTCACATTGAGAGTGCTTAGGAGTCCTTGTGTAACAACCAAACAATGCTAGAGATCACGGATATCAAACGGCACCTAATATAGGTAGCTATGTTAATAAACCGGACCTAAATCGGAAGATCGGGTAGCATGAGGGTTTGTAAACCAAACGAGTGTGGAGACTCGTGTGATATGGTTTAACAAAGCCTACATACTATATGAAACCTATCCTAAGTGCTTTCGACCCATCGCGACCCATTAAGGTAGCTTATGCTACTTTAACGCGTCGTGCGCGTGAAACGCGTTCGGACCGTCTAACTAGTCCTATGACAAGTGTTATATGCCTAAACATGTTACATAATTAGTTATGTGACAAAGGTTTAGGTTACATATGCTTAATTACCAATTATACATGAAAAGGGTATTCTGGTAATTTACCTAAGGCATATAAACTACCTATCATACAACTACTCAAACGATGTGACCATAGGGTATAACCTCGGAAGGTTATTCCCTACCTACTATGGTCACCTAATGTGTTTGGTCGGATCCTAATGATCGACCAAATGGGTCGGGTTCGAGGTATAAGCGATTTATTAGATCGCTTACCCTACGACCCTAGACAATGTGGTAATCAGTAGGCATAGTCCCAAAGGACTATAACCAACGTGATTACACTCACGTTGCGAAGTTCAAACGAACTTCGCATTGACCATAAACTGGTCAATGCAGAAAGTCAAACAAAGTTTGACTTTCAGACTCGAAAGACTCGAAAAGCAATAAAAGAACGAAAGAATACTTACGAAGGGTCCCCGAATGCTAATCTTGATCCGAGAATCTCAAGTATGAAACAATGGTTTCAACTTAGAGTTTCTAAGATCAAAATTCTAGTGGTTTTTGAAGTTGTGGGGTGGGGTATTTATAGTTTTCGGGTAACCGTTAAGATCATTTCATGGAAACCGTGCTTTAATCGTATCCGTACAAGTGTCGGAACCTTATGGTAGCTAAAAATGGTTCTTATCAGCTGACTAAGCATGTGTGAGTGTGTGGGTGTGGATTAAACAGCTGGATCTGCTGTTAAATGCAGTTAATCTGGTCCAGAAGGCGGACGCGGGCCGCGTGAGGATTCTCAGAAACTGAGGCGGGCCGCCTGGCCTGCACAGATCAGAAATAAGTTTGCAGAATGACAGTTTCAGTCCCTGCACGTGTTTAAGGCCATTTCCGACACTTCTAAGGCCCGTAAAGACAACTTTAAGGCCCTAAATTGATGCCTAAACATTGTGGACATGAAACATGCTCAAAAATATGCCGGATGTTGGTTCGTTTGGTCGTACGAACGCGATGTTCGCTTAATTACGACGGAATGCGCATAAGCACGAAAAACGATCCAAATGACGCAACGAATGGATTTTTGGCAAGCCAAACACTAAAGCATAATATAGTAATGCTTACATAAATTTTTAGATGTCCGGATGTATTCAGAACGTAAGTTATGCGCGAAAATGCAAACTTGTGCACTTTTTGACACTTTTAGTCCCTGAATGACCCAAAAGTTTATTTTAGCATACCGAACCCCTCAAAGCCTATTTCTAAGCTCTGTAAAGGATATTTATGGTATGTTTAACTTATGGTCATGTTCCGGAATGTCTGTTACAGTTCAAATTGGCATACTTTCGCAGTTTGTCAAGTTTAGTCCCTGTAAGCGAATTAACTTGTTTTTGCCATACCAAAGCCTTCAAAACTTATTTCTAAGTTATGTAAAGGTTATTTAAGGTATGTTAAGCCTATTTCACTATTACGGAGTGTTCGTTGGATTAAACTGGTTATATTTACGCATCAGAGCGCGTATAACCCTCCAGAAAGCGATTTAAAGCTTAAAATCGAACAAGAGTTGATATGTGCAAAAGATACACATAATTTTACAAATCCCAAATATGAAATACAATATTTCATTGGTTTGGCATTTTTTTGATGGTTGAAGTGACACAGGTGTCACAATCTAAATTCCCTTATTTGAAATAATCATCCATTAGTGATGAAGTGCCTACGGGCCAAACTTGTTGTCAGATAAGACAACGACCGTGGTGGTCTCTGACCCCCGTCTAAAGATGTTGGACTACGTCCAAGCATAATAGTTTGTATGATCAATGCGATCCTGACTAATATCATCAAATGAAGATGATCATATTATAAACATCCATAAGTGATGAAATGCCTACGGGCCATACTTATTGTCCTAAGGGACAAAAGACAGTGGTAGCCTACAACTCCTTGTCAAGAAAAAGGTAATGAACTTTGATTCAAACCTAAATGCCTCGATGCTCTGTCATGGCTTGTAAATTTAAAATTGTCCTTGTGACTAGGCCCTTTGCGCCACCTTAATATCCTTAATGTTTTATAACTAGGATAAATTACAATGAAAATGCTAATTAAATATAACTAACAAATTAACCAATGTGGTTTATATTACCATGGTTAATAAATCGTTTAAAACGATAAAACTGTAAAAGCTTCCGTATAAACCTTGCCCTTGTTTGATTTTTATGTAGCATTTAAAGCTACATGGCTAGGTCAAAGGAAGAGAACAGTCACCCTCTGGAAAACCGCAATGATGAAAGGATTAATATAACCAGAGGAGAGCTTCGTACATTGATTGATTCTGCTGTATCTAAAGCTGTAGAGGAGCAATTTAGGGAGTATAGTGAGACTAATAGTAAAGCCTCATCTGTACCCCACTCTAAGTCTGACCCTAAGACTTATTCGGAGGCTCACAGCAAGCCACCGCCCCCTAAGAAAGAAGAACCAAAGAAGGATGATGATCGAAATTCATCCGGTCAACACAGTGTTCCATCCAAGAGGATAGTGTTCGGTAATGAACCGCATACCAAGTCCTGTACCTATAAATACTTTGTTTCCTGCAAACCTCGGGACTTCACTGGGGAGAAAGGAGCAGTAGATTGTATGACCTGGTTGGATGAAATGGACACGGTGGTTGACATCAGCAGTTGTGCTGAAAGGGATGTAGTAAAGTATGTATCCCAATTGTTCAAGGGAGAGGCACTAGCATGGTGGAAGGCTCTCATTCAAGCTGCTGGGAAGATCCCACTTTACAACATGTCATGGGAACAGTTTGTTGCTCTCATTATGGAGAACTACTGCCCTCAACACGAGGTCGAAAGAATTGAATCAGATTTCTTATCATTGGTGATGACAAACTTAGATTGTCAAGCTTACCTCACCCGTTTCAATACCCTGTCCAGACTGGTTCCTTACCTAGTAACACCAGAACCCAAGAGAATTGCTCGCTTCATTGGGGGTTTAGCCCCAGAAATCAAAGCCAGTGTTAAGGCTTCGAGACCTACTACATTCAGGTCAGCAGCAGATCTGTCGCTATCTCTCACACTCGATGTAGTTAGAAACAAGGCTGCCAAAGCCTCTGAAGATGGAAAGCGTAAAAGGGAGGATGAGAATTCTCATCGCTCCGATAAGAAGAGTTCCGGGTTTAAGAGAGACAGCCAACAGTCGAGTGAGAAGACCAGGTGCGGAACCTGTAGGAAATACCATCTTGGGAAATGCATATTTGAGTCTGAGCCACTACCCTGTGGGATCTGCAAGTCTAGGGAACATACAACCTTGGATTGCAAGAAATTGAAAGACGCAACCTGTTATGGTTGCAACGAGAAGGGGCATATCAAGACCAACTGCCCTAGGAATCAGAAGAAGCCCGAAGAGGCCAAGAGAACGAACGCATGAGTTTTCAGGATGAACGCCCAGGAGATGGTGCAGAATAATAATAGTATAGCAGGTACCTTTCCTTATCAAGCAGTTTATACAGAAATTTATTTGATACTGGCAAATATGATTCTATAAGGAACTATAAATATTGTGAACTGTTGTCCCCGCTGATTAGGACTCCAGTCATTTAACGCGAGATAGAAATTTGCCGATGACACTATAGGAAATGCCCAACAAATCTTAGATTGATATTTTAATTGGAATCACTCTTTTCTGATATCCTTATGGCAAGCTTTCAAGCTATCCAAATTCATCACTATAATAAAGACAGATGTGACATTTTGATCCTCTGTCAAAAAGATGATGGATTAGGACCAAACTTTAAATGCCATAAATGGTCTTTTGTGACCTAGGCTAAGTAAAATTAATATATATTAAATAACGTTCATTAAGAATGTTAATGCTATATTGTCCGTATGGTTTAATGAAACCATGGTTAGTATATAAAGCCATGAGGATGATGAATAGCAGTTGTCGAATCGCAACCAAGAAATTGATTCATTTAGTAATAGGAGCTAATTTTTTTTTTCTGATCCTAAATCTGTAAAAAATTTCTAATATACCCTCTCTTTAGAAAAAGGACATTCGCATGTAATTGATATCTCTTTAATCCCTATTGATTATGAATACCAAATGGTATGACAAAACCGCCGTATGAAAATTGATGTATCTTAATAAGTTCCATAGATTGCTTCCATGCCTGATCAGTATGGAGGTTTAATGCATGGAACCACAAAGATATTCCAATGATCATATGGTACTAGAGTCAACTAATAGTATTCAAAGAAGATATCCAGAATGGAATTGTCTAAGTAAATGATTCCGATTAAGGAAGTCGTGGACTAGTAACATAAACGGTGTCACTTATTTGACACAAGCAATGATGGGTGAACTGGAGCCTGAGATATGGAAATCTCTGTAACCTCCTTGTATCTTGATTATCTTCTCATAAATTTTCCCTGCTTCCTAGAAGGCAGGTAGAATTAAGATTAACATCCCGCTGTGGGCTGGAGTATTATGAAAGACTCCATATTGATTATGGAATAATCAAAACCTTGATTAAGTAGGTTTTAAGACATAGGCTCATATAGCTTGACAAAATTTTTGAGGGTTTTATGTTATTGAATAAGAAAGACAGATCATCTTGCTTATGCATTGATTACCGCAACCCTATATCGGCAACAATTAAGAATCGCTATTACCTGCCCAGGACCGTTGATTGGTTCGACTAGCTGTAAGGTTTAGCTATTCTTGGAGATTAGCTAAGCAGTGGTTGGAATAACCATCTCACCTTAAGATAAACTTTTCCATAATAGTTGCTATATAAGTATCAAGGTGGCTCCTTTGGAGACCTTGTATAAATGAAATATCAAAACATCCGTTGGATGGACGAGACTTGGGGAGTCCAATTATCAGGATCTGAAAGTTGACTTGGAAACAACGAATAAGATCAAACAAATCCCTAATTACCTATAAGTTGCCATTATTCAGCAGAAAATCAAGGATTAATGGAAAGTAGTAACCTTCCTAAATTCTTGTTAAGAAATAAGGCTCAACAAAAGATATCACCCAAGCAAGGTGTGCCAAATTTGTTAAATTATCAGGCTAGTCAGGCTCTGAGTATATAGAATCATTCGAAGGATTCGAATGTATCAAGATTAAATAGCTTACAAGCTAAGACCTAATTAAGGACTTGGTGGAACGCGCAATGTGACCCACACTAATGATTTAGCGACGTGTCACCAATAAGTCGAAAAGCGCTATCACATATGATATGCAGATTTATAAAATGATGAGCAACCTGTGTCGATTAAGGGTCGACAGGATTAGGCTACGCATGGCGGCAGCTCGTGACCGTCAGAAGAGTTACGCTGATAAGGATAGGAAACCGCTAGAGTTCCAGGTTGGTGACCGAGCTCTACTCAAAGTCTCACCCTGGAAGGGTGTGGTTCGTTTTGGAAAACGGGGCAAGCTTAATCCGCGATACGTCGGGCCATTAGAAATTACCGAAAAGATCGGTAAGGTCGCTAACAGATTGAATCTGCCTGAAGAACTGAACGCTGTGCAAAACGTCTTTCACGTGTCTAATCTGAAGAAGTGTCTGTCAGATGAAACACTCATCATTCCTTTCAAGGAACTCACTATTGACGAACAGCTCCACTTTACTGAGGAACCGATTGAGATCACGGATTGAGAGATCAAAACCCTCAAACGTAGCCAGATACCTCTCGTACGAGTTCGTTGGAACTCGCGACGTGGCCCAGAGTTTACCTAGGAGCGGGAAGACCAGATGAAGCACAAGTATCCCCAGCTGTTCCCTAATGAAACCCCCAGCACTGAAGCTACAACCGAATTTCGGGACGAAATTCCAAACTAACGGGGGAATGATGTGACACCCCGTTGAAACGCTCTCACTCATACTAGCTTGTCAGTGGCCGCCTTAACTTTCGGGACGAAAGTTCTAAAAACTTGGGGATAATGTGATACTCTAGGTTTTCCCGAGCAAATATCTTGTAATTTCACTGTGTGTATATATGTATTTAATGAAAGTTGCGATTATCTTGTTATGCTATGTGGTGTATGTATGTATAAATATAAGTATGTGTGTATAATAGGGAACCGAGACCGCAACGAACCCGACTCGAGACCACTCGGTCTCGAGTAAACAGTAACGGTTGGGCCGGATTGGGCCATACACCCCTCCGAGCCTACTCGGAACCATGGTAGGATGCACCACCCAAACCGAGTATAAAACCCATGCCCAAGCCAACCATCCCTCACTTTCCACCATTCTTCCACACTCACTCCCACACACACACTCCTTCACTCTCTCTTACTAAAACCCTAACAATCAAGCTTACCTCCTTCTCCCTCTCTCGGATTCAATCGGCAACAACAAGGAACCTCGGTCAAGCTCATCATCATCACTCGGACACTTCATTTTCTCACCTTCTTCCTTGACTCGGGACCTTTTTCATCAACCGATTAGTGTTAATGTGTGTCAAGAGTTATGTGTGCTTAATGAATAAGAAACATGACTAGTTTAGAGGTCTTTTGCATGATTTTTGTATGATTAGTGAGTTTGGTGATGTGTGTGAACTCTTATATGATAATGTTCGCTAATATGTTCAAATGGCAAAAGAATGATAGTTTAAGAGTGTTTATGACCATCCGGATTAGGTTAAATGTTATAAAATAAATGTTTCTTTTGTTTCTTGCAAGATGATCTTGATATCTAGGTTATTTTGTTCATAGAATGCATGGTTATGTAGGTTGAACTTGTTTGACAATATAGAAACCCTAAAGGATGAACCGTATGAATGTGATATAAATGTGATAGGAGCATGACCATGAAATTCTATTGGTTAGTACTCATTGCTGGCAGAAGGTTCTAGAAGGATTGCACATATGCTCGCATTATGGTTACGAGTCGAGACCGCAAGGTTGCGACTCGAGACCAAGGATCAACAATCCGAAACCCGGAATACTTCGTAAGAGGGACTCGAGATTAGTCCGGTTGCGACTCGAGACCAACACGTGACAACTCGAGACCGGCAAGGTCTCGACTTGAGACTTCCTGATCTCGACTCGAGACTGGGCTCGAGACCTTCGAGATTACGACTCATGCCAGCGTCACCCGAGACCATCCCTAGACAACTCGAGACTGAACTCGAGACTTCTAAGGTTCGGACTCCTGCTCACTCGACTCGAGACCGCCCAGCCGTAACCCGAGATCAATCGGTTGCGACTCGAGACCTCTCGGTCTCGGTCTCGACTCGAGACCACCTTGTCCCGAGTAGGGTACTTGTTTTCGTTATTGGGCCGCATCTAAACGTTTGGGCTGCGTGTTTTCCCTGTTACTGTTAATCTGGATTGAATGTTACTGATTGACTGTCCAAGTATTAAGGCAGGCCCAATACCCTTGTATGTTTTGTGTGCTATGTGTTAGATACGTGTACCATATACGTGATTACTTGTGTCCGAGCCTGACTTATACCGATAACCATATTAGGACTTGGTGACCAGCACACTTAACCGAGTAAACTAAACTGCCGAGCAACCCAAGGTGAGTTCACACACTAAAAGCATGCGTCCCAGGGAGGGACACGAACAAAATAAAGAATGTTTTCAAACTGATAACTTCTGGGGGAATATGCAAATGGTACTCTTGTACTACTACATCCGGGGGAGATACGTTTGGGTATTATTTATAAA
This sequence comes from Helianthus tuberosus, assembly GCA_030545235.1. Lineage (NCBI taxonomy): Eukaryota > Viridiplantae > Streptophyta > Magnoliopsida > Asterales > Asteraceae > Helianthus > Helianthus tuberosus. The sequence goes on along the minus strand of CM060402.1, from coordinate 68,074,619 downwards.
TCACAACTAGCAACACTAAACGAATCTCTATCATGTAAAGTCCCTGCTTATAGTACCGATTAATCACCGGGGGCGAACGGGTTATTAGTTGATAGCGCTATTAGGTTTGACAACCTCACACCGTGACCGGGGGAGATCGGGCGTGAACTAGTAGACCTTGCATCTTGGTCAATGACGATAGACATTGACCTGGGGCACCAAATCTTCTCGTCAATAGTTTCGGTAATTCAAGTTTAGTAGCTTTCATATGGGGTAGCTCCCCATGACGTGATTATAAATGCTTTACCTAATCAACCTACATTTTCTTTTGAAAAACTAAAACTGGACATCTCGTGAACTCGCCAACATTTTTGTTGACACCCTACTGCATGCTTTGCAGGTAACCAGTGACTCAGGAGCTTGCAGCTTGGGGATATGTAGTGGTCGTCTTAACCCGTGTGTTGGGTTTTAAATAATCTTTAAACTATGCACCTTGTTTTGAAAACTGTTTGGTTTGTGCTTCTGCTGCTTACTTAAACTATTATTCGAATTGAAACGTTTAAAACTTTAAACTGTGATGTTTACTAACCAACGTGGTTGGTGAATATTTTTACCGTTGATCAATGCTCAGTATAATCGGTGGCTGGATCCTGGTCAGTCACGCCTCCAAGCGGTGGTACTCCGCATGTGGAATTTGGGGGTGTGACAAAAATAGTGCATTTCGGATTAAAATTGTTGCATTTCGGACCAGATAAGCTTGCATTTCGGATCAAAAAGTAGGATTTCGGACCATTTCTGATTAAAAGGGGTTCATTTCGGATCAAAGGTGTTTGATTTCGGATCAGATAGTATCATTTCGGACCAGACTAGTTTATTTCGGACTAGGAGGTGTTCATTTCAGAAAATCACAGCCATTTCGGACAATTTCGGATCATTTCGGAAGAGGTGGAATTTTTCTTGGCTCGCGTAAGAAAATTTTCACTGATTTGTGTTTTGAAAATTATCCATAACTCGTCACAGGAAACCGTTTGAACCGTTGGATTCCTTGGATTTTTAGGGCAAAAAAAAAAAACTCTGGAAAATCCTGAAATAGTTTTGACATCATATATTATTGGAATCGTAATTTCGAGACGAATCTAACGGTATAATTTGATAAAAACAGTTTTCAGAAAATTTTGTACGGTTTTATCAGTTCGCTTACGGTAAAAGCTTGAAAAGGACCAGTAGAGAAGTTAGATTTGGATTTTGACACAGGTTACCAAAATTCATTTAAACTTTTACGCTGCGTGATGGCTAAGATGGATAATGGAAGTGAGGTTGTTAAGAACTGGCCAAAGCTTATAAATTTCAAAGAATATGCTGACTGGAAAAAGAAGGTTGAGGCATATGTTCAGAGTAAGGATACGAGAATGTGGAGCTGTATGATTAATGGATACGTTGCTCCCACACGTCGTGTTGAAGAAAGGGTAAAAGTAATTTCTTATGAGAAGATGGATGAATCTGAGAAACAGTTGGTTGATGTTGAGAAGAAAGCTTTCGCAACAATAAAGATGTCCTTGCCTGAGAGTGTTAAACATACTTTCAAGAACTATGGGAATTCTAGAGATCTGTGGGAAGCTTTAGAAAAACGTTATCAGAGTTCATCAAGCCAGAGTGTAGGAGATCGTGCTTTAGGTAAAGAAGCAGATGCTGTGAAAGAAGAGAAGAAGGAGAATGATGAGATGAAACATGCAGAGGTATCAAAGAGCTTGAAGGATGTGAACGGACTTACAGCAGAGGTAAAGGTATCATCAGAATCTGTAAGTCATACATGTCTTAATTGCACTGAACTACAGGGTAAAGTTGACAGACTATCGGAGCAGAACAAAATTTTGTTAGCCGATGTGGAAAACCGAAAAGAGTTAAATGTTCTTTTGATTAAAAGAGAGTCAAATTCTTTAGAAAAACTCAAATCAAATGAACAAGAAATTAGCAGTTTAACAAGCAAAGTCAATGAACAATTACAGATCATTGATTTGGCTCGTGAAACTCTGAAAGAAAAGACTAACGAACTCTCAGAAAAGTGCACAGAATTGGCTGATGCACAAGCCAAAATTGTAGAACTTCAGGGGAAGTTACACAATTTTGAAAATTCTTCGTTAGTCAGGACTCATATTCAAAAAGGTTTAAAAAGAAGTAATGATAAAACAGGGGTGGGGTTTACTAAAGCTTCATCTTCGGGAAATCAAGACTACTCATTTTTACCAACTGAAGATGAGCTAACTAATTTTGTAACCACTGCACAAGTAGTAGTGGATCTGATAGCTGTGGACTTGCCAAATAGTCCAGTTTCTTTGAAAGAATCTGTAGGGTCTAACAGTACACCTCATAAAGTGGATGAGGATACTGAAGACAGAAAGGCCAAAACATTTAAAAAGGGATCAAACAAAAAGAAAACTTATAAGAAAATATCCTGTTTTAGATGTCACAACAAAGGACATGTGTCGAGTTGTTGTCCTTTGAAGAAAGGTAAACAAAAAGTTGATGAGGTTAAGGATGGGAATCAGGTTGGGTCAAGTAATAATGAAAAATCAAGTTGTCAGACAAAGAAACCTGAAATTCATTCTAAACCTTCAACTTCGAGAAGATTTGATAGACCAAGAAGTATTTCTCCACAATTTAGTCATTATAATGGTAAATCAAATCGATTTCAAAGTCAAAGTAGAAATTTTGGATATAAAAATCGATACCAGAATTCTGGTAATCGAAATTTTCAAAGAAGAAACGAATATAGGAGTTTTTGTAACTCAAATGTTCAACAACATCCAAAATTTTTTCAAAATTCATGGTATAATAATGGGAGAAGAAGGTATCACGGTCATAATTTCCAAAGGTCAGAAAATCCGAGAGGTTCTTGGAACTCTCGCAATCAAAGACCTAGTGGAAATTATCAATCTTGTTCAACAATGGGGAAGCAATCCAAGACTCTAGTGTGGAGTGATGGATATTGGATGGATGTTCCTGTAATGGATGAATTTGGAAAACCCAAGACTATCAGGGCTTGGGTTCTCAAATCTAACTAAGTTGTTGAGTGAATGCAGGATGACCAAGAAGGACTGTTGATGTGTTCGACAGTGGTTATTCTTGTAAAGCATCTGAGGTGGATAGTAGGTTAACATGGGTAATGAACTATTTGCTTCTGTGATTGTTCTAGTAATTCTAGACTTTAAACATGAAAAACTATTGTCAGATTTAAAGTGGGGAGTCTGTTTGTGTTTAAATTTGTGTTTTTAAAACTTACTCCATAAAAACAAAAATTTAGGGGAGAAATCACCCTAAGACAAAAAGAGTTTAGATAGTGCGTGTGTTTAGGAGGAGTAAGTTATAAAATTTTAAAAATGCAAAAACATAAAAAAAAATAGAAAATCAAAAATGAGTTTTCACTGTGTGAAAAAGAAGAAATGATAGTACATCAGCAAGTTAGACTGTCACACTCAAAGTGAATTAATATGCTTAAGTGTGATAGTAGCTTCATCATATGATATACCAGTAGGCAAAAGCATGAAATAATCAACTTACCAATGTGATATAAACCTAAATAAACTGAGTATGAGTGGGGAACACATCAGTGGTGTATGGTTTAATGACCTTAAATCTTGTGTTGATAGATTGCCAAAATCTGAAGTTTTGGGTCTTTATACTGTTATTTCATCTGGGGATATCAGGGGTGTCCTTCTGCTGCATCCAGATACATGCTGACCTAGACACACCCAGGATATCTTAAAAGAGCTAAAAATGCCAAAACCCTGAAAATGAAGAAGCTCTCATAGAGAGTCATTCAAAAAGTGCAAAATGCATAAATCGTACCAAAAATGGTATTTGTCTTAGCCCTCGTTAGATATTTTGGTCTCTCTGCTGTACGGAAGTACTGACCTGTTCACCAATTATCTAAACGTTGAAAAACAAAATGGATGAATTCAGTATACTCACCTACTACGATGAATCTTTGTGCATACCTTGATCGCGGGGGTATATCCTGAAGTGGGACACACTAGTATGTCAGAATTAATATTACCTTAACGTATCATACGCTAATGGTACTTGAAATGTTCATGTATTTAGTTAAGTGGACAAACATACTGGTAATCGTCTTGAACTGCTTTTCACGAAAATTAAATAAAGAATTATCTAATAGTGTGAAAACAGTTTGATTTTGCTGATATGATCTTCTTGCACATGATTCTCACAAAAAGAAGTATTGTAAATATATTTTGAGTTTAGTTTAGTTTGTTTAGTTGTTTTGAAAAATATCGAAAATACCAAAAATATTTCCTTTTAAAAGATCTCCCATTTTGAACTGACAGGTAGTTGTTTTTGCAAACTAAGATAAAATATTGGTTTATCTTTAAATGTGAAAAAGACTAATGGTTTTTCGAGATACTTGCTTGTGTTGCTAAACAGATTGATGCAGTTATCAAAATGAAGTGCAGAATACAAGTAAAGTGCAGATTGAGAGTGACGTGAAGAATGTGTTAAGATGCATGGTAGGATCCTTCTACTACATTGCAGAAAGAGAAAGAGATTTGGAAAATTTGGAGATACTTGCTTAACCAAAGATTGCTAGTTCACTGATCTTCAACGATGAAGGTTTTCGAGATTGGAAGCATCAGCTAAGGGGGAGTTTGTTGCTGACAGAAGTTGTTAAAGCTGAAGCTATCCAAAGACCAAAAGACTGCAAGATGTTTGAAGACAAAGTTACACTATGAAGCTATTGTCAAGGGGGAGTTTGTTGGTGCATATTCTGTGACAACAGCTTAATAGATTGTTTATTTAGTCTTTGGATATTTTGTATTGGGCTTAGCATTATTGGTTAGGAAGTTAATTAGTGTTATGGGCTTGGAGAATGGCCTGGCCCAAACCAAAGCCCATGTGCAAACCTTGTCCTATATAAACAAGGCTTGGCATAAGGGTTTAGGTTACACACTTGTTAGACATTTGAGACATTTTTTGAGACATTGGGAGAAATCTATAGAGAGTGGCTAGGAGATTTCTATTGGGTCTTGAATTGATTGTAAACTTCGTGTTGGATAATCAATAGAAGACTGGATTGAAAGTGTATCGTGTTCTTGATTCTGTTTCTACTCGTTTTCTGTGAAATCCGATCTAGGGGATTCCGCACTCTAGGTTAGATCGACGATTCTGTTACGATCCGCATGGCTAACGGGACCTACACTATACTCGCCACTTAATTAGTATATGTTATATAAACTGTTTTTTTGGGGCATATATTCAACATTCCTTTAATTCACATGTATATGTTTACTTTTTCATCAAGGGGAAGAGAGCCGGCAATGTTCACAAAAAGCTTAAACGTAGAAATAAGAATACAAAGACTGCAAAAAACTTTCTGGACATCTTCTCGACCCTGAGTTCTTTCATTTTGTTCACAAAGGAGACTATAGGCTGGTATACCATTTTTTATAACAAACTAATGATTTATGTTTATTTTTCTGATTATTTTTTTTTCCACACAATACATGTAGCGTCTTCCTGCTGAATTTGCCATACAAGCAGGTCTTTCTATTGATCTTCATCTCTTGAAAGTTCAAAACATGGTTGGATTTGTGGATGTTTATGATGTGAAGACGGAGTTAAATGAATGCAAGCCACGTTACGCGTTGGATGGTTGGCGTAAGTTCATGACTGAGAATAACTTGAGGTTTGGTGATATGTTGCACTTCACATACATGTCTTCGCAGCAGAAGATATTATTATATGACGTTACTTCATTTTAACAACGACCTTTAAGTATGTTCTGAAATCAGATATTATAACTATGAATTTTTTGATGGTGATGTTGCATGGTCTTTTTTTTTTAACTTATTAACTTGATGTTTTGTTTATATGTATGGCTAACATGATAAAACACTGTTATTAGCAGTTTGTGTTTTATATATAGATGATATCATGCTTCTTTTTGCTAATAATAACTGCAATTAGTAGAAACTTGGTTTATTAATTGCAAATGTGACATTCTTCTGCATTTTTGGGTTTATGAATTCAAAATAATGGATGGATATATATGACTGTATTTGGCATGATGATGTTGTGTTTCATGTTGTAAAAACCAGGGAATTGTTAGATAATAGATTGCTTTGCTCGATTAGATTGGGTGTTAAATTATAGTTCTTTAAGTCATTGTTTCGTTTTCTTGAATTCTATGTAATTTTGTAAAGAAGTACAATAACAAATAGTGGTTTGAACATCTGTTTGACTTTTGGTCAACAGTTGATGGAAACCCATGTTAGGTTAAACAGTGTTTTGAAGAGGAAAACAGTGTGAGAAGATAGTAGATCTGGTTAAGTTAAACATTTGTTCAGGCTTAAACAGATGTTTGGCCTTCTATATCAGATGTTTGGACTTAAACAAATGTTTGTCCTTAAACAGATGTTTGGCCATAAACAGGTGTTTGACCTTAAGCAGATGTTTTGCCTTATATAAATGTTTAGCCTTCTATATCAGATATTTGGACTTAAACAGATGTTTGACCTTAAATAGATGTTTGGCCTTAAACCAAACATCTGTTTAAGGTCAACATCTGTTTGACTATTGGTCAACATCTGTTTGACTTTTGGTCAACATCTGTTTGAATTTTGGTCAACATCTCATTTAGTATTCAACAGAACTTTGAATAACTCAACATCTGTTTAATTCGTTGTTTCGTTTTCTTGAATTATATGTAATTTTGTAAAGAAGTACAAGAAAAAACATTTTTTACAAAATCCCGAATCACCCGATCATGTAAGTGCATTGAAGTAAAAGTGGAAATGATGTTATTTATGTGGTCCTGTTATGCTTTTGTTTGACCTCTAATATGGGTTCATGATCTAATCCGGTGATGTGAAGACATTGTTGTTGAATTCAATGAGATGCTTGATGTAATGAGGTCGTATTAATAACAAATAATAATTAATATAACTAAGTTTCCCGAGCCCTGGAAGCAATGCCAGGTAATAACCTAGCTAATTATATAAATAACTTAAATAGCTATCCATTTATTTAAAAAAAAAAACTTTAACACCAAAGATTAAAAAAACTAATTTTCTTTATCTACTCCATCTTTTTCCTTATGTACATTCACCACACCACCATCACAACCTCCTTGCACCACTACTACCATAGGTTTCCAACATAACCACCACCGCCATGAAAACCTTCTTCCACTACCACGACCTTCTTTCACCACGGCCACCTATTTCCACAATAACCACCACAATTGCAACTGCATCATCACCACCCATCCACCAACCACCACATTATCCACCACCAAATCCAAACACATCAACTTCGCAACATTTCAGATCTACATTTCAACCACATAAATCCAAAACATCACTTATGAATCTTTCCTTTAAGTTTAACACCCAAAACCCTATCCATCTTTGCCAAAACCACCTGATTCAGAACCGCCACTCAGTCAATCACCGGTGGTTGCCCCGCCTCGTCGATGTTACACCCCAACCGATGGCGGAAACATCGGGGCGTGGCATTGAGCGAAACAGATTGTCCAAGAGAATCCATAACAACTATTAATGATGATATATTTAACGTTAATGTCCCATACCACTAACATATAAAGCAAAACAGTCATTACAGATAATAGTCTCAAAAACAAATAAACTGTTCTGAAAACTCAGATTTCTTATTTGGTGGGTTTCTAGACCTCTTACTCGATTCGTCACAGCACACATAGCATCCTATCAACCTGTCACATACGTTAAAATAAAGTCAATACATAAAATGTAAAGGTGAGTACACAAGTTTGAGTAGCATATAGTATAGCGAAAGCGTTTACGCATAACCAGCATGTAACACGTAGAAATAAGAATCAAGTAAGCTATCGACAATGACGTATGCAACCGACATGACTGTGAGTTGTAGAATGCGCAACACATTTTCCCCACTGTGAACATGTGAAGTAAGGCCCTTAACAACCCATGTCCACGACAGGTGCTGAGTCCAAACTATAGTACTATTGTTGCTAAGGTGTCAGGCAAACAATCATTGTGTAAACATAACATACAAGCATTCACCGAGTCACGTATTGTCACGGCCCCCGACCCACCCTGGACGGAATCGGAAGCCGCGAACAGCCCAGTGGTACCGGTGATTATTTTTATAAAATAAAATATTACAGCGGAAATTTCATCAGGACCGTGAGTTAGGAAAAATATCAGAGTTTAGAAACACCGGATTTTATTTATTAAATAGATGGGATAAACCCATGTTTTACAAAGGTAGCTTTAATAAGATAAATTATAAAACAATATTTCTTAATTTGATTTAATTAATAAAATAAGCCACTTCTTGAAGCCTTTCAGTGCCGTATCCAACTCTTACTCCAATTTACTGTAATTACCTGAAACATGTTTGAAAAAGGTTTTGTCAGCGGAAATACTGAGTGAGTTCATTCCATTTTTATAAAATATATTGTTATACCTTACAGCATTAACATTTTTATATTTATTTATATTTACCCAACTCAATCAGTATTTGTCATATGGTGGCAGTTCCGATGTGACAATAGTCATATCACTGTTTGGCTCACTTTCGTCCAATAGTGAATTTATCAAATAATTCTATTTTACTATTATTCAATTTATCTGTCACTAGGCGATTCCTGTGACGGTGATCATATCACTGTTGATCATTCTTTCAACTAGTGACTCTGGTCATATTACTGTTGATCATTCTTTCAACTAGTGATTCTAGTCATAACACTGTTGATCATTCTCTCAACTAGTGCCTTTAAATATATCACTGTTGATCATTCTCTCAACTAGTGACTCTGGACTTATTTGTGTCCCGTGACATTACTTTGTCAAATATATTACTTATGGCACAAAACCAATTAATCCAGAAAATGACATATATCATTTTATGTCAAACTATTATAACTTATCAAATATAATATGTTAATTAAATAATTGTAATATCATTATTTAATATATTAATGTGACTAAGACTAAAAATATAATCTTAGTATAGTAGAATACATTATACTTGACTATTTTATTATGGTATACACCATTTAGATTTATTTCAAACATACATTAAATTTATTAACGATTTAATGTTAAAATAATATTAGTTATAGGTTATGGCTACTGGGCATAATTCTCACTGTGATTGTGGTCATGCTACTATTGATTAACTTTCTTGCTAATAGTAACGAGGATCAAATAATGTATAAAACCTTCCATACCGGCAGTTATTATAGAATATAAAAACTTAATCACTGTAAGTATAACTGGTAAACATTTAGGATTTTTTTGGAAAGCATTTGTAAATATAATTGTATCACAAAAAGGTGATAAAAACTGTGAGAAAAGAGAATGGACTCACAACCGGTGAGAAAAGAGAAATGAACTCACATTGCAGATTTGATTTGAGCAGAGCCTAGCCTACTGATTAGCCTTTTTAACCCTAAATTAATAGCAGGCACACAATTCTGGGTTAGTAATCAATACAACATTTACGATAACTCACGAGATCAACCCTCACAACGAATGACAAAGTGCGATACTTAAACATCCATCGAATTAACGACGAATGACAAAGCATAAACCCTAATATGGGCAGCACTTAAACATCCATTGGATAGTTTAATCGATCGGACATTGAATCGTATCAGCGATCGAGTTAATACCCTGTATTGCGGCGATGATTAGTGATCCGTGTGTGTTGTGATAGTGTTTCTGCTATAACTCAGCGTATATTACGAATTTCTTCGTCGTTCAAGCGCCCAGAATCAAGTCCCAGACTCTGCTATTTATACCCAAAATTTTACATTGCTTGCGCACCGTAAGCCTCAACCCTTACGGTGCGCAAGGGACTCAAAGTGGCCATATGCTTGCCACGTGTGTTTGGAGTGCAGGTGAGTCGACGGTTTCTCGAATTTTGTTTTAGACAGTGAGATATAAAGATAATCGTTGAGTAGGGAATGCCCTCCCTGAGTTTTAGGGGCCCTGATCCTGATTCTGATTGTTCTGAAATTTGTAGGGTTTGTGCAGAATCACTTGGGTGTCTCAATTAGGGTTTCCTATTGAATAAAATAATAAAATAAATAGGACTTTTAATGAGGGTTGTTACACGTATAACATGCGAGAGCGGTTAGCGTTCATAAAAGAGTTTGCATTGTGTGATGTTGTGTTTTGATATAGAAACGTATGTTGCACCCAAAAGTGCGTTAAGCGAAAAAGGGTTCGAGTATACTCACAGTTTATGTTTAAAAAATAAACACAACCTTGAATTGGATTGAAGGGAGCGCGTTGGAGTTAGCCTGAGCATAGAATAGTAGCATAAGCGTTGAACAGTGCGTAAACAGTGTGTCGGATGAGTTCAGTGTCGAATGGTGAGTCGAACGGGTGAATCCCCATTCGATCGAATGGTCATCCGGACGGATGGTCATCCGAGCGGATGACCATTCGAATGGATGGGCATTCGAATGAGTATGGATGTTTGTAAATTGTTTTGAAACTTTTGAAGTTTTCGTTGTAGTATGTAAACAAGTCATCCAGTCGGATGGTCATCCGGACGGATGGCTATTCGATTGAGAGTTTGGTAGTTTGAAGTTTTATCAAATCGTTTAAGTATTGAAAGTTATAAGGGGGCGGCCATTTGGTCGGATGATCATTCGATCGGATGGTCAGCCGATCGGATGATCATTCGACTGAGTGATCTGTTACTTTGGAAACTTCGTAAAATTCTTCTAAGTTGAAAAGTTTGAAGTTTTGGCAGGGATGGCGTGACGACGTGTCAAACAACGAAAACTACACCAAGTCCAGCTCACTCGATCAAATGGGAATCACCCCATTCGATCGGACTAACTGTTCTTGATGGAGCTTCATGTTCAACCCGTAAATCGGTCATCTCTTCGGTGTAAATCCGTTCGCAGACCGATTCTCAACTAGAGAATGAGTAAAGAGCCTGAATGAGTCTAGAGTCCATTGGTTTTGAGTAGAATTTGAAGTAAAGTTGAAGAAAAGTATAAATAAGTTGAAAAATGTTTAGATCTTGTTAAGATTTGTGTTGAATAGTGTGGAATTCTTTTAGATCTGAACCATTCTTGATGAGATGACATCACACAACCGATTGCATAAGCAACTGAGGTGATGTCACCTTCAAGGGGTCCAAATCAGGTGATTTCATGAAGAAAACCAGTGATTTTGATGGAGAAGATGTTGGAGAAGTGTGTAGTGATGATGGAAGTACAAGATTTAGGGAGAAATACTTACGAAATAGCCTTGAATCAAGAGAAAAGTGCCTGAGAATGATCTGGGAGCGAGTTGGTTTAATGGAGTTGTCACATCAGTGAACAGTGGCGTGTACGTGCACAATTTATAGGCTGCGAGAAAGATTAAGGCAGTGGAGGGGAGTGTCGAATGGGTGTCCGGTCGGATGGCCATCCAATCGGATGGTCATCCGAACGGATGTCCATTCGGACAGCCGTGTGATGCGAGTTAGTTTTCCAACTTTTGTTTCGTTTTAAGCGTTGCGTTGCGTTTAGGCGAGTTGCGAGTAAGCGTTTTGATGAGATAACCACATAACATTAAACAAGTAATCACACAATTAACACACATAACATATAAATGCATAAAAGTAAATCTGCGTTTCGAGTTTGCGTCGAGATTGCGTTGAGAGTGCGTTGAGTATAAACATGCGATGTAATATGCGATAGAATGCATGTAAATAGTATACGTTTTGATTAAGCGTTATGAATGTGTTGTAAAACATAGTATGAAAACATCGTTTAACCCATTGCGATAATCGAAATCCCGAGAGCACAAGTCAATCAAGCAATAAATGACAGATCTAAGTAATGACCCGGAAAGTCGAGTTGTTACAGTCGAGCTCCTGGCATACACCGTTGTCGTGTTTGAATCAAGTCCTCTGCCGCTGGAGCCTTATTGTTCATTTTAAATCATCATGTTCCTTCACTATATGAATGTTTCAAATGGTTTTCAACATTCAGGAGAGAGTGGGAGGTTAAGAGAGAGAGGGGGAGGTTAAGAGAGAGAGGGGACAAAGTTATTGTAGAGAGAGATAACATAGAGTATGTTATGTAATAACTAGAACCTATTAGCAATGTATAGAAAAGAATAGGAGAATGGGAGATGGATTTCGTATGAATTGATTTCAACATCATATACAAATGCCATTATATATAGGCCCTTACATTAGTACATTAGTAACTAAAAATATAGGAGCTATAGACGTGGATAGTCACTACATAACGGATGCACAGAAGAGATATGAGTTATAGATGTGGATAATCACTACATAATGGATGCATTCATAACACTCCCCCTTGACTATCCACATGATGATATACTATTCTTTAATACGCTTGGTGATGCTGCCTCGCTAAAAACCTTGCTAGGAAAACCCAGTGGGACGAAACCTCAACTGTCACACCCCCAAAATCCACATGCGGAGTACCGTCCGCTTGAGGGCGTGACCGACCAGGATCCAGCCACCAATTATACTGAGTACTTGGGTGATAATAAAGATGATCACCAACTTAATAGTTCGTAAGCATCAAAGTTTAAAGTTCGGAAGTTAGGTTCAAATAACAGTTTAAGTAAATAGCGGAAGCATAGGCAAAATAGTTTAAACAAAGTTCATAGTTCAAGTTATTTAGAACCCAACACGCGGGTTTAGACGACCACTACACTTCCCAAGCTGCAAGCTCCTGGGTCACTGGTTACCTGCAAAGCATGCAGTAAGGGGTCAACAATAATGCTGAGTGAGTTCACTAGTTGTCCAGTTTTAATTTCCAAAAACTCGTTTCACCAGTTAATTTAACCGTTTATACATGCCATGGGGAGCTACCCCAAAAGTTAGCGACTAAACTGTTTTTCCAATACCGAACACTAGGTGACCGTTGCGTATCCGCAAAGTGCCCCGATGTCAATGTTCTATCATCATTGACGGATGCCTGAGTACATTAGTTCACGACCGATCCCATACCTTGGCACGGTGTGAGGTTGGTAAGACCTAAATAGCGCTATCAACTAATAACCCGTTCGCCTGGCCCCGGCGACTAATCGGTATTATGTAGTAGGGACTTTAAGTGATAGAGTTTCGTTTAGTGCCGTTTGTTGCAATCCGTATAAACAGTAATTAACTAAAAGGTTCCCAATAACAAGGGAAGAAAAGTAAGTTGTATCCCTCATAAGGGGATAGTGTTGTTTTTAGTTCCGTTTCCCAAACCACCGGGAATACATGCTTTAGGTTGTGAACTCACCTTGGGTTGCTCGGTAGGTTAATTACCCGGTTGATCACGTTGGTCACCACGTCCTAGCATGGTTACCGAATATGGGTCAAGTTGGGGTACAAGTAAACACGTATAGCAAACACACATAGCATGCATTCATACAAACACTTGGGTTATTGGGCCTGCCCTAACATTCCACAAACAAACAGTACAGATACATAAGCAGTCCAGTCAACAGATAGTCCAACAAGCTTTTGGCCCAATAACACTTAGGCAGCCCAGTCGAGACAAGGGCGGTTTCGACTCGAGAACACGCGGTTTCGAGTCGCAACCGGAGGTTTCGACTTGTCACGTCTTGGTTGCGAGTCGCAACCGGTGTTTCGACTTGTCACGTTTTGGTTGCGAGTCGTAACCGGGGGTTTCGACTTGTCACGTTTTGGTTGCGAGTCGCAACCGGGCGGTCTCGAGTCGCAATCACGTAGTCTCGAGTCGCAATCACGTAGTCTCGAGTCGCAACCTCGGATACGTGCACAAGAAGTCCTTCTAGAACCTGTTCCAACTGTACTATCCAATAGCATTTTGATTTCATGAAATTTTGTACTAACCAATAGAATTTCTTAAACATGTTTTATTGTCTAATTTCCAAACAATTCAGATCAAACACCAACAATTTCAAATATTCATGCCATATTCAACAAGTTCATCATTAGGGTTTTCATCATGTTCAAATCACACTCAAACATTCACACTTGTTCATGTATTCTAACACTAGAGTTTTTATCATTCATCCTAATCTTCAAAGCATGCACAAATATCCTTAGTTCTACACATGAAACACCAAATTTGCTAACAAGAATTATGTGACATACTTTCTAAATATCGAGACAATCATTAAACATAATATTTATCATGAATCGGATGGTGGTAAGCATCATTAATCGTTCAAGGTGCAATGGTTCACATCTCATTCATCACTTAATAAATCAAGCAAGCAAAACAAACTTATTATCTAATAAGCCACATACTCATTCAAATATCCAACAATCAAGTGTATTCATAAATCATCATTTCGACCAACAACTACAAGGGAACTAACCGGCTAGATGAAAGGGGTGTGAAGGATTGATGGACTAAGTTCCGAGTGGTGATGATGAGCTAATCCGAGATGATCCGGGAGCCCCTTTTGTTGTCGCCGATTAGATCCGAGAGAGGGAGAGGAGAGGAGGTGAGTTTGATGTTAGAACCTTAGGGTTTTAGTGGTTTTTAGAGAGAGAGAGGGAGAGTGTGTGAGATGAGAGAGTGTGAGAGTGATGTTGCAAAAATGGTGAAAGTTGTGAGGGTTGGCCATATATATCGAGTGGGTTAGGGGTTTCCGGGTGGGCTAAGGTTACGGCCCAACCGGCCCAAGTGTTTATTGTTCACTCGAGACCGAGGGTGGTCTCGAGTCGGGTCCTTTGGGGTCTCGGCCCACTCATATAACACACATACATACATATATATAATATACACACATTCATCACACTTAGCACAAGGATCACATAATGCACAACAATAAATAACAAGTTCTCATTTAATATTATATATATATATATACACATACATTCATTTAAAGACGAAAGTTGGCTCGGGACAACCCGAAGTGTCACATCAACTAAGGGAAAAAGAGTGCAGCGCGTATTGTCTTCCCGTAATACTCTTGGATCAGGTATCTTGCCTCATTAAAAACCTTACTAAGAAAACCCAATAGGACAAAACTTAGTCAAGGGAAAAAGAGTGCAACTTGAATAAGTCTCCCCCTTATTTTAACATGTACCCTTTTAGTGACGTGTGTCCATCTTCCTTGAAAGTCGAACAAAGCTTTTGTAGCCAATGATTTGTCGCTTGATCCCTTAATGTGCACGAGTATGTTTTGTTACATTCCTGCATCTACAAGACTAACCAAACTTTTTTTGATGGGTTAGTAAAATATAATCAAATATCGTTTATACCTTAAATATTTCTTTGAACTCATTCCAATGTCTCTTCATTTGACAATGGTTATATCATGACAATATGTAATACCCCAGGAAAACACACAACACAACTAGCTTCCTCAGTCACTATGTGCTAAATTTCGGGATGAAATTTCTTTCAACTTGGGGATGATGTGACAACTCGTATTTCAAGCCTTTCTTTGTGTTTTGATGTAACTTGTATGCATGCTACTTGAATAGTTGATGTGTTAATTCTAAATGAATGATTGTGAGTTGTTTTTGTTTACATATTATGTGAATGTGTTGTAAGTATGTATATATAACGAAGTCTTGGTCGCACAATGGAATCAGGCTGCACACTTCTCTCCTCTCGTTGTTATTACGTCTCGGCCCAAACTCCTCATCAACTGTGACTCGGTTCACAGCCCAAACAAAGCCCGAAGGCTGGTCCCGACTTATGATTGTACCGAATACACACCCATGATTGGGGTGTAACTCCCATAATTATCAAAAACACAATATCACATCAAACCCTAATTCTCTTTTCCTCTCCCCCACAACTCGACGGCAGCCCCTTCTTCCTTCGAAGCCATACGGATCACAACACCACCTCTCTTTCTCGATCACACACTTGTGGGTATACAATCTCTCGGTTAGTATCTAGTGTTGTTTTTATTCGTGTTGTTTTGATTCTTACCTTTGATGTATTCAGATGTGTTTGTATGTGTTCATATATGGCTTGCTTGTAATTAAAGAATGGCAGAGGATTGCTACTTGTTGGCATGATTTGGATTGATAGATTAATTGGGATAACAAACTATTAGAGGTGATTTATAAGATGAGAAACTAGGGTTGATATGGTGTTATGCATGAAATCGAATTATGATGATTATATTGAGTTATGTTTAAGCTCTATGACTAAGATTACATAATAGTGAAACTGGTATGTGTCGACATGGTTGGGTGTTTCATCCAAAATTGGCATGTTAATCATATGATAACAGTTGTTAATGATGTGGAAATTAGGGTTCATGTAAACCAATGCAAGTTACTTGATGATTTTTTGTTTTGATCGAATAGATGGAAAATTGGATATTGTTCGAATTGATTGTAACTGATTGCCATGATTTACGGAATAATGAAACGGATTGCACACTTCCTGATCGCACATTGGCATCTCGCACACTCTATGATTTATGTGGTACAACTGTTTAATGCACGAGGTACATCCTCTTGATGCTCGGTCGCACTCTAGTAATCACACACTTCGATAAATTAAACACTTGAACAGTATGTTGTACAAACGGACGTTGCATGACCGCACACTATGGGTGATCGCACACTCTCACGTGGATCGCACACCATAGTGGGCCGCACACTAGTTTTGGATTGTTAGATAATATGGGCTGCACAAGCTGAAAGTGGACCACAAGCCCACAATGGGTCGCACACCCCATGGTCGCATACTCGAGATGTGGTCGCACACTCTCATTGTGGGCCGAAGTCTTGGGTTGCATAACATTGGACTTGAACACTCCCATAAGAGTCGCACACTCTTAACGGGCCTTGAATTGGGCCGCACACTTGAGTTATAAATCTGGTACTTGTAAATATGAATGTTGATGAGTCGTTATGCTATATATGCTATGCCATGATCATTGCTTGTACACAACTTGTTAGTATACGTGTAGTACAAATACGTGTATTACTTGAACCGAACCTGACTTGTATGGTAACCATATTAGGACGTGGTTGACCACATTAGCTTAAGTGACCATTTATCTGTCGAGCTAATCTAAGGTGAGTTCACACTTTTCTTCAAAGCATGGGATTCCTGGTGGTTTGGGAATGGGTTAAACAACAACAATCACCCTTGGGTGGGATGCAACCTACGTATTCTCCTTGGGTAGAATACGTACTATCATCCTCCTAGGTGAAGGACAACAACCGTTATAATACATGTCTTAAGCATACTAGACAACAACTCTATCTTAAAGTCCCCCATCATTTTATATCGACTTAATCGACGGGCCAATGGCGAACGTGTTATTAGTTAAATAGCGCTATTAGGTTTGACAAGCCTCACACCATGCCGCATAGGACGGGCGTGGACTAATATACTTGGGCACTTAGTCAATGATGATAGACATTGACTCAGGGCACTCAACATAACTTAAGTCAGTAGTTGATATGGTACGGGTCTAGTGGTTTAAAACAAGTGGGGTAGCTCCACATGGCATGTTTTTATAAGAACAAGGAACTTAATAACTTATGGTTTTTGGAACAACATTAAAACGGACAACCAACAGTGAACTCGCCAACATTTTTGTTGATACGTTACTACATGCTTTGCAGGTCGTTAGGTTATATGCTGGAGCTTGCATGGAGAAGGAGTTGTTGTGGGACGTGAACCGTTGTGTGTTCATGATAAACTTTATGAAATTTAAACTTATACTTTGGTTTTGAACTTAATGCTTCCATTGTTAACTTAGACTTTGCGGAATTGTTTAACACTAATCATAATGGTTGTGTTGGGTTTTATTTACTTTATTAAATTGTTCAATATGATTGGTGGCTTGATCCTGGTCAGTCACACGCCCTGTGGTGATACTCCGCTTGTGGATTTTGTGGGTGTGACAGATTGGTGTCAGAGCCATTGGTTATAGTGAACTTGGTTTTAAAAAGGGGAAAATCTTTTTGATAAAAACCAGATTATAACCTTTTCAGTGCTCAACGATCCACAACGACGCTTCGCTCCACGTGCAAGACTCAACACTTTAGGTGGTATGATTCATGTTTGTATTGCCTACTTGCTAGTTTACATTTACATAGTATGTTTCTCTTGGTATGCTTAGTTAACGTAGTAGCATGTTGCCTAATAGCCCTAATGTGCTCTAATTGACATTCAACTATTTGTCAAACACGTTATGTGCTCACTCTCTTCTGTCATGCCATACTTTTCACACCTCTACGTCACCATTCTCATTTGTGTTTTCTGGATGTGAAGATCATGAGTGGACGCAACGGAGGACGTGGTGGGGGTATCAACTTGACTCTGGCTCAGCTAACAGCCCTAATCAATGAACGCGTTGCTGAGGCTTTAGTAGAAGCCCATCCAGGAGGTAAACGCTGCCATTTCAACCTATCCTAGGATGTTTAGATCCTACTCTCGTGATTCTCTGTTATTCTTAACCTTACCCCCTTCTTTCTCTCACGACAGGTCAACCTGCTCAGCCTCGAGCATGTACGTTCAAGACTTTGATGGACTGTCGGCCTAGTTCCTTTAGTGGTACTGAAGGAGCGATAGGTCTCCTCTACTGGTTTGAGAAGATCGAATCCGTCTTTGAGATGTGTGAATGTCCTGTAGCCAATAGGGTGAAGTTTGCAACTGGGACACTCGAAGGTAGTGCGCTCTCTTGGTGGAACGCACAGGTGTAGATGCTAGGGTTGGCAGCTGCTAATGCCACCCCATGGAACGACTTTAAGGATCTGATCAAAGAAGAGTACTGTCATCGGGATGACATCCATAAGTTGGAGGTGGAGTTTTACAACCTCAAGATGGTAGGGTCAGAGATTGAAGCCTACGCAAAACGATCGAACAAGTTGGCTGCTTTGTGTCCCAACATGGCGAATCCTGCTTACAAGCGTATTGAGCTCTACATCAAAGGTTTAGTGCCAGAAATCCAGAGCATGTTAACTGCAGCGAACCTCCCTACGATCCAGCAGATCATACGACTGTCTCACCGCCTTACTGATCAGGCAATCGGGCATAACAGGCTACCTAAACGAATTAATGCCACTACTTCTGATGCTCCAAGTGACAACAAGCGTAAGTGGGATGGAAATTCTAGCACGGTTTCAAGCTTCACTCAGCCTCAGTCTCAGCAGAGAAGGACCGATGATTTCAAGAGCCCCAACCAGCAATCTTCTGCCAATCAAAGTCAGGGTGGGTACAAGGGAAATCACCCTAAGTGCAATTGTTGTAATTTGCACCACAGTGGACCATGCAACAGAGGCCAATGTCAGAGATGCAGCAAACCAGGCCACACAGCAAAGGATTGCAGGAGCCCATATCCTGCAAATCAGAGTCGACAGCAGCAGCAAGCTCCACAGAACCACCACCAGCAGCAGCAACAGGGTAACCTAAAGGGGTGCTTCCAGTGTGGAGCAGAAGTCCACTTTAAAAGGAACTGCCCCTAGCTGAATCAGAATCACAACGGGAACAACAAGAACAACAACGATGATAATGGTGCCAAAGGGCGTGTGTTCGTGATTGGTTAGGGTGAAGCAAGGAACGATCCCAAAGTTGTGACGAGTAAGTTTCTACTGGATGACTACTTTGTTTCTATTTTATTCGATTCGGGAGCCGATACTAGTTATGTGTCCTTAAAGGTTAGTCAGATGCTTAAATGTACCCCGATCCCTTTGAGCTCCAAGCATGTTGTAGAACTAGCGAACGGTAAAAACCTTGAGGCCACACACATAGTTAAGGGTTGTGATCTCGCGCTAGCCAGTCAGAATTTTTCCATCGATCTCATCCCCATCGTTCTTGGTAGTTTTGACGTTGTAATCGGGATGGAATGGCTATCCCAACATCGAGCGGAAATACTCTACAAGGAGAAAATTTTCCGCTTCCCTCGTTCTAACTATGAGCCTCTCGTTATCCATGGTGACAAGAGTGGTGCTGTCGTGGGCATCATCTCGTTCCTTAAGGCCCAGAAGTGTTTGCGAAAGGGTCACACTGCTATTCTAGCCCTCGTTACTGACACCTCAACGAAATAGAAGAATATTGAAGACATTCTGATCATACGCGATTTTCCTGAGGTATTCCCTGAGGAATTACCTGGTCTTCTTCCTCATCGTCAGATCGAGTTTCAAATCGAACTAGCTCCTGGAGCATCACCTATAGCTCGCGCACCTTATCGTTTAGCCCCATCATAACTAGAAGAATTGTCCTCGCAACTACAAGAGCTTCTGGACAAGGGTTTCATTCGACCTAGCTCTTCGCCCTGGGGAGCCCCAGTTTTGTTTGTCAAGAAGAAGGACGATACCTTCCGTATGTGTATAGACTACCTTGAACTCAACAAGGTGACTGTGAAGAATCGTTATCCTCTTCTAGGTATCGATGACCTGTTCGACCAGTTGCAAGGGTTGAGCTTCTATTCTAAGATTGATCTGAGATCGGGCTATCATCAGCTGAGAGTCCGAGACGAAGACATCTCCAAGATAGCATTCAGGACTCGTTGCGGACACTACGAGTTTCTGGTTATGCCTTTCGGGTTGACAAACGCACCTGCGGTTTTCATGGATCTCATGAATCGAGTGTGCAAGCCATACTTGGATAAGTTTGTTATTATTTTCATTGACGACATCCTGATCTATTCTAAGAGTCAGCATGAGCACGGGAATCATCTGAGTCTTATTCTCGAACTTCTTTGAGCAGAGCAACTCTACGCTAAGTTTTCAAAATGTGACTTTTGGCTTCGTGAAGTCCACTTCCTAGGCCACGTAGTCAATGAAGATGGGATTCACGTTGATCCATCCAAGATTGACTCGATCAAGAACTGGCATGCAGCTCGAACACCAACTGAAATCTGTCAATTCTTGGGTTTGGCGGGTTACTACCGAAGGTGTATCAAGGATTTCTTGAAGATTGCACAGCCTCTTACTTTACTAACTCAGAAGGGTGTCACCTACCGGTGGGGTGATGCTCAGGAATCCGCGTTTCAGCAGTTGAAGGTGAAACTCTGCAACCCATTCCCTCGTTACCTAAAGGCACAGACGATTTCGTTATGTATTGTGACGCGTCGATCCAAGGACTTGGTTGTGTGTTGATGCAACGTGAGAAAGTCATTGCTTACGCATCAAGCCAACTCAAGGTTCATGAAAAGAACTACGCTACCCACGATTTGGAGTTAGGAGCCGTAGTGTTTGCGCTCAAGATATGGAGACATTACTTGTACGGCACCAAGTGCACCATTTACACCGATCGCAAGAGTCTCCAGTATATCTTCGATCAGAAGGAGTTGAACATGTGACAGCGTCGATGGGTCGAACTCCTTAATGACTACGAATGAACGATCAAGTACCATCCAGGCAAAGCCAACATTGTGGATGACGCCCTCAATCGTAAGGAAACCAAACCTAAGCGTATACGTGCGTTACAGCTTACTATCCACTCCAGTCTTCCTACCCAGATTCGTGACGCTCAGATTGAAGCATTGAAGGAAGAGAACCTCAAAGCCGAATCCCAGTGGGGCATGGAAAAGCAAATCGTACGCAAGGAAGATGGTATCTATTATTTCATGGAACGCATTTGGGTTCCATCCTATGGAAACCTACGAGAGCTTGTAATGGATGAAGCACACAAGTCTCGTTACTCGGTGCATCCTGGTTCTGACAAGATGTACCAAGATCTCAAGACCCTGTACTGGTGGCCCCACATGAAAGCTAACATAGCGACCTATGTTAGTAAATGCTAGACCTGTGCTAGGGTTAAGGTTGAATACCAGAAGCCATCAGGACTACTCCAACAACCAGAGATCCCGACATGGAAATAGGGGCAAATTTCCATGGATTTTGTCACTGGCTTACCTAGATCTCAGCGAGGAAACGACACCATTTGGGTGTTCGTGGATCGACTGACAAAGTCTGCACACTTTCTGGCAATCAAGGAAACCGACAAGTTTTCTACACTTGCGGACATCTATTTGAAGGAAGTAGTTTCTAGGCACGGAGTGCCAACCTCCATCATTTCTGATCATGACCCACGCTTTGCATTTAATTTGTAGTAGGCAATGTACAAATCCTTTGGCTCACGTCTAGACATGAGCACAGCTTATCACCCACAGACGGATGGGCAGACTGAACGCACCATCTAGACTCTCGAAGACATGCTTCGAGCATGTGTTATCGACTTTGGTAACGGCTGGGAAAGACACCTACCTTTGGTGGAGTTTTTGTACAACAATAGTTACCACACCAACATCAAGTCTGCTCCGTTTGAGGCTTTATACGGACGAAAATGCCGATCACCTCTATGCTGGGCAGAAGTTGGCGACAGCCAAATTACTGGCCCAGAACTTGTTCTCGACACAACGGAAAAGATTTCCCAAATCCGACAACGAATGGCGGCAGCTCGTGACCGTCAGAAAAGCTACGCTGATAAGCGTAGAAAACCACTCGAGTTCCAGGTTAGGGATCGAGTACTACTCAAAGTCTCACCTTGGAAAGGTGTAGTTTGCTTTGGAAAACAGGGCAAGCTTAATCCACGTTATGTCGGACCCTACGAAATCACTAAGAAAATCGGCAAGGTGGCGTACAGACTGAATTTTCCCGAAGAACTCAGTGGTGTTCACAACATCTTCCACGTGTCGAACCTAAAGAAGTTCTTGTCAGATGAGACCCTCATTGCCCCCTTCAAGGAACTCACGATCGACGACCAGTTGCGCTTTGTTAAGGAACCGCTGGAAATCATGGACCGGGAAATCAAGACCCTAAAAAAAATTCAAGATACTTATTGTCCGAGTTCGTTGGAACTCCCGTCGTGGCCCAGAGTTCACCTGAGAACGAGAAGACCAAATGAAACGCATGTATCCCCAGTTGTTTAAGAGTGATGAGTCCAACAATGAAGCTACTACGGAATTTTAGGACGAAATTCCAAACCAACGGGGGGATGATGTGATACCCTAGGAAAACACACAACACAACTAGCTTCCTCAGTGACTATGTGCTAAATTTCAGGACGAAATTTCTTTCAAATTGGGGATGATGCGACAACTCGTATTTCAAGCCTTTCTTTGTGTTTTGATGTAACTTGTATGTATGCTACTTGAATAGTTGATGTGTTAATTCTAATTGAATGATTATGAGTTGTTTTTGTTTACATATTATGTGAATGTGTTGTAAGTATGTAAATACAACGAAGTCTTGGTCGCACAATGGAACCGGACCGCACACTTCTCTCCTCTCGTTGTTATTACATCTCGGCCCAAACTCCTCATCAATTGTGACTCGGTTCACAGCCCAAAAAAAGCCCGAAGGCTGGGCCCGGCTCATGATTGTACCAAATACACACCCATGATTAGGGCGTAAATCCCATAATTATCAAAAACACAATATCACATCAAACCCTAATTCTCTTTTCCTATCCCCCACAACTCGACGACAACCCCTTCTTCCTTCGAAGCCATACGGATCGCAACACTACCTCTTTTTCTTGATCACACACTTGTGGGCATACAATCTCTCGGTTAGTATCTAGTGTTGTTTTTATTCGTGTTGTTTTGATTCATGCCTTTGATGTTTTCAGACATGTTTGTATGTGTTCATATATGGCTTGCTTGTAATTAAAGAATGGTATAGGATTGCTACTTGTTGGCATGATTTGGATTGATAGATTAATTTGGATAACAAACTGTTAGAGGTGATTTATATGATGAGAAACTAGGGTTGATATGGTGTTATGCATGAACTCGAATTATGATGATTATATTGAGTTATGTTTAAGCTCTATGACTAAGATTACATAATAGTGAAACTGGTACGTGTCGACATGATTAGGTGTTTCATCCAAAATTGGCATGTTAATCATATGATAACTGTTGTTAATGATGTGGAAATTAGGGTTCATGTAAACCAATGCAAGTTACTTGATGATTGTTTATTTTGATCGAATGGATGGAAAACTGGAAACTGTTTGAATTGATTGTAACTGATTGCCATGATTTACGGAATAATGAAACTGATCGCATACTTCCTGATCGCACATTGGCATCTCGCACACTCTATGATT
This sequence comes from Helianthus tuberosus, assembly GCA_030545235.1. Taxonomy (NCBI): domain Eukaryota; kingdom Viridiplantae; phylum Streptophyta; class Magnoliopsida; order Asterales; family Asteraceae; genus Helianthus; species Helianthus tuberosus. The sequence continues at coordinate 68,050,615 of CM060402.1, read as the reverse complement.
TGTATGGTACAGCTGTTTAATGCACGGGGTACAGCCTCTTGATGCTCGGTCGCACTCTAGTAATCGCACACTTCGATAAATTAAACACTTGAACAGCATGTTGTACAAATGTACGTTGCATGACCGCACACTATGGGTGATCGCACACTCTCACATGGATCGCACACCATAGTGGGCAGCACACTAGTTTTGGATTGTTAGATAATATGGGCCGCACAAGCTGACAGTGGACCACAAGCCCACAATGGGTCGCACACCCCATGGTCGCACACTCGAGATGTGGTCGCACACTCTCGTTGTGGGCCGAAGTCTTGGGCTGCATAACATTAGACTCGCACACTCCCATAAGAGTCGCACACTCTTAACGGGCCTTGAATTGGGCCGCACACTTGAGTTATGAATCTGATACTTGTAAATATGAATGTTGATGAGTCGTTATGCTATATATGTTATGCCATGATCATTGAATGTAGACAACTTGTTAGTATACGTGTAGTACAAATTTGTGTATTACTTGAACCGAACCTGATTTGTATGGTAACCATATTAGGACGTGGTTGACCACATTAGCTCAAGTGACCATTTATCTGCCGAGCTAATCTAAGGTGAGTTCACACTTTTCTTCAAAGCATGGGATTCCCGGTGGTTTGGGAATGGGGTAAACAACAACGACCCCCCTTGGGTGGGATGCAACCTACGTATTCTCCTTAGGTAGAATACGTACTACCGTCCTCCTAGGTGAAGGACGAAAACCGTTATAATACATGTCTTAAGCATACTAGACAACAACACTATCTTAAAGTCCCCCATCATTTTATATCGACTTAATCGCCGGGCCAATGGCGAACTGGTTATTAGTTAAATAACACTATTAGGTTTGACAAGCCTCACACCGTGCCACAGAGGACGGGCGTGGACTAATATACTTGGGCACTTAGTCAATGATGATAGACATTGACTCGGGGCACTCAACATAACTTAAGTCAGTAGTCGATATGGTACGGGTCTAGTGGTTTAAAACAAGTGGTGTAGCTCCCCATGGCATGTTTTTATAAGAACAAGGAACTTAACAACTTACAGTTTTTGGAACAACATTAAAACGAACAACCAACAGTGAACTCGCCAACATTTTTGTTGAACGTTACTACATGCTTTGCAGGTCGTTAGGTTATTTGTTGGAGCTTGCATGGAGAAGGAGTCTTTGTGGGACGTGAACCGTTGTGTGTTCATGATAAACTTTATGAACTTTAAACATATACTTTGGTTTTGAACTTAATGCTTCCGCTGTTAACTTAGACTTTGCTGAATCGTTTAACACTAATCATATTGGTTTTGTTGGGTTTTATTTACTTTATTAAATTGTTCAATATGGTTGGTGGCTTGATCCTGGTCAGTCACACGCCCTGTGGTGATACTCCGCTTGTGGATTTTGGGGGTGTGACACAGTAAGCTCAAGTGAAAGATATTATAATCATACATAGCTAGAAAAAAACATATTAGTGTACTTATGCATTTAACGATGGCACTTCTAGAATGAGAATCTCTACTTTGGTAGAAGATGATAATAGGCATTTCTTATAACAAATGACTTAACAACCTTTAAAGTTCAACTATGTTCATACTAAAATATCCAAACATCATCTTCTAGATGTACTTGAGGAATTGGTAAAATATAATTACATATATACTCAAACTATTGTTTGAGTAATAATTAGACCATACCAAGGTCATTCAAAAATTCTCCCTCTAAAAGCTCGACAATTTATCTCGATGATGCCTGGACATCATTACTGTAAATTGCGATTATAGTGAACTTTTAAAAGTAGAATGTTGATAGAACATGGCTAATTTTATCAAACATATATATCTCTTTATCCGAATATCTCGAGTTGTACAACACTCGTCTCCACTATTTAGTCCATACGTATTTTGTCAACTTCATATAATACGTTCTTCAGGTTTTGACATCATTAATGCTTCTAGCATTATCAATCCATGATGGAATTCTTTCCATCTTATCCAAATATGCATGTGCTTTCACTCTTTAGAAGTTTTGCTACATAAATTTGTCCATTTAACACATAGATATCTATATCATATGCAAAAATGTCATGAACACTTTCTTTTATCTCCAAAATCCATATTGTACGATGCGTGTACACTATTTATTGAGATATCACAATCATCGGGTACAAGTTTTCTATGTATGTCTCTTGGTGCACAAGTATTACATCGTTAAGATGTTTCAATTAACCTTTTAAGCACTCAATTGCTTTAAAAACTCATCAAGAGTTCCAATTATATCCAACATGTAAAATAATTATAACCTATTCAAATCCGAATATGTATAAGTGATCACATTGTTCTCGAGAACTTACTTTACATGACCTACATAATTTAATCATTCGTGACTTTCATGTAAACTTCCAGTATCAAGTATACATAACATTCATAAGAGGAATATCAATTCTCTCTTTATATTACCAGACTAATAAAATATTCGAAAGTCAATGCATCCACCACTGGAGAATACGTATCCTCATAATCAATCATAGGTTTTTGCGAAAATTCTTGTGCCACCAATATTTCCTTATATCACTCAATTTTATTTTCACATAATTTGCAAAAAGACCTGTTTATATACAACATATTTCACAACTTCAGTTGTATGGACTAATGGTCCGAAAACTTTCCATTTCATTAGAGAATTCAACTCTGCCTTATTCGGCAGATCATAAATTTTGATCCTTATCATTTTATCATTTCAAGATCTATTTTAAATACAAAAGTATAATGACGTCTATTTCAGTTCGATTCCATATATATTTAGACTTGATACAAATTAACAAGATCTCTTTAATTTCAGGTACATGAGGTTCTTCTGGAACCATCATGTCTAATGTCTCTTCAGGAGACCTTTTTAATATAACCTCAACTTGACCATCTTAATTAGTTGGTCCAACTTTCGAGGAATTATATTATTGGAATCGGCTAGTCTACTACGATTCAGACGTGCAATAGACTCATTACAAACATGTGGTTGTCCTTCTGGAACATCCATCTTAATTGAAGCATTAGCAGTTGGTATATGTGACATAGTCACCTTTTTAAGGTCAGTGAATGCGTCTAGTAATAGATTCTCTAATCTTTGTAATTGAGTTATCCTAGTTCACACTTTTAGTTTTGAGGATCAATGATAATTCATACCAATTCATTTCTTTTTCAACTGCTTTTTACTTAGTATAAATAGATCTCACCTGTTAGAGATCTATTTAATCACTTTATCACATTCTCTTTTGTACGAACAGATTTGTGAGTGATTAGGCCGAGGGGGAGATTTTAGTATCATTATACTGTAATTGTAATCTTTGAATTTCAATATAAAACAATTTTAATATATCTTCCTGCTTGTGTGTTTATATTATTTGCATTATAATTTATATTTTTTTTTGTTCTTAGATTGCTTAAATACACAAGTTTGAAAAACTTAGATCCTACATTTTCAAATTCAAATTTTACTCAGGCAAGCGAATTCATTCATGCCTATATGTAGTTATGCTATTTGTTAAACTTGTTCTTGCATTTGAGTTACTCTAGCATTCGGGGTATTCTAGCATTGTTTCATACGTTGATCATTAACAACACCAAGCCTACAGAAGATAATAATAGCGCTATTGGATTGACCACCCGCGCAAAGGCATTTGGGTATCGAAACCGATTATTGTGTCTTAGGTTTGATCAATGCAACATTCGTTTATCATGTGTGCTTAACTTATATATTGGCTAAAATTTAATTATTGTATAAGAGACCAATGTACCTTCATTTTAGGGGTATAGTTATAAATTAAGAAGGAAAAAGTTCTTATTTTTTTTGATATTTTAAAATGTCCCTCTCTCATGTATTATAATATAGGCCTTTAAAAAAATGTATTATAATATAGTATAGATAGTATAGATTAGTTTAGGTGTGATAATCAATATATATATATTTTTTTTCATAAAAAATGTCATTCTAATTTGTGGTCTATAATATAGTTATTATTTGTTATTTATTATCTAACGAAGTATTGCGATTCTAAATTGGACCTTCCCTTATTAAATGTTTTTGTTTTGTGAAATATTTGTAAACTTGTTTGTGTCTGCTAAATTGAAATGTTTTTATTCGTGACAATAATTATAGTATTGGTAAATGACTATAATGACGTATCTAGTTTTCAAGCAATTAGTTTTATAACAAACGTATCCAGTTTTCAAACCATTAGTTTTATAACAAAAGAAAACGTAGTTTGTAGAAATAATAAATGTTACTACTTTTTGTTTTTGTTACATTCATGAATAAACAAAATATACAAGGGAATAAAGTGGTAATATAATGACCTATGAAAAATTATAAATTATCATTTTATTTCCAACAAACATTTTGTAGTCATCTGAAAAACCTAAAATCACATTTTTAGTTGTTTTTTTTTCTAAAAGGTAAATTTTAAAAAAACATGATTTTAGGTTTTTGATATGACTGCTAAATGGTTGTTGGAAATAAAATGATAATTTGTAATTTTTCTTAGGCCAATTATATTACCATCTTTATTTCCTTGTATATTTTGTTTATTCATGAATGTAACAATAACAAAAACAAAAAGTAGTAACATTAATAGTTTCTACAAACTACGTTTTTGCGTTATAAAACTAATGGCTTGAAAACCAGATATATCATTATGGTCATTTACCAACTCTATAATTATTATTACGAATAAAAACATTTTTAATTTAGTAGACATAAACAAGCTTACAAATATTTCACAAAATGAAAACATTTAATAAGGGAAGGTCCAATTTAGAATCGCAATATTTTATTAGATAATAAATAATAAATAATAATTATATTATAGACCACAAAATAAAATGATATTTTAATGAAAAAAAAATATTGATTTTATGACACATCTAAACTAATCTATAGTATCTATACTATATTATAATACATAAGAGATGGACAAATACAACCCTAAAATGAGGGTAAATTGATCTTTTAAACAATAATTAAATTTTAGACCATAATCTTATTACACTTAAATCCCTTAGTTTTAACATAACTATGGGTAATTAGTTATACTTTTCCTCCTCCATAACAAACTTATAATTCTTTTACGTATTTTTGTCATATGTTATAAACTATAATGTTTAAAAAAATGTAAAAGTACCGTTACGACATATTCATTTTTGTCGACGTTTTGATAGTTGTCTTGATCAGTATTGAGGTGTGGATTAAAAAGTACAAGTATATAATGCCTTAGTGTACAAGTAATTAAAGCCCAACACATTTAGTCATTATCCCAAAATATTTAATAGCTACAGAATATCAAGTGATTAAATACCATCAATTTAATCCTCTCATCTAGATTACACTTAAATCCCTTATCTTTAACAAAATTATAGATAATTAGTTAGTAGTTACATTGTATCCCTTATAAAAAACTAACCCCCTGATTTTTTAATGGTCATAACTTTTTGGTACGTTAATATTTTTTTTAATTACACCATATAAATGAGTATTTTATTCTCTTTAATTTGAGTATAGTATTGCTATAGTTTTTTTTCATTAAAAAATGAGTAAATTGCCATTTTAGTCCCTGAGTTTTGTCCAAATTTGTCATTTTGATCCAAATAGTTTTATTTTCCCCCTTGGGTCCCTGACTTTTACATTTTGTTGCCATTTTGATCACTTTGCCTAACTCCATCCAAAAACCCAGTTTGTAACAGGGGTATTTTGGGGATTTCCTTAAAAAATGTTTTCAGTTGCCATTTTGATCCAATTCCAAAAAATCAAAAAAATTCCAAAAAAATCAAAAAAATTCCAAAAAATCTAAAAAATTCAAAAAAATCTAAAAAATTCTAAAAAATCTAAAAAATTCTAAAAAATCATAAAAATTCAAAAAAATTCAAAAAAATATAAAAAATTCTAAAAATCATAAAAATTCTAAAAAATCAAAAAATCATTAAATGTTTCGGCACGAACCGTTTCGACCCGTACCGTTTCGAACCGAACCATTTCGACCCGTACTGTATCGAACCGAACCGTTTCGACGCGAACCGTTTCGAACCCGTACCGTATCGAACCGTACCGTTTCGACGCGAACCGTTTCGAACCGTACCGTTTCGACCCGTACCGTATCGAACCGAACCGTTTCGACGCGAACCGTTTCGAGCCGAACCGTTTCGACACGAACCGTTTCGACCCGTACCGTTTCGAACCCGAACCGTTTCGACGCGAAGCGTTTCGACCCGTACCGTTTCGACCCGTACCGTTTCGAACCGAACCGTTTCGACGCGAACCGTTTCGAACCGAACCGTTTCGACCCGTACCGTATCGAACCGAACCGTTTCGACGCGAACCTTTTCGAACCCGTACCGTATCGAACCGTACCGTTTCGAACCGTACCGTTTCGACCCGTACCGTATCGTATCGAACCGAACCGTTTCGACGCGAACCGTTTCCAGCCGAACCGTTTCGACACGAACCGTTTCGACCCGTACCGTTTCGAACCCGAACCGTTTCGAGCCGAACCGTTTCGACGCGAAGCGTTTCGACCCGTACCGTTTCGACCCGTACCGTTTCGAACCGAACCGTTTCGACGCGAACCGTTTCGAACCGAACCGTTTCGACCCGTACCGTATCGAACCGAACCGTTTCGACGCGAACCGTTTCGAACCGTACCGTTTCGACCCGTACCGTATCGAACCGAACCGTTTCGACGCGAACCGTTTCGAACCCGAACCGTTTCGACACGAACCGTTTCGACCCGTACCGTTTCGAACCCGAACCGTTTCGAGCCGAACCGTTTCGACGCGAAGCGTTTCGACCCGTACCGTTTCGAACCGTACCGTTTCGACGCGAACCGTATCGAACCGAACCGTTTCGACGCGAACCGTTTCGAACCCGTACCGTTTCGAACCGAACCGTTTCGATCCGTACCGTATCGAACCGAACCGTTTCGACGCGAACCGTTTCGAACCCGAACCGTTTCGAACCGTACCGTTTCGACCCATACCGTATCGAACCGTACCGTTTCGACGCGAACCCTTTCGAACCGAACCGTTTCGAACCGAACCGTTTCGACCTGTACCGTATCGAACCGTACCGTTTCGACCCGTACCGTATCGAACCGAACCGTTTCGACGCGAACCGTTTAGAATTATTTGGATTTTTTAGAATTTTTATGCTTTTTTAGAATTTTTTTGATTTTTATATTTTTTTGAATTTTTTAGATTTTTTATGATTTTTTAGAATTTTTATGATTTTTTGGAATTTTTTAGATTTTTTTGATTTTTTTTTTGATTTTTTAGAATTTTTTAGAATTTTTTGAATTTTTTGAATTTTTTGGAATTTTTTTGATTTTTTGGAATTGGATCAAAATGGCAACTGAAAAGGTTTAAATTGAAAAGAGTAACTGGGTTTTTGGATGGAGTTAGGCAAAGTGATCAAAATGGCAACAAATGTAAAAGTCAGGGACCCAGGGGGGAAAATAAAACTATTTGGATCAAAATGGCAAATTTAGACAAAACTCAGGGACTAAAATGGCAATTTACTCTTAAAAAATTGATATTTTACATGATAACACTGTCTAAGGTTGAGTAATAACCTAATCGTTAACCGAAACCGAAGTCAACCAAAAACTAAATTAACTAAAAGTGATTAACCGAAACCTGAATTAGCGAAAAACGGTTATCAATTTTCTGTACCTCATTTAATCAAAAGTAACTAAATCGAACCATTCATATTTTCATATATTTCTAGCTTTAATACTTCAGTTCATGTATTTCACATTTATACCCCCATTTTATGTATTTATACCTCCATTTCAAGTACCTATGCATCCATTTCATGTATTTATACCTAAATTTAATGTATTTCCAATCAAGAGTTTAAGCCCAAGTTTGGTTTTGGCTATTAACCGAAATTAAATGTATCAAACCAAAACCGCCAATCTAACTGAATAAACCAAACTGATTGGTTAATAATATAGACTAATCGATGACCTCGATTTCGATTGAGGATAATAATCTAACCAACCAAACAATGCACACCATGGCAATGTTTGTGTTTTCCACCGCATCGCGTGTACACCTATCGGTTATTAACCAAAACCGATTATCGGTAAGCAATAACTAAATCACTAACCTAAACCATATCGAAAACATACGAAATTGAACCGAAATCAACCAAAAACTGAAAACTGAGTTAACAAAAAAACCGGTTATTAATTTTTTTTACTCTTGTTTAACCAAAATTAGTTGAACCGAACCGAATCATTCATATTTTCATACATTTATAGCTTTTATAGCTCTAGTTCATATATTTCATATTCATTTCATGTATTTATACCTCAATTTCATATATTTCTAAACAAAAGTTTTAGCAAAAGTTTTAACTCAAGTTTGGTTTTTGCTATTAACTGAACCAAACCAAAAACCATCAATCCAATCAAATATACAGAATTGATTAACCAAAAACCAATTGGTTAATAAAATAGACTAGTTGATGACTTTGGTTTCGTCTTCGGATGAGGATAATAACCGAACCGACCAAACCATGCACATCACAATGAAATGGATTACTAGATTACTTTGTTTTTGATGTATATCTATCACAATGATGCTACAATAAGTTTATATGAATAATAAAACTACCAAAACGAATATCGTAATACAATTTGTCGCTCCCGCCGTATCGAACGGGCATCCTTCCTTTTACAACATCACGTTTGAGTTATTTCCATAACAATTTAATTTTTTCTTTTTTTTTTGAGATTTTTGTGCGACCCATCAAATTTAATTCATAGGTAAGTTACTCCGGTGACGACTAAAATTACCTTTTCCTTTTTATGGATTTCATGATATCTATCGGTAAAATTATACATGAAAATTGTAATTAGATAGAGTAAAATGCACGGATAGTCCACGTGGTTTGATGAACTTTCACCTTTAGTCTCTAACTTTATAAAATTACACTCTTAGTCCATGTGGTTTGACAAGTTGTTACTCGGATAGTCCCCAAAGCAGATGGAGGTTAGTTTTTCTGGTTAAGTGTGTGTGAAATGACAAGGACTATCTGAGTAACAACTTGTCATACCACATGGACAATCCGAGTAACAACTTGTCAAGCCACATGAACTATCCGAGTAACATTCATCCGCTTTAGGGACTATCCGATTAACAATTTGTCAAACCACAGGGACTAAGAGTGTAATTCTGAAAAGTTGAGGACTAAAGATGAAATTTAACCAAACCACAAGGGCTATCCGTGCATTTTACTCAATTAGATACTTTTTTATTTTATATTATGGGGTCCATGGTAATCCATTGGTTAATTGTTAGAGTAAAATATACGGATGGTCCTTGTGGTTTTGTAAAGTAACATCTATAGTCCCCAACTTTGGAAATTACACCGGTGCTCCCTGTGATTTGATAGTTTGTTAGATAGTCCCTAGAGTGGATGGAGGCTAGTTTTAATGTTAAGTGAAGATAAATTGACTAAAATACCCTCCATGAAAAAACAATAAACTTAAATATAAAAAGAAATACCCTCATCTTATCCTTCTTCCTCACATCTCCCTAGAGTGAAGATAAATTGGCCGGCCCTGGGGGTGCCCTGGGGTGAGCGGGGAGGACCACCGGCTAGGGCCCGATATTTCGAGGGACACGTTTTTTATGAAAAAAAACCCAATATGTATATGTAAAATATTTTTTTAATCAGGTATATCCATACAAACACCAACATAGGCCCCCCTTACAAAAGTATTCTTATGGTTTATATTAGTTATTAACGCCTTTGGCATTAGGTTTAGACCTTTAGTGAGCCAAATACCCAATTTCGTTAGAGCCTAAGGGCGTTTTTTTTTTTCAAACTCGAACAGGGTACACGAATTCTCAGTGCCGGCCCTGATTCCGGCGAATCTGATGTTGGTCTCGTTTCAAGGTTCACCGGGGTTCAGTTCGACGATAAGGGTTTTAAGTTTGAAACATTCAGCCAACAAATTGTAAATATTATTTAAATTCTAGTACATTATTACTTCAATAAATTAAGTGCTAACAATAGTATGAGTGATTATCAAAAATCACTTCAGTAATATATATACATTACGATGTACAATTGTACTACTCATTTGACCTACAAGTCAGTATGCTGATTATTTGATGCTTGTCTTTATACGATTTTATATGTTTGCGAAATTGCTGTGAATATAAATTTTATTGTCTTTTTTATGAATACATTTGAAAATTTTAGCCTTTTGGCGATATTTGATCTGAATTGATATCAGCAGAATTCAGTTGTCTTATACTTGATCTTCATTTGGTAACTATGGTGCTTTGACCAAATGGATATGAAATCATTTGTTGAAATGTTCAATTCAATATCAAACATAATATTAATTACTTTAGTTAACTTTTTAAACGAGACCAACATCAGAAACATCATATTCTGCTGACATCAGATTCACCGGAATCATTCAATTTGGTTAACATCAGATTCGTCGGAATCCAAGGTTGTGATGGTGGCTGTTGTTGCAGGTGAAGCACAAATCGGAGGTTATGATGGTGGTTATTGATGGTTGTTTGACGGAGAGTAAAAAACAGAGAGATAGAAGAGATAATAGTGGGATGGGGTTATTTTAATAGGAAGTGGGCCTCACAAGATAACACCTATTTTAGTGTTAATTTAATACTAAGGACATGTTGGTCATTTTACATAGATTTAACAGAGAAAACTAACGGACATCCACTCCAGGGACAATCCGAGTAACAAACAGTTAAACCACAGGGAGCACCAGTGTAATTTCCAAAAGTTGGGGACTATAGATGTTATTTTATAAAATTACATGGACTATCGTGCATTTTACTCTAATTGTTATGAAAACATATTTCACAATTAGTTTTCTTGAAATCTTAAATTCATGATTTACCAATTTTAACTTGGTATTATTATCGTTTTGTATTTTCCTTCAAATATCTACCTTGATTTTCAACAATATATAAGTGTTATTTCATATGTTTTTTTCTATTTCTATGCAATTTATATGGAGTTTATTTCTTTTTTAAGCCGGAAAATAAATAAAATACCGTTGTAAACCATAGAAAAAACTTTATGACAAAAGATCAAATACAAATAACTTTAACGTACATAACATACGGACCGAAGGTTTTGCTAAAATAACACGGTGGCATTTTCGTAATTATTAGTAATTATCAAAATTACTCTACAAATGATCCTGTAGAGTAATTTTGATATTGTAAGGTAATTATCAAAATTACTCTACAAGTGTATCAAAATTACACTGCATCAAAATTACTGTACAAGTGAATCAAAATTACTCTGCAAGTTTATCAAACAACATACAATTCAAAATTACTCTACAAATGATCCTGTAGAGTAATTTTGATCTTGTAAAGTAATTTTGTAAAATGTTTTTGTAGAGTAATTTTGATCTTGTAAGGTAATTATCAAAAAATTACTCTACAAGTGTATCAAAATTACACTGCATCAAAATTACTCTACAAGTGAATCAAAATTACTCTGCAAAATTATCAAACTACATACAATTCAAAATATTATACAAATGATCATGTAGAGTAATTTTGATCTTGTAGATAATTTTGTAAAATGATCCTGTAGAATAATTTTGATCTTGTAGAGTAATTTTGTAAAATGTTCTCGTAGAGTAATTTTGATCTTGTAAAATAATTTTGTAAATTTTTTTTAGTATTTATTTATAGGGTTTAGCTTTATGGTTTAGTTTTTAGCATTAGTTTGGGTGGGTGGAGGGTTTAGGTTTTTGGGGGGTGGAGGGTTAGGTTTTTTGGGGTTTTTTTGGTGAGATATAGTTTTTTGATCAAAATTACTCTACAAAAACATTTTACAAGAGATCAAAATTTCTCTACAAGGACATTTTACAAAGTTACTCTACAAGATCAAAATTACTCAAAATTACTCTACAGGATCATTTGTAGAGTAATTTTGATAATTACCCTACGAGCAAATAATTACGAAAATGCTACCGCGTATTTTTTTTGTTGCTTTTTCCATTCTATTCGTACGTTTAGTACGTTAAAAGTTATTTGTACGAGAACTTTACTCAAACTTTATAATGCATAATAATTCCTCCTACAGTTTTACTTAATATCACAGTAGATTTATGAACTAAAAATGAAAAAAAGACGCAATTAAAAAGTGATTTATATAAAAGAAAAATAAGGGTAACTATAAAAAACACAGTTCAAATGATCATATTACATTTAGAATTCATATATCCTTTTATTTGGTTCTAGGTTGAATATTTAAAAAATAGTAACTTATGGCTTTACTATTAATCTTAACTCTACATATTATTATTATCAAAACATTTTATTTGAATGCATTGTGATCAAAACTGAAACTTCAGTAGTGTAATTTCTAATTAAACACCACATTAAATGTTGAACATGTTCTTGAAATCCTTTTCAAGCAAAAGAATAGAGTAAATTATATCTTTTGGGTTCCATTTAATGTTTTTTAATAAAAACTGAAACATCCGGATTTCAAGACTTTAGATTTGTATCTAAAGAGCATAGCCAGCCCGTAGGCTATCTTCATTAGTTTTTTTTGAAAGTTAAACTTCATTAAACACAAACGAGGAGCCTCTCCAAGACGGAGAGACCCACACGCAATTACATCACATCAATACAACAAGAATTCCAACGTTTCCAATCTACCGTACCCCCTTTATACCGGCTCCTATACCACAAATAACCCAAAGCTTTGACATCTAACACAATCTTCGTTACCTTGACCTCCTTATTATTGAATTGTTTGTCGTTTCTAGATCTCCAAAGACACCAACAAGTCAAAATGACCACTCCATAGATAACTTGCTTCCTGTTAGCCGACCCATCCACCTGTTTAGCCAAATCAAGAATATCGCCAAAAGAAAACAGGAAGGTCTTTGGAATATTGCACCAGGAACAGATGGCATCCCAAACTCCACTCGCAATAGCACAAGCCGTGAACAAGTGTTCTGTGCTCTCGTCTGAATCGCTGCATAAAACACAAGTATTATCACCAAACATGATGTTCCTCTTCGCAAGAGCCACCTTAGTCGGTATTCTATCCAAGTTCGCCCTCAACATAAACAAATTACATTTGTTCGGGATCCACGTACTCCACTTAAACACGTTAACATTGTTCCTCGGAGCCTCTGTTAAAAGCCTTTTCTTTGTTTCCTTAACAGAGAATTCCAGCGCCCATTCTTTATTCCAAACCCACTCATCCCTTTTCTCCGATTTACGAACATCAGCAATTATCCGATGACATTCCAGCAGCTCTTGAATTTCAATGTCCGATGAGGGATAAGCAGACCAATTCCAAGTCACCGCTACCACTTCTGAACCCCCTTGAAGCCGATCCTGAACAGAACACCACTTGTCCACTTCAAGACGAAAAATATTTGGAAACATAGTCCGCAACGGCACATCTTTAACCCATGGATCAATCCAAAACTTAATGTCCGTTCCTTTACCAACAACCCCTCTAATCATACTCACTAACTGATTACCATTAACTTTAAGTCTAAAACCAAGTTTTACCACTTTAGCCCACGTACCATTAATACTAGCATTAACCGGAAAAGCATCCCACTTTCTCCTCATAACATGTATAGCATCAATCGTTTTTCGCCACAAGGCATTGGTCTCTACTTTGTACCTCCACAACCACTTTAAAAGCAAAGCATTGTTCACCACCTCTAACCGACTAATCCCCAAACCGCCATCCTCCTTAGCTTGAGTCACTACATCCCATGCTACCCAATGCGTTTTCCTCACCTCATCACTACCACCCTAAAGGAATCTCTTCATGATACCTTCAAGTTTATTCACCACAGCCAAAGGCGCCTTGTATAGCGAAAAAAAATACGTGGGAAGGCTCTCTAAAACCGATTTAATTAAAATGACCCTACCACCCATCGACAACGTTTTAGCCCTCCATTTAGATAACCGATTGTTGAAAACCTTAATGACAGGCTCCCAATTATTGATCCGACCCATGTTCACACCCACGAGAATACCTAAGTACTTAAACGGAGTGGAACCCGGACGGCAACCCAAAGCTTCCGCTTCCTCCTTCACTTCCTCATCACTTCTACCCACCCCAAAAAGGGTAGATTTGTTAATATTAATACGGAGACCGGAGCACATATGAAAGATACGAAGCATTCTCCTTAAACCCACGAAATTAAACTTAGACCATTCACCCATGACCATTGCGTCATCTGCATATAGCAAATGCGAAATAATAGGACCCCCTTCCGATAACTTCACACCATTAAACGCTCCTAAGTCACAAGATTTTCTAAGCATTCCGGAAAAAGCCTCCATGACAATAATAAACAAGAACGGGGAAATAGGATCTCCCTGCCGCAACCCTTTACCACAACCAAACTCGAAAGTCGGGGAACCGTTGACTAGAACAGACGATCTAGCCGAAGAAAGAACACCATAAATCCACCTACACCACAACTCCGGAAAGCGCATTTGACGCATCACCGAGATCAAAAAACCCCAGTTAACGTTATCGTAAGCTTTCTCGAAGTCTATTTTAAACATAAATAATTTTTCCCCTTCCGTTTCGCCCAAGACAAAATCTCACTAATCATCATAGGCCCATCCAAAATGCATCTCCCAGTCAAAAATGCCGATTGAGTATCATGAGTAATGTCTCCCATGACCATCCTCAATCTATTCGCTAGCACCTTCGAAATAACCTTGCTCACCACCCCAATTAAATTAATGGGCCTATACTCAGCAAGGGAAACAGGATCCGAAACTTTAGGAATAAGCGTGATAAATGAAGAACCCACACCTCTGTTAATACTAGCCGACTCCGCAAACGAATGAAAAATCTGCACAAAGTCGTCAGATAATAAACTCCAATATTTTTTAATAAATCTAAAATTAAACCCGTCTGGACCTGGAGCCTTATCACCACCACAATTAAAAACAGCCTCTTTGATTTCACTCTCAATAAACGGAGCAGTTAACTTCCCGGCCATCTCGTCTGTCAAAAGCCGCAACCCATAACAATCAAGCAAAGGACGAACCGGCACATCTTCTTCAAATTTCTTTTTAAAAAAACTAAACACTTCTTTTTTGACTATAGAAGGTTTAGTTACCCAACCCCCATTGACAACCAACCCCGAAATCGCATTAGAGACTCTTCGTTTATTAATAACACCGTGAAAAAAGCTCGTATTCTCATCCCCTTCCTTCGCCCATTTCACCCTCGATTTTTGTCGCAAATCTTTGGCTTTGAACTCTTCCAATTCTTTTAATCTAACTTTGGCTTCCGAGTAGATCCATTGTTCGGCTTCAACCAGGTCCCGCTCCTCAACTATCTCGTCCAGATCATTCACTTCCTTAGACAAACTAGGATATTCAACCTCTTCCTCTTTGTTAACCGAATCCTTCCACACCAAAATAGCTTGTCTCAAAAACTTCAGTTTATTCAAAAAATACACATCAGGATCTCCCCTACCACTATAATCCAAACAAGCTTTAGACACCACATCATCGAAGTCTTTCCTATGAAGCCACGAATTGAAAAACTTGAAAGGTTTAGGACCATAATTACGATCTTCCACCTTCAAAATAAGCGGACTGTGATCCGATTTTTCCCTAGCCAAAGCCCGGTACTCGGCATTTGGCCACTCGGACAAGACATCCCACGAAACGAAAATCCGGTCAATGCGACTACATTTGTTCCCCGTCACATACGTAAACTTACGACCACGTAAACCATATTCATGGAGACCAACCTCTTCCAAAAACTCGTTAAAGTCACTAGCCGAGCCCACATTAAATTTAGAGTTCCTACGCTCGTCTCTATTCCGGACACAATTAAAATCGCCTCCAATAATCACCATCCCTCTATAGTTATCAAGAAAACGCGCCAATTCAACCCATAACACCTTCTTGTCCGCCGGCTTTTGTGGAGCATAAACGTTGATGACACATAATTCTTTGCCACTTTCTTTCACTATCCCACGCAAAGACAAAAAATACCGATTTTTAAGCACCAAAACCGAATTGTACTTCTTATTATCCCATAGCGTAACAAATCCTCCCGATCTACCAGTCGCGTCTACGCATTCCATACCATAATTATCATTACCCCAGAACCTGCTAATGTTAAACCCTTCCAAACTAGCGAATTGAGTCTCCTGTATCAAAACAAAAGCCGTTCCATTTCGAATACGAATATTACGAATCCAATCACCTTTTTCAACATTCCCTATACCTCTAATATTAATCGAGACCACATTCATTGAGCAACCGGTTGAACTCCTTCTTTATGAATTTCGTTTGCCAAAGATTATTCGAACAGCTCCATATTCTCAGCCCCCAGAACTTTAGCTAAAGTAATAGTTTCATGCACTTCCTCTGCTTGATCAAAGACTGGAGAATTAACCATTTCAACATTTGCACGACTCTCAACACCTGTCCCATCTTTATCTAAACCTCCTTCATTCGAGTTCAAACAAGTATTAAGATCCGGAGTCACAAAGTCACCATCTTGATTCCCCGAGGTACTCTCAAAGACAAGATGATTAGGTTCCGGAAAGATGAATCTATCGATATCAAACGGGTCGCTACCATCTCTATGCCGTTTCTTAGGTCTGCCTGGATCGGAATGAGAAGGCGATTTACCTGGAGACTTCTTACGCATACTCTTCCTCCTCTTCTTTTTAGACATCACGGACCTACTACCTTCGGTAAACTGGTTTGAAATCACCTCATGAATGTCCCCATTCTGAATAATAACGTTATCCGAACCACTCTTCTTGGACCCATCCTGAATCTCAATATCCTCCATAGCAATCTCCCCTTCCTCCACTCCCTTGTCACCCTCCTCCTCCACTACCGTATTCCCCATCCCCACCGCACTATCCTCCTCCTCTAAATCTACTAAGCAATATGGTAACCAACCAACGTCCTCCTCCTCAACCAAGACGTCGACTCTAGAAGAATGCCAATTAATAACACATTTTTTATTCACTCGATCCACCTTATCAACCATCACCCCAACCACCGCAGACGATAAATCGTTTCCTTCTTCGTTAAACTGAGCCGAAAGGACCACCCTACCAAAGTTAGATGCTATGACATCCAAGACTTGAGAACAAGATAAAACTAGAGGTACCCCATGCAAACGGACCCATGCAATCCTCTCATACTTCAACACCTGGTCGCTCCACTTATCACATTTATCCAAATAACCTTCCCATCCTTTAGGATTCCCAAGAAAATTCTCCATCTCCTCATTATTCCGAAACACCAGTAACACATTAAAACCACCTATATACCTTATCATAATCGGAACCTCACACACCTCCTTTAGAATATACCTCAAACTATTTAGTTCCGAGTACCTTTCACCCTAGCCACAATCTCACGATCAAATAATTCACCAAAAGCACCAATATTACCATCGACTCTAATCTCCGGACACCCTTCCCCTACCTCCTTATCAATTAAAGTATCCTTAAAAGAGCGAGAACCACTTACCACGTTAATGTTTTGCTCCACTGATTTACCTTTGTCAACACGCACTGCCGTGTCTTCAGAAACTTCCTGAAAATCTTTCCTCACTGGCTGCCACACTTTCTCATCCTTCCTCCTCACCGACTGATCCTCGACGAACTTCGCTGGGGAGATGAATAGTTTATAGCTTCCGATCCACACGTCCTTCAACCTATCATCCAGATCCGATCGATTCCTATAAACCTTGAGCGTAACGAACCCGAATCTCTTACCAAGCCGATCGTACTTCCTTGCAATATACGGTCCTAGGACCTCCGCATACCCGTTCAAAACACTGGCCAGATCCGCAGACGAACAACGTTCCGGTAGATTTGAAATAAAATACTTGATACCCCCACCCGAAACATTGTTTGCCTTGGATTGCTGATTGTTAACCTTGCCTCTACCCTTCTTAGACGGTGCATCGTACCAAGTGTTAAGATTGTAGCGTTCCTTTGCCGCCATGCATGCAAACCCTAACCCTAATCGCCCCTATTTTTTCGGAGAGAAAAAAATTTTAGTTTTTTTTTTCGAAAAATCTTAGCGGCTATCTTCATTAGTGATCTAATGTTAGGTTGGTCACCAATAAGACAAAAGTTTGAGTAATTAAAAAAATTAAAAAAATAATTTATACCAACAAAAGTTGACAACCAGGTTGGTGGAGCAACCTTGGTTGCAACCTAAGCTAATATCCCCAAGAATATACTTAATCAAATAACTTATAATATTTAAACTTTAAAGAAAAACTAAATACACGGTATTTCTTAAAAAAAAATTTGTGAACATCCCGATATAAATTTTTTTAAAAACCGAGTTCGTTCAAAAACATGTATTTTTAGGTTGGGATGGGTTGTGAATGTGTACTAAAAATTGAGTAGGGTTGGTGAAAGAAAGAGATATTATTTTTTTTAATAAAAGGTTGGGTTTGTTGGGTCACCAACGGAGATAGTCGTAGAAACTATCGATTTTACTACTTTTTTGTTTCCGTTACATTCATCAAAGAATAAAATACACGAATATAAAAATGGCTATTTAACTAACCTAAAAAAATACAATTTATCATTTTATTTCCAACGAACATTTTGTAGTAATCTAAAGGCTCCCACTATCTACACACTCAGTTTGCCTATCTGCACACTTAGGGTTTAAATACGCTGCGTATTGGTCAATACGCAGCGTATAGGGTTAACCCTATAGGCTGCGTATTGACCAATACGCAGCGTATTTAAACCATAGATCTCAGTGCCTGGTAACCAATCATTGCACAGAAAACAAGGTACGCATACGCTGCGTATTGATCAATACGTAGCGTATAACCAGGGACCATTTTTGTAAATTTACAAAACTTCAGGGACCATATTTGTCAGTTTTCGAAACTTTAGGGACCTTTTTGAAAATTTTCGAAAAAACCGGGACCATTTTTTAAATTTACGATATCTAAGGGACCATTTTTGTAAATATTTCAAAAAAGGGTAAAAAGGGGGTCTTCATTTAAGAACCGGCCCTTGCAAGACTCGAACTCGTGACCTGTCGTTTAGAACCGCAACGCCTTAACCAGTTTATCCTCTGTCCAGAGCTGTTAGAATATGAAACTTAATTCCTTATATACACTCGTTAGGTAATACGCTGCGTATTGCTCAATACGCAGCGTATGTTAGTGGTTGGTAGACTTCCAGACAGTCAAACCTAGTACCCTGGTCAAATCAGTCTGACATAGGGTGCGTAGTGATCAATACGCATCGTAGAGATGTAAACCTATACGCTGCGTAGTGGTCCATACGCAGCGTATGTCAGACTGATTTGACATCGATACGATGTTGTCCAGGCACGTGAATAAAGTAATACGGGGAGTAGAGAGCAATACGCTGCCTATTGAAGTGTCACATGAAAGTCTATTTATCCATATGTTCACAATTCGAATTCTCAATCCTCTGCTTTCTTTTTCATCTTCCTCTTTCAGTAAACAATTTACACCCTTGATCCAAAATCATTTGTTCCGTTTTTTGTTCAATCTTGTTAAAATGTCATCATTTTGGACCGATAATTATTTCGGTAATCGCTATTCTAACGACACAGGGGGAGCAAATGCTGCCAAGGAGGAGGAGGAGGTTGTGTCTGGAGTCCCCGTTGATCAAAAAACACAGTTGCCAGACTTGAACAAGACTCCCACTCCACCTGTTGATGAACCAAATTACCCGGCGCATCAAGTGTATCCAGATTACGGATACGGGTATGAATCTCCGTACGTGCAACACAGTGGATACGGTGCTGAGAATGCACCTGTTGATGAACCATATTACCCGACGCAGCAATCGTATCCGGGTTACGGGGTATACGGGGATGAAGGTGGATACGGAAGTTACAGTGGATACGGTGGTGAAGATGGATACGGGGGGTGAAGGTGGTTACAGTGGATACGGGGGTGAGGGTGGATACAGTGGATACGATAGATATGGGGGTGAAGGTGGTTACAGTGGATATGTGGGTGAAGGTGGATACAGTGGATACGATAGATATGGGGGTGAAGGTGGTTACAGTGGATACGTGGGTGAAGGTGGATACAGTGGATACGATACATCACTTTATGAACCATCTACCCCGGGCAATCCGTTTCAAATAAATGAGGTATCACATTATTATTATTATTGTTATTATTGTTAATATTATTATTGTTATTATTGTTATTATTGTTAATATTATTATTGTTATTATTGTTATTATTGTTATTGTTATTATTGTTATTATTGTTATTATTGTTATTATTATTATTATTGTTATTGTTATTATTGTTGTTATTATTATTATTATTATTATTATTATTGTTATTATTGTTAATATTATTATTGTTATTATTGTTATTATTATTATTATTGTTATTATTGTTATTATTGTTATTATTGTTATTATTGTTATTATTTTTATTATTATTATTGTTATTATTATTATTATTATTGTTATTATTGTTAATATTATTAATGTTATTATTGTTATTATTGTTATTATTATTATTGTTATTATTGTTATTATTATTATTATTATTGTTATTGTTGTTATTATTATTATTGTTATTATTGTTATTATTATTGTTATTATTGTTATTATTATTATTATTATTGTTATTATTGTTATTATTGTTATTGTTATTATTGTTATTATTATTATTATTATTATTAACGTAACTTTTTTTTAGCGTTTCATGTCTCTAACTGATTTGAAGAATTGGGTATAAGAAACGGGAAAGAAGTATGGTTACGTAATTGTTACCCGCCGATCAAAAAATTTTGGCGGTACTACTGGGATGGTATGGCTTATGTGCGACCGTAGTGGTGAGCACCGTAGTAAAGCAACAGTTAGGAAAGCAGGTAGCAAAAAAATCGGTTGCCCATTTTCATTACTCGCCATCCGGGACGTGACGAATGACACGTGGGAGTTAAAAGTGGACTGTGCGAACCATAACCACGAACCTACGACGAGTCTGTTGGGCCACGCTTTTGTGCGAAGATTTACTAAAGCCGAATACAAGCTAGTGGAGCAGCTAACTGCTCAAAACATGGAGCCACGTATCATATTTCAAACCCTAAGAAAGCAGTTCCCCGACAGCCTGCACGTTCAGAAAGACGTGCAAAATGCGGTACAAAAAATTAGAGCGACAATAATGGACGGAAAGAATCCTATTCAGGCACTGGAAAGCCTGCTGCATGACCACCGATTCATTTACGACACCCGACAGGAACCCAAAACAGATGTCGTAACAGAGATTTTCTTTGTTCATCCTTATTCAATCACTATGTGGCGTGCATTCCCGCACGTGATGTTGATCGACGCGACCTACAAAACAAACCTCTATAACATGCCATTAACAGATGTCGTAACAGAGATTTTCTTTGTTCATCCTTATTCAATCACTATGTGGCGTGCATTCCCGCACGTGATGTTGATCGACGCGACCTACAAAACAAACCTCTATAACATGCCATTTGTCCAGGTTGTGGGTATGACGTCGACTGGGAAGTCTTTTTGTATAGCACATGCCGTTATTTGTAAAGAACGAAGGGGTAACTACGTGTGGGTGCTTGAGCGGATCAAGTCAATATTGCATGAATGTATGATGCCGCGTGTGATAGTCACGGATAGGGAGCTTGCCCTAATTAAAGCGTGTTCTAAAGTATTCCCGAACGCAACCAGGCTTCTATGCCACTTTCACATCCAACAAAATATAGCTAGAAATTGCAAGAAAGGGTTCGATAAAGAAGATTGGGGGAAATTTATGTCGTACTGGAAGAGATTGTGCGAATCTTCATCAGAGCCCATGTACAAGTACAACTTGGAGAAAATGTATAACCGACTCGTGGTTGCCAACCGAGAAAGTAAGTGTTCCTTCAACAAACGACTCACCCAATCTATTATATTTTACACACGCTTTTACATTTCATTATTTTATTTTTGCAGGTGTCTATGATTACCTCTACGAAAACTGGCTCAAAGACTATAAAGAAATGTTCGTTTATGCGTGGACCGATAAGTGTCGCAACTTTGGTCAGCGCACCACCAACAGAGTTGAGAGCCAGCACGCAAAATTAAAAAGATACATTACGCGCGGGAGTTCATTGGAGCGAATAGCAAGATGCGTCATTGATATATTTGAAACTCAGTACGATGAAATACAAAAAAGTTTCACTGAGAGCATCGAAAAAACGATGAACCACCACAGACAACGAATGTTGGACAACCTACGTGGAAAGGTTTCCCATGAAGCACTTGATTTGCTGGAAAAAGAGCTACTGAGGAAGACGGAGGTGTTGCGGAAACTTAACGCATCATGTGGTTGCCATATGTGGCTTAGCATTGGATTGCCGTGTGCTTGTAGGCTGGAAAACTACAAACGTACAGGTAAAAAATATTAAAACTAACAACCTTTTGTTATTTTGTACGATTTAGCTGTTTCTCACACCGTATTAACTTAACTGTGCAGGGCGTATTATACAACTCGACGACATAGATGTATTCTGGCGTAAGCTTGACTTGCTCCCGTGTAAACTGGTAGACGAGGAGGTCGATGTTGTTGCAGAGCTAAATAATGTGCGGCAACATTTAGAGGCGCAGTCACCCGTTCAGCAAAAGAGTTTGCTTTCAAAGATAAAAGCGGTCTTCACCCCGAAATCGTCAACCAAGAAACCACCGATCGTCCAGCAAAATACTCGCGGTCGGCCTACATCAAAGAAAGTACAAGAAAGGCTAGATGAAGCTGCGAGGTTAGACGAAGCTGCGAGATACAGCTCCTATGGCGAGGACAGCAACGTATATACCGCTTCCCCCAAACATAGGTACGATTTACCCCGGCACAGCTCATACGTACCGTCAGAGGGCTCTCGTGGAACTGGTTCGGTTATAAAGTCTGAAAAACCTAAAATGCAACGAAACAGTTCAACGAGTTATAAAAAGAAGGAGACGCGGGATGATACAGGTTTTCCATTAATGAAGGGGGATGAGCACTTGTTAAGCATTGCGAGGTTTAAGGATCAAATTCCATCAGAGTTTCACTCTTACATATCGCGTATACAAGATGTGACCCCAGACGGTCATTGTGGGTACAGGTCTGTGGCTGTCGGATTAGGTTTTCTGGAACACGCATGGCCCAATATTCGAAGAGATTTACTACTGGAGATTGGCCATAACGAGGCGCGTTGGAAGCATGTATTCGAAACATATAACAAAGGAGACTTTGAACGAATACGTAAGAGCATCAAATGGCATTCATTGAAAGCATGCGGTCCAAGTCACTGGATGGAAATGCCCCACGTAGGGCTTCTCGTAGCACAAAGGTATAATATTGTCGTCCACCTGCTAAGCATCGAATGGAGCACTACCATCTTCCCATTAAGGGATGCCCCACTAGATCCACGACCTCAAGCGATAACGCTCGTACATGTTGATGGGGGACACTTCATACATGCTAAGTTGGAAGGAGACTACCCCATGCCTTTAGTGAACCCGTTGTGGTCGACACATCGATCAATAGCTGCGGAACGGTGGGAAGAAATGTATAGACCGCGGTTACAGCACTACTACGAGTTAATCAATCCTAACGCAGACAAAGACAGAGAACCGAGTATAAATGAAATCGAAGATTAACCGAAAACTTGTATTTTTGTAAATTGTAGAAATTTTTTAATTTATAAAGTTTGTATCATTTTCAATTTTAATAATTCAAATAATATCATTTTTAATTAATTTTTAATTTATAATTCAAATTTTTATAAACATAATTTTTGTATTATTTTTAGCTTCTCTAAATACAAACCAAGGAAAACACAAAAAAAAAAAAAATGGACCTATAAGCTGCGTAGGGATCCCTACGCATCGTATGATTACCAAATGACAATAATGCCCCTGTTTTTGGCTTCCTTTAGCCTCAGAATAAGGGTAAAAAGGTAAAATGACCAAAACCAAGGCAGCGTATTGATCAATACGCATCGTATGACAAAGGCGGACAATTTTCCCCCCAAAGTAAAGTTTGAAAATATAAATATGTTAAATTACCATTTTGCCCTTCTGTTAGGGCTATACGGGGCTGAATATAAGGGCAAAAAGGTCATTTTCGGACCTTTATATACGCTCCGTATGGAGCTCTACGATACGTATATAAAGGTCATCACAATGACCTTTATACCCTTCTATCCATGCTTCGTATAGGCTATACAGAAGGGTATATAGGTCATTCTCCTGACCTTTATATAGGCGGCGTAGAGAGCAATACGGAGCGTAGATAATGGTCGACAATGACCTTTTTGCCCTTATATTCAGCCCGGTGTAGCACTAACAGAAGGGCGAAATGGTAATTTCACAAGAAAAAGACTTTTGCATACGCTTCGTATGGACCTCTACGATGCGTATAGGTTCTGATTTAAATCAGGAAAACCTCTACGCATCTCTGTTCTTCCCCAAATTACACACACAAAACCTCTACGAACCCCTACGAAGGCGACTACGTATTTCCGACCGTATACACGCGAATTCGAAGTATAAACGAGGTATATACTCAACCTATTTAACTAATTTTGATTTTTTTAGTATTTTATCCGTAAATTAGGGCTGTATCATAGGTAAATTAGGGTTTACAGTGAATTAGGGGTGTTTGTTTGATTTGTTTGATTAGGGTTTACAGTGAATTAGGGGTGTTTGTTTGATTTGTTTGATTAGGGTTTACAGTGAATTAGAGGGTGACTGCTTCAGTTAGGGTTTACAGTGAATTAGAGGGTGACTGCTTCAATTAGAGGGTGACTGGTTCATTGGTGTAAGCCTGGGCAACATTGACCAAAGCATATGTGAATCACCCTCATACAAGTTCAAAACTAAAATTGTATATGTTATTATTATGTATTCAACGGTCAGAATGATAATATTTCACTAAATACTTTTTACAGTATGCAAATAATGACTTAATCCAATGTCTACTTATTCAAAACTAAGATATAAATTTGTATAACGACAGTATACGAGGTTTCATGGTTGCATTAAGCCGACAAAAACAATTCAAATGTAATTTAAGACACTTAAATATCATTATATTTATTATTATTATTATTGCTATTACTGTTATTATTATTATTATTATTATTATTATTATTATTATTATTATTATTATTATAATATTACATAATTTAGTGTGGCATATGATTGGTAAAGTGTCAAAATTGCACTCACTGGCCTTCTTTAATAATAGGAACTCTAGTTTTTCTTGACCTTCAAACTAAGGCCACAATATATATGCTACTTTAACACAAATATTAAAAAAAAAACAAATTATCTTTCTGATACATTAATTTCTCTTGTTTTATTTTTACTAGTACAATATATCTGAGAGAGATTGCCAACTTAACATGTATACAATCAATAAATAAAGGAAGTAATAAATAATCACTGAAAAATGTTTATTGACAGTAACACAAAGGAAACAAAATGTCTATACCCCACAAAAAATACATCAAAGATTCAAAGAATCATGCTTTCAGCAAGGGACCAGATAAATGACGTCTGTGAAAGATTAAGAACTTGTCTATCTGCACACTTAGGGTTTACATACGCTGCGTATTGACCAATACGCAGCGTATAGCGTTTAAACGCCTTTTGTAAACAGAAAATACATATTTTTAAACAGAAAATATATATTTTTTTAAACTTAAACTTAAATTGTTTTTTTTTTTAAAACAGAAAAATGGAGGAAATGGATTTAGAAGGAGATATTCCGGAGCAGCTGCAGCGGAAACGGCGGGCGCGTCCACCGCCGGATCCTCTCGAGAATCACCCGTATTTGAGTTTCCTCCGGAGTCCGACGCTGCTCTCCGTTGCGAGAAGCTTCGGAAGATGCATATTGGTGAACATTTTGCAGTTTCTTGGAAAACCCTCCGGAAGCTCGAGGTTGAAGATTGGGCGCGGGGGTTTGTTCCCGTTGATTCACCGTGGGATCGTCTGTTTGAGCTATCGTTTACGCCGACCTACAGGGAGATACTGGTCGAGTTTATGTCGTCGTTCGAGTTTCATCCTCGTCGGCCAAATGAGGTTGTGGACCCCGCGCAGCCCCCTCCCCCGCCCGAGGTTTCTCTTCGCATGGCTGGCCAGGCGCGCGAAATGTCACTTGCACAGTTTGCGGTGCATAGCGGTTTGTATACGGAGGCTGAGATCGCTACGGATCTTTATACGAAGGTACGTTTAACACAAATTTTGTATTGTTATTATTATTATTTTTAATATATAACATTTAAGATTTAACATTAATTTAACGTTTAATAAACATTCGTGTAAACAGGGGCTCGTGATGGTTGATAAACCCACGCTATTAGGGTTTTGGGATCTGATCGCGGACATCGCTCATTGGGACCACCACCAATCCAAGGGGAGGAGTACGCTGATTGAGGATCCGCTCTTCAGGTACGTTAGTTATTAAACAGCTTTTTTTTAAACAGATTTTTTTAAACAAAATTTCTTTTTTTAATTATTTAGGTACCCTTATTTAGTTGATTTTTTTCAATTTTTGAAACATCAGGGACCATTTTGGTAAAAAATTGAAACTTCAGGGACCGTTTAAACGACGGGGCTGCGTTTGCAGCCGTAAAGCGGCGTTTGAACGACGTTTAACCCGGCAGCCGTTTGGGGCTGCGTTTGCAGCCGTAAAGCGGCGTTTAAACGGCTGCAAACACAGCCCCAAAGGGCAGCGATTTCGCAGCCGTTTGCGGCTGCGTTTGCAGCCGTTTAAACGCCCGTTTAGGGCTGCAAACGCCGCCGCAGACGGCAGCGAAAACGCAGCCGTTTGCGGCTGCGTTTGCAGCCGTTTAAACGCCCGTTTACGCCTGCAAACGCAGCCGCAAACGGCAGCGAAATCGCAGCCGTTTGCGGCTCCGTTTGCAGCCGTTTAAACGCCCGTTTACGGCTGCAAACGCCGCCGCAGACGGCAGCGAAAACGCAGCCGTTTGCGGCTGCGTTTGCAGCCGTTTAAACGCCCGTTTACGACTGCAAACGCAGCCGCAAACGGCAGCGAAATCGCAGCCGTTTGCGGCTGCGTTTGCAGCCGTTTAAACGCCCGTTAGGGACCTACGCGACTTACGGTTCGACTTCGACTAAATAATAGAAAAAATATAATTTAACGACGACGATCTTAGTTTTGACGCTCGTAAGGCGCGTACGGTCCTAACGAGCGTCGAAACTAAGTTCGTCGTTTTATATTTTAACGACGAACTTATTACGACGCTCGTTAGGGACCATTTGTGTAAATTTTTGAAACATCAGGGACCATTTTTGTAAAAAATTGAAACTTCAGGGACCAAAGTGTAAATATATCAAAAAAGGGACCATTTGTGTTAATTTTTGAAACTCCAATGACCATTTAAACCCAATTTCTTTTTAAACAGAATTTTTTTAAACATATTTTTTTTTAATTATTTAGTCGAAGTCGAACCGTAACCGGCGTTTGAACGACGTTTAAAACGGCAGCCGTTTGGGGCTGCGTTTGCAGCCGTAAACCGGCGTTTAAACGGCTGCAAACACAGTCCCCAAGGGCAGCGATTTCGCAGCCGTTTGCGGCTGCGTTTGCAGCCGTTTAAACGCCCGTCTACGGCTGCAAACGCCGCCGCAGACGGCAGCGAAAACGCAGCCGTTTAAACGCCCGTTAGGAGCCTACGCGACTTACGGTTCGACTTCGACTAAATAATAAAAAAATATAATTTAACGACGACGATCTTAGTTTCGACGCTCGTAAGGCGCGTACGGTCCTAACGAGCGTCGAAACTAAGTTCGTCGTTAAAATATATATTTTTTTTATTATTTAGTCGAAGTCGAACCGTAAGGCGCGTAGGTCCCTAACGAGCGTCGAAAATATATATAGGTCGGTCCTAACGTGCGTCGAAACTAAGTTCGTCGTTAAAATATATATTTTTTTTATTATTTAGTCGAAGTCGAACCGTAAGGCGCGTAGGTCCCTAACGAGCGTCGAAACTAAGTTCGTCGTTTTATATTTTAACGACGAACTTAGTTTCGACGCTCGTTAGGGACCTACGCGCCTTACGGTTCGACTTCGACTAAATAATAAAAAAAATATATATTTTAACGACGATCTTAGTTTTGACCCTCGTAAGGCGCGTAGGTCCGTTACGTGCGTCGAAACTAAGTTCGTCGTTAAAACATATATTTTTTTATTATTTAGTCGAAGTCGAACCGTAAGGCGCGTAGGTCCCTAACGAGCGTCGAAACTAAGTTCGTCGTTAAAATATAAAACGACGAACTTAGTTTCGACGCTCGTTAGGGACCTACGCGCCTTACGGTTCGACTTCGACTAAATAATAAAAAAAATATATTTTAACGACGAACTTAGTTTCGACGCTCGTAAGGCGCGTACGGTCCTAACGAGCGTCGAAACTAAGTTCGTCGTTAAAATATATATTTTTTTGATTATTTAGTCGAAGTCGAACCGTAAGGCGCGTAGGTCCCTAACGAGCGTCGAAACTAAGTTCGTCGTTAAAATATATATTTTTTTATTATTTAGTCGAAGTCAAACCGTAAGGCGCGTAGGTCCCTAACGAGCGTCGAAACTAAGTTCGTCGTTTTATATTTTAACGACGAACTTAGTTTCGACGCTCGTTAGGGACCTACGCGCCGTACGGTTCGACTTCGACTAAATAATAAAAAAAAAATATATTTTAACGACGAACTTAGTTTCGACGCACGTAAGGCGCGTACGGTCCTAACGAGCGTCGAAACTAAGTTCGTCGTTAAAATATATATATTTTTTTTATTATTTAGTCGAAGTCGAACCGTAAGGCGCGTATGTCCCTAACGAGCGTCGAAAATATATATAGGTCCCTGATGTTTCATAGATTGGCACAAATGGTCCCTGTCAGGGACTATTTTTGTAAAAACTGAAATTGAGGGACTAATTTTGTACACCAGTTAACAAATACGCTGCGTATTGGTCAATACGTAGCGTATAAGGAAGGTCATATACGCTGCGTATTGGTCAATACGCAGCGTATATAAAACTGGTAAACTTTTGATACTTCAAACCCACCCAAATGACCCCATTTTTCCAGATGTTTTATATACGCTGCGTATTGACCAATACGCAGCGTATTGTTAACTGGTGTACAAAATTAGTCCCTCAGTTTCAGTTTTTACAGAAATAGTCCCTGACAGGGATCATTTATGCCAATCTATGAAACATCAATGACCTATACTGTAAAAATGGAAAGATCAGGGACCAAATTGTAAATATAACAAAAAAGAGGGACCATTTGTGTAAAAGACAATACGATGCGTATTGATCAATACGCATCATAGACAAACCTTGTTTTCTGTGCAATGATTGGTTATCAGGCACTGAGATCTAGGGTTTATCTACGCTGCGTATTGACCAATACGCAGCGTAGATAAACCCTAAATTTTGCTAGGGTTTGGTGTGCCAATAGGCACACTCAATCTAAAAACCTAAAATCATGTTTTTAGTGTGGTTACATTTATTCCTATTCACTACAAGGAAAATACTTTTCCCGACCGATTATGTGGTCGCTATAGGAGCCCTTCGTCACCAGCATAGCTTTTGGTGACAACTTGTCGTCAAGAATATGTTCGTTGCCGTTACTTCGTCACTTTAAATGAAAATATCGTTACCAAAATGCATCGCCATAGCTAGACCCTAACCCGATGACACGTCGTCAAGATAGCGTTGTCCTAAAACTATTTTATCGACTTAAAACATATTTAATAAAACCCTACCCTATGGCGATGTCAATTATATACTTTTTTGGTTTATAGAAAAAAATTCCATTTACTTTTTTGGTTTATAGAAAAATTTCCATGTTTTTTGGCGTCTAATTATAATAACAAAAATGTAAATCGACGACCAATTATAAATAACAAACTATAAATTAACTTTTTTTTTTTTTTATATTTAAGTTGTTCTACATAGGTTTTATGATTTTTTTTCATTCCAATCACCAGGGTAAATTATATAACGATAGCAGGTAGACGAGCAACAAACTGTGCCGCCATCCCCTTCTAAATAGAAAACCCTAATCTGCTAAAAACAAAGCCTCACCCCTGAGGGATCGAAAAGTTGTTGTGAACCACACGCTGAACTCTAGTCAAGAACCGAACCGCTTCCGGCGCCAAGGAGCCGAACGTGTCAAACGCCAGGGGGACAAAGGCATGCTGATTATCCTCAGAAGCTTTCGCGTACTTTTCCACCTTAATAGAAATACAAATCAACCTAATCAAAACACAATAAACATATATTGTTTCGAATCACCAGAATTACTAAGAATCATCTTCACTTTGACTAGGGTCTTGACTTGACGACGCACCACTTAGTGTGGTCATCTGTTTTTTCATGTGTTTCATTTCTTCGTTCATCGGGCCTAGACATCCTTCCCATTGATCATGTATTTTGATTTTCTAGGTGAGCCGTCTCTGGCAATAACATCTCTATATATAGTAGTAGTGCAAGCCACAATCCTAGCAAGGAGTGGTTGGTTCAAATGGATGTATGTGAATGGACTAAAGGGAAATAATAATTAGCCATTCTGAACAAATCAAAAGAAAAGTTTTATGGCTTCTGCAAAATCCATCAGAAACCATGTTGTTTGCTTTCTTTTGCAAGACCCTGTTAATTGTTATAACAAGGCTGTAGGCGGAATACCCTTCTCTTTCTAGCCATAAGAGGAATCCAGTCACCAGTGTCGACTCAACAACCTCACGGATTGTGAATAAAGCTCGCTTGTCTTTGTAAAAAATCCGGTAATCATCCATCCTGAGGGTTGTTTAGATGAAGCAAATAAGTGTCACTGGAGTTGGTATACCAGCCTGAGAATTCAGTGTGTGTGTGTTTGGTGGTGTGAAATGGGTAGAGTATTTATAAGGATTTTAATGGTTAAAAGACAACGATACCTCTTGGTCAGGTTGTCAACAAATTGAATTTAATGCTATAATATTTTACTATGAAAGCATCCAATAAGATATTATATTTTTTATAACCAAAATATTTCATAAAATTTATATTTATGAATTGTTAAAAGTGTAAAAGAATCCCAAGTGAGTTTTCTCTCTATAATTCCCCTATATATATATATATATATATATATATATATATATATATATATATATATACTAGTAGGGTGTCTGCGTGATTCGACGGGGGCGACACTTTGCATTGCTACACTCGTTTTTTATAGTTTTCTTATTCGTATAACATTTATTGTAACATTATTGTGGTGAATATATGTTATAAGTATTACACATGTCTAGTAATTAGGCTACAGGGTGTGATCATGATCCTCATGATCACCATGACCCTCCACATCAGCGCCATGTCACATACTTCTAATCCATCATCCAAAACCACTACCTTAAGGGTGTGGTCATGACTCAAACCACTATTATCTTATTTTAATTTATTTTTGTGAAAAGGAAAGGAAATATTGAATAAGGAAAGGAGGCCCATGGTTGCCATGGTTTAATCCATGGGAATCATGGTGGATGAGACAAGAGGGTGGTGTAGTAATCCATTAATGGTCCTACACGTGTCGATTGATGACCCAACCATGCCCCTCACACCATATAGCCTTATTAAATTTAGCATTTAAATTATCAAGTACTTTAAGAAACCATTGATGCAATAAAGTAACACACGGATAAGACAAAAATAAGTCTTAAGCACAAATAAAAGTTATATAAAGTAGCACACGAATAAGAAAATATAAGTCTTAAATATAAAAGTTTAAAACTAAAAGCTCAAGTGTCAAGTACTTTGTATCAGGATGAGATCAAGTTAGTAATCATACTGGTTAAACATATTAAGGATGTCATCTATATTGTCACACCACCATTTGTCGTCATCGAGATCAGCGTCCTCCGAAATTTCTTGTATCTTTCCTATTTGATTGTTACATCCTTTGGAGGATGAGTTTCTTCTCTTTTCTCCTCTTTAACTGATACATTAGTAGTAGTTGGAGCAGTTTGGGAAATTGAAAAAAAATGTTAAGTGTTTTAGTTACATATTTTTATCATGTTACCGTTATATATAATACAGGATAAAAAAACGACGTTCACAGTTAAACATAATATAAAAACAAAAACAAACAATATATCATGTTTTAGAAACATACATACCTAAGTAAAGATCTGAAAGGATAAATATTAAAGCTCCAAAACCACTGAATAATAAATAAGATTAATGTTAAGTGTGAGCATAGAAGAATAAATCAAAATTATACACAACACAAAATTGAAGTACCTGTAAACCAAGAATTCTAAAGAACAAGAAATTTCTTGAAGTTAAAAAATCTAATTAATTATACTATATATAGAACATATAAACTAACGAATTGAATAACCTATAGTTTGTTTCAACTAACTAATATTATCTATAAGAGTATTTTTAAACTTATAATCCCTAAAAAATGCAACAAATTCAGTTTTTGAAAATGTATTATATTTAGATTATGGAGTTTTTTCCTAATAGTTTGTTGGTGGAAAACTTATTTACCAGACTTCTAAAAAGCGTTTTTATAACTTTTTATGATGAGCCAGGGTCTCACTGGAAGCATCATCTCTATTCCTACGGGATAGAGGTAAGGTTGTCTACATCTTACCTTCCTCAGACCCTATCTTAGCTTTGCTATTGGTGGAATTTACTGAGTATGATGATGATAATTTTTTTTATGAAAACTAAAATTCCATTTTATTGAATATGGTATTATATATATATTTTTAATATAGCCAATTAGATAAACAAGTGAGCTTGTTTGATGTCAATTTACTACCTGCTAACCCATGTAAGTGTGTGCACCCAACCAAGTAAATATACAAACATACAAAATAAGAACAAAGCTCATATCAAACCCGTATGTGCAAGGTTTCGAAATTTAATCTAGTCGCCGAGAACAAATTGGTGAATAATCTTAATCAAACGAAAATCGGAGTGAAAAGGGTTGGAATATTAATCGATTGTGATATCTAAAGACTACTTACTTCGATTGCAAAACAACGGAAGGTTATCATATAAACAATCAATTGAAATTACCAACCCTAACCCCTACCAATTATATCCCAATTACTAGAATTATCGGGAATTGAATGAATTAAAAATAAGGTTAAACAAATTTAATCGTTTACAATCCAATCAACCAAGTTCATATCAAACTCGTATGTGCAAGGTTTCGAAATTTAATCTAGTCGCCGAGAACAAATTGGTGAATAATCTTAATCAAACGAAAATCGGAGTGAAAAGGGTTGGAATATTAATCGATTGTGATATCTAAAGACTACTTACTTCGATTGCAAAACAACGGAAGGTTATCATATAAACAATCAATTGAAATTACCAACCCTAACCCCTACCAATTATATCCCAATTACTAGAATTATCGGGAATTGAATGAATTAAAAATAAGGTTAAACAAATTTAATCGTTTACAATCCAATCAATCGAGTCAAATGGTAAAAAGCATCAAATGCTTAGATTACCAAGTTCAAATACAATCAAAGACACATAAAATTGTCTACTTACAAGAATCCTTCACCCGGAGGAAACCACTAAAGGATTAGCCGCTCATCTCGGTCAATTGATCTTCAGAAACTTGAATGGTGATCGGTTACATCTTCAACATGGTTGATGTCACACCCCGACCGCGTAAAACAACAAATCGCGGCGGAAACATCGGGGCGTGTTGCAACAGAATTAATGTTTCATAACCATGGATATCAAAAGTGTTTCGTTTTATTAAACATAGAATAATTACATCGTCTTGAAATCTAAATACACTATTTAAACATAGTCTATCATTGTTATTGAGTCACTAAGGCCTTGTCCAGTCCTATGTGAGCATGCATCTTATCAATCGATATCATCCAACAATACCTGAAACATATGTGAAAACGAGGTCAGCAAAGAAATGCTGGCGAGATACATAGGTTTTGTGAAAATAAGATTCATGACTTCTGTTTTAAGAAAATGTTTAGTCATGAACCTTGTAATTTGCTTTGTCTTTGTAAATCATTTGAAAAATAATAAGTTCGGATGATAAGTATAAATAAGAGAATAATGCATGATTAAATGAATAACCATGTAAATGAGTTTGCATAAGATAAGTTGTTTATAAATCAATGTCTTGTGAAAAGTATGTTATTTGTATAAAATGTTCTATGTCTCAAACTGAAATGATTCAAATAACGCTATGATATGTAATACCATACAAACACTTATATATAGGAAGTACCAGCGGCGTATCCACCATGTTTGTATCATATTACACACGCATCGTTACTTAATCACTTAACCAAACCAAACCAAACAATGTAAAAAGTCTATGTTTAAATCAATTGTCAAATGTATTGAATAATATGTCAAAGTATTCATGTCAAGATGTAAATCATGTCAAAATGTCTATGTCAAATATCCCTGTCAAATGTCTATGTCAAAAATGTCCATGTCAAATGTCTATGTCAAATATCCATGTATGGCAAGTGAAATGTCTCAACTAAACCATATGCACAAAAACAAAGTATTGAAGTAAAACTTGGTTTAAATCAAAGTTTTGTTTTGTGGGAAATACATGATCAAATGTCAATCATGTACAAATGTTTACCCAATCGTTAAACCATCTTGTTTTAATCGTTCAAATCGTTCTTGTTTTAACAAACCCTTACCAAAGGGTAAGTTAATATTTTAATTGTGAAACTACTTTATGGTCGATTCTCTAATAACATTCAAACCTTCTTGACGCGTTCCTCGTTCCAACTCGCTCTCGTTCTCGTTCTTAACAAACCCTTACCAAAGGGTAAGTTAATAATTACAGATTCAGTCGCTACCCAAAATATCCACACATAACCATGGGTATAGAGAATAACGGGATTTGTCAGATCCTATGGTACCATAACCTAATACTGGTCGGCTTGATCATTGCTAATGAATGTCATCGGTCATGTAAACTACAACCAACAAGTTTGTTCACTTTTTGAAATTTGTTATTAGTTTTTGAGATCCTTGTATTCGTTCTTGAAATCATTGTTAGCGTTCTTGAAATAATTGTAATTGTTCTTGAAACCACATTGTAATTGTTCTTGAAACCATTGATAAAACATTTAGCACATATGAGTCACCCCAAAACAGTTGAAAACAGTAAAAGAGGGGAATAATGTACTCGCCTGGGAGTGCTTAGGAGTCTTGAACAACTACCAAGTAAGATAGAGGAGTCCCGGAAATCAAACGGTACCTAATATAGGTAACTACATAATTAACCCGGACCTAAATCGGAAGACTGGGTAGCAGGAGGGTTTGTAAACCAAATGAGTGTAGGAACTCATATGTTATGGTTTAACAAAGCCTACTTACTAAATGAAACTTAACCTAAGTATTATCGACCCATCGCGACCCATTAAGGTAACTTATGCTACTTTAACGCGTCGTGCGCGTGAAACGCGTTCGGACCGTCTAACTAGTCCTATGACAAGTGTTATATGCCTAAACATGTTACATAATCAGTTATGTGACAAAAGTTTAGGTTACATATGCTTAATTACCAATTATACATGAAAAGGGTATTCTGGTAATTTACCTAAGGCATATAAACTACCTATCATACAACTACTTAAACGATGTGACCATAAGGTATAACCTCGGAAGGTTATTCCCTACACTATGGTCACCTAATGTATTTGGTCGGATCCTAATGATCGACCAAACTGGGTCGGGTTCGAAGGTATAGGCGATTTATTAGATCGCCTACCCTACGACCCTAGACAACGTGGTAATCAGTGGGCATAGTCCCAAGGGACTATGACCAACGTGATTACACTCACGTTGCGAAGTTCAAACGAACTTCGCATTGACCATTACTGGTCAACGCTGAAAGTCAAACAAAGTTTGACTTTCTGACTCGAAAAGCAGTAAAATAAGGAAAAGAACGAAAGAATACTTACGAAGGGTCCCCGAATGCTAATCCCGATCCAAGAACTCAGGTATGAAACAATGGTTTCAACTTAGAGCTCTCAAAATCAGAATTCTTGTAAGAAATGAGGTTGGGGTGATGGGGTATTTATAGGAATACCCGAACCGTTAAGATCGTTTGTCGAAAATCGTGCCTTAATCATGTCCGTACAAGTGTCGGAAGGTTATGGTGACTAAATTGCCACTAACCATAGGGAATCAACACTTGGCAAGGGATAAGGGAGTGGATAACAGCTGTAAACAGCTGTCGATACATCGAATCCGGTCCCGAAAATGCGAAAAATGAGTTTTCTGCATGTTTCTGCCCAGAATAGGCAGTCGAGTAGCGCGACTGCATATGCCCTTAGGGCTCGCGCTACGCCACGGCCCCCATGTTTCAGCAAACTTTCAAAATTGGCAGAAATGGTCCCTGCACGTGTTTAAGGCCTTTTTCGATGCGTTTGAACCCCGTTAACCTCATTTCAAGGCTCTAAAATGAAGTTAAAGTATAGGGAACTCAAAACATGCTCAAAAATATGCCGGAGGTTGGTTCGTTTGGCCGTACGAACGCGATGTTCGCTTAATTACGACGGAATGCGCATAAGCGCGAAAAACGATCCAAAT
Source organism: Helianthus tuberosus (assembly GCA_030545235.1). NCBI lineage: Eukaryota > Viridiplantae > Streptophyta > Magnoliopsida > Asterales > Asteraceae > Helianthus > Helianthus tuberosus. The sequence goes on along the minus strand of CM060402.1, from coordinate 68,013,915 downwards.
GACGCGACGAATGGATTTTTCTTAAGGCGAACACTAAAATATAATATAGTCATGCTTACATAAATTTTTGGATGTCCAGATGTATCCAGAACGTAAGATATGCGCGAAAATGCAAACTTGTGCACTTTTTGACACTTTTAGTCCCTGAATGACCCAAAAGTTTATTTTAGCACACCGAACACCTCAAAGCCTATTTCTAAGCTATGTGAAGGATATTTATGGTATGTTTAACTTATGGTCATGCTCCGGAATGTCTGTTACAGTTCAAATTGGCATACTTTCGCAGTTTGTCAAGTTTAGTCCCTGTAAGCGAATTAGCTTGTTTTTGGCATACCAAACCTTCCAAATCTTATTTCTAAGTTATGTAAAGGTTATTTAAGGTATGTTAAGCCTATTTCACTATTCCGGAGTGTTCGTTACATTAAACTGGTTATATTTACGCATCGGTGCGCGTATAACCTTCCAGAAAGCGATTTAGAGTTTGAAATTGAACAAGAATTGATATGTGCAAATGATACACATATTTTTACAAATCCCAAGTATGAAATATAATATTTCATTGGTTCGGTATTTGTTTGATGGCCGTGAAGGCACAGGTGTTACAGTTGATTTCGGTGAGGAAATATGATGATCAAAGGTGAAAAATAGCGCCAAGTTATGTTCCTTGCCTCCCTAAGTTCGTATGTTGAAGGAATAATGAGTTAGGGTTTTTAAAACCCTTTTAATCCTTGGAAAAAAGTCAATGCGCGGACTCCAAATCGAACCCGTCGTAGCCTACGGTCTGCTGACCGTAGCTTACGGTTACGACATGCTGTTTACTTTTGTTTAGATGAACCGTAAGCTACGGTCTCCAACCGTAGCTTACGGTGGAGACCTGCTGTTGTTGTTATTAAACTACCTGATCGTAGCTTACAGAATCACCATCGTAGCCTACGGCAGGATTCCTTAAGCTCTCTCTTCACATATTCAACTTTCATATAATGACCCAAAGGCCCATGAACTTCATTCTTTTACGTTTCTTGCACATCCAAGCTATTTTCTAAGTTGATTCACGTCCAAAACACCATCTTTTGCCTTGTTTATCATCCTCAGATGTTCCATTCACTCTCTAACACTTTAACTTCACCGATTTAAGCAATTAACCTGCCAAACCACAATCTCTCGTAGTTATCACATTCAAAGCATGTAATCACTTAAAACGCAATAAAACACATAAGATAAGGGCATTAAGGTTCAGGTTCACCCTCTCCATCAAGCGGCAGAGACTTCCTGAAACTTGGCATCGCGATTTTAGTATTTATTATTAAAGACAATGTTTTTATTTCTTTGGTTGTAATAACCTATGTATTTTTTCGTTGCGTTAAATGAAAAAACACGACATGCACACGTTCGTGTTCGTTCGGTAAATTTACAAGCCTATTGATAACATATACACATCCACACAACATTGATCTAGTATTTACTAGTCCAAATAACTTTGATATTATTCATCGTATTACGATTTACATTTGATGACTAATACAATATACCAAAAATGATGACTTATTAAGTTTCTCATTATAGTGTCCGGGGACAAATTTCCATGCCCAGACATGCTTCCCATTTATAACGTATTTCGATTTTCCCTGCAAACCATCTTTACCTATAACTGCTTTCAGCGAAGAGGGATTTCAAACCACAATCCTTGCAAAAAGTGGTTGAGTACCTGCTTCAACTAGTTGCATGTGTAGGGACTGGATTATATCTCCAAACATCCTGATCAAGTTAAAAGAATTATTATTAAAGTTACATATAACACGATAATTCTTGAATTGAAGATCTTGTATATACAATGCCTGCAGAAGTAATCTGTTATTTCATTTTCCGAAATTGGGTAACCTTTAGAAAAGGTGAGGAAGATGGTCCGATCATCTGGTGGCACCTCTTCATCTGGCTCACTTTCCACTAGTCGGGTATGATTTAGAAATGTTCGGCCACCCGCATATGTATGGTTCTGGCCTAAGTATGTTGATTGCCTCATCTGTTGATTTTGATATTGATGCGCCATCTGATAGTTTTGCACAAATTTTGTATCTTGATATGCTACTCCAGCTGATGGTACTTGTTGAAATCCAACTTCGGTACCTGTGTACCCGAGATCACCAAAACCGTTGGGGACTATAGGGTCTTGGTGAGGGTACATCGCAGGAGTCTCACTATGGATGGTAACTTGTTCTAGAATATCATCAAGCGCTTTCGCAGAAACATCCTGGGCTATGCAACATACCTCATTACATATCAGATCCCCATAGAGATTAAGCTCATCAAGATTTATATGTTTCCGATCAAGAAAACACTGAAGTTTTATTATGTTATAACTATTGTTGCTTCCCTCAAACATCAACTTGTTTGCTTTCTTTTGCAAGAACCTAATGCATATAAGGGCCTCATTAGCAACTTCATTGATTGCTTTAGGGGACAAAAACTTGATGAACATTTTACCAAGAGGGTTCGATGTATACCCTCCCCTTTCTAGCCACAGGAGAAACCCGATCACGAGTGTTGCCTCAACAACCTCGCGTTGCAAGAATAGAAAGAAGATTTTGAATAGGGCTCGCTCGTATTGTGTAACACCTCGAAAATTCACGTCCTATAATGTGTGGACACGTGTCATATGTTTGAACGTGTGAAAGAATGTTCTGAAAGGACTAAAGTTGACAATCATGGAAAGTATGTGAATATACGGATTCTAAATGTCAACAGTGAATAAATATAATGTACATTAACCCTACATGATGCTCATACCTTCAAACGAATAAATCATGGATCATACGAAGCTAAAAGTGAGAGATTACAAACTATATGGGTTAAATGTGTCAACATGTTTAAAATATACCTCTGAGTGACCTTTTGACAAACCCGAGGATTTGTAACGGTTAATTATGCTCGCTAGAATGCACGATATAAATTTCGTAAAGTTTCGTTATCGTATGAGAAAGTTATGATCAAATTCGTGTGAGAGGGGTTAAAGCGTCAACGTTGAAAGTTAGGACTTTTCGGGTAACAATAAAGTTAACCGGGGACTTAACAAAGTGGGTATATGTCTTCAAGCCCTTATACGTCAATTACGAGGGCTCAAAATGCAAGAAATTAAGGTCTAATCAAAGTTTGAAGAGCCAAGGACCAAAACTGCAATTAAAGAAAATGTTGTTCGCTGATACCATAGGCTCGCGTAGCGCGAGCCCTCACCCTCATGCAGTCGCGCTACGCGACTGCCTCAGCTGGACAGCTTTCTTGATTTGTTGTTGATTCTTGTCTGCCAAAGCCTTGGATCCGACTTTAAATCAATTGCCTCTTCAAGCTTGGCCCCTAAACAACCCCTAAAACATCTAGGGACACTTGTTAGTGAATTGTGGTCCATGGTAGACTTGTGTGTCAACTTCTTATGGTGATTAAATCACTATATAAGGCCATGAAGTTGCAAACATGCTTCACACTTTCATTCTTGCAATCTGATCAATTGTGGAGCACAAGAGCACCTTCCAAGCCATCCAAGTCGACCATTAGACACTTGTAAGTTTGCTTAACCTTCTTTAATTGAGTTTAGCTTAGTTATTTAGCTAAAAGTCAAACCGTCGTAATTAACGGTTGACTTAACGATTAATCACTAATAGCTCAGTGATTAGTCGAATTGAAAGTAGTTATAAGTAGGTAATTATGTGGGTAATAAACCCTCAAAAGGGTTCCCCCTGATTCCCACTCTAACTAGGTCAAATGTCGGGTCAAACTTACTAATAAAAAGTCAACAGAATGTTTAAATTACAATTTATGCATAATTAGCAATGTAGAACACTTATAACCTGTTTGATCATTGATATAACTTGGTAATGAATGTAAGAACATGTCTAAACATGTTCAACCCGACAATTTTCAGTAGAGACCCGGTTCGGAATCGAAAGTCGCATAGTTTGACTTATACTTTGACTTTCAGTTCTGACCCGTTATGGTATGTTTTAGAAATGCCTTAGAGCTTTATTTGGACCAGGTTACATGCTAGTATAATCCTCTATGATAATACACCTCGGATCATTAGTTATCCAATTAATATGCATGATTCCGTTAATTGCTCATATGTTGACCATTATGCCCTTTTCACCTTAAAACGTGATTTTTGAAAATGTAAAAGAGTAGAAACCTTAATTACTGATATATAGAATTGTATGCAAAGTTTGACATCAGTTTGAGGTGTAGAATAAGAGTTATGCTCGTTAGCGTAAAATTAAAAGCTTTATGTTAATAAAACGGCGTAATTAGCGTATAGCCTAGTTAAGCCTACTTTTTTATATCAAATATTTTACCCACTGATGTAATATATTATTTTGGGATTTTTAAAGATTTTTAATAAATTTTAGGCTGAGCATAACTTATAGTCGTAGGCTTAATCCGGTAGTTGTCGGTTTTGCCCTTACGGGCCATAAAATGAGTTTTACATATCCAAACGACTCCAAACCTTTTGCTACTAATCTTAAATGATAAATAAATTATTTTAAGTCTTCTAGAATAGTAAAAATATCAGCTTTATGTATCGAACCCGTAAACGGCTTTTAATCGCCTAATTAAGCGTTTTTAACGCATAATATGTACTAAGATTATTTTAAACATACCAAGGGTGATACCTACTGATATTTGAGGCAAATTATACTATTTTAACAGTAAGCAAAGGTTGATAAACTCAGACGTCAGTTTTGAGCTTTTCGGCTTATGTGAAATTACCAAAATACCCCTACGGGGCATAGTTTGGTTATAACTGATAAATTTCACTTATATACTTTAATCTACTGATATAACTTAGCAAATTGAGTATGTTTGCTGATTACATCAGGCCTGTAACTCAGGTTGACACTTAAACTCTTTTACAACCTTTAAAATGACCAAACTACCCTACGGGGCATAGTTTGTGATTAAATACATTTCGGGCATAATGAAAGACATCTTACTGATGTCACAACATATTTGAGGCATAATTAACTTAGGAAACCTGTATATCGCTCTTACAGATACCCGTTACGCTTATTACGCGTTCGGTTCGGTTTATGTAACAAGTTTACATAAGTTAGCCGAAACGGGTCAAACCTTATCGGTTTTACCTCAAAATCCAGAATGTGCATGAAGGACCCATATTAAGCAAGTCTCTGAACTTGTTGGGTCTAAATCACATTCTATTCCGGTCTTCGCTTAATCATGCGTTTGAACCGTATATTTCCTTAAGACTAACCGGTCTAAGCTTAGGCTTAATTAAAGACCCGTTAGCATTCTAATTGGTTATTTATACCATCATTCTAGACTAGATCCTTCCGGTAAATTGTACCTACGCTTACTTAAGTGAATACGGCTGAGTTATTATAATTCTTGCTATTTAAGACAGGAGCTAGCTTAGGTAAATACTCTTAACTTATTTTCCCTATACGGGCTTGGGATACGGTATAATGATACCGCTTGGTCGGGTATTGAATAGTTAATCGGATTGTGATTAAATTATTGAGGTAACCCGGTTTAATCTGTATTGTTTGAAATAAAAGCCTTTAGGGGTTAATGACCATGTCCCGGATATCCCTGACATCATTGTATTATAAAATGGCCACGTCTTAAGCACGGGGTGTAGACATACACCTGACAGTTTCTTAAGTAATAACGGTATTTCACTCTCTTGTGGGCCTATACTTGTGGCGTGTCTGTTAATCTGACTCGGTTTCTACATCGGGCCCTGAACGTACAACGAACATGTAAATCTGTATACAAGATTATAAATATGATTGTCCCAAGTTATAAAAGATTAATTTTGCCTCTGTGCATTTTAATCAAAGTGTCAAAATAATTTGTGCCTGGTGCATCTAAATCAATTTTCTTAAACTCTTTTCAAATGAGTCAGTTGAGTGTATTTACCAGTGAAAACTGACGTATTTTCAAAAGTCTAAGTGACAGGTACAAGTACGTAATAGGCTGGAAGCTGCTCAGGACGTTAATAAGGAATCTTGCAAGTTCTAGGCGTCTAAAGTCTGTTGAACAATATTTATGTTTAAGATCCGCCTATGGATTCTTTACTTTCCGTTGTAATACTTGATATTACTTTATATTCGGATCGTAATATATTTATCTTTTGCTTCCGCTGTGCATTTAAATATTGTGTTGTTTGACTATTGTGTTGCCAACCACGTCACGATACTCCCCACCGGTGACACGTGGAAAGTCGGGGTGTGACATATTGGTAAAAAAGATGGTACCCGGCCTTGGAGACTCGAGGCTTGGAATCGTCATTGGAAAGAGCGAGGGTTGTTTAGATGAAGCAAAGGGGTTTGCCATTGGAGTTGGTTATTATGCTTGAGAAGTCAGGTGTGTGTTTAACTTGGTGAAATGGGCTGTGTATTTATAGGGGTTTTGCAGATTAAGTTGATGGGTGTAAAAGACTAAAATACCATTTACGCGATATGCTCTAAAAGCTTGAAATTAAGGCCAAAATATAATTGCAAGAAATCATCCTTGAAAAGGGGGAATTTATGACAACTATATAATGTTATATTATTATTCTTACAATGTTATTCAAGAAATTATATATAATAATAGTAGTAATAATATTGAGTTATTACACTTAACCAGAACATCTATAGTTACAAAAAATGTAGTTACACTAATACAAAATAGTATTTGGCACCTTGAAATCGGTAGCAAACACCTAACTTGTTAAGGATTTGCTACTCTAGTCACATACTATAGCTACGAAATCGTATTTGCAATGGATTTAACTATAATAAGAACGTTCGTATTTTAGCTACAGATTTTACAATGAAACTTTGCTAGAAATTTTATTAAGTTATTTTATATTAGTTATTTTCTCAATTTTCTATGAACTTCGCTACATATTAAATTCTTATATAAATGCTATTGATCTAAGTTTGTATGATTATATTAATTCATTTTAAGTTATCTTATAAATATCTATTTTTCTCAATTCTCTACCGACTTTCACTTTCGAATTATAATAAATTATTTTTAAATATTAGTATCTTAGTTTTAATATGTGTTTTTCCAATATGTCTAAAGTATTGTTTAAAATTTAGTTTCTCTCGATTTTGATATGGATTTTACTAAATTTCTTTTTAAATATTATTAAGGATTTCTCTGTGGTAAAATATACGTAGCTAAATCGTGACAAAAAGTGTCCCTAGAAAATCCAGAGCTAAGTTGTAGAAAAATATGCAACTAAAATTTTTCATTATAGAACAAATACGGGTTTCTTTTAGCAGTTTAAAAGTGAAAAGCATTTTTTTTCTTAATATTGTTAAACATGCATTTATTAATATTTGTAACAAAATTTTACGGAGCTTTAAGATATATTGCAATTACGTTAGACCGTGGCGTATGGTGGGGCTTGGGTTGACACGTGGAAAGTTTGATAACTTAATTCAAAACCCATTTTGTATGGGGTATGGTGGGCGTGGCTTGGCTGGCGACGGCGTGGGGGGTTTAGGTTTTTTTTTTTTTGGGGGGGGGGGGGGGGGGGTTAGGTTCTTTTAGGTTTTTTTTAGGTTTTTTTAGCTATTTTAGGTTGTGTTCACATTGGTTCTCGCGGTTCTCGCAATAAGGGTGGTTCTCGCATGAACCTTACCCTATATATATATATATATATTTATAATCATTAAAAACTACATAAACATACAAAATAATTATCAAAATAAAAAAACTATCATTCTTCGTCATCTTCATGTGTTTGATATTGTGTGATAAAAATGTTAAATATGGTAAGGTATTTATAAAATATTTTTTTTAAATGCCCCCAACGGCTAGCCCAACGTCTAGTTTGAATTGGCCATTCACAGCCCGTCATGTCACTTGCTAGACCCGCCTTACGCCCGGCTTGAAACCCAAGCCCCAAGGGCCACGCCCCAACCCAAGCCCACCCGGGGTGGTGGCCTGGGCGTTTTCCCCCAATCCACGCCCCAACCCAAGCCCCATACCCCATAGTCTTAGCTGTGTCTTACTTTGCATGTTGCGAGGTACCGCTCCATGCCATGTCACTTGCAAAGGGCGTTAAACACCGAAACATGGTGGTTAAAGGAGGGCGCCAAAGTGGGGAGCGCCGCCCTCTTAACAGGCGTGGGAGGGGTTTGGTTGAGGGGTGCAATCCCGATCAACTAATAACACTTTTTTTCTTTCTTTTATTTAGTTGTTAGTTATACCACAGCATGATAATTAAACGATGTGTTAGTTAAAGTTATTTTTTACGTAGCAGGTCGTTGTGGACTTTTTAGTTAAACAACAATATATAGCCTTAGGATAACCAAGGTAATTCTAGTCATTTGTATCTTATTTGTATATAATTTGGATAAATGATCACGAAAGATGTTTTAGATATAAGATACATGAAGTCTAAACTTTATCTTATACATGTTTATATGATTAGTATTTTAAGATCTCCTATATTTTTTTATTTTTTTTCCGAAGTTTTCAAATTTTATAATATTTGCTTGATTTTCAAACGTTACACGTAAAAGTCGTCAATTTTACTACTTTTCGTTGCATTTATATTAATAAAGAACAAATTGTTCTTTATTAATATAATATTTGTAAATAAAGATAGAATTTAAGTTGGCCAAAGTAATCACAAAAATTGCCATTTTAATTTCCGACAAACTTTTTATACTCTTATGAAATGTATATAGTGACAAGAAAAAAAAAGTTGAGTCAATTCCTTTTTCGGTTACATTTCAGAAAAAGACATAACATTTATAAATTATAACATTTAAAAATATATTTCAACTTTTTACAGTTAACCATCACAGCTATTGCTAAAAGGATTTATGCTTAGATTAGAGGTGTCCAGAATTCGATACGGATTCGAAAAAATTGAAATTTAAATCAATTCGAATTCCAGTTGATTCGTATTCCAGTCCAGTAATCGAATACGAATTTATGATTTTCGATTCAATTCAATATTTGAATTCAATATATATATATATATATATATATATATATATATATATATATATATTATATCTAAATATTAATAAAAGAATACAATTAATGCCACGTGGCAATTTCTCCTTCAACTTCACAATTATATTTTTATTTAAAAATATTTTATAATCCTTATCCTCCTTCAACTTCACAATTATATTTTTAATTAAAAATATTTTATAATCCTTATCCTTATTATTATTATTATTTTGTTATCCTTATTATTATTATTATTATTATTATTATTATTAATTCTCTCAATTTTAATTTTAATAACATACGGAGGAATTTTATATTTTTTGTCTTCTTTTTTTTTTTTTTTTTTTTTGGCATTATGATTTTTCATTTTGTACCAAAACTTTAGCTTTTATAATTTGTGTCACAAAGGTTAAATAATTTTAGTTTTTTTTATTAGTTTTGTTTTACGTTTTTCTCGAATTTGTTCGTCGTTCGTTGCTATTTAGCATAGGATTTTATAGTCACATTTGGCCCCACATGGTTTTTTTTCATTCGTATTTGGTGGTCACATTTGGTCTTTTAAGTTTGTTTTACCCCCTCCACTTTCTAATACCCATCGTTATAAATTCGACTCATTCTACGTTTTACGTCACGTAAGTCACTTTGTGTTGGAAATTCGTGTTTTTTACGCTTTACCCGGTTTTGGTCTTCGTTCGATGCTACTTAGCATGGTTTTACGTCCCCATCTCCTCAACGTTGGTAGCACGTTTTAATGCCCACTGGCCCGCAACGCGGGTAGCTTAAGACTAGTATATATATATATAGGGAGAAGATCATGCGAGAACCACCTCTTATTGCGAAAACCGCGAGAACCAATGTGAATACAAGCAAAAATGCCTAAAAATAGCTAAAAATACACAATTTTTTTTAATATTTTTATATAAAAATCGCTACTTTTCGAAGCAAAAAAAAAAAATTTAAGAATTTAAAAAAAAAAAAAAAAAAAAAAATTTTTGCCACTAAAAGTAGCGATTTGAGCATAAAAAATATTAAAAAAAAAATTTAGATTTTTTTTTTATTTTTTTAGATTTTTTTAGGTTTTTTGGAGGTTTAGTTTTTAGCATTTTAGCTTGAGGGGGGGGGGGGGGGGGGTTAAGGTTTTTGGGGGTGGGGGAGGGGGGTTTAGGTTTTTTTTTTGGGAGGGGGGGGGGGTGGGGGTTAGGTTTTTTTTAGGTTTTTCTAGCTATTTTAGGTTGTGTTCACATTGGTTCTCGCGGTTCTCGCAATAAGGGTGGTTCTCGCATGATCTCCTCCCTATATATATATATATATATATGTACACACATATATATACACACACAAGTGATAAGTTTATATTATTCATAACATTACCAATTCTAATGACAAATACCTCATACAACTTATTTATAATTTTTCCTAACTTAATCGCTACCAATAACCAACCTATCTTCTAAATTTTGTTGTTTTGACATATTGATACTTAAGTAATTTTGCAGATTATTATATTTTATGTTATATATAATTAGTTTGCAGTAATTTAAAAAAAATGAATATAAAATAATTTATCATTTGGGATGAATTTGAATTAAATCGAATTTATTTGAATTCGAGTTTCAAATATGAATCGAATCAAATACGAACTCAGGTTAAAAAAATAAAAATTCGATTTGATTAATTTGAAAATTCATTATTCAATTAGCACCCCTAGCTTAGATTATCTTGAACAGATAGTAATTTTTTTATTTATTTATTCACTTATTTTGCTAACTTCTTTATAACAGAAATTTTAGATTTTCTAGGATATATATACTACAACTAATATTGGGTAAGATTTAAACATTTAAGCAACGTATAATCAAGCATTATAAGGGTGTGAAAGGACTTGATAACGCCCCTAACACTATCTCTGGGAATTATAGGGGCGTGAAGAAGGAGAGATATATTTAGGATAACGTCATTTAAACAGAAAACAAAATGGAAGTAATGACTGAACAGGCAATAAGGGACGTTAACCATTACATATTTTTAAAGGGGCGTTATGATGCTGATGTGGCGGAAAATGCCCCTTAGGCCATGCGTTATGGGGCATTATAGGGGCGTAAAGGAGCTTGATAACACCCCCAACACCGTCTCTTATGTATTACAGGGGCATGAGGGGGAGGGACATTTCTAGTATAATGCCCAATGGAGAGAAACAAGATAGAAAATAGTGATTGAAAGGACATTAAGGGCGCTAACCTTTCTAGTTTTTTAAAGGGCCGTTATGATGTAGATGTAATAGAAAATGCCCCTAATGCCACACGTACTGAACATTATAGGGGCGTGAAAGGGCTTGATAACGCCCCCACACCGTCCCCCATGGGCATTATTGGGGCATGAAGAGGGAGAGACATTTTTAGAATAATGCCCAATGAGGAGGAAAAACATGGAAAGTAATGAATCAAAGGACATTAAGGGGCTTTAACTATTACATGGGGCGTTATGATGGTGATATGGTGACAAATGACCTTTAAGGGGCATTAACCATTACCAATGGTCTTAAGGTTAATGCCCCCTAAGTGGCATTTTTCGTAACATTAGCATCATAGCGCCCTTTTAAATTTGTGAAATGGTCTGCACCCATAATGCCCTTTCAATCATTACTTTTCATTTTGTTTTGTCTTTATTTGCCGTTATCCTAGAAACGTCCATCCCTCTTTATGCCCCTATAATGCCCAGTGGGTAGTGTTAGGGACATTATCAAGCCCTCCATGCCCCCATAATGCCCCATTACGCATGACGAGGGCATTAACTATTACGAATGGTTTAAATTTAGGTTCTGAGACACAAACTTTTTAACTCCCAAAATGTTGTTAGTAACCTGCTGATATAAACTCGAAATCTGAAACAGAAAACAGGAAAGCAAAAAGAAACAGTAACAGTGAACCGGGCTTGTGTTTGACACAATTCCCTTAAACAGATTCGCGGTCTGTTCCCAGGGTACGCCGGTTCGAAGCAGCTACACCACACTGCCGGACTTGAACACTTGCCTGAAATGAAAGAGGAGATGCTGTAAAGATTGAGTGAGGAGAAGATTTTTTTGGAGTGTTTAAACTGTTTAGCTTGTTCTGGTTATATAGTCACAAAACCATAACCGAATTCTGCCCATTATTGCAGCGAATTAAGACCAAATAATGGTCATTAGTGCAAAAACTAATGAAGATCATAATGAGTTTTAAGACTGATAATAAAACCGTTTAAAACCAAAAAGTAAATAATGATCATCAATATTGAATAATCATTTCAGTTTTAAAACTCATTAAAAAGAATAACAGTTATGAGTCTCGAGTGCAAAAACTGCCTCACGCGGGCCCGGGTTTTCGGAGCTGCATTTGTGTCCCGCAGGACGTGCGGGCACGCACAAGTTCAACCAAATTCCAGTTCTGAAACTCAATTTTTGTACCCCCCCCCTCTGCGCGCGCGGGTATGACTTGTGGTAAAACATGTCATAAAGCTACAAAGGTTTGGTCAAGGTTTTACCTTATAAATAACCCTTCCCATTGTTCCCACACCAATGTGGGACAAAGTGTTTTACCACTTGAGACTTTCATTCACACCCAAAACTTCCAACAATCCCCCACATGAATGGAGGCCGATCTCATAAACAACATTATTCCAATTTGATTTCTGCAGTTGAGTTTTGCTTACTATAGGTAGGTCTTACCCTTTGAACCTTCGCTCATGAAATGCATTTAGCCCATTGGATCTGAGTAGACATCGATGTCTTTGAACTCGTCTGCGTTTATGTAGATGCAATACACTTCACATAAGACTCTCCATGACAACGTCAAGTCTTCATAGTTATGTTTATTATGGTTGTAGGATCGAATTCGGACCCGAACGAGTCTATCAGAAGAGCTTTTCTCAGTTTGAGCGGCGGAAACAAACAAACTGAGTTCAATTCAGCGAGTATACACTTTAAACTGTCGATTTGTATTGATTGAATGACTTTTACAACGACTCGACACTTCGGCAGCACTTCGTTGCAAACCGGGAGAACTTCCTACTGATTTAGCTCCAAGTGACCCTTTATATAGGGATTCTGATTTAGCTTGAAATGACAAGGTGTCATTTTGAGCGAAATCAGCATAAACATCTCGAGCGGAATCAGGACTTATATGTGATTTAGCTTGAAATGACAAGGTGTCATTTCGAGCGGAATCACCTCTAATACACATATTCTCAATTCTTGTGCCCTGATCTAACCTATTCTATACAAGAGTCGATACAAGACGTAGATGACAGACGGATGCACCAACAAACTCCCCCTCGGATGTTGACGGAGTCTTCAGTGTCGAGTCTTCGCAACTTCAGTCTTTATCAATCTTTGGGCTTCTCTTTGAAGTATCTGACGCTGTAAGTATCCTCAATCTCTATCTTCTTTTCTCTTTTCATCACCAACATACTCCTTCCTTTAAGTATCTTCAGACTCCCCCTTTCGATATGCTGGGATCGCAGCCTGGCTTGTTAAACTCACAGAGTCCTCAGGTATCGGAACCTGGCTCTTCCTCAAACATGTACATTCTCTACCACAAACATAAGTTTTCTAATATTAAACTTTAACACATTCAGACACCACTTGTAAATATCACAAAAATGATCTAACATTTATAGTCTCTGATGAACCACTTGAAGAAATATCATTTTCGTTACTTTCGATGATCACTTGTAAGATTTAAACTCTTAAAACATATTCTCCCAAACCAATTGTCATCATGTCTAGCATTTGAAATTTTGAAAATCAGCTCTTCAACACCAGTTGTCGAAAATCTTTTTGGATTTTTTTTTTAAATATTATGCTAAAACACACCGAAAATCTTTTTGGGATTTTTGAAATTAAACGAAATGCAGTAAAAAAATATATACAAACAATATTTTTGTGAGTTTGTGTAAGAGGATTATATCAGTTTTTGAGAAAAATCATCAACACCGTTAAGCTTCATTTCATTTTAAGTTCTAAACAATTCACCTAGATTGTCAGTATACTGGTCCACTTAAATTTTCACACAATGTTCAACTGCTTCTAGATACGATGTTAATGTCTTAAGTACTTAAACTCAATCGCGTGTCCCACCTCAGAATATACTCCCGTATCCAGATCCCAATATTTAGTCTTACAGGTGAGTATACCACAGATGATATCTGTAAGGGAATAAATTATAGTACGAAACCGTGAGAGCTCAGGTCAGAACTTTCGTTCAGCAGAGAGATGACGGCTCGACTTTTGGTGTGTCCCTTTTAGAGGATCTTTTGTATTACAACAGCAATGACTATCAATTTTATTGTTTCATCAATTTGCTGAGGGCGGCACTATTTTTCAAGCAAGCGGAAAGTATTATCCGGGGACTAGGTCATTGCTTCCACAAAATCAGAAGTCCCGGGATAATACCCCAAATATCACTGAGTATAAAGACCTAGTATCTCATATATCCGAGAGATGTTACCCATATATCCGAGAGATGTTTCCCCACGATATAAGCAAGTTTGATTTTTAGGTTTATATCTCGTCACAATCTACTAAATGTGTAAAAACCTACTGGCATATCATCAGTGAGATTGTTTATCACATATTTAACTTTCCAATTCTTTAGCATGTTGTGAACACCCACTGATGTACTATCATTTCCTCTTTTTTTTACAAAAAAACTCATTTTTCATTTTATCATGTTTTTGACTTTTTCAAATTTTCAAATGTTTTTTGGATTTTCCAAAATTTCTTACTCCCCCTAAAATGCAAACACATTTTAGGAAATTTGAAAATAAACTTGATACTCTACCTGTACAGTTTGTTTTAAAAAAAATTGACAACCGATATCAAATCGCTTCAATTCGCCATCCACTTGGCATAAACAATCAGAACTCCCCATTTCAACAAACTATTTTCTCATTTAGATTTCAAAACACTTAAGTTTGTTTTAATCAAAATGATTTTTCCGGAAAATAAGTTTGTTTTTACCACTTGTTGGGGCATGGTTCATCATATTGTCTTTCAACCACTTGTATGAAGATTACATCAAGTTCAAATTAATGACCTTGAGTAATCACTATGTCAAAACAAACCTCTGTACCACTTGTACGATGAACTTATCAAAGTAAATTTCAAGATAAATGCCGATACCTACTCCACACTTACCAGCCTGGGAGTTCCGGCATAGTCCATCACCTGTATACATTTAAACACTTTGTTAAAAATTTTCACAAACAACAATTTTTATAAATGATGCCGATTCCTGATCCACGATTACCAACTTGGGATCTCCGGCAAGTCCAGAGACTTACTGTTCGTAATATGTACCATCCCAGTCACAAACCAGGGATGGTTCAACTTTATCTTTCTTCGTCTTCTTCTTGTAAAACTCTTTAACCCCTTTGACTTTTCGATCAATCATTTTTCCAAAAATATGTTTTACAGTGGGGTTAAAAGCTTTTTCAACATCAAAAACCTTTTTATCATCATAAAATTGGTTTGATATCTCAACTTTACCAATTTTCTTTTTAAAATTTTCAGCCCGAAGTGGTGGAAAATTCTCATCATCCACAGTCGAAACTGATCCTTCACTTTTTGAAACAACCTGTGGCTCCTCTGATTTTGTGGAATCAGACTCATCGCCAGAAGATAGCTCCTCTGATTTTGACCTATCAGAATCATCGCTAGAACTACCTCCAGACTTCTTAACCACCCATTTTTGTTTGTCATTTTTAGCTCTCTTCTTGTAAAACTTGTTTGAACATTCACCAATTTCAAATGTAGAATTTTTGAATAACTTTGTTCTGTCAATTGGTGGTTTAAACTCAATCACTTTCTCTTTCTGTTTACGAGAAACTCCCTGTTTTGATGGTATTGCCTTAGAACAATCTCTGGCAATATGTCCAACAGTGTTGCATTGGAAACAGGTTCTCGTATCTTTCCTCTGTCCAGCAAACTTCATCTCTTCTTGCTTCTTTGCAAGGAACTCATTGTTTGTCTGCCTCCAGAATTCTTTCTTTTCTTCCTCATCTGCTGAGGTACCTGAAACAAATGTCATCTTTGATTTAAAATCACGAACATATTTTTCATTTTTCTGTTGGATAAAATCCAAGACCTTTCTTTTTGAAATTACGGTTTTGGTTTGTTTTTTTTTTTACAACAGAACCAGAACTGTAACCCTTTTTCTTGTTTAAACGTTGTTGAACTCTTGAGGTGTATTTTTAGGTTTTTCGTTAAGATTTAAATCTTTTATTTCAGAAATATTGATTTCTGTTAATTTGAAAACCTTTTTTATCAGTTCATTTTTGACACCTCTTATTGGAAATTCCTCATCAAAATATAATTTGTCAGAATCATTCAAAGTATATGCACCTTTAAACGTTTCGTCATTCAAATTAGATTTTGATAATAGGAATTAATTACTGTAAACTCTTTTGCCCTGTTTTTCTGTTTGACCCGGAGTGCTAGACTCAGATTTTGACTCCGACATCGACTCCGACTTTGACTCTTCAGTTTCATCGTTATCTAACACATGATCCACCACTTTCTTCATCAATTGAGATTGTTGATCAGTGTCAGACGATGTAAACATGACATCAATACTTTCTGGCAAATTGACTGAGGACTCCAACTCCCACTGTAAATTAGTCGCCTTTTGTACTCTTTCAGAATTTGGATTTCTGGGAAAATATCCATTTTCTAGCGGAGGTGGACACTTGTTGTATCCGACATCTTGTTTCTTACCAGAATCCTTCTTGTCAGTCTTTTTCTTTGTGTCTCTCTTCTTGTCAGTCTTCTTCTCAGGAGTCTTTCCTTCAGCAACTTTTCCAGCATCTTTTTCTTTAGTTACTTCATCCTCTTCAAATGCCTTCATGCCTTCAACAGTCGGATAAATCCTGTCAATGACATAAGAAGTACATGAGTAACTTTTCAACAAACGATTAACTCTTTCAGTTTCGATTCTTTGCAGTTCCAGTTTCTATTCAAGTGCAGCACACTTCTCGATGTAGTTGTTCACCACTTTCTGCTTGATCATGAATGCACCCTGAAGTGTCTTCATTGCAGTTGCTTGCTCTTCACTTGTATGATTGTATTGATTCATAGCTTTGTTCAGGACATCATAGGATTCCTTCAAACTGTTCAAGTTATAAATCAATGTGCTGTTCTGCTTCTTTATAGCTTCACAAGTGTCACACTTTACAGGAATCTTTTTAGCATCAACTTTGAACTTTGGAACTTCAACCTTTACTTTCCTTTTGATCACTGGAACTTCTTCATCATCACTACTCACTGGTGTTTTGATCTTTTTCTTTTTCTTTTTAACTTTTTCATCTTCACTATCACTTTCAGCCATCATTTTCAAATGATCTGCCATTTTTCTTGACCAATACTCACGATCATCATCACTATCTTCTTCAACTCGAGCGACATAGGCTTTGTGATTTGATTCTTTGTTTGGATCATAATCATCCCAATTGTAATTTGCGCAGCTAAAACCTTCAGGCAATTTTTCATCATCTTGATTTATCAGGCATGCTTTGTTATCAGCTGAGATATAATTGTCCCAATTGAAACCTTCTGTTGGCTTTTGATCATCCTGATTCACCATGCAAGCTCTCTTTGAAGAAGATTCTTCAATCACTTTCCTTCCATGAGCCACTTGTGGTTCTTGTTGTTGTTGAGCAACTTGATGATAGATCGCTTTCCGGTAGTAATCATTGTTGTTGTTGAACGGATTTTGAGATCCACTTGCTTCGCGGTTTTTGCACTCCCTCTTGAAGTGTCCTTTTTCCCTGCAACGAAAACAAGTGACTTTAGATTTATCAAAACCCAAAGTAGAAACATTAGCTTCACGTAAATCATCTCTTCCTGTGATCTGCTTAAATTTCTCAGCTCGTCTCAACACACTTGCCAAACACCATTTAATATCCATCAGTTCCATTTCCTCAGCGTCGATTTGATCGTAATCCTCTTTTGTCAACATAGGATTCCCGATCCGACCTGCAACAAAACTACCATAAGATTCCAACACAGTACTCAACAAAGACATATGGCTCTTAGCAATTTCTGCTGAATAATCCTCATCATTCTCCAGATTCAGTACAATATTGCATTGTAGTTTCTTACCATTCTTTGTTGTTGAAATGTTCGGATCAAAAGATGGATATGATGAAAAACTTGTGTTGTTGTTTGACCCTTTGGATGAACTACCGGATGAATCTTTTGCATTGAAAGCAGTTTGGATTTTTGGTGACATGCTGGTGGATTTATCACTAACACCACCTTTGTAATAACGACCAATGTCTTGTTCACCATCAAAATCTTTCATTCTTAAGACCTTTCTCTGTTCCATCTCCCGAGCCGCAATCTTTTCAATAAACTTGCTCAGTGTCAGATTGCTAAAACCCTTTTTGTTCCTCAACATCATGAGATATGTACCCCAACTCTCATATGGCAAAGCATCAGCTAGCTTCTCAATCAGTTCCTCATTATCTTTCTCAATGCTCAATCTTTTCATATTGGCTAGCAAATTGCAGTATCTCTCAACTATTTGTTTTGTGCTTTCATTTTTCAGCCCTCGAAACAGATTAAACTCTTTATTTAAAAGTGATTTCTTGTTCTTAACCATCTCTTGACTTCCATGAAACTTCGATTTTAATGCTTTCCAGATAGAATAAGAAGTTCCATTATGTTGCAATAACACCAACATATCTTCCTTCACAGCTTGTTGTAGAAGACTTAGCATCATTTTCTCATCTTTGTATTTCTTTCTAGCATCGGCACTTAAATCTTTAATTGGAACAATCTCTTCATCATCATTCATCGGTCTAATGTATTTCGTTTCAACACATTCCCAAGCATCTAGATAATTTGCTTGTACCCAGTTCTTAAACCGTCCTTCCCAACCTTTATACTCCTCGATGTTCATGAGTTTAGGCGGTTTTTGCATCGTCCCTGTTTCGTTTTCCAACATCGTGTTCTGTGCAAGAGAAATCGGGGTAACCGGAGTAGCGAATGCGTTGTAGAATTCTTCTTCCATGTTTCGATATTGAAGTTCACAAAAACACAAACTTTCTTGTTTCAAAAATACTGGTCTCTAACGAACTGTATTACCTTTTAAAATACCTGAAACAAACAAACAAACGATCATTTTAAACAGACTGAGAACGAAAAAATGTGTTGATGAAATCAATCGAACTGATTAACTACTTGGGCTGACAACAATGATAGAAATCAATCGAACTTATTTAAAACGATTCACAATGTATGGGCCGACAAACTTGATTTTACTCAATTCCTCGTTGGGTCGATGTATATAGTTCACATGCAATCTGGATAATCACTTCTATTGAACTGATTAACTACTTGGGCTGACAACAATGATAGAAATCAAAGTCTGATTGGACCAAAACCTTGATGCAATATGTATAACAAATGGCCGATAATTTAATCTTTCAAAACTCTTTGTTTGGACCGATTACTATTCAGCACATGTACTGATAATTTCACTTGAATTGATACTTTCTAGACGATAGACAACAGTCAATATTATTCTTTACATGCACAAGAACTATATGATTTGATGGCCGACAAAACGTAAATGGGCTATGACAATTCACGAGAATCACATGCAAGCTGACACAAACATGTGGTTTCTTTTCCTAATCAACTGACAACCTCGTTAGATGTGTCACATGAATCGATGCATTTTCACAACATTTTCCAAGCGGACAAAGGTTGATTTTCAAGCGAGATCAAAACATTTTTCAAGCGGACTCTCAGTGTAAACTCAAGCGAAATCAACACCTCAGTCCAAGTGGAATCACAAAGTGTTTTGGAGCGGAATCACAACAATAATTTGGAGCGAAATTAAACTGAAATCTCGATTTCGAGCGGAATTAACTCAAAACTTTCATATGAAACCCGAATTCTGAGCGGAAATAAAAACTAATCTCAAGCTGAATCATTGTGACGTCATGTTTCTCTCGAATGATTTCAAGCGGAACCTCAAAAATGATCAGTTTTAGTTCGAATTTGGACTTGAAACTTCTAAGGCTTTGTTAACTATCAATTCCGAGCAGTGTATGAAAATCTGAGCCAATTCTGACCGTGAAATGATGTTCAGATTGAAAAAGAAAGGTGTAGAAATAGAATTCACAGCTGAATTGTATAGAACTCTTCTTCCTGAGCTCTGATACCACTTGTAGGATCGAATTCGGACCCGAACGAGTCTATCAGAAGAGCTTTTGTCAGTTTGAGCGGCGGAAACAAACAGACTGAGTTCAATTCAGCGAGTATACACTTTAAACTGTCGATTTGTATTGATTGAATGACTTTTACAATGACTCGACACTTCGACAGCACTTCATTGCAAACCGGAAGAACTTCCTACTGATTTAGCTCCAAGTGACCCTTTATATAGGGATTCTGATTTAGCTTGAAATGACAAGGTGTCATTTCGAGCGGAATCAGCATAAACATCTCGAGCGGAATCAGGACTTATATGTGATTTAGCTTGAAATGACAAGGTGTCATTTCGAGCAGAATCACCTCTAATACACATATTCTCAATTCTTGTGCCCTGATCTAACCTATTCTATACATGACTCGATACAAGACGAAGACGACAGACGGATGCACCAACAATGGTCATGAACATGAGCCTGGTTCTGCGAGAGCCATTAAGTATTATGCCCCAACAATACCCTTCGAAACGACCCCACTTCTCCCTCACATAGGTGATTCACCATGTATGATTACCATAGTCAAATCATTAAAAGCCAAAGGCTTAACCTAACAGTTGTCACATTTAGGAATGGACTAGGAAGTTTACTAAGCTTTGTAATAAACTCCCTTTTAAATACGTAGGGTTATCCCCCATAGTGACCTCACTAATTCATACAATTAGGTTTTCCTATTGAACTCAGTTCTTAGGATCTCTAGTCTTTTGAGTTAGGTTTCCTTCATATGAACTTAATTTTTCAAGGGCTCCAGTCCCATTCCCATTCCCATGGACGACTTCTGAACTAACTCTCTACTTAGGCCTTTTGTTAGCAGATCTGCGATATTATCATTTGACCTCAAGTAGTCAACAGTGATATTTCCTGTAGAGATTAGTTGTCGTATAGTATTATGTCTACATCAGATATGTCTGTTCCTACCATTATACATTGTGTTACGAGCTCTGCCAATTGCCGATTGGCTATCACAATGTATACAAATGGCCGATGCCAGCTTAGGCCATCTTGTTATATTTTCAACAAATTGATGTAGCAATTCTGCTTCTTCACCTGCTTTATCTAAAGCGATGAACTCTGATTCCATCATGGATCTAGCAATAACCGTTTGTTTTGATGATTTCCACGATATAGCTACACCTCCAAGTGTGAATACATACCCACTTGTTGCTCTGGAATCATTCGTGTCAGATATCCAATTTGCATCACAGTGTCCTTCTATAACTGCTGGATATCTGTTATAATGCAACCCATATTCCTGAATGTATCTTAAGTAACGAAGCAATCGAATGATACAGTTCCAATGAATTGAACTTGGGTTGCCCGTGTATCTACTTAGCTTGCTCACAACATATTCTAAGTCTGGTCTAGTACAACTTATAAGATAAATCAAGCTACCAATAATTCTTAAGTATTCCAACTGGATGACAGGTTCACCTCTATTCTTGGCTAGATGTTGACTTGTGTCAATGGGAGTTCTAGCTACATTCGATTCATTTGCATTAAACTTCTCAAGAATTTTGTCCAAATAGTGGGATTGACTTAAAACAAGTCCACTTTGGGTTCGTGTGATTTTAACTCCCAGAATCACATCTGCCAGACCCATGTCTTTCATGTCAAATCTTGCTTTTAGCATGTTCATTGTAGACTTTATGATTTTGTCATCACTTCCAGCAATGAGCATATCATCTACATATAGACACAAAATGACATATCCATCTGATGTGTCCTTCACGTATACACACTTGTCACATTCATTGATTTTGAACCCATCATCAACCATGACATGATCAAACTTTTTGGTGCCATTGTTTTGGAGCTTGTTTCAATCCATAAAAGGATTTTACAAGTTTACACACTTTCTTTTCTTGCCCAATGGCTGTGAAGCCTTCCGGTTGTTCCATGTAAATTTCTTCTTCTATATTTCCATTTAAGAAAGCTGTTTTCACATCCATTTGTTGAACTTCCAAATTTCTAATGGCAGCAATGGCAAGCACCTTCCTAATGGATGTTTTTCGCATAACTGGCGAATATGTATCAAAGTAATCTAAACCTTCTCATTGTTTATATCCTTTGATCACCAACCTTGCCTTGTACTTATCGATGGTTCCATCTGGTTTCATCTTCTTCTTGAAGATCCATCGATATTCTAGTGGTTTACATCCTTGAGGAAGATCCAATAGTTCCCAGGTATGATTTTGTAAGATAGAGTCTGTCTCACTTTTGATGGCTTCCCTCTACTAAGGTCCTTCTGAGGAATTCACCGCTTGTTGATACGTTTGAGGTTCCTCTTTTACCATATAGGTAAGAAAGTCAGGGCCAAAGGATTCTTCAGTCCTTTGCCGTTTACTCTTTCTGATTTCAACTTCCTTAGTCTTAGATTGTTCTCGAGGTTCATTATTTACAACCTCATTATCTGGAACAATTTCCTCAACCGGTCTAGTGAAACTTGGTTCACCTTTACCTAAGCATGGGAACACATGTTCAAACCATGATGCATCCTTAGATTCTATTATGGTGCCATTGCATATTCCAGGGTTCTTAGAATCATGCATAAGAAAACGATATGGACCATAAGGACAGGTGTATCCTATAAATACACAATCCACTGTTTTGGGTCCTATAAGTAGATGCTTTAGTGGTGTGACCACCACCTTGGTTAGACACCTCACACTTTCAAGTAATTATATGGTGGTGTCATTCCTGTCCATAATTCCTATGGCATTACATCTTTCTTCTTATTGGGTATCATGTTCAACACATAATTTTTCCGATAAGATTGCTTCCCCCCACATGCTTTGGCTTATCCCAGAACTAATCATCATGACATTCATCATTTCTTTCAAAGTACGATTTTTGCGTTCCGCTATGCCATTTGATTGGGGGAGTAAGGAGCTGTGAGTTCATGTATGATTCCATTTTTTACACACACATCAATGTAAGGTGAAACATATTCAACTCCTTGGTTGCACCTTACGATTTTGATTTTCCGATTTAGTTGATTCTCAACTTCGGCTTTGAACATGATAAACTTATCAATAGCCTCATCCTTACTCTTAAGTAAGTACACATAGTAATACCTTGTACTATCATCAATGAACGTGATGAAGTACTTGTTCCCACCATGACTACGAATTGCTTTTAGATCACACACATCTGTGTGGATCATCTCGAGGGGTTCGATGATTCGTTCAACCTTTTTGAATGACGATCTCATTTGTTTTGCTTCTACGTAAGTTTCACATTTATTATTTGAGTTAATATCGAATGTTGGTATGCAATTAAGCTTAATCAAATGAAGTATGGAATTAAAATTAACATGACCTAGTCTACCATGCCAAAGATTAAAAGACTCAAGCAAGTAAGTAGAACTAGTAGATTCTTTCATTCAATTCACAACGATTAAATTTAGTTTAAACATACCGATGAGGGAATAGCCCTAACCAACATACACACCATTTTTGGTCAACACGACCTTGTCCGACTCAATCACTATTTTGAAACCAAACGTATTCAATTGCCACCCCGACACAAGGTTCTTACGAATTTCCAGAGATTACAACAAAATGTTCCCAAAAATGTTTTTCAATGCAACATCGCTGTGAACCTGAACAACGCTCAAAACTTCAATGAGGAGACAGCGAAACAACAAATGGTGTTCCTTGCTTCTATCTTAGAATCATATGAAAGTCTGGTCGCCGGAAAAATCAGAAATACAAATCTGACAAAAGAGGATTATGACCAGATTGATCCTGAAGAGATGGAATTAATCAATATACGTTGGTGCATGGCTATCGTAATCCGAAGAGCACAACGATTCATGGAGATCACGGGAAGAAATTCCATTGGAGGGCCTTCGACAAAACTGGGTTTTGATAAATCCAAAGTGACGTGCTTCAAATGTAAGCAAAAGGGGCACTTCAAACGGGAATGCAGAAACTCAGCAGCGGATGAAACAGCTAACCCTTTTCATGACGACTACTACAAGAAAGCTGTATATCACCGAAATCGCGAAGAGCCACCCAGAATGAAGCAGATCGAGGAGACTCCAAAGGAGAAGTCGAGAGCTTTAGCTGTGATTCAGGACGATGAAGGTTTCAATTGGAGTGAGTTCTTGCCGGAAGATAATGCAGTTGGCTTTGCATTTATGGCACAGATTCATCAATAAAAAGAACAAACATCGGAAGAAAGAAATTACAACCGTAGAAAGATGATGGCATTACATGTGACAACTCGAGTTTCCAAGATTTCCATCTTTGCATTTATTGCACGTTAATAGTTTAGGTGGGTTGTTTACACGACT
Organism: Helianthus tuberosus; assembly: GCA_030545235.1. Lineage (NCBI taxonomy): Eukaryota > Viridiplantae > Streptophyta > Magnoliopsida > Asterales > Asteraceae > Helianthus > Helianthus tuberosus. The sequence continues at coordinate 67,989,398 of CM060402.1, read as the reverse complement.
TGTTTGTTTCACGAAAATACACGTTTGTAATATGCTACATCGTATTGTGATTGATATGATTTATGTTGGTGTGCATCATAGCGTGTTCTTATATATGTTGATGTGTAAATAACATGCTTGTATTGATGATGTGTTTGTGTGTTTAGAACAACACAAAAATGGAGCCATGAAATCCCACTTAGCCGAAAACACAAGAGTGTTTTCGTCCAAGCATATGACCAACGAAAACCAAATGGGCTTTGGGCCCAGTCATGACTAGATAAACAATTGTTCCTAATCCTGTAAGTGAACTATTATTTGGCAAACCCTAATCTCATCATCTCTCTCTCTCTCTCTCCTTTTGAAACCCGACGGCAGCCTTGAACATATACATCAATCGGTTTTGTTGTCTCTTTGGTTTAGGTTAGTAATCGGCTATTGTTGTTTGTTTGATCGAAATCATCATAGATTGTTTGTTTGACATTCTGTATTAACTGCTATCATGAGATATGTATGAGCATATGATTAAACATTGATTGATTAACAAATGGGTTAAATCTCTGTTATTAAATGGTCTTCGTTAATCCATGTGGTTAAGTGAATCGATTATAAGCTATTGAAAATGGTAGGTTCGTAATGTGGGTATGAAATTAAGAAACTGTTCTTGTTGAAAATCTGTTGTGATGATGTTGATTCTTCTGATTGAGCGATTGTTGGTTGAAATCGTAAAAACTGTAGTGTTGTTTAGGGTTGCTGTTGAATGTATTTGATGATGATGATGCCTGACGAAAACCCTCCACCCCAACGAAAACACCTTAGGGGATTTCGGCCCAAAAAGGGATTTCGCCAAAGCCTTAATTGTCACATGTGATTTCGTGAAGTTATTCAGTAACATTGTTGGTTTATTTGCTTAGTTAGTTATTAACTTAGTTAAGTTATTTATCTTGTTAACTTTGTTAATTTTGTTAAGCCCATAACATTACTAGTTTATTTACTCCGTTAAGTTAAGTTGATTAATTCGGTTAATCAATTAATTTTATTAACTCTAGTTACTCAGTTATGATATGCAACTCTGTTAGTTCAGTAAACCCAGTCAGTTTGTTAGTTCTGTTGGATGCTAATTCTGTTAAGTGAATTACTGGATAGTCATAGTAGAATAAACTACAAAAGACCTATATGTGTAACATGGATTATTTGAACATGATTAACTATTGCGTGATACATGATGTTAACTGCCTAGCACAATGTGATGTTAGATTTGCATGCGAGTCATTATGAACGAAACTGATTTTATATATATACGTGCGTACTATAGGTCGTGACTGATTACTTGTGAACATATAACTTAGCATACCGAGCAAACCAAGGTGAGTTCACACTCTTATCAAGGCATGGGATTCCCGGGGTAGGGAATGGGTTTTGAATAATGGGATTGAACAATTACTTGTACTTACACTGCTACTAGACTTTCTACCATCGTCCTCAGGATAAGCAGGACACTTACGTAAAACCTACGTAAACTTGTACTTACCACTGTCCTCAGGTTACGAAGGGCACTTACGTAAAACCTACGTAAACTCATACATACTACTGTCTTCGGGTTAAGAAGGACACTTACGTAAAACCTACGTAAACCCCCGCGTACCACTATCCTCGGGTTGAGAAGGGCACTTACGTAAAGCCTACGTAAACCTCGTACGCAATCCTGTTCTCGGGTCAAGAAGAACACTTATGGTACAACTAGTCTAGTAAATACAAACATGGGAAGCCCCCACTAATAGTACATACAACATGGGAAGCCCCCACCAATTGAATCTACACAACGGCTTAGTTAATAACGCATAGTTATGCAACGAACTTACTTACTGTGAACTCGCTCAACTAGTTGTTGACTTTCTGTTACATGCCTTGCAGGACCATAGGTACTCTTGGAGCTTGCACGGGAGGCGCGGTCGTTGTGGGCACGGATTGTGGATTTTTGATGAAAACTTTATGACTCTTTAAACTAAACACTTGTGTTGGATTTTCATAACTATGCTTCCGCTACCTATGCTATGTTTTTGATTGAACACCAATTGTATTGTGATGGATTACATTTACTTTTACTTATTACTTATATGTTCAATATGATTGGTGGCTTGATCCTGGTCAGTCACGCCTCCAAGCGGTGATACTCCGCGTGTGGATTTTGGGGGTGTGACAGATTGGTATCAGAGCCATTGGTTATAGAGAACTCGGTTTTAATAAGGGGAAAACGTTTTTATTAAAACCAGACTATAACCTGTACAGTGCTCAACGATCCACAACGACGCTTCGCTCCACGTGCAAGACTCAACATTCTAGGTAATATGGTATATGTTTTATTGTCTACTTGCTAGATTACATAGAACTTTGCTCATGGTATGCTTAGATAACGTAACAACTACTATTTGAAAATCTTGTATGCTCACACTCTTCTGTCATTCCACACTTACGTATTGATACGACGCACTCCTCACTTGTGTTCTCTTACTTGTGAAGATCATGAGTGGACGCATTAACATGACTCAAGCCCAGCTGACGGCTCTGATTAACGAACAAGTTGCTGCGGCACTTGCAGCCGCACAAGCAGGAGGTCAGCCACCTGTTTGCACCTTCAAGACTTTCATGGACTGTCGTCCTACTACTTTTAGTGGCACGGAAGGAGCAGTTGGACTTCTCCATTGGTTTGAAAAGCTCGAGTCCGTTTTTGAGATGTGTGAATGCCCTGAGGCTCGCAGGGTGAAGTACGCCACTGGTACTCAAGAAGGCATTGCGCTGACTTGGTGGAATGCGCAAGTTCAGATGTTAGGGTTGGCTGTTGCTAACGCCACCCCTTGGAACGATTTCAAGGAATTGATCAAAGAGGAATACTGTAGCCGTGATGACATTCATAAGCTAGAGGTAGAGTTTTACAATCTGAAGATGACGGGGTCGGAGATTGAAGCATACACCAAAAGGTCAAACGAGTTGGCTATTCTGTGTCCTACTATGGTAGACCTTCCCATTAAGCGTATCGAACTGTATCTCAAGGGTCTGGTGCCGGAGATTCAAAGTCATGTAACCTCAGCGAATCTTGGCACCATTCAACAGATCGTCAAGTTAGCTCATCGCCTCACCGATCAGGCAGTGGAACAGAACAGGCTGCCTAAACGTATCAGCGCTACTACTACCGCTACCACTCCAGCTACTCCTGCTACTCCCAGTGACAACAAGCGGAAATGGGAGGGGGATTCCAGCAGGGGTTCAGCTATCGTTCAGTCTCAAGCTCAGCAACGCAAGACTAATGACTACCAGGGTCCGGGTCAGCAATCCTCTGGTAGTCAGGGGCAGAAAAGATATCAAGGAAATCACCCAAAGTGCAACAATTGTAACAGGCACCACAGTGGCCAGTGCAACAAGGGTCGTTGTCAGAGATGTCTCAAGATGGGTCATGAGGCCAAGGATTGTAGGAGCCCACAGCCTGTAACTTAGAATCAGCAGCAGCAGCAAACGCAGCAGAACCAACAACAGGGTAACAAGGGATGTTTTCATTGGGGTGCAGAAGGTCACTTCAAGAGACACTGCCCCCAGTTAAACCGAAACCAGAACAACAACAACAATAATCAGGGCAATGGGAACAACAATGGGGGAAACAACAACAACAATGGTGCTAGGGGTCGTGCATTTGTGATTGGTCAGGGTGATGCAAGGAACGATCCTAATGTGGTTATGGGTAAGTTTCTTCTCGACGACTTTTATGTTACTGTCTTATTCGATTCGGGTGCCGATACCAGTTACATGTCATTGAAAGTTAGTAAAATGCTTAAACGCGCACCAACAATTTTGAACAACAAACATGTCGTAGAGTTAGCTAACGGTAAAAGTCTAGAGGCCACACACGTAGTTCAGGGTTGTAATCTTATCCTCGCTGGTCAAACTTTCTCTATCGACCTCATTCCCATAACTCTAGGTAGTTTTGACATCGTCATTGGTATGGATTGGTTATCCCAACAGCAAGCAGAGATCCTATGCAAAGAGAAGATCATTCGCATTCCCCGTTCTGGCAAAGAACCTCTCGAAGTTCAAGGCGACAAGAGTGGTGTCGTGAGCGGCATCATCTCCTTTTTGAAGGCACAGAAGTGTTTGCGAAAGGGCCACACTGCTATATTAGCACTCGTTACAGATACATCGACGAAAGAGAAGAAGTTAGAGGATATTCCAGTTGTACGTGACTTTCCTCAAGTGTTTCCTGAAGAGTTACCTGGGCTACCGCCTCATCGCCAGGTCGAATTTCAGATCGAGCTAGCTCCAGGAGCAGCACCCATAGCTCGAGCACCTTATCGCTTAGCTCCAACTGCACTGGAAGAACTGTCTAAGCAATTGCAAGAACTCTTGGAAAAGGGTTTCATACGTCCTAGCTCTTCGCCCTGGGGAGCTCCAGTATTATTTGTGAAGAAGAAAGACGGTACTTTCCGCATGTGCATCGATTACCGCGAACTGAACAAAGTGACCGTGAAGAATTGCTATCCTCTTCCACGCATCGACGACTTATTCAACTAGTTGCAAGGGTCGAGCTATTACTCGAAGATTGACCTGAGGTCAGGCTATCATCAACTGAGAGTCCGGGATGAGGACGTCTCCAAAACAGCATTCAGGACTCGCTACGGCCATTACGAGTTTTTGGTCATGCCATTCGGGCTAACGAACGCACCTGCGGTTTTCATGGATCTTATGAATAGGGTGTGCAAACCTTATCTTGACAAGTTTGTCATTGTTTTCATCGATGATATCCTGATCTATTCGAAGTGTCAGGAGGAACACGAGCAGCATTTACGACTTATTTTGGAACTCCTTCGAACGGAACAACTGTACGCCAAGTTTTCAAAGTGCGACTTCTGGCTTCGTGAAGTCCACTTCCTAGGCCACGTGGTAAACAAGGATGGGATTCATGTTGATCCGTCCAACGTAGATTCGATCAAGAACTGGCCTGCACCTCGCACACCAACCGAAATACGCCAATTCTTGGGTTTGGCGGGTTATTACAGACGGTTCATCAAAGACTTCTCAAAGATTGCGCAGCCACTTACACTACTGACACAGAAAGGTGTTGATTACCGTTGAGGTAATACACAGGAAACAGCGATTCAACACTTAAAGGATAGACTTTGTAGCGCACCTATCCTCTCATTGCATGAAGGCACGAACAATTTTGTAGTCTACTGCGACGCATCTATCCAAGGTCTTGGATGTGTGTTGATGCAACGGGATAAAGTCATTGCTTATGCTTCGCGCCAACTTAAGATTCACGAACGGAATTAAACTACACATGATTTAGAGTTGGGAGCTGTTGTTTTTGCGCTCAAGATATGGCGACATTACCTGTATGGCACCAAGTGCACCATCTACACCGATCACAGGAGTCTTGAACATATCTTCAAGCAGAAAGAGTTGAACATGCGACAACGTCGATGGGTTGAGTTACTGAACGATTACGAATGTGCTATAAAGTACCATCCGGGCAAAGCCAACGTGGTGGCCGACGCCCTTAGTCGAAAGGATACTACACCTAGGCGTGTACGAGCGTTGCAACTCACTATTCAGTCTAGTCTTCCTTCACAGATACGAGATGCTCAGGTAGAAGCCTTGAAACCAGAAAACGTCAGGGCTGAAGCCCTACGCGGTTTAAGGCAACGGTTAGAACAAAAGGCAGACGGCGCCTACTATGTAACAAAACGCATTTGGGTCCCACTCTATGGAAACTTACGCGAGCTTGTAATGGATGAAGCTCATAAGTCTCGCTACTCAGTACATCCTGGTTCGGATAAGATGTACCACGACTTGAAAACCACATATTGGAGACCTAGCATGAAAGCTCATATAGCAACTTACGTTAGCAAGTGTTTGACTTGTGCGAGAGTCAAATCCGAATATCAGAAACCATCGGGCCTACTCCAACAACCAGAGATACCACAATGGAAATGGGAGCAAATTTCCATGGATTTCGTTACTGGCCTGCCTAGATCTCAACGTGGTAACGATACTATTTGGGTGATCGTGGACCGACTCACAAAATCTGCACACTTCTTGGCTATCAAGGAAACAGACAAGTTCTCTACTTTAGCAGACGTTTACTTGAAGGAAGTGGTTTCGAGGCACGGGGTGCCCACCTCTATTATTTCCGATCGTGATGCACGTTTCACTTCAGAACTTTGGCAAGCGATGCACAAATCCTTCGGCTCACGGTTAGACATGAGCACAGCTTATCACCCGCAAACGGATGGGCAGTCTGAACGCACCATCCAGACTCTTGAAGACATGCTTAGGGCATGTGTGATTGACTTTGGGAACGGCTGGGAAAAGCATCTGCCACTTGTAGAATTTTTGTACAATAACAGCTACCACACCAGCATTAAAGCTGCTCCGTTTGAGGCATTGTACGGGCGTAAATGCCGGTCACCTCTTTGTTGGGCAGAGGTGGGGGATAGTCAGATCACTGGTCCAGAACTTGTGGTAGACACAACAGAACGAATTGCTCAAATACGACAACGAATGGCGGCAGCTCGTGACCGTCAGAAAAGCTACGCCGATAAGGGCAGGAAACCACTCGAGCTCCAGGTTGGGGAGCGGGTACTACTCAAAGTCTCACCCTGGAAGGGTGTGGTTCGTTTTGGCAAACGAGGCAAACTTAACCCACGATACGTTGGACCATTCAAAATCATAGAGAAAATAGGCAAAGTGGCCTACAGACTGAACTTACCAGCAGAACTCAGTGCAGTTCACAACGTTTTCCACGTGTCGAATCTGAAGAAGTGTCTGTCAGATGAGACCCTAATAGTTCCTTTGAAGGAGCTCACTATCGACGAGCAGTTACGATTCGTCGAGGAACCAGTTGAAATCACGGACCGGGATGTTAAGGTCCTCAAGCACATTAGAATACCTCTTGTTCGAGTTCGTTGGAACTCCCGTCGTGGTCCAGAGTTCACCTGGGAATGAGAAGATCAAATGAAACTCAAGTATCCCCAGTTATTCGGAAACAGTGTAACCACTACTGAGGCTGAAGCTACTACAGAATTTCGGGATGAAATTCCAAATCAACGGGGGGATGATGTGACACCCCAGGAAAACCAGTAAACTACACAACACAACTAGCTTCCTCAGTAACCACGTGCTAAATTTCGGGACGAAATTTCTTTCAAGTTGGGGATAATGTGACAACTCGAGTTTCCAAGATTTCCATCTTTGCATTTATTGCACGTTAATAGTTTAGGTGGGTTGTTTACACGACTTGTTTGTTTCACGACAATACACGTTTGTAATATGCTACATCGTATTGTGATTGATATGATTTATGTTGGTGTGCATCATAGCGTGTTCTTATATATGTTGATGTGTAAATAACATGCTTGTATTGATGATGTGTTTGTGTGTTTAGAACAACACAAAAATGGAGCCATGAAATCTCACTTAGCCGAAAACACAAGAGTGTTTTCGTCCAAGCATATGACCAACGAAAACCAAATGGGCTTTGGGCCCAGTCATGACTAGATAAACAATTGTTCCTAATCCTGTAAGTGAACTATTATTTGGCAAACCCTAATCTCATCGTCTCTCTCTCTCTCTCTCCTTTTGAAACCCGACGGCAGCCTTGAACGTATACATCAATCGGTTTTGTTGTCTCTTCGGTTTAGGTTAGTAATCGGCTATTGTTGTTTGTTTGATCGAAATCATCATAGATTGTTTGTTTGACATTCTGTATTAACTGCTATCATGAGATATGTATGAGCATATGATTGAACATTGATTGATTAACAAATGGGTTAAATCTCTGTTATTAAATGGTCTTCGTTAATCCCTGTGGTTAAGTGAATCGATTATAAGCTATTGAAAACGGTAGGTTCGTAATGTGGGTATGAAATTAAGAAACTGTTCTTGTTGAAAATCTGTTGTGATGATGTTGATTCTTCTGATTGAGCGATTGTTGGTTGAAATTGTAAAAACTGTAGTGTTGTTTAGGGTTGTTGTTGAATGTATTCGATGATGATGATGCCTGACGAAAACCCTCCACCCCAACGAAAACACCTTAGGGGATTTCGGCCCAGGTGATTTCGGCCCAAAAAGGGATTTCGCCAAAGCCTTAATTGTCACATGTGATTTCGTGAAGTTATTCAGTAACATTGTTGGTTTATTTGCTTAGTTAGTTATTAACTTGGTTAAGTTATTTATCTTGTTAACTTTGTTAATTTTGTTAAGCCCATAACATTACTAGTTTATTTACTCCGTTAAGTTGATTAATTCGGTTAATCAATTAATTTTATTAACTCTATTTACTCAGTTATGATATGCAACTCTGTTAAGAGTGTAACCCTTACTAACTGTGTAACTCTGTTAGTTCAGTAAACCCGGTCAGTTTGTTAGTTCTGTTGGATGCTAATTCTGTTAAGTGAATTACTGGATAGTCATAGTAGAATAAACTACAAAAGACCTATATGTGTAACATGGATTGTTTGAACATGATTAACTATTGCGTGATACATGATGTTAACTGCCTAGCACAATGTGATGTTAGATTTGCATGCGAGTCATTACGAACGAAACTGATTTTATATATATACGTGCGTACTATAGGTCGTGACTGATTACTTGTGAACACATAACTTAGCATACCGAGCAAACCAAGGTGAGTTCACACTCTTATCAAGGCATGGGATTCCCGGGGTAGGGAATGGGTTTTGAATAATGGGATTGAACAATTACTTGTACTTACACTGCTACTAGACTTTCTACCATCGTCCTCAGGATAAGCAGGACACTTACGTAAAACCTACGTAAACTTGTACTTACCACTGTCCTCAGGTTACGAAGGGCACTTACGTAAAACCTACGTAAACTCATACATACTACTGTCTTCGGGTTAAGAAGGGCACTTATGTAAAACCTACGTAAACCCCCGCGTACCACTATCCTCGGGTTGAGAAGGGCACTTACGTAAAGCCTATGTAAACCTCGTACGCAATCCTGTTCTCGGGTCAAGAAGAACACTTATGGTACAACTAGTCTAGTAAATACAAACATGGGAAGCCCCTACTAATAGTACATACAACATGGGAAGCCCCCACCAATTGAATCTACACAACGGCTTAGTTAATAACGCATAGTTATGCAACGAACTTACTTACTGTGAACTCGCTCAACTAGTTGTTGACTTTCTGTTACATGCCTTGCAGGACCATAGGTACTCTTGGAGCTTGCACGGGAGGCGCGGTCGTTGTGGGCACGGATTGTGGATGTTTTGATGAAAACTTTATGACTCTTTAAACTAAACACTTGTGTTGGATTTTCATAACTATGCTTCCGCTACCTATGTTATGTTTTTGATTGAACACCAATTGTATTGTGATGGATTACATTTACTTTTACTTATTACTTATATGTTCAATATGATTGGTGGCTTGATCCTGGTCAGTCACGCCTCCAAGCGGTGATACTCCGCGTGTGGATTTTGGGGGTGTGACATTACATATGAAGGATAAGATCTACGCAGCTTGGAAAGAAGCCAAAAGTGCAAGAAGATGGGATCCGGATCGTGAATGCTACTTAGATCCGAAAGGCAACATGATTGTAGAACCATCATCAGTCGAAGTCGAAACTCTTATAAAATCGATAGCGGCAGGTGAAGAACGGAGGGATATCGATTCTACAAAGAAAGCCGAAGAAGAAAAGCTAAAGTCAAAGAAGGTAGATGAAGGAATCATTGACACTACAAAGGAAATGACGGCAGAAAACCTGACGAAAATGGCCGACAAAGTTCTTATGGCAAAGGCACTCTGGGTAGATTCCAAATCTGCGTCTAAGTCAACAAGCAAGGTCAGTAGAAGTGGTTCAAACAATGAATCAGGTAAGACTGATGGTGCTTACACAAAAAGTGTTTGCAGAAATTGCATGACAGAGTGCAAAGTCTGCAGCACACATGCGTATCTCTCAAACAAAACGATCCAAGATCTGGTTGAAAAAGTCGATATGGTTGAAAAACAAGTTTTAAATCGAGATAAACTGCTTAGAGCTTCAAATGAAAGAATTAAAGAATTAAACGAAAAGATTGAAAAAGATAACAATGATGTTGAACGCTTTAAGAAAGAAAATGAGAAGTTAACTCTTGAAAACATACACATTTCTGAAAATTATGAGAAGCTGAAAAGAACAGTAAAAGATTCTGATGAGCGTAATGGTAAAACTTACAAAGAAAATGTTCATTTATCTGGAGTTCTTCTGGCCAAAGAAAAACAAATCAACCAGCAATTGGACGAGATCGCAAGTCTTAAGCTTCAATTCCAGGAAGCTAAGATTAAAAATGAAAGAATCAATCTGAAATTGACTAGTTACAACTCTGCGAGCTTTGTTCTTCAACACATAGTTCCCAAACCAATTGGGAAGAACAAAGCTGGTGAAGATGTGTACTCGGATGGAACGGGGGTGGGTTATCATCAAGTTCCACCGCCTGTGCTTAACAATTTTTCAAAGAAACAATCCGGGTTGGTTAATGAGTTTGAAACAAGTGAGAGAACAAATGATGTAAAACTTCCAGAAATGATAGATGTCACATTCACTTCATCATCTGATGAAGATAGTGTCCAATCTGAAGTGGTAAAAAATGTGGTTGAAAATGTATTAAAATCAGACAGTGATTCGACTGAAGATGAAGAGTGTTTTCTGAATAACTACATTCTGAAACCAAAATCCCAGAACAGCTCAAATGATGAACCTACTCTTGTCATGTACAAGATGTGTGGTTCTGATAAGTTGTACTCAGATATTGAGTTTCCAATTGAGAATGTGAATGTTGACAAGTTGAAGAAAGTTTTCAAACTCGTTGAAATTGAAGTTTCTGAGATTGAAGGATTAAAAAGTTCCAAAAGGTTTTTGAACTTTGAAAGAGACAAATCTTACTATAAGAAACCTGTTGTACCACCACGTTTTAATAATAACAACCAAAACAGATTGTCGGGTGGTTATCAGGGTGGTAAGAACAATCAAAAGAGGAACTTTCAGAACAAAAAGTTTGTCGAAAAGAAAGCATTTGTTAAGAGCTCAAGCTCACTTTTCGAGCAAGAGTCGGAAGTCTTTTCGAAAACAAATGAAGAATTTTTTGCAAAGAGGGCCTCACAGCCTCAGACTGAAGGGAAAAGTCGGGTTGTTGACACCCACACGTGCTTCAAATGCAACAAAGTTGGACACATTGCACGAAAGTGCACCAACTCAAAACCTAAGTCTATGTTTGATGAGAATCTGAGAAAGAAGAACGATGACAAAGGCAAAGCTCCAATGTTTGTTGAGAAGAAGATTTTGAAAAATGAAAACATTAAAGTCAAAACTGATCCTGTAAAACAGCTGGTAAAGAAAACTGATAAATTTTACAAATGGGTCGCTTCTCCACAACAAACTTGGAAGCCAAAATCTGAGGCTAAGACATCAAGTGCTCCAAAACCAAAGGTTTCTGATTCTGTAAAACAATCATCTTAAACCAAACCGGTTAAGATGAATGTACCTTTGGATTTTTACGATAAACTTGAGAAACAAACTTCGACCCCACCAGGGAAGAAGTATGTTCCAAAGAAGGATCAACCATCTGGTCAACCTCCGAACGACGAATTCTTTTTATACAAAGAGGTTGAGGTTGGATCCGAAGAAAGTCTTAAAATGAATGACAAAAATTTCCCACCATTGTACACCACAACAACCCACATCAAGCTACCTGAGTCGAAGGAGGCTTGGGTTGCTTCAAAATCTAACTAAACGTTTGTGAAATGTGCAGGAGCTCCCGAGATCTATCTCAAGGTGGATTATGGATAGTGGAGCATCCCGGCACATGACAGGGAGAAAGACCCTGTTATACGATGTTAGAGGGTTCAACGGTGGATACGTCAGTTTCGCAGGAAATCAAGGAGGACGTATTATTGGGGAAAGAACATTGTCAAATAGAGCCATTACATTTGAAAGAGTCAACTACATAGTAGAGCTGGAGAACAACTTGCTTAGCATTTCTCAAATCTGAGACAGAATGCATTCTACTCACTTCACTGACAAAGAATGTCTGACTCTGAAGCCGGGGTTTGTCATCCTCGAGGGGTGGATCATCATGCGAGCACCAAGGGTTAATGATCTGTACATATTGGATATGAGTATCACTACGACTACCACGGGTCAAACTCATTGCTTCGTATCAAAAGCCACTGAAAAGGAGTCAGTGCTGTGGCACCAAAAGATGGGCCACATTCACCTACGCAAGATGAACTACCTGGTGCATAATGATTTAGTAAAAGGTGTTCACTTGAAGAGTTTTCATCTAGAGGGGGAGTGTATCAGTTGTATAAAAGGAAAACAACGGAAGAAATCCCATCCGGGTAAAAACATGAACTCAGTCTCGAAGCCACTAGAAAGACTTCACATGGATCTCTTTGGTCCTGTGAATGTCAAGAGCATAACTGGTGATCTTTATTACTTAGTGGTCGCTTATGACTATTCGAGATTCTCATGGGTGACGTTCCTGAAGTCGAAAGACAAGACATTTGAGAGTTTGCTGAGGTTATTCAAGAAGATAGAGAATTTGTACCAAACCCGTATTTGAAGATTAAGAAATGATAATGGTACGGAATTCAAGAACAACAGAATGGAAGAATTCTGTGATAGACGAGGTATACTGCAAGAGTTCAGCGCACCATATACTCTGCAGTAGAATGGAGTTGCATAAAGAAAGAACAGAACGCTGATCAAAACGGCGAGAACGATGCTAGCTGATTCAAAGTTACTGATTAATTTCTGGGTAGAAGCAGTATCAGCCGCTTGCTATACACTCAACTGGGTACTTACTGTGAAGAAGCACAACAAAACATGTTTCGAGTTGATCAACAATCGCAAGCCGAATCTCGAGTATTTAAATTCGTTTGGATCTCCCTGCACTGTTCTAGATCCCGATGGCAAGTTTGGTTCAAAGAGCATAGAAGGTATCTTTATGGGGTATACCAGTCCACTCAGACGTGTCTTTGTTCCAAGTCTCAAGCAGATCATCGAAGCACAGCATGTTGAATGTCAAGGCTATACTATGCCTCCACAGAAGCCCGCAGACTCATGGCGATTCAACTACGATACCTTATGGGATTCATTTGAGTTAGAAGAAGAGCCAGAGTTCTTTGATGATTTGGATATTTTACGAGATTATGAAGTATCTTAGGGAAAATTTCCAGCAAGGTCTTCTAGACGTCAATAACACACTTCCAATGATAATGAAGCTGGTCCCAGTCATGCTGGAGAGAATGGTGATGTTCAGCAAATTCCAACTACTTTGAAACGCAAGCCTGCTCCAGAAAATCAGACGAAAGTCTATGATGATGATTCAGAATTTGATGATAATCCTACTTTTGATCGTGGTGATTCAGAATCTGAGGGGAGCAGATCCAATCTTTAGTTCAGACAATTCTTGACAATGAACTAGGTGTGGATTAGAATGTTACTAACTTGGAAGGCGAGGTGGATGTTCCTGGTGAAGTTATGCCGATGACTCTTTCATACCACCCCGAGGAGTTGATAATAGGAGAGCTGCAGTCAAGAGTTCGCACTAGAAGCTAGATTGACCATGGGCTTACTTGCTTTTACACTAAAATTGCTCCATTACAAACTGAATTCTCACTCAGTTGCTTTATTTCGCAGATCGAACCGCGGACATACAAAGAGGCATTGACGGAGGAGTCGTGGGTAATTGCTATGCAAGAGGAGTTGAGTCAATTCGAAAAGCTAGGAGTTTTGAAGCTTGTGGATGTGCCTGATGGGCACAGAAAGATAAACACAAAATGGGTGTTTAAGTGCAAAAGAGACGACCGAGGAGTGATTGTCAGAAACAAAGCTCGACTCGTGGTCCAGGGTTTTAGTCAGCAAGAAGGGATAGATTTCATAGAGGTTTACGCTCTGGTTGCTCTACTTGAAGCCATCAGAATACTCCTTGCTTTCGCTTCATGGAAAGGTTTCAAAGTATACTAGCTAGATGTCAAATCGGCGTTCCTTTACGGAAAAGTGAAGGAGAAGGTCTACGTCAGAAAGCCACCGGGCTTTACGGATCCGATTCACAAAGACAAGGTCTACCTCCTGGACAAAGCGCTGTATGGTTTGTATCAGGCCCCGAGAGCCTGGTACAAGACACTCTCTCAACACTTACTTGCCAATGGTTTTATCCGAGGAAAGGTGGATGCTACCCTCTTCACGAAGGAAGTCGATGGTCATCTTCTGATCGTTTAGATATATGTTGATGACATTATTTTTGGGTCAACGAATGACGAACTCTGCAAAGATTTCGAGAAAGTGATGAAGCAGAAGTTCGAGATGTAATCAATGGGTGAGATGAAGTTCTTCCTAGGGCTGCAGGTCGATTAAATTCCTGAGGGAACTTTCATACATCAGACAAAGTACGTTTACGACGTTTTGGAGAAATTTGGGATCTCCGAGACGGCGCCTATGTCCACCCCATTAGCAACGAATCATTGTATCAACCCTGATCTCACCGGAGAGAAGGTCGACGAGACGCTATACTGCTCAATGATTGGTTCGCTTATGTACTTGACAGCATCGAGGCCTGATATAATGTACCCAACTTGCCTCGCAGCCCGATATCAGTCGAGTCCTAGAGCTTCGCACATGTCTATCGTGAAGAGGATTCTACACTACCTAAGAGGAATCCCAAGCCTGGGGTTGTGGTATCCCAAAGACGGTGACTTCACGCTCGAAGGATACTTTGATTCTGACTTTGGTTGCTACAAGCTCAATGCAAAATCAACAGCTGCAGGATGCCAATTCTTCGAACCCCGATTGGTCACTTGGTAATGTAAGAAGCAAACCTCTGTTGCTCTTTCAACATGTGAAGCAGAGTACCTATCTGCCAGCAGTTGCTGCTTTCAGATCCTGTGTATTCAGCAACAGATGCACGATTACGGTTTGCAATTTCTTACTTCACCTATTTTTGTTGATAATGAGGTTGCAATCAACATAACGAAAAATCCGGTACATCACGCTAAAACTAAACATATTGAAATTCGTCATCACTTCATCCGAGATTGCTTTGAGAAGAAGTTGATACGAATTGACAAAATCCACACCGACGAACAAAAGGCAGACTTGCATACCAAAGCTTTGGATAAATCTTGTTTTCAATATCTTTTAAAACTGAATGATATGAAGCTGTTGTCAGATGCGGTGGAGTTACTTGGCGTTGATGAGAAAACCACTGTAGATGATGTTGAGAAGCAGACTACACTGGTTTGTCATATTTTTAGTTATTTTGGTATTTAGGGGGAGATAATAGTTTTCAGAAAATACAAAAACAATAAAAAATGCAAAAATCCAAAAACATGAGAAAATTTTCAAAATCCAAAAACAATAGAAAACCCAAAAAGAGTTTGTGTAAAAAGGGGAAATGATAGTACATCAGCTAGACAGTCGCGATATGCTAAAGATATGTAATGTTTAAAAGCTTTAAACATTCTCGCTGATGATATACCGGTAGGTTTTTATACATTTAGTAGATTTTTTCGGGATATAAACCTAAAAATCATTTCTTGCTTATTACGTGGGGAGCATCTCTCGGATATATAGGTAACCCCTGAAATCTTGTTTGAAAGATTTTCTATTTCTGACATACTAGGCCTATGTACTTGACGATATCTGGGGTATTATACCAGGACTTCTGATTTTGCGGAAGCAATAGCCTAGTCCTCGTATAATACTCTGCACTGCTTTAAATCTTTAAAGCCTCCCCTCAGCATAAAAATGATGAACATTGCAAAATGTTAATCATGTGCTGTTGAAGAAAAGATCCCCAAACGGGACACACCGAAAGTCGAGCCATCATCTCTTTGTCTGAACGGAAGTTCTAACCTGAGCTCTCATGGCCTCACACTACCTTTTACAGATATCATTATTGTACGGTCACCTGTAAGACTGAATATAGAAGTCTGGATACGAGAGTATATTCTGAGGTGGGACACGCGTATAAGTTAAGCATTTAAGACATTAAATCGTATCCTGAATAAGTTGAAATTTGTGTGAAAATTTAAAAGGATCAGTATATCGGTAATCTAAGTGAATTGTTTAATACTTAGTGTGTAATCAAGCTCAACGGTACTTGTAACTTGTCGGTAGCTGATATGATCCCCTAACACGCTCACCAAAAATATGTTTGTAAATATTTTACTTTACTGTATTTCATTTTTAGTCTAAAACCCAAAAAGATTTCATTATGTTCTAGTTTAAACTTTTGTTAAAATTCCAAAAAGATTTTACATTTCTGCTTTAGTTTTTCGACAAACCAAGGTAGAAAGCTGATTTTCAGACTCTCAGTCATGAAGCAGAGCAGGAAGTTTCTGAACTGGACAACTGGGTTGGGAGCTAATCTTGAAAGGTTTGAAAATTCAAAGTCAATGCAAGTTCATTAAGTTGACACTTGTACATTTTTCATGAAAAAGTGTTTGAAAAGTTTAAACAAAATGTCAGTTGTTTTGTTTCGGGTCAACCAAGGTCATTAACTTGGACTTGGTAGAAAAATTAAGTGCCTAGGGTCATTAACTTGGACCTAGATACTTAAGTGGATTTCTAAAAACTGACCAAATCTGATAAAACGCCAAAAAGGTCAAAAGGTCAAAACATCAAAAGTCAAAGAGGTGTTTGGATCGGATGACAATCCATCTGATCGGATGGCCATCCGACATTTGGTCATGTCTATAAATAGTGGTCAATGGTCTTCAGTCAACCTTTTTCGATCGAACAACCATCCGACACTCACCCAAACACTCTCAAACTTCTCTTGATCTTGATTTTTACTCTTGCTTTCCAAGATTCATAGGATTATTGGCTTGCTCAATCTTCATTATGGGAAAGGTAAGTCTACTGATTTTAACTGTTAAATTCAAGATTTTGATGGTTTTTGTGTGTCGGTGACTGTTCGGACTTAGAAACTTAGATCTAGGCTAGATTAGGATGTTTTGATTCAATCCAAACATAGGGTTTTGTAGATTGACCTTAGATCTATAGATTCACCGCAGGAATTTGATTGAAACATCATAGATTTGAATCTGAAAGAGATTATAGGTGTCGGCTATCGAACCACTTTTTTGTCAAATTAAACCCAAACCGGGACGAGTTAGAGAAAACTGAACATAGGATTTTGTAAATCGGCAAAAACTCTACGTGAAAATGTGTTCAATTTTGTCAAATTGTTAGAAAATTTTTGATGTTCTTGAATCATTCAAATTGTTCTTCATTGTCAGTTGATCGAATGGCAGTTCGATCGGAGAACAACCCGATCGGATGGCCATCCGATCCAATGCACATTATTTGTGTTTGAAATTTTACTAAGTGTTGAATTGGTATTCATTTTTACTTGTTATCTAGTTTTTTTTAATAAGATGGAAACTCGATCGGATGGCCATCCGATCTAAAACACACATTCATATGATTGTTTATCTCATGCCAATGATCGAATGGCAGTTCGATCAGATTGCAATCTGATCGAAGTGTCATCCGATCCTAACTACACATCCACTGTTTGACTATTTCATGAGCTTATCTGTTTGTCATTGATCGAATGGCAATCTGATCGGATGGTAATCCGATCGGATGGTCATCCGATTCAAATCATACTATGTCATGCTTGTTCATCATTGTGCTAACTTATCACTGATCGAATGGCAATCAGATCGGATGACAATCCGATCAAATGGTCATCCGATCCAAATCATTCACTCACTTGGTTGACTTACCAATGGAACTGAACTGTCTGTCACATGGATTGAGTGATAATCCGATCGGATGATAATTCGATCAGATGGCCATCCGATCCAAAGGCACATGACTTATTTTGATCTGATATGTGATGGTTCATCTGATCGGATGGCAATCCGATCGGATAGCCTTCTGGTCCATCAGTACTACATAGAGAGGAAATTCTAGAGTTATAAAATTTTTGATATTTCAAAATTTTGGTCACTTTTCACTTTTCGTCTCAAACTTTGTGCAAACTCTAACGTTGATCATTATTGCAGACAAGAGCATCAGATTGGCATCATCCTCACAACATTTACTGTATTTTGGAAGAAACTATGCAAATATGACACCGTTTAAAGACATGGCAAAGTTTTTAAGAGAGAGTAGAATTAACAAGGCTTTAACTGATAGAACAATAGTTTATGAATCTCATGTTAGAATGTTCTGGAAGTCGGTGAGGTATCATGAGAGTACAAAGACGATATACTCTGCAGTTCAAAAGAAAGACGAGAATGATAAGGACATTCATGTTGAAGTAAAATTCAATGTGGGAGACTTTAGAAGAGTATTGGACTTAGGAGATACTGATGATGACCCTACTATAGTTCCTGAAAGATTATGCAAAGGGTTATGGTTTAGAATGGGCTTTACAGGATACGTAAACGGGAAATATCTCAAGTATATGTTTAGTCGACCATATAAGTTCCTAGTTCATTGTGTCGTGCATGCTCTATCACACAGAAAGGGAGCTTACGATGAGACATCAGATTATATCATGAACATTATTACTTGTTTGGTGCTTAATAGGCCTTACAATATTTCTCAAGTACTGTTTGATCATATGGTCGACAATATCAGAGGTGAGAAATACATAATGTACCCAAGGTTCATACAAATGATGATAGATGATCAAGTGAATGATCTTCCAAAGGATCCTGCTGATGAATTAGGTCTACATCACATGAAAAGCGAGACTTTCAGCATATTAACTCAATATAAGCTGAAGAAAGATGAAACAGAGCCAAGGACTAAGAAAATGATCTGCAAGATTGTGAATCCAAATTATGTAGCTCCTGAGAACGACACATGGAGGCATGAAAATAGTAACTCAGAGGATGAAACTGATAGTCTGAATGGAATGCATGAAAAGAAGCTTAGATACTGGTTTGTTAAGGTTGGAAGAGGAAGAGAACACCTAAGGCCTCTCCAACTGTGACTGCACCTGAAGTTTCTACACCAAAGATTGTTGTTAAGGGTATAATTGAAAGGGGGAGTCGTAAGAAAAGTTAGATTATTAATTATTATATTTGTCTAATGATTGTTTAATGCTTGTTTTTGCAGGGCCTTCAAAGAAATCTCCACCGAGACTTATTGATGAAACGGTGATCCCTCCAGCAGAGGTTATTCAAAGAGGTGTTGATTTGTTGAAAGATTCTCTTGAAAGTTTCTTAAAGAAGAACGAGGAAGCTCAAGCTGAGAAAGTTGCAAAGGAAATTGGAGCATCTTTTGCAAAGCATGTTCAACCAGAAAGTGTGAAAGAAAAAGAACCTGAAGGCGTTGCTCATACAGATTCGAGTGATGCTGATGATGAATATTCTGAAACAGAGTCTGAGATTGATAAGTCAAAGATTGGTGTTGGAAAGGTTACTCTGAAAAAAAAGCCTCTAAAGAAGAAAACGAAGGGTTTTAGATGATGAAGATGAGACTTATATTCCAACAGCTGAAGAGAAAAAGAAACAACGAATAAAGCGCAAAGCAGTTCAATATGAAGTTATTCCAAGGAGTGTAAGGGCAAAGAAAGGAGGTGCTACTATGCCAGAATTAAAAAGTGGCAAAAGTGAAAAGCATATTGTGATTTCAAAGGGTCATGAAGCTGTTAAAGATCAAAATGTTGAAATTCCTGAAGTTCAACAAGTTAAAAGTGTTGAAAAGAATGTTGAAAAGAAAGCTGGTGATGATGATGAAGTTGTTATTTCAGAAGAAAGAATGTCTACACCACCACCACCACCAGAAAATCCAACCATTCACATTCCTGATGATGCAGAGACTTCAAAGCCAAAGAAAACTACTCTTCCAGATCCATTTGAAGGTTTTCCAAACGTTCAAGTTGAATTTCTTGATGATATTCTTCCAAATGAAGAGTACGATATGTTTCTCAATGCAACGATCAAAGATCTGTCAAAGAAAGTGAGTCTTCTGGAGAAAGAGAAAGCGAAAGCTGAAGCTGAATGTGACGAATTGAAAAAGAAGAAAACAAGATCCCAAGATGGGATAGAAAGCGAGATGGTGATCCTGTGTACAGAAAATACTGGAATGAAGTTGGTAGGACTTTGAGGCGCAAGATGATTGCAGAGCGTGAAGAGAAATGAAGACAGAAAGCTAAGGATAGGAGACGCAGCAGGAAGACAACTTGAAGACTATGCAGGAAGGAAGACTACAGCTACATCCATGGGGAAGTCTATTAGTACATATGTCTGTAGCTTCCGTCTGCATCGAGTCTTATGTATTTTTTCCTGTTTGTGGGTTTTTGTATATGTATGTATATGTTTGTATTGTGTGTCTAGACAAATCAGGGAACAATGCGTAAACTGTTAAGTAAAATCCATCGGACGACATGTGTCATCCGAACGGATGGCCATCCGATCGGGTGACACCCACTCCTTCCCTGATTGCCTATAAATACTAGTGTAGGGCTAGTTGTTTAGAACTTTTTACTGATTTGCTGAAGCGAAGCTCTGTCTGACTTTCATTTGGAACTGTTGTACTTTCACTATCATTCAATGAAATCAGACATGTTAAGCATTGAGATTATTGTTAGTGATTCTCAAACGGTGTCAAGGGATTCCGCACCTTGACACTGATCGATTCCGCTATGTTTTACGACTAGAACAGATCCATCGCGTGGCCTAACTGAAGAATTAGTAATATAATCTATTTAAGTTTGTTAGTAACCTGTTGATATAAACTTGAAATCTGAAACAGTATACAGTAAAGCAAAAAGAAATAGTATCAGTGAACCAGGCTTGTGTTTGACACAATTCCCTTAAACAGATTCGCGGTCTGTTCCCAGGGTACGCCGGTTCGAAGCAACTACATCGCATTACCGGACTTGAACACTTGCCTGAAATGAAACAGGAGATGCTGTAGAGATTGAGAGAGGAGAAGATTTTTTTGGAGTGTCTAAATTGTTTAGCTTGGTCTGGTTTTATAGTCACAGAACCATAACCAAATTTTGGCCATTATTACAGTGAATTAAGACCAAATAATGGTCACTAGTGCAAAAACTAATGATGATGATAATGATTTTTAAGACTGATAATAAAATCGTTTAAAACCGAAAAGTAAATAATGATCATCAATACTGAATAATCATTTCAGTTTTAAAACTCATTAAAAAGAATAACAGTAATGAGTCTCAAGTGCAAAAACTGCCTCACGCGGGCCTGGGTTTTCGGAGCCGCATTCGTGTCCGCAGGACGTGCGGGCACGCACGAGTTCAACCAAAATCCAGTTCCAAAACTCAATTTTTGCACCCCTCATGCGCACGCGCGGGTCGGACTTGTGGTAAAACATGTCATAAAGCTACAAAGGTTTGGTCAAGGTTTGACCTTATAAATAACCCTTCCCTTTGTTCCTACACCAATGTGGGACAAAGTGTTTTACCACTTGAGACTTTCATTCACACCCAAAACTTCCAACAAATGTACCACTAATGACTATATTTTTGTTAACTAACTGATGATGTTAGACCTATAAAAGAATATATGATATTGAAAAGCCAACACATGGACCTACTGATCAAGAAAAAAAATAGTAGATGAAGCATTAATGGACCTACTGATCAAGAAATAAAATAGTAGATGAAGCATTCTTTTCTCAAAGATAGTGAATCTTGAACACTAATCAGAGCATCTATTTGAAAACATCCAAAGATCTATTTGAAGTCTTGGAACCACTGTTAAAGAAGAAGAAATCGTTGTTCAAGGCCAAAGCTCTGTTGAAACAAAGCACTGATTATGAAGACCAAACATCTGTTGTGGCCAAACAGATGTTTGGTATAAGCCAATAGAAGTTTGAAGAACAAATTTTTCCCAACGTAATATTAGTTAGCTTAGAAAACACTTTTCATGTAATAGAACAGATGTTTGCTAACATCAGTGGAATCTTTTCTGTTGGAAATCTTAGATGTCACTATCAGGGTGATGTCAGTTGTTTGCAAACAAACCTTTTATAATTAGTATAAATAGATCTCACATGTTAGAGATCTACTTATCACTTTACCACATTCTCTTTTGTACGAACAAATTTGCGAGTGATCAGGATGCGGGGGAGATTGTATAATTATTATACTGTACTTGTAATCACTTGAATTTCAATAGAAAACAATTGTTGATATATCTTCCTACTGGTGTGTTTACTTCATTACTTGCATTACAATTTAAAAGTTTTTTGTTCTTTGATTGACTTAAACCACAATTATTACAAACTCCGATCCTACGGATGATATATATATATATAGTGTGAGGTTCATTGGGGAAAACTAAAAAAGTGGGGAACAGTGGGGAACCGACTCAAACGAACTCCGATTTTACTCATTCCAGCGGCGTTGGAACCGGCTCGTCGAACCCTAACTAGGATCTTTTAACCCTAAACCCTAAATCATAACCCCTAAACCCTAAATATATTAGGGTTTAGCTTTTAGGGTTTAGCTTTAGGGTTTAGTTTTAGGGTTTAGCTTTAGGGTTTAGGGTTTAGCTTTAGGGTTTAGCTTTTGGGTTTAGCTTTAAGGTTTAACTTTAGGATTAGCCTTTAGGGTTTAGCTTTTAGGGTTTGTAGTTTTGATTTTACGGTTAAGCTTAGATTTTAACCTTATTTTTTAGCTTTAGGTTTTAGAGTTTAGGAGTTAGGATTTAGGGTTTAGGGTTTAGGGTTAAGAGATCTTAGTTAGGGTTCGACGAGCCGGTTCCAACGCCGCTGGAATGAGTCCAATTGGAGTTTGTTTGAGTCGGTTCCCCGCTGTTCCCCACTTTTTTAGTGTTCCCCAATGAACCTTCCCCTATATATATATATATATATATATATATATATATATATATATATTCTTAATTAGTAACAATAACCCTAAAAAAATTGTTGTCGCCCATTTTAGTTCAATAAAATGAAATTAAAATTTGAACACTAGCATTAGTACTATATATAACAATTAACAACTTTTCTAAATATTCACTTGCTTTTTTCTTTAATTTTGTATTTTTAATTTTAATTACTCATTTTGTACTATAAATAATACATGTTTTTAATGTCAATTACTCACTTTATACTATAAATAATACATGTTTTTAACCCTTTAAAGATATATTTATAATTTTACCACATTCTCTTTTGTGCGAACATATTTGTGAGTAATCAGGCTAGGCTGAGGGAGATATTGTATAATCATCATACAGTAATTGTAATCATTTGAAGTTCAGTAGAAAATAGTTGTTGATATATCTTCCTAGTTGTGTGTTTACTTCATTACTTGCATTACAATTTATAAGTTGTATTCTTTGATTGATTTAAACCACAAGTATTACAAACTTCGATTCTACAGATAATTTATTTATATACATTCTAAGTTAGTAATAATAACCCTAAAAAATTGTTGTCGCCCATTTTAGTTCAATAAATTGAAATTAAAATTGGAACACTAGCTTTAGTACTATGTATATAACAATTATCAACTTTTTTAAGTAATGACTTTGTTTATTTTTTAGTTTTGTATTTTTAGTTTCAATTACACACCTTATACTATAAATAATACACATTTTTAACCCTTTAGTTTTGCTTTTTATAAGTTTTGTTCGTTCTTTTTTTAGCCCTGTTAGAGATCTATTTATCATTTTACCACATTCTCTTTTGTACGACTAAATTTAAGAGTGATCAGGTTGAAAGGAGATTGTATAATCTGTTGGAAATTGGGTGTGTGAATGAATGTCTCAGTTTGGTAAAACTCCTTGTCCCACATAGGTGTGGGAACAAAAGAATAGATTGTTTATAAGGTAAAAGGTTTACCTCACTAATATTTCTATATGTCATGTTTTACCACAACTCCTACCCGCGCGCGTAGGGGGGGTGCAAAAAATGGAACCGGAATCAGTTGAACTCGCGTGTGCCCGCACGTCCTACGGACACGAATGCAGTTCTGAAAACCCAGGTCCACGTGGAGCGGTTTTTGCACTCGAGACTCTTGACCACTGTTTTGTTTTTTGAAACTGAAATATATGAATGATAATTATTTCAGTTTTAAATTCTAACAGTTTTGGTCATGACTATCAGTTTCGTAACCGATATACTAATGACCATTATGTGGTCTTTAATTCGCTGCAATCAAGAGCTGGATTTCAGTTTCGTTTATGGTTCTGGCACTATAAATTGAAGGCCAGGCTGATCAGTTGAGATACACCAAATACACAGCTTCTCCTTTCTTCTCTCTCGGTCTCTGCAACATTCCGACTTCTTTTCAGGCAAGTGCTCAAGTCCGGCAGTGCGCGGTGCTACTTCGAACTGGCGTACCCTGGGAACAGATGACGAATCTGTTTAAGGGAATTGTGTCAAACACAAGCCCGGTTCACTCGTTAACTGTTTTGTTTCTTTATTTCTGATTCTAATTTTTCTGTAGTTCTTACAGTACCAGATTTATAACAAACTTAAACAGACTATCTTTCTAATTGTTCCTGCATTGTGTTTCTTTTCAGAATGGCATCCCAACCCATGTCTACTTCTGTTTCTGCAGTCATGACTGCTGTCATGACTTCCGTTGTTGCTGTCACAACCGGTCTGGTTGCACCACTGCCTAACGCAGTCTCGCATGCTGAGAAACCTGAGAAATTCAATGGTGTGAATTTCAATCAGTGGCAACAAAAGATGTTCTTTTATCTGACCACTCTGAACCTAGCACGGTTCTTGACTGAAACTATTCCCCTTGTGGATGAAGGGGATATGAATGCTCAATCAGTGAGCGCGGTTCATGCTTGGAATCATTCGGATTTCTTGTGCCGCAACTATATCTTGAATGGTATGGTTGATATGCTTTACAATGTGTATTTTAAAGCCAAGACTACCAAAGAGTTGTGGGAGTCGTTGGACCGCAAATACAAAACAGAAGATGCGGGCACTAAGAAATTCGTGGTGGCTAAGTTCTTGGACTTTAAAATGATAGACACTAAAACGGTCATTAGACAAGTCCAAGAACTTCAAGTTATTCTTCATGATATTCATGCGGAAGGAATGGTGCTTAGCGAGACATTCCAAGTTGCAGCTATGATCGAAAAGCTACCACCAAGTTGGGTTGATTTCAAGAACTATCTCAAGCATAAGAGAAAGGAAATGGCCATTGAAGATCTTGTTGTTCGCCTTCGCATTGAAGAAGATAATAAAGTTTCCTTGAAAAGGATTGATAATCCTGAAACAGCAAAGGCCAATATTGTTGAACATGGCCAATCTTCGAAGGGAAACAAGAACGGTGGAAAGAAAGCTCATGGGAAACGCTCCAACCTTGGTCCTAAGGGGGGAGTTGGGAAAAAGAAGTTCCAAGGAACTTGCTATAATTGTCAAAAACAAGGCCATAAGGCCAACGAATGCAAGCTTCCAAAGAAGGAAAATGCTCGACAAGTTAACATGGTTCATGAGGTTGATAACCTCATTGCTATGATCACGGACCTCTCAATTTTGGTCACGAAGTTAACTTGGTGGTGCAAAACCACAACGATTGGTGGATTGATACGGGGGCTACCCGTCATGTGTGTTTTGACAAGAGCCTGTTTAGCACCTTCAAAGAGGTGACTAATGGTGAAAAGGTTTTTATGGGGAATTCTGCCACGGCCGAAATCAAAGGCGAGGGGAATGTGGTTTTGAAAATGACTTCTGGAAAAGAACTCACTTTGTCAAACGTGTTGTATGTTCCAGAAATTCGTAAGAACCTTGTGTCAGGGTGGCAATTGAACAAGTTTGGGTTCAAAATGGTGATTGAGTCGGATAAGGTCGTGTTGACCAAAAATGGTGTGTATGTTGGTAAGGGCTATGCCCTAAATGGAATGTTTAAACTCAATGTAATAGTTGTGAATGCAATGAAAGAAACCGCTACTAGTTCTACTTACTTGATTGAGTCTTCAAATCTTTGGCATGGTAGACTAGGTCATGTTAATTATAATTCCATTCGTCGTTTAATTAAACTTGATTGCATACCAACATTCGATATCAACTCAATTAATAAATGTGAAACTTGCGTAGAAGCAAAACAAACAAAATCGCCATTCAAAAAGGTTGAACGAAACACCGAACCCCTCGAGATGATCCACACTGATGTGTGTGATCTAAAAGCAATTCCTACTCGTGGTGGGAACAAGTACTTCATCACGTTCATTGATGATAGTACAAGGTATTGCTATGTGTACTTACTTAAGAGTAAGGACGAGGCTATTGACAAGTTTATGTTGTTCAAAGCCGAAGTTGAGAATCAACTAAATCGGGAAAATCAAAATCGTGAGGAGTGACCGAGGAGGTGAATATGTTTCACCTTTTATTGACGTATGTGCAAAAAGTGGAATCATCCACGAACTCACGGCTCCTTACTCCCCTCAATCAAATGGCATAGCGGAACAGAAAAATCGCACCTTGAAAGAAATGATGAATGCCATGATGATAAGTTCTGGTGTAAACCAAAACATGTGGGGGGAAGCAATCTTATCGGAAAATTATGTGTTGAACATGATACCCAATAAGAAAAAGGATGTAATGCCTTACGAATTATGGATGGGAAAGAAACCACCATATAAATCCTTGAAAGTGTGGGGGTGTTTAGCTAAGGTGGTGGTCACACCACCTAAGCGCCTACTAATAGGACCCCAAACGGTGGATTGTGTATTTATAGGATACACCCGTCCTTATGGTCCTTATCGTTTTCTTGTGCATGATTCTAAGAATCCTGGAATATGCAAAGGCACCATAATGGAAGCTAAGGATGCATCATGGTTTGAACATATGTTCCCATGCTTAGATAAAAGTGAACCGAGTTCTTCTAGACCGGTTGAGGAAATTGTTCCTGAGGATGAAGTTGAAAACGATGAACCTCGAGAACAATCTAATACCGAGGAAGTTGAAATCAGGAAAAGTAAACGGCGAAGGACTGAAACATCCTTTGGCCCTGAGTTTCTTACCTATATGGTAGAAGATGAACCTCAAACGTACCAACAAGCGGTGCATTCCTCAGAAGGACGTCAGGGAGAGAGGCAATCAAAAGTGAGATAGACTCTATCTTACCAAACCATACTTGGGAACTAGTGGATCTTCCTCAAGGATGTAAACCACTAGGATATCGATGGATCTTCAAGAAGAAGATGAAACCAGATGGGACCATCGATAAGTACAAAGCAAGGTTGGTGATCAAAGGATATAAACAACGAGAAGGTTTAGATTACTTTGATACATATTCGCCAGTTACGCAAATAACATCCATCAGGATGGTGCTTGCCATTGCCACCATTAGAGATTTGGAAGTTCACCAAATGGATGTGAAAACAGCTTTCTTGAATGGAAATCTAGAAGAAGAAATCTACATGGAACAACCCGAAGGCTTCACAGCTATTGGGAAAGAAAAGAAAGTGTGTAAACTTGTAAAATCCGTGTATGGATTGAAACAAGCTCCAAAACAATGGCACCAAAAGTTTGATCATGTCATGCTTGATGCTGGGTTCAAAATTAATGAATGTGACAAGTGTGTGTATGTGAAAGACACATCTGATGGATATGTCATTTTATGTCTATATGTAGATGACATTCTCATTGCTGGAAGTGATGATAAAATCATAAAATCTACAAAGAGCATGCTAAAAGCAAGGTTTGACATGAAAGATATGGGTCTTGCGGATGTGATTTTGGGGGTCAAAATCACGAGAACCCAAAGTGGACTTGTTTTAAGTCAATCCCATTATGTGGACAAAATTCTTGATAAGTTCAATGCAAATGACTCTAATGAAGCTAGAACTCCACTTGACACGAGTCAACATCTAGCCAAGAATAGAGGTGAACCTGTAAACCAATTGGAATACTCAAGAATTATTGGTAGCGTAATGTATCTTATGAGTTGTACTAGACCAGACATAGCATATGTTGTAAGCAAGCTAAGCAGGTACACGAGCAACCCAAGTTCAATGCATTGGAACTGTATCACTCGGTTGCTTCGCTACTTAAGATACACCCGGGAATACGGGTTGCATTACAACAGATATCCAGCAGTTATAGAAGGACACTGCGATGCAAATTGGATATCTGACATGAATGATTCCAGAGCAACAAGTGGGTATGTATTCACACTTGGAGGTGCTGCTATATCATGGAAATCGTCAAAACAAACGGTTATCGCTAGATCCACAATGGAATCAGAGTTCATCGTTTTAGATAAAGCAGGTGAAGAGGCAGAATAGCTACGTCAATTTGTTGAGGATATACCAAGATGGCCGAAGCCGGCATCGGCCATTTGTATACATTGTGATAGCCAATCGGCACTTGGCAGAGCTCGTAGCACAATGTATAACGGTAGGAATAGACATATCAGACGTAGATATAATACGATACGACAACTAATCTCTACAGGAATTATCACTGTTGACTACGTGAGGTCAAAGGATAATATTGCGGATCCGCTAACAAAAGGCCTAAGTAGAGAGTTAGTACAGAAGTCGTCCATGGGAATGGGACTGAAGCCCTTGAAAATATAAGTTCATATGATGGAAACCTAACTCAATAGACAGGAGATCCCAAGAGCTGAGTTCAGTAAGAAAACCTAATTGTATGAATTAGTAAGGTCACTGTGGGGGATAACCCTACGCATATATATAAGGGAGTTTATTGCAAAGCTTAGTAAACTTCCTAGTCCATTCCTAAAAGTGACAAGTGTGAGGTTAAGCCAATGGCTTTTAATGACTTGACTAAGGTAACCATACATAGTGAATGTAGCACCTCGTAAAATCACGTCCAATGATGTATTGACACGTGTAATAAACCCTAATTAAGTCAAACGTTGAATTTGAGGGACTAATTTTGTGAAAAATCAAAAACTTTGATTTTAGAAGGACTGGAAATGTTAACATGCTTAATATAAGCCTCTGAATAACGTTACACAACGATCATATTCACAAATGAGCCACTTGATGACGAGAGTAGCCGTTTGTGTAATTAGTTGAAAGTTTGCGCGTCGAAGGGTTAAAAGCGTCAACATGTTAATTCTTACCTCTGAGTGACCTTTTAACAAACCGAGAGCATCATGATAATTGATTACATTCTCGGGAGTGCCTAATATTGGCCAATAAGAGCTTTTATGCCTATAAGTGATGTTGCGCGCAACTTTGCAAAGTTTAAGGGGTTAAAAACGTCAATATGTTTAATTATATCTCTGAATGACCTTTTAATGAACCCGAAGCATTGTGATGTTTAATAATACTCTCTAGAATGCCTAATATGGATTAGATAAGGCTTCGATGCTATTAAACGATGATATACGCTAGTTTGCGCATTAGAGGGACTAAAAGAGTCAACTTTTGAATTTACGCCTTTTGTTGACCATTTAAGCGAACGAGAGCATAGTAATATATAAAGACATGCTTGGGAATACCCATTTTGGGCCACGGAAGGCTTGGATAGCATTAAACGACATTTCGCGCTACTTTGTGCGATTAAAGGACTAATTGCGTCAAACTGCAAAAGTATACCGAATCGAATGGTAGCGAACATTCCGGAACTTGAACACAAGTTAAACATACTATAAATATCCTTTACATAGCTTAGAAATAGGCTTTGAGGGGTCCGGTGTGCAAAAATAAACTTTTAAGTCAAGCAGGGACTAAAAGCGTCAAAAAGTGCATAAGTTTGCATTTTCGCGCATATCTTACATTCTGAATATATCCGGACATCCAAAAATTTATGTAATCATTAAAATATTTTATTTTAGTGATTGGCATGATAAAATTCCATTCGTCGCGTAATTTGGATCGTTTTTAGCATCCGTTCGTGTTTCGTCGTAATTAGCCGAACAACATGACCGTACGACCAAACGAACCGACATATGAGATATTGTTGATCATTTTTTATGTTCCCTATGTTTAGGCATCATTGTAGAGCCTTAAACATGGCTTAATGGGCCTTAAATGTTCCGGAAATAGCATTTAACATATACAGGGACTGATTATGTAAATCAGCCAAACTTTTGCTGAACAAAACAGCAGCATAAAACTGTTATTGTTGCTGGTTTTCATCAAATCTGGATTCCTTTCTCACATAACTCAATCTAGGGGCTTGCTACCTGATTTATAAAACCATGTTACACATGTTTTAATCTTGTTAACTCTTCCGACACTTGGCACTCATCCGTAGCTTCCCGAAAACTATAAATAGGTGGTGGGTTTCATTTGTTCAAGCACACCATCTTTCCTTTCTACTTGGTCTCTGATTCTAAGAGGATCTTGATCTATTTGAGAACCTCCTTCAGTCCATGGGACCCATTGTAAGTGTCCTCTTGTGGCTAGTTATCTTTATTTGGTTTAAAAAGCCGAAAAGTCAAGCGTTTACGTTAAACGCTTTGACTTTTAAACGGTCGAGCCATGGTTTGCAATGAACATGGCTACGTGATCGTAATTAGGTAGGTATTAAACCCTCAAAAGGGCACCTCCTAATTACCACGTTTGCTTAGTTAAATGTCGGGCCAAAATAACTAAAATAAAAGTCCAACGAATCGGTTTTTAAATAAAATTCATAACTAATGATGTAAAGGCAATAAAATCAGTTTTGTCACTTAATAACTTGGTAAATATTAAATGAACATGTCTAGGCATGTTCAACCCGACAATTCTAAGTTTAGGCTCGGTTCGCAACCGAAAGTCGCAAAAATTGACTTTTGCTTTGACTTTCAGTTCTGACCCGATTTAGATTGTTTTAGAAATGCCTTAAGCTTCCATTGGTCCATGTTCCATATTAGTATAACTCTCTGAGATTATACAACTCGGATCCTAATTTATCCGATTCATTTGCATGTTTCCGTTATATGCCTAAATGTTGACCATTATGCCCTTTTGACCTTAAAACGAGATTTTTGAAAATGTGAGAGGACAAAGACCTTTGTTACTGATTTATAACCTTGTCCTAAAAATTTAACATCAGTTTGAGGCCTAGATTAGGAGTTATGCTCAATATCGTAATTAAGAAGCTTTTTATTAATTAAACGACATAATTAGCATAAAGCCTATCTAAACCCAAATTTTGACACCAAACTTTTTACCCACTGATGTAATATAATATTTTCGGAGTTTTGAATATTTTTATTTATTTTTAAACTGATCATATCATAGGGCTCTAGCTTTGATTCGGTAATTGTCGGTTATACCCTTTTCTTGAATAAAATGAGTTTTACATCACATATTGATACCAAATCTTTTGCTACTGATTTTTTATGATAAATAAAATATTTTAAGCCTTCTGGAATGATAAAAATATCAGCTTTTCTTATATAACCCGAAAATCGCTTAAAAGCGACTTTTACGCGTTTTTAACGCATAGTATGAGTTAAAACTATTTTA
Organism: Helianthus tuberosus; assembly: GCA_030545235.1. Taxonomy (NCBI): domain Eukaryota; kingdom Viridiplantae; phylum Streptophyta; class Magnoliopsida; order Asterales; family Asteraceae; genus Helianthus; species Helianthus tuberosus. The sequence continues at coordinate 67,958,013 of CM060402.1, read as the reverse complement.
AACATATAAGACTTAATACCTACTGATGTTTTAGTACATTTTTATACTTTAACAGTAAGAAAAAGTTTCAAACTCAGATTTCCAAAAATTGACCATTAAAGCTTATGTGAAATTACCAAAATGCCCCTACGAAGCATGAATTGGTTATAAATGATAAATTTCACATATACGCAATACCCTACTTATATAACTTATTAAATTAAATATTTTTACTGATCTTATCAGACCTGAACCTCAGATTAATAATTAATCTCTTTTATAACCTTTAAAATGACCAAAATACCCATACGGGGCTTAATTTGAGTTTAAATTTGTTTTGGGCATAATGGAAGGTATCTCACAGATATCACAACATATTTAAGGCATATTAACTTAGGAAACCTGTTCATGAATCATTTGTTTACCCGTTATGCATTTTTCGCGTTCGGTACGGTTTATGTAACTAGTTTGCATATATTAATCAAAACGGGTCAAACCTTATCATTTTTATCTCAAAATCCAGAATGTGTTTAGTTTACCCATATTATACAAGTCTTCAAACTTGTCGGGTCTAAATCACATTCTATTCCGGTCTTCGCTTAATCTTGCGTTTTGAACCGTATACCTTCCTTTAAAACTAACCGGTCTAAGTTTAAACTTAAGTAAGACCCGTTAGGAATCTAATAGGTTATTAAAACCTTTGTTCTAGATTTAGGAGCCCAGTAAAAGATATTTGCACTTGCTGATTGTATACGGCTGGGATAAATTTGTATAATTTGCTCAAGTAAATACTTTTAACTTATTTTCCCTTATACGGGCTTGGGGTACGGTATATAAAATACCGCTTGGTCAGGTATTGAATTTTTAATTGTATGAAGGTTAAATCATTGAGATAACCCGTTTAATCTGTTTTGTTTATTCTAAGCCTTTGGAGGGTTAATGACCGTGTCCTGGATATCCTCGGCTCATTAATTGAAATAGCCACGACTTAAGCACGGGGTGTAGGCATACACCTGCCGGTGCGTATTGTCACACCCCCAAAATCCACATGCAGAGTATCACCGCTTGGAGGCGTGGCTGACCAGGATCCGGCCACCAATCATATTGAACAAGCATGTAAGTAATTATAAAATCCAACCAATACAATTGGTATCCAAACAAAAAGATAGTTTAAGTTGCAAGCGGAATCATAATGTCAAAAACCAAAGCATAAGTTAATAATGTTTAAGTTCATCATGAACACTCAATGTCCATGCTCCACAACGACTCTTCCCCATACAAGCTCCTGCTAAACCTATTGACCTGCAAAGCATGTAGTAACGAGTCAACAACAATGTTGAGCGAGTTCACAGTTGGGTGTTGGTTTAAGTTATTCCAAAAACGTAGTTTCCTTTAACTGGCATCCTTGCCGTGGAGGATACCCCATAGTTGAAAACGTGTTTTGTTTAATCCCGTTTACTCTGGCAATCCAGCCGTGGGGGCTACCCCATGTTTAATTATCTGGCTCTCTGGTCGTGGGGGCTACCCCATGTATATACTACTAGACTCGTTACCATATCGACCGCTGACTGTAGTCATGTTTATGTGCCCTTAGCGTCAACGTCTATCATCATTGACGTGCCCAGATCCATTAGTTCACGCTCGTCCTCTGCGTCACGGTGTGAGGCTTGTCAAACCTAAATAGCGCTATCAAACTAATGACTCGCTCGCTATTGGCCCGGCGATTAAGTCGATATAAAAAGGAGGGACTTCGTGATAGAGTTTTGGTCTAGTGAAAGTTAACTGTCCATAAGGACGAGGAATTATATTCCTTAACCCATACTGTCCTACCCAAGAAGGACGAGGAATCCATATTCCTTAACCCATTCCCAACCCCTGGGAATCCCATGCTTTGTATAAAGTGTGAACTCACCTTAGGTTAGCTCGGCAGATAAGTAAAGGTCGATTGAGCTTCTAGTGGTCAACCACGTCCTAACATGGTTACCATACAAGTCAGGTCTAGGTTCAAGTAGTGCACATATGTTTACACACAAGCTAACAGGTTACAAACACGTATTGATCATGGCAAACACATTAATAGTCGAGTACATAACATATCTGAACTTGTGCGATCAGGATGTATTGGGCTCGCATAAGTTCAACAACCTTGTGTGATTCACCCATGAAAGCCCAATAGTACCCAACCTAATAACTAGAAAGCCCAAACACATCTATATACATATACATGGTCCAATTTAATAAACAGATAATCTATCTTGTGCGACTCGGGACATCTTGTGCGACTGATCAAGACTTGTGCGACTGAGATTGGGCTTTGAGGCCCAACAGCCTAACTGTTCGTGTGTGTGGCCGAAGGCCTTGTGCGATCAGCACTGCCTTGTGCGATCCACAAGGTCTTGTGCGATCCTGCAAGATATATGTTGTGCACTGTGCTAAACCCTGTTGTACCTAGCTTGTGCGACTGCCTTGTGCGATCAGATCAGATCTTGTATGATCTGATCTTGTGCGACCAAGGAGTCTTGTGCGATTGGTTATTACTTCCGAATTTCATGCATATTAGTTACAATAATTTGGACAGTTTCTTGTTTTACAATTATTCAATCAATCAACATCACTAACAGTTTCCATTCATACATTTGGTCGATCAAACAAGGGTTTTAACATCTATTCTTATGAACCCTAACATAATCAAAACATGAACAATAATCATAACACTTAAACATGATTCATATTCTTGATCACTAACATGCATACTAACATAACAATCCCCCCCCCCCCACAATTCATTCGAACAGGGACATATCACAGCCGGTTAACATTCAATCGGTTCTAGATCATAATCATGCAAATCGAATTTGTTTAAACATCAACACACAAAATCCCTAATTCCAAGCCAATATTAATCTCATGGTATTTAAACGGATTTAGATTAATCATACGGAGACATCAAACAATCATTCATCATCTCATCATGCATAACATTAACAACAATAAAACACTAACTGGATTAGAGGATAACAAAGGTTGATCCGAACAAGAAAGCTTAGATGGAGAGGGTGTGTTTGCCGTCGACTTTGAGAGAGAGGATGAGAGGGATTTAGGGTTTGCTAAACTTGTGTGAGTTGGTGGAGTATAGAATTTATACTAACACCCTAGATAACATAAGGGAGTGGGCCGAACCCTTCATGGGTTGCCCTTGTGTTCTCGAGTGCAAACAGTGTGGCCCGAATGGGCTTGTGCGATCACATACACACATACATTACACATAACATATAAACATAACACATACATTAAATCAATGCATCACATAATCACGTAGCGTTCAAAACATGTTACACTAAGTACAAAGATAGGTTCGAGATATGAGTTGTCACACGTATATAAAAAGATATAACCGCCTGTTCGAGAATAACTCACCGCGGGACTATATCATGTGGTGTGTCTATTAATCTTTAACCCGGTTTTCAGCCTGGGCTACTGAACGCATAATAAACATATAATTCTTTAACAAGTTTATTATAAATAATTATCCCATGATATAAAAGATTATTTTGTGCCTTGTGCATTCAAATCAATTTTCTTAAATGTTTTCTAAATGAGTCGGTTAATTGTATTTACCAGTGTAAACTGGCGTATTTTCCAAAAAGGCTAAGTGCAGGTACTAGACGGAATAGGCTGGCTACTCCTAGCATCAATAAAGAGTCTTGCAAGCTTAGATGTTTATAATCTGTTGAACAATGTTCCTTTAACTTGATCCGCCTGTGGATCCTTTACATTCCGTTGTAATACTTTGATATTACTTTCATTCGGGTTGTAATGTTTTTATCTTTCGACTTCCGCTGTGTATTAAACTGTGATAAATTGTCTATGATGATATCAACTACGTCACGATACTCCCCACTGCCCCCCCCCCCCCCCCGGTACTATGTGGAAATATCGGGGTGTGACATGTTGGTATCAGAGCCAACATTTGAGTGAATTAAACACTAGCCTTTGGTGTTTAATCTCAAATGACACAGTAGCACATTCCTTAGACCTCCTGAGTCTAGACTTAATATAGGAATGCTCTCATCCCTATTAAGTAAACATTGCTTTCGATTTTATGTATTTTGTATATGCCGCCAGGCACGGAAGCTGTCGATGGAAAATTCTCCACAACCAAAGCCTAGAAATGCCAAGCATCGTACCACGACTAGGATAAGCGAGCAACCAGCTGGAGGAAAGAGCTTTATGGACCTTTTTCCAAAACTAAACTTGTTTAAACCCTTATCCAGACTACGGAGTCCATACCAGAAGGTCCCTGAGGCTTCCATATTGAAGAAGATACATGTGGTTGTTATTAAACTCTAATTCTTCCCTCTGAGTTTTCAAATTTCAAACTTAAACTATACTAGTCAAAACCTAATCCGTGATCCATGCCATTCCTATAATCATTGAATCTTTGGATTCTACTTCTGCAATGGATCCTGATTTGAAATATTACTTATTCACTAAAATCTTCAGAGTCACTACTGCGCACGATAAATAAAGATGAAGAAACAATCAGAATAAAGAAAGGAAGACATTTGAAGACCCTCCTTCCATCATACTTCTTTCCATTTAAGTCCCTGTTTGGGCATTTGATTATTGTAAGTCCTTCATGGACATATTAATTCATCAAAGTCCTTGTGGACTTACCTCTTTTGATAAGACTCCATAAATATATACGTCTACCTATTGAAAATCCCTTTGAGGATATTATCTTTTAATAATAGTCCCTTCGAGGACATTATACTTCAAATAGTCCTTTCGTGGACATTATACCCTATTATATTCCTTACGTGGACACGAGATTTCATTATAGTCCCTTAGTGGACATGATATTTCATCATAACCTTTGTGGACCTGATAGTTCATTATAGTCCTTTCAAGGGCAAACTGTTTTTAATATAGTCCCCATATGGACATATGATATTTTATAGTCCCTATACGGACTTATAATTTCCTTTTTAAGTCCTCTATGGACAAGTATAATATTAAAAGTCCTGTTTAAGGCACTATGGTAAATTTCCTAATGATTATTGGAGGTTTTGAAAAATTTTATATAGGTACTCATATCGTCCTTTATCAATCATTAGTATAAATTTTATTCGAACTTTATTGATCAGCTAAATAAGTTCAAAATATCTTCTTAATAGTTTACCCCTGCCAAGTGGCAAGTCCACATTAATTGGCCAAAACTTTCGGTAGTTAAGGATAATTATTCCTTCTACTATGATAGTTAAAGGAGTTACCCCTCCTATCCAAAGGTGGTGAACTATGTTCAAGCCTCCAAGCCTATATGATTAATGAGATCATGGTAATATTGTGTAACCATTAAGACAAATTAATCCTTGTTAATATCTAAGAACATGTTAACATTCCTGGCAGTGTGACTTGAGAAACCACACCAGCCGTCAAGGTTTGTTGGACTATGTCCAGGCCTTCAAGCCTATATGATCGAATTAGATCATGGCAAGTATCATCAATATGATGATCAAAATATAAACTTCCATTTGTGATGAAGTGCCTACGGGCTATAATATATTATCCATTAGTGACATTGACATTGTGATCCTTATGATCCCCTGTTCAAGGTAGTGAGCTATGCTCAAGCCTAATAGTCTATATGATCATTGAGATCATGACAAAAGATCATCAATATGATGATTAAATTTAACATCCTTAATGATGTTTTGCCTATGGGCTATATTATATTGTCCAATCGTGACAAGGCAATTGTAATCTTTTATAATTCTTTGCCCAAAGGGGGTAAGTTATGCTCAAATCCCATAGTCTATATGATCAATGTGATCCTGACTAGTATCATCAGTATGATGATCATAATATTAACATTCCTAGTGATGAAATGTCTACGGGCTATACTTTATTCTATTGGCAATAAGAAAAAGTTAGTGGTGGTCTTTATGATCCCCTGTTAAAGTGGTGGGTTATACCCAACCCTAACAATCTATATGATCAGTGCGATCATAACTAATATCAGCTAATACGATGATCATATTATTTTATAGGATATTTGAAGTACAGTCTTAGGTCTTCCTATCTTCATAGTGAGATTTCAAGAAGTACTTTCCGACTCGATGGTTATGATTTATGTATATCTTGACGGTGATTTAGATAACGAAACTAGAGTACTACAATAAACACATGGTGGATACGCCGCTGGTACTTCCTATATATAAGTGTGTTTATTGTATTGCCTTCATGACGTTATCCCGAATCACCATTAGGATCTATATCGCCTACGGGCTATATACTATATTGTCCATTAGAGACATTGTCAAATATAACCATTATGGTACGTCATCGAAGGTGATGGGCAATGCCCAAGCCTTATAGTCTATAAGATCGATAAGATCATGACTAATATACTCAATGACGATAATTATATATATATATATATATACATATATGTATATAGGTAAACATCCATTAATGATGTCCTATGATTTGCCTAGGTGCCAAAATAAATCGTCTTTCAAGACGATGACAAAGGTAGTCTATGACTCCCTGTCCAACGATGAAGAACTATGTTCAAATCGTAAAACCCCTGATCTAATAAGACCGCGGCTTATAAATTAATGTCCTCCGTGACAGGCTTTTGTTGTCGTATCTTTTAATGTTCTTTGCGACAAGGCCTTCATGCCATATGATTATTATGTCCTTCATGACGGACTCGTGCTTCATATTGTAAAAGCCATTGTGGCAAGCCTTCGAGCTATCTAAAATCGTCAATATGACGAAGACAGTTGTGGCATTGTGATCTCCTATCAAAAGGGTAATGGACTCGGTCCAAACCTTAATTGCCAATTGATGGACCTTTTGCGACCTAGGCTAAATATTGATATACATTCAAATGACATTCATTAGGAATGTTCTTGCCCTATTAGCCGGTATGGTTTAAGGATACCATGGCTAATGTATGTTGGTCGTAAGGACGATGACTAGCTATAGAAATGCAATTAAGCAATTGTTTAATTTTGGTGTTTAGTGCCAAGCTTCAAGTATGGCAAACTTGAATGAGACACATAACCGTCGCAATACTGATGATGCGACCAATGCTATGATACAACAAAGGTAAACCTCAAGGCTAATGGAGTTAATCTCCAAGCTACGATTAACGTAGGTGTTAGAAAGGCTATGAGAAAGGATCTGAAAAGGTTCGAAAAGTCGAATGCTACTTGCTCTAAATCATTTTTCCCTGCTCATGAGAAGAGTTTTGCTCACACTTCGAATGCGAAGGACAAACCAAATAAGATGACATATAGCGAGGAGCCCCGTTCCTCTAAAGGACGTACTTAAAAGTACTTTGTCTCTTACAAGTCAAGAGACTTCAATGGCGAAAAAGGAGCCATTGATTTCGTAAGGTTGTTGGATGAAATGGAAACCATTATGGACATCAGCGATTGTGCTGAGAAAGACATGGTGAGATATATATCACAGTCATTCAAGGGCGATGCCCTTAATTGGTGAGGACGTTAATAAAGTCCACATGAAAGATACCCTCATACGATATAGGATGGTCCAAGTTTATGGACTCATCGGAAAAGTCGATTGTCTGCAACACGGAATAGAAATGATGGAATAAGAATTTATGATTTTCACCATGAAGGATCTAGACTGTCAACAGTATATTACAGACTATAATTTATTGTCTGGAATACTGTCCTATTTGGCTCATCCAAAATCCAAGCATAATGCACTATATATCGGTGGCTTAGCATCGGAAATGAGAAGGCATATTAAAAGCTTGATTCTTATAAATCCATTATGGATCTACCTCAGCAACTTACATTTTATAGGTTAAGAAATAAACCGGTCAAAGCTGAGACTGCCCTAAAACTGTCAAAGAGAGTATAGCTAAGTATAGAGAAACTAAGAATAAAGGCGCTATTGAGACAGTTCATATAAAAAATGACACTAGGTACATCCCTTATTATGATGGTATTACTAAGAATCATGTTTGGATTCAGGTGCTATTGAGTCTTCATAGACCGTAAGCTTAGCAAACTTTTAGAATTATCCCATAAGAACTCCAGATATTAAGCACAAGGTAAAACTTGCCGAAGAAAATCATAAAGACATTTCCTTTTATTTTCATCAAATAATCTTCATTCATAAAAATCTAAAGTACTCATCCTCCAGATCGAGTACGACAATATATGTTACCTTATTTTGTTATCTCATTGATTTCTATCAACTACGAATGCTAGACTATGCCTGATAAAAGAGCCATATGAGGATTGGCGTATCTTAGTGTGTCCCATAGATTGCTTCCATGCCTGATCAGTATGGAAGTTTAATGCATGGAACCACTGAGATATCCCAATGGTCATATAGTACTAGAGTCGGCTATTGGTATTCAAAGAAGATATCCAATCTAGAAATGTCCAAGTAACTGTCGCTAATTAAGGCATCCTTGCATTCGTAAAGTAAATGTGTCATCTATCTGACACGTGTATCGATAGATAAACTGAAGCCTGAGATTTAGAAATACCTCGGTAATCTCGGTGTATCCTGGTTATCTTCTCCAAGGAACCACTCTGGTTATCTCCTGAGAGACTAGTAGAGTTAAGGATAACATCCCACTTAGGGCTAAATTATTGTAAAAGCTCCATATCGGTTAGTACCAATATTAACGGAAGGATTGACACCCTAATCATATGAGTTTCAAGATAAAGCTTCATTTTAAGAGCTCCGGCATTATTATTTTCAGAAAGACGGTACGTTATGCTTATGCATTGGTTACCACAACCCTAGTTAGGCAACAATTAAGATTCGCCATCAGCTGCCCAGGATCGTCGACTTGTTCGACTAACTATAAGGATTAGCTATTCTTTAGGATTGGTTTAAGTAGTAGTTGGAACGACTATCTCACCTTAAATAAGATCTCATATAACAAATGGTTGTTATACAAGTATCAAGGACTGCTCCTTTGGAGACCTTGTATAAATGGAATGACAAACGTCTGTTTGATGGATAGAACTTTCGTAAGTCAAAATAACAGGATCTGGAAGTTACACTGGAAACGACGAAAAAGATCATATAAATTTATGATCGTCTGGAAGCTGCCAGTAATCGGCAGAAAAATCTATGATTGATGAAAGTCGCAACCCTCTTAAGTCCTTAATAAGGAATAGGGTTTAAATTGAAGGTATCACCCTAAAAGGGGTATGCTGAATCTTTTAATTTATCGGACTGGTTAAGCTCTGATATATAGAATCATTCAAGGAAATCGAACATATCAAGATTGGTAACCTATAAGCTAAAACTTACTTGAGGAGCTTGATGGAAATCAAGGTGTCCCACACTAAGTGATTAAAGGATGTGTTTCGCCGATAAGTAGGGAGCATTGTCACATAACAATATGTAGGCTAATGAAAATTTATGGTTCGATGAGAAACCCATGTCGATTAAGGATCGACAAGTTAAGTAGCTCCGAAAGAAAGTATGTACCTATTGTATAGGTCATCTGGGATGCCCTTAGAGGCCCAAATATGCTATGGAGATTAAGTCCACGATACGTCAGAAGATACTTCCATTACTTTAGCAAATCTCGAGGTCGAGATTTCTTTTAAGGGCGTGAGGATGTAATACCTCGTAAAATCACGTCCAATGATGTATTGACACGTGTAATAAACCCTAATTAAGTCAAACGTTGAATTTGAGGGACTAATTTTGTGAAAATTCAAAAACTTTGATTTTAGAAGGACTGGAATGTTAACATGCTTAATATAAGCCTTCGAATAACGTTACACGACGATCATATTCACAAATGAGCCACTTGATGACGAGAGTAGCCGTTTGTGTAATTAATTGAAAGTTTGCGCATCGAAGGGTTAAAATCGTCAACATGTTAATTCTTACCTCTGAGTGACCTTTTAACAAACCGAGAGCTTCATGATAATTGATTACACTCTCGGGAGTGCCTAATATTGGCCAATAAGAGCTTTTATGCCTATAAGTGACGTTGCGCGCAACTTTGCAAAGTTTAAGGGGTTAAAAGCGTCAATATGTTTAATTATACCTCTGGCTGACCTTTTAACGAACCCGAAGCATTGTGATGTTTAATAATAATCTCGAGAATGCCTAATATGGATTAGATAAGGCTTCGATGCTATTAAACGATGATATACGCTAGTTTGCGCATTAGAGGGACCAAAAGTGTCAACTTTTGAATTTACGCCTTTTGGTGACCATTTAAGCAAACGGGAGCATAGTAATATTTAAAAACATGCTTGGAAATACCCATTATAGGCCACGGAAGGCTTGGATAGCATTAAACGACATTTCACGCTACTTTGTGCGATTAAAGGACTATTTGCGTCAAACTGCAAAAGTATGCCGAATCTAATGGTAGCGAACATTCCGGAACTTGACCATAAGTTAAACATACTATAAATATCCTTTACATAGCTTAGAAATAGGCTTTGAGGGGTCCGGTGTGCAAAAATAAACTTTTAAGTCAAGCAGGGACTAAAAGAGTCAAAAAGTGCATAAGTTTGCATTTTCGAGCATATCTTACATTCTGAATATATCCGGACATCCAAAAATTTATGTAATCATTAAAATATTTTATTTTAGTGATTGGCATGATAAAATTCCATTCATCACGTAATTTGGATCGTTTTTAGCATCCGTTCGTGTTTCGTCGTAATTAGCCGAACAACGTGACCGTACGACCAAACGAACCGACATCTGAGATATTGTTGAGCATGTTTTATGTTCCCTATGTTTAGGAATCATTGTAGAGCCTTAAACATGGCTTAAATGGCCTTAAATGTATCGGAAATAGCATTTAACATATACAGGGACTGATTATGTAAATCTGCCAAACTTTTGTTGAACAAAACAGCAACAGGAAACTGTTTTTGTTGATGGTTTTCATAAAATTTGGTTTCCTTTCTCACATAAATCAATCTAGGGGCTTGCTACCTGATTTATAAAACCTTGTTACACATGTTTTAATCTTGTTAACTCTTCCGACACTTGGCACTCATCCGTAGCTTCCCGAAAACTATAAATAGGAGGTGGGTTTCATTTGTTCAAGCACACCATCTTTCCTTTCTGCTTGGTCTTTGATTCTAAGAGGATCTTGATCTATTTGAGAACCTCCTTCAGTCCATGGGACCCATTGTAAGTGTCCTCTTGTGGCTAGTTATCTTTATTTGGTTTAAAAAGCCGAAAAGTCAAGCGTTTATGTTAAACGCTTTGACTTTTAAACGGTCGAGCCATGGTTCACAACGAACATGGCTACGTGATCGTAATTAGGTAGGTATTAAACACTCAAAAGGGCACCTCCTAATTACCACGTTTGCTTAGTTAAATGTCGGGTCAAAATAACTAAAATAAAAGTCAAACGAATCGGTTTTTAAATAAAATTCATAACTAATGATGTAAAGGAAATAAAATCAGTTTTGTCACTTTAATAACTTGGTAAATATTAAATGAACATGTCTAGGTATGTTCAACCCGACAATTATGAGTTTAGGCTCGGTTCGCAACCGAAAGTCGCAAAAATTGACTTTTGCTTTGGCTTTCAGTTCTGACCCGATTTAGATTGTTTTAGAAATGCCTTAAGCTTCCATTAGGTCCATGTTCCATATTAGTATAACTCTCTGAAATTATACAACTTGGATCCTTATTTATCCGATTCATTTGCATGTTTTCGTTATATGCTTAAATGTTGACAATTATGCCCTTTTTACCTTAAAACGAGATTTTTGAAGATGTGAGAGGACAAAAACCTTTGTTACTGATTTATAAACTTGTCCTAAAAATTTGACATCAGTTTGAGGCCTAGATTAGGAATTATGCTCAATATCGTAATTAAGAAGCTTTTTATTAATTAAACGACATAATTAGCATAAAGCCTATCTAAACCCAAATTTTGACACCAAACTTTTTGCCCAATGATGTAATATAATATTTAGGGATTTTTGTAGATTTTTATTTATTTTTTAAACTGATCATATCATAGGGTTCTAGCTTTGATTCGGTAATTGTCGGTTATACCCTTTTCTTGAATAAAATGAGTTTTACGTCACATATTGATACCAAATCTTTTGCTACTGATTTTATATGATAAATAAAATATTTTAAGCCTTCTGGAATGATAAAAATATCAGCTTTTCTTATATAACCCGAAAATCGCTTAAAAGCGACTTTTACGCGTTTTAAAAGCATAGTATGAGTTAAAACTATTTTAAACATATAAGACTTAATACCTACTAAAGTTTTTAGTAAATTTTTATACTTTAACAGTAAGCAAAAGTTTTAAACCTAGATTTCCAAAATTTGACCTTTAAAGCTTATGTGAAATTACCAAAATGCCCCTACGGTGCATGAATTGGTTATAAATGATAAATTTCACATATAGGCAATACCCTACTGATATAACTTATTAAATTAAATATTTTTACTGATCTTATTAGACCTGAACCTCAGATTAATAATTAATCTCTTTTATAACCTTTAAAATGACCAAAATACCCCCACGGGGCTTAATTTGAGTTTAAATTTGTTTTGGGCATAATGGAAGGTATCTCACTGATATCACAACATATTTAAGGCATATTAACTTAGGAAACCTGTTCATGAATCATTTGTTTACCCGTTATGCATTTTTCGCGTACGGTACGGTTTATGTAACTAGTTTGCATCAATTAATCGAAACGGGTCAAACCTTATCATTTTTATCTCAAAATCCAGAATGTGTTTAGTTTACCCATATTATACAAGTCTTCAAACTTGTCGAGTCTAAATCACATTCTATTCCGGTCTTCGCTTAATCTTGCGTTTTGAACCGTATACCTTCCTTTAAAACTAACCGGTCTAAGTTTAAACTTAAGTAAGACCCGTTAGGAATCTAATAGGTTATTAAAACCTTCGTTCCAGATTTAGGAGCCCAGTAAAAGATATTTGCACTTGCTGATTGTATACGGCTGGGATAAATTTGTATAATTTGCTCAGGAAAATACTTTTAACTTATTTTCCCTTATACGGGCTTGGGGTACGGTATATAAAATACCGCTTGGTCGGGTATTGAATTTTTAATCTTATGAAGGTTAAATCATTGAGATAACCCGTTTAATCTGTTTTGTTTATTCTAAGCCTTTGGGGGGTTAATGACCGTGTCCTGGATATCCTCGGCTCATTCATTGAAATGGCCACGACTTAAGCACGGGGTGTAGGCATACACCTGCCGGTGCGTATATAAAAAGATATAATCGCCTGTTCGAGAATAACTCACCGCGGGACTATATCATGTGGTGTGTCTATTAATCTTTAACCCGGTTTTCAGCCCGGGCTACTTAACGCATAATAAACATATAATTCTTTAACAAGTTTATTTGTAAAGAATTATCCCAAGTTATAAAAGATTATTTTGTGCCTTGTGCATTCAAATGAATTTTCTTAAACATTTTCTAAATGAGTCGGTTAATTGTATTTACCAGTGTAAACTGACGTATTTTCCAAAAAGGCTAAGTGCATGTACTAGACGGAATAAGCTGGCTACTCCTAGCATCAATAAAGAGTCTTCCAAGCTTAGATGTTTATAATCTGTTGAACAATGTTCCTTTAACTTGATCCGCCTGTGGATCCTTTACATTCCGTTGTAATACTTTTATATTACTTTCATTCGGGTTGTAATGTTTTTATCTTTTGACTTCCGCTGTGTATTAAACTGTGATAAATTGTCTATGATGATATCAACTTCGTCACGATACTCCCCACCGGGCTCACCGGTACTATGTGGAAATATCGGGGTGTGACAGTGAATCACCTATGTGAGAGAGAAGTGGGGTCGCTTCGAAGGGTGTTGTTGGGGCACAATACCTAATGGCTCTCGCAGAACCAGGCCCATGTTCATGACCCTAACGAACATAACTATAAGGACTTGACTTTGTCAGGGAGAGTCTTGTGTGAAGTGCATTGTCGTCTACACAAACGGCAGACGAGTTCAAAGACATCGAGTTCTACTCAGAGCTAGTGGGCTAAGTGCATTTCATGAGCGAAGGTTCAAAGAGTAACACCTACCTATTGTATGCAAAACTCAACTACTGAAATCTAATTGGAATAATGTTGTTTGAGATCGACCTCCATTTATGTAGGGGATTGTTGGAAATTGGGTGTGTGAATGAATGTCTCAATTTGGTAAAACTCCTTGTCCCACATAGGTGTGGGAACAAAAGAATAGATTGTTTATAAGGTAAAAGGTTTACCTCACTAATATATCTATATGTCATGTTTTACCACAACTCCTACCCGCGCGCGCGCAGGGGGGGTGCAAAAAAATGGAACCGGAATCAGTTGAACTCGCGTGTGCCCGCATGTCCTGCGGACACGAATGCAATTTCGAAAATCCAGGTCCGCGTGGAGCGGTTTTTGCACTCGAGACTCTTGACCACTGTTTTGTTTTTTGAAACTGAAATAAATGAATGATAATTATTTCGGTTTTAAATTCTAACAGTTTTGGTCATGACTATCAGTTTCGTAACCGATATACTAATGACCATTATGTGGTCTTTAATTCGATACAATCAAGAGCAGAATTTCGGTTTTGGTTATGGTTCTGGCACTATAAATTGAAGGCCGGGCTGATCAGTTGAGATACACCAAATACACAGCTTCTCCTTTCTTCTCTCTCGGTCTCTGCAACATTCCGACTTCTTTTCAGGCAAGTGTTCAAGTCCGGCAGTGCACGGTGCTGCTTCGAACCGGCGTACCCTGGGAACAGACGACGAATCTGTTTAAGGGAATTGTATCAAACACAAGCCCGGTTAACTCGTTAACTGTTCTGTTTCTTTATTTCTGATTCTAATTTTTCTGCAGTTCTTACAGTACCAGATTTATAACATAATCATCATACTGTAATTTTTATCATTTGAATTTCAATAGAAAAAAAAGTTGTTGATAGGCTTTCCTACTTGTGTGTTTACTTCATTACTTGCATTACAATTTATAAATTGTTTGTTCTTTGATTGATTTAAATTACAAATATTACAAATCAGATCCCACAGATGATTTATTTATATACATTCTTAACTAGTAATAATAAATTTAAAAAATTGTTATCACCCATTTTAGTTCAATAACTTATTAACCTATAAATAAACAACTTAATTGTGCTTAAGGTTGTTATACCTTTAGCTTTGGGAGTTTAAAAAAAATAGAATTTTCCTTTTTAACCCTAAAGTTTTATTCTTTGACAATTTAGGTTTAAAGTTTTAATCTTTGTTTCCTTTTTAATCCTAAAGTTTTAATTCTTGACAATTTTTGTTAAAATTTTAATCTTTGGTAATTTAACCCCTTTGATTAATTTGATTTTTCACTTCTAATTCAAAAGTTTTCATCTTTTATGATTTAACCACTTTGATTTTTTTTTACTTATGTGTTGTAATCTTAGCTTTGGGGGGTTTTTCAAAGAAAAAAATGGTTAAGCATATGGTTGTTGTAACCTTAGCTTTGGGGGTTTTTTAAAAAAATGATTTTTTTTTTACTTTTCACCCAAAAGTATTTCATAAATTACTTTTAACCCAAAACTATTTGTTTTTTACTTTTACCACAAAACTTTTTATCTTCTGCAATCTATCCTCACGATATTTTTTGCTTTCAACTTCGGTCCTTTACAGTTTTCATTTTCCGCAAATTTTTCGCTTTATGCTTCGTTCTAAATTTTGTGACTTAACACATCACAACGTGCGTCTTTGGTTTAACGTTTCTACCTTTCGTTCTAAATTTTGCGAGTTAACACGACGCAACGTGCGTATGTGGGTGAACCTTTTTACACCGTCTATTTTTTTCCCGTTTGGCAGGTTCAACATAACGTGCGCGTCCTAAATCGACTTAATTATAACTAAAGAATCCCGCCGCATTGCGGCGGGTCGTAATTCTAGTTGAAATTAAAATTGGAACACTAGCTTTAAAACAATAAATAATTGTTGTCACCCATATATATATATATAATAATAATCAACTTTTTTAAATATTGACTTTGTTTTTTTTTCTTTTTTGTTTAATTTTGTAATTTTAGTTTTAATTACACACCTTATACTATAAATAATACACGTTTTAACCCTTTAATTTTGTTGTTTATAAGTTTTGTTCGTTCATTTTTTAACCCTCTTAGAGATTTATTTATCACTTTACCACATTCTATTTTGTACGAACAGATTTGTGAGTGATCAGGTTGACGAGGGGATTGTATAATCTTCATACTGTAATCGTAATCATTTGAATTTCAATAGGAAACAGTTATTGATGTATCTTCCTACTTGTGTGTTTACTTCATTACTTGCATTACAATTTATATTTTTTTTTCTTTGATTGATTTGAACCACAAATATTAAAAACTCAGATCCTAAAATTGGTATAAGAGCTTGGTCACATTAAACTTGATTTCACAATCAATTTAATATACAAAGATCAGCTCACAGAGATGACCAATTTTTTCATAACTCATAGTTGTAAAGTGTTGAATTCAAAACGTATTTTACACATAGTTTGTTTTTCTTCATGAACAAAAGAGATGGCACAAAATAATCCTTGTAACACCGGCTTCAACAATAAGCCTCCTATGCTTGTCAAATCTGAGTATAATATCTTGCAACGTAGGATGGCTCACGTGCTTGCTCTACAGCACACAAGGTGTTGGAAGTTCGTTATATTCGGATCTCACATTCCAATGGTACCTAGTGTTAAAAATTTGAATGTTCAAGAACCACAGAAGATGGAAAATTACTCAGAGCAAGATTTTCAAAATTTTGAGCTAGATGCAAAGGCTTTTAGCATTATGGCTATGACTCTGCCAAATGAGATCTATGTCGGCCTATTACATTGCAACAATGCTAAAGAGTTGTGGTTGCATTAAAAGAGCAGTTTGGTGCGATGCAGGATGTGATCGAGAACACTCAAGAAATCCTTAACCAACAATATGAGACTTTCACGCACGTTAAGGGAGAAACCCTTACACAGCAGTTTGAGAGATTTTCTTTTTTAATTAGTGAATTAAAGTTGGTAAACAAAGAGTTTTCAAAATCAACTTTAAGTAACTGATTTTTAAGAACACTTCCTGATAAATGGGAAACAATAGTTATTGTGGTGAGAACAACCCCATATTTCAAGGATATGACCCTGTCTTAGCTTCATGGAAAGATCTTGACATCTGAAAGACAACTTGTCTAGAAAAAGAAGCTCTGGGAACCTGGAAAACTGTCTGACGATTATGTTTTTGGAAACACGACACTTTTGTGTCAAGAAGGATCATCACCAGGGATATCAAATGATCAGAGTTTTGATCACTACATTGATATCAACTGGAATCAACTCTGATCAATATTCCTCAAACTGTGCTTTCGCAAAAAAAGATGAAAGTCATAATCCTGATAATTTGTCGTTTGTTCTTCATGATATGAAACATATTGACCCCACAGAGTTGAAGGAAATTGATATTCTACACCATTGGCCCTACTAAGTCTTAGAGCTAATAACTTTTATAAAAGAACTGGTAGGGGATATCTAGGACTTAATGGGAGGTCAAGGGTAGGGTTGAATAAATCCAAGATAAAGTATTTAAAATGTAATATGCTAGTTCATTTAGAAAGGGAATGCAAAAGTCAAATAAACAAGTCTGCACCACTTATAACTTATCCAAATTAAAGACCTCAAGCAAACACTCAATAACACTTTTACCAAAATACCCGAAATAGCTATGCACCAAATGTTCAAAACACTAACCATCTTGCACAAAGCATTAGTCTTATCCCTGTGCAGTGTATTCAAACACCTATAGCTCAAGTCCAGTATATGTTAAAATGCCTGTCTCACGTGTTCAAGCACCTCTTACCACTTCTGCACCTACACCTGCAGAAGCCAATCAGCAAAGCTTTTCTACTCAAGGCTTTGTTAACTGGAGTAGTCTACCAGAGGATCTTCTAACTGATGAAATTTTTGCTCTAATAGAAAAGACTAGTGATGAATATGAGAATTTCTGTTTTATGGCACTTGAATATATCTCAGATGAAGCTGATCAAGAAAAATAAATGTCTGCTGGTGAAACAACTAAGAACGTATAGCAAACATATGTTTGTGAAGAAGGCCACACAGAAAGGATTGAAGAAGATCTTCCCAAAAGTTCCATTGAATGCATCAATGATGATTTTGTGCAAGCTGCTGCTTCCAAGGTATCACCTCACATTCTCAAAGAATTGTGTTTAGACAATTGCATCGTTGAATTTGCAAACATCAAAGAGGTGAACGAAAACCTTAGGGAAAAGGTTCAAGTTAGTGAAATTGTTCTTGAAAAATTAAAACGAGATTTTAAACCAAGACTAACTAAAAAGGACCAAGAAAACAACAGTCTTAAACATGAAGCAACCATAACCAAGGACCAGCTCCAAACTATGATAGAGAATTATCAAAGTTACAAAAATGAGCTGGAATCTACCCAAATCACCTGTGAAAAAATGGGTAGAATCGTGTATTGGTTATGAGATGGTTCGTGAAAAAAAAATCAAAAGAAATGTGAAGTTTGGAGTTGGGTTCAGAAGACATGATAATGTCTAATCTTCCATGAACAACACTCACATTGAATCCCAAATGGTTGAAGTAAAACCACCCAACTCCAATGGGGAAGAATCAAGATCACAGAACCAAGTGGTAAAAATATCACTCTTGAAAAACCACAACGTTCACTTCAAACTAAAAAAGAAAAATATGAATTCAAACCAACATGGTCTGATGAATGTGATGTACTTGAAAATTTAAAACCTACGGATTTCACATCACCTATTGGTGCGAAAGCACCAAAGGTGAAAATCATTCCTATCACTAACTCTGAAACAGATGATCAAACATCTGTTATAAAAAAAAGTGATAAGAAAGATAAGGTTGCAAATATGTTTTGTGAATTTTGTTAGAAAACAAATCATATGACTAAAAATTGTTTCAAATTAAAATCTATGATATAAATAGAGTGGGAAAACCAACCACCTGACTCAATAGTGCCTTTTCTTAAAAACTTATAACATCAAAAAAAAAGTCAAAAGAGAAAATACCTATAAAAAAGGAAGTTCGTCTTATCATAAGGGAACCACAACTAGCTCCTAAAAGATTTGAGTCTATCCAAATACCTATTACAAGGACATTAAACCAAAGCCATGTTTATAGAGAAGATCAAACCACTGTTGCCCCTTCATTAAACATATATCTCAAAGGTTATGGGCAACCACCTTGTAATAGAATGCCCTACAGGTATGATGAGTCTGTGCACATGCCCCATAAGCCAAGAATAAGCAGGCATCCTCATGGATATGATCAACTCACTGGAAATGGTCCAACAATTGTTGACCCAAGTGTAAAAGCACTTGTAGAGGGTCAACAACAACTGCTTAAGATGGTTCAAAAAGTACTCATTCGTGTCTAATTGGGGAGATCTTACTATTAGCCATGCGTTGGCCGACCAACGAGCTAGCATTAACCTCATGCCTTACTCCATTTTTCTAAGCTCAATCGTGGAGAATATGCTTGTCAAGGTTGACAAGTTTGTCTTTCCGGTGGATTTTGTCATTTTTGACATGGACACGGATTCTAAAGTTCCACTTATCCTTGGCCGTCCATTCCTTGCCACCGCCCAAGTCGTGATTAATGTTTTTGACGGCAAGCTTACTCTCTGAGTCGACGACCACACGGTCACTTTTGACATCCAACATTTGATGAATCATACCCCGTAGCATGATGACACTCTTTACTTTATAGACACTCTTATGCCACATGTGGGTAGTTTTCTCGGTGAGGTTTGCGGTAGAGAGTCTGTAGAGACCCAAATGTTAGGGGTAGATGTTGAGGGCATCGAGTTGACTGAGTTTGGCCTAGAGCAGTATTCACCATTACCATTTAGCGAACCATCCATAGGATCTGAGTATTCTAAGGTGTTTAAAGTGTTAGAGAGAGAGAGAGAGAGACTCCTGAGGAGAAACCATTGGTGGAGATAGCCCCACCCATAGAGCTGAAGGAACTACCATCTCACTTAGAGTATGCATTCCTTGGCGAGGGATCTCAGTTGCTTGACATTATTTCATCGAGTTTGACGAAGGAGGATAAGCAAAGACTGATGGTTATTTTAAGGGCGTGCATGCATGCTATTTCATGGAAGTTAATAGATATCAAAGGTATCAGCCCTTCTTTTTGCATCCACATAATTCTGATGGGGGGGGGGGCGAGTAAAGACTGGTAGTACAGCCGCAAAAGAGGTTGAACCCTAATATGCAGGATGAGGAGAAGAAGGAGGTGTTGAAGCTACTTGATGCCGACCTGATTTACCTGATTTGTGATTCTACATAGGTTAGTCCTATCCATGTGGTCCCTAAGAAGGGGGTATGACGGTATTGGTGAATGAAAAGAATGAGTTGATACTCACTAGGACACTCACTGGATGGAGAGTTTGCATCAACTACCGCAAACTTAATGATACCACTCGCAAGGATCACTTTCCCTTGCCGCTTATTGATCAGATGCTTGAGCGACTATCAGGGCAGCAGTTCTATTGCTTCCTTAATGGTTTTTCTGGTTATTTCTAGATCCTAATCGCACTGGAGGATCAGGAGATAAGCACCTTTACATGCCTCTACGGCACCATTGCATACTTACGCATGCTGTTTGGACTACGTAATGCTCCAGCTACTCTTCAGTGTTGCATGGTAGCCATTTTTCACGAGCTTATCGAGGACTCCATGGAGGTTTTCATGGACAACTTTTCTGTTTTTAGGAGTTCCTTCGATTCGTGTCTGCGTAATCTAGATCGAGTGCTAGCTCGTTGTGCAGACACGAACCTGATGCTTAACTAGGGAAAGTGTCATTTTATGGTTCGTCAGGGTATTGTGTTAGGTTACAAGGTTTCACATGCGGAGCTTGAGGTGGATCAGGCCAAGATTGATACGATCCAAGCTCCTGCCGCCTACTTCTGTGACATTTATTAGGAGCTTCTTAGGTCATGTAGGATTCTATCGCCGCTTTATTCGTGACTTCTTTAGATAGCTAGACCTTTGACCCAACTGTTGGAAAAGGACAGACTATTTATTTTTGATGTCGAGTGCACTAAGGCCTTCGAGTTGTTGAAGGGGAGGCTTGTTACAGCTCCCATTAGTGTGGCTTCCGATTGGAGCCTTCCGTTTGAGGTTATGTGCAACGCGAGTGATCCTGTCGTTGGAGCCGTGTTAGGGCAGCATAGGGAGAAGCATTTCATCCCATTTATTACACTAGCAAGACCCTAAACAACGCCCAGGAGAATTAGACCATGATTCAGTAGGAGTTGTTAGCGGTCGTGTTCACATGTGACAAGTTTCGGTCCTACTTAGTGCCTTCTAAGACCATTATTTTTACCGATCACGCTACTTTTAAGCACATATTCGCGAAGAAGGATGCGAAACCCAGTTTGATTATGTAACACCCCAAAAACGAGTTTGGTAGTCAAACCACTTTAATATAAATGACGGGTAAAATACCATTAGTGGTGAAGATTTACCCGGTAAATGTTAGGATTTAAATAAATAATCCTAATATAAATTACAAAGAGAATAAATTCTTTGAGAAAAGTTTTAAATTAACCCGTATTTCCAATGTATATCTATTCATAATTACAGGTTTATTTTCGTAAAATATACGAAAATCGTTAAATAATAATAGTGGTCTTACAAGTTGGTAATCAGAGCTCATGGTTAAAGAATAAAGTGTGTTCGGTTCGAGACTTGATCGCGTAATCCGGTAAGTTATATGTATATTAATGGTTTAGCATGTTAAAGTGTTGTAAAAAACACATGGGGTTATCGTGTCATACACGTTACTCTAACTAAATGATCGGTATAGTCAACGAAATTACGTGTGTCGACACGTAAAGTAGAAAAGCCTTGTATTATAATACGGGCGTTCATTAAAGTCGAAATTACTAACTTTTATAAGTGTTTTAGTTGAAGGACACTCGCATCCGAAGATAGCAGGAGTTTAAGAAATTGCAGATTTGACGAAGGAACGGTCCAAAGTATGATAAGCAGAGCATGCTCACTAAGGACCTAAATCGCGTAACAATCGCGAACAAGGTTAATGGTATGGAAAGCCTGTTAGGGAAAGCATTACCAGGTGCACGCTTTAAATTCAATCGCACTAAGAGTAATATGCAACAAATACGTAGAGAATGACTGTTGCATATGTAAGATAAAACTTGGAAAACCTGAATAGGATATCTATTCAGGATGATGTTTCCAAGAGAAATTAAATAGAACATGTTTTATTCACGGTGATAAATAATAAAGCAATAACAGGATTAGTTCATATGGAAACTTGGACGGGAGTAATTATCCAAGTGAATAATTCTCAATCTAATACTATTGAGAAAAGTAGCGATCACATTAACGAATGCGATGATATAATAGTTCGGTAAAAAGGAAAACATTTTGTATGTTCAAGAATGAAACAGGTAAAACTAATAATTGTTAAATAGCAATTGAATAAAGTTGTGCCAATTTAAATCAATAATATAGAAAGATTAGAGGCGTTACTTACATGGGGTGTAATGTGAAAATTATAAAAAGGTCATGTGTACCATGTGTTGATCGCTTACTCTGGCCAAGTAAGTTGTGAACACATGATACCATGCAAAGTCAAGATAGTGTCATGACCAATACAAAGCTCTTGTCAATATAAGACAAGCGCGGAGTAAACGTGTTGACTGAATAACGCGACTTAGTGACAACTCGGTCAAATAGGCGACAAAGATATGAAATATAAGATGAAAGTTACAGTTCATGATGACTTACCCATAAATGATGTACACGTCAATCCAAATGATAACTTTCGACTAAAAGAATGAATATCATAAAAACGAAACTAAGTTTGTTTAGTCTAAATTAAGGAATGACGTAAATAAGGTTTCGGGGACGAAACCTCTTTAAGGGAGGTAGATTTGTAACACCCCAAAAATGAGTTTGGTAATCAAACCACGTTAATATTAATGACGGGTAAAATACCGTTAGTGGTGAAGATTTACCTGGTAAATATTAGGATTTAAATAAATAATCCTAATATTAATTAAAATGAGAACAAATTCTTTGAGAAAACAAAGTTTATAAAAGGCCCGAGTTAACGGGACTTAAAATAAAACAGGTTATAATTTCAGTGGTCAATGAAAATGTACTAGTGTGCTGTCTTAACATGCAGAAATTTGATTAGACTG
The DNA here is from genome assembly GCA_030545235.1 of Helianthus tuberosus. Lineage (NCBI taxonomy): Eukaryota > Viridiplantae > Streptophyta > Magnoliopsida > Asterales > Asteraceae > Helianthus > Helianthus tuberosus. The sequence goes on along the minus strand of CM060402.1, from coordinate 67,934,768 downwards.
CTAGCTTTCCCAGTGGTAGGAGGGTTAAAAGACGGTGCATGAGCGAAGTAGGATCCTCTTTTTTGTATCCCATCGACGATATTCTTTGGTTTTGGTACATAACAGTTTGCATAAGCAAAGTCGAATATTTGTTACAAATCTAGATCCTGCACTCTCATTTCTAGTCTCTAGCTATCATCTTAGCATATCAAATATATCTTGTACTTTCTTGGGCCTAACTAAGAAAAGAGAACAAGAGAAGAAAAGCAAAAGCAAATACGACTTTCAGCCAGGCTGCTTCATTCAAGTCTAGTACTTAGGTAAGACTTATCAATCGAGCAGTTATAAAGCAGTTTAATCGCATTTATCGTCTCTCACTTAGCTCTGATCTGGTGTCGTCGCTCACAGTCCAAGAAGAGTAGTCCTTTCGTTGGCTAGTGGGATTACGCTTAATGGGATAGACCGATCATCGCTTCCTTTCTCTACTACAAGCCAGCAAAGAAGTAGACTCATTCCTTTTTCACTGGCTAGCATCATAGGGATATTCGAGGTTTAATGAGATAGTCTAGTTCTAGACTAAAGCTAGTAAAAAACAAGACTGAGGTCGATAATGGCATTATTAGTAATTGCTAAGGTGCTTTATGAAGTCTTAACCACGCTCATCTCCAGTCGCCTTTGTGATTTCATATACTATTCCCGTATGTCATATCTCTTATTCAATCTTGCTATACGTCCAAGCTCTCCCCATCGGTAGTTGGAAGCAGAACTGAGACTGGATGTGACTGAAGGAAAAGATAGGTGTGATAGGAGGGCACAGTTAAACAGGTAAGCGAAGGCTCTCTCTCTCTCTCTCTCTCTCTCTCGCTCTGTGGTCTTGGGTGAACTCCTTTCCACCCATTATTGATCTTCACTCTAAGTGAGCAGGTCAAAGCAGTTGAGGTGATAGCAATAGTAAGCAGGGAAGCAGAAGCAAAAGGTCTTCAAAGAACTTTTGTGTAATAAAGCTTCTTGGTCTCATTTCATTGGTCTCTAAGGCAAAGTCTCGCTTAATCGTTCATCGACCTTTTTCTGTAAGGCCTTGGGCCCCACGAATTCCGATTTCTGTTTTGTTTGTATTAAAGTGTTGGCATGTTCTAGCCTCGAGCTGGAAAGTCTCATCGTCGGGGGTACTATATATATATCATAACTCTCTAATTGAGACTCAATCTATACAATCAATCAGTATGTGCAATATACCGGTCTTTGCGATATGCTCTTTCAAACAGATCACAGATCTTCCCGCTTACCCCTCTCTCAACCTTATTCTGACTCCTACTAGGGCAATCAGGTTCAAGTTAAGCCCGAACAGCTTAGTTTTCCACTTCTCTTCCGGCACAAGCTTCTTTGCCAAGCCTTCCCCATCAACAGGAAATCTAGTAAGAAAGGCAAGGGTTCTCAACCAGGAAGGGATACGGGATAGACTGGCTGGAAGTTCCCAGGTTTGCTGTGGTTATATTGAGGTGGAAAGACCACCCAGAACTCCCTGTGGAGGGTAGGGTTTTTTATGAAAAAACAAGAAAGTTGCTGGCTACCCCAGTCTTGTCCAGTAACCATTCTGAGTGGACGTATGAACTTAGAGGAAACCGAAAGACCTTATCCACCGGCCGAGTTGCCAAAGGGGATCAGTACAAGACGGCGGCACTGGGTAAGGTAGTTGAATGTGTTAGGCAAAGAGAATATAGCAAGTAGAAGCTTATTATAGAGTCAGTAGTTCGACGGCTTAATGCAGGGGTGAGCTTTCTCACTATACCTCGCTCTTCTTTTATCCCGCCTGCTTTCTTATCCCCGTTCCGTAAATTTCGTACGTAGACAGTTAGTTGCTCTAACTAGTTTTTTAGTGCAAAAAAGGACCAACGACGACCCTATCCTAAAGGAGAAGGAGTAGGAGCAGAGCGGAGAATCTTTTTTGATTCCAGCCGAGAAGACTAGTAAAAGGAAGGATCAAGAATGTTATATATTTCAGGAGCTAGATCAATTGCCGATGAACAAGTAAGAATTGCCTCAACAAAAATAGATGGAATTGGGCCTAAAAAAGCCATTCTGGTTTGTTATCGATTAGGTATCAGTGGGAACATAAAGATAAAAGAATTAACTAAGTATCAGATCAACCAAATTGAACAAATGATAGGTCAAGATCATGTTGTTCATTGGGAATTGAAGAGAGGAGAACGAGCAGACATCGAACGATTAATTTCTATTTCTTGTTATCGTGGAATTCGTCATCAAGATGGATCACCCTTACACGGTCAACAAACTCATACTAATGCTAGGACTTGTCGCAAGCAAATTCGGAAATGAAAGAAGTATACCGAAAGCCTTGGTACTTGTCTGATCAATCACACTGATAGCTTCAATAGTTCACTGAAATTTTATTTGGGGATTTCACCGGTTACTAATCCAGTATCGGTATAGTAGGCCTCTTTGGCCACTCCACTAGTGGCCCGTCTTCGTCCTAGAAGCTACTGCTTCCACCTCTCTAGGCTTCGCTCTCGCTCATGACTGGTATATGGATCTCTCTATGTAGTGATCGGCCTTCTAGAAGCTTCGCCAGAAGCGACTAGTCGCTTCCCGAATTCCCCTTTCCTTCGCTACTAGGAGAGTCGCTAGCTTGCTTGCATTCTAGAAACGGTAGCTTCCGCGCCCTTCCTGCCTACTGAAAGGGATGTGAATGATCATGACAACTCTTAAAATCCTATTCAGTCTGATTAGATATGTCACTGAAAGAAAGTGATTATGTTCCCTCTCTTTTTTTAGGATTCCGAGGATGGGCCGGCTCATCCTAACATCATTTATGAGGAGCCGGACGACGAAGCCTCCTCTTCAGATAAAGATGTCTCCGGCGCAACTCTCCCGGCAAGAAAAACTTGATCTATTTATCTTTTTTTGCAGGTTCGGTCAGGAGGGACAAAAGAGAGATGCTTTCTATCAGTCAAAAGCAGATACCCCATGCTCCTACGGTCCGCTGACCGAGGAATAGAAAGGAAGGACCCGGGGCCAGAGCAAGTTGGGTTGGGGTATAGAGCTGTAAGCGCGGTGGGGGGGTGACAAAGGACGTACTCGTATGGTTCATATAATGAAAATTAAAAAGTCATTGATTGTTGGGAACTTTCACTCCTCTATATTCGAAATATGCCTTTCTAGGAGCATTACGATCTGCAGCTCAAATGGTCCCTAATGAAGTCTCTATTGGTCTTATTCTTATTGTGCGCATTGTGAGCGCGTTTTGATCCGTGAAGGAAATCGCTCGGATGTTCTCCTAACCCAACCTGGGAACGGACCGGAGGGAACCGCAGCATGGGGAATGTCCTCGTCTCGTCGCAAGGCTCATTTTGAGTTGTGGGTCATAGGGCGGGCAGCTTTATCTGATCAAGGGCCGGGGCACAAGGGTCCTAGTACTATCCAGGTGCGAAGAAGCCCGGAGGTGACTGTAATGAGCAGAAATTTCACTCACCAGCCTAAACGACGAGCAAGCACTCGAACGTGAGAGCAAGGGATCACCTAACGAATGGACGAGCTCAAAGGGGAGAGGATAGAGGGGGGGCAAGAACCATGTTTTCAGAGAAGTGGCGGTCCGAATCTTATCTGAACTGCGAGAATAACTGACTAAGTCGTGCCATAAGGGGTCATTCTCCAAACGGGATGCCTTTAGGTTGTTAAAGTAGGTTGGGTGACAGATCGGCCATAGGAGTACTGTGGGATATAAACCAGGGCAACAAAAGTGGAGCATAAGGCGATGCCGCCCGTTTTCATTTCGTGGAAGTCCTCGGCAGAGGAAAGGGTTGTAGGTGATGGCGCGTTCTGCTTCATATCTAGAGAGGGGCGCTGAAATCCTTTCTATGGGCTCGTGCATGGCAGCTGGTATAGATGAAGAAAGGCGGACCGCTTGAATGGGACCTATTCTCTTAATAGGCGGCAATGCGGAATAGAAAAGCACGGACGAGCCACATGCAGGGAAACTTGCACGTGTGGTTCTGGCCGGGGACCCCAGTATACTGTACTAATATGTGTAGGTCCCCATAATTCGAGTGAGATTGTCATGGTGCAAAAGCAGATATGGTCCGGTATTCCCTTGTTCCCTGTATTGGTTATGTTCTTTATTTCTTGTCTAGCAGAAACTAATCGAGCTCTGTTTGATCTCCCAGAAGCAGAAGCTGAATCAGTTGCAGGCTATAATGTAGAATATGTGCGGGATGCGATCCTTAATAGTTCACTGTTGGCGGAAGCCAATGTCCCGGGGTCCCGGGGACTCATTCTGACTGAAACAAGGGGCGGGTCTTTACCAACTGAAAAATATGCTATTTTAGGGAAGCCAAAAAACGTGAGGGCCTAGCGCGGACCTTATTGAAAAGGCCCTTTTCAAAAAACATAGAAGGTAAGGCCGGCTTTCGAGCTGTAGCTTTACAACCATAGGGATTAGATAGGCCCTTATTATTATATTAGTAAGATAGGTTGCTTGAGCGCATTTTGACCCTTTCTATTAGTAAGGTTGTCATATCGATCACGGCGAAACTTGAGTTTGATTGCAGGGCGCGCGTTAGCGCTTTACTAATAAGATAGAAGGGACTTTTCTTGTTTAGTAAAGTCTCGCTTTTTTATAGGAGTAGGTGTGGCAGGGCACTCTTCATTCGAAACTAATGAATGTCAGGTCGGGGCTTTCTGCCTTGTTATCAAAAAGGGGGTTGGGTAAGGCAAACTCCCTCATTGGATGAGCACGGGCTTAGTCAAGTAGAACCGGGTTGCGCTGCTGGATGCTCCGATCAAAAATAGATCAATCCCGCCCGCTGAATATGCGTTAGAAAGGTCAATCCCTCCCCTACGACACAAAAAAGCAGGTCGAACTTCTAACAGCCCGCCCGCTTCCATAGAACAATATCGTGGAAACGTAGACCTAAGTGAAGTGATCATATTGGATCCTTGGGAACCATCACAAGTACGGCCGACATCTATTTATTTAAACGAGAATGTCGTGTCGTCCAGCGGAGCCTAGAAGAAGATGACTCGCGTAGACAGCTGACTCCTTTTCAATAGAAAAGAATAGCCAAACCAACCCATCTGCCTGGTCAATCTCAGAAAGAAGATAGGCCGGCAAACCGAAGACGTACGACCACGGTCCCGACCTTACCAGCACCGGGGGTGTAATTAAGTGATAAACAATGAGTTGTGGCTTCATTGATCAAAACTAAACTTGAGGGACCAAAATTGTAACCAAGGAAACTTTATATTTGATAAACAAAAAAAACACACAACACATACATGGTGTGTGTGTGTGGATCGATCATCAGACGACTAAAAGGGGGTAAACCCTAGTTCATCAAACATCTTCAAAATTTAAAGGAAATTGGAGCTCAAACTCTTGAATAAACATGAACTAACGATCACCCAAGCTAGGGGATCGTAATGTATGTCAAATTTTTGAGGTTGATGAAGTTGTCAAATTGGGTTTACATTGCCATGTTTCGATTTATGTATGAATCGTAAAGGCTATGGCCAAATTAGTGATGTATGATTGCTTAGGAACAAACCCTAAGTAGAAATTTGAAGTAAAATTGCTATGATTAGGTGTTTGGATGGATTACCACACCTAGCTAAGTGGGTTTTATGACAATATGATGAACACTTGAATTAGAGTGTTAAATGGATGAATATTGATGTTGTGATGCAAGTTCTAAATGTAGTTCATGAACACTAGACATAAGGGCGTGATATTAATGTTAAAATTTGATTAAAAAGTTAATCATAGACTTGATAAAAGAAGTATACAAATCATGTCCGCAAGGTGTTTGTTAAAATGCCCGAATGATTGTAGATATGATGAAATTATGAATGAAACGCGTAATTGCCTAATTTGATTAATTGCGTGGGATGTGGGATAATACGGGTTCTAATCATAATGTTGATTTAACTTAATTGTGTATTTTATATGATTAAAGGTAGTTGACTTTTAACGGTCAAACTAACCAATGATGAAGTCGAATAGTAGTTTCGACATAAAATCCGTAAGATGGAATAGTCGTAAGTAAGGATGACTAAATCTAACCGTCTTACGAATTATGATGATAGTTTGACGCTTGACAAGCTAGGTGGAGGCTTGGGAAAGAAGCAGGTCAAACGGATCAAGTACGCGGAAAAGTGCATAATCGGATACAAGGTAAGTGAAGCTTATGCCCTTTTATTTACAAAGTATTCGTTTGTGAATATTGCATATGAACAGGGGAATTTAAGTAATTGAGACATGATGCTCCGTGCGAAATATTACGGGTCGGAACAAGTGAGAAAGGTAAGAAACCATAAATTATGATAAAAAGGTTAAAAACGGTAAAGTAGTCATGTGATGATGAACAAATAAGGGATTTTTAAACATTATGTTATGGTGTGAACCATAACAGGTAAAAGTGGTTAAATAGTAATTCGGACATGAGTTGACAGATAGATAAAAAGATTTGAAAAAGACACCATATGGTGTAAGTCTTAACGGGTCAAATAATTTAAGAAATGTCTTTTAAATAATAAAAAACTCATAATGCAAACTGGGATAAGTTCAAGGGGCGAGATGGTGTCAAAATACCATCTTATAAAGATAAATGGTCATTTCGACTAAACGGGTCAAATGGTGTTGTTAACACCATTCGACTATAATAACTGACGATCGCTTGATGAGTTTTTGTGAATACAGGGAAGAGATATAAGGTTCGCGATGCTATTAGTTAGTGATTAATAGAGAAAGGTATTTTAAACGGGTTAATACGTTGACCCAAGCCAGGTACGTATAAGTAAGATTATGGCTAAAATGTGAGATTTTGGTCAAATATATCTTTGGAAGTCCTTCGTCGTAAATAAGTCGTAAATAAGTTGTAAATAAGGGACTAAAGTTGACCAAAACACCCTTGAAAGGTAAATTGGGCAAACGACCCATATAGGTTGTTTAGAGACACGGATTATGGTAATGTAAACTTTAGATAGGCATATGAGTTTTAGGCATAAACCTTCTTGGATCAAATGTCAAAAATGATTCTTTTTCCGTAAAGTAACTAACCGAAGGGTAAATTTCGGAATGTTTAGTTTGCCACAGTAAATCCACCACAAATATAGTTGTGGTGGAAGGCAAATAAACATCTTAATTTGGAAATAAGATGTGAGTAAACAATGAGCGAAATAGAAGCTTAAAAGTCTAAACCTCTAAACGGGTCAAAATAAAATAAATGGTTAATTATTGGTTTTTCGTGATTAGAAAGCCACGAAATTAACAGGTGAATGTGAATGAGTAGGAAAATCTCGTAGCGAGAACGAATACTCTAGTCTCATGAAGCCCGGGGATTGGGGTAATATGATCAAGGATTAACCTTGGTCATAAATAGTGAAAATCGTGCTAGAACATAAAGGGTCGAATAATTTTCTATGTGATTCGTCAGCCGATAGTTCGTAAATCGGGATTTGTTGTGAAATGATGTAATAAGCGTAGAGGTAAACTTATTACAGTCGCATAGAAACAAGAATCATGCGAATCGGACAAATATGTAGAAAGTTATGCAAGTTACAAGTTGTAACTAAAGGAAAAGTGGAGCTGGGAATCTGCAGATCAAAGGAAAAAGCTTTCTGTCGAAAACAGGTCATCGCATTACGCGACGATGAATCCTCATCACTGTCGCGCACCGCGACAGTCGTCGCGCCCCACGAGAGCCAGGGGCAGTATCAGTCGCGCCCCGCGAGGGAGCTTAGAGCTGGCATTTTTGTTTTCTAGTCTGTTTTAGCATCCGGACTCATTTTAAACGCCTATAAAATTACGAGTGACTAACTCATTTCATGGTTTATGAAATGTAGAAATATCTTGGGAAGCCAGAGGACGATCAAGCACAACGAAGAACCGAACACGAATGAGATAAAAGCTTCCGCACTTTATTACGTCGTTGTTTTGAACGACGAACTCATTTCCTTTACGTAGTATTGTTTTAATTTTGAGAAAAGTTTTAAATTAACCCATATTTCCAATGTATACGTATTCATAATTACAAGTTTATTTTCGTAAAATATATGAAAATCGTTAAATAATAATAGTGGTCTTACAGATTAGGTGGATTTTCTTGCTCTAGGAGTTTGACATAGAGATTAAGGATAAGAAGGGAGCAGAGAATGTGGTTACTGACCACCTATCTAGGCTAGATAATTCGAAGAGTGAGGAGCCTAGAGTGGAGATGATAGGGAATTCCTTTCCTCATGAGATATTGATGCATGTGAGGGCCCATGAGGAGTGCTATCCTTGGTTCGCAGATTTTGCGAACTACATGTCCATAGGAGAGCTTCCACACGAGAAGTGTAACATTCCTATTTTTATATAAGAATTATAGGTTTGGTTAAAATTTATTAATCACTAGTAACTAGTAACTAGTTTATTTTTAATATAAATATTCAACCCAAATAGTTTAAAACACTATTTTTGGTTGAAATATTATATTAATTAATTGGCATGTATATTGGTGACCTTTCTAAATAAAATAAAAGTATATAAAAACTTATATTATTAGACGGGTAGAATACGGGTAAGTTGACTGTAAGAAATATGAAGTATCTGGAAGGGCCTAGGAACCGTTTAATAATTATATTATAAAAATACATTATATTTAAACCTACTCTATTTTTAATGAAACTTGGTTCAAAATGTAGACAAAAAAATATTCTCGTTCTAATGACATATTTATTGTTTTCTAAAACGTTATATTTTATAAGTTATAAGCACCAAATAAATAAAGCAGTTAAATTAATTATAATATATATAGTAATAAAATATATATATTTGAAAATCTTTCATGTCTCATATTTCGTGTCCTATTTTGTCTACATATACTTGGTGATAAAAAATCAAAAGAAAATAATAAAAACCTATTTAATATATATATAGGTATTTACGTGGACTAGTAATAGTCCTCCCATAGGAATATTAATGAAATATGAAGACATGTGTGCATGAGAAATTATGCAAGACATACGTGTAATTTAAAGTAGGTGGACATGTGTGTTTTAAAGCTTTCACTCCAAGTAATTAAATCAGTATATATATCAACACATCTCAACTACTTCCATCGCTGTGTCCATCTCGCCATTTCTCTCAATTTCTAGCTTTTATTATTTTTATTTCAATAATAATAATAATAAAGCTCTGTCTCGTTTTAAGTGTTTTAACTCCCGATCACCGCTACCTTTTCCTATTGATCTGAGCCTCATAACGTATGTCAGGGCTCTGCCCGACTAAGTTGTTGGGGTTCTGTCTCGGGACATCGGGACAAGGTTGAATTAGGGGTACTATACTTAACACGAGTGCATTATATATTTTTAAATAGCTCAAAAGTTATACCCAAAATTTATACCAGGAGGCTTTCTAGTTGAACCCTAAAGTTACAAAGTGGGTCCATTCTCTTTTCTCACCGTTTTATTCCCTTTTGTCCCAAACTGTAGTAACTCTCACCAAAACTATTATTTCTTATTATATTTTATACAAAAAGAAACCCTACTTAAAACCCCTAAGTGATCCTGCATAAACTCTAAAATTTTCAGAACAATCAGAATCAGAATCAGGATCAGGGCCCCTAAAACTCAGGGGGGGCATTTCCCATTCGATATTATCATCACAGTTTTACGTGTAATTCGAATTTAATCGTTCTGTCAACTCACCTAGGCTACAAAGACGCGTGGCTACCCTATGCTAGAAGGGCATCCCTCACGCCATGCGAGGGAGCCAACTTTCCAGTATAAATAGAGGGCATTGGCACTTGATATTCTGCGCTCGATCGACGTTAAAATTCGATTCAGGCACTGAGATATCGTCCAAATACTATAAAAACACACACAGACATGAAACGCTGCCGCAATAACAGGGTAATAACTCAATCGCTGCTACGATTCAATATCCGATCGATTGAAACTATCCGACCGGATGTTTAAGTGCTATCCTTTGTCATTAGTCGTGATTCCGACAGGATGTTTGAGTACCACCTGAACTTGGGGAATACTCTGTCATTCGTTGTGAATCCCATGGATGTTTAAGTGATTGAACTTTGTCATTCATTGTGAGGGTTTTAATCTCGTGAGTTATCGTAAATGTTGTATTAGTTACTTACCGAGTTCGTGTGCACTAAGTTACAAGACTAATCAATAGGCTAAGCTCTGCCCATATAAATCTGCATGCTTATAATGTGAGTCATTCTCTTTTTATCAAATTTGTTTACAAAAGCATGTTTATTTTCAAGGTTATAATTACAGTGATTAAGTTTACGTAATCACCAAATTACAGCCGGTATGTGGGGTATTGTGCACATTACTGCTGTTTTTATCACTTTAGGTGGGCGAGCCTAATTAGTGATATACGTCACTATTGGGTGACATGACCCAATAGTGATATGACCATAGTCACAGAAACGAGTCGAGTGACAAATACCGTGGGTAGTTGGTTGATATCAGGAAACATTGTAATCTCTCTTAATACTGTAAATTATAACAAACGTGTAGTTTTAGAAAAATGAATGAACTCACCAGTATTTCCCGCTGACAAAACTTTTTAAAATGCGTTTCAGGTAATTACCGTAGATTGGAGTAAGAGATGGATACGGCACTGAAAGGCTTCAAGAAGTGGCTTATTTTATTAATTAAATCAAATTAAGAAATATTGTTTTATGTAATTGGGTTTATCCCTTATTAAAGCTATCTTTGTAAAACATGGGTTTATCCCATATATTTAATAAATAAAATCCGGTGTTTTCTAAACTCTGATATTTTTCCTAACTCACGGTCCTGATGAAATTTACGCTGCAATATTTTTCAAAATAATCACCGGTACCACTTGGCTGTTCGCGGCTCCCGATTCCGTCCAGGGTGGGTCAGGGGTCGTGACAGAAGGTGGTATCAGAGCCACTGATTTAAGCCTATAGGTGTTGTGATAATAATACCTAAGCTTATATAAAAGATTTAGGAGATTGCTATTAACTGGTAGCACACATGATAGCATTTAGACTTGAACTTAAGAAAAGATGCCTTAGTATAAGCTTCGAGATAAGCTAAGTACTTGTGTAAATAAAGTATGATGGATTAAGGTATGCCGTAAGAATGACGATTAGAACATTGCAGGCAATAACACTTAATTGCTATTAATTCTTGCTTATTGATATTACTTGGTCTAGAATAAGATATGTTACGGGAATACAAATTTCCCTAATGCTGGATAAAAGCCCTAATAAAAGAGGCACTTTTAAAATCTTGAAAAGATACTATTTATGGGAAATAGAAAATTTTCTCCGGCAAGACTGGGTATGGTGTAGCAGACTCTCCAGCTTGTCCGGACATAATAAGGATTACCTCTCCGGCGAGAATCGGATAAGACGGGGTATATAATATGTCAAACGAGTGATAAGATTTCCCTAAATAGTATCATGACCTGATATCTAACTTGTTTTTGGAAATATGAATCTGTTAAATACATTTGACCTTATAGAGGGTATGTATATTACAGCATGTGAAATATATGATTATATAGATATGTATATCTATAAGAAATTCCAAAAGTCAATTAGGAATAAAGCACAAGCAGATGTGTCAATAATAAAATCTAAATTTCTTTATCAGGAATCTCTTGCATAATTCCGATATCAAACATTATTTCGTTTGATCATCTGCCTCGTAACTCGTGAGACAATATAAACAATGGAAACCCTTTAAGTTGGGACGCCATCAAAAGTATAAGAATTTCCAGTGCATTATCATAAACTATTAACGCAAGTAAGAAGCATGTAAAGTTGTGCTAGTGCACACGAAAACACATGAAACTTAAAATTATACGACCATAGACGTCAAAGTATATCACACACGACCTTCAAGGCAAGACCTTGGAAAATATGATAGGGCACGGCGACGCCAATGCGAATCCCGTTAGTGGAAGAACTATTAAATCAAAAAGCGGCACTTTGCCACATGATCCTACAACTGACATAAATATCGTTGAGGTAAGTTGTAACAAGATTTCACAACCATCGGTGCACAGTCTAATCAGAGTCATAATTATTATCACTGCAAAAAGGAGTCACATACCTTTGCAAATTCCCTATTTCATTTTATTCACATTCCCTGGTAATATCACTTAACAACAGTTATCACACGAAATTCCAAATAGAAGTTCTTATATTTCTTTCGTTGAAATTCTGACTTCTGCATATAATAAGTTGACTTTCATGTTTCTACTTCCCCTAATGGTCATCATACCATAAGGGTTTCTTTCATAATAGTGAATATTGATCTATTTCATTTCTTGGTAAATCCACACGTTACACATGCACTGTTTGTTACGCATATGGTTCGTTTGATTTATGAAGACCACTGGAGGGCTTCATTCCGAATTGTTATTTTATCCAAACTCAAATATCATTCCGCTTTTTGCACTGTGAACCTCATTATTGCAAAACAATGACTCTTTGATATCGAGTCAATGAATTTCTTGAAAAACTCAATTTCCTTTGGCATACATGGTTTTGTTGTGACCATGTCCGAACTTTCTTTTAATTGATTATATATGGAAACTTACATAAGTAATTTACAATATAGTATTACTATATTTAAAAAAACAAATTTCTTGTTAAACCATTGAGTTGAAGAATTTATATTTTTATATATATGTATAAAATTATGTTTAAGGTATACTTTCATTTCAAGTTTATGTTTAGTTATTTATTATTGGTAATTAATATTAGTTTTATTATTAGTAATTATTATTTTTAAGTACTAGGGTTATTGTCAAGGGCAGGTATTGGGTAGCCTAGCCTTAGTTAGGCATGGACTGATCACCTATGCTTAAACAAGGCAGCACTAACCAATATCCAACCATGATAATGACTAGTTAATGTATATAAATTAAGTCATCATACTTATTTAGCAAATTTTAATTATATATATATATATATTTTTATATATATATACTTTGTACTGTAAGGAGAAGACATATTTTCATCAAACAATACAAGAATTAGAGGGATGAATAAAATTATCTAAATAACTGTCTAAGTATTCATGGACAAGACATTTTATACTTATAAGTAATTGTTCATCTTGATTAATATTCCACAACTATTAAATACTTATAGAAATATTATTTTATAATATATGTATTTTAATATATTAAAATATCAAATGTTATTTACTCAAGCCAATATTTAAGTATGCTTGATATTAAAATAAACATTTACTATTTTACTTTTTATGATTTAAAATATCTTATAGTAAAATCTTATAGTTAAACATACTTGATTTTAAAAATGATAATCGTGAGTTCTAGAATATTTGGATCAACATATTAATAAAACATATATCATTATTTTGTCGAAATTACCACGGGTTTTGATATTTTAAAACTATCTATATTAATTTAGTATTTTACTTTATGATAACATAAAAGGAAAAGATATTTAATAAATTAAAATATCACCTATCTTTGATCGAACATTTTGATTAAAATCGTCTTAATACAATTATGTATTAAGACAATAATACACTAACTCTATTGTGTTTTCATGTATTCTTGCAATTCACTCATCTCAGCACATTGATTTTCTCATATTATAAATCAATATTTGACAAATCATTTTCATGCTTTTATTTCATTTTGAACCTGTCAATTCTAAGTCTTCCTCGGTTGCCAATCAAAGTAAGCTTTCTTTTGATAAAGATTTTTTTTTATTTTAAAAGTCCTTCACATTCATTTTAAAAATCTATTTGATCATATATCTTTTGGCTTCAACCTAGTCACCTTGGAAATTATATCATTTCATCTCATTCGTTTGTCATCGATTTCTTGAACTAATTCCATTGAACCATTGAATCCTACTTATGGTACAACTAGTATTCACAAAATTTGATATTTTAATTCTGTGTCATCTACCTTAAATATTATTTTTATTGACTAAAATATGACTTAAGTCTAAAAGAAATATCGTAACCCAAATCTCGAGGACGAGATTTAAAACAAGGTGGGGAGGATGTAACATTCCTATTTTTATATAAGAATTATAGGTTCAGTTAAAATTTATTAACCACTAGTAACTAGTAACTAGTTTATTTTTAATATAAATATTCAACCCAAATAGTTTTAAACACTATTTTTGGTTGAAATATTATATTAATTAATTGGCCTGTATATAGGTGACCTTTCTAAATAAAATAAAAGTATATAAAAACTTATATTATTAGACGGGTAGAATACGGGTAGGTTGACTGTAAGAAATATGAAGTATCTGGACGGGCCCAGGAACCGTTTAATAATTATATTATAAAAATACATTATATTTAAACCTACTCTATTTTTAATGAAACTTGGTTCAAAATGTAGACAAAAAATATTCTCGTTCTAATGACATATTTATTGTTTTCTAAAACGTTATATTTTATAAGTTATAAGCACCAAATAAATAAAGTAGTTAAATTAATTATAATATATATATATATATATATATATTAATAAAATATATATATTTGAAAATCTTTCATGTCTCATATTTCGTGTCCTATTTTGTCTACATATACTTCGTGATAAAAAAATCAAAAGAAAATAATAAAAACCTATTTAATATATATATATATAGGTATTTACGTGGACTAGTAATAGTCCTCCCATAGGAATATTAATGGAATATGAAGACATGTGTGCATGAGAAATTATGCAAGACATACGTGTAATTTAAAGTAGGTGGACATGTGTGTTTTAAAGCTTTCACTCCAAGTAATTAAATCAGTATATATATCAACACATCTCAACTACTTCCATCGCTGTGTCCATCTCGCCATTTCTCTTAATTTCTAGCTTTTATTATTTTTATTTCATTAATAATAATAATAAAGCTCTGTCTCGTTTTAAGTGTTTTAACTCCCGATCACCGCTACCCTTTCCGATTGATCTGAGCCTCAGAACGTATGTCAGGGCTCTGCCCGACTAAGTTGTTGGGGTTCTGTCTCGGGACATCGGGACAAGGTTGAATTAGGGGTACTATACTTAACACGAGTGCATTATATATTTTTAAATAGCTCAAAAGTTATACCCAAAATTTATACCAGGAGGCTTTTTAGTTGAACCCTAAAGTTACAAAGTGGGTCCATTCTCTTTTCTCACCGTTTTATTCCTTTTGTCTCAAACTGTAGTAACTCTCATCAAAACTATTATTTCTTATTATATTTTATACAAAAAGAAACCCTAGTTAAAACCCCTAAGTGATCCTGCTTAAACTCTAAAATTTTCAGAACAATCAGAATCAGGATCAGGGCCCCTAAACCTCAGGGGGGGCATTTCCCATTCGATATTATCATCACAGTTTTACGTGTAATTCGAATTTAATCGTTCTGTCAACTCACCTAGGCTACAAAGACGCGTGGCTACCCTATGCTAGAAGGGCATCCCTCGCGCCACGCGACAGGCTCTAGCGCCACGCGAGGAAGCCAACTTTCCAGTATAAATAGAGGGCATTGGTACTTGATATTCTGCGTTCGATCGACGTTAAAATTCGATTCAGGCATTGAGATATCGTCCAAATACTATAAAAACACACACAGACACGAAACACTGCCGCAATAATAGGGTAATAACTCAATCGCTGCTATGATTCAATATCCGATCGATTGAAACTATCCGACCGGATGTTTAAGTGCTATCCTTTGTCATTAGTCGTGATTCCGACAGGATGTTTGAGTACCACCCGAACTTGGGGAATACTCTGTCATTCGTTGTGAATCCGATGGATGTTTAAGTGATTGAACTTTGTCATTCGTTGTGAGGGTTTTAATCTCGTGAGTTATCGTAAATGCTGTATTAGTTACTTACCGAGTTCGTGTGCACTAGGTTACAAGACTAATCAATAGGCTAAGCTCTGCCTATATAAATCTGCATGCTTATAATGTGAGTCATTCTCTTTTTATCAAATTTGTTTACAAAAGCATGTTTATTATCAAGGTTATAATTACAGTGATTAAGTTTATGTGATCACCAAATTACAGCCGGTATGTGGGATATTGTGCACATTACTGCTGTTTTTATCACTTTAGGTGGGCGAGCCTAATTAGTGATATACGTCACTATTGGGTGACAGGACCCAATAGTGATATGACCATAGTCACAGAAATGAGTCGAGTGACAAATACCGTGGGTAGTTGGTTGATATCAGGAAACATTGTAATCTCGCTTAATACTGTAAATTATAACAAACGTGTCGTTTTAGCAAAATGAATGAACTCACCAGTATTTCCCGCTGACAAAACTTTTTAAAATGCGTTTCAGGTAATTACCGTAGATTGGAGTAAGAGATGGATACGGCACTGAAAGGCTTCAAGAAGGGACTTATTTTATTAATTAAATCAAATTAAGAAATATTGTTTTATGTAATTGCGTTTATCCCTTATTTAAGCTACCTTTGTAAAACATGGGTTTATCCCATATATTTAATAAATAAAATCCGGTGTTTTCTAAACTCTGATATTTTTCCTAACTCACGGTCCTGATGAAATTTCCGCTGCAATATTTTTCAAAATAATCACCGGTACCACTTGGCTGTTCGCGGCTCCCGATTCTGTCCAGGGTGGGTCGGGGGTCGTGACAAGAAGCCATACCAGCAGAAGAAGAAATTATTTGTCGATCTTAAGTTTTGTATATGGGAGGATACGTACTTGTTTCGAATAGGTGCGGAACAGATGGTTAGGAGGTGTCTGACTGCACTTGAGATACGTAGTATTCTTGAGCATTGTCATTCGGGGCCGGTTGGTGGCCACTACGGGGGAGCGTACACCGCTAAACGGGTGGTTGATTCATGGTTCTATTGACCCACCATTTTTAGAGACACCCATGAGTTTGTCCGTAGTTGTGATGCCTGCAAGCAGTTGTTAAAATCGTGACTAGGCGGCGACTAATCGGTGATTAATCGCTGGTCGGCCAGTAACTGAGTAATTTTCCGTTAATCAGTCCATTAATCGCTAGTCGGGCCTAGTTGGAACTAGTCGGGCCTAGTCGGACTTAGTCGGCCAGCCAAAAATCAGCGATTCCTACAAGATTCCAGCAAAAAACATGTATATTCTGGCCAAAACCTCTAAATTCCGGTCACTTTCCAACCAAACCATTTGAATTCAAACAATCAATCTTGTATATATAAAAAATGAGTTGAGTAAGAGTAAAAACTAGCTACTTAAAATATTTACCTATAAACATGTGTATATGTATACATAAAACTAAAAATTACATATAAAAATCCTGATCCGATTAATCCCTAGTAGTCGCTAGTCCCCATCTCACCGGCCGACTAGCGACTAGCGAGTTCTCCAACCTTGCCTGCAAGAGAGCCAGCATCATCTCATCCCGGAATGAGATGTCCCAAAACACCATCCAGGTGGTTGAGATTTTCGATATCTGGGGCATCGATTTCATGGGAGCCTTCCCCATGTCACGTGGGAGTCATTACATCCTTATTGCTATCGATTATGTGTCTAAGTAGGTAGAGGCAAAATTCTTGGCCACTAATAGTGCTAGGGTTATAATGAAGTTCCTAAGAGAGTTGTTTGCTAGGTTCGACACTCCTAAGGCCATCATTAGTGATTGTGACACCCATTTTTGTAACTTGTATATGGAGAAGGTATTGAAACGCTATGGGGTCACCCATCGGCTTTCGACTACCTATCACCCTCATACGACTGGATAGGTTGAGAATGCCAATCATGGTATTAAGCGTATCTTGGAGAAGAATGTCGGACAAAGTTGCATTGACTTGGCTAACAATCTCTAGGAGCACACCCTTTAGGATGATTTATGGGAAATTGTGTCATCTGCCGGTTGAGTTGGTGTCACACCCCTTTCTAAGACGGAAGCACGAGGTGTGATCTTGAAAGGTTCTCATTGCATACGAATGGTAAACATACTACATGATCATAAAATAACTCCAAATGCCATTAACATTTTATAATTAAACACATAAGTTAAGTTTTGAGTTTACATCACAGCATAAATATTGTTTGAAAAGTTTACAACTTTATCTAAAAGACAAGCATAAAGGTTTTGATCCTTATATCACCATACAGGATGGGACATAACAACCAAATCCCGCAAAACATTTAAGCATTCACTGTAGAAAACATGGTATGTAATCGTACTGAAAAGAAGTACTTCTGTAAATGTAAGGAAATCGAGATCGCTATTGGTTTCCAAGGCCATTAACATGTGTAACGACATAGGAAGCATCCAAACCATAGGCATTTTTACTTGTCGATTCACGACTAGAGACACAAAAGCATTGCTTGGTAAAAGAGTGGCCAAGAGTGTGGTTGCCTGAAACCCATTAGATCTAACATTTTGTTCTGCGGTCTTGGTATGTAATTGATTAATGGTGCTTATGGCACCCTATACGTCACATGATCTATAGTATCATTCCTTAGTTTTTGTATCCAACATACCATAGTACATGTATTTTCCCCAAGTTTAGAAAACAAGTAGAAGTTTAAAAGTGGGGACATGAACTCACAACTTTGCGTGTCCTGCGTCGTAAACTTCACCGGTTGGTTTCGTAGCGTCGTGACCTATACGTGTTCTATTAATGTTAGGCACTAGACTTGTATCACACAAGTATAAGTCACCATCTTTTATTTATGTATATGTTCTTTGTACGTTCATTCTTTGTGAGGGTCGTGCCCTTGTTTGTCGGGTCTTGCCCGTTTGTCATGTCTTTACACTTTGAATATATATTGTTTATTTGTAAATATATATTTCACTTCTCAAATATATATTCATTTATAAGGTCTTTCTCAAGGTAATAAGTTGTTAAAAATAATTTATATTTTTAACTTTTCGTGTAAGTTACTTATATTATTTTCCCAAGAATAAATATAAGTATTTTGTGAAATAATAGTTTCAATATTATTTTTTGTACAAGTATTCTTAGGAAAGTATACTTGTATTTTATGTAAATACTTGTGTATTTTGTATTTTTCACCTAAAATCAACATTTTGATTTTTATTACTTTACGGAATTATATCTCTTAAAAATAATATATTTTTAAGACTTGTAAGAAATATATATTTTGTCATGCTATAAAATACATATATGGTTATTCTTGATGTGACACCTGTGTCACTTCAACCATCAAAACAAATGCCAAACCAATGAAATATTGTATTTCATACTTGGGATTTGTAAAAATATGTGTATCGTTTGCACATATCAACTCTTGTTCGATTTTAAGCTTTAAATCGCTTTCTGGAGGGTTATACGCGCTCTGATGCGTAAATATAACCAGTTTAATCCAACGAACACTCCGGAATAGTGAAATAGGCTTAACATACCTTAAATAACCTTTACATAACTTAGAAATAAGTTTTAAAGGCTTTGGTATGGCAAAAACAAGTTAATTCGCTTACAGGGACTAAACTTGATAAACTGCGAAAGTATGCCAATTTGAACTGTAACAGACATTCTGGAACATGACCATAAGTTAAACACACCTTAAATATCCTTTATATAGCTTAGAAATAGGCTTTGAGGTGTTCGGTGTGCTAAAATAAACTGTTGGGTCATTCAGGGACTAAAAGCGTCAAAAAAGTGCACAAGTTTGCATTTTCGCGCATATCTTACGTTCTGAATACATCCGGACATCCAAAAATTTATGTAAGCACTAAAATATTTTATTTTAGTGTTTGGCATAAGAAAAATCCATTCGTCACGCATTTTGGATCGTTTTTCACGCTTGTGCGCATTCCGTCGTAATTAAGCGAACATCGCTATCGTACGACCAAACGAACCAACATCCGGCATATTTTTGAGCATGTTTCATGTCCACAATGTTTAGGCATCATTTTAGGGCCTTAAAGTTGGCTTTACGGGCCTTAAACATGTCGGAAATGGCTTAAATACGTAACAGGGACTGAAACTGTCATTTAGCAAACTTGGTTCTGATCAGACATGGCCAGGCGGCCCGCGTAAGGTTTGTGTGTATCCTTACGCGGCCCGCGTCAGTGTTCCAGACCAGATTTAATGTTTAAACAGCCTGTTTGCAGCTGTTTTGCACTCCTAATCTCTCATACACATGTCAATTCCTTATGGTGGGTGGCCATTTGACATACCATAACATTCCAACACATGTACGGGTGGGATTCGAGCACGGTTTCCATGAAACGATCTTAACGGTTACCCGAAAACTATAAATACCCACATCCCCCAACTTCTAAACCCACAAGAATCTGATCTTAGAAGCTCTAAGTTGAAACCATTGTTTCATACCTGAGCTACTTGGATCACGATTAGCATTCGGGGACCCTTCGTAAGTATTCTTTCGTTCTTTTATTGTTTTTTAAGTCCGAAAGTCAAACTTTGTTTGACTTTCTGCGTTGACCAGTTTATGGTCAATGCGAAGTTCGTTTGAACTTCGCAACATGATTGTAATCACGATGGTCATAGTCCCTTGTGACTATGCCTACTGATTACCACGTTGTCTAGGGTCGTAGGGTAAGCGATCTAATAAATCGCTTATACCTTCGAACCCGACCCATTTGGTCGATTATTAGGATCCGACCAAATACATTAGGTGACCATAGTATATAGGGAATAACCTTCCGAGGTTATACCTTATGGTCGCTTCGTTTAAATAGTTGTATGATAGGTAGTTTATATGCCTTAGGTTAATTACCAAAATGCCCTTATTATGCCAAAATTCATTTTAAACATATGTAACATAACCTATGACCTCTAAACTGATTTATCAACAATATTAAACATGTTAAGGCATATTCTACTTGTCATAGGACTAGTTAGGCGGTCCGAACGCGTTTCACACGAATGACGCGTTAAAGTAGCATAAGCTACCTAAACGGGTCGTAATGGGTCGTAAGCACTTAGGTTAGGTTTCATTTAGTATGTAGGCTTTGTTAAACCATATGACACGAGTTCCCATACTCATTTGGTTTACGAACCCTCATCCTATCCAATCCTCCGATTTAGGTCCGGTATATTAATGTAGTTACCTATATTAGGTACCGTTTGATTTCCGTGATCACTAGCATTGTTTGGTTGTTACTCAATGTGACACCTGTGTCACTTAAACCATCAAACAAATGCCAAACCAATGAAATATTGTATTTCATACTTTGGACTTTTATAAATTTGTGTATCTTTGGCACATATCAACTCTTGTTCGATTTCAAGCTCTAAATCGCTTTCTGGAAGGTTATACGCGCACTAATGCGTAAATATAACCAGTTTAATGCAACAAACACTCCGGAATAGTGAAATAGGCTTAACATCTCTTAAATAACCTTTACATAACTTAGAAATAAGTTTTGGAAGGTTTGGTATGGTGAAATCAAGTTAAATCGCTTACAGGGACTAAAGTTGACAAACTGTGAAAGTATGCCAATTTGAACTGTAATAGACATTCCAGAACATGACCATAAGTTAAACATACCATAAATATCCTTTACATAGCTTAGAAATAGGCTTTGAGGGGTTCGGTATGCTAAAATAAACTTTTGGGTCATTCAGGGACTAAAAGCGTCAAAAAGTGCACAAGTTTGCACTTTCGCGCATAACTCACGTTCTGAATACATCCGGACATCCAAAAATTTATGTAAGCACTAAAATATTTTATTTTAGTGTTTGGCATAAGAAAAATCCATTCGTCACGCCATTTGGATCGTTTTTCGTGCTTATACGCATTCCGTCGTAATTAACCGAACAACGCAACCGTACGGCCAAACGAACCGACATCCAAAATATTTTTGAGCATGTTTTGAGTTCCCTATACTTTAACTTCATTTTATAGCTTTGAAATGAGGTTAACGGGGCTTAAAAGTGTCAAATATGCATCAAAATACAAGTTTCTGGGCTGCAGGGACCAAAATGGTAAATCTGCCAAACTTGGCCCTTGCGCACCGTAAGGGTTATTTGTTACGGTGCGCAAGCAGTGTCCAGATGCAGCAAATCGTTTTTGGCTGCTGTTATCTGCCCCTAAACACTTCCCAAAGGTCAAGTGCCACATGTTAAACTCTTATGGTGGCCAAATTCAGTAACCACAACATTCCAACAAGTGTAGGGGTGTGATCATTCCCTCTTCTCCAAGAAACGATCCTAACGGTGGACCGAAATCTATAAATACCCATCACATTTCACTTCATTTCTCACAAGAATCTGATCATTTGTGCTCTAAGTTGAAACCTTTGTTTCATACCTGAGCTATTTTGATCTAGATTAGCATTCGGGGACCCTTCGTAAGTGTTCCTTCGTTCTTTTATTGCTTTTCGAGTCCGAAAGTCAAACTTTGTTTGACTTTCTGCATTGACCAGTTTATGGTCGATGCGAAGTTCGTTGAACTTCATAACGTGAGCGTGATCACGATGGTTATAGTCCCTAGTGACTATACCTACTGATTACCACGTTATCTAGGCTCAGTGACGAGCCGTAGTTTCGGTCAGAATACGTATTCTTGCGTATTTTGTAACCAAACTACTCTTAGGTATCACAACCGTTTGTTGTGATACCAAACCTGTTTTCTAAACTTAGTTAAGCATGTTTTAACATGCTTAGCTCGTCACTTTTAATTTAGTGCTTATATAGGGTCGTCAGGTAAGCGATCTAAACAATCGCTTATACTTTCGAACCCGACCCGTTTGGTCGATCATTAGGATCCGACCAAGCACATTAGGTGACCATAGTATATAGGGAATAACCTTCCGAGGTTATACCTTATGGTCGCTTCGTTTAAGTAGTTGTATGATAGGTAGTATATATGCCTTAGGTAAATTACCAAAATGCCCTTTTGACGCCAAAATTCATTTTAAGCATATGTAACATAACTTTTGACATCTAAACTGATTTGACAACCATATTAGACATGTTAAGGCATATTTTACTTGTCATAGGACTAGTTAGGCGGTCCGAACGCGTTTTACGCGAACGACGCGTTAACGTAGCATAAGCTACCTAAACGGGTCGTAATGGGTCGTAAACACTTAGGTTAAGTTTCATTTAGTATGTAGGCTTTGTTAAACCATACTACATGAGTTCCCATACTCATTTGGTTTACGAACCCTCATTCTATCCGATCTTCCGATTTAGGTCCGGTTTATTAATGTAGTTACCTATATTAGGTGTCGTTTGATATTCCGTGATCTCTAGCATTGCTTGGTGGTTATCTTAGGACTTCTGAGCAATCTCAAGTGAGTACATAGACCCCTCTTTTACTGTTTTCCAAACTGTTTTGGGGTGAAACACATGTGCCTACTTGTTACTTTCATGCTTTCCTGTTTTCACATCATATACTTCCTACGTTCATTAGTACATTATAGTACATGATTTTCATTGTGTTCATGCTATGTATGCCCATTGTGTGCGTACTTAGTACATCGTTTTATATTACATTTTATGCTATGTATGTCCATTTAGTTCATACTTAGTACATTGTTTTACATTACACTTATGCTATGTATGTCCATTGTGTGCATGCTTAGTACATTGTTTTACATTACATTTCTGTTGCATATGCTCATCCAGCATGTGAACACATTATACTGCATTTTGAACCGTTGTAATCATTTGACTATGTGAACCGTTTGTATCTGTGAACCGTTTGTATCAGTGAACCGTTTGTATCTGTGAATTGTTTGTATCTGTGAACCGTTTGTATCTGTGAACCATTTGTATCTGTGAACCGTTTGTATCTGTGAACCGTGTGAACCGTATTTGACCATACATAAACATTTCTACAATTGTTAAACATTACTTTGGTGGTTTGGTTTGATTAAGTGATTAAGTAACGATGCGTGTGTAATATGATACAAGCATGGTGGATACGCCGCTGGTACTTCCTATATATAAGTGTTTGTATGGTATTACATATCGTAGCGTTATTTGAATCATTTTAGTATTGAGACATATAACATTTTATACAAATAACATACTTTTCACAAGACATTGATTTACAAACAACTTATCTTATACAAACTCATTTTACAATGATTATTCATTTAACAATACATTATTCTCTTATTTATACATATCATCTGATATTATCGTTTTTCAAATGATTTTCAAAACAAAGCAAACTACAAGGTTCATGACTAAACATTTTCTCAAACATAAGCCATGAAACCTATTTTCACAAAACCTATGTATCTCACAGGCATTTTTATGCTGACGTACTTATTTTCACATGTGTTTTTCAGGAGCTGTTGCATAAGATGATCAAGATACACATAGGCAGACTTGGGCTTTAGCGACAATAAAAGATGCAAGACTAGTTAATTATGTTGTATTTCCTTGTTTGTTAAGACATTGTAATACTTTTAATCAATAAAACGAAACTTCAATTGCCATGGATTTGAAACAATTAATTCTGTTACAACACTCCCCGACATTTCCGCCACGTTTTGTATGTTCTACGTGGTCGGGGTGTGACACTCAAGGACTTCTAAACAATCTCAGGTGAGTACATAGACCCCTCTTTTACTGTTTTCAAATTGTTTTGGGGTGAAGCATGTGTACCTATCTGTTATTTTCATGTTTTCCAAAAGTATAATTGATTATACATGTTAGTACTTATCTGTTGACAAACTGAATGACTATCTATGGTTTAAACACTGATTTTTCAAAGACTATAACATAAATTGTTGAATTGTACTTATTTTGTTCACCAGACCGGTTGTTAGTATGATATAGCGCTATAGGATTAGACACCCCATTCCTGTTGTCATGGAATGTCTGAAACCAATTTGTTTCTCCATCCAAATAGGGATTTCCTTTGTGGTATCCCTATAGTCTCAAAGGTGTATTTTGATGCACTAGGTCTGAATGAATTCTTAAATCACATTATTTTTGTATATTTAGTTATACTCCCAAAAGTATAGTTTGATATGCTCCCATGTGTGATATTGTACAAAACCAACATATATATTCTATCAACAAACCAAAACATATTTTGATATGTTATTTATAAAACCCAAAGCATATTTTGATATGTTATTTATGAAACCAAAACATAGTTTAATATGTTACTTACAAATCCAAAGTATACTTTTAATATGCTACTATAAGGTTATTCGTTTAACCTTACATTTATTTATACAAATCACATTGGTTACACATTACATGATTTACATTGGACACATAAACATTATTGACATTGGTTATACATTACATGACTTACATCTTGACATAAACATTTTGACATATTATTCAATACGTTTGGCAATTGGTTTAAACATAGACATCTTACATTGTTGGTTTGGTTTGAGTAAGTGATTAAGTAACGAGGCGTGTGTAATATGATACAAGCATGGTGGATACATCGCTGGTACTTCCTATATATAAGTGTTTGTATGGTATTACATATTGTATCGTTATCTGAATCATTTCAATTTGAGACATATAACATTTTATACAAATAACATACTTTTCACAACACATTAATTTACAAACAACTTATCTTATACAAACTCATTTTACATGGTTATTCATTTAACCATACAATATTCTCTTATTTATACATATCATCTGATCTTATCGTTTTTCAAAAGATTTACAAGACAAAGCAAATTACAAGGTTCATGACTAAACATTTTCTCAAACATAAGTCATGAATTCTGTTTTCACAAAACCTATGTATCTCACAGGCATTTTTATGCTGACGTACCTATTTTTACACATGTTTCAGGTACTGCTTTGCAATGATTGTCGATACATGCTACATTTAGGATGGACTCGTGCCTTAGCAACTTTAAAACTTGGAAGATCATAGTTGTACTTATTTGATTGTATTAAAACAATGAGTTCATTTATTCAATAAAACAGAATTTATTTATTCCATGGTTATGAAACAATGATTCTGTTACAACACTCCCCGACGTTTCCGCCACGTCTAGTTGCTTTACGTGGTCAGGGTGTGACACTTGATATCCACCTGATTTTTATATCAATTCCAATACTTGGTATAGGTTATATATTTTTGTCCAAAAATATATATTTAAGTCCATAGTGTCCAAATTCAATAATATGTTAAGGAACATATTTTCATAAATATATTTTCTTGTATTTGTCCATGTATTTCCTTGTGAGGAATTTTGTATACTTGTATACTTATGTATTCTCATGTATTTGTATGTGTATTTTTATATTTATACTCCATGGGAGTATTTAGTGTATTTTCAAGTCCTTAATACACTACTACATATATTACACATAATATACACTTAGCACAAAATTTGGTGATCACTAAATATATATATTTTTCCCTAAAAATATACATACTTAATATTAATTTTAACTTGAAGAAATCACTATTTCTTAACTTTAAATTTTACACAAATATGAGGGAAACCTTGATAAATATTTTTAGGAAATAAGTTTCACCAAAACTTACATTTTCTAAGTATTAAAATTTTATAAAAATCTTGACATAGTTTCCCCTAAAAATGGAGGTTTCCCATGTTTTCAAAACATGTGTTTATTTTCTTTTCAACACCAAAACAATTTTCAACAATACTCACCAACAACATATACTAATTTCTTCATATGAAACATCATGGTGAACTTGTTTCTTGTTAAAAATGTGTAGTCTTTTAGATCTACACTTTACATAAGATGATATTTCCAAAAATAAGTGTTCTTGAGTATTTTAACAAACTTTTATGAAACTTTATTTCATTAACCAACTCATCCATGAATTTAATGATCTTTAAAGTTCGTAAATCATGTTCTAAAACCACTTTTATGTTTATTAGAAAGATCATTATTTTTAACATCATGTTTAACCATGGATCTTTCAAGATCCATGCTTAATAACTTTAGATCTTTCATAAACAAGCTTTATTACTTCAGAATTACAAGATTATGCATAAAAAATCATATTTCAAGCTCACATAATGCTTTATATGTTCATCTTCAAGTTTAACCATGGATCCTTCAAGATCCATGCTTAAACTTGTTAGATCCAAGCTTTAACATACTTGATCTAAACATAAACACAAGATATAACATCAACAACTTCATTATATACACTAAAATTTCATGAAATCACTTGTTTTCTTCATATATATGTTAGATCTTCTCATTTTCTTCTTTAAAAGTTAAGTTGTTTAGATGGTGAAACTTGTACATAACATAAACATGATTTATTTTAGTGATCAAGAAGCTTACTACTAGGTCTAATGGCTAGGGAAGTGGCACAAGAATGAAGAAGATGATTATGGAAGAAAATGAGAGGTTAAAAGCTCCACAATGAGGTCCTTCAAGTTCTAGCACCTCACACCTTCTTAGATAGCCTCCATACACCTCCTAGTGAGCTTTGTAGGATCGAATTCGGACCCAAACGAGTCGCGTAGAAGAGTTTATCTCAGTTTGAACGGCGGAAACAGATAAACCGAGTACAATTCAGCGAGAATTCACTTTAATATGTTGATATTATTGATCTGAATGACATGTACAATCGAGTCGACACTTCGGCAGCACTTCGTGTCACACCGGAAGACAACACCCTACATCTATATCCTGATTTCGCTCTTAAGGCCTATATATAGGACCATGATTTCGCTTATAGTGACATGACACAAAAGCGGAATCATCACTTGACACATAAGCGGAATCATCGTAACCACATAAGCGAAATCACATGAAGACAAAAGAGCGAAATCACATTTACAACTTTGAATGAAATCAGAACTTCATAATCATAAATGCTTTTGTCTTGTATGTAATGATGTCATGATGATGTCACTTTGATGATGTCATCATGACATCATGCTTGAACAACTTCGCAACGAACCCGAGACTCGACATAAGACGAAGACGACAGATGAATGCACCAACAGACTCCCCCTCAGATGTTGACGAGTCTTAAGTGTCGAGTCTTCGCATCTTCAGT
Organism: Helianthus tuberosus; assembly: GCA_030545235.1. NCBI lineage: Eukaryota > Viridiplantae > Streptophyta > Magnoliopsida > Asterales > Asteraceae > Helianthus > Helianthus tuberosus. Next base: position 67,906,856 of record CM060402.1, on the reverse strand, counting down.
CTTTATCAGTCTCTTTTCTTTCTTAGTATATACCAGGATCTTGTCTTTGGCTCTAACCTCGTCAGACTCCCCCTCTCATCATGATGGGATCGCTGTCTGGAATTAGCTATCACCTTGAGATCAATTCCTGGCTTTATCTCTGATCAGCTCATTTTCTGCACACATTTTCTCACAAAAACATAAGTTTTTACTTAAAACAATAAGAAAAACTTACTGGAAATAGTTTCATCAAGTTCAAATTAATGACCCTGATTAACTAAACTCAATTTCTTTCTTAAATCAAAATTTTTCAATTCAGTACACACACTCCCAAACCAGTTCATCTTGTTTAGCACTTGGAATTTTGAATATCAGCTCTTCAACATCAGTTGTCAAAAATCTTTTTGGACTTTTCAAAATAATGAAACATAAATGCAATAACAGAAATTAAATGCAGAAATGAAATATGTACAAACATATTTTTGTGAGTTTGTGCAAGAGGATCATATCAGTTTTTAAGACCAACCACTAGCACCGTTAAGCTTTAAACATTTTAAGCTCTAAACGATTCACATGGATTGACGATATTGTTGTCCACTTAAACTCAATCTAAAAACTTTCAATCTGCTTACCGATACGTTAAGGTATATTAATTTTGCACTAAGTTCTTATGGACCCCACGATCTCAGCATATCCCCTCATCATGCAATACACTGACTCAAGTAATGCCTTCAAACTTTTATCAACTGTGATTTGTGCGAAAACAAAGCAGAATGTTTAAACATTAACAATCAGGTCGATACTTCCGTATACGCAGAGAAAGTCCAATGTTTAAACAAAATAAGAAAAATAAAACAAGTTGAAGTTGTTTAGGCTTTAACCACCAGGTCGATACTCCCGTATAGGCAGAGGAGGTCCAAAGCTTAAACGAAACACCAAAGAAAATAAAGCAGAACGTTTAGGCAACAACATCCAGGTCGATACTCACGTATACGCAGAGGATGTCCGATGCTTAAACAAAATAAAGAAATAAAACAAGTTTAAATCTTTGCAAAATAAAATGCACAATCACAGCGACTTTTTAGCAAAGTTGTGAAAGTTCACAAACTTAACCAGTTTTATGTCTTTCGACAATCAGCGATTACTGAGTAGGCACACAGTCAAGAAGGACAAAACTAAGTACTATGCTTTCAACCATGTTTCCCACTAGAACTAGGCTTTTTGCTTTAGGTTTGTATCGTTATCGCAAATCTACTAGTCTAGCTGAGCCTATCGTCACATCTTTAGTGAGATCATTTATCACATTTTATCTTTCCATTTCTTTAGCATGCTGTGATAGTCCACTGATTTTCTATCATTTCCTCTTGTTTCAGCAAAACTCATTTTTTGAATTTTTCAATGTTTTTGACATTTTCAAATTTTTTAATTTTTTTTTTAATTTTTACTCCCCCTAAAATCAAAATATGTCTCAATTTTGATTTTCTGGGAAAATTTGAAAACAAGTTGTACAAGAAACGTGACAACATGATGAGAATCACTTCAATTCTCCATTCACTCGGCTTGAACAATCAGAACTCCCCCTGACAACAAACTATTTTCCCATAGTGATTTCAAAACACTTAAGTTTGTTTTAATCAAAATGGTTTTTCCGGAAAATAAGTTTTGTGTGTCTATTCTCAAATTCGGGGTTTCATCCATCACCTTGTTCTTCTTCAATCACTTGTAAAAACTAACATTTTTAAGATCAATCCACAAACATCACTTGTAGAAAATCAAGTACAACTTAATGTCCCTGATTTACCACTTGTAAGTTCGAAATATCACAAACGTGAATTTCTCAAAAAATGTGCCGATTCATGTTCCACGCTTACCAACCTGGGAACTCCGGCAAGTCAGGTTTTTCATTTAAACAGATTCACCCTAGCCTGACGGTCCTTGGGTGATTTTGAATTCTTGTTCAACAATGGTGGAAAATTTGCATCATCCATTGTTAGACCAGAATTCTCAACTTTTACCTCAACAAATGGCTCATCTGGCTTTACCATACCAGATTCATCGCCTGAATGTGGCTTGTCTGACTTTGATGAGCCAGATTCATCGCCGACATATGGCTCCTTTGTTTCCACAGAACCAGATTCATCGCCACATTTGTTAATCTCTTGATTAACTTCCTTCTCTTTCTTTTTCCTCTTTTCTGTCCTCAGATTTGTATCTGAAGAATTCGTTTTGCTTGATTTGTCAGTCTTTGGCGAGCAAGACGATTTATCAGAACTTTTATTTGTATCAACTGATGAACCCGAGGACAAAATCTTCCCGAGATACTCTCTCACCTTCTTTCTCTTCTTCCTCAGTCTGTCTTTCTGCCCCTGAGAAAGCTTCACTTTCGTTTCTTGAACTTTAGGTTCTTGAACCTTCTGTTCTTTAGGCTTGACATTGACTGGTTTCTTCACCTGCTTCTGAGATTCAGCCCTCGATCTTCTCATTGATCTCATTGAGCAATCTCTAGCAATGTGACCTCTGATGTTGCAGTTAAAGCATCTTCTCGTCTCATAATTCCAACTTTGGCAGTTAACAACAATGTGTCCTTGATAACCACATCGGTAACACACTCTGTTATCGTACCAATCACCATTTTCAGTCCAAACATTCAGATCATAACACTGTTTGGCTTGGTGATAATCCTTGCTCCTCTTGTTTGCTGGATTTGACTTTTGAGCACTGTGGTCAAACCTGCACCACTTATTACCAACAATTTTAGAGTTTTGATTTTCCAATTTTTGTGGTTTTTTATCACGATTGGACGATTGAACTGATGAGCTTTTATTTTCTTTTTGAACATTTTTCAATTTTTTATCCTTTTGTTTTTGTTCCACATTCTTCTTTACAGGTTTTTGCATTGAGCATTCACCTTTCTCAGTAGAATGTAGAACGGTTTCTTGAAATTTTTCTTTTAATTTCAAAAATATTTTTCTTTTTTCAATATCATCATCAGTTTTCTCATCACAATCTTCAACTTTGACTTTGTCAAAGTTTGTGACATTGTCACTTATTGGAACAGAATTGATCGGTTTTGGACAGGGGAACTCAGATGAAGTCACAAAACCTTTCAATTTCTTTTTAAGCTCATCAATTTTGTTCCTTGAATTCTCAGCTTCATTTTCAAGCTGAGATATTCTTTCAAGATGAGACTTGATAGATTTTTCATTTTCATTCTTCATGTTTTCAAGAACAGATTTTTCATTTTCCAAAACTTTTATCTGTTCTTGAAATTTTGTTTCATTTGCTTTCAAATTCTTGTTCTCAAGCTTTATCCAGAAATCTTCCTTTTCTGAATTTAACTCCTTTTCTTCTAACTCTTTGATTTTCTTTCGAGCACATTCACCTTCTTTTTCAAGTTTGATAATTTTCTGAAGATGAGAATTTATCATTTTTTGCTTTTCGATGTTGTTTTTGCTAAACACATCTCTCCCATCTTCAAGAATTTTTATTTGATTTTGAAAAGCTTTTTCAATTCTTGATTTTTCAATTTCAAAACTTTTAATCATTTCTTCAAAAACATTTTCCTTTTCTTTCAATTTCTGATTTTCCAATGTCAAACTGTTCAAATTACCCAACAGTTTGTCATTTTCAGTTTTCAACTTTCCACAATTTTCTTTCAAAATAAAAATCTGCTTATCATCAGCTTGTTTTTCATTGTTCAACTTCTTGATCTCCAATGCCAAACTTTCCACATCTTTCACGAGTTTGTCATTGTCATCCTTAAAGTTGTCACATTTGGTGCACACTGATTCAGAATTTGAAGATCCAATTTTCACAAATTCTTCATTTTTTGAAACTTCTTCCTCCTTTGTCATGAATGTACCTGCACAAAAAATTTTAACGAAATCAAGACAATTTGCATTCTCATCAATATAACAACCTCTCTTGATATCATATTTCATCACATATTTTGCTCTAATACATTCAACAATCCTTTTGTTCATCTCATCAATTACATCTAATCCCATATCCACCAAATGATTTTCTAAAACCTTTATCATTTCTTTCCTTTTCTTTCCATTTTCAAATTCATGAGTTTTAAGTATGCTGATGAATCTTTTTAGACGTAATTTTGAAAAATTTGAATCCTTTCTAAAAATTTTCAAAAATTCACTCCATTCAATAGGTAATGCATCTGCAAACTTTTCTATTTTTTCAGCATCTGATGGAAATATCTCATGATTTTTTAAGTAACCAAGTAAGACTCCATATCGGTTCTCTAATTCTTCCAATGTTTCATTTTTCAAACATGCAAAATATTTAAACCTTTTGACCCAAAGATCCTTTTTCACATTTCTATAACTATCGTCCAAATACCCCATATACCAATCATTTAATCTTTCAAGATCATGATTTTCCATCTCATCAAACATCATTTCCATTTTTCAAATAATCCCGACAACAATTTCCAATTCAAAACAAAATCAATTTTGATGTCAAAATCTACTAACTCGACAATCACATAGCTTGATTGGACCTCAATGTATGACTAATCACATGCAATTGTTGAATTTCTTTTTTAAACTAGCTGACAACTTTTACTTGTTGTAGAAAGAAGATTGGACCGCAACTACTCACATGAATTGAAACAAGAAATGCTCACATGCGTACATTGATATCACAATTTCACATGCTCTAACAATCAATATCCGGCAAACTTTAAATGCTCACATGAACTAACACATGCACTTCTGATTATCTGACACAACCTGACATCCTCGAATTCAATGTTACACAAGATTTGATGAACAATCACGTGAATTCCTAAGTGTCACTAAATTGAAACAATTTTTGTCACTATAAGCGAAATCCCAAGATTGTCACAAAAGCGATACCTCAAGTGACACAAAAGCGAAATCTATTTGTACAGATAAGCGAAATCAGAATTATTCAAATGAGCGGAATCAACCTTGTTCAAATAAGCGGAATTAAACTGTTCAAAAGAGCGAAATCAAGACAAGATCGCTGCTGACATCATCAAATGCACGAGTCCATAAAAGCGAGATCTCAAAAATAATGAGTTTTTGATCAATTTTAGCTTTGAAACTTTCGAGGATTTATTATTACGTGATTACGAGTGCCGTGTGTGAAATTGAACCGATTATGACCGAAAATTTTTTTGATTTTCGAAAAAGAATGGTGTAGAAACAGAATTATCGGCTGAAATGTGTAGAACTCTTCTTCACTGGCTCTGATACCAATTGTAGGATCGAATTCGGACCCAAACGAGTCGCGTAGAAGAGTTTATCTCAGTTTGAACGGCGGAAACAGACAAACCGAGTACAATTCAGCGAGAATTCACTTTAATATGTCGATATTATTGATCTGAATGACATGTACAATCGAGTCGACACTTCGGCAGCACTTCGTGTCACACCGGAAGACAACACCCTACATCTATATCCTGATTTCGCTCTTAAGGCCTATATATAGGACCATGATTTCGCTTATAGTGACATGACACAAAAGCAGAATCATCACTTGACACATAAGCGGAATCATCGTAACCACATAAGCGAAATCACATGAAGACAAAAGAGCGAAATCACATTTACAACTTTGAATGAAATCAGAACTTCATAATCATAAATGCTTTTGTCTTGTATGTAATGATGTCATGATGATGTCATCATGACATCATGCTTGAACAACTTCGCAACGAACCCGAGACTCGACATAAGACGAAGACGACAGATGAATGCACCAACAAGCTTGGATTATGAGATTGAAGCTTGAAAATGGTGGTGTGTGTGTGGGAGTAGTGAGCCGAGAGCAAGGGGGAGCACAAGGAAGAAGATGGAGCGGTTTTTGTGAAATGGGTAAAGTATACTTACTTGTGATCTTTATAAAAGATTTTCCAACACAACATCTTCTATTAGATATCATGTGCACCACTTTAGGGGACAAGAAAATTAAAATAATGAAAGGCATGTAGGACCCACAGTGGCTAACCAAGGGTGAAGGTGGGGGGGGGGGGGTAAAGTGTAATTTTTGGGAAGTTGAAGGTTTAAAGAGCAAATGGTAAGGTTTAAGTTAGTTTAAGTGTGTTTAGGTGTTTTTTATGATTTTTAAGGTGTTCTAGCACCAATACTAGCTTAATATCATAAAAACATTACTTCTAGTCAAATTTTGATGTTCCGGGTAGTGTCCGGTTGTTCGTTTCGTTACGGTTCGTTAAAGTGCTAAATTGCGCAGTTTCACTAAGTATGAAGCCCCTTTTGTGGCAGTTTCAATTCCCGACACTTCGTAAGTTATTCTGGACCATAAAACACAAATTCTGCATGATATTATTGTGTTAAAAAGCTGATTATAGCTGAATTATGGCTGATTTGTGCATAATTCTGCATTTAAAGTGAGTTTCGGGTGCTTTTTAGTGCATAGCTTAGCTTCCGGGAAGTTTTTATGTTAAACCCTTGTATCCACACTTAGGTTTTAATGTATTTTTAGATGTTTGACCTATTCCTAGGGCCTAATTCTATTGTCTGACTGCTTTCTGCATAATTGCTGACACGGTGTGTCTTACCGGTGAGTTTACTAGTATTTCTGCGCAACGCTTAAAGTAATGCAATAAGCAATATTTGAAGTATAAAATGTGCATGAATTCACATGTATAGCATGTGTTCAGACAATGTTGACACTTAAGCACATATTTGCAGATATTAAACAATAATTAAAAATGTACGAAAATTACTGGTTTTGTGCCAGTTATCACAGTCTCCCCCCTGAGTTACCTCCCACAGGAGTTTTCTCGAACAGGTGGGGGTACTTGGCTTTGAACCGCTCTTCACGTTCCCACGTGTACTCTGGTCCGTGCTTAGAGTTCCAACGTACTTTGACAAGCTTAATGTGATTCCTCCTTTGTAAGGACCTGCAAAAATGTCCCACAACACTCCGTAAGTGGAAACCTGGACCCCTAAAACCCTACTCCTTGTGAAAAATCAAGAAATTCAATTTTATGGATCGCTCGCGGGCCGCGTAAGAGTTAACCGAAGCTTACGCGGGGCGCGACAGCTCAAGGGTAGCCGGATAAGGATGAGGGACACACGTCGTTACACGTGTCAACCTAGACTCCCTCGCGGGCTGCGTAGAAGAAGCTTATGTGCTTCGCGGGCCGCGACACGCCCCATTTCCAGCCCTATAAATTAAGGAGTTCGAGTTTCATTTCAAATCGTTCAATTCTTTTCTTTCTCTTGTTCTCTTGTTCTGTCATTCTAGTGTCAGAACTTCTAAATCCCGAAACTCTGCCCGTATTAGGGTAATAACTCTAATCACTAGTACGATACTTTATCCGATCGATTAAAACAGATCCAATAGATGTTTAAGTGCTGCCAATATCTGGCTATACTTTGTCATTCGTTATGAGGGTTTCGATCTCGTGATTATCCTTAAAGTTGAATTAAGTTAATACACTAATACGAGTTCCCTTGTATCTAGAAATTAGAACTCATAACTAGGAAGCTGCTAAGCTAGAATACTTAGCAATTAAGTAAACTTAGTAATCAAGCAAACTTAATAGTTAAGTAAAATGGTTATGTAACACTTAGCAATTAAGAAAACTTAGCGATTAAGAAACTTAATAGCTAAGGAAACTTAACAGGAAAGGAAACTTAGCAGTTAAGCAAGCTAAGTAAGTTAATTAATCAGCTAATCACGTTATTTAATTAATCGGCTAAGTAAATTACTTGATTTAAACCATTAAGGAAAATTAATCAGTTAAGTAAGATTAATTAATCAGTTAAGTAAGATTAATTAAGTTAAGCAAGATTAATTAAGCTAAGCGAGATTAATTAAGCTAAGCGAGATTAATTAAGCTAAGCAAGATTAATTAAGCTAAGCGAGATTAATTAAGCTAAGCAAGATTAATTAGGTAAATTAAGCACCTAAATAGATATACATGAAAATAAATATATATGAGATAGATATATATGAGGAAGGTGCAAGGAAGGTGTAAGAAGATATATATGTAGGTTGGAAGCTTCCTAGAAAATGTATAGGTAACTTCCTAGAAAAGCTATAGGAAATTTCCTAGAAATTACAAAAGAAACTTCCTAGAAATTTCATATTTCCTACCTATAAATAGGAAACTTAGGATTCATTTTTCTTTGCTCATTTCTTTTCTTCTTCTTTCTATACGTTGGTGTTTTAACCAATAATCACCGATGTGATATTCTGTCCGATCGATTCGGAAACCAACTAACGAATGCCAAAGTGTTGTACTTTGTGAATTTCGTTAAATGAATGCCAAAGTGTTGTCTAAACAAGACTATACTTTGTGAATTTCGTTAAGGTTCTGATCTCGTGACCATCGTTAGGTTTGATTTGGTATAACACTAATACGTATTCCACTCTGTTAAACTAAATGTTTAACTACCCGAAAACTCTGCACTATACACTTACAATTAAAATAGATGCTCAATCATCAGAAGATTCAGAACTATAAAGTAGATACTTAGGATCAAGATGCTTGTTTAATCAAGACTATATGCTAACAAGGTGAGTCATTCTCTTTTTATCAACCATGTTTTACAATACCCAAATTATTTTCAAAAGTTATAATTACAGGGATTAAGTCTTGGTTATCTTGAATCACTGGCAAGTGGGGTATTGTGCACATTACTAATTTCTCACGTTTAGGTTCACCAACCTAACAGTGATAATCATCACTACTTGGGTGAAAGGACCCAATAGTGGTATGACCATCGTCACCAGGGTGTGACACGGCGCCAGATAAAAATAAGATAGTAGCCATTGTAATCGCTCTTATGCTGTAATTTATAACAAAGTGTCATTTTGTACAAAAATGAATGAACTCACCAGTATTTCCTGCTGACCAAACCTTTTTAAAACGCGTTTCAGGTAATGACAGTAGATTGGAATAAGAGTGATGATACGGCACCGAAAGGCTTAAAGAAGTGGCTTATTTTATCAATTGAATTAAATTAAGAAAACATGGTTTTATATATCCGGGTTTATCCCTTATTAAAGCTACCTTTGTAAAACATGGGTTTTATCCCATCCATTTAATAAATAAAATCCGGTGTTTTCTAAACTCTGATATTTTTCCTAACTCACGGTCCTGATGAAATTTCCGCTGCAATACTTTTCAAAATAACCACCGGTACCACTTGACTGTTCGCGGCTCCCGTCCAGGGTGGGGTCGGGGGTCGTGACATCCTTGTTTTATGGATCTTCCAATCCGTTACCTCAAGAGGTTGTTCTGTAAATCGGAGTGTGTCGTCGATATGCACCTCATCCGCAGGGATGATAACTGTTTCTTGGGTTGGACTCTTTTTGAGGTTGGACACATGGAATGTATCATGTATGCCATTAAGTTCTTCCGGTAACTCCAATTTGTATGCCACCGTACCAATTCTTTCCATGATCTTGAATGGTCCAATGTATAACAACCCTCCTGAAATTTCTTACACCCTAAAATATATTAAAATGCCCCTATATGTCTTAAAATACACCCCGTATGTGAAAACAGAGCCTAAAATACGATCCAGCATTAAAAATAAATAAAAAACAAGAAAAATGGGGTCCTCGCGGGGTGCGTAGCCTTTGGCACCTGCCTACGCGGGCCGCGACAGCAAGAGATTAGGGCGACACCCGGTGCCGCCACGTGTCCTAGCCGTGTCAAGTCTACGGGTTGGGTCAGCAACCCTAGGGCCTACCCTAGGGACCGTCGCGGGCCGCGAAGGCCCTGAAGAAATGCTATGCGGGGTGCGACGGAACCAGAAATCAGCCCTATAAGTAGCAACCTTCGGCAGTTCAAACAATTCGCTCAAAATCTTTCTTTCTCAACGAAATTCTAAAGTGTAGGCATAATTTTCAAGTATAATACCCCCTAATTAACGAAGTTTTGCCCCGATGTAAGTATTATAACCCCGGTTACGCATTAGATACGCTGCCCGATTGATCCAGGGTTCCCTATGAACATGTTGTAATAAGAAACTTGGGTTTTACCCATGTGTTTACTAATATAAAATATGGTGGTTTTACTCTGATAAACATTTCCTAACTACGGTCCTGGTGAAATTTCCGCTACCAAAAATTGATAAATAATGATACCACCAAAACTGGTCTCGCGGCCGCCCGTTCCCCAGGACAGATAGGGGGTGGGGGTTGCGACACAATGTATCGTGGATTCAACTTTCCACGTTTTCCGAACCTTGCTACACCTTTCCAAGGTGATACCTTCAATAAAACTTTGTCTCCCACCTCGAATTCTAAAGGTTTACGTCTTCGATCAGCGTAGATCTTTTGTCGATCACGAGCCGCCTTAATGTGCTCTCGAATCTGCATGATCTTGTCTGTCGTCTCTTGAACAAGTTCGGGACCAATCAACTGTTTGTCTCTAGAGTCTGCCCAACACAACGATGAGTTGCACTTATGGCCATATAGAGCTTCAAACGGTGCGACTTTTATGCTCGTATGGTAGGTGAGTATCCCAACTGCCGCCTAGATCCATAACACATGCGCGAAGCATATCTTCTAGTGTTTGTATGGTCTGTTCACTCTGGCCGTCTGTTTGCGGATGGAAGGCCGTGCTTAGATGTAGCTGAGATCCAAAGGCCTCCTAGAAGGATTGCCAGGTCCTGGATACAAAACGTCCATCTCTGTCTGAAATAATCGAAATAGGCACTCCATGACGTGCCACAATTTCTTTAAGATACAACTTAGCAAGCTTTCCAGTGTTATCTTTCTCTCAGATGGGTAGGAAATGCGTAGACTTCATCAATCGATCAACTATTACCCATATCATATCATGCCCTCTAGGGTCCTGGGTAATTTGGTTATGAAATCCATTGAGATTTGCTCCCACTTCCACATGGGTATCTCGGGTTGTTGCAGTAGACCAGACGGTTTCTGATATTCGGCCTTAACCTTAGCGCAGGTTAGGCATTTCCCAACATAAACAGCAACATCGCTTTTAAGCTTCGGCCACCAGTAGTATTCTTTCAAGTCTTGATACATCTTGTCCGATCCTGGGTGGATCGAGTAACTCGACTTGTGAGCTTCATCAAAGATGACTTCTCGAATACCGCCTTAGAGCCGTACCCAAACGCGGCCCATAAAGTATAAGGTTCCCTCTTCGTTTGGCACCAATATCTTCTCCATACCTCGGAGATATTCAGCTCTAAGATTCTCCTTCTTAAGGGCTTCTTGTTAGGCGTCATGAATGCGTGCAATGAGATTCGTTCGAATAGTCATTTCCAATGCTCGAACCCTTAGTGTCTTAACCCTTTCTTTTCGGCTTAATGCGTCTGCTACTATGTTTGCCTTTCCAGGATAGTACTTAATCTCACAATCATAATCATTCAGCAACTCAACCCATCGTCACTGACGCATGTTTAATTCCTTCTTATCAAATATGCGTTGTAGGCTTTTGTGATCTGTGAAGTTTGTACAGCGAGTACCATACAAATAGTGTCGCCAGATCTTCAAGGCGAATACCACCGCGCCTAGCTCCAGGTCGTGCTTGGTGTAATTCTTCTCATGAACTTTCAATTGTCTTGAGGCATAAGTGATGACCTTTTGGCGTTGCATGAGCACGCAACCCAATCCTTGACGCGAAGCGTCGCATATACCACGAAGTCTTCAGTGCCTTCAGGTAAAGATAGTATCGGTGCATTGCATAGCTCACTTTTGAGGAGTTGGAAGGCTTCTTCCTGCTTATCAGCCCAGTCGTACTTCTTGTCCTTCTGCGTAAGGGAAGTCAGCGGTTGAGCTATCTTAGAGAAATTCTCGATAAATCGGCGGTAATAGCCCGCTAATCCCAAAAATTGTCGAACTTCAGTCAGTGTCTTGGGAGCTTCCCAATTCTTTATTGCTTCAATCTTTGTTGGGTCTACATGAATACCTTTCTCGTTTACCACGTGCCAAGGAACTGTACTTCGCGAATCCAGAATTCGCACTTTGAGAACTTTGCATAAAGCTTCTCTTTCTTCAGTAGTTCCAAAATGGTCCTGATGTGTTACTCGTGCTCTTCTTTCGTTCGTGAATAAATCGGAATATCATCGATAAATACAATCACGAATTTATCGAGATATGGTTTGCAAACACGATTCATCAGATCCAGAAACACTGCTGGCGTGTTCGTCAATCCAAATGGCATCACAAGGAACTCGTAATGCCCATAACGCGTCCTGAATGCTGTCTTCGGTATGCTCTCTTCTTGTATCCTTAACTGATGATATCTAGACCGAAGGTTTATCTTTGAGTAGTAGCTCGATCCTTACAACTGATCGAATAAGTCGTCAATCCTCGGTAGTGGATACCGATTCTTGACAGTGAGCTTATTCAATTCTCTATAATCGATACACATCCGCAGGGTTCCATCCTTCTTCTTTACAAACAAAACCGGAGCTCCCCATGGCGAGAAACTCGGCCTAATGAATACTTTAACCAACAACTCCTGGGGTTGTGAAGATAATTCTTGCATCTCAGATGGCGCAAGTCGATAGGGTGCCTTGGCTACAGGAGCGGCGCCTGGAACCAACTCAATATGAAATTCGACTTGTCTTTGCGGAGGTAGTCCTGGCAAATCTTTGGGAAAAACATCAGGGAATTCCTTCACCACAGGAATGTCTTGGAGTTTCGACTCCTCAACCTTCTTATCTACAATGTGTGCCAGGAATGCAACACATCCTTTTCGCAAACACTTCTGCACCTTCATACAATTGATGATTCGCAGAGGCTTATCTCTTTTCTCTCCATGCACGATGAGAGTTTCATCATTCGCAAGAGGGATGCGAATGATTTTCTCGTGACAAACAACTTCAACCTTATTCTTGGACAGCCAGTCCATTCCGACCACCACGTCGAAGCTACCCAATTGAACAAGTAAAAGGTCGATACTAAATACCCGATTCAACAAGTTTACCATCGGCTAGTTCTATGGAATAAGGAATGTCTAATCTACTAGATTCTATTCCAAGCATACGTTTAAATTCCACAGACATTAAACTATAATCGGCACCAGTGTCAAATAGTATGGATGCAAAGTGATTGTTAACGAGAAACGTACCAGTGACCACATTAGGGTCCTCGCGTGCGTTCCTTGCTCCAATCACAAATTCTCGAGCTTGAGCGTTGTATTCCCTTGGGCAATCTTTCTTGAAATGCTCTTTGCTACCACATCCAAAGCATCCTTGGTTTTGCCCAGTCCCATTACCATTCCTGTTACCATTACCATTGCCATTTCCATTACCGTTCCCATTACCTGCACCGTTTCGGTTTCCATTCCCGTTTCTATTACCATTTCCTTTTCCCCAACAGTTCTCGGTGCGGTGACCCAGTTTTCCACACTTGTCACATTTTGGAATGCGACAAACTCCTTCATGGTGACGCTTGCACTGATTGCATTTAGGCAAGGTGCCCTGGTATCCTCTGGTAGGAGCGTCATTCATAGCTGCAAAGGCTTTTGCCTCCTTAGGCGGGTTGGGGTCACGTTTCTTATTGCTGGAGCCCTTGTTGTTGTTACGCGTCACTGGACTCAGATTCGAATGCTTCCTCTTCTTGTCACCAGACGACTCAGCATGCGTCTCGGTTTTCTCAGTGGGTTTCAGCGATAACTTCTTCATACGGACAACATCCTCAGTAAGGCTAACAGCCAGAGTTACAGTCTGAGTGATCGTTGTGGTTTTTGCCGCAGTCACCATGCTGCGAAATTCCGGAGCCAATCCCCAGATGTAGCGCTCAATGCGCTTAAATTTGGGAGTCACCAAATAGGGGATCACTCTTGATTGATCATAGAATCTTCGAGTATAACCAACAACGTCCGCACCTTCCATGGATAGGTTCCAAAACTCAGTCTCTAGCCTTTGGAGTTCAGCACGAGAACAATACTTTTCGCTCATTCTTTCCTTCAGCTCATCCCAAGACATACCATACGCGGCATCATCACCTAGAGTCTGGACTTGAAAATTCCACCAAGTCAAAGCTTCATCAACGAACAACCCAGTAACAAAAGTGACTTGCTGGTCCGCGGTACACTTTCTCATGCGGATCATGGAATCAGTCTTCTCCGTCCAGTGCACAAAAGCCACTGCACCTCCAGTGCCGTCATAATTCAGTGGCTTGCAGTTGAGAAACTGCTTGAAGGTACAGCCTGGAATTGATCCAACCAATTCACACGTGAGCAATTAATGAAACAATGAAACAAAGACCGTTCATAAATTTCATCATGTTTTAGCAAATCATCTTAAGGTTACCTTGAGTTACGTTTCCTCCCGATGAATCTCCATGTCCATTACGTTTAGTACCGCCTGATCCACCACTGTGTTCAGTATGGTTCTCCTCGTACTGGGTGATAGCTTCGGATATCCTTTCTTCCAGCAGGGAGTTCAGTTCCTCAGTAGTCCTCGGCATCGGAGGAGGAGGGGGTTGATCAGAATCACGGGCGTTCACAGCTCTCCTGGGTGCCATGTTCTTCCAAAACACAACACAACAAAGTTAGACATTTGTTTGATATCATCATACGAGATGGTAGTAGTATATATACACATGCATATGCCCACATAAGTAACATCAAACAATCCACCAAACATATAAATCAATTAATACAGTAACAAGCATGCATAAATAGATAAATACTGATGTGTCATAAGATATCACCGAGTCTTTATACATATTAGGACAACTTGTTACATCATTGTTTGCGAAGAAAACAAAATGCATAAGGGTTATATCACCCCATAGTACAAGTTTAATACAAATAAAAGACAAAATATCTTTCTTCACATTGGCAGTTCTTGTCTTCAAGTTGTACCCAAGCTCGGTTGAAGTCTTCATACCCAAAATACTACTCCATCAAAGTACCTGCAAAGAAAACCTAATAGGCTGGGGGAGGGGGTGGGGGTGAAGGGAAGATCAAGCTATGAAGCTTAGTCACCTCCTAAATTCGACGGATGAGGGAGCTGACTTGAGTAGGAGTGTGGGAAGGTGTAGGAACACAGGTAGGAGTGGATGGCACAACAGGTATAGTGTCATCATCACCAGTCTGGTAAACTCTCAGCCCAGCAGCAAAAAGGGCCGAAGATATCACTGAATCAAAGGAATCAGCATCAGACTCAAGGTCAGAATCGGAAGGGATATCGGTCACGAGCATAACAGGAGAGGCCACACTATAATCCAGGTCATCAACGAAAAGCCAGTCCTCGTCAGGGATGGCGGCAAAAGGAATGGCATGAATGGGAAAAGGCTCAATGAGATGTTCTCCATCGGGATGTCCAATGATCAGCTGGCCATGGAGGGGTAAAGGCAAAGCTAAGACATCGTCGAGATCATCATCATCGGTTATCATCTCAGGGTTGGCTTCGAAGTCAGACGTGAACGTCTCCTATGCTGAAGAAATCTCGTCGTCTGAGACAATCATCATCGGGTCACTTCCTTCAGATAGTCTGCTGCTTTCAGACGAAGACATGTGTACCTGTAATATTTTATTCCATGGTATATGTATATATTAATTATTACTTAATTAATATACAAATAATTATACACATTGTTGCAAATAATTCTTAGTCAAAGACAGGTGCTACTCCAGTGCACCCTAAGTCTCGTAGTGTCCTTACTTGACCCCTTTGAAAACCGTTTCAGGTAGTGGATGTCGCGGAAAGTTTTATGCAATGAAAACTTTTGAAAAATTATTTTCGTGAGAGGATCCTAAAGATTGTAGTCTAGACTTAAGAAAGAATTCTGGTTCACTACAATCGCAGCTCTGATACCAATCTGTCACTCCCCTTTCTAAGGCGGTAGCACGAGGTGTGATCTTGAAAGGTTCTCATTGCATACGAATGGTAAACATACTACATGATCATAAAATAACTCCAAATGCCATTAACATTTCATAATTAAACACATAAGTCAAGTTTTGAGTTTACATCACAGCATAAATATTGTTTGAAAAGTTTACAACTTTATTTAAAAGACAAGCATAAAGGTTTTGATCCTTATATCACCATACAAGATGGGACATAACAACCAAATCCCTCAAAATGGGCATAGGAGTCTTGACACATGGTAACTAAAAACAGAAACGACATCCAGGAGCAAGGGTAAGACCGCACGTACATCCACTTTAGTTACCTGAAATACATGTAAGTTTTGGAAAATCGTCTACATAATGTTGGTGTGAATTCATGCAGTTTTGTGTAAAACATTTAAGCATTCGTTGTAGAAAACATGTTATGTAATCGTACTGAAAATAAGTACTTCTGTAAATGTAAGGAAATCGAGATCGCTAATGGTTTGCAAGGCCATTAACATGTGTAACGACATAGGAAACATCCAAACCATAGGCATTTTTACTTGTCGTTTCACGACTAGAGACACAAAAGCACTGCTTGGTAAAAGAGTGGCCAAGAGTGTGGTTTCCTGAAACCCATTAGATCTAACCTTTTGTTCCGCGGTCTTGGTATGTAATTGATTAATGGTGCTTATGGCACCCTATACGTCACATGATCTATAGTATCATTCCTTAGTTTTTGTATCCAACATACCATAGTATATGTATTTTCCCCAAGTTTAGAAAAACAAGTAAAAGTTTAAAAGTGGGGACATGAACTCACAACTTTGCGTGTCCTGCGTCGTAAACTTCACCGGTTGGTTTCGTAGCATCGTGACCTATACGTGTTCTATTAATGTTAGTCACTAGACTTGTATCACACAAGTATAAGTCACCATCTTTTGTTTATGTATATGTTCTTTGTACGTTCATTCTTTGTGAGGGTCGTGCCCTTGTTTGTCGGGTCTTGCCCGTTTGTCATGTCTTTACACTTTAAGTATATATTGTTTATTTGTAAATATATATTGCACTTCTCAAATATATATTCATTTATAAGGTCTTTATCAAGGTAATAAGTTATTAAAAATAATTTATATTTTTAACTTTTCGTGTAAGTTACTTATATTATTTTCCCAATAATAAATATAAGTATTTTGTGAAATAATATTTTCAATATTATTTTTGTACAAGTATTCTTAGGAAAGTATACCTGTATTTTATGTAAATACTTGTATATTTTGTATTTTTCACCAAAAATCAACATTTTGATTTTTATTAATTTCCGGAATTATATCTCTTAAAAGTAATATATTTTTAAGACTTGTAAGAAATATATATATTTTGTCATGCTATAAAATATATATATGGTTATTCTGGATATCCACCCGATTTTTGTATAAATTCCAATACATGGTATAGGTTATATATTTTTGTCCAAAAATATATATTTAAGTCCATAGTGTCCAAATTTAATAATATGTTAAGGAACATATTTTCATAAATATATTTTCTTGTATTTGTCCATGTATTTCCTTGTGAGGAATTTTGTATACTTGTATACTTATGTATTCTCATGTATTTGTATTTGTATTTTTGTATTTATACTCCATGGGAGTATTTAGTGTATTCTCAAGTCCTTAATACACAACTACATATATTACACATAATATACACTTAGCACAAAATTTGGTGATCACTAAATATATATATTTTTCCCTAAAAATATACATACTTAATATTAATTTTAACTTGAAGAAATCGCTATTTCTTAACTTGAAATTTTACACAAAAATTAGGGAAACCTTGATAAATATTTTTAGGGAATAAGTTTCAAAAAAACTTATATTTTCTAAGTATCAAAATTTTATAAAAATCTTGACATAGTTTCCCCTAAAAATGGAGGTTTCTCATGTTTCCAAAACATGTGTTTATTTTCTTTTCAACACCAAAACAATTTTCAACAATAATCACCAACAACATATACTAATTTCTTCATATGAAACATCATGGTGAACTTGTTTCTAGTTAAAAATGTCTAGTCTTTTAGATCTACACTTTACATAAGACGATTTTTCCAAAAATAAGTGTTTTTGAGTATTTTAACAAACTTTTATGAAACTTTATTTCATTAACCAACTCATCCATGAGTTTAATGATCTTTAAAGTTTTTAAATCATGTTCTAAAACCACTTTTATGTTTATTAGAAAGATCATTATTTTTAACATCATGTTTAACCATGGATCTTTCAAGATCCATGCTTAATAACTTTAGATCTTTCGTAAACAAGCTTTAGGTTAACTTTTTAACAAACTTTCCATGAGTTTTAGTTTCAAAAATTAGTTCTACACACACTTTATTACTTCATAATTACAAGATTATGCATAAAAATTCATATTTCAAGTTCACATAATGCTTTATATGCTCATCTTCAAGTTTAACCATGGATCCTTCAAGATCCATGCTTAAACTTGTTAGATCCAAGCTTTAACATACTTGATCTAAACATAAACACGAGATATAACATCAACAACTTCATTACATACACTAAAATTTCATGAAATCACTTGTTTTCTTCATAAATATGTTAGATCTTCTCATTTTCTTCTTTAAAAGTTAAGTTGTTTAGATGGTGAAACTTGTACATAACATAAACATGATTTATTTTAGTGATCAAGAAGCTTACTACTAGCTCTAATGGCTAGGGAAGTGGCACAAGAATGAAGAAGATGATTATGGAAGAAAATGAGAGGTTAAAAGCTCCACAATGAGGTCCTTCAAGTTCTAGCACCTCACACCTTCTTAGATAGCCTCCATACACCTCCTAGTGAGCTTGGATGATGAGATTGAAGCTTGAAAATGGTGGTGTGTGTGTGGGAGTAGTGAGCCGAGAGCAAGGGGGAGCACAAGGAAGAAGATGGAGTGGTTTTTGTGAAATGGGTAAAGTATACTTGTGATCTTTATAAAAGATTTTCCAACACAACATCTTCTATTAGATATCATATGCACCACTTTAGGGGACAAGAAAATTAAAATAATGAAAGGCATGTGGGACCCATAGGGGGCGGCCAAGGGTGAGGGGGGGGGGGGGTAAAGTGTAATTTTTGGGAAGTTGAAGGTTTAAAGTGCAAACAGTAAGGTTTAAGTTAGTTTAAGTGTGTTTAGGTGTTTTTATGATTTTAAGGTGTTCTAGCACCAATACTAGCTTAATATCATAAAAACATTGATGTTCCGGGTTGATGTGTGGTAAAATATTCATATTTGTCCCGTGTAAATTGTATAATTATTGTATAGGTTTTATTTATTATTATTTAGTTTTAGTGTTTTATTTCATTATTTTGTGTTGGGCCAGGTCCTGGTGCAAATAGAGCGGAAAAGAGTAATATGGAAATAATCAGCCAGTTGGGCAGAGTGGGGGTGCCAGTGACCGAAGTAAAAAATTTCCGCTATTTCCCTTGAGTGGGTTGAGTCCACTATCTCTATTTTATAAACTCGAGGGACTAAAGTGCAATAAAAGAAAAGCTATTTAAAAATAGCCTATAGAAGTTAAGGGACCAAACTTGCATAAATGATGAAAGTTGAATTAATATTCAACTCCACAACAAAATAATAGGGTTCATGCTTTTCTGTTGACCAAATTCTGACCTGTTGACCGCCCATTTAATTCTTTGTGTTGGGTTTTAGAGATTATGATATGTAAGCCAGGCCCAACTCCTTTAGCCACATGGTGCTTATGATGTGATAAATGGGCCCAAGTCGTGTAGTTGTATTAAAAAGATACGACAGAAAGAAGCAGACGGCAGCAATACACGAAAGAAGAAAGAGAGGCGATCAAGAGTAAAGAAAGAGAAGAAGGGATTGGTTCGAGCTTCAAGTCGTGATTCGAGCTTCGGGTTTGGTTTGCAATTTATTATTTTTAGTTTTGTTAGACTTTGTGTTTTACAAAATTATAAACATGATTTGCTTATCGTTTGAGACTCGTTTCTTGTTCTTGAATATGATTCTTGGCTAATTTTCTTAAACTACCTGGGTTTAGATGAACTTGATGATTGTAATGCGATTTTGACATGATTATGGTTATTTGATGTGATTTACATAACTTTGCCTTGTGATTGATCTTGATATTGCATGTTGGTGTGTTTTGATTGATTATTGGTTGATGAATTCAGCGGTTTAGGCACATAGAAATATCCCCTAGACTTAGAGTTTAATTTGAATCGTTGATCTTAGGGTTTTCGGTTTGAATATTGAGTTGAGAAATTGTCCAATTCGATTAATAATTAAAAATCAATATACTAAAACTTGCATCCTCATATTGTGACTCGAAAGACGATTAAGGTGAGCTAGATTATTAGCTAATCATTGGTGGGTAGATTGGGTGACCGATAGCTCGGGCTCGTTTATTACATCGTGGTTAAGGTTTCCTAGGATTTCAATCTTCAAGGTTTGGTTTGCTTTGCGTTTTGAGAGTTTTGGGGGTAGAGTTACTTTCATTGCTTGATTCTCGTAAGATTTGGTATCGATAGGTCGAGCCGGTTCGTTCTAGCACTTCGCATTTCGTCTTTATCTTTCGTTTGATACATCTCTAGCGGTAGGGGGGGGGGGGGGGTTAATCGAGGGAGTAGGATATTTAACCATTGCCATAGTCAAGATAGCATTGCATGATTCTAGGGATTCGATGCCTGGGTAGTTCTTTCTCATCATTGTCTGCTTCCCGTCACTTCACCGTCTTGCTTGCTTTCTCTGTTATCTTATTTACTCGTTTTAGTAGAGTTAGGAAAAAATCTCAAAAACACAAATTAATCCAACTAAGTATTTAGTTTAGTCAGAGTCTAGTTTAGCGTCGCTAGTGTCTCGTGGGTTCGATACTCGAACTTCATTAGACTTTACTACGTACGATAGGTACACTTGCCTGTCAGTGGTCTAGCATTAGGATAGTCTTAGTTTATAAATTTAAAACTAGGGTGTCTAGATTAGGTTAGTTTTTATAGACCGCGTTCAGCACATCACGGGTAGTGTCCGGTTGTTCGTTTCGTTACGGTTCGTTAAAGTGCTAAATTGCGCAGTTTCACTAAGTATGAAGCCCCTTTTGTTGCAGTTTCAATTCCCGACACTTTGTAAGTTATTCTGGACCATAAAACACAAATTTTGCATTATATTATTGTGTTAAATAGCTGATTATAGCTGAATTATGACTGATTTGTGCAGAATTCTGCATTTAAAGTGAGTTTCGGGTGCTTTTTAGTGCATAGCTTAGCTTCCGGGAAGTTTATATGTTAACCCTTGTATCCACACTTGGGTTTTAATGTATTTTAGATGTTGGACCTATTCCTAGGCCCTAATTCTATTGTCTGACTGCTTTCTGAAGAATTGCTGACACAGTGTGTCTTACCGGTGAGTTTACTAGTCTTTCTGACGCAACGCTTAAAGTAATGCAATAAGCAATATTTGAAGTATAAAATGTGCATGAATTCACATGTATAGCATGTAATCAGACAATGTTGACACTTAAGCATATAATTGCTGATATTAAATAATAATTAAAACTTTACGGAAATTATCGGTTTTGTGCCAGTTGTCACAGTTGGAGCACGGGGCGTATTGGGCCTTGCGAAAGGTCGATCTTGATATGGACGCCGCGGGTAAGAACGGGTTTCTCAAGATACATTAGTTGTAGGAGTTGCGTGATGAAGCGTATGAGCAGTTAGGAGCTTAGAAAGAGAAGAAAACGCAACTACACAATCGCCACTTGAAGAAGGTGAAAGAGTTAAAGAGTGGGGATCGTGTTTGGCTTTATAATTCGCGATTGAGGTTGTTTCCGGGTAAGTTGAAATCCTGTTGGTCCAATCCATTTGTGGTTAGAGAGGTATTCTCGTATGGGACGATAGAGATCGAGGCGGATGATGGACGTGCTTGGAAAGTAAATGGGCACTGTCTTAATCACTACTTTGGAGGGACAATAGATAACCACGAGGACGAGGCAATTTATCTAGAACTGCCCGAGGAAGCTGAGGGGACACAGGGGAAGCCAGTTGATTCCTCGTTGGTTACTACGTGAGTTGCAGGCATGTTTGTTGTTGTAGAGTTTTGTACCATCGTTCTAGGTAGTTTCATTAATTTTTATCTTATTTTTGAGTCAGGCATGTTTGTTGTTGTACCGCTCGTACTCAATCTCCATTCGGGCGGGAATTTCGAGCTAATATCATATTGTAGAGGGCAACCCGACATATTAGTTTGGACAATCACGAAGAAAATGTTATACGGTCGTCTACGTGTTTGGATTGTAGAAGCGCACAGTTAGCACTAATTTTTATCCTAACCAGCTAAGTCCTTTCCAATTTGTTGTATTTTTTGTATATTATTTTAGGTTTTTATTTCTTATTTATTTTTAGTGGTCTTCCATCCTTCATTGAGGGTAATGTAAAGTTGATGGCTGGGGATGGGAAACTACGTTTTTAGGTAGAGTTGAGTCGGAAAAAAGTTGGTTTCGTGCTTGTCTTGGTCCTTTCTGCACATAGAAAAAAGATGCCTTTTCAATGCGTCGGCTAAAAGAGGGTTCATTGTAGGGTTTACGTGTCTAGAGCACATGTTTCTTTAAGTTGCAGGACAGTTGGCTTGACTGAGTTGTTTTTCTAAAATAAAATGTTTGAGGCTCCTAGGATAGTGGATCAAGCTGGATAGTTAATTGGTTTTGCACTTGCTAGTATCGGTAGCCCTTATTTCCACATGATAGTGAGTTTTGAGCCGTGATATATTATATAGATATTCACTGTGTCGTTTCATCTGTGATTTACTGACTTTGTTGCATGAATTTAGAACTTGTGCGTTTTGATACATTTTGAGACCTTGAGCTAAGATTTTACTCAGATATGATAGAGGCATTAGGATTACCCACTTTTGTTTAGCTTTTTTGTGTGTTTTGTTTTGACCGATTTCACCAAATTTCCTTAGAAACCACTTTGAGCCTAAAGTGTTTCGTTTGTTAGCTATTTTAATTCTTGATAACCAGATTGTGTGATGTATATGTTATAGTATATGTTTATTGTGAAAAATCATCATAAAAAATTATTAGCTGACGTGAAAAAAAAGAAAGAAAAAAATGAAAAAAAAATATAGAATAAAAGTTGTGGGTCAAATTAACCAAAGTGTTTGTATTTGTTTAGTGTTTATCCGGTTTATCAACTTTTGTTCTTTAGCCAAATTCCCAAAAAAATACCCTACCTATAACTATTTTTTACCGTTTAAAGCCCTCTTGATCTGTGTTGAGTTCTAAGCAATTAGGTGAAGATTTGATTGATGTACATGCTTATCATAATTTTGTTTCGTAGTTCGGTTTTGAGATATTCACTCTAATTATATATATATTTAACCGAGAGATGAGTGATATTGTGAGGGGTGCTGACATTGCGTAATTGATTTCTTGAAGGTAAGTGAAGCTTGATTCGGTAGGCCCTGTTTTTTAAATTGCATCATCTTGACTAGCTAGCCTTTTGAATGATGTAAGTCTTGTGAAACCGTTGTGCTTTTTGATTTCGTAGCTTGCTTTTGACTCCATTTGATGCTATCGTTTTTGTTAACTACTTCGTTGAAAATTTTATTTAGGATTTTACTTAGGGATATTTGATATGCTCTAAAATATATATTTTAATATAAATATATTTCCTACACTTTGGATGGTTTTGGGGTTAGATTTCAGTGAATATTGCTTCTATTTGCTTAATATTTGGATTTTATAAGTTTTTAGGGTAAATTACACTTTTTGTCCTTTATGTCTGTAACAGATTACAATGGATAGCCTTTAAGTTCAATAATTATAGTCACAATCCTTTATTTGTAAAACTCATTGCAATCTAAGTCCTTTGACCCTAACCAAGTTAATTTTTATAGTTAAATCAAGTCACATGAATCACACATGAGGGCAAATTAGTCCTTTCACCTTTTTAATACAAAAAATAAAAAATAAAATAATACAACGCCTAACTTCTCAATCTTACTCACATCTTTCACTATCCTCAGTGTTGCAAAAATCGCGATTAATCGCCGACCAGTCACTAGTCGGCCTCCTACTGAGTAATTTTTCACTAATCAGTCAAAAAATCGCTAGTCGGTCAAAGCCGGTCCAAGCCGTGTTAGACAAGGAAAAAATAATTTAGAAAAAATTGTTGATTCCTCAAGATCGTTTCCATATTTATCAAAAGTCTTTTTCTTTTTTATTAAGTCTTGTAAAGCCTATAAATAAAGGCTTGTTCTTATGTTTTGTATACAAGAAATATATCAATAAAATCAGTTTTTTTTTTATTATTCTTTCTTTGTCTCTGATTATCATTGACAACATGGTATCAGAGCAGAGTTATGATCCTTGAAAACTCTGTTCGTCAATCTCAAACCAAAATCAACTTCAAATCAGACTTGGTTCCACTGTTCTGACGATTCAGTTCTCCGTCTTCGTTCATCAGGTCCGTCAAACCAGTTCGCCCAAAACCTCCACGAACTATTCCAGTCCACGACCTTCAATTCCGCTGCCACGAAATTCCGCTGCCACGAAATTCCTCATATCTCCATCACGCCCCCAAACCTTAAACGGAGAACAAAAATGGCGACCTCTCTCCGTCGTATCGGAATTCACACAACCAATGCTCACCGATCACTAATTCCTCAACTCATCAATCGATTCTCCACAGATGCTTTATCTGTCGAGTACAAAGCCGGAGAAATCGGCACCGTTTCCGGCATTCCAGAAGAACATCTTCAACGGAGAGTTATTATCTATTCACCTGCTCGAACAGCTTCACAGCAAGGAGCCGGAAAAGTTGGAAAGTGGAAAATCAATTTTATGTCCACACAAAAATGGGAAAATCCATTGATGGGTTGGACATCCACTAGGGATCCGTATGCCAATGTTGGTGACTCAGCACTTAGTTTCAAAAGCGAAGCAGATGCAAAAGCTTTTGCAGAAAGGCATGGTTGGGAACTATACGGTCAAGAAGCACCAGACACCCCTATTGAAGGCAAAGTCAAAGCAGGCGAAGGGCTCCTTTTCTTTTAAATAAAAGAAAATATTAAAAACAAACCAAGCATCAACGTTTCCGCTATATATAAAAAAACAAAGCTAAAAAAAATCAAAGCTCAAAAAAAAAAAAAAAAAAACCAAAGCTCAAAATCAAAACTTAAACAAAATGCCAAAACCCAAATGGCCAAGTTGAATTTTTTCAGCTTGAGGGGAACCCAAAACCAAAAAAAAAAAAAAACCAAAACCCAAAAGTTACCATGTCAAAAGGCGGTAGCTCAAATCAAACCAAAAGTTACCATGTCGAAAGGCGGTAACTCAATAGCTCAAACTACCATGTCAAGAAGACGGTAGCCAAACCAAAAACCAAAACCCAAAACCCAAAATCAAAACAAATCCAAGTTGAATCGTGGCAATCCCACAATTCAACTTGAGGGCGAGTGTTAGAAAAGGAAAAAATAATTTAGAAAAAATTGTTGATTCCTCAAGATCGTTTCCATATTTATCAAAAGTCTTTTTCTTTTTTATTAAGTCTTGTAAAGCCTATAAATAAAGGTTTGTTCTTATGTTTTGTATACAAGAAATATATCAATAAAATCAGTTCTTTTTTATTATTCTTTCTTTGTCTCTGATTATCATTGACAACAAGCCGCCCTAGTCGGCCCTAGCCAGCCCAAGTCGCCCTAGTCGGCCCATTTGAAATCCTTACAAAACAGGCCCAATATTACAACTTTAGCCCATTTTCCTTATCCCTTACCCTAATATGACAAAGAATTTGAGTCGGAGAAAGAGGATAAAGTAGACAAGGAGATTGAATACGAGTCGGATGATGTCGAAATCATTGAACACTACGGGGATGACGATTAAATTTGAGCTATTTGTTAATGTTTGAATTTTAAGTACTGGGACTTGTTATGTTATGACTTATATGTAAGTTTAGTTTGTATTTTGAACTACTTTTACCTTTTTAAGTATTATATTGATATGAATGTGTGAGTATATATATACACATTTATAAAAATAATAAAGTTTACATATAAAATTCCGATCCGATTAATCGCGAGTAATCCCGAGTAGTCGCTAGTCCCCACCTCACCGGCCGACTAGCGACTAGCGAGTTCTCCAACCTTGACTATCCTCTCCATCAGCTCTCTTTCTCTTTCTTATCATTCTATCACCACCATAAGAAGCACAGCTTGACACCACCACCCCTAACCTACCACCACAACCACGCCTATAACCTACCACCACCACCACCAAAAAACGTATCACCTCTACTCGTGACACCCAACTGTGACAACCACCACCAAGATCTGCAGCCGCCACCACCCCATCACCTTCACCCCCTCCATCTCTTGACCCGTGACCTAACCACCACCACCACCAGATCTACCGCCATCACTTACTATCAATGTTTTAGAAGGCGCTAGGCGCTAGTCGGGCGGTGAGGTACCGCCTAGGGATTAATCGGGATTAACCGGGATTAATCGGAATGGGATTTTTATATGTATTTTTTCAAAATTATATATATATATACACCCAATAATATAAAAATAATACTTCAAAATTCACATAAATACTTCAAGTTTCAGATAGCATGGTTCGATTTTGACCGATTTTGACCAATTTTGACCGCCTAGGACCGATTTTGACCGATTAATATAGTCCGATTAATCCGATTTTTGACCGCCTAGGACCGCCTAGGTACCGCCTTTGACCGACTTTGACCATGACCGATTAATTGACCGACTAGCTCAAAATTAGGCAGTAAGTGGCCGCCTAGCGCCTAGGCGCCGATTAATCGGCTGCCTAGGCCGGTTTCTGCAACACTGCTTACTATGTGTTCTAACAGAAGCAGATGTGTTCAGTGCCAGGGCCGCACACTCACTATGTGTTCAGAGTAGAGCAGAGCAGAAGTTGGTTTGAGTAAAAAGGTACGGTACAAGTGTTTAAAGCCGATGATAAATGAAGATTCTCCGCTTCATATTATTATTATCTCATTTTTTTCTATCACACGCTTGTTTCTGTAAAATAACTCCCCACCATTACCAAACAACTTTCTAAGATTTCCATTTATTTTTCAAATCTTGTCACATCTATAACTTTTGAGGATTTCGAATTTGTGTGCCAGATTTGGGGGTGTTTGGTGGTGGTTACAGACAGTGGTTATCGGATATTTGGTGGTGTTTGGTAGTGGTTGTCAGTTTTGGACATGTGAACTAGATTTGGTGGTGGTTAGTGGTGGTCAGCAGTGGTTTTATTCCAGAGGATTGAGGGTTGAGGGGGAGAGTGTGAGTTAAGAGAGAGATGGAGGGGGGGGGGGGGTGAGGGTAAATATTAAAGTTTTGTTCTAAATTTTAATTTATTTAAATTGGTAAAAGACTAAAAAACCCTTATGTGATAGGATTTAACTGGAAATTTTAACCAAGTTAGTGGTAAAGGACGTATGGTGTAATAAGTTTTCTAAATAAATGATTGTGACTGTAATTATTGAAGTTAAAGATTATACATTGCAATCTGATACAAACATAAAGGACGAAAATTGTAATTTACCCTAAGTTTTAAATGAAAACGAGTAATAGAATATATTCATAATTAATAAACATGAAAAACTTTTGACTTTAAAAATTTAGATTAGAATGGCTAATGGCTGAGGTGTTTTCACTTAGCTTCTGGTCTAAAGGTGAATCTAGCGAAATGCAGCATTTATGGGGTTGGGATGAGCGAACATGAAGTTCAACAAATGGCGAATCATTTGAGTTGCAAACAAGGTACGTTTCCTTTTACGCATCTTGGCTTATTGGTTGGGGCAAATATGAACTTGGCTCGAAATTGGAAATCGGTGTTGGAGGTGTTTAGGAATCGGCTTTCTTTATGGAAAGCCAAAACATTATCGTATGGTGGAAGAATCACATTGATCAAGTCGGTTCTAAACTCTTTACCAACATATTACCTTTCGTTATTTAAAGCACCGGTTAAGGTTTTGGAGGCACTTGACAAGATTAGAAGGGTTTTTTTTGGGGTGGTTCGGAAGAAAAAACAAAAATGAATTGGGTAGCATGGGAAAAAACAATTGCACCAGTTGAATATGGGGGGTTGGGTTTTGGCTCTATTCGAGATGCTAATTTAGCTATGTTGGCTAAGTGGTGGTGGAGATTTAAAACTGAAAAAAATAGTTTGTGGCGAAGGGTTGTTTGGGCTATACATCATAACATTAGGGCTTGGAATGATATTCCAGCTAAAGTATCTATTTCTGGGCCATGGAAAAGTATTATTGGGATTCGGCAACCGTTACTAAATGCCGGTGTTGATTTAAGGAGTGCTGCCTATGTGAATGTGGTTAATGGAAAAAATACTCAATTTTGGTTAGATATTTGGGCTGACCCTGTACCATTATACATAAAATTTCCTGAATTATTTAAAGTTGAATGCTTTAAAGACTGTTTGGTGGAGGATCGATTGGGCTTAGACGAGTCTAGGCCTGTGTTCACTTGGGCTTGGGATCGTCCAAGTCTTAGTGATAATGAACAACTTCAGTTGCAACAGTTGACTTGTTTGGTTAGTGGGCTAAATGTGGGTATGGGTAAGGACAGATGGTCTTGGAAGTATGATCCGAATGGGTCCTTTAATGTGGCTGGAATTAAGAAGATCTTGAGTACGGCTAATCGTGTTATTCCCGCACGGGCATTCAAGTGGAATAATTGGATACCGAAGAAGGTTGTTATTGTGGCTTGGAGGGCAGAAATGGATAGATTACCGACAAAATGTGCTTTAGCATATCGGAATATCTCCGTACAAAATAACCTTTGTGTCCTTTGTGGTGATCAATGCTGAAACTTGTGAGCACATTTTTGTATCGTGTCAGTTCTCTCAAATGGTTTGGCAAAACGTGGCGGATTGGTGTAAGATTCCACCTATAATTGCGTTTGACATCAAGGATTTGCTAAGTTTACATGAAGTAAGATCGTTGGCTAGGAAGAAGAAGAAAGTGTTACATGCTGTAATTTTGGTGACTTTTTGGAGCCTTTGGAAGATGAGAAATGAGACCGTTTTCCGGCAAGCGAATCCAAACACGACAAAGATCTTGGACGAAATAAAAGCAATGGCATTCTTATGGGTGAAGAATAGATCGAAGATGGTGGATCTAACATGGGAGAATTGGTGTCGGTTTGAAATTATTGGTTAGTTTTATGTAGTTATATGTTGTAGCGTATTTATTGGCGTCGTGAATCTTTTGTAAGTTTTTGGTGGGTAGCATCTTGCTACCATTAATAAAATAACTTTCTGTCGGCCGTTAAAAAAAAATGGCTAATGGCAATTAATGATTTTTATGAGAATCTTACAAGCAAAAAGAATAAAACAATTAATTGAGTTATTAAAGTTAATAGAGTAAATAATGTTATTTAAGATAAATAATTAGTTTGTTTTATTTGTTAGTGCCATCTATGTACAAGTGAAAGAAACAAATATATGTAGTTTTGAATTGTGACAAATAAATCAATATGGAGTGCAAAATGTACCGACAGATTGTGATTTTGTCCAATCAAAAAGTGCAAACAAAAGGTGGTGATGCCACTGTTTGAAAAGAAAAAAAAAAGAATCGAAAGGCTTGTAGTATGGAGGACCTGAATTACACAAAGCATGAGGTAGATTCACGTGATGCAGCTTTCATGTTGACCATGCTAATTCAGTTGACCAGTTTTTTTATTTGTTTGTATTTGGGCGTATAGATGTTTCATAACCCAGCCCAATACACTTTTAGCAATTTACATGAGAGCCCATGCCGTGTAAAGTTTGTATTGCACTCAAGTTGCAATACCAGCCCTGTTGTTGGAGGAGAAAAAATAATTCGAACGACATAAAGCATACAAGAGGACGATTGGGAGTATTTTTGAAGTGGAAAAAAGTGAAGAATTGAAGAAGAATAGCTTCAGGATAATTGCTTTTCGGTTTTGTTTAATAATTTTCGGTTTCTTAAGAATTGAATATTTAAACATGTTTTTAGAATTGCGTGACTTTAAGTTTGTTTTTGATTCATTGTTTAGCTATGAGTAGCTAAACTTTTCATACTACCTTGGTTGTATTGATGATTACTTGTGATTTGTGACTTTTGGTTTTGGATAACCCTATAAGCAACCTTGTGAGTTCTTGAAATTAGTGTTTTGCCACTCTTGAGACCGAGAGGAGATAAAGTGTCAGTTTGTCTAGTTCTTAGGTTTTGGGTAAAGGTGAGACCAGGAGAAGATCCTTGCTTATTTACCTTAGTTTCCCTAGCAAACTCGAGTTATTATCACCAACCTTAGATTACTCCTTGATACTTTAGGGTGTGTTATCATTAGCGAGACTGCGAGGTGAGCAAGTCATTTGGGTAGCTTAGCATTTCTTAGTGAGGTGAGAGCGGGAGGTGATCCAAACTAGTAATCGGTGATTTACATGTCCCTTAGGATTTGCCGAGGGGTGTTAGTGAGACCGGGAGGTGATCTAACAGTCTTTAGGGTTTTCTTGAGTTAGTCGTAATTTTAGGAACCCGGTGGCCATTCCATTGTCCAATACCAAGAGTTGTGAGTAGCGGGTAGGATTCTAAACCTAAGTAGTTATTCTCCATCACTCTACAGTTGTCTGAGCTTGCTATTCTGTTTTGGTCATCTAGTTGTTTTATATGTTTTTTAGTTTAAAAAACAAATTCTCAAAAACTAGATTATTAGGCTAGCGGTCGATAGAGGTGTAGTATCAAAAGTCGCTACTATTGTTTTACTACTTACGACCGGTACACTTGCCAGTAGTGTGTGGCGAAGCGGGTTTTTACAATTTTAAAACTTGTTTGAATTTAATTAATACATATTTCACACATCAAAAACATAACGAAAATTGTACAAACTATACACAGAAATTGGGTGTGTTATTCAATATATCAAATATCCTCACACTTACTATTTTTTCGTCCATGTAAATGGATTATGCTAATGGAATCATAATCAGTTTACATCAGGTTTCAAAAAACAAGTTACTTAACTTTAAAAATCTACTAACTCGTTAACCGCAATTGCCAACATATGATCCATTTAAACCCATCACCAGTTTCCAAACCCTTATCATGTTTATTTAATTCAAATGCAATTAGTCAAACTATGGTATCACACTTTGAAAGCCACAGTTCTACCTAGTCCCGCCTCAAGCTTATGAAACAAAAGAATAGTCATTGGACTATTTCATAACCGTTTTATGCCAAACTAAAAGATTTTAACATCAAGGATTTTCTCTCTTTTTTTCATATGAGCACTAGACATAATTACACCTAATTCAGAGATTGTCTGAACCAGAGTCACCATCCCCAGTAATGATAACATGAGCTTTGGTATTTTTATCATTTTTTTCTTAAGTTATCTAGAGGGATTCTCGATCAGAGTCACATCTCCAAGGGAGATTCCATAGGTCTCATTTATTTCAATGGAACTCAAATTTTTCTTTGATAAAAAATTCTAATAGTTTTAACTTATAATGACATTTCTTATACTATTTTCGGCGGTTTCGGTTTCCCTATTTCTCCTAGATGAGTGCCCCAAGTATCCTAAAATTATTAGGTATTTTAAGCTCAAAGGAAACCTATCAACTGGCTGAGTCTACCCACATATCCTGTCACACCCCAATATTCCACATGTGGATTTCACCGCGAGACGTATGACGTACCAGGATCTAACCACTAATCATGTCGATCTAATAGTAATTAACAATAAACACAAACATCATGTTCAACATGAATAGTGCATTTCAATAACAAACTTTTCAACAAAACAATGTATTCAGCAGAAGCAATGTAATTGTTTCAACATAATTCAAAACCAATATGTTTTAAGATGCAAAGTGTTAAATATTTCACCAAGTAGTACGCCCCATGACACTTCCTCCAGACACCAAGTTCCAAAGCAAGATATATCTAACAACTTGCAAGCATGCAGAAAAGTGTGTCAACATAAAGTTGGCAAGTTCACAGTTTTGTTTAACGTAAATCATGTAAGTGTTTAGTTTAAAGACATGATACGAATAATAAACTCGGTACCAACTGACTGTTCTATTTGTTGTGCCCTCATCAATGTTTATCATCATTGATCAAAGTGTTTAAGGTTATTAGTTCACGCCTGACACCCAGCACGGTGTGAGATTTGTCAAACCTAATAGCGCTATCAACTAATACCCCGTTGCCTCCCAGGTAACTAGCTCGGTAGTAAGTAAGGACTTTCGTGATAGAGTTTGAGTTTATTAACTAACATCGAAATCAAACTAAGACATTTAAAAGTATTCCACCCATGAATATTAGCTTGTTTGTTCCCCCGGGGCGCATGCTTGTGAAAGAGTAGTGAACTCACCTTAGTTTTCTCGGTTTGTGTTTACGTACTTCTAGCATTAAATAAATGTTAGGTCCGTTACACGCGACCTAATGTACAATACGCGTAAGTACGTATGCGAGTAGGGTTATGCTTATGCTTATGCAATACCCTAAGTGTGTCCAAACAACGGGCATTTATCGACTACACGTTAACAACTGTAGCATACCGCATACACGGTAACACACATTTAGATTTCTATAACATGTTAACTCAGATACATTCACATAAGCTCGGATAACAAAGCAATCACATAAGTAAATTCGGGTTGAACGAATTCAGAACACAAGTATTAGTAATCACACAGTTAAATTCAGCGTATTAATTCATATTTTCATATGTTCATGTGCCATAGTCAACTTGGATGGCATGTTTTGTAAATAAATCTAGAACTTTCTTTTGACTCTTGTAAATTCGGAAGCTTTGTATATATATTTTATTGGAAATCCACATATAAATTCAAAATGTTCAATAACTCTGAGATCAATTGCATCAATTAAAAACTCGGCCAATTTACATCAAATTCGGAATGTATATATATAGGATATCTAAACTCGGCCAATTCATTAAGTATGAAATTCGGACATGTGCACAGCAATACTCACTAGTTCGGACTCCCCACCCATAAATTCCGAAAAAATAGAAACAAGTTCTGACTCCCCATTCTTATGAAATCCGGACCCATTGGTCCACACAAACCCTTGGCCCAATGACAGTAATTCCGGATCCTAAACCCTCTACCATGTAAGTTCGGAACCCACTTTGTGAAATCAGAATAGTTATATTGTTGTCATGAAGTTCGGACCATATTATTTCCCACAACTCACTCCTTTGTTGAATTATATTCACACATATTTATGGCCCACATGAGCACCCAACTAGACCATGCTCACATGCCTATCATTAAATTCTGACCATTACATATAAAAGAAATTCAGAAACGGATTTTGAAATTCAACATTAGGAAGTTCGGACATTGTTTCATTTTAATAAATTTGAAATGATCATTATTATAATATATATGTATCAGAACATATATAGTAAACCTCGGACCCAATATCCTTAAACTCAAAAAGCCGAACCCCATATTAGATATAAAAAGCCGGACAATTTATTCACCAAACTCGGACATACCTTACATACTAGTGTTAAGTTCGGACCTAATTAAGAAACCCTGATCCCTTTTATTCCCCTGCTAAGGTCGGACCACACATAAAGTGTAAAACCATAACGTTCAAATTCAGACATTAACATAAGTAAACCCTGACTCGTTATTTTTACAAATTCGGACATGGAGTCCTTTGTAAACTCTGATCCTTTAGTTTGTATAAAGTCGGAGCTATGATAAACTCGGACTTTGTGACTTTACAAAGTCTGACATTTATTCCCGGACAATCAAACGCACAGAATAAACTACATCGCAGTTTCTATTCTATGAAACGGTTCCTACAATCAAAACCCTAATCCACAATAAACAACAGATGTTGCAAATCATCAAAACAGTTTGGCAATTCTATCATATCGATGGCATTCTAATACTCAATAACAATGCACATTCATTAACAAAACACAATCATTCAGGCATAAACAAGTAAACACAAGGCCATTCTTTGGAGGACCAGGGTTTGCATGAAATCATGTGAACAAGAGTATCAATCTACATATAATTATAAACATTACCTTAGATTGATTTAGAGTTTGTTCTTGAAGAATTGAGAGATTGAAGATTGATGATTTGAGGTTTGTGTTGTGAAGCCAAAATGATTAGAGAATGATTGGCACTGGCGTATGATTGATTTGAGAGGTTTTTAGGGTTTGTGCTTTATTATAACTTCTCTAATATCCATAACACACCCTTAGTTATAAAATCTTCACATAAAGCACACAACATCTTGTAGTTTACAATTAAGGCATATAATTCACGTATCTGTCAAGCACGCATAAGTTTCGTATAAACCGTCCGTTTATAATTATTATTCGTGTTAGTTACCAATGTTCGAGAATTAACTTGCGTGTGTGATCCGGTAATTCCCCTAATTACCAAGGTAGACTCATTTAACTAACCCTAGTTAAATGCAGTGCTATGAATCTATGACTAAGTTAACTGTGGTTAGGTTAAAGTAGTAATCTGAAGTTGCAGGTTGTCACATCATCCCCAACTCAAAAGAAATTTCATCCCGAAATTTGATAAGCAGTCAGGGAGGAGTGAAAAGATAAGTTAAGATGACTATGGGTTTTCCTTGGGTACCACATCATCCCCAACTTGAAAGGGAATTTCGTCCCGAAATTCGCTAGTCGTATCGGTGTTAAGTTCAACAGTTTTGAATAAGTGAGGATACTTGGGCATCATCTGATCCTCGAGTTCCCACGTGAACTCCGGTCCACGCTTTGAGTTCCAACGAACTCTTACGATAGGTATTCAACTGTGCTTACGGACCTTGACTTCCCGGTCCATGATTTCGACAGGTTTCTCGATAAACTTCAACTTGTCATCGATTTTCAGTTCTTGGAAAGGTACCACAAGTGTTTCATCAGACAAACACCTCTTTAAATTAAAACGTGGAAGACGTTGTGAATATTACCAAGTTCATCAGGCAAGGCAAGTCTGTAAGCTACCTTACCGATTCTTTCCAAAATCTTGAACGAACCAACATAATGTGGGTTGAGCTTGTCGCGTTTCCCAAAACAAACCACACCCTTCCAAGGTGAGACTTTCAATCGAACACGGTCACCCATGGCGAATTCCAAGGGTTTCATACGCTTATCAGTGTATCTTTCTGACGATCACGAGCTGCCGCCATATGATCTCTTATTTGGACAATCTTCTCAGAAGTTTCGAGTACAAGTTCTAGACCTGTGATTTGGCTGTCACCAACCTCAGCCCTACAATGAGGAGATCGGCATTTCCGTCCGTACAACGCCTCGAATGGGGTTGCTTGAATACTAGAGTGGTAACTATTGTTGTAGGAAAACTCTAGCAAAGGCAGATGCCTTTCCCAACCATTACCAAAATCGATCACACATGCTCGCAGCATGTCTTCAAGTGTCTGGATGGTTCATTTACTTTGACCATCCGTCTAGACGTGAGCCGAAAGATTTGTGCATAGCTTGCCACAAATC
Organism: Helianthus tuberosus; assembly: GCA_030545235.1. Taxonomy (NCBI): domain Eukaryota; kingdom Viridiplantae; phylum Streptophyta; class Magnoliopsida; order Asterales; family Asteraceae; genus Helianthus; species Helianthus tuberosus. The sequence continues at coordinate 67,871,544 of CM060402.1, read as the reverse complement.
GGACGTGAAACGCGGGTCGCGATTAGAAATGATGGAGGTCAGCACCCCGTGCCTAGAAACTACTTCCTTCAAGTAGATGCTAGCAAGTCATGAAAACTTGTTAGTTTCCTTGATCGCAAGGAAGTGTGCGGATTTGGTCAGACGGTCGGCGACCACCCAGATGGTATCGTTTCTGTTTTGAGTCTTTGGCAAGACGGTGATATAATCCATGGAAATCTATTCCCATTTGCACATAGGCAATTCTGGTTGCTGAAGCAAAGCAGACGGTTTTTGGTACTCCACTTTGACTTTCGCGTAAGTCAAGCATTTGCTCACATATGTCGTTATGTTCGCTTTCATGTTCGGCCACCAGCACAAGATTTTCAGATCCTGATACATCTTATCAGAACCCGGATGAACAGAGTATCAAGACTTGTGCGCTTCGTCCAACACAAGCTCTCTTAGGTTACCGTGCAAAGGGACCCATATTCGCTCCATGAAATAGCGAATACCGTCAGACTTGGTTACGAGTTGTTTCTCCATGCCTCGTATGGATTTAGATTGAAGGTTCTCGTCCTTCAATGCTTCTGTCTGGGCAGAACAAATCTGGTCAGGAAGATTAGAATGAATGGTGAGTTGTAAGGCTCGAACGCGTCTAGGTTTGGTTTCCTTCTGACTCAGGGCATCTGCTACAACGTTAGCTTTTCCTGGATGATACTTGATTGCATAATCGTAGTCCTTCAAGAGTTCAACCCAACGACACTGTCGCATGTTCAACTATTTCTGGTCGAAGATATGTTGAAGGCTCTTGTGATCGGTATAAATAGTGTATTTAGTACCGTACAAGTAATGCCTCCATATTTTAAGTGCAAAGATTACGGCTCCCAATTCCAAATCGTGAGTCGTGTGGTTCTACCAAAACAATCTCACTGTCAAGGTAATCCAACCCACTCCATCCCGCAACTATCCTTATTCAACCCAACCCAAACCATACCATCCTGCAACCGAAAGTAGATCTACACGACTACCTACCATGAAACACCTCAAACAAGGACTCGACAAGCTATATTGCGACAGGAAAACACCACAATGCTACTAAAAAGTATAAAAAGAGTGTGCACGGAAGTTTATACCTTTTATTTGACGGAGAAAACACGAGAAATTGATAAAAAGTTCAGATCATCGGACACCCGATGTACGGTGGATGGATGGATGATGAAATGGTGGTGAATGATGGTCAAAATGATGGAATATGGTGGATGTTTGTGTGTTATCCTCGAAACTTTGAGAAGAAAAGGTTTTGTGAAAAATGAAACTGATTTGGGGAGAGAACCAAATATGTCGCATAATTCAACCTTGTCGCGCGACGCGAGACATATTAGGGTTACCCTTGTGTGACGTGAGGGCCCCTTATTACCGGATGTTTAATTAAACTGTTGTCGCGTGACGCGACGAAAGATGGTCTTGCCCCTCGCATGACACGGGGGGGTTGTTTTTGCCAAAAAGTGACTTGAAACCCTCGCGCGATGCGAGAGCTTAATAAGGGCCCTCTCGCGCGAGGGGAGAGGGTGTTTTTCACAGAATGTTTCATCCATTGTTCAGCTTTATATGCCTTAGAATATTTTTCAACATTAACCAAACCTCCCAAAACCCATTCCAAGGTAAATTTAGCAGTGGTGCGTACCTGGAATAACGTTTCTCGATGCTTTCCACCCTGAACACATTACAAATCCCTGCATAAAGACTCAAAAGACAAAAACACAAACCGAAACAAAAACAAAACACTACCAAACAAGACCGGAGAACGAGAACTACGGCCACGACTCTAACCTATACAAACTCTACAAATGGGTCCTCTAAACTCTCTCTAACTTACGGAGGATCATGAAGATCCACCTCACCACCAAAATTAATCTTACGGGCTCTAGCATAAACACTAGAACTACTACATGTTCCTCTCCAAACCTCCTTCTCTTCCTCACTAATATTCTCATCCAACCTAAAATCAAGTTTGGGGAACTTAAAACGTGAATTACAAACCACTAAACCCTCCCAAACTTAGGCTTTTTCACATCTCCTAACCTAAGATCAAACTAATTTATTTCTCTCTCAAACTCCTCCACAAAAGTATCCCCACACTTGGGTTCTTGCACAACCTCAAGAGTAGGCTTATCTAACTCCATCTCTTTTTTCTATCACTCTCATCTCACCTTCTCCATCAAGGTTCATCACCATGCACGATGTGCCTTTAAGTAAAGCTTCTAATATTGCAATGTCACAATCCGGATCAAACTCTTCGTCTACCTCGTAATCTAACAAACCAATCCAGCAACCGCTATTCATCATCCTGATGACCTATCATATACTAACCATGGTATCAATAAACCATACAGGCTAATATAGTACGAACATTCTTAATGAATGTTATTTAAATATATATAATTTATACTTAGCCTAGGCCATAAAAAGACCATTATTGGCATTTAAGGTTTGGAAATCTGAGTTCAAAACTTTTATTTACTGTTAAAGTATAAAAATTTATTCATAACATCAGTAGGTATCAAGCTTTCGATGCCTAATATGGTTTTAAACCATACTATGCGCCTAAATCGCATAAAAGTCGGTATTTGACGATATTCGGTTTAAATAGGGAAATCTGAGATTTTGACCAGCCTTCATCGTTTAAAATAACTTAATTATCATATAAAATCAGTAGAAAAAGGTTTGACATGTAAAGGATGTATAAAACTCATTTTATTAGCAAAAAGGGCGTTATCGTCAATTACCGTGCCTATGCGAGAACTCTATGTTATGATCATCTTAAAATTTAATAAAAATTTCCAAAAATCCCAAAATATTATATTACATCAGTAGGTAAAAGGTTTGATGTCAAAATTTGAGTTTAAATAGGATTTATATCAAATATGCCGTTTAATTAATAAAAAGGACTTTATTTACGATTTTGAGCATAACTCTCATTTTAGACCATAAACTGATGTCAAACTTTTAGGACATACTAAAATATCAGAAATAAAGGTTTTTGTCCTCTCACATTTTTAAAAATCTCGTTTTATTATCAAAAGGGCATTATGGTCAACATTTAAGCATTTAACGGAAACATGCAATGAACTAGGATTTCTATGGAACCAAGTTGTATAACCTCAGAGGGTTATACTAACCTATAATATGGTCCTATAGGAATCCTAAGGCATATCTAAACTAAGCTAAATCGGGTCAGAACTGAAAGTCAAAGCAAAAGTCAACTTTTGCGACTTTCGGTTGCGAACCGAGCCTAAACTTAGAATTGTCCGGTTGAACATGCCTAGACATGTTCAATTAATATTTACCAAGTTATTAAAGTGACAAAACTGATTTTATTGCCCTTACATCATTAGTTATGAATTTTTATTTTAAAAACCGACTCGTTTGACTTTTATTTTGATTACTTTGACCCGACAATTAACTAAGCAAACATGGTAATTAGAAAGTGCCCTTTTGAGGGTTTAATACCTACCTAATTGCGATCACGTAGCCATGTTCGTTGCGAACAATGGCTCGATCGTTTAAAAGTCAAAGCGTTTATCGCAAATGCTGGACTTTTCGGCTTTAAGAGCCAAACAATTGAACTAAGCACGAAAGGAACACTTACGAGTGGTCCTTAGGACTGAAGGAGGTTCCCAAGTTAGCATCCTCTCAAATCAGAGAGCAAGAGCAGAATTGCAATGAAGTGTGAAATGAAAGCCAAAACAAGTGGGTATATATAGGATTTTGAGAACTGTTAGGATCGTTTCTCGTAACCCGTGATTCAATCTGGACCGTACAAGTATTACCCATTTTTTTGGTAATCTATGGGTGCCCAAAATAGCCCCTAGATTGTTTAAAAACCAAGTGCATTACCAGAAACCAACTGTTGTAAGTGAAAAACTGGTTTTCAGCAGTTCTGGGGGCCCTCGCGCCCCACGTAGGATGAGTATCCAGCTTACGCGTCCCGCCTAAGCAGGCAAGTTCAGCAGCAACTTTCAGAATTTGCAATTTTGGTCCCTTCACTTGTTAAATGCCATTTTTGACACATTTAAGGCCCGTTAAGCCATTTTCAAGGCTCTACAATGATGCCTAAACATAGGGGACATAAAACATGCTCAAAAATATGTCGGATGTCGGTTCGTTTGGTCGGACGGTTGCGTTGTTCGGCTAATTACGACGAAACACAAACGGACGCGAAAAACGATCCAAATTACGCGACGAATGGAATTTTATCAAGCCAAACACTAAAATAAAATATTTTAGTGATTACATAAATTTTTGGATATCCGGATATATTCAGAACGTATGATGTGCGCGAAAATGCAAACTTATGCACTTTTTGACGCTTTTAGTCCCTGTTGATCAAATAAGTTTTTTTTTGCGCACCAAACACCTCAAAGCCTATTTCTAAGCTATACAAAGGATATTTAGGGCATTTTTAACTTATGATCCTATTCCGGAAGGTTTGATACCATACGAATCGGTATACTTTTGCAGTTTGACGCAAATAGTCCCTCTAATGCGCAAACTTGCGCGTATCATTGTTTAATAGCATCGAAGCCTTATCTAATTCATATTAGACATTCTTGAGAGTATTATAAAACATCACGATGCTTCGGGTTCATAAAAAGGTCATTCAGAGGTATAATTAAACATATTGACACTTTTAACCCCTTAAACTTGCAAAGTTATGCGTAATGTCACTTAAAGGCATAAAATCCATAGACGGCCAATAATTGACATTCCCGAGAGTATAATCAAATGTCATGAAGCTCCCGGTTTGTTAAAAGGTCACTCAGAGGTAAGAATTTTGACGCTTTTAACCCTTCATCGCGCAAACTTTCAATTAATTACGCAAACGGCTACACTCGATCAACAAGTGGCTCATTTGTGAATATGATTACCGTGTAACGTTATTCAGAGGCTTATGTTAAACATGTTAACACTTCCAGTCCTTCCATAATCAAAGTTTTTGATTTTTCCCAAAATTAGTCCTTCATAGTCCACGTTTGACTTTATTAGGGTTTATTACACGTGTCAATACATCATTGGACGTGATTTTACGAGGTGTTACATCCTCACCCCCTTAAAAGAAATATCGACCTTGAGATTTGCTCAAAATATGGAAGTACTTTCTGTCTTATAATGGACTTAACTTCCATAGCATATTTGGGGCCTCTCCAAGCTCCCAAGGTGACCTTTATAATAGGTACATGTATCCTTTTGGAGCTTCTTAACCTGTCGATCCTTAATCGATACGGTTTCTTATCATATCATAAATCTGCATATCATTATGTGATAATGCTTCCCGACTTATCGGTGAAACATATCCTTAAATCACTAGTGTGGGTCACATTGATTTTCATCAAGCTTCTCAGGTAAGTTTTAGCTTATAAGCTACTTGATTTTGATATATTCGATTTCCTTGAATGATTCTATACATTCAGAGCTTAACTTATCCTGATAAATTAAAATTCAGCACACCCTTCTTAGGGCGATACCTTCAATTGAGCCTTCTCCCTTATTAAGGACTTAAGAGGGTTGCGATTTTCATCAATCCTTGATTTTCCGCCGATTACTGGCAACTTTCAGATGACTACGGATTTGTATAATCTTATTCGTTGTTTCCAAGGTAATTCCAGATCCTGATAATTGGACTTACCAAGTCCCGTCCACCAAACGGACGTTTGACATTCCATCTATACAAGGTCTCCAAAGGAGCAGCCTTGATACTTATATATCGACTATTAGAGAAAAGCTTATTTAAGGTGAGATGGTTATTCCAACTACTGCTTAAAACCAATTCTTAAGGAGTAGCTAATCCTTACAGTTAGTCGAACAAATCGACGATCCTGGGCAGCTGATGGCGATTTTTAATTGTTGCCTAAATAGGGTTGCGGTAATCATTGCATAGCAATATGAACCGCCTTTCTTACTTAATTATACCAAACTCTCCGAATATTGAATTAGGCTTTATGAACCTTTATCTTAAAACTCACTTAATCAGGGTGTTGATTATTCCATAATTGGTGATACTAATCAACACGGAGATTTCATAATACTACAGCCCTAAGCTGGATGTTAATCTTAACTCTACTTGTCTTCGGAGGTAAACAGAGTACTTCTTTGAAGAGAATAGTCAAGATGCAAGGAGATTGCAGAGATTTTCCAAATCTCAGGCTCCGGTTCATTTATCATTGCCTGTGTCAGATAAGTGACACATTTGCTTTACAAACCCATGGATACCTTATTTAGTGACACTTATTTGGACATTTCCCTTCTGGATATCTTCCTTGACTACCATTAGCTGACTCTAGTACAATATGACCATTGGAATATCTCAGTGGTTCCATGCATTAAACCTCCATACTGATCAGGCATGGAAGCAATCTATGGAACATATCAAGATACACCAATCCTCATACGGCGCTTTTGTCGTACCGTCTGGTATTCGCAATCAATAGAGATCAAATAGATATCAACTACATAGGCTGACGTACTTCATCTGGAGAGAGAGTACTCTAGAATTTATGACTGAAGATTTCTGATAGGAACAGAAGAAATGGTTCCTATGATTTTCATCTGTAAGTTTTACCTTACACTTTAATATCTAGGGTTCTTGTGGAAGATTTTAAAAGTTTGCTATACTTATAATTTATGAAGGATTTATTGGTATTCGAATCCAAACAGAACTCTTAGCACTTATATTACTGATGAATGATAAGAAATGTACCTGGTGTCATTATTGATGTGAACTACCTCTGGTATCCATCAGGAGAATTTAAGCGCTTTCATTCTTAGGCTTTCTATCCTTAGCCGCATTTCCTTTGACAGATTTAGGGCATGTAGTCTTGACGTGGCCTTTCTCATTACAGCCGAAGCAGACTGCATCCTTTATGTCCTTACAATCCAACGTTTTATGCTCCCTTGATTTGCAGATCCCATAAGCCCTAGGCTGTGATTAGGATTTTGATTCGAACATGCACTTTCCTAGATGGCGCTTCTTGCAGGTCTTGCATACATGTTTCTTGTTGGACTTTTGTTTGTTCTCCTTAAGCTCAAGTTTACCCTTTTTCTTAGAAGTATGGGAGTTATCTTCCTTCCTTTTCCTTTTTAGTTCATTCTTTGCATCCAAGGCATGAACAAGATCCTTCTCGTGAGTAAGGGAGTGTAGTCTTAAATGGGATTTGGAGCAAGTAGCATTGGGCTCTTTGAACTTTTTCACGACCTTTCTCACAGCTTTTCCAACAGCTGCGTCTATCATAGCTTGGAGAACATCCTTATCAATTTTGAGGTTCACAATTGTAGCATCATTAGCATGTGTCGCATCATCAATGGCGCGATTGACGGTTGTCTTATCCGAGTTTGTCATACTCGAGAATTGGTTCCTAACACCAAATGAAACAATTACTTAGTTGCAATCCAGCAACCGCTATTCATCATCCTTATGACCTATCATATAATAACCATGGTATCAATAAACCATACAGGCTAATATAGTATAAACATTCTTAATGAATGTTATTTAAATATATATCATTTATTCTTAGCCTAGGCCATAAAAAGACCATTATTGGCATTTAAGGCTTGGACTTAGTCCATCACCTTTTTGACAGGGGATCAAAATGTCACATCTGTCTTTATTATATTGATGAATTTGGATAGCTTGAAAGCTTGCCATAAGGATATCAGAAATGAGTGATTCCTAATAGATATAAAATATCTATCTAAGATTTGTTGAAGCAGTCTCTAAATTATCATTGGCCAATTTTTACCTCGCGTTATATGTCTAGAGTCCTAATCAGGCGGAGACAACAGTTTACAGCATTTATTGTCCACAATAGACTTATCTTGTACCAGAATCAAACAATTTCCCGCATAAACATCATTGATAAGGAAAAGGTACCTGTTACGATGTTATCATTTTGTACTGCCTCCTGGGTGTTCATCTGGAAGACTCACGCGTTTGTTTTCTTGGCCTATTCAGGCTTCTTTATAAGTTTTGGGCAGTTGGTTTTGATGTGCCCTTCCTCGTTACAGCTGTAACAAGTCGCGTTCTTCAACTCCTTGCAATCTAAAGTCTTGTGACCCTTGGTCTTGCAAATTCCACACAGTTTAGCACTTGGGTTAATCGTACATTTTCCAGAATGTTGCTTTCTGCAGTTACTACATTTGGGTCTGTTAGTAGACTAATTCGAGTTTTTCCTAAACTCGGAATCTTTCCTGTGCTCAGAACTTCCCTTCTTCTTCTTGTTAGATTGATGAGAGTTCTCCTCTTCTCTTTCCCTTTTTCCCTCGCCAGAAGCCTTAACAGACTTATTCCTGATTGCATCTAAAGTGGGAGATAAGGATAAGTCAACCACGGATCTATATGTGGTAGGCCTAGATGCTTTGATATTTCCATTAATTTCTGGTGCTAGGCCTCCAATAAAACGCGCTATGCGTTTAGGTTCAGGGGTGACTAAATAGGGAACTAGGCGGGACATAGTGTTGAAACTTGTCACATATGCCTGACAATCTAAATTCTTCATGACCAGAGTCAAGAAGTCTGTTTCTATCTTTTCTACCTCATGCTGAGGACAGAAGTTTTTCTTGATCAATGCAACAAATTGATCCCAAGATAAGTTATACAATAGGATCTTCCCAGTAGCTTGGATTAGGGACCTCCACCAAGCTAGAGCTTCACCTTTGAACGATTGTGACACAAACTTCACGACGTCCTGTTTGGCACAACCACTAATATCAACTACTGTATCCATCTCATCTAGCCACGTCATGCAATCAATGGCTCGATATCCGGATATATTCAGAACGTATGATGTGCGTGAAAATGCAAACTTATGCACTTTTTGACGCTTTTAGTCCCTGTTGATCAAATAAGTTTTTTTTGCGCACCAAACACCTCAAAGTCTATTTCTAAGCTATATAAAGGATATTTAGGGCATGTTTAACTTATGATCCTATTCCGGAAGGTTTGATACCATACGAATCGGTATACTTTTGCAGTTTGAAGCAAATAGTCCCTCTAATGCGCAAACTTGCGCGTATCATCGTTTAATAGCATCGAAGCCTTATCTAATTCATATTAGACATTCTTGAGAGTATTATAAAACATCATGATGCTTCGGGTTCGTAAAAAGGTCATTCAGAGGTATAATTAAACATATTGACGCTTTTAACCCCTTAAACTTGCAAAGTTGTGCGTAATGTCACTTAAAGGCATAAAAGCCTTAGACGGCCAATAATTGGCATTCCCGAGAGTATAATCAAATGTCATGAAGCTCCCAGTTTGTTAAAAGGTCACTCAGAGGTAAGAATTAACATGTTGATGCTTTTAACCCTTCATCGCGCAAACTTTCAATTAGTTAGGCAAACGGCTACACTCGATCAACAAGTGGCTCATTTGTGAATATGATTACCGTGTAACGTTATTCAGAGGCTTATGTTAAGCATGTTAACACTTCCAGTATTTCCATAATCAAAGTTTTTGATTTTTCGCAAAATTAGTCCTTCATAGTCCACGTTTGACATCATTAGGGTTTATTACATGTGTCAATACATCATTGGACGTGATTTTACGAGGTGTTACATAAACACACTAATAGAGAATAGTGACTGAACTTATTAAACTTAGAAACATTTAGACTACAGTCTCTTCCTTAACCTGAAGTGTGATTTTTCCTTTAAAGACATCAATTAAAGCTTTGGTGGTGCATAGGACAGGACGTCCTAAGATGAGAGGCACGTTTTTGTCAGCTTCCATATCGAGCACTGAAAAATCCATGTGGAACACTAGTTTGTCAACTTGGACAAGCAACTTTGATTTATCAACAAGCGAAAGCGTCATGTGCATGCGTGTCAACTCAACAAGGCCTAGCTTTTCATAAAGTGAATAGGGCATCAAGTTAATACTAGCACCTAGGTTCGCCAACGCGTGGTTTTGAATTTCACTACCAAACAAACACGGGATCGTGAAGATACCCAGGTCCATCAATTTCTCCGGTAGTTTGTTCAACACCACCGAAGAACAGTCCACAGTCAAGGGAACATTCGAAAGCTCCCCCAATTTGTCCTTCGTTTTTAGGAGGTCTTTCGGGAATTTTGCATACTTGGGCATATGCTGGAGGGTTTCGATAAACTAAAGATTGATTTTCAATTGTTTGAACTTGTCTAGAAAATGCCCATACTCCTTAGCATATTTTTGTATGCTTTTAACGAGCGGGGTATGGCACACATGAATGGTCAATCTCCGGACTCGGTTTCACTATATCTACCGGCTTCCTAACTACCTTCTTTATCGGGACTTCCATTTCTATCTCTGCATCTACCGGTTCCTCTTCATCTTCATGAACAGGTGGCCTTACAACCTCTAACTCTCTACCCGACCTATTGGTAATTGCTATCACATGTGTGTTCAGGTTTGTTTGAGTACTACCTGAATACTGACCTCTGTTCTCTCATCTAAATGCTTAACAATATCTCCTATCATACACTGCAGATCTTAGAAAACCGATTGTTGATTTTTCAATAGGATATCGTGTTCAGCTAAGGTTTGCTGAGTTTTTTGGTCTTTGACTACTAACTGGGTCAATAAATTCTCTATCTTACCCAACTTACTCTCACTACCTATACCAGACTAATCAGAATTTTGATCGCTAAAACGACATTGCCCCTAGTTATAATGTTGATTCTGTTGGAAACCAAGGGATGACCGGAAGATCGCCAGTTGGTATTGTTTTGATTTCTCCACCCGGAGTTATAAGAATTACCAAACTGGTTTTGGTTCTGACCTCCTACATATTCTACCTACTCTTGTTTCATTAATGGACACTCTAGAGTACCATGCCCACCCCTACACATCTCACATTTATGTACCTTAGCTTTTATCTTTTTCATCTCTCTCGTAAGGTTTTCGAGAGCAGCAGCCACACTAGTATCCAAGCTAACTTAGTGAAGGCCTCGGGCAGATGAAGGCGCACTAGTGGTAGGAAAGGAATTCCCATTTGCTGACGGTTGCTCATATTCAGAATGAGCAAAGCTCTAGAAAAGGTCGTTACATTCAGCCACACTCTTCTTTCCCATGAGGTGGCCTACTGTAGAGGTGTTGAAACGAGCTTTAGTCGCGTAGGTGATTCAATTGTAAGTTTAAACAAGAGCCCCATTGGATAGGCCATGCTGAGAACCTTGGGCAAGTTGGTTTTGGAAACATTCCCACGTAAGATAATAAGGCCCGTCAGGTTCCATCCGGAACGAATGGATTTGGTCTCGAAGCCTAGGTACTTTAGCATGTGGGAAGTATTTATTCAGAAATCCTTCATGGAGTGCTGCCCATGTGGTAAACATACTAGTAGGCTAGGAATCGAGCCAAGTGGGGGCTTATCCAGCTAAAGTGAATGGGAACAACTGAAGGAAGATGGCGTCATCATTGGCACCTTAAAGCTTGATGGTGCTGCAAATGCGGGATAAGCGGGAAATGTGGGTTGGGGCATGTTCATCATCATGACCAAGGAATTTACACGAATTAGCGATCGCGGTCATGATGTATGAAGGAATTTACGAAGAATTTTCACTATCAATGCGAGGAATGGTGATTGGGGAGTTAACTCCCATGAAGCCCTGAGTAGACTGTTGGTGAATGGTCCTACGGTCGGCCATTTGGTTTAGAGTGGGTTTTGGACTAGGGGTGGTGAATTGTGTGGTGAGGAATGTGGAGTGAAATCGAAAGCGGGTGGTTTAGATTGTGGAGTAGAAAAGAAGAGGCTGAAGAAGAAGTACTTACGTTGGGTTTGAAAGAGGAGTGCAAACTGATCGCTGGTGGCTTTGGAGGTGGTCCCTGCGAACGTGTATGTTGCATAAATTGCAATACAAACACAAGAAAGTGATACAAACTCTAAAAACAGAAAGCCTTAAAACAAAACACACAAAGCACAAATTTAGAAAATAAGATTAATCAAAGCTAATAACGCAATCGCCAAGAGTCCCCGACAACGGTGCCAAAAACTTGATGTGCACTGAAGCGCTCTGATTAAACTAACCAATTTTAACCCTAAACTAGACACTCTAATTTTTAAATTTATAAACTACGACTCTTTAAAACCTAGAAAACACAGCCAAAAAGTGTACCAGTTAATGTAGTAATGCTCAAGCAAGTCTGAGTATCAAACTCACGAGACTCTACTGATTACGTTTACTAGACTCAATTAATTTATTGTGACTCGACTTAGTTGTTTTTATGTTTTAGGGGGGTACTAACAATCTAACGAACCAACTAAAATTAACTAGATTACTGACTAAACTGAGTAGACACGAATTAAACGAGGATGAGATCAGATGATGGAAGACACACTACCTAGGTCAGACTCCTACACATGATTGACACATCCTATCAGTTATGGAACTATTGTGGGAACCAGGATCTTAAAATACTCAACCTAAAGGATAACCTAAATGACCCTCGACCATTCTCGAGAAGAAACCTATGAACCCTAAAAGCCATTAAACTACCGGGTTAAAGGATTCCCTCACAGGCTTTCCTATTGTAATAATGAAGTGCCCTAAATGACGATCTACCTCACAACACGAATGTCTATGGAAACTAATGAACTATGGTCAAACTCAACTAGCAAATAGATACAGGTAAACTAGGGGATCTTCTCACGAAGTATCAAACCTTGGTAATCTAATCACTCAAGACTAACTAACAACCTCTCACTTCACAACTATTAAGGTTGGTAGAAAACTTAAACCTAGTCAAATCACAACTACACTCCTATGGTTACTACGTACGCTAGCAAACCATGTAATAGTTAGAAGCACAAAGCAGTCAACCTAGCATGCAACTATTATATGAAACTGTTGGACCTATAAAAGAACAAATGATATCCAAAAGCCAAAACATAACACCAAGATCAAGAAATAAATAGTTGATGATGCAATTCTCTCCCCAAAGATAGTGAATCTTGAACACCTAAATCAGGGCATCTGTTGAAGACAAAGCAAACATTAGATCAAGCCTTTGAACTGTTGTTCAAGAAGAAACAACATCTGTTGAAGGCTAAAGTATGTTGAAGTCAAAGGTCTAACGAAGAAGACCTAACATCTGTATGGCCAAAAAGATGTTTGGAATTAAAGCAACAGAGGATTGCTCCAACAGTGATTTCCCAATGTAACGGTATTTATCTTGTATCAGTGTTTAGACTGGTTTATATACACTATGATAAAGTCACATAGGACTAAATCACTGACCCCTAAGTCACCTTTGGTAAATATGCCGAGACCTTAAACAAATACGCCTATAAAAACTCTGAGTCTATGAAAACCAGAAATTCTTTTTGAAGTAAAATGACAAGTATGTAGAACACAAGCTAAATACGCTAGATCATGAACAAATTCGCCCATATAGTGTCAAAGAACCCCAAAAACACACTAAAAAACATTTTGATTAGATCTAAAGTACTTCCAAATGACTTGTAAACCCACACAAACTGTTCCATATCACATACTAATCAATCCCAATCAATCCAAACACAAATTCAAACAATTTTCACAACGGGTTTGACAAAAACTTTGAAAATTGTGTTAAAATCTAAAAACTAAAAAAGTGTATAAAACCAAATAGATCAAGAGCATCAAGACTCTTATACCTAATTATATGTCCCAAATCACTAGATCTACAGTAGTGGTGATCAATTAAAAGCCCAAACACCTAGTGATTAGGTGTTTGTGAATGTATAATCAAAGAAATGGTAGATACTAGATGAAAACCGAATGTAAAACACGTGAATCTATAATAATAAACATCCAATACATTGATAAAACCAAAATGCTCCTGGAATGAACAATTTCAAGTTCCTAATTACATGTTTTCCAGATACGCACACATACACATCTAACTCGAAATTCAATCACGGTTGACACATATATAGGTGACAGATATGATGCGTTGGCGTACTTAATAAGTAAGCCAGTGTGTTCTCGCAAATACGCCACCGGGTCAAACTATTCAAAACAACTTTAAACTAATTACAATATAGTCCCTTGACTTGTAACTTTCCCACACTTACACAAATTCCCCTCGTCTTTGATTATCTAGTATGAATGGTCCCAAACATTCCAACATTAACATTCATGCAAATTATGTGACATTTTTAATTTAACCTAGGCACTCTAACACGTAGTAGTTAACCATGATCAGGTGAGTTTCGACACCCCTTGTACTTTACCATTTTGGGGTGGTGTGCAAATTTACGATTTTTAAAGTAAAGTGATAATGTTTTGTTTAAAATGTGATAAGCTACTAAATGGTTTTTCTAAAAATATATTGTACAGTTTTTAAGTAATAGAATGCTAAAGTCATGAATGTGTAAAGTGTTATAGTATGCATGTTGCACAGTATAGTATGCCTATCACATGTTACCTATGGGACTATGTGATAGGCAGTTGTCTATAGGGCCGTGTGATAGTGGCAGTGCATTTATTGCTTGCCGGTGGTTGTACAACTATGTATAGTCTAGAATGCATGTATAGTTCATAGTAATGTGCTACAATGGTTATAGATGTTATATTTGATACATAATTTAAGGTTATGTGACGTGCGTTAACTACTTATGATGTCTAATGCCTGTTAAAGTTTATACCTGGCGAGCAGCAGAGACTTCCTGAAAGTTGGCACCGTGATTTTAGTATTTATGATTAAAGACAATGTTTTTATTTCAGTTGATTATAATAACCTATGTATTTTTTCTTTGTGTTTTAAATGAAAAGTTCTATATGAACTATACGCTGAAGAGTAAATCTAATAGCTGAGATCCCCGGGTTTGAGGCGTTTTAAAGTTAAATGAAAAAATATGATATGTACGTGTTCGTGTCCGTTCGGTACATTAACAAGCCTATTGATAACATATACACATCCACACAACATTGATCTAGTATTTACTAGTTCATATAACTTTATTATTATTCATCGTGATACAATTTACATTTGATGACTAATACCATATACTGAAATCAGTGACTTATTAAGTTTCTCATTATGGTGTCCGGGGGACAAATTTTCGTGCCCAAACATGCTTCCCATTTATAACGTATTTCGATTTTCCCTGCAGACCATCTTTCCCTATAACTGCTTTAAGCGAAGAGGGATTTCGAACCACAATCCTTGCAAAAAGTGGTTGAGTGCCTGCTTCAACTGGTTGCATGTGCAGGGACTGGATTATATCTCCAAACATCCTGATCAAGTTAAAAGAATTATTATTATAGTTACTAAAAAAGAGAAAGATATAACACCATAATTCTTGAATTAAATATATTTTATATATAGTACCTACAGAAGTAATCTGTTATTTCATATTCCGAAAGTGGGTAACCTTTAGAAAAGGTGAGGAATATGGTCCGATCATCTGGTGGTACCTCTTCATCTAGACCTCTTTCCACTAGTCGGGTATGATTTAGAAACATTCGGCCACCCACATATGTATGATTGTGGCCTAAGCATGTAGATTGCCTCACCATCTGTTGATTTTGATATTGTTTCGCCATCTGATAGTTTTGCACAAATTTTGTATCTTGATTTGCTACTCCAGCTGATGGTACTTGTTGAAATCCAACCGCGGTACCCATGTACCTGAGATCACCAAAACCGTTGGCTACTATAGGGTCTTGGTGAGGGTACATTGCAGGAGTCTCGCTACGGATGGTAAATTGTTCTAGAATATCATCAAGCGCTTTCACAGAAACATCCTGGGCTATGCAACATACCTCATTACATATCAGATCCCCATAGAGATTAAGCTCATCAAAATTTATATGTTTGCGATCAAGAAAACACTGAAGTTTTGTTATGTTATAACTATTGTTGCTTCCCTCAAACATCAAGTTGTTTGCTTTGTTTTGCAAGAACTTAATGCATATAAGGGCCTCATCGGCAACTTCATTGATTGCATTTGGGGACAAAAAGTTGATGAACATTTTACCAAGAGGGTTTGATGTATACCCTCCTCTTTCTAGCCATAGGAGAAACCCAATCACGAGTGTTGCCTCAACAACCTCATGTTGCAAGAATAGAAGGAAGATTTTGAATAGGGCTCGCTCGTATTGGTAAAAAAGACGGTACTCGTCCGTTGAGATATCAAGGCTTGGAATCGTCATTGGAAAGAGTGAGGGTTGTTTAGATGAAGCAAAAGGGTTTGCCATTGGAATTGGTTAATCTGTTTGAGAAGTCAGGTGTGAGTTTAACTTGGTGAAATGGGTTGTGTATTTATAGGGGTTCTACAGATTAAGTTAATAGGTGTAAAAACCCAAATACCATTTAGGCGATATACTCTAAAAACTTGAAATTAAGGCCAAAATATCATTGCAATAAAGCATCCTTGAAAAGGGGGAATTTATGACAATTATATAATGTTATATTATTATTCTCACAATGTTATTCAAGAAATTATATATAATAATATTGTAATAATATTGAGTTATTACACTTAACCGGAACAACTATAGTTAAAAAAAAATATAGTTACACTATTACAAAATAGTATTTGCCACCTTGAAATCAGAAGCACACTAGAAGCAGCCTCGATATTTCTACGGGGTAGATGTAAGGCTATCTACATCTTACCTTTCTCAGACCCTACTTTTGCTTTGCTATTAGTGGGATTTACTGAGTATGATGATGATGATGAAATCGGTAGCAAATACCTAACTTGTTAAGGATTTGCTACTCTAATCACATACTATAGCTACGAAATCGTATTTGCAATGGATTTAACTATAATAAGAATGTTCGTATTTTAGCAACAGATTTTACTATGAAACTTTGCTAGAAATTTTATTAAGTCATTTTATATTATTTATTTTCTCAATTTTCTACGAACTTCGCTACATATTAAATTCTTATATAAATATATGATTATATTCATTGTAAAAATCCCGACTAGTCTTCGAGTAGTCGTTGATTAATCACTAATCAGAAGTTCACAGATTAATGGACGATTAATCATTAGGTAGTCAATGGTGGCCTTATCTAGGCCAAATTTTGGCCAAATCCCGGCCAAATTTTGACCAAACCTTTTAAATTCTGCCAATTACTTTAAAAATAGGTCAATAAGGGATTATAACATGTCTACTTTAAAAATTACATATAAAAATCTCAATCGGATTAATCCCGATTAATGCTAGTCGGTACCCTACCGACCGTCTAGCGCCTAACAATTCTTACAACACTGATTATAATTCATTTTAAGTTTACTTCTAAATATTTATTTTTCTCAATTTTCTACTGACTTTCGCTTTTGAATTTTATTAAATTATTTTTTAATATTAGTTTTTTAGTTTTAATATGTCTTTTTTCTAATTACCCTTATATTAAAAATGAAACGTATTGAACAGTAAACTTTATCCCTTATATTAAAAATGAAACGTATTGAACAGTAAACTTTATATTACCCTTATATTAAAAATGAAACGTAGTGAACAGTAAACTTTATATTGAATTAAAAATGAAAATCAAACAGTAAACCAGGGCAATAAGGTATCAAATTTATCAAACCGGTTATATTTTCGTTACCGAATCGGTATCGACTTTTGACATTTCCAGTATCGGTTCGGCACCAGTACTCAGTGGTTTTTACCCTCAAATACCGGCACCATACCGGTACCGACCGGCACCGTACCGGCATCGAACCGTACCGAACTGTACCGTACCAGGTATATTCGGTACCGGTACCCACTTTTTGGGATTTTCGGTAACGGTATTTTCGGTACCGGTTGGTACCGAGCTCATCAAATCCTGTAGCAACGTAGCAACGCAAGTAATTGCACCGGTTTAAATTATTTGTCATACACAATCCAATGAATAGTAACATCATCAAGGGGATGAGCAAATGGTATCGGGTACCGGTACTCAGTGGCGGATCTTGCCCGTTGAACGTGCCAGGGCCGAAAGACATGGGCACTAAAAAAAGCCCGGGCAAGCCCGGGCCAAACATAGTATATATAAAAAATTTCGATCGAAATGCGGAAAATTAGCACTACGGCCGAAAAACTTGCCCAGCCTAACTAAGAACCGCCCCTACCGGTACTGGTATCAAATTTACCAAATCGGGTATATTTTCAGTACTGAATCAGTATCGACTTTTGACATTTTCGGTATCGGTTCGGCACCGGTATTCACCGGTTTTTACCCTCAAATACCGGTACCGTACCAGTACCGACCGGGACCGAACCATACCGTACTAGGTATAATCGGTACCGATACCCACTTTTGAGGATTTTCGGTAACGATATTTTCAGTACCGGTTGGTACCGAGCTCATCAAAACCTATAGTAACGCAAGTAATTGCACCGGGTATATTACTTTTCATACACACTGTAAGCAAACTGTATTTCGTTTGATTGAGGTTTTATATACACAACAACTTATTTTGTTTTCTTTTTTGTCTTTTTTCCTATAATGAATGAACTAGGTTAGAACCCCGTGCATTACACGGGTTGAATAAATGTAATTTTATATACTAAATAAAAAAACATTATATTTTTAAAAACCTCATTTATTACACGTGTTGAGTAAACATAATTTTATATATTAAATAATAAAAAAAATGTATCTTTAAGAACCTTGTTTATTGTGCGGGTTGAATAAATGTAATTTTATATACCACCCAATAAAAAAATTATATTATTAAAAAAACCATGTGTATTCACGGGTGGAAGAAATATAATTTTATATACTAAATAATAAAAAAAATTATATTTAAAATACTCCGTGTATTGTACGGGTTAAATAAATCTAATTTTATATAGAAAATAATAAAAAAATGATATATCTTAAAAACACTATGTATTACTATGTATTACACGTGTTTATCTATTGTTAAAAAAATATTTAAAATTATATCTTTAAGAACTTCGTTTGTTGTGCGGGCTAAATAAATGTAAATTTATATACCAAACAATAAAAAAGTTATATTTAAAAAAAACCTTGTGTATTCACAGGTTGAAGAAATGTAATTATATACTAAATAATAAAAAAGTTATATTTTAAAAAAACTTCGTGTATTGTACGGGTTTAATAAATCTAAGTTTATATAGCAAATAAAAAAAAAATGTTATATCTTTAAAAACCCTGTGTATTACACGGGTTTATCTACTGTTAAAAAAATCTTTCTAAATCAAAATGGATTTTTTTATTATTTTTTAAATTAGGTTAATACTATTTTAAATTTTTGGTTTGATTAATAAGTTGTTTAATATAATTCCTAATAGTTAAGAATAATAACATTAACAATAAATAATATGCATGTTTATCTACTCTTAGGTGAAACAATCATTTTTAGTTTAGATAAGACTTTACGATTTGAAGTTAAGTTTATGCCAATAATTTAGGGTTGATAAGATTTATATTAATTTAATTTATATTTAATAATTTAAATTAAATAATAATTATCTAAAATTAAGGATGGTCTAGAATAATGACAAGTGTCTCAAAGTTGGTTTCTTTTATTATATAGTATAGATTGTAGCATGTAAAATTAACTTGGATATTTAGATTATTGATAAGCAAATCGTATCAAATCCTGTAATCAAACTGGTATCGTATAGGTACGAAATTTACTATACCAATCATTTTCGGTACCAATTTGGTACCCACCTTTTGGCGTTTTCAGAATCGTTACTTTCGGTTCGACACCGGTCTCGCACCAAACCTGTATTTACTGATTTTTAACTTCAAATACCATACCATACCATACCATACCATATCGTATCGTACCGAACATTTTCGGTGCAGGTACCTAATTTCGATGATTTTCCGGATCGGTACTCTCGATGCCGTTACCGGTACCGAGTTCATCCATATTTTAACATGTTAGCACCGTAATAACTAAACTGAAAACAACTGAATTTCCAACGTATAGGACGTGTGGGGTCCTATTATTATATATTAGTTTATTTAAAATCGTTTTTTTTTTTGGGACAGAGTGACTATCGTTACCACGTCATTGTTATTTATGTTTTGATTTTCGATATCTGCTTGCCGTTGCCGACACACGTTTTGCAGACATTAGGTCCCCGCCGCAACGCGCGGTCGGAAAATTAACTAGTATTCTTAAAGTATTGTTTAAGATTTGGTTTCTCTATTAAGGAGTTTTCTGTGATACAATATATGTAGCTAAATCCTGACAAAAAGTGTCTATAGAAATTCCAGAGCTAATTTGTAGCAAAATGTGCAACTGGATTTTTTCATTATAGAACAAATACGGGTTTTTTTTAGTAGTGTTAAAAGTGAAAAAGCATATTTTCTTAAAATTGTTAAACATGCATTTATTTATATTTGTAACAAAATTTCATGAAGCTTTTAAGATATATTGCAACTACCTTAGTTTGCATATTGCGAGGTACCGCTCCATGCTATGTCACTCACAAAGGGCGCTAAAGTGGGGAGCGCCACCCTCTTAACAGGCGTGGAAGGGGTATGGTTGAAGGGTGTAATTCCCAATCAACCAATCACATTTTTTTCTTTCTTTTATTTTAATTGTTAGTTATACTGCAACGTGATAATTAAATGGTGTGTTAGTTAAAGTTCATTATTTACGTAACAGGTTGATATGGACTTTTTAGTTAAATCACAACATATAGCTTTAGGATAACCATGGCAATTCTAGTCATTTGTATGTGTCTTTATTTAACCAAATAATTTAACAAGAGTTTGTATATTTGGATAAATGATCACGAAAGATGTTTTAGATATAAGATGCTTAAAGTCTAAACTTTGATCTTATACATGTGTATGTGATTAGTGTTTTAAGATCTCCTATATTTTTTTAAAAAAAAAATTTCCGAAGTTTTTAAATTTTATTATATTTGCTTGGTTTTCAAGCGTTACATGTAAAAGCCGTAAATTTTACTACTTTTCGCTGCATTTTTATATTAACTAGATTTTGCCCCGCCCGCGTTGCGGGGCACTAAGCCGAATATTTCTCTTTTATAATATGTCCGTCTGTGTTTCGGTTACTTGTACATACTACTCATAATACGATCTCAAAAAAAAAAAATTACATTGAGTCAACCAATTAAATTAAAACACTATCATACTTTTGCTTAAGAAAAATAAAAATGATAGAAAAACAATAAATTTAAAGTGGGGGAAAAATAAAAATTACACCAAGTAAAACAATTAAAACAAAGCACTACTATAGTTTTGTCAAAAAAAAATAACTAAAACGTTGGCATGACTCTAATTTTACACTGGGGTCAAAATCGTAATTTGACTGGGAAAGCAAAGGAAAACTATGGCAAAAATGTAAATTTAGATTGAGGGCAAACTGAAAGAGAAAAAAAACTAAAGAAATAAAGTCGCGATATGCTCAAAAGGATACCGACACATCTTTCATATCAATCAAAAACCTTAAAAACGAATACTGGTTTATAATATTGTCGATATCGGTACCGATGTTATTTGGTCGAAATCGATTAGATGCGTCACATATCGAAACTCTATAGTTTACAATAAAAAATACATTCGGCACTCGTATAATACACAATACAAAAAAAATATGTTGTTTTGAATACAAAAAAAAGTAAAGACACATCGTCGGTTCCGGTTCTATTTGGGTATGATAGCGGCACGATATCCATTTTCATGAAAAACTGTACCACAATGTTTAAAAAGTATAGTTACATAGTTGAATTAAAAAAAAACTAACATGAGCAAGGTATTAAAAATAAAGCAAATGAAAAACAAAACTAATGACAAAACTGTAAATTTAAACTGGTCAAAATCGTAATTTTAAATCCAGGGCAAAATGGTAATTTTTAGTTGGGGGCAAAAGCATAATTTTATTTTGAACTTGGGGTAAAAACGTAATTTTGAACTGATGGCAAAATCATAATTTTAAAGCGGGGATAAAATCATAAATTTGTTGGGCCAATGGGGGAGTCAGGCAGCTTCCTGACACTATTCCCCCATCTTGTGTCTGTAGTTATACACTGGAGGCAAAATTGTAATTTTACTGGGAAAGCAAACAAAAACGATGAAAAAAATGTAAATTTAAATTGAGTGCAAAATGGTAATTTAGCTGGGAGGAACAAAACAAAACTAATGGCGAAACTGTAAATTTAAACGGGGCAAAATCGTAATTTTGAACCGAGGGCAAAATTGTATTTTTTAACTGGGACAAAAGCATAATTTTATTTTGAACTGTAGATAAAAATGTAATTTTAAACTGATGGTAAAATCGTAATTATAAAGCAGGGACAAAATCGTAATTTGATTTGGCCTAAAGCAGGTGAACTACTGTTCACCAAATGTTATAAATATAATAAAGTTAATGAAATAAATAAGTAAACAATGAAATAATAAAAAATATAAATAATATTATAAAAATGTTTGTGTACTGTTCATGGCTAGTTTACTTTAATATGTATAATATAATAATAATAAAGAACAAATATTTGCAAATAAAGATAGAAATTAAGTTGGCCAAAGTAATCACAATAAATTATCCTATATATTAAAAAACAAAGCTAATGAATAGTACTTGTCATATCATAATCAATAGTAAACTTTCCTTATTGGTTCACGTACATCCACTCACATATAACATATAGACACGTGACAAAGTTAATGAATAATAAAGTGGAATTTTTGCCAAACACCCCTACCCACCCGAAACACTACCCACCCGAAATACCCACCCGAAACACCCTCCCTTGGCCGAAATTGTTGACTTTTGAATAACACTTAAAAATTGTTTTTTTTTTTTATAAATACTTAAATATTAAAATACCCACCCGAAACACTACCCACCCGAAATACCCACCCAAAACACCCTCCCTTGGCCGAAATTGTTGACTTTTAAATAACACTTAAAAATTGTTTTTTTTTATAAATACTTAAATATTAAAATACTTATTACATACTATATACACACACATATTAATAATGTGATTCAGTTAATAAAACAAAGTGGTTTTATACACATCTCTCTGTTTTATGTGTTTTAAAGAGACTCAAGTTCAAATAATGGGGTCTTTTTTTTATGCTTACATAACTTCACGTAATCTTCCTTTTTCTCCTCTTTCACACGTTTTTCTGATTGTATTTATACAATTCTTATTCCTTATTTGTTGGGTTAGTGGATGCTTAGAGATCGCAATAGTCGCCATTGCCAGGAGTTACTAACTCGCTTGCTGCCAACGGCTCTGTTGTATGAAAACTCCACTTGTCAACTTAAAAATAAGACACTAAATAGCACAGCTTTAATAACAACCAAGTATTTAGTCGCAATAAATAGTTTTACAATGACTTAGTTTTGTCGCAGCATTAAAACCTAGTTGTCATTTTAATTTCCAGCCAACTTTTTGTACTCTTATGAAATGTATATAGTGACAAGAAAAAAAAAAGTTGAGTCAATTCTTTTTTCGGTTACATTTCAGAAAAAGACAAAGTGTTGTTACTAATACAAATATTAATAATATAGTGAAAACATAACATTCCATTAAATCTATGCCAATTATAATAATATTATATTGGTGGAGGGTTCAAATGATAAGAAAAATTTTGTAAAAATAAAAAGAATAAGTTTTAAACCAATAGAAATACTCCATTTTACTTCATTTAATATGTGTATTTAATGTTATTAATATGAGCATATAGGTAAATTTCTAATTATAATTAATTAGCTAACTAATTAAAGTTGTAACTCACGTTTAAATATACTCTTTCAAGATAAAATAATTTAGGGTGAAGGACAATTTTTTACATGTGTAGGATAAATTTTAGTATATGTGTAGGATAAATTCTTAAATGTGTATGATAAATTTAGATATGCGTAAAGTAGATTTCGGTAAGTGTAAGATACATGTAGGATAATTTTTGAAATGTGTATGATAAAATGTTTTTGCTTTATTAATTAGAGATATTAGAGATAACATAATTAATGGAATGAGATATAAACTATTTAATGTTTTATCATTATACCATTTCTTTTTTTTTTCTCACATTCAATTTCTTCTCAAATGAAACTTCCCCTATTATATTGTCATTTTATCAAAATTATTTAAAGTTTTCAATATATGAGTTAAAAGTTAAATACATTTATAATCTATAACATATAAAAATATATTCCAACTTTCTAACAGCTAATCATCACAACTATTGCTAAAAAGATATATGCACAAGTAGTAATTTATTTTTTTATTTATTTATTCACTTATTTTGTTAACTTCTTATTTAACAGAATTTTTTTATTTTCTAGATATAAACACTACAGCTTATATCGGGTAAGATTTAAATATTTAGGCAATGTATAATAGAGCATTATAAGGGCATGAAACACTTGATAACGTCCCTAACATTACCCTCGGGCATTATAGGGGCATGAAAAGGAAAAGACATTTTTAGGATTACGTTATATGAAGAGAAAACAAAATGGAAAGTATTAAAGTAATAATTGAACGGGCAATAAGAGGCATTAACTATTACGCATTTTTAAAGGGGCGTTATGATACTGATGTGGCGGAAAATGCCCCCTATGCTATGCGTAATGGGCCATTATAGGGGCGTGAAGGTGCTTGATAACACCCCCAACACCATCCCCTGAGCATGATAGGGCCATTGGAGAGGGGAGGGGGGGGGGGGGTAGTTTATAGTATCATGCCCAATGGAGAGAAATTGGAAACATATTAAGGGGCGCTAACCATTACCATTTTTAAAGGGTCGTTATGATGCTGATGTAACAGAAAAAGCACCTTAAGCCGTAATGGACATTATAGGGGCGTGAAAGGGTTTGATAATGCCCCCATACCGTCCCCCATGGGCATTACATGGAGAGACATTTCTAGAATAATGCCCAATGAGGAGGAAAAAGTAATGAATGCAAGGACATTAAGGGGCTTTAACCATTACATGGGGTGTTATGATGCTGATATGGTGAAAAATACATCTTAAGGGGCATTAACCATTACCAATGGTCTTATGGTTAATGCCCCCTGAGGGGCATTTCCCGCCACATCAGCATCATAACGCCCCCTTTAAAAATCTGTAATTGTTCGCACCCATAATGCCCTTTCAATCATTACGTTTCATTTTGTTTTCTCCTTATTTGGCGTTATCCTAGAAACACCTATCCCTCTTTACACCCCTATAATGCCCAGTGGGTAGTGTTAGGGACATTATCAAGCCCTTCACGCCCTAAAATGCCCCATTATGCATGACATGGGCATTAACTATTACGAATAGTTTTAACGTTTTGGTTGTGAGACACAAACTTTTTAACTACCAAAATGTCTCATTAATGACTATTTTTTGTTAACTAACGGATGATGTTGGACCTATATTCAAAATCCAAAACATGACCTACTAATCAAGAAATAAAACAATAGATAACAGATTCTCTTCTCAAAGATAGTTAATCTTGAACACTAATTAGAGCATCTGTTTGAAGACATCCAATGATCTGTTTGAAGTCTTGGAACCACTATTAAAGAAGAAGAAACCGTTGTTCAAGGACAAAGCTCTGTTGAAGCAAAGCACTGATTATGAAGACCAAACATCTTTTGTGACCAAACTGATGTTTGATACAAGTCAACAACAGTTTGAAAACAGATTTTCCCAAAGTAACAGTACTTAGCTTAAAACAGATGTTAGATCTCCACAAATGTTTGCTAACATCTGTGGAATCTTTTCTGTTGGGAATGTTAAATGTCACTATCAGGGTGATGTCACTTGATTGCAAACAAACCTTTTTGTACTTAGTATAAATAGATCTCACCTCTTAGAGATATATTTATCACTTTACCACATTCTCTTTTATACGAACAAATTTGTGAGTGATCAGGGCTGAGGGTGGAATTGTATAATCATTATACTGTAATTGTAATCATTTAAATTTCAATAGAAAACAGTTGTTGATATATCTTCCTACTTGTGTGTTTACTTCATTACTTCATTACTTGCAATACAGTTTATAAATTCTTTGTTCTTTAATTATTTTAAACCACAAGTATTACAAACTCATATCCTATGGATGATTTATTTATATATATTCTTAATTAGTAATACTAACCTAACAAAATTGTTGTCGCCCATTTTAGTTCAATAAATTGAAACTAAAATTGGTACACTAGCTTTAGTAATATATATATATATATATATATATATATATATATATATATATATATATATATCTAAAGCTAGTGTACCAATTTTAGTTATATATATATATATATATATAGGGTCATGATTTAGAGAAAACGGTGAAAAGTGTGAGAACGGTTATGGATCGTCCGATCAAAACAATCTATGGACTAGACTGGCGCGGTGGCGTTTTCATAAATAACACCAATTCTATTAAGTGGACACGCTTTATTAAGGGTAAAAGGGTCTTTAGAGTTCTCTACCTAAAATGCCAAACTCATGAATTAAATGCCATTACGTGCCATAACACACACACACACACACACACACATATATATATATATATAGGGTCATGATTTAGAGAAAACGGTGAAAAGTGTGAGAACGGTTATGGATCGTCCGATCAAAACAATCTATGGACTAGACTGGCGCGGTGGCGTTTTCATAAATAACACCAATTCTATTAAGTGGACGCGCTTTATTAAGGGTAAAAGGGCCTTTAGAGTTCTCTACCTAAAATGCCAAACTCATGAATTAAACGCCATTACGTGCCATAACACATCCTATATAAACAAACATCTCAGATATTAATTAAACATACCCCGAACCCCAAACACCATATTTACTACTATATACCATTCATCTTAGAAACGCCAAAAAATCCAAAACATCAAACACACCAAACTCAAAACGCCATATTTTACTATATACCAATCATCTTAGAAAACGCCAAAAAACCCAAACATCAAAGATTCCAGTCGAAATTTCTTTTAGATACACTATTTTCTCAGTAAAACATCAAAAATGGCAAACATCGTTTCTTGTATATTCAATATTGTTCTACACGAAGTTTGCAGAATGCATTCTTAGCTGAGGGGTGTAACTCAATAACATTTTGCTGCATGAGATTGACAAATCTACAAGAAAAAGATGCTGATGTCAGACTTATGTCATTTTCTGTGCTTTGTTCTTGATGAATATTTGAATGGCGTGAAGAGACGGATGACACTGATGATGTCACACCCCAACCGATGGCGGAATAATCGGGGCGTGGCACTGAGCGAAACAGATTGTTCACGAGAATCCATAACAACTATTAACGTCAATATATTTAACGTTTAATGTCCCATACCATCAAACATATAAAGGCAAAACAATCATTACAAATATTAGTCTCATAAACAAACACTATTTCGACAACTCAGATTTATTTAGTGGAGTTTCTAGACTTCCTACTTGATTGAGCAAGCATAGCATCCTATCAACCTGTCACATACGTTAAAATAAAGTCAATACATAAAATGTAAAGGTGAGTACACAAGTTTGCATAACATATAGTATGGAAATCGTTTATCCATAACCAGCATGTAACACGTAACGGACGAAGCAAGTAACTATCAAAACTATGTTCACACTTCACCACGAGACCGCGTTGTAGAGTATGCGTGACACATGTTCATCGAACATATGAAGTAAAGTGATGTGATCCCAAGCAACCCCTGTCATTGACAACAGGCAATTTCAAAAAGAAAAATGTCGAATCTTGTGTAGAATGTTGAAGAAAAGTTTGAAAATAGTTGAAAAGTATTGAATCTTGTTGAGATCTATGTTAAAAAGTGTGAAAATCCTTTAGATCTGAACTAATCTTGATGAGATGATGTCACACAACAGTTTGCATAAGCAACTGAGTGAGAACCACCTTCAAGGAGTCCAAATCAGGAAATTTCAAAAAGAAAAATGTATGATTTTGATGGAGAAGATGATGGAGAAGTGTGTAGTGATGATGATTGTACAAGACTTGAGGAGAAATACTTACGAAATAGCCTTGAATCGTGATGAAAAGTGACTAAAAGTGACTTGGGAGCTTTTGGTCGGATGGAGATGTCAAATCAATGACAAGACGTGTACGGGCAGTATTTATAGGGTGAGAGGAGAGTTAAGGCGGTGGAAGATGCGAGGTGTAGCGGTCGGATAGCCTTTCGGTCGGATGGTCATCCGAACGGATGTCCATTCGATCGGGTGTCCATTCGATCAGCCGAGTTGTAAGAGTTAGTTTTCCAACTTCCGTTTTGTGTGTTAAGTGTTGCGTTGCGTTTAAGCGAGTTGCGAGTATGCATTGAGCGTATTAGCATTGCATTGAGATGACCACATAACACAGAACAAATAATCACACAAATAGTACCCATAATAACTAAGATGCGTAAAAGTAAATCTGTGTTTCGAGTTGTGTTGAGATTGTGTTGCGATAGCGTTTAGTATAAACATGCGATGCAATAATGCGATAAGATGCATGTAAATAGTAAGCGTTGTAAACTGCGTTGAATGCGATAGCTGCGTTTTGAATAAGCGTTGTAGTAAGCATTTGGTAATGCGTTTAGTAAAATATAGTTTAAAATGTAGTTTAAACCCTTACCGATAATCAGAATCTCGAGAGTACAAGTAATTAAGCTAGAAATGACAGATACAAGTAATGACCCGGAAAGTCAGGTTGTTACAGCCTCCCCTACTTTAGGGAATTTCGTCATGAAATTAAGGCACAGGCGTAACGAAGAGTTGTGGATATTTAGCTTTCATATCACTTTCGAGTTCCCAAGTGAACTCAGCGCCGCGTTTGCCTTCCCAGCGAACCTTCACTATAGAAATGCGAGAGCATCGGAGTTTCTTAGTCTCTCGATCCATGATTTCTACTGATTTTTCCACAAAGTGTAGAGTTTAGTTCACTTGCAAATCCTCAAGAGGGACATGCAAGTTTTCCTCAGCTAGACACTTCTTGAGGTTCGAGACATGGAAAGTAGGATGTACGTTACTGAGTTCCTCTGGTAATTCAAGTCGGTAGGCCACTTTACCAACTCTTTCCAGAATCTTAAAGGGTCCCACATATCGTGGAGCTAGCTTTCTGTGACAACTGTCACTTTTCCGTACATTCCGTACACTGATTGAACAGTAATTTGTGCTTTAATAACTGTGCATGATCTAGTTTACAAGACAAATGAAATTCTGATTACTGTTATATACATACAATGGCATTTCATGTTGCAAGACTTTTATCGTTGCTACATGCAACACGATATAGTTCTAATAATGCACAGAACAAAATTGGCACCATTACCAGACAAACTAAAAATGCTGACGAAGTTCAGTACATAGACAGATAGTGTTTTGAGGCCCAATATGAGCCAGAGACCAAGTGATACACTAGTATAGTGTGTAGGAAAGTAAGGATTACAAAACTGCTTATCTAGGTGATAGATAAAGTGCCGGAAAGTGCCTAAAACCCTCTTAAAATGCAGAATTCTGCATTAAATAGCAAAAATCAGCATTTTAACATGCTAGTAACATGCAAAAATATGGCAGAATGGTCCTGTATGATTTCCTAAGTGTCGGGAATTAAAAGTGTCACAAAAGGGTACTTAAAGATCACTAAACGAATAAGCTTGACACTTTAACGAACCAGTATCTAACCGAACAACCGGACTTTACCCGAAACACCAAAATATTACTAGCAGCATTGTTTTATTATTTCTTGGCTAGTTATGGTTCCCGAACACCCTAATACACTATATAATGCATCCTACACTTAAACACTAGACTTTACACTTAACCTCCAACTAAGTCACTGATGCGTGTGAAGTGTTATATATATTAGGTGTATATTTTAAGCCCCTTTAACACTTATTTTTAGCCAAGTTTTTAATTTATAAAACACGATATTTTACTAACACTAAACACACATATGGGCAAGTGCACCCATCGTGAGCGTAGTATAGTGTTGGTAAGATACCGAGGTCGTCCAAGGACACAAGAGCTTTTAGTACCGGTTTATCCTCAACGTCTAATCAAAATAAAAAGTTTAGAAAAATGTTTTAAACTAAGAAAATTAAAAACTAACTAAAATGTTGAAAATAAAAATAAAAATAAAAAACAGATAGACAAGATGAATCACTTGGTTCCGACTCGTATCTAGTGTAACCTTTAATTATTTCCGCACTTTTGCACTTATTTAAGAGATTATCTTAGTTATTGTAGTAGGCCCCTCTTTTGAAGGTGACGTTACCCTCACCCCAGTAGTTTGAGTCAGCAAGGATACAATCCTAAAAGGGTGGATTATTGGAAGATAATTAATTAAGTTATTAATGCAATATTATGGTAGGCCCCTCTTTTGGAGGTGACGTTACCCTCGACTAAGTAGTCTGAGTCAGCAGGGATACAGTCCTAAATAGCCGGGTTATAGTATTAATAGTAGTTAACTTATGAGGGGATCAAAGAGTTTGGACCCCCGCCATCCAATACCGTTAAGTATTGAAGGAGGTCCTACTAAATTTGACCCAGGTCCATTGCAGGACCTCTAAACGCTGAACAATGGCAAGACCTTTACCAAACCGTTCCCTTAACCCCCGACCAGGTAGCCAACATACCTCCATATAGACCGTGGAGATATGAATGGTGAAAATCTTTTATTTTATATAGACAGTAAAATAATGCCAAGACACCACGGACAAACGATAAAGAAAGATCACCTTCAACATAAGCAACTAGTTATTAAAGTCATTAATACGAAACCAAATAAAAAGTGCGAAAAGATTAGAAATAAAAAGTATTACACTAGACACTTTGTCTTCACCAAGTGATGTAAGAGACTTAGGCAAACATGGCCTTGATTGTCAAGAACTCTTACGATCAATCTTGGATCCCGAGACGACTCACACACTCTACGATGGACAATGGATGATGGTGGTGGATGATGGTGTTATGATGGTGGTGGGTGGTGGGTGAAGTGTGAGAGAGGTGGTGTGCCAAGGGATGGTTTGAGCTTGAGCCAAGCACTTCTATTTATAGGCTGAAGAGAAGCTCAGGCATGGCCCCGTGTCCAGTGGGCACGGCCCCGTGTCCACATCTTCTCTTTCTTCATTTAATGCAGCTTTGTCTTATTAGTTGACCACGCCCCCGTGTCCTCTGAGCACGACCCCGTGTGCAGAAGAATCTTTGTACTATGAAGATTTGCCTGGATTGTGCGAATCTTATAGTTGACCACGGCCCCGTGTCCGCTGAGCACGGCCCCATGGTGGGCAATAGAAGCTTCTACCACTTTGTCTTTTTTGCTGACACTTGGGCACGCCCCCGTGCTGGCTGAGCACGGGGCGTGTTCAGGCTTCTGATCTCTTGTTTTGCTTGGGAAGATGCTGTCGTGGGGTCGGGCATGTCACATCTTGTTCCTTTTCTTGTATTTATGTTAGATTTTGATGTCTTTTTGCTTCTTTTGTTAATTTGAGCTCATTTAATCCTGAAAATACAAAAGGAAGACAAAAGCACACTTTTTCCAACATTAGTACTAAAAAAAGGTTAGTTTTATGCCTCATTTGAGGAAATTTATATGTTACATTTTGAACACATCAAATACCCCCACACTTGAATCTTTGCTTGTCCTCAAGCAAAACTCTTTAATATGTGGCTATTACACTCCCAAATGGAATGGGTAGAGAAGAAGGTTTTTGGGCTTGTCGTAGAGTGTCGGCATTTCCAAGATTCTTTATTTAATTTAATTTTTATTTATTTACAATCCTATTCGTCATGATTTATTTAAAACTTTTCATAAGAGAAATTACTTATTAGGGCATAACATGCCTTTGTAAAATTCTATTTATATACAAGTTCACATACCTCACGGGGATCACTCAACACTCGGCCAAAAATGTATTTTTGTGGATCACTCGAGAGCGGCATGGAACTTACTCCTACCATAGGCTTGCCAAGCAATCAATCCTCCTCCTTTTTAACTTATATACCTTTGTAAATATCAAGAGGACTTTGTGGGTAAAGGGTTAGGCTTGGGTTAAAGGTAGGTGGTTGGGTCGGTGGTTAGTGGTTAGTAAAAAAAAAATGCGAAAAGCGTAACAAGTGTCGGTTTTCGTAAGACTTTCTATTTTTCGTAACTTTTATTTTGATGAAACTATTTATTCAAACAAAGTTATTTTTGATGAACTTGTTTGTTTATTTTCTTTTGCTTCATCATCAACACAATTTTTTTTTTTTTTTTGAAGTCATACGAAAAATCGAACTCGTTACTAAAACAAAGGGGTAAAAATGAAAAAGGTTTTGGTGGGTAAAAGGTTGTTTGGTTTGGGTTATGAAATGAAAAGGTTTAGGCTCAAAGGGGCTAACTAGGGGGATTTTGGGTAGGTGGTAAAAAAAAATAATGGTGTAGAAAATAAAAAGGGTTAGTCCTAATGCCTCCATCATTTACTTACTTGGGTTTAAGTTGGTAAGGACCGGGAATGTATCGTCATGGCAAGTTCTAGAGTCGTAAGAACCAAGCGGCTATTCACACAAGAAACGAAAAATGAGCAATTAGTTCTAATGATATGTAATTGTATGCTCAATAAAGGCTCAAAACTCACTTTTGTGGGAATGGGTTTTTATGTGATCAAGTATATATAATCAAATTTTAACTAAGCTTGTCATGCCTTTTCATAATTTTCTTATGTTGGTTCTTTTTATCACGACGCTATCGGTTGTAAATTCGTAAAAATATAACCTTTTTGAGAACTTGAATTTCCCGAGTTAAACCTAGACAAGTAAAAAAAATGAAAATTTTTTCGAAAAAAATTTGGGGTGATTAGCTGTTCCAATAGAGTTTTGTGTAAGGCTTGTATTTAGTACTTGCAAGATTCAAGGTTTTAACATCCTCCCCACACTTAAATTACACATTGTCCTCAATGTGTCCCAAAAATAAGTTTTTCGGTTGATTGAATGTGTAAAAGGTGTGAAAAAGCAAAAATTTTGTGTTACTGGGCGCTGAACACGGCCCCGTGTTATCCGGGCACGGCCCCGTGTTCAAGTGCCAGTAACAAATTTAAAACAAGAGAAACAGAAGTCTGGACACGGGGGCGTGTTGGGTGAACACGGCCCGTGTCCAGTTACCTGAACTGGGTCTTTTTCTGCAGACAGTGCAGCACTGGGCCGTGTTGGGTGGACACGGCCCGTGCCGAGCTTACTGTAAATGAAGAATTTTGTCGGATGGTTCTGTTTTCCTGTATAGAGTGCTGGTTCAAGTTTCCCTTGCATCCTTTGTCATCTCAAGTGTGTTTTATTCATTTCAACACCATTCCAAACACCAAATTAACTAAAACCATCATTCATTAATCATAGAGAGAATTACATAATAGTCCTAAAATTGAAAAATAAAGCAGAAAATAAAAGTTAAAAGTCCTAATAGGTCAAGTGATCCGTAAAATCTTCCTAAGGAGTTCTACTTCTACAATAAGAACCAAAATTCCGGGAATAGATTTCCGGTTTAAAAGTCTTGTAGAACTCCAAGCCGAATGGTGTTCCTTAGATGTTGCTAGAGCCATTCTTCGATCTTTCTTGGGAGAAGGGAGGCGGCCTCATGTTCCTCGACATCTGGTGGAGGAGGAGCGACACCAACCGGAACCCCTTGGAGTATGCCTTGAGTAAGTTCCGGATGTAGGGCGTACCATTCGGCCGGAATGACGACTTCCGGCACCACATTCCATGCCCTTTGGGTGATAATCGGTACCAAAGGAGGAGAGGCGAGAATGTTCAACCTTTGGTGCAAAAGGCTGACCTCCCGGAGACATCCTTCTAGTCCCATCGTCAAATGGTTAATGCGGTCTACCAATGCCTCTTCCACACTTGTTACTTCATCAAGAGCTTCTCTTAAGGCGTAAACATAGTTTACAAGAGAATCCTCAAACGTAGATGATCTTCTCCCTTGCCGGTTGTTCCTGGCATGCGACGAAGAGTTTCCACTTGTTCTGCTTGCCATTTTGAGAAAACATGCCGAAAAGAGTTCAATTTTATGGGTCCAGTACTTCGGACACGGCCCCGTGTTCAGTGAACACGGCCCCGTGTTCAGATATCTGCAGGATTTATGGACCAGGAATCTTGGGGTTTCAAATTGTTTTTATGATTTTTGAAGCATTTTCGAACTTAAACAACTTAAAACATTGTTATAGAACTTATTTTTATCAAGATTCCATGAACACAAATCTAACAAACATCTCAATAAGGCTTGAAACTGTAGAAGGTTCAAGCTTTAATGGAAGTATGAAGAAAATTGAAGAAGATGAAAGTGGATAAAAGAGGAAAGGACAAGAAGATAGTTGAGAAACTTCTTTTAGAAATACCTAGGATGGTATGTGAGAATATTCCTCAAATCTCTGTCCCTGGAATGGTTCAAATGTGCAGGATTCTTGGCTGCATTTATAGAAAACGACAGTACGCTGCGCACGGCCCCGTGTGAAGATGGAATCCTGACACATTTTTGTCCGCATTCTGACAAAATCAGAAGGGAATCTTTTGGGTGGACACGGGGGCGTGCTGACCTGGACACGGCCCCGTGTCTAGAAGCTGTCTTAAGGAATTCTTCAAATTTCAAGGAGCTTCCCCGGATCGGGTGGTTCCTTACTAGATGGAACAACCCCAAAGTGCCAAAGATACCTTAATTGTTCTAGATTGAGACGAGAACGCAAGAGGTTGTCGGTGAGGGTGATTCCTAAGCTATATGTAGGTGGACAAGTCCAACCCTTTTTCGGGCTCTCGTTAAAGAAGGTGTATGTCGAATCGCTCAGGTCTATGTATGCATCGAACGAAGTCGATGGGGAGTCCTTCACGACACAATCGACACAGGGACGACTATCGCTCAAGTCCTCACTAGAGTTAGAAGTATCATTGGAAACAATGAAGTTGTTTGAATGCATTTCCAACCTTTCTTCTTGGTTGTTGTCTTGGAAAAGATTATTGAAATCTTCCCTAAGTTCTTTTAACCAATTAAAAATTAGATCTTCTAGTTGAAATAATTCATCGAGAAGCATTTCCCCTAGAATATCCGGTTGGGCGCATTCGAGGCAGCGATAGGGATTATTTTTACTTTCGCCCCTCTTAAGGATACTAGGAAAAGATGGGTCTATATAGTGGGGTTTATAATTTAGAAAAAAAACATTCTAATTCTTTATGATTACCACCACATAATTGACACCACATAGTACCATAAGAGTGCCGAAAGTAAAAAGTATCAGTATCAGTATCACTCATGTTTGTGTCAGAAATTACCAACCGTCGGGATCTTACGGTTCTGTTTTCAGTAACTAAAACTTGGGCACGGGGGCGTGTTGAGTGGGCACGGCCCCGTGTTCAGCGTACTGTCTGACTTAAAACAGGATTGCCAGTTCCAATGATTGGGCACGGGGCGTGTTCAGCAGGCACGGCCCGTGCTGAGTTCTGCAGAAGCTGAAAAACTAAAAAAAATCCAAAAAAAATGAAAAATAAGAAAAACGATTAGGCCGTTGATTCCTAACTTTCTTAAAATCCTTGTGTCCCCGGCAACGGCGCCAAAAACTTGATGCGTGTGAAGTGTTATATATATTAGGTGTATATTTTAAGCCCCTTTAACACTTATTTTTAGCCAAGTTTTAAATTTATAAAACACGATATTTTACTAACACTAAACACACATATGGGCAAGTGCACCCATCGTGAGCGTAGTATAGTGTTGGTAAGATACCGAGGTCGTCCAAGGACACAAGAGCTTTTAGTACCGGTTTATCCTCAACGTCTAATCAAAATAAAAAGTTTAGAAAAATGTTTTAAACTAAGAAAAATAAAAACTAACTAAAATGCTGAAAATAAAAATAAAAATAAAAACAGATAGACAAGATGAATCACTTGGTTCCGACTCGTATCTAGTGTAACCTTTGATTATTTCCGCACTTTTGCACATATTTAAGAGATTATCTTAGTTATTGTAGTAGGCCCCTCTTTTGAAGGTGACGTTACCCTCACCCCAGTAGTTTGAGTCAGCAAGGATACAATCCTAAAAGGGTGGATTATTGGAAGATAATTAATTAAGTTATTAATGCAATATTATGGTAGGCCCCTCTTTTGGAGGTGACGTTACCCTCGACTAAGTAGTCTGAGTCAGCAGGGATACAGTCCTAAATAGCCGGGTTATAGTATTAATAGTAGTTAACTTATGAGGGGATCAAAGAGTTTGGACCCCCGCCATCCAATACCGTTAAGTATTGAAGGAGGTCCTACTAAATTTGACCCAGGTCCATTGCAGGACCTCTAAACGCTGAACAATGGCAAGACCTTTACCAAACCGTTCCCTTAACCCCCGACCAGGTAGCCAACATACCTCCATATAGACCGTGGAGATATGAATGGTGAAAATCTTTTATTTTATATAGACAGTAAAATAATGCCAAGACACCACGGACAAACGATAAAGAAAGATCACCTTCAACATAAGCAACTAGTTATTAAAGTCATTAATACGAAACCAAATAAAAAGTGCGAAAAGATTAGAAATAAAAAGTATTACACTAGACACTTTGTCTTCACCAAGTGATGTAAGAGACTTAGGCAAACATGGCCTTGATTGTCAAGAACTCTTACGATCAATCTTGGATCCCGAGACGACTCACACACTCTACGATGAACAATGGATGATGGTGGTGGATGATGGTGTTATGATGGTGGTGGGTGGTGGGTGAAGTGTGAGAGAGGTGGTGTGCCAAGGGATGGTTTGAGCTTGAGCCAAGCACTTCTATTTATAGGCTGAACAGAAGCTCAGGCACGGCCCCGTGTCCAGTGGGCACGACCCCGTGTCCACATCTTCTCTTTCTTCATTTAATGCAGCTTTGTCTTATTAGCTGACCATGCCCCCGTGTCCGCTGAGCACGACCTCATGTGCAGAAGAATCTTTGTACTATGAAGATTTGCCTGGATTGTGCGAATCTTATAGTTGAGCACGACCCCATGTCCGCTGAGCACGGCCCCGTGGTGGGCAATAGAAGCTTCTACCACTTTGTCTTTTCTGTTGACACTTGGGCACGCCCCCGTGCTGGCTGAGCACGGGGCGTGTTCAGGCTTCTGATCTCTTGTTTTGCTTAGGAAGATGCTGTCGTGGGGTCGGGCATGTCACATCTTGTTCCTTTTCTTGTATTTATGTTAGATTTTGATGTCTTTTTGCTTCTTTTGTTAATTTGAGCTCATTTAATCCTGAAAATACAAAAGGAAGACAAAAGCACACTTTTTCCAACATTAGTACTAAAGAAGGGTTAGTTTTATGCCTCATTTGATGAAATTTATATGTTACATTTTGAACACATCATCACCTACATTAATCTTTCCTTGCTAGTAATCGGCCACTAGGTGGCCCACTCTCAAGATTTCATAATCTTCTCCCAATCTTCATTTAATCTTTCCTTGGATTTGATAAGATCATGCATGTACTATAAGAGACATGTTAACCATTGGGCAATAGAGTTATGTGGTTATAAGTAAACCTAAACATTTCATCACAACACCACCACTCCTTCTCCCCTCCCTCCTCTCAACCGAGAGCTCCCCCACACACACTCACCTTCATTTTTCAAGTTCCATACAAACCATACATACTCAAAGGTGCTAGGAGCCATTCAAGGAAGTTTGGAGCTTTCGGAAGTTGAAGGACCACTCACACAAGCTTTTATCCACTCCATTTTCATCTTGTGTTCTTCCCTAGCTTAGAGCTAGTTGTAAGACTCTCTTAACCCTTTGATACTTCTAATTTTGTTGGTAAAAAGATGACATTCATTTATTATCTTGATGAACATTAAAAGACATAATCTTGAATCTTGAACATAAGCTTGAAATATGATGAAAACATGATGAAACCATGTTGTTTAGTGCATGAATGATATTTGATTGTTGTTTACTTGAGATTATGATGTTGATCATCATAAGAAGCTTGCTAGATTCTGATTAAACATATGATCTAGCAAGTTAGAGGATGATTATGTGTTAACACAAGAAGATCATCCTCATATATAAGCATGAACTTGAATAGAAAGATGATTTCTTGAAAAATAACAAACAAAGTAAGCTAGTAATCTTGTGGATCTAAGATTTATGGATGGTTTCCCAAAAGAACCAAATTTAAAATGTAATTTTTAGAAGATCTTGGTTTTTACTTAAATATACACTATTTTTAGTGGTAAAACAAGTGTATAAACACTTATGAAACAAGAAGATCCATAAAGAAACATTTTTGTAAAATATGTTTACAAGTTGTAAACACCTAAATTCTTTAAGAATGAATTTTTTAAGGAAATAATCACACTTTAAAGAGTAACTAAACCTACTAAAAACACTACCAAGTTACTACAAGTTTTTGTGAAAAATCAAGTTCATGTTGTTATGTAAATTGTATAGTTTTTGCACTTGGTAAGTGTAAGTTGTTTAGGGATTGATTGTTGATTGTTGTGATGATTTTTGAAAAGAAAATGATATGCTTTAATAGCATGGACACCTCCATTTTCAAAGAAAACTATGGCAAAATTTTCTAAAAATATAAACACTTGGAAGAAATATTTTCTAACAAATATATACAAGTGAGTTTTAACTATGATTTTCAATATAAACTTTTCCATAGATTTTGTTACAAAAATACAAGTATTGGAGGTTGGTTTTTATAAACAAAAATGGATAAATATGTATTTAGAATATATATTTACATTTACAACACATTGTGTGTGATTATTTGTATACTTGGTATAATAGTTATGTTATTTTAGGAATTAAAGTAATATAACTTAACAAAATACCAAGAATTTACAATCCAAAATAATACCAAAAATCACAAGGAATAAATATATAAGTTACACACTCAGTATTGTGAAATTAAACGCAAGAACGTAACTTACAAAATATTTCGGAAAATACCGTTATAAATATGTTTTTGGTAAATATTATTTTCGGACACAAGGAATGAAAATATGATTTTCGTTATTATTACAAAGTATATCATATTTTCGACAAAGAGAAAATATATTATTTTTGGAAGTAAATAATATTTTCTTAGAATATTTAGAAGAAATATGATTTTTGAGAAAAATATATATTTTCTTCAAATACATTATTTTTGGGACAAAACAAGTTTAAATATATTTTCTGAAGTAAGACTTGAAAATATATTATTTTGCAAACTACAAATACGAGAATACAAATACACATACATGAGATACCTCATCCTTGGGAAGGAAATACGAAAATAAATACTTGAGAAGTATTGTTACAAAAATATGGTTTAATCAATTATTCCAAAATTTGATAAATGTAACTTAAGTTAAAATAATTATTATTTTAACAAGGAATTATAACTTTGAATAATATTGGAGACATAAAAGAAACGTAACTCAAAAACGTAAATGCTAAGGTAAGGCACGGCCCGCTCGTCTAATAGACCCTAACACATTGTAGGTAGTCGTGTTGCTGACGAGATTTGAGTTACGAGTACTGAAGACACAAAACAGTGAGTTCAAGCTCCCCCTTTTCTTTTAACTGTTTTTTGGTTTTATAACTCTCGGGGGTGGAATACATGTTATGAATGCTTAAAACGGTATGAAATGCCTATGAAATACTAGATCATGTGAGCATAGACTTAATATTGAAATGCCATTGATACTTAATTAGGGACGAGGGTTAGATTTAACGGGTACGGTCGAGCCCCACTCATGGTCCTCATGTGATCACTTGAGTGCTTCGGTGTCCCAGTCGAGGGAAATCGATGATAGTCGAGGGAAATCGACATAGTCAAGGGAAATTGACATAGTCAAGGGAAATCGACATAGTCGAGGGAAAATCGACAAGGGTATAAGCCTACTCATTACGAGTGCTCCCTATGTCCTCACATGCCTTAAAGTCCTTGTAAAATAATTATGTTCATACACGCTTTTCATACCTGTTTACAAAGGAGTCTCTCAAAGATTTACAAGATTACAGTACTCACACAAAACGCATGAACTCGCTCAACTTTTGTTGATGTTTTCCAAAATTACATGTATTTCAGGTGACATGATGGATCTTGGGTGCAGGTGTCGTAACTAGAAGTAGACTTCAAGTTTAGAAGTCATCCACTTTTGTTGGTTTGTAACCTAGTCGAAGGTTGTGTTTTAAAACTTAAATAACCGGTGTTTGTAATACTCAAATTTTATGAATGGATGAACATCGCTTTGATCATGTAGTTGTTTATTACGATTGAATGCAATGATATTAAACCAGTCATACATCATACGCTTTCGCAAAAGTCAGGGTGTGACAGTTTGGTATCAGAGCTTCGATTGTAGTGAACTAGGATTCCTTCTCGAGTCTAGACTACAATCACTAGAACTCTCTCACAAAAACATTTTACAAAAAGGTTTTCATTGCATTCACGTAAGCGTCAAGATCCATGAGTCAAACATTTTTCAAAGAAGAGACAAGGCAAGGACATTAGTAGGGAATACCCCAAAGATAAGGTGCCAACTAAGGCATAGTCTACACGAGTTAGACTTGCCAAAGACAAAATGACCCCCAAAGAATAAACGAGAGTTATATGTGATATGATGCATCGAATTGCCTATTTATGCTAAGTAACATATTTGTTTATCGATATATACATAAAAATAAGTGTACGGAATGATTATTGACGTGAATGAGATACCATCGACTCCGACTCCTATTATTGTTCTTACTCGCACGATGAAGCTATCGGCCTCGCGTTCATTGCAAAGCTCATGGCTGGAGTGATTACCAAACAAGATTCTGAGCTAGCTTTCGTAGGAGATGGCTGCTCTTCCCTCTCGATCGTGAAGGTGCCTGACTACGGTAGTGACGGCGAGGTAGAGGCGGCAACCTTGAACAACTTCTTAATCAGCGGGACGAGATCCCTGCGGCTTTTGTGAAGCGAGCTTGACGACACACTTGACCAGAAAAGTAAGATGAAGTATTCATCTTGAAGGTGTCCCTCCAACTACTAGGAATTCTCTTTATTCCTATTTCATTTAATCATCGTGCCTATTCACGAGTAACGATAACGAGTGTTAGCGTGTGGACCACCGCAATGGTCCTTTCCATGACAGAGGTATAAGGACATTAGTGTCCCCTCCTTGATTGATCATCTGCTTGGACGAGAGAAAATTGGGGTAACTGTGCAAGACAATTTATTATTACGGGGGCCCATGTAATAACAACTTGTAGTGCATGGAAATCCTGGTGGACTCTGCGGGTCAGGTTGATGATCACCATCCCTCCAAAAATAATCTATAGGTGTTCACACCTTCATCTGGTAGAACAATACATAGACCATTGCTTTAGCACTTTATAAAGTAGGAAACTTGTCTTTGCTTACTTCGTGTCTGACACTTCTACCCGTGTACAAGACGTTTGAGAATCAATATTTAAGCAAGTGAAGATGGATAACATTCGGAAGGATTCAGTGACGTTACACTCTCTATCACCCCTACATGAACAACCCCCATCTCAGGGAAAGTATACTCGTCTTGTGAAGCTAAAGACCAAAGAGAGCTAACGTAGGAGGAAAATCACTATTACCTTATGAAAACTCAGTAATTGTTTCCTCACTCGTACATTGTTGATTATATAAGCATGTGATATTGGGGGATTACATGATTGCTTAAGGTACAATGTACCTCATAGACAATTATGGAATGTTGTCTAACTTACCTCATACCTTTTGACAGCAGAGAATGTTGCCCGTACGTGACACAAACACCAGTACGTTACCAAGGACAGAAGCCGAGCTTCAAGAACGCATCTCATAGGCAATTGCACGACATGAAGCCCTCCGCTCCGAACACAGCGGTGGCACTTCCGGAAATAACCCTCGAACTGGCTACACCTATAAACAATTCCTGGACTGCAAGCCATTGAATTTTGATGTCACAGGAGGTGCCGTTACATTTGTTCGTTGGGTAGAAAAGACTGACTCCGTTCTAAGAATGAGTAACTATTCACCCTAGCAGAGTGTTACCTTTATCTCGGGGTTGTTTTTGGATGGCGCACTCTCCTGGTGGAACCTTCAGGTTCAGACCCTTGGTGCAGATGCTGCTTATGCACTGAGCTGGGACGAGCTCAAGGAAATGATGGAGAAGAAATACTGTTCTAGGGCTTAAATCCAGAAGCTTGAGGTGGAGTTCTGGATATTGAAAATGGACGGGCCGAAGATTCCTGAATATGTCCAGCGATTTCATGACTTGTCTAGGGTCTTTCCCTACTTAGTCAAGCCAGAATTTAAGAGAATTGAGCGATTCATCTGGGGACTTGCACCTCAGATTAGGAGCATGATTACTACCTCAAAGCCCTTAACCATTGCAGATGCTATCGATTTGAGTATCACTCTTACTGAAGAAGCTCTACTGTTGGTGCATCCGTCTGTCGACTTCGTCTTGTATCGAGTCTTGTATTATAATAGATAAACCAGGGCACGGAAAACGAGAAATGTGTGTTTATGGTGCATCCGTCTGTCGACTTCGTCTTGTATCGAGTCTTGTATTGTAATAGATAAATTAGGGCACGGAAAATGAGAAATGTGTGTTTATAGGTATTTCGCATGAAATGACACAGGGGTCATTTCATACGAAATCAACTTGGGTATTTCGCTCGAATTCAAATGCTG
Organism: Helianthus tuberosus; assembly: GCA_030545235.1. NCBI lineage: Eukaryota > Viridiplantae > Streptophyta > Magnoliopsida > Asterales > Asteraceae > Helianthus > Helianthus tuberosus. Next base: position 67,828,957 of record CM060402.1, on the reverse strand, counting down.
ATTACGTTTGAAGTAATTTCTTGCGAAATCAGATTTTGCTTGGGCCGTTTCAAGCGAAATCACCTCACCTATAAATACCTGATGTGCCTTGTCATTTGTAACGATTCTGATTCCGGCAGCGAAGCTCTGCCGAAGTGTCTACAGCATTGTAATCGATCTGATATCAATCAAAAGACAGTTTAAAGTGATTTCTTGTGCAATTCAGCTGAAATAACATCGATATATCTGTTTTCGCCTTTTGTATTAGTGAAGATCTCTTCTGATCGACTCGTTTGGTCGGTAAAACGATCCTACAAGTGGTATCATAGCACAGGAGGAAGAGTTCTTACCATTTCACCTGCAATTTCTGATTTCTACATCTTCTTTTCAAAATTTTACAAAATTTCACAGTTAAAATGGCTTGATTTTCTCACATTATATGCGAAACATTGTTTTAACAAACCCTAGAAAGAATCAGACTCTAATTCGAAGTAAAACATGATCAATTTTTGAAAAAACTGTCCGAAAGTTTAATTTCGCTCGAAATTTGATATCATTTCGCTTGAACATTGCCTTATTTCGCTCGAAATCAGATCATATTTCGCTTCAAAGGTTATTTCGCTTGAATGTGAGCATCAGAGTGTTATTCCGTACGAAATAGCAGTTGATTTCGCTTAAAAACAGCTATTTCGTTTGAAGCTGATTTCACACCAAAGGTTATTTCGTATGAAAGTTGATTTCGCGTGAAAAACATACTGATTTCGCTTGGAAAGTTGATTTCGCTTGATTGAGGATTGATTTCGTTTGAAATGTGATTCCATGTGAAAAGTTGATTTCGTGTGAGAAGGGTATTTCGTTTAAAACTGACAGTTTGTGAACTTTTGAAAACAAAATCATGGAAAACGAGTTTTATAATGCCTTTGCTAGTCCGATCACTATAGCTCAAAATACGATGCTTGAAAATGAAACAGGGACAACCCAAAAACTGCCTAAGCTCATGAGTATCAAGGAATACAGTGGATGGGCTGAACGTTTTGAAACTTGGTTCAAGCATATCACTTAGATGCGTGGGAACACACTGAATCTCAATATACTAGACCAGTTGGAAATGGTGGAGTGAAAATTGATATTAGAGATTTAGGGGCTGATGAGAAAAAGAAATACAAAGATGAAAAAAATGATGGTTAGTCTTTTGCAGCAAGCCATTAAAGAAGACATTCTGATTCTACTTCAACACAATGGAAGTGCACATTCGATATGGACAGAATTAGAATCAAAATTTCTTGGTAGTGATGAGATGATCAAAAACAAAAAGTCGCTTATGAAGAAAGAATTTGATTTATTCCGTGGATTGAGAACTGAAAATACAAAACAGATCATTGAAAGATATTGCAATTTGTTGAAGAATATGAACATATTAAACATCAGAAAAGATAGTGATGAACTGATTGAAAAGTTGGCTGATGCGTTGCCACACGATACTTGGGGCACGTATCTTATGATGTTGAAAAATAAACCAGATTTTGACAAGCTAACATTGAGTGAGTTTATTAAACAACTGGAAGCTCAAGAGATGGAACAAGGAAAGATAGCAAGAATGAAAAATTATGATGGAGAACAAGACATTGGATTGTATTACAAAAGTGGTGTTAGTGAGAAGACCAATAGTTCACCAAAGATTGAAACGGCCTTTAATGCAAAAAGTTCTTCTGAAAGTTCATCTCAAGGATCAAGTAGCAAAATGGGATTTTCGTCATATCCATCGTTTGATCCAAATTTCTCAACAACAAAGAGTGGGAAGGTTCTTCAATACAACATTGCTCTAAATCTTGAGAATGATCAGAACTACTCGGAAGAAGTTGCAAAAAGTCATATGTCTCTGTTGGTGACTGTGCTAGAGTCGTATGGTAGTTTGGTTGCAGGAAGGATCGGAAAACCAATGCTGACTAAGGAGGATTACGATCAGGTTGATGCTGAGGAGATGGAATTGATGGATATAAAATGGTGTTTGGCAAGCGTGTTGAGAAGAGCCGAAAAGTTTAAACAAATTACGAGAAGAGATGATTTCCGTGATGCAAATGTTTCAACTTTAGTATTTGATAAATCTAAAGTAACTTGTTTTTGTTGCAGGGAAAAAGGGCATTTCAAGAGAGAGTGCACAAACCGTGAAGCTAGTGGAGCTCAAAATCCTTTCGGAAACAATGACTATTATCGGAAAGCGATTTATCATCAAGTTGCTCAACAGCCATATCATCAACAGCAGCCACAAACTGCTCATGCTAGGAAAGAGATTGAAGATTCAAAGAAAGAGTATATGGTCAATCAAAATGATGGAAGTTCATCAAAAGATTTCAATTGGGATAAATATATCCCAGCTGATAATAAAGCATGTCTGATAAATCAAGATGATGAAAGATTACCAGAAGGATTTAACTGGGAAAACTTTAGATGGGATAAGTATTGTCCAGATAAAGAGATCTTAAAAGCTAAAGCTTTTGTTTCTCAAATTGTTAAAGATGATGGTGATACTTACATGATTGATGATTATTGGGCAGAAAAATGAAAAAATATTTAGCCAGGCAAAGTAAAAAGGTTGAAGAAGAAGTTTGTGTGATAAAGAAGCAGGACAAAGAAATTCCAGTGTTTGAAGTTAAAAAGGAAGCTATTGCAGAAAAAGTAAATGAGAGCTGTGAAAACTGTGAGACTATGAAGAAGCAAAACAGTGAATTGATTCACAACTTGAACAGGATGAAAGAGTCATATGATGTACTGAACAAAGCCATGAATCAATATAACGAGTCGAGCAGTGAACAAGCTATAGGAATGAAGACACTCAAAGGAGCATACATGAGACAGCTTGACAATGTCAACTATTACACTAAAATGTGTGCTGAGCTTGAGTTAAAATTGGAAACTCGGAGAATAGAAACCGAGAGAGTAAACGGTTTATTAAAAAGTTACTCATGTTCTACTTTTGTGGTTGACAGGATTTACCCCATTGTAGAAGAAATGAAACTTTTGTAGAAGAAAAATCTGAAGAGAAGAAGTCTGAAACAAAAGAAGACGATGAAGTGAAGATTTCTGGTAAGAAACCAAGTGTTGTCTATAACAAATGTCCACCCCCGGTTGAAAATGGATATTCTCCTCGAAATCCAAATTCAGAAAGAGTAAAAAAGGCAACAAATTTATAGTGGGAGTCTGAGTCTTCAGATAATTTGCCAGAAAACATTGATGTCACGTTCACATCGTCTGACATTGATCATGAGTCCGAGTTAATAAAGAAAGTGGTCGATCAGGAGTTGGATAAGGATGAAACAGAGGAGCCCAAATCAGAGTCAAAGTCTGAGTCCAACACGTCAAATTCAACAGTCAAAAAGGATAAATGGGTTTATAATAAAGAGTTTTTGTTATCAAAATCTAATTTGAATGACGAACCGATCAAAGTAGCATATACTTTGAAAGATTCTGACAAATTATATTCTGATGAGGCATTTCCAATAAGAGGTGTTAAAACTGAAATGATCAAAAAGGTTTTTAAACTAATAGAAATTAATATTTCTGAAATAAAAGATGTAAATATTTATGGAAAACCTAAAACTTACACCTCAAGAGTTCAACAAAGATTAAAAAAGAAAATGGGTTACAGTTCTGGTTATCAAAAGAACCAAACCATAACAGTAATTTCAAAAAGAAAGGAGTTGGTTTTATTCCACCAAAAAATCATAAAAATGAGAAAATTAATAAACTAAAAATTGTTTTTGTTACAGGAAAATCATCTGAAGAAGAAAAAGAGCAAGTGTTCAGAAAGCAATCCAACAAAGAATTCCTTGCCAAGAAGCAAGAAGAAATGAAGGAAAGTGTTGCTCAGAAGAAGATAGAGACGAGAACCTGTTTTCAATGTAAAACAGTTGGTCACATTGCCAGGAATTGTCCGAAGGCAATCCAAACAAAACAGGGAGTCTCTGGTAAACTGAAAGAAAAGATTGTTGAGAAAACCGAACCACCAACAAACAGATTTAAAGTTTTTGAAAATTCAACTTTTGAGGTTGGTGAATGTTCGAAAGATGTTTACAAAAGAAAGGAGAAACTTAACAATCAAAAATGGGTTGTTAAGAATTTAAGTAATAGTTCTGGTGATGAATCTGATTCCATAAAATCAGAGGAGTCAAAAGTTGTTATGAAAGAAGAGAAGTCAGTTCCGTCTTTGGATGATGAAAATTTTCCACCATTGCGGGCTGAAAATTTGAAATCTAAAATTGGTAAAGTTGAAATTTTAAATCAATTCTTTCCTGAAAAGAAAGAATTTGATGTTGAAAAAGCTTTTAACCCCACAGTACAAAACATTTTTGGTAAGATGATTGACGGAAAGGTCAAGGGGGTTAAAGAATTTTATGAGAAGAAAAAAAAGAAACTAAGTGTTGACAAATTGCAATCTCCCAAGGACCGCCAGGCTTGGGAGAATCTCTCTAACTCATAAACCTGACTTGCCGGAGCTCCCAAGTTGGTAATCGCGGAGCATGAATCGGCATCATTCTTGAAAAAAATTGTTTTTGAAAATTGAAATTTTTTCATTAGTATGACTTGCCGGAACTCCCAGGTTGGTAAGTGTGGAGTAGGATTCGGCATCTTGAGATTTCAATCTACAAGTGGTAATGGTTGGTAAGCAAACCAACAAGTGGTTGAAAAAGAGGTTTTACTTACAAGCGATTAATCAAGGTCATTAAGTTGAACTTGATTTAACTATCATTCAAGTGATTGAAAAACAAAATGATGATCACATTCCCATCATTCCTACAAGTGGTTTATGAAATCAACAAAACTAATTTTCCGGAAAAACCATTTGATTAAAACAAACTTAAGTGTTTTGAAATCATAATGGGAAAATAGTTTGTTGTGAGGGGGAGTTCTGTTTGTTTATGCCAAGTGGATGGTGAATTGAAACAATTCACATTATGTTGTCAATTTCTTGTACAGTTTGTTTTCAAATTTTCGTAGAAAATCAAAATTGAAACATATTTTGATTTTAGGGGGAGTAAAAATTTAGGAAATTTCAAAAATTTGAAAATCCAAAAACATGATAAAACCAGAAAAAACCAAAAACATTGAAAAATCAAAAATGAGTTTTGTTGTGAAAAGGAGGAAATGATAGTACATCAGTAGATGATCACAGCATGCTAAAGAATTGGAAAGAAAAATGTGATAAACGGTCTCACTGATGATGTGCCAGTAGGTTTTGCACATTTAGTAGATTGTGTCGAGATATAAACCTAAATATCAAACTTGCTTATCTCGTGGGGAACATCTCTAGGATATATGGGTAACCCCCGAAATCTTGTTTGAAAGACCCCTCTTTCTGAGATACTAGGTCTTTATGCTTAGTGATATCTGGGGTATTATCCCGGGACTTCTGATTTTGCGGAAGCAATGGCCTAGTCCCCGTATAATACTTTACGCTTGCTTGAAATATAGCACCACCCTCAGCATAAAAAATGATGAAACATTGAAAAATGCTAATCATGTGCTGTTGAAGAAAAGATTCTCTAAAGGGAACACACCAAAAGTCGAAGCCGTCATCTCTCTGATTTTGCGGAAGCAATAGCCTGAGCTCTCACGGCCCTCACAATTTAACCCTTTACAGATATCATCTAGGTATACTCACCTGTAAGACTGAATATTGGGATCTGGATACGGGAGTATATTCTGAGGTGGGACACGCGAATAAGTTTAAGTCTCTAAAACATTAATCTCGTATCTCCAAACAGTTGAAATTTGTGTGAAAATTTAAGTGGATCAGTATACTGACAATCTAAGTGAATTGTTTAGAACTTAAAATGTTTAAAGCTTAACGGTGTTGGTGATTTGTCTCATAAACTGATATGATCCTCTTACACAAACTCACAAAAATATTGTCTGTAAATATTTCTTTACTGCATTTCATTAAAATCAAAATCCAAAAAGATTTTAGTGTGTTTTAACATAAATTTTGAAAAAAAAAATTCAAAAAGATTTTAGACAACTGATGTTGAAGAGTTGATTTTCAAAATTCCGAGTGTTAAGCATGATGAACAACAGGTTTGGGAGAAGTGTTTTTGAAATGAAGAATGTTTACTTACAAATGGTCATCAGAAGCTTTTATTTGATAAATCATTCTGGAAAAATACCTGCAGATGATATAATTTTATCAATATTTTAAATTTGTGAAACTTATGTTTGTGGTAGAGATTGTGCAGGAATGAAGTTTGAGAAAAGCCAGGTTTCGATCTTAGAACCTATGAAAAGTGAATTCCAGACTGCGATCCAGCTTAGCGAAAGGGGGAGTCTGATGACATCAAGAGGGAGTTTGAAGATGTAAGCTACGGATGCTGATGATCTTAAGGAATCAAGAGACCGGATCAAGAGGAGTATAGAACCAGGTTGAGATTCTGAAAGTAAGAGAAAGAGATTGATTAAGGATGCTTACAATGAAGAATCTTTGGAGAGAGCGAGAAGACTAATAAAGGCTGAAGGTTTGACAACCGAAGACTCGACACCGAAGACTTCGTCAACATCCGAGGGGGAGTCTGTTGGTGCATCCGTCTGTCGACTTCGTCTTGTATCGAGTCTTGTATTGTAATAGATAAATCAGGGCACGGAAAACGAGAAATGTGTGTTTATGGTGCATCCGTCTGTCGACTTCGTCTTGTATCGAGTCTTGTATTGTAATAGATAAATCAGGGCACGGAAAACGAGAAATGTGTGTTTATAGGTATTTCGCATGAGATGACACAGGGGACATTTCATACGAAATCAACTTGGGTATTTCGCTCGAATTCAAATTTGAAGTAATTTCATGCGAAATCAGATTTCGCTTGGGCCGTTTCAAGCGAAATCACCTCACCTATAAATACCTGATGTGCCTTGTCATTTGTAATGATTCTGATTCCGGTAGCGAAGCTCTGCCGAAGTGTCTACAGCATTGTAATCGACCTGATATCAATCAAAAGACAGTTTAAAGTGATTTCTTGTGCAATTCAGCTGAAATAACATCGATACATCTGTTTCCGCCTTTTGTATTGGTAAAGATCTCTTCTGATCGACTCGTTTGGTCGGTAAAACGATCCTACATCTACGTATGGGAAAATTTTCGGAATCTGAGGATAACAAGAAAGAGACTCACGTGGAGTCATCAGGCAACAAGAAAAGGAAGTCCTCAAATCTAAAGATGGGCAACCAAGTCAGCTATGGAAACTCTAAAGCAAACAAAAGAAAGGAAGTGAACTCGCCGCGTGGCAGGAAAGCTGATGGAGCCACTAATAAGGCTGGTGGTAAAGTTTACTTGGGGACTAAGTCGAGGTGCGAGGAATGCAATTTTTACCATGAAGGTCAATGTCTGAGGCCTAAGTGTGGAAAGTGTGGAAATGAAGGGCACAACAAGGATGCCTGTTGGGCGAAGGATCCAGACGGAAGAGGTAATGGTAGAGTACCAGGTTGCTACAGATGTGGTGAAGCAAGGCACTTTAGGAAAGATTGCCCGAGGAAGAAACAAGCAAGGAAGGGTTTTCACGATCGAAGCTCGTGAAGCACGCCAGGATCCAGATGCAATTACGGGTACGTTCCCTATTAACCAACCTTATGCATCTACTTTTGATTAATACTAGCATCAACTTTAACCTTGCATGCTTAGAACTTAAGAAACTGCTTGGCCTAGTTTCGAGTAAAATAGATGTCCCGTATTCTTTAGAAATGGGCATATAGAAGACTAGTTTAAGCAGACGAAGCCATTAAGGATTATATTTTGGGGACTTAGAAGGCCGGAACCTTCTGTTACCATTGACTTGGGAAGTCATGATATGATAGTCAGCATGGAGTGGATATCCAAGTATAGAGCTGAAGTCGTTCGATATAAGGAAAATCAGTCGCATCCCTCTTGCGAATGATGAAACATTTATAGTGCACAACCTTCTTGCAATAGTTGCAAGGGTACTAGACCGTGGGGCTGCGACATCTCTCATTGGTCGAAGAGACACAGAAGCGCCTCCGAGTAGACTGCATAGCCTTCCTAGCTCATGTTGCTGATAAGGAGACCTAGGAGCTGGAGCTAGAAGACAACCCCGTGGTGGAGGAATTCCCAGAAGCCTTTCCTGAAGACTTCACAGGAATACCCCCCCCCCTCAACGACAAGAGAAGTTTAAGATAAACCTAGTGCTAGGAGCGGCACCAGTGCCGAATGATGCCTTACCGACTAGCTTCGTCCGTGAAGCATTAGCCTCCGTTATAACTGCAAGAGCTGCTAGACAGAGGAAATTAAGGACATGACACCCTTAGTTAAGGACACAAGAAGGAAGTTGACAGTTTCCACTTTGCATCAATTCCATAGAATTGGACATCAAGGATCGGTGTCCTTTGTCAAGGATTGATGACACGAACAGACAAATCGTAAGGTTCTAGTCACCACTCAAAGACCGACTTGAGGACAAGATGTCCTCAACTGTGAATACAAGAAGGAAATGGCCCTAAAACGACCTTTAGGACTCGCCTCGAGCATTACGAGTTCCTTGTCGTACCATTTGGCTTAACACATGCATCGACAATATTCATGGACCTCATGAATCGAACGTGTAAGCCATACCTGGATAGATCATGATTATATTTATTGACTACATTCTTATATGGCCAACGACCAAGGAAGGTCTTGAGCAACAGCTGCAATTTACCTTGCAACTCTTAGAGAAAGAACAGTTATGTGCTAAGATGTCAAAAAGCGGATTTCGAATTCGCGAGGTAAGAACTTTAGGATACATGGTGGATAAGAACGAGATTCATGCCAACCCTGCAATCAAGAGCTAAGGAGTTAGAGTTGCAACTATGTGACGCTTCTCGACAAAGTCTCGATTGCGCGTCAATGCAACGAGACCACGGCATTGCATACACGTCACGTTGATTAAAAGATCATGAGTAGAAGCCATGATCTAGATACAGTGATTACGCGCCACAAATTTGATGTCATTACCTATAAGAAAACGATGCACGGCCGTTACTGATTACAAGGGTCGCAGCACACCGTTGATCGTGAGAACTTAGATATTAACGAAGATGGACTGAGCTACTGAACGATGCAGACTGTATACGTGCTTGGGTGATAAACTTTGATGAAAAGTTGGAACACTCACATGCCCTTACTAGAGTTTTCCTACAACAGTATTAATCACACCGCTGTTTAAACCGCTTCGTGTGAAGCTTTAGTTGGAACATAATAAGTCAATCCCCGTTGTGTTAAACGGAGACCAGAGATAAACCAATCTACTGGCCCGAGTTGGTTCAGGAAAAATTAGAGGCAAGATCGTTCAGATATGTGATCATATCAAGACAGCCCGCGGAATACAGAAAGATTGCGCCGATGAGCGGCGGAAATCGTAGGAATTTGGAATAAGAAGTATGGCTTTAATGGGAGCCTCGCCTAGAGAAGGCGTGGTGTGATTTGGAAAACGAAAAGGTTGGACCCCCGGTGTAGGGATCAGAACCATTGCTAACAAACTGAAACTACCAGAAAAGATCAGTAGTGATCGCGACACATTCCATGTGTCTAGTCTTTAGAGGAGTCTGACTCAAGGAACAGTCGTTGTTCCCACAAACAAGATTCACGTCAACGACAAAATTACTATAGAACCTGTTAAGGTTGCGGACCAAGAGTCTACAAAACACAGAGAAGACATAATTGATTTACTTGAGTACATTAGAATTCATATCATTGCCCAGAGTTACATGGGAACATGAAGACAAATTTTGAACATAAGTGACCACATTTTATTCACAACTCCCCTGCGACCGATGGCATCGCTTGAATTTCGGGACGAAATTCTTTTAACGGAGGGAGTCTGTGACAACTGTCACTTTTTCGTACATTCCGTACACTAATTGAACAGTAATTTGCGCTTTAATAACTGTGCATGATCTAGTTTACAAGACAAATGAAATTCTGATTACTGTTATATACATACAATGGCATTTCATGTTGCAAGACTTTTATCGTTGCTACATGCAACACGATATAGTTCTAATAATGCACAGAACAGAATTGGCACCATTACCAGACAAACTAAAAATGCTGACGAAGTTCAGTACTGATATTAGCTAATTTACACATATTTTAGTCCCCCGTTTTACCCCTATTTTATGCGTTTTCGGCCGTAAAACCGTCATTCGGATGCTTAATCATCTACACTTTTGTTTACAGGCCTAAAACAGCATACCAGACAAGATGATAGCGAAAACGAGGACTTTTCGGACAAAACGACGAAGCTGCGAACCTTCTGTTAGAAAACTGACCTGGGCATGTGGAACGGTCATGCGACCTAATGCACGACCGTGCATCTCCGACAAATGATGATCAGCCCGGCAATGAACGGGGGTGCGACTAGGCGTGCAAGGCACACAAGGCCAGCCCGGTGACGCACGGTCGTGCCATAATTTGCACGCCGTGCGGATCCGATGATCAGCCAAAACCTCGGTGATGAACAACCAGTGCAGCAGCTCGTGCAACAAGATCCCGGAATGGAACGGTCGTGCGATACGAAGAACGACCGTGCGTGACCTACGACTGGTCAAGATCTGTGACGTCATGCAGTATGGTGCACCATACCTCCAATAATGCATTAAAGTGAACGGTCGTGCAACAGGACGCACGACCGTGCGACATAGAAAAAATATAAAAACCTGCAGAAACATTCTGCTCGGAACTCTGGACATTTTGGAAGCAATTCTGGCAATTTTCAGGCTCCGGAGGCTTCTGCTTTCACCCGGATTCAAGTCACATTGTGCCGATTAGCTTCGTTATCTTCCAGATTCTTAATCTTATGCTTGTTTATGGGTTGGTTTTCTAATCTTTCCATGATTTTGTTAATCTTTCAAGCATTTAGATTAATGTTTATGTATTATTGTAGCCTTTGGGCAAAAACACATCAATCCCTTGCTTGATTATAACCATTAGTGTGTTAATCTTTGTTTGTAATGACATTTGGAAGTATTTTCTATGTTAATCTTTGATGATTAGTTTGCAACCTTGTTATTGATATTGATTTCTTGATTATAAGTAATTGTGTTGGATGATTAGTATTTGGTTAGTTAAGATAGTTAAAAAATGAAGCTTAATTAATCTTATATTAGTAAACTTTGAACTTGGTTAACAAGTTTAGCTTGGTTTAAATGTGTGCATCATGATACTAGAAATGGTTAGTGATTTAATAAAATGTAATTATTGTTAATCAAGAAAGCTTGCCGTCACGTAAGGACCTAAACGGGTTAAATGGTGTCGTTATGAATTCTTGCCATGATTTGTTAACTTAGTTAGTAGTTTAGGCCAAAATTGCTATCTTGGTGAATTTATGTGTAAGATTTGTAAAATGAACTCGGTTGTGATTTAATCTAGTTTATGCTTGTCTCTGTGGTTGCATTGTGTTTATCGGTGTCGCTTTCCTTGATTAAGTGCGGTTAGAAAACTCCTAACGGATGACTAACTTATTTTTAAGAGATTTTCATAGACATTTATCAATTGCGCATTAAAGAACAATTTTAGGTGGTTAAAGTGTGTTTATCGTTTTAGCTTTCCGAATGATTGTCATGTTAGGATTCCCGAAAGGGATACTAATTGTATTAAAATGGAAAATTGACCGAATGCTTCTAGTGCCAAAACCGACTTAGTTGACATGCTTTGGTTGTGTATTAAGCAAGGCTTTTTATCTATTATCTACTATGTTTTATAAGTATTTGTTTATGCTTACTTTAGTTTATTTAAAAACCAAATCAACTTATGTTTTTACCGGTAGTTTAGTGACAAAGGTCTAGTATTATTTCTCCGCCCATTTCCTTGGATCGATACTTGGTTCTTACCGATACTCTACTACATATATGACGGGGTACACTTGCCTCTTTCGTGTGTGTTTTGATGTAAAAGTAATAATCACTTTTATAAATTTAAAACCAAATCGTGTGTAATTTCATTGCAAAATTTATGTATATATACGCACACGTCAAGTTTTTGGTGCCGTTGCCGGGGACATGGCGAGTTTTAGGAACGACCCGAGTCATTTTGTTATCGGTGTATATACTTGTTAATATTTGTGTATACTTTCTTGATTATTTATTTGTTTAGTTATTTGTTGATATTTCTTGCTTTTAATTCGATTTATGCGTTTTCGATATTATTTTTGTACAATTGTAAAGTTTTATTCCTTTTATTTGTGCGTATCCGGATTTATTTGTTTATTTATTCTTTGGGTTTTCAGCACCTTAAAATCAATTTTGTATTAGCCGATTCGATTTATTTTTATTGTGTTGATTTTTATAAATTTTGGGGCCCATTATCGGATTTTTATAAAATTTTCAGCCCATTTTAAATAATATTCTGTTTCTTTTCAGCTTAAAAAAGCAGCATTATTATATTAATAAAATATTCATTGTGTCAATTTTTCGTTTGCAGGTTAATGTTCTCGACCCCCGCTCCAGAAGTTGTTGAATCGTCAGACGAGCCCGAACGTGATCTTAGGAGACGTTTTTGCGCGAGAGGTCGGGCGGTTGGGCTACTGCTCGCAAGTGGTGAGCCGGAGCCGGTGGTACCCGCTGAAGCCGAAGGCTCAGGAGGAGACGCAATCATGGCAGACGATGAGCGACCTTTGAATGAGACAAATCAGCCCGGAAGGGCAGGCCTGGAGCCGAGTATCCTTCAGCCTACTATTGATGCACCTACTTTTGAAATTAGATCTAGTATTATTAATATGGTGCAGAATTCAGTACAGTTTGACGGGAGTGAGCATGAGGATCCCGGACGACATATAGCGGCTTTTCTCCATATTTGTTCCACGTTTAAGATTACAGGTGTTTCGGAGGATGCAATTCGGTTGAGGTTGTTTCCGTTCTCGTTACGTGACAAAGCTAGAGCTTGGCTTATGTCACTCCCAGCTGGGTCCGTCAGGACCTGGAATCAGTTGGCGGAGCAGTTTATGCAGAAATATTTCCCACCTGAGAAAACGAACAAGCTACGGAACCGAATTGTTTCCTTTCGCCAGGACGAGGGCGAGTCGTTGCATGCGGATAGGGAGAGATTCAAGGATTTGTTGATTGATGTGCCACATCATGGCTTCTCCAAGAGACAGCTGGTCTTGACGTTCTATCAGGGGCTCAGTTACAACACGCAGGAGCGATTAGACGTGAACGCGGGAGGCGATCAAGGAACTAAGACGCCGACTGAAGCGTACGATATCATAGAAAAAGCTGCGTTGAAGTCCAGCTCGCGTCGGGAAGGAGATAGAGGTCGGGCATCATTATCATCATCTCGCGCAGGAGTTCATGCTGTAGACGACTATACGTCCATTACTGTAAAAATCTCGGCCCTTGCATCGAGATTCGACAGGTCCCAGATGATTGTGCATGCTGGCTCGGGATGTGACCAGTGTGGAGTGTCACACGAGCCTGGGGCATGTTTTCAGGGAGTCGTATATGAGGGCACGAAGAAGTAGATTTCGTGAGTAATCAGGTGAGGCCGCAGAACAACCCGTACAGTAACACCTATAATCCCGGATGGAGAAAACACCCAAATTTTGGGTGGTGAGCGAATACAGGCAATCAAAACCCATTGGGGTTCAATCCGCGTACTCCAGCACCGCAACAAGGTCAGGGTCAGCAGTTCCAACAATACAACCAACCTTACCAGCAGCGTCCATATTCGTATCAGAATCAGGGCACTGGGAGTAGCTCCCAGCAGCAGGCCCCTCAGTCTAGTTCTAAGCTGGAGGATATGATGGCTCAGCTTCTTACTAGCTCCTCGAGTGCGAATCAGTTGGCTGAAAAACGCTACCAACAGAGCGAGGATCGTTTTCTTTCCCACGAGGGAGAAATGTGGAGTCACAAAGCCTCGATTCAAAATATCGAGAATCAGGTTGGTCAGCTGGCGCAGATGATGTCTAAGAGACCTCAGGGTGGTCTTCCGGGCAATACAGAACCAAACCCGGGTGGGCATGTGAATGCGATCATGACCAGGAGTGGAAAAACTACCGGACCCGTCATATCGGACTCATCACCGATCCCTGAAGCGGTCCCGACTGACACACCGGACGAGGTGCAAGCCAGGCTACGCCCAGTAAGTACAACACAAGTCCAGGAGCCGGTTAAACATTACACTCCCGCAGTACCTTATCCAGGCAGGCTGAAGAAGCAGAAGAACGACGAACAATATGGTAAGTTCCTTGAGTTGTTTAAGCAACTACACATTAATATACCGTTTGTTGAAGCCTTGGCCCAGATGCCAAAGTATGCAAAATTCCTTAAGGATATCCTCTCGAATAAACAGCAGCTCGAGGGTGTTTCATGTGTGGTGATGAATGAAACTTGTTCTGCCGTTCTACAAAACCGTCTGCCCATGAAAATGGGAGATCCAGGTAGTTTTACGCTCCCGTGTTTGATTGGGAACATGTCTGTTAGCCATGCATTGGCTGACTTGGGAGCGAGTATCAACCTTATGCCATATAAGGTTTTTACTAAACTGGATCTGGGTGAACCGTCACCTACTAGGATGAGCATTCGGTTGGCAGACCGTTCAATCAAGTATCCGTGTGGATTTGTGGAAAACATGCTTGTAAAAATCGATAAATTTGTTTTCCCCGTGGATTTTGTTATTCTTGACATGGACGAGGATTCAAGAGTACCTTTGATACTTGGACGCCCTTTCCTCAATACAGCGAGGACGATTGTTGATGTGGCAGCTGGCCAAATCACGCTCCGAGTGAATGATGAGCACGTGACATTCGATATCAAAATATCGATGCAGCATCCGCAATGTCACGATGACAAGCTTTATTACGTCGACATTGTCGATGCATGTGTGTGCTCTTATTTTCAAGGTACTGTTGACGAGATTGATTCGGACACACGTCTGTCATGTGGGGACCTAATTGGCATTACGCAGGAGGGCCACGATTTCGAGCAGCCAGTCTATCAGATTGGTGACGATGGTTCCCAGAGTCCGGAGAGATTTCTTGAAATTGTTCATGAAGAAGAAGAAGAGAAAGCAAAACCGTCGGTTGAAGATCCACCGTCTATGGAGTTGAAAAAACTCCCGCCACATCTCGAGTATGCATTTCTTGACGAGGAGCATCGCTTACCGGTCATAATTTCGGCATCATTGGAAAAGGTTGAGAAGAATCAGCTTCTTGAGGTTCTAAGACTTCATAAGAGAGCCATTTCATGGAAAATCATGGATATCAAGGGCATCAATCCTTCTTTCTGTACTCACAAGATTCTGATGGAAGACGAGTACAAACCATGTACACAGCATCAGAGGCGTTTAAATCCAAATATGCAAGACGTGGTGAAGAAAGAAGTGATTAAGTTGTTGGATGCCGGGATGATTCATCCTATATCCGACTCTGTGTGGGTTAGTCCAGTGCAGGTTGTACCTAAGAAAGGTGGTATGACTGTAGTCTCAAATGATAGGAATGAACTAATTCCTACCCGTACCGTCACTGGGTGGCGAGTTTGCATTGATTACCGCAAACTCAACGATGCTACTCGTAAGGATCACTTCCCGCTTCCATTCATCGACCAGATGTTGGAACGTCTGTCGGGGAAGTTGTATTACTGTTTCTTGGACGGGTTCTCTGGTACTTCCAAATTCCTATCGCTCCTGAGGATCAGGAGAAGACTACCTTTACCTGCCCCTTCGGCACATTCGCCTACCGGCGGATGCCTTTTGGGTTGTGTAATGCACCAGCGACCTTCCAGAGATGCATGGTTGCAATTTTCCATGACATGATCGAGGATTCCATGGAGGTTTTCATGGATGATTTTTCGGTATTTGGGGATTCCTTCGATCATTGCTTGGAAAATTTGAGAAAGATGTTGAAGAGGTGTGAGGAGACGAATCTGGTCCTGAACTGGGAGAAATGCCACTTCATGGTGAAGGAGGGCATAGTTCTGGGACAAAATATTTCTCATGCGGGCATGGAAGTCGATCCAGCTAAAGTCGACGTTATTTCACGACTTCCGCCCCCACCTCTGTGAGAGCGATACGGAGCTTTCTTGGTCATGCAGGGTTCTACAGGCGATTCATAAAGGACTTTTCAAAAATCGCTAGGCCTATGACCCGTTTGTTGGAGAAAGACACTCCGTTCATATTTGGAGATGATTGCTTGAGGGTTTTTGACCTTCTCAAGCAAAAGTTGATTGAGGCCCCTATTTTAGTTGCACCGGACTGGAGTCTGCCGTTTGAAATTATGTGCGACGCGAGTGATTACGCTATAGGGGCCGTTCTGGGTCAAAAGAAAGAAAAGCACTTTCACCCGATCTATTATGCTAGCAAAACTCTTCACGACGCTCAAGAGCATTACACCACGACTGAAAAAGAGCTCTTGGCGGTCGTTTTCGCATTTGATAAATTTAGATCGTATTTAGTGCTTTCGAAAACCGTTGTGTATACTGATCACGCAGCCATTAGATACCTCTTCAGCAAACAGGATGCTAAACCGCGTCTAATCAGATGGATCTTGTTGCTACAAGAGTTTGATATCGAAATCCAAGATAAAAAGGGTGCTTTGAATGTAGCCGCTGACCATCTATCTCGGTTAGAACATGGAGATATCGAGGACTCGCGTTGGGATTCAATCAATGACAATTTCCCACATGAGTCTTTGATGGGTGTAGAGATATGCGATGAGTCGCCTTGGTTCGCCGACTTTGCGAACTACCTTGCTTGTAGAATTCTGATTAAAGGGTTGACTCACCAGCAAAAGAGGAAATTCTTTTCAGATATCAGGCATTACATTTGGGACGACCCTTTTCTATTCAAGGTGGGTGCTGATCAGGTGATCAGAAGATGTGTATCAGGATCTGAGGCGACCGATATTCTGCGCCAGTGTCATGAGGGACCTACCGGAGGCCACCACGGAGCCAACTTCACCACGAAGAAGGTGTTGGATTCCGGGTTTTTCTGGCCGACCATTTTCCGTGACGCGCAGAGTTGGGTGAAAGCGTGCGATGCTTGTCAAAGGGCGACGAACATATTGGCACGCGACGAAATGCCCCAGAATTGGATACATGTTTGTGAAGTCTTTGATGTTTGGGGGATAGACTTCATGGAACCGTTTCCCCCCTCACGAGGTAAAAAATACATCCTGGTCGCAGTTGACTACGTATCGAAGTGGGCGGAGGCGCAAGCCTTACCCACAAATGACGCCAGGGTGGTCGTGAGATTCTTAAAGAGTTTGTTCGCCCTATTTGGCGCTTCGAAAGCGCTCATTAGTGACAGAGGGACTCATTTTTGTAATACACAGCTTGAAAAGGCTTTGTCCCGATACGGTGTGCATCACCGTTTGTCCACGCCCTATCATCCGCAGACGAGCGGGCAGGTGGAAGTCACGAACCGTGGGCTTAAGCGCATCCTTAAGCGGTCTGTTGGTGCAAACCGCAAGGAGTGGTCGGACAAACTTGATGAGGCATTGTGGGCATTCCGTACAGCTTATAAGACCCCTATAGGGACCACCCCCTTTAGGTTGGTATACGGAAAGGCATGCCATTTACCGGTGGAGTTGGAGCACAAGGCTATGTGGGCTTTGAAAACCGCGAATTTGGACCTTAAAACCGGAAGTGAAGCCCGGTTTCTCCAAATTCATGAATTGGAAGAGTTGCGTCAACAAGCCTATGAAAGCTCCGTACTCTACAAAGAGCGCACGAAGAAACTTCACGACAAACGCTTGAAGGACCACAAAGAATTCCAAGCGGGTGATCTTGTTCTTCTGTACAATTCACGGCTGCGCTTATTTCCTGGGAAGCTTCATTCACGCTGGACAGGACCATACACAGTTAAGGAGGTATTTCCGTATGGTACTGTTGTAGTAGAGAACGCGGATGCCGTTACATTCAAGGTAAATGGTCACCGGTTGAATTTGTACGTTGTCGGGCTGATAGAGTCGGCGGTGGAGGTAATTGAGCTCCAAACCCCACACACATCATAAGTGTGGGGAGGAGAGAGTCTACGCTACTGACTCGCAGATCAAAAATGTAGCAAGAGCGTATTTTGCGCTTTAGGGGTAGTATCGTCTTTTTAGGTGTTTTTCTAGTTTTAGCGTAATTTAGGTATGTTAGGTAGTTTCCGTTAGTTTGTATAAGTTTCATACGTGCCAGGCGAAGGTTCTATGTTGAAATATTGTTTAAACAGTTAGCATGTTGAAAAAATGGCGAAGAACGGCCAAAACAGTTGCTGGAAATGGCTTCTGCGGAAAATTCTGATCTGCAGCTGTTGCACGGTCGTTCCACGAGTCGCACGACCGTGCGTTTCCGAGGGTCGGAACGGTGAATCGCACCCCCGGTGCATCTCCGAGAACAGATGGCTGGTTTGAAAAATGTAAGTGACGCACGACCGTGCGAGCTGTCGCACGACCGTGCGAGAGGCAGGGGCAGTTTGGTCTTTTGCACATCATAAAAACCCCCATCTGCTTCTTTTCCCTTCATTCGCGAACCCTAGCCATCTGCAGCCGTTCCAGAGCGATATTGCTTCAAATCGCACGGTTCTTTGCACGATTTCACACCCTACTTCGCACGGTACGTTCCTTCATGTAGATTATCTGTTTTTTTCGCTTTCTAGGGTAGATTCATCCGTTTCTTCAAGGCCTTTTGGGTTCTCTTCATAAACAAATCGAAACCCTAACCCTTGTAAGAACCATTCGTATCGTGAACATCCGGTTAAGTTTCTGACCCCTATTTGTACAAATAACATGTTGATTTTGAGAAAATCAGGATATTCGAGGTTCAGGGGTTTGAAATCTGCAGAACAGGTGTCGCACGGACGTTCCTCGTATGGAACGGTCGTGTGATTCCGGACATTCACGATATCTGCTGTTGGTCGGTGTTGCACGGTGGTGCCATTAGTCGCACGTCGTGCAGTTCCGACGGATTTGGGCAACTGTTGCTTGTTGTCGACGGCGCACGACCGTGCGTCTCGTCGCACGTCCGTGCCATATGCCCAGATCAGATTCACAGTTTCTTCATAATTTGCTGCTCGGCTGTTTTCGATTAAAATTTTTCCTGATTCCATCTTTCTAACGTTATTTCTCATACAGATGGACCATCCTTTTCTGCAATTTGATCCCGAAGATCCGCGAGAGGCTCTTTGTATCCTGAGACGGGACGCCTTATGGGCAAGGCGGGGGCAATTCGGAGTCCCCCGGTGGCTGGATTGGGAAGTTATGGGGGAGCTAAACCAGAGTGATCGACTTGACAGCATGCTCACTTACCCACTTGCCCGCTTAATCAGTATCAATCGACCCGTCTATCGTGAGTTGAAGATAGAGTTCTTTTCCACGTACACCTACGAAAAACCAGTGGCTCACAGAAGGCCCAAATTCCGATACAAGGATCGGATAACTTTCAGGTTAGGTAGACGATGGCATACTTGGACTGTGGGTCGATTAGGTAGGAAGCTCGGGATTTACACAAGAGAGGATATGGATACCGAAGTCTTCAATGATCAGTTCACATTTCCAACCGATGAAGCACGGAACCAGTTTTGGGCTGAAAATGCTATCGGTGACCCATATGACCCAAGAATGTCGAAGGCTTCACGACTGAGAGATCCTTTGGTGCGAGTGATGCACCATGTGTTCAGCCACACAATTTGCGGGCGCATGGACAGTCTTGGGAACTGACCAACACCAGATTTGATTTTCCTCTATGCGCTGGTTGAGAGAGTCCATATCAACCTAGCCGCAAGGATGGCGGAATACTTCGGAATGCATTTCCCGACTACTTTCAGCATCCCCCACAGTTCCCACCATGGAACCCACCTGGTTACGGAGATGCGGGTCCGTCTTTTACTAGAGACGATGATGGTGATGACGCGTAGGAGTCGGTGGTATTGATTGTTGGTGGCTGTTTTTATTTCAGTACTTTATATTTTGGGTGTTCATTTTGTTTGTTATTTCAACACCCTCGGATTGTATTTTGTTTTCAGACAATTTACTTTATGTCTTGTATTTGTTTGGATGTTAGTCTTATATTTTTGTACATTATGGTTTATTTGTGATTTTTCTGTTTCTGTTCTGTTTTGGTGCACATGTGACATACTTGCAGGTTTTGGCTATAAAATCTTGGACCGGAGCACGTGACAGATACAGCTTCGGAAGTCTCGTGGCATCAACATCATCTTGAGGGGAGTACTATTATCCTTTTCTCTATATTTCGGGTCTCGCATTGGGGACAATGCGAAGTTCAAGTGTGGGGAGGGGGTTAACTTTGTTTGTCCTCATTTTATGTTAAAAAAAATCAGAAAATCAGAAAAATCATTCAAAAATACCTGTATTTTGTATATATTTTAGTAAATAAACCGGTTGGTTGTGTTTTAGAAAGCTTCGGACTTGATAAAAACTCGACAAGCAAAATATTTTTGAAAAAGGAAACCGGAAAGCGTGACAAACAAAGAAAGACTTGCATGATAGTTTTCACACTTTTACCCATTCATTCCGTTACGTGAGCATATTTGAGCCTTGATATTGTTATATATTTGTTCATTACGGATATGGGAGTGAGCCGGATGTTATGTGTAATTTAGAACTTGTCACTAGTATGCTTGTTAAGACCATGAACTTGCGGAATTGTGTAGAAGTGATAGAGGCACTTAGATTACCCCTTTGTTGTTAGCCTTGTTCTTTGTGTTGTGTTTGTCGTGAACCGTACATTACCCTTTAGGATTAACCATGTCGAGCCTTCCCGTTTACCTTTGTTTACCCACATTATCGCCCACTTAGCCAAATTTAGCCTTTTTATGTTTTAAACCTTTTTAGTGTTGAAACTCGGTCAAAATAATCGTTTAACTAGCGTTTGTTGTAGTTTATTGTTTATTATATATCTAGTTTCTTGAAAAAAAAAACAGAAAATAAAACACCCTAAAATAGGGTGAAGTCGACGAAAATCGAGCAATTTTGAATGCTTAAATGTCAAAATATCGTTGATTAGCTCGATTGCGCAATAGTCGCCTTTTTAAGGCATTTGTATGTATAGTTGTATTGTTTGTTGCTAGTTAAACGCTACTACCGAGTTTTAACCATTTTCGCCACTTTAAATATCCATTTCCATACCCTTCGCCAAAGCCTAACGTTATAACCTGTAAAGACCTCTTGATTTACACTTTTTCGCATGTTAGTTGGTGGAGACGAGATCTTATGACAAGCTTATGATATTACACATTTCATTGACGAGGCATTGAGTGTTTGCACGTACACATTTTATGTATGTTTCATAAATAAAACCGAGTGTGTGTGAACATTGTGAGTTATGTGAAGATTAACATGCTGAGTCAATTAAATGTGAAGTCACGGCTTTTTGGTTGTCGCTATATATTTGCATATGCTTGTTGGGTTTGAGTCTTTTGATGTTGTCCTTCGAAAAACCGGCTAACCGTTTATAGTAGTTTTCAATAAAATAGTGTGTAAATTATCGTTTTTGTTTGTTTCTATCTTTTATTGCTTTTTAGTTTAGCTTGCTTCAGGACAAGCAAGGTTCAAGTGTGGGGAGATTTGATATTCGCTAATTTACACATATATTAGTCCCCCGTTTTACCCCTATTTTATGTGATTTCGGTCGTAAAACCGTCATTCGGATGCTTAATCATCTACACTTTTGTTTACAGGCCTAAAATAGCATACCAGACAAGGTGATAGCGAAAACGAGGACTTTCCGGACAAAACGACGAAGCTGCGAACCTTCTGTTAGAAAACTGACCTGGGCATGTGGAACGGTCGTGCGACCTAATGCACGACCGTGCATCTCCGACAAATGATGATCAGCCCGGCAATGAACGAGGGTGCGACTAGGCGTGCAAGGCACACAAGGCCAGCCCGGTGACGCACGGTCGTGCCATAATTTGCACGCCGTGCGGATCCGATGATCAGCCAAAACCTCGGTGATGAACGACCAGTGCAGCAGCTCGTGCAACAAGATCCCAGAATGGAACGGTCGTGCGATACGAAGAACGACCGTGCGTGACCTACGACTAGTCAAGATCTGTGACGTCATGCAGTATGGTGCACCATACCTCCAATAATGCATTAAAGTGAACGGTCGTGCAACAGGACGCATGACCGTGCGACATCGAAAAAATATAAAAACCTGCAGAAACATTCTGCTCGGAACTCTGGACATTTTGGAAGCAATTCTGGCAATTTTCAGGCTCCGGAGGCTTCTGCTTTCACCCGGATTCAAGTCACATTGTCCCGATTAGCTTCGTTATCTTCCAGATTCTTAATCTTATGCTTGTTTATGGTTTGGTTTTCTAATCTTTCCATGATTTTGTTAATCTTTCAAGCATTTAGATTAATGTTTATGTATTATTGTAGCCTTTGGGCAAAAACACAACAATCCCTTGCTTGATTATAACCATTAGTGTGTTAATCTTTGTTTGTAATGACATTTGGAAGTATTTTCTATGTTAATCTTTGATGATTAGTTTGCAACCTTGTTATTGATATTGATTTCTTGATTATAAGTAATTGTGTTGGATGATTAGTATTTGGTTAGTTAAGATAGTTGAAAAATGAAGCTTAATTAATCTTATATTAGTAAACTTTGAACTTGGTTAACAAGTTTAGCTTGGTTTAAATGTGTGCATCATGATACTAGAAATGGTTAGTGATTTAATAAAATGTAATTATTGTTAATCAAGAAAGCTTGCCGTCACGTAAGGACCTAAACGGGTTAAATGGTGTCGTTATGAATTCTTGCCATGATTTGTTAACTTAGTTAGTAGTTTAGGCCAAAATTGCTATCTTGGTGAATTTATGTGTAAGATTTGTAAAATGAACTCGGTTGTGATTTAATCTAGTTTATGCTTGTCTCTGTGGTTGCATTGTGTTTATCGGTGTCGCTTTCCTTGATTAAGTGCGGTTAGAAAACTCCTAACGGATGACTAACTTATTTTTAAGAGATTTTCATAGACATTTATCAATTGCGCATTAAAGAACAATTTTAGGTGGTTAAAGTGTGTTTATCGTTTTAGCTTTCCGAATGATTGTCATGTTAGGATTCCCGAAAGGGATACTAATTGTCTTAAAATGGAAAATTGACCGAATGCTTCTAGTGCCAAAACCGACTTCGTTGACATGCTTTGGTTGTGTATTAAGCAAGGCTTTTTATCTATTATCTACTATGTTTTATAAGTATTTGTTTATGCTTACTTTAGTTTATTTAAAAACCAAATCAACTTATGTTTTTACCGGTAGTTTAGTGACAAAGGTCTAGTATTATTTCTCCGCCCATTTCCTTGGATCGATACTTGGTTCTTACCGATACTCTACTACATATATGACGGGGTACACTTGCCTCTTTCGTGTGTGTTTTGATGTAAAAGTAATAATCACTTTTATAAATTTAAAACCAAATCTTGTGTAATTTCATTGCAAAATTTATGTATATATATACACACGTCAGTACATAGACAGACAGTGTTTTGAGGCCCAGTATGAGCCAGAGACCTAGTGATACACTAGTATAGTGTGTAGGAAAGTAAGGATTACAAAACTGCTTATCTAGGTCATAGATAAAGTGCCGGAAAGTGCCTAAAACCCACTTAAAATGCAAAATTCTGCATTAAACAGCGAAAATCAGCATTTTAACATGCTAGTAACATGCAAAAATATGGCAGAATGGTCCTGTATGCTTTCCTAAGTGTCGGGAATTAAAAGTGTCACAAAAGGGTACTTAAAGATCACTAAACGAATAAGCTTGACACTTTAACGAACCGGTATCTAACCGAACAACCGGACTTTACCCGGAACACCAAAATATTACTAGAAGCATTGTTTTATTATTTCTTGGCTAGTTATGGTTCCCGAACACCCTAATACACTGTATAATGCATCCTACACTTAAACACTAGACTTTACACTTAACCTCAAACAAAGTCACCTACATTATCATTCAAACTTACATTTAACCCCCCCCCCCCCCCCCCCATGGTAGTAATCGGCCACTAGGTGGCCCACTCTCAAGATTTCATAATCTTCTCCCAATCTTCACTTAATCTTTCCTTGGATTTGATAAGATCATGCATGTACTATAAGAGACATGTTAACCATTGGGCAATAGAGTTATGTGGTTATAAATAAACCTAAACACTTCATCTTCATCACAACACCACCACTCCTTCTCCCCTCCCTCCTCTCGGCCGAGAGCTCCCCCACACACACTCACCTTCATTTTTCAAGTTCCATACAAACCATACATACTCAAAGGTGCTAGGAGCCATTCAAGGAAGTTTGGAGCTTTCGGAAGTTGAAGGACCACTCACACAAGCTTTTATCCACTCCATTTTCATCTTGTGTTCTTCCCTAGCTTAGAGCTAGTTGTAAGACTCTCTTAACCCTTTGATACTTCTAATTTTGTTGGTTAAAAGATGACATTCATTGATTATCTTGATGAACATTAAAAGACATAATCTTAAATCTTGAACATAAGCTTGAAATATGATGAAATCATGATGAAACCATGTTGTTTAGTGCATGAATGATATTTGATTGTTGTTTACTTGAGATTATGATGTTGATCATCATAAGAAGCTTGCTAGATTGTGATTAAACACATGATCTAGCAAGTTAGAGGATGATTATGTGTTAACACAAGAAGATCATCCTCATATATAAGCATGAACTTGAATAGAAAGATGATTTCTTGAAAAATAACAAACAAAGTAAGCTAGTAATCTTGTGGATCTAAGATTTATGGATGGTTTCCCAAAAGAACCAAATTTAAAATGTGATTTTTAGAAGATCTTGGTTTTTATTTAAATATACACTATTTTTAGTGGTAAAACAAGTGTATAAACACTTATGAAACAAGAAGATCCATAAAGAAACGTTTTTGTAAAATATGTTTACAAGTTGTAAACACCTAAATTCTTTAAGAATGAGATTTTTAAGGAAATAAACACACTTTAAAGAGTAACTAAACCTACTAAAAACACTACCAAGTTACTACAAGTTTTTGTGAAAAATCAAGTTCATGTTGTTATGTAAATTGTATAGTTTTTGCACTTGGTAAGTGTAAGTTGTTTAGGGATTGATTGTTGATTGTTGTGATGGTTTTTGAAAAGAAAATGATATGCTTTAATAGCATGGACACCTCCATTTTCAAGGGAAACTATGGCAAAATTTTCTAAAAATATAAATACTTAGAAGAAATATTTTCTAACAAATATATACAAGTGAGTTTTAACTATGATTTTCAATATAAACTTTCCCATAGATTTTGTTACAAAAATACAAGTATTGGAGGTTGGTTTTTATAAACAAAACTGGATAAATATGTATTTAGAATATATATTTACATTTACAACACATTGTGTGTGATTATTTGTATACTTGGTATAATAGTTATGTTATTTTAGGAATTAAAGTAATATAACTTAACAAAATACCAAGAATTTACAATCCAAATTAATACCAAAACTCACAAGGAATAAATATATAAGTTACACACTCAGTATTGTGAAATCAAACGCAAGAACTTAACTTACAAAATATTCCAGAAAATACCGTTACAAATATGTTTTTGGTAAATATTATTTTGGGACACAAGGAATGAAAATATGATTTTCGTTATTATTACAAAGTATATCATATTTTCGACAAAGAGAAAATATATTATTTTTGGAAGTAAAATATATTTTCTTCGAATATTTAGAAGATATATGATTTTTTAGAAAAATATATATTTTCTTGAAATACATTATTTTTGGGACAAAACAAGTTTAAATATATTTTCTGAAGTAAGACTTGAAAATATATTATTTTGGAAACTACAAATACGAGAATACGAATACACATACATGAGATACCTCATCCTTGGGAAGGAAATACGAAAATAAATGCTTGAGAAATATTGTTACAAAAATATGGTTTAATCAATTATTCCAAAATTTGATAAATGTAACTTAAGTTAAAATAATTATTATTTTAACAATGAATTATAACTTGGAATAATATTGGAGACATAAAAGAAACGTAACTCAAAAACGTAAATGCTAAGGTAAGGCACGGCCCGCTCGTATAATAGACCCTAGCACATTGTAGGTAGTCGTGTTGCTGACGAGATTTGAGTTACGAGTACTGAAGACGCAAAACAGTGAGTTCATGCTCCCCCTTTCTCTTAACTGTTTTTGGTTTTATAACTCTCGGGGGTGAAATACATGTTACGAATGCTTAAAACAGTATGAAATGCCTATGAAATACTAGATCATGTGAGCATAGACTTATTATTGAAATGCCATTGATACTTAATTAGGGACGAAGGTTAGATCTAACAGGTACGGCTGAGCACCACTCATGGTCCTCATGTGATCACTTGAGTGCTTTGGTGTCCCAGTCAATGGAATCGATGATAGTCGAGGGAAATCGACATAGTCGAGGTAAATCGACATAGTCAAGGGAAATTGACATAGTCAAGGGAAATCGACATAGTCGAGGGAAAATCGACAAGGGTATAAGCCTACTCATTACGAGTGCTCCGTATGTCCTCACATGCCTTAAAGTCCTTGTAAAACAATTATGTTCATACACGCTTTTCATACCTGTTTACAAAGGAGTCTCTCAAAGATTTACAAGATTACAGTACTCACACAAAACGCATGAACTCGCTCAACTTTTGTTGATGTTTTCCAAAATTACATGTATATCAGGTGACAGGATGGATCTTGGGCGCAGGTGTCGTAACTAGAAGTAGACTTCAAGTTTAGATGTCATCCACTTTTGTTGGTTTGTAACCTAGTCGAAGGTTGTGTTTTAAAACTTAAATAACCGGTGTTTGTAATACTCAAATTTTATGAATGGATGAACATCGCTTTGATCATGTAGTTGTTTATTACGATTGAATGCAATGATATTAAACCAGTCACACATCATACGCTTCCGCAAAAGTCAGGGTGTGACACTTTCCTTTCTTGCCGAATCGGATTACCTCCTTCAAAGGTGAAACCTTTAGGAGTATTTGATCACCAACTTCAAACTCAAGGGGCTTGCGGCATTTATCGACGTAACTCTTTTGACGACTCCTAGCTTTCAAGAGATTGTCTCGTATCTGGAGGATCTTGTCAATAGTTTCTTGTAATAACCCAGGATCGGTAATTTGCGCGTCTCCGATCTCGTTCCATACAATAGGCGATCGACATTTTCTTCCATATAATGCGTCAAAGGGTTCCATTTGAATACTAGCGTGATAACTGTTGTTGTACGAGAATTCGAGTAAAGGTAAATGTGAATCCCAATTACCACCAAAATCTATAACGCACGAACGAAGCATTTCTTCAAGGGTGCGAATCGTGCGCTCAGTATGACCGTCGGTCTGGGGATGGAATGCGGTACTAAGATTAAGAGTAGTACCGAGAGCGGATTAAAAAGTCTCCCAAAGGTGCGAGGTGAATCGACCATCGCGGTCAGAGATGATGTCACGAGGTGTCGCATGTCGACAAATGACTTCGTCGGTATAGATTCGTGCTAATCATACAACCTTATAGTCTTCTCGTATCGGTAAAAAGTGGGCGGATTTCGTAAGACGGTCAACGATAACCCAAATGCTATCGTGACCTGATGGTGTGCGAGGGAGTTTCGTAATGAAGTCCATAGTTATACTCTCCCATTTCTACATCAGGATCTCGGGTAGTTCGAGTAATCCAGAGGGTCGTTGGTGTTCGGCCTTAACATTGGAGCAAGTTAGGCACTTCAAAACGTAGAGAGCGATATCTTTCTTCATTCCTTGCCACCAATACCTGGCACGAAGGTCCTGGTACATCTTGTCGGCACCGGGATGAATGGAATATCGTTATTTGTGGGCTTCAGTCAGCAAAATCTCATGGAGATTATTGCGACTAGGTATCCAAATGCGGTCGAGATAATGAAAAATACCATTAGGTTTATTCACTAGTTGGTTTTCGGTTTCGAGTATTCTTTCGTCCTTTAAAGTATTCTCGAGAAAACAAGCGTGTTGAGCGTCGCGTATGAGGGCTTCGGGGTCGGGTTGGGCTTGAACATTACGAACATTGTGTAAATAGCTTCATCGGCTAAGAGCATCGGAAACGACATTGGCTTTGCCTGGGTGGTAGCGTATCTCACAGTCATAGTCGTTGAGAAGTTCAACTCATCTGCGTTGGCGCATATTCAGTTCTTTCTTATTTAAGATGTGTTGTAGGCTCATATGGTCGGTGAAGACCATACACTCGGTACCATACAGGTAGTGTCACCAAATCTTTAATGCAAAAACAACTGCACCGAGTTCGAGATCTTGGGTTGTGTAGTTCTGGTGGTAAACCAGGTAGATCTTCCGGAAACACTTCTGGGAATTCAGAAATGACAGGGATGTCTTCTATCTTTGGTTTGGGCTTGTCAATAATCACTTGTGCCATGTAGATGACACAACCCCTCTTTAAACATTTTGAAGCCTTGAGCATAGTCACTTGCTCAGGCAGCCCATACTGGGTATCTCCCCGAATGGTAAGTGATTCACTAGACGGAGTCTTTATCACTACTTGCTTCATGTTACAGACAATTTGGGCCTGATTATGAGATAACCAGTCCATACCCAGAACTATGTCAAAACCGGCCAACTTAAACGGAAGTAGAGACAGAGGAAAATAATGGTTCTTAATGGATATAACACATCCATCTAACACAGTTGAGACGGTTTCTATGGTACCATCTGCTAACTCTACCTCATAGTTTACGCTTAAGGTTTTGACAGGTAAATTCAACAATTTACAAAACTTGTTATCTACTAAAGACTTATCTGCGCCTGAATCAAAAAGTACTCTTGCAAAGACATCATTTACAAGGAAAGTACCTGTTATGACATTATCGTCTTGCACAGCCTCTTTCGCGTCCATTCTGAAGACTCTCGCATTAGTCTTCTTAGCCTCTTCCGGCTTCTTGTTGTACTTAGGGCAGTTGGTTTTAATGTGGCCCTTTTCATTGCAACGTAGCACGTTGCGTCTTTTATCTTCTTGCAATCCAAGGTTTTGTGATCCGTGGACTTGCAAATGCCACAAGCATAAGACTTCGACTGAGTCTGTGAGTTCGACTCAAGTCTGCACTTTCCAAAGTGCTGCTTCTTGCAAATTTTGCATCTGGGCTTCTCATCAGACTTATGCCCATCTTTCCTCGACTCTGATCCTTTCTTGTTGTCACCGTTCCCACGGTGTTTCTTGTTCGACCTTCGTGAACCATCATCTTCACGCTTTCTCTTCTCAGCCTCCTTATTCCTCAGCGATCTCTGCCTGACCGCATCCAGAGCGAGGGATAAGGAAATGTCAGCTACTGATCTAAAAGTCGCTGGCCGAGAAGCTTTTACGCTTGCCTTGATCTCGGGGGGCTAAACCACCGATAAAACGAGTTATCCCTCCGGGGTTACCAGGTATGGAACCAACCGAGACATAGTGTTGAAGCTCGTTAGGTAAGCTTGACAGTCGAGGTTTGTCATCACCAAGGATAGAAAGTCAGACTCTATCTTCTCCACCTCATGTTGAGGGCAGAAATTTTCCTTGATGAGAGCAACAAATTGATCCCACGACATATTATACAATGGGATCTTTCCGGTGGCCTCAATCAGAGATCTCCACCATGCTAACGCTTCACCCTTGAAAGAATGCGACACAAACTTTACCACATCTCTCTCAGCACATCCGCTGATGTCTACAACCGTATCCATCTCATCCAGCCATGTCATACAGTCAATGGCTCCCTTCTCCCCAGTGAAATCCCGGGGCTTGCAAGAGACAAAATATTTATACGAGCAACCCTTGTCACAGGGCCCTTGATTTCGTATAACCTGCTGAGATGGAGCACTGTGGTTCGAGGAGCGTCGATCATCGTTATTCTTCGGGTCGTCCTTCTTGGGCGGTGGCTTTGAAGGCTGTGTAGATTGGGTCCTACTACGGGTCCCACTGTACTCTTCATACTGCCTTTCCAAAGCCTGTGTAACAGCGCCGTCTATGATCGCTTTTAATTCAGCACCCGTTAACGTAATCTGGGCGTTATCATTTTGCTCCACTGGATGGCTATTTATTTCATTTGAGTCAGCCATTTGAATTGAACTGTTGCAGAAAACAAGGACAATAATTTATTTGGGAGTTTTATTATGGAATTACCCCTTAGGGTAACTCGTTAACCATGGTAACAGCGACCATATTTGGTTAACTTATTAATCGCATTAAATTAGGATTTCAATTAAAATTTATCCTAATTACATACAATAACAATATATATTAGCACATAAGGCTTAGTCACATGGACAATTTAAATTATAAGCTATGATTTCAGAGAATCAAGACTGTTAAGGTTTGAACCTAGTTCATTACCCTTATCAGACAGAGAGTCATAGCTACCTCTGTCTTTTGGCTCATATGGAAGTGAGCTGGGCCCGTAGGCATCATATTACCACGTATGGTAAAATATGATCATCTTAATTGATGATCTTAACCCATGATTCAGAGATCATATAATTGGGTTTGGAATCTTCTAAAGAATCCTTATACATATAAGAATGACATGTGATTTTAACGAATCACTTCTGTCAGGAGTGTTAACATGTTTTAAGATGTTAACAGGGATTTGAATCTTTTAAACAGGTCTTACCATCTTGGCCCGGTCTTATATTTGACACGAGGCTAGGTTTCACACTTTAAGATTCTTAATTAAATAATTACGTAGGCAGATTAATTCAAAAGGAATGATTTTAATTTATTTATTTCATTTATAAATTATTTATGCACAAAATGGCAAACATGAAATTCATAAAACAAACATTCCATTAATTTATTCAAAATATTACACGCTGCCCTAAACGGGTCTTTTCAAATAACAACTTACCCACGCAGGGGTTTTAAACAAGTACTCGCCTACGCAGGGGCTTTAAACAAACAAACTAGTCCACACAGGGACCTTAACAACTAAACATCATACCCACGCAGGGGTTAACGGAAAATAGACCCACGCAGGGGTCAAATCATCACACATACATACCCACGTAGGGGTTTATGGAAAGATAGGCCCACGCAGGGGCTCAAAACAAACATACAACACACATACCCACATAGGGGCTTAACAACCAAATACACCCACGCAGGGGCTTATACAGAAAATGGAAGGATTCAATGATCCTTCTTGTTCTTCCCTTTGATCAATCCTACTAATCCTTGGAAGAAGGTCTGTCTTTCCCTGCGGTCCTCGTGAACTTCCCGTTCAACTTGATTCAACCTCTGAAGGAGTTCTTCATGTTCAGGTGGTGAGAACCTAGGCGGCTACGAATGAGTCCGAATAATAGGCCTAGGGGGTATCTGGTACCCTTGTGTTGGGTACCCTACTCCCCATGGATCTCCATAGGGTCCTTGGGTGTTGTAGTTCGCTGCTACCAGGTAAGGGTCAGCCTCCGCGTAACCATAGTTATGATGCATTGGGGGTTCAAACGGGTTGTATGCCATGGAACCCGTATACGCTGGAATTGGGTTGTCAAAACCCATTGGCGGTGGCTGTGGTACAGCTGGTTGTGAAGGTCCACCCATTTGTGGGTCCTCCTGGTGCGGCGGATAGTGACTGGCACTGGACTGACGTGGGGAACTGAAATGGAAGTCCCCTGCTCGCGATGACATTCGGGCACCGGTTCTCCTACGCCTTGGCGGTTGAGGAGGTGCCGGCTGCACTGGTGGCGGTGGAGGTGGTGGCGTAACTGCCACAAATCGGTGATCCTCAGAGGAATCTTGATGATGCTGCTGCGGCTGCTGCTGCTCATGAGGCGACTGCTGCTGCTCATGAGGCAACGAGTGGTGAGGAGGTGTGTAGTACCACTCGTGCCGAGTGAACATCGCCTGAAAGCTGTCCGGACCAACATAAGGTGATCCGTGAAATGAAGATCCGTCGGAGATTTCGATCGGATGGTTTGGTGTGCCACTTGCGGGTTCGACGGGGTCCGTATCCTCGTCTATGTCGTCCGCGTTATCACCAGAGAAGTGATCGTCTGGCCCTAGTGGGTTAAAACCCACGGGTTCTGGTAAATAATTGGCCGGGATAAAATGGCCACGGAAGATAGGTGTGGGGTCACCAAACGAATGATGAGACAGGGATCGTTGCAGTGGTATATATGAAGGCTTGGGGTTGTTCGGCTCGTAGTCCGGTTGTGGCCCATACGGGTTTTGGACCGGAGGGGTAGAGCTGTGAGATACCGATCGCCTGGCCGGCTCAAATAGGTTCCTTCGGTTTTGGCGTGGATCGTCACTCTCCGTGTTAGACGGAGCTCGAACATTCGAGGGTCCTGCTTCATTATCGTTGGGGGCGGTAATCGGCCCCTTTCCTCGTCCTCGTCTACGGAAAAATCTTGGAGGCATCTTGTTACTCCTGTCAATATAGCATAAGATAACAATAACAAAAATATAAAATTTAAAGGACAAAACAAAAACCGAATAAGGTGAAATTTGTCCTATGTTATAAGTCTAGACTCGAAGGTTTAGATATGTGCAATTGTGTAACTGAGATTAAACACAAAAGGCTAGTGTTTAATTCACTCAGTGTTGGCTCTGATACCAACCTGTCACACCCCGATTTCCACGTGTCACCGGTGGGCCCGGTGGGGGATTATCGTGATGTGGTTGGCAACATAATCGTCAAACAACACAATATTCAATATGAACAGCGGAAGCAAATTTAAAACATAATACAACCGAATTTAATTATTGTAATATCAAGTATCACAATGTTCGGATGTTTATCCACAGAACGGATCGAAATAAAATAGAAACAATGGTTCAACAGACTTCAGGCATCCTAAGCTTGCGAGACTTTTTATTGATGCTAAGGAGACAATCCAGCCAATTTCGTTTAGTACCTGCATTCAGTCTTTTTGGGAAAATACATCAGTTTACACTGGTAAATACAATCAACTGACTCATTTTGGAAAATGATTGAAAATTGGTTTGGATGCACGTGGCATAAACATTTTTATTTAACTTGGGAGAATTATTTAATATTATAATCTTGTGAACGAATTACATGTTACTTGTGCGTTCAGTAGCTCGGATCTTGTCCGGGTTAAAGATCAATAGACACACCACATCATAGAGTTATACACTGACAGGTGTATGCCTACACCCCGTGCTCAGGTCGTGGCCATCTCGTAAGATGATGCCTAGGATATCCGGGACATGGTCATTAACCCCCCAAAGGCTTTAAGTAATCAAGACTGTTTAAACGAGCCGATCAAATTAGTCAACTACCCACTTAACTGTGGAGATTTGATGCTCGATCAAGCGGTATGCTATATACCGTAACCCAAGTCCGTATAGGGAAAATAAGTTAAAAGTATTTACCTGAGTAAGTATTAATCACAATAAGCAAAATGCACGTAGCTTTTACTGGTCCTCCTAATCTGGAACGAAGGTTTTATAATAACCTATTAGAATCCTAACGGGTCTTTAATTAAGCTTAAGCTTAGACCGGCTAGTTTCAAAGATACAGTACGTACGCACGATTAAGCGAAGACCGGATAGAATGTGATTTAGACCCGACAAGTTTGAAGACTTGTTTAATATGGGTTTATTATTCACACTCTGGATTTTGAGATAAAACCGTTAAGGTTTGACCCGTTTCGGCTAATTTATGTAAACTTGTTACATAAACCGAACCGTACGCGTAATAAGCGTGACGGGTAGTCATGAGAGCTATATACAGGTTTCCTAAGTTAATTATGTCTCAAATATGTTGTGACATCAGTAAGGTGTCTTTCATTATGCCCGAAACGTGTTTAAACACAAACTAGGCCCCGTAGGGGTAGTTTGGTCATTTAAAAGTTTATAAAAGAGTTTAAATGTTTAACTGAGTTACAGGTCTTATGTGATCAGTAAATATACTCAAATTAATGAGTTATAATAGTAAGATAAAGCATATATGTGAAATTTATCATTTTTAACCATACTTTGCCCCGTAGGGGTATTTTGGTAATTTCACATAAGCCGAAAAGCTCAAAACTGAAGTCTGAGTTTATCAACCTTTGCTTACTGTTAAAATATTATAATTTGCCTCATATATCAGTAGGTATCAACCCGGGTATGTCCAATATGATTTTAAAACATACTATGCGTTAAAAACGCTAATTAAGGCGATTAAAGGCCATTTCCGGGTTCGATACTTAAATCTGGTATTTTTATATTTCCAGAAGGTTTAAAATAATTTATTTATCATAACTAATCAGTGGCAAAAGGTTTGGAGACGTTTGGATATGTAAAACTCATTTTATGGCCCGTAAGGGCAAAACCGACATTTACCGAATTAAACCTACGACTATGAGTTATGCTCAGCCTAAAATCAATTAAAAATCTTTAAAAATCACAAAATAATATATTACATCAGTGGGTAAAAGATTTGATATCAAAAAGTATGTTTAAGTAGGCTATACGCTAATTGCGCCATTTTATTAACATAAAGCATTAATTTTGCGATAATGAGCATAACTCTTAATCTACAAGTCAAACTGATGTCAAACTTTGCATACAAGTTTATATATCAGTAACTAAGGTTTCTACACTTTTACATTTTCATAAATCACGTTTTAAGGTAATAAGGGCATAATGGTCAACATACGAGTAATTAACGGAAACATGCATATTAATTGGATAACTAATGAACTAAGGTGTATAATCACAGAGGGTTGTTCTAACATGTAACCTAATCCAATTAAAGCTCTGAGGCATTTCTAAAACATGCCTAAACGGGTCAGAACTGAAAGTCAAAGTGAAAGTCAAACTATGTGACTTTCGGTTCCGAACCGGGTCTAAACAGGAAATTGTCGGGTTGAACATGTTTAGACATGTTCTTACACTTATTACTAAGTTATAACAATGATCCAACAGGTTGTATATGATCTACAATGTTAATTATGCATAAATGGCATTTTAGACTTCCTGTTGACTTTTTAAATAAAAGTTTGACCCGACTTTTGACCTGGTTAGAGTGATGATCAGGGGAAACCCTTTTGAGGTTTTATTACCCACATAAATACCAGCCTATAACTACTTTTAATTCGAGATATGACTGAGCCATTGTTGACTAATCTCGAAGTCAAACCGTAATTACGACGGTTTGACTTTTAGCTAATTAACTAAGCTAAAAGTAATTAGAGAAGGTTAGGCAACTTACAAAGGTCCTAAGCTTGATTAGAGAACTCTTGAAAGCAGGTTGGAGCTCCAGGAATGATCAGAATGTTGAAGGAATTGGTGTGAGAATGTTTGTGACTTGAAGGCCTATTTATAGTGGTTTCAATCACCACAAAACAATGACAAACAAGTCTACCAGGTAACCACAACCTTCCAACATGTGTTCCTAGTGCCTAGGACTGTTTAGGGGTCGCCCACATTGCATTAATGTCGAAAAAGGGTCGGTTTTCCGCGTTTGCAGGCTGCTGTCACGATTTTCTGCTTCTGGGCGCCTGAGGCGGCCCGCCTCCCATTTACCATATCCTCATGCGGGCCGCATGGCCCTTAATTTCAGAATTTTCATTTTTCTTTTGTGTTACAACTTGACCTTTGGCTTCACGAAGGGGCAATCAAGTTTATTTCTTGCGTTTTGACCCCCTTATATTTACCCATAAGGGCTTTAGGACTTATACCCACTTTGCCAAGTCCTTGAACACTTCCGGTTAACCCGAAAAGTCTTAACTTTCAATGTTTGCACTTTAACCCCTCGCACACGAATTTGGTCATAACTTTCTCATACGATAACGAAACTTTATGAAATTTTAATCGTGCATTCTAGTGAGCATAATTAACGTTTACAAAGCTTCGGGTTTGTCAAAAGGTCACTCAGAGGTATATCTTTAAACATGTTGACACATTTAACCCCTGTAGTTTGTAATCTCTCACTTTTTATTTCGTATGATCCATGATTTATTCGTTTGATGTTATAAACATCATGTAGGGTTATTATGAAGTATATTTATTCACTATTAACACTTAGAATACGTATATTCACATACTTTCCATGTTTGTCAACTTGGTCCTTCTATAATATTCTTTCACACGTTTAAACATACGACACGTGTCTACACATTATAGGACGTGAATTTTCGAGGTGTTACATCCTCACCCCCTTAAAATAAATCTCGACCCGAGATTTACTGAAATAAGTAAGGGTACTTTTCTTTCATCGTGGATTCAACCTCCCACGTGTATTCGGGACCTCTACGGGCATCCCATTTGACCTTTACAATAGGTACATGCTTCCTTCGAAGCTTCTTTACCTGTCGATCTTCAATCGACAAAGGTTTTTCCACAAATTTTAAGCTCTCATCTATATGCACATCTGTGTGTGGTATAACCAGTGATTCATCAGCGAAGCACTTCTTCAGATTGCAGATGTGGAACACATTGTGAATTCCACTGAGCTCTTCCGGTAAGTTCAGCTTATAGGCAACTGACCCGACACGTTCGATAACCTCGAACGGTCCTATGTATCTCGGGCTTAGCTTGCCTTTCTTACCAAATCGCATCACCCCCTTCCAGGGTGACACTTTAAGTAGGACTTTGTCACCTACCTCAAAGTGAAAATCCTTACGCTGTGGATCAGCGTAACTCTTCTGCCGGGAAGCTTTGAGACGGTCACGAATCTGGACAATCTTGTCCGTCGTTTCGAAAACGATCTCTGGTCTTGATAACTGGACATCTCCAACTTCCGCCCAACAAACTGGCGATCTACACTTTCTACCGTATAATGCCTCAAAAGGCGCAGCCTTTATGCTGGTGTGGTAGCTATTGTTGTAGGAGAATTCGATTAATGGTAAGTTCTTATCCCAACTACCACCCAAATCGATCGCACATGCACGTAGCATGTCTTCCAACGTTTGAATAGTACGCTCACTCTGACCGTCAGTCTGAGGATGGTAAGCCGTACTAAAATTCAAACGTGTGCCCGAAGATTGTTGGAAACTCTTCCAAAAATGTGACGTGTATCTAGTATCTCTGTCCGAGATAATAGACACAGGTATGCCATGTAAGGCTACAATCTTATCAACGTACAGCTGGGCTAACATGTCGGAGCTATAAGTCTCCTTGATGGGTAAGAAATGTGCTGACTTAGTCAGTCTATCAACTATAACCCATATTGTATCATTTCCTTTCCTCATCTTGGGTAACTTGGTAATAAAATCCATAGTTACCATTTCCCACTTCCACGTAGGAAGTTCAGGCTGTTGTAGCAAACCTGACGGTTTCTGATGCTCGGCTTTGACTTGCGCACATGTCAAGCATTTTGCTACATGGGTGGCTACAGACTTTTTCAAGCCTATCCACCAATAATTTGCCTTTAGATCCTGGTACATCTTATCAGCTCCAGGATGAACAGAGTATTTGGAACTATGAGCTTCCTGGAGGATAACATCACGAAGTCCCCCATAAATTGGAACCCATATTCGTCCATTCAATCGTAAAATTCCATCCTTGCTAAGAGTTAACTGCTCCTCAGTCACTCCTAACTTTTCATTAGGATAGTTAGCTTCCAACACAGCTTCCTTCTGTGCAGCTAACAACCTTTCCATCAAATTATTCTTTATCTCCATGCGCTTGGCATTGATTCGGATAGGTTTCATCCTTTCCTTTCGACTCAAGGCATCAGCGACTACATTCGCCTTGCCGGGATGGTACTTGATTTCACAATCATAATCATTCAAGGTCTCCATCCAACGGCGTTGCCTCATGTTTAATTCTTTCTGATTAAACAGATGCTGGAGGCTCTTGTGATCAGAATAGATCACAAACTTGATTCCATAAAGATAATGCCTCCACAGTTTTAGTGAGAACACAACGGCACCCAATTCCAAGTCGTGGGTGGTGTAATTCTTTTCGTGCACCTTTAACTGTCGTGATGCATAGGCAATAACCTTGCCTTTCTGCATAAGCACACACCCCATGCCGGTGTGTGAAGCATCGCAGTAAACTACGAATTCTTCAGTGCCTTCAGGTAATGTCAGCACAGGAGCGTTGCTCAACTTCTGTTTCAAAACATCGAAGGACTCTTGCTGCTTAGGGCCCCAAACGAACTTTACTTTCTTCTTGGTCAAGGAAGTTAGGGGTGCAGCAATCCTTGAAAATTTTTCAATGAAACGCCTGTAATATCCTGCCAATCCCAGGAAGCTACGAATCTCCGTAGGCGTCTTTGGCTCTTACCAATTCATAACAGCTTCAACCTTAGCGGGATCCACCTGGATACCACGCTCACTGACCACATGTCCAAGAAATTGGACTTCACGAAGCCAAAATTCACATTTAGAGAATTTGGCATAGAGCTTCTCTTGGTGTAAAAGTTTGAGAATACATCGAAGGTGTTTCTCATGGTCAGCTTGGTTCTTAGAATAAATGAGAATGTCGTCAATTAAGACGATGATGAATTTATCTAAGTGCGGCTTGCAAACGCGATTCATGAGATCCATGAACGCGGCCGGTGCATTGGTGAGCCCAAAAGGCATCACTAGGAATGGCAATTTTAGAGAAATAAGCGATAAATCGACGGTAATAACCCGCCAATCAGAGAAAAGAACGAACTTCGGACGGTGTTTTCAGTGTAGTCCAACTCTTAATTGCTTCAATCTTCACGGGATCAACGTGAATACCTTGACTATTAACAATGTGACCGAAGAATTGAACCTCCTCAAGCCAAAATTCACACTTGGAGAACTTAGCGTAGAGGCGATTTCCTTGGAGAAGCTCGAGAACTAAACGTAGATGCTGCGCGTGTTCAGTTTTCGACTTCGAATAGATAAGGATATCATCAATAAACACGATGACGAAGCGATAAAGAAAGGGTTTACACACGCGATTCATCAAATCCATTAAAATCGCGGGTGCGTTTTTAAGACCAAAGGGCATGACTACGGATTTATAATGGCCATAGCGGGTACGAAAAGTAGTTTTAGGGATATCTACCTCCTGAATTCGTAGTTGATGATAGCCAGAGCGTAAGTCGATCTTAGAGAAACACGTAGCGCCTTGCAATTGGTCAAATAAGTCGTCGATTCAGGGTAAAGGATAGCGATTCTTGATAGTAAGCTTGTTGAGTCCCCTATAATCGATGCACATTCGGAACGATCCATCCTTCTTTTTCACGAAAAGGGCAGGTGTGCCCCAAGGAGATGTGCTAGGGCGTATAAAGCCTTTATCGAGTAATTCCTGGAGTTGACTAGAAAGTTCACGCATTTCGGACAGTGCGAGGCGATAAGGAGCTTTAGCGACAGGGTTAGCTCCAGGAATGAGGTCGATACAAAAGTCAATATTACGAGTCAGGGGTAGACCAGGTAAATCGTCAGGAAAGACATTAGGAAAATCACGAACCACAATTACCTATTCCATCGGCTTCTTTTCCTTCTCCGCTACTACAATGTGAGCCAAGAAAGCCATGTATTCCTTTCGGAGATACTTGCTTACTTGAATGCACGACATAAGTTTAAGTTCCTTCGAAGATACTTCACTATAAACACAGAGTTGGTCGCCATTTGAAAGAGAGAAATGGATCATCTTTTCGAAACAAAAGACTTCGGCACGATTTTCACGAAGGAAGTCCATGCCTACTATGATATCGAGACTACCAAGTTGCATCGGAATGAGGTCTATTGGGAAGACGTGATTTTTGAGTTCGAGAGTACAATCACGAATAACAGAACTAACGGTGACGGTTCTTCCGGTGGAAATTTCTACGTCGAACGTCGTTTGGAGGTTAGCGCGTTTACGGTTTAGGAGCTTTTCGAATTCAAATGACACAAAACAGTTATCGGCTTCAGTATCAAATAAACATGAAGTATAAATACCGTTAACAAGGAACGTACCATTGACAACATTGTTGTTAGTTTGGGCCTGGCGGACATTGATGTTGAAAGTCCTTCCGCGGGCTGCTTGTTGTGATTGTTGCTGCTGCTGAGGCTGTTGTTGTTGTGGTTGCTGTTGCTGCTGAGGTGGTTGCTGTTATGGTTCTTGTTTCACCACACGGTTCGGGCAGACGTTAGCGAAGTGATTCAGGTCACCACAGGAGTAGCAAGCTTGTGCATGAGCAGCGGGAGCAGGAGCTGCTTTGTTACCCTGAATAGCAAGAGGTTGAGCTGGTGGTGCTGGAGGAGCTTGAGCTTGTTGACGTGGGCCTGAACGGCAATGAGCAGTAAAATGCCCATAAATGTTGCAGTTTGCACAGAAACGACAATTCACCCATGCAGGGTGGTGGTAGGTGCAAGTAGGGCAGAGAGGGTGAACACCAGTGTACGCACGCTTAACAGGCAGTACGTTGGTGTTAGGAGCTGCAACTTGTCAGTTCTGGCTACTGGGTTGTACGGGTACAGCATTGAGAGGAGCAGTAGTAGTAGTAGTAGCGTAGTTATTGTTGTTGTTACCCTTGCACTTGCGGTTCTGGTGTGAAGACTTTGAAACCTGTGATGCTGCAGTTTCGGTAGCGCGAGTAGTGGATGCTTGATTGAGGCTCTTGGTTGAGGTCTTGAAATACCCAGCTGAGACTCGCTTGTCGTTGATCTTAGCTGTGAGTTGGTAAGTCTCCTCAATAGTAGCAGGTTTAGCTGCCTGAACAAACTCAGCTACACAGTCTGGGAGATCGCGGATGTACTTCTTGATTGTTAGCTCTGGTGTTGTCACTTGGTCGGGACAGATGATACTGAGCTGTTTGAAGTGAGCGGTGAGACCAGCGTTGTCACCTCCTTCTTGTTTGATATGCCAGAATTCATTCTCCAGCTTTTTCACCTTACGAGGAGGATATAACTCCTTCATCATAAGCTCCCTGAGCTCTTCCCATGAAAGGCCGTAAGCTGCATCATTACCGCGCCTGTTGCGCTTCGCAGTCCACCAGTTCAGAGCCCTTGACTGAAAAACTCTAGTAGCATTAACAGTACGCAGATTTTCTGGGCATCCCCTTTGCCTGAAGGTGACTTTGATTGCGTCAAACCACTGGAACATAGCACTGGGCCCGTCTTCACCAGTGAAGTTAGCAGGACCGCAGGCCTTGAATTGCTTAAAGCTGAAAGGCGCTTTCGGAGAGTCGCTTTTCGATTCGACAGAGGACTTGCTGCTGACATCGTTGATCTCACTGACGATCTGAGGTATGACCTTAGCCATTTCCTTGGCCACCAGTAAAGCGTTGCGTTTGTCAGCATGGTTGCGTCGAGCTACGCGTGAAGTATGCGATTCAAGTGACGACATTGTCTGTAGCAGACATCGTCATAGGATTTAGACGAGATTCGATCATATCGGGCTTTCGAAAAGTTTAGCGTTCGTAAAACATCCTTTATTGTTGTAAAGCACAGGAACACGTCGGCACATAACACATAGGCACATAGTCACGTAAGCACATAAGCACGTAGGAGCACATAATTCATGTAGACACATCACAAGGTTCACCTATATTTTGCACGTATTAACCTACATATTTTGCATGTATTCACCTATCTTTCAAGGTCGCGTAATGCGTTCGAGAGTTATGCGTGGTGTTGCGTATCACAGCGTATGGTTCTCACACTCCACTAGGCGTGCTGCCAGCCAGAGATAGTGAGTAGTGTATGCGAGTAGCGTACGAGAGTGCTTAGTTTGAGTTGCGATTAGTTAGCGCTTGAGATTCGGAAAGCTGTGCGAGTTGTGCGCGTTTAGTGAAGCGATGAGCGGAAAGCAAATAATCTTCCAAAATCGAAACATATAAACACATAAAATCGATAACTCATAAAATTAGCGACTGCGGGCATAGAATCGAAACAGAATGTCTGGGGTGTTAGACATAGACTACCCAAAGTCATTCAATTATTGGCAATGACCTTGAGTACACGCTTTGGCCTTCTAGATTGTGCTCTCGCCGATGCACGGCGAACGGCACTCATCCTTTCAGTTACTACGTGACTCGCGTCATTGGAATCCATCGAGACTTTGGTGAGAGTTTTGTAAAATCAAAGTAGGGATTGGAATAGGTCATTAAGATGCGGGCTTCACCCCTAACTTAACAACTTCATTCCTGGGAGTGTGGTAAAACCACGAGATAGGGATGGAGAGTTTCGTCGAGATGTGGATGCCACTCCTGACTCAACGGAAGATTCTCGTGCTAAGAGTAAAAATACTCGTAGAGTGAGCGATTTTATCGAGAGTTCCTGGTTTTCACACCTAATCTCAATTCAATCACTCGATTGTGTTATGCGAGCGTTTTCGAAAACATGTGTATTGTGTCAGCCTTAGGAAAGGCTTGTAATATTTCAACCTTAGGAAAGGTTCCTTCGTGCGAAGCTATAATATGCGGTGTTCGCACAAAGATGTAGTTTTCGCGAGTTCGAGAGAGAGTAACAAGAGTAGGCTTGTGTGAAACCCCTACCGGGTTCGCACGAGGCAGTCTGTTGGTACTTAGACTATAGACTAGGTCAATCCTAAGACTCGGCCTAATTCCCTATAGTTATGGCTCTGATACCAATTTGTCACACCCCAACCGATGGCGCAATCATCGGGGCGTGGCACTGAGCGAAACAGATTGTTCACGAGAATCTATAACAACTATTAATGTCAATATATTTAACGTTTAATGTCCCCTACCATAAAACATATAAAGCAAAACAGTCATTACAAATATCAGTCTCATAAACAGACACTGTTCCGATAACTCAGGTTTATTTAGTGAAGTTTCTAGACTTCCTACTTGATTCAGCAAGCATAGCATCCTATCAACCTGTTACATACGTTAAAATAAAGTCAATACATAAAATGTAAAGGTGAGTACACAAGTTTGCATAGCATATAGTATGGAAAGCGTTTACGCATAACCAACATGTATCACGTAACGGGCGAAAAGTAACTAT
Source organism: Helianthus tuberosus (assembly GCA_030545235.1). Lineage (NCBI taxonomy): Eukaryota > Viridiplantae > Streptophyta > Magnoliopsida > Asterales > Asteraceae > Helianthus > Helianthus tuberosus. Next base: position 67,786,129 of record CM060402.1, on the reverse strand, counting down.
CAAAACTATCTTCACACTTAACTACGAGACTGCGTTGTAGAGTATGCGCGACACATGTTCAGCGAACATGTGGTGTAAAGTGATGTGATCCCTAGCAACCCCTGTCCACGACAGGTGCTAAGTCCAAACTATAGTACTATCGTTGCTAGAGGCGGTATAGCGTAACACTATAATAGCATAGTAACAAGCATTCATAGATCACGTATAGCATGCGGGGGCGGTTAAGTGTTTGCGTTGTATGTTGAAGTGTTTTGATAGTGAACATATGTAACACCCAAAGTGCGTTAAAAGAAAATGGGTTCGAGTATACTCACAGTATGTGTCTAACAAGTAAACACAGACTTGGATTCAAGGGAGCATGTTGAAGTTAAACTGAGCATAGAACAGTCGTGTAAGCGTTGAACAGTGTGTAAAACAGCATGTCGAATGGTAGGGTGATCGGATGGTGATCCGAACGGATGACCATTCGAACGGATGACCATTCAAACGGATGGCCATTCAAATGAGATGTGGATGTTTGTAAATCGTTTTGAAAATTTAAAGTTTTCATTGAAGTGTTTAAACAATGTAAAGTATAAATGCCAGGTCATCCGGTCGGATGGTCATCCAGACGGATGGTCATTCGATCGGATGGCTATTCGATCGCGAATTTGGTACTTCGAAGTTTTTCGTAAAAATTTCTAAGCAAAAAGGTTTATAGTTTAACGGAGTTAATGGAGACGGCGTGACAACGTGTCAAACAACGGAAACACACCAAGTCCAACTCATTCGATCGGAAGGGAACCACCCCATTCGATCAGTCTCACTGTTTTTGATGAAGTTTCATGTTCAACCCATGGATCGGTCATCTCTCCGATGGAATCCTGTTTTCAAACCGGCTCTCAACTAGGAAATGAGTAGAGAGTCTGAATGAGTATGGATTCCATCGGTTTTGTGTAGAATGTTGAAGAAAAGTTTGAAAAGTGTTGAAAAGTGTTGAATCTTGTTGAGATCTATGTTAAAAAGTGTGGAAATCCTTTAGATCTGAACTAATCTTGATGATATGATGTCATACAACAGTTTACATAAGCAACTGAGTGAGAACCACCTTCAAGGAGTCCAAATCAGGCGATTTCAAGAAGAAAAATGTATGATTTTGATGGAGAAGATGATGGTGAAGTGTGTAGTGATGATGATTGTACAAGACTTTAGGAGAAATACTTACGAAATAGCCTTGAATCGTGATGAAAAGTGACTGAAAGGGACTTGGGAGCGTTTGGTCGGATGGAGACGTCAAATCAATGACAGGATGTGTACGGGCAGTATTTATAGGGTGAGAGGAGAGCTAAGGCGGTGGAAGATGCGAGGTGTAGCGGTCGGATGGCCTTTCGATCGGATGGTCATCCGAGCGGGTGTCCATTCGATCAGCCGAGTTGTGCGAGTTAGCTTTCCAACTTTCGTTTCGTGTGTTAAGCGTTGCGTTTAAGCGAGTTGCGAGTATGCATTGAGCGTATTAGCGTTGCGTTGACATGACCACATAACATAGAACAAATAATCACACAAATAGTACCCATAATAACTAAGGTGCGTAAAAGTAAATCTGGGTTTCGAGTTGCGTTGCAATAGCGTTTAGTATAAACATGTGATGCAATAATGCGATAAGATGCGTGTAAACAGTAAGCGTTGTAAACTGCGTTAAATGCGATAGCTGCATTTTGAATAAGCGTTATAGTAAGCGTTTGGTAATGCGTTTAGTAAAATATAGTTTAAAATGTAGTTTAAACCCTTAGCGATAATCGGAATCTCGAGAGTACAAGTAATTAAGCAAGAAATGACAGATACAAGTAATGACCCTGAAAGTCGGGTTGTTACAGATGAGTGGGTTGATGTCATTTGTGCTTCCAAACGGCGACAATAAGGCAAAATGAAGCATACCAAAGTCGAACCCCCAGTGAAGATGTTTCGAAGAAGAAAAAGACTTGTGACAGTGAATATTTGGAAGATGAATTGTTTCTATTTTTGTTTTTTTAATTTTCTTTTTCAGTTGTTTGTTATGTATTTTTCATCTAAGAACAAATACATTATTTTAATAAAAACACCACACAGACAAAATGCTTGTGAAACGCCATCATGCCATAAAACGCCAAAAACTCCCAAACTATAATAAAATTACTTTGGACAAGTATTATTAAAAACTCAAAAAAAAAAAGTATAAAACAAGGTACAAGAGAATCGAACAAAAATACAAAACGCCAAAAACTGCGTAACGCCATTAAAAAACGCCAAACTTGAGAGATGAGACGTCTATCACCCTAAACTCATAAAAGCTGAACAAAAACAGTAAAATACACACAGTAACTGAAAATACGGTTACTTTATTAATATCATTTATTATAATATATCCCGCCTAAACTACGAGCCAAAAACATCCTATAAGAGAGACGTCTCTACACAATCAATTGATCACACCCCAAAAACGTCATGTTTCCTAGAAATCACTAACTTTAAAAACGCCAAAAAAATAGTTAAAAAACCACAGATGAGAAACCTCGTTTCTTCTATATTGAGTATTGTTTTGAATGAAGTTTCACTGAATGGATTCTTCTCTGAGGTGGGTATCTCTATAAGCTTTTGCTGAGTGAGATGGACAAATATTCAAGAAAAAGAGACTGATGACACTGATATGTCATCATGTAAGCTTTGTTCTTGATGTATATATTGATGGCATGAAGGGATCAATACCAGCGTAAAAAATGCTATTTTGGACTCCATTATTATAATAGCATTCGAGCAGGCGTTGATCTTCAACATGTCACCAAACAAGAATATATCAAACCAAAATACAGGATGCCACTAAAATAAAGCTTCTTCTAAATACGGGCATTATGTATGAAAATTGGCATCTAGCTAAGGTATTCAAAAAGGTTCAAAACGCCAAAAAGGTTCAAGAAGAAGAGGCTGATGACAGTGAAGATTTGGATGAAAAATTAGTTTAGCATTTTTAATTTTTTTTTCATTTTCTATTGTTAGTTATCTAATTCTCTGTTGTTTATTATCTAATTCTCTACTAATAAAAAATGAGCATAAAACACCAAAAACTACAAACACCAAAACGCCTAATAGTATGAAAACTGTGAGAACGCATGCTAGCAAAGCATGTTGTTGCTATATAAAACGCCAAAAATGTCAAACAATGTATTATTAGAAACAACACTAATTGACTAAACGCCAATGTATAAAACAACGTGTCATCTTTATCTAAACGTGATAGAAAACAAAACACCAAATCCTGAAAAAGTGGGAAGTGTTACAGCCTTAACAGATGAAACTGAACAAAAACAGTAATTGCAAACAGTAAAATGAAGAGACAGGAATATTATTGCTAAACATTTATTATATTAAAAGCCACTTCATGGGAAGTTCAATTTATTTATCTTTTCAAAACGCCATAATTGTCTGTCATATTATAGGCCTGCATCCTACATGGCACAACAATTGATAAAAAAATACACATCAAAAAGAAATTTACTGATGTTTTTTACCGCCAAAAATAAATATCTACCTGGCGCCAAAAAAAAGTTCATTATATAAGTACAACAACTAAACAAAAGCTTCACACTCCACGCATTCAATAAAAACGCCACATCTTGTCTAAAACGCCATATAATTTTAAAAAAATGGCACATGTTATTGCATGGAGGTTTGAGAGGTCAGAGGGATGTTTCGTCATTAAGTTCTCTGACTGGAGAATGGTGAAAGTCAAAACAATCAAAGCCATACTTAGTATGGATGAATCCGTTCAGATGGATATTCTAGCCCTTGGGGTCCCAATGGCCTACGATTGTGAGAGGAATCGAACGGTAATAAGAAGATTAAAAAGAAAATTTCCAGAAAATGATGATGATGATGTTGAAGATACTGATCTATCAAAAGTTACCAGTTGGATTCTGGATGAACAAGCAAGAACGGCGAGGGTGAGCTTTCAACACGGGAAGGATTATTCATTTTCAATGGACGAATTGCTAACCACAGATAGACTACATCTTATAGAACAGCTCTGTGATTTAGCACCTTCGACCAATGCTAGATCCAGCTTTGTGAATACATTCAAGTATAGGATTGATCAAAGAGAGACGAGATTATGGCGTTATACGCCAATGAACAAGATGATGATGATGAGTCTGAGAAGAGTGATGAACAAAACGATGGTTACATCTCAAATGTAATACCATCCACAGAAGACTATTAGTTTTTGTTTGATTTCGTTTTACCTATACTCTTTTAAATTTCTAATGAATTTAAAAACGCCATGAACGCCAAGAAATTTACCATGATAACCTATATAAACTGTTGAAATCTACGAAAACGCCTAATGAATTTGGGAAAAGCCATGGAGGAAAATAACTTATAATTACTAAATGATTTTATTCAATTTGGGGGCACACATATAACGGCAAAATATTTACTATGCTCCTGATCTTAAAAAAACAATAAAAACACTATGTATTTGTTAAACGCCAAAAAATGGAGAGGTGTCGTGAGACGCATTTAAAAAAAGAATATAAAAGGACAAAAAAGCCACTCCGCCCTTCACTATGTCGCGTGCCACGTGTTAGGCCAGGATCCGTTCTCACACTTTAGGCCATTTTCTCCTGATCCCATACCTATATATATATAACTTTTAACAATTATTTTAGATATTTACTTTTTTTCTTTTTTTAATTTTGTATTTTATGTTTCAATTACACACCTTATATTATAAATAATACATGCTTTTAACCCTTTAGTTTTTATAAGTTTTGTTCGTTCATTTTTTAACCATGTTAGAGTTCTATTTATCACTTACCAACATTCTCTTTTGTACGAATAGATTTGTGAGTGATTGGGCTGAGGGGGAGATTGTATAATCATCATACAGTATTTGTAATCATCTAAATTTCAATAGAAAACAGTTCTTGATATATCATTCTACTTGTGTGTTTACTTCATTACTTGCATTACAACTTATAAATTGTTTGGTATTTGATTGATTAAAACCACAAGTATTACAAACTCAGATCCTATAGATGATTTATTTATATGTTTAATTAATAATAGGGTAAAGATCATTTCAGAACTATAAATATTTACAGAACTCGCAGAACTCCTAATAAATAATCTTTTTATTTATATTTTTTATGTTTATGATAATTTTATGATTTATTATGTGTATTTTTATGACTACATACATGTTAAGGGTAATTTTATCAATTTTTAAATGTAATTTTATAATTACACATATGTAAACTAGTTTTTTTACATATATGTAATTAGTTATGACATATATATAATTTGGCTATTACACATATGTAAGCTGCTTTTAACATGTATGTAATCAAAGAAATTACATATAATAGATGATAAAAAGATCCTAAACACAAAAATATATATATAAAATGATTGTTTATTACGAGTTCTGAAAGTTCTTTAGTTATTTAGAGTTCTGAAATGAACCCAACTCATTAATAATAACTAGTGGAACTACCCGCGCTTCGCAACTGACTTTTGGTTTGTGTTAGTTTCGTTTGGGATAGAACAATATTGACATTCAATATAGCAAAACGAAAAAAATATATGCCTAGGAGGATATAAACATGTGTTTTAAGCCAATTGAAAACCATGAAACAAATACCGATATCGATGTTGTTTGGCTAGTATCGGTTCAGTTCATCACAGTACCGTTACTGTACAGACACTCGCTATAGTGTCACACCCCGATATTTTCACATATTACCGGTGGGCCCGGTGGGGAGTATCGTGACGTAGTTAATATCATCATAGTCAATTATTCACAGTTCAATGCACAGTGGAAGTCTAAAGTAATAATATTACAAACCGATTCGAAAGTATAATAAAATATTACACAACGGTTGTAAAATGGATCCATAGGCGGATCAAAACAAAAGAAGTATTGTTCAACAGACTTAAAGTGATAAAAGCTTGCAAGACTTTTTATTTAATCACCCAGGAGTTTCCAGCCCATTACGTATAGTACCTGCACTTAACCTTTTTGGAAAATACGTCAGTTTACAGTGGTAAATACAATTAACTGACTCTTTTTTAAAAGTGTTTATAAAATTGGTTTGGATGCACAAGGCATAAAATCTTTTATAACTTGGGACAATTATTTAAAATAATCTTGTATACAGGTTTACATGTTCGTTATACATTCAGGGCCAGATATAGAAATCGAGACAAGATTAATAGACACACCACAAGTATAGGCCCACAAGAGAGTGAGATACCGTTTTTCATACGCAACCGTCAGGTGTATGCCTACACCCCGTGCTTAAGACATGGTCATTTGTATTTAAATGATGCCAAGGATATCCGGGACATGGTCATTAACCCCCAAAGGCTTTATTTCAAACAAAACAGATTAAAGCGGGTTACCTCAATGATTTAACCACTAATCGATTAAATATTCAATACCCGACCAAGCGGTATTATTATAATACCGTATCCCAAGCCCGTATAGGGAAAATAAGTTAAAAGTATTTACCTGAGCAAAAATATAAATTTATCCTCAGCCGTATATCAATCAGCAAGTACAAGTATCTTTTACTGGGCTCCTAATCTGGAACGAAGTTTTTAATAACCTATTAGATTCCTAACGGGTCTTACTTAAGTTTAAACTTAGACCGGTTAGTTTTAATGAAAGGTTCACGGTTTAAAACGCACGATTAAGCGAAGACCGGATTAGAATGTGATTTAGACCCGACAAGTATGAAGACTTGTATAATATGGGTAAACTAAATACATTCTGGATTTTGAAGTGAAAATGATATGGTTTGACCCGTTTCGGCTAATTCATGCAAACTAGTTACATAAACTGTACCGAACGCGAAAAATGCATAACGGGTAACCAAATGAGTCATGAACAGGTTTCACAAGTTAATATGTCTTAAATAGGTTGTGATATCAGTAGGATACCTTCCATTATGCCCAAAACGGATTTAAAATCAATTTAAGCTCCGTAGGGGTATTTTGGTCATTTTAAAGATTATAAAAGAGGTTAAATTTGGAAAACTGAGTTCAAAACTTTTACCTACTGTTAAAGTATAAAATTTTACTTATAATATCAGTAGGTAATGGGTCTTAAGTGTTAAATATAGTTTTAACCCATACGTATGCGTTTAAAAAGCGTAAAATTCGGTATTTTGATTATTTTCGTTTTACATAAGGAAAGCTGAGATTTTAATCAGTCTATAAGGCTTAAAATATTTTATTTAACATGTGAAATCAGTTGGAAAAGGTTTGGTATCAAAATGTTATGTAAAACTCATTTTATTAGCAAAAAGGGCATAATCGACAATTACCGAGTTAATGCAAGAACCCTATATTATGATCAGTTTAAAATTTAATAAAAATTTCCAAAAATCCCTAAATATTATTTTACATCAGTGGGTAGAAAGTTTGGTGTCAAAATTTGGGTTTAAATAGGTTTTACGCCGAAAATGCCGTTTAATTAATAAAAAGGCTTCAATTTACGATATCGAGCATAACTCCTAATTTAGACTATAAACTGATGTCAAATCTTTTAGGACATGCTTATAAATCAGTAATAAAGGTTTTTGTCCTCTCACATTTTCAAAAATCTCGTTTTTATATCAAAAGGGCATAATGGTCAACTTTTAAGCAATTAACGGAAACATGCAAATGATTCGGATTACAAAGGAACCATATTGTATAATCTCATAGGGTTATACTAACATGTAATATGGTCCTAATGGAACCCTAAGGCATATCTAAACTAAGCTAAATCGGGTCAGAACTGAAAGTCAAAGAAAAAGTCTACTTTTGCGACTTTCGGTTGCGAACCGAGCCTAAACTCAGAATTTGTCTAGTTAAACATGCCTAAACATGTTCTTATATTATTTACCAAGTTATTTTAGTGTTAAAACATGTTCCATAACCTTTTCATTATCAGTTATGAATTAATTTGTAAAAACTGATTTTGTTGACTTTTTATTAATAAGTTTGACCCAACAATTGACTGAAATAATGTGATAATTAGAAGGTGCCCTTTTAAGGGTTTATTACCTACATAATTACCAACACATAGCCACTTTCAATTCGAATAATGGCTGGACCGTTAGTGATTAATCACAAAGTCAAAGTGTATTTACGATATCTTTGACTTTCGGTCATTACACTAATAAAAACTTAATTACGGGAGCTAAGAGCACTTACAAGAGTCCTTAGCAAGAAGATTTAGACTAAGAGAGCTTCCTTCCAAAGTAGGATGCTCCAGAGAATGAGATTGAAAGCTCCAAAGCTTGAGAAAACTTTGAGAGTTTGAGAAAATTTTGAAGTGTGAGGTATGAGCTCCAACATGGCCCCTTTATATAGGTTTTAGAATGCTCTAGGATCAAAGCAAGTGTCCCCCAGGTGTAATATTGATCATACAAGTGTCTAGTGGTTTTTAAAACCATCAAAGAATCCATAGAATTGAAGTTTTGTGAGTGAGGAAATGGGTTGGAGAAGATAACATGCTGAAACTTGCAGCTGTGCAAAAAATATGTCCATTTTAGGCCGTCGTGTCGCGCGATGGCAGGAGGCCTTTGTTATGGCGCAGCGCCACCACCATGGTGACCAGCCAAACAAGTTTTAAACTTGGCAGATTTGACCCCTGGACCTTTAAAACCTCATAACTTTCATTTTAAGCACAATTAACTCATAAAATTTATATTTCTAGGATCCTTGAGATATAACCAAACATTGTTAGGTCCGGTTTCGTTAAATGATAACCGAAAACACAAGTTTTGCCTCGTTGACACTTTTAACCCCTTAATTACTAAAGTTAACGTATTTATCTCATACGATATCGAAACCTTGTGAAATTTTTGTCACTTATTCTTGGGAGCATAATTAATTGTTATAAGGCTCCGGGATCGTTAAAAGGTCACTCAGAGGTATTACTTTAACATGTTGACACATTTAACCCTCGCGTCTTGTAAACTTTCACTTTCTTCCACAAACGGTTTCATACGATTCATGATTTATTCGTTTAATGGTATAAACATCGTGAAGGGTCGTTGAAAGGTAAAATTATCAAATGTTGACACTTTGAATCCTCTTACACACATACTTTCTTCGTTTGTCAACTTTAGTCCCTCGTAATCAATTCGATAAACGTTTAAAGTCCATGACACGTGTCGATACTATATTGGACATGATTTTGCGAGGTGTTACATCCTCACCCTCTTAAAAGAAATATCAACCTCGAGATTTACTGAAATAAATGAGGGTACTTCTGTTTCATTGTGGATTCAACATCCCACGTGTATTCCGGACCTCTACGGGCATCCCATTTAACCTTCACAATCGGCACGTGCTTCTTTCGAAGCTTCTTAACCTGTTGATCCTCGATAGACAAAGGTTTTTCAACAAACTTTAAGCTTTCATCTATGTGAACATCCTCATGTGACATGGCTAGTGATTCATCAGCTAGACATTTCTTCAAATTGCATATGTGGAACACATTATGGATTCCACTGAGCTCTTTTGGCAGATTTAGCTTGTAAGCCACTGTTCCGACACATTCTATGATCTCGAATGGTCCTATGTATCTTGGGCTTAGCTTGCCTTTCTTGCCAAAACGCATTACCCCTTTCCAGGGTGATACTTTAAGTAGCACCTTGTCACCTACCTCGAATTTCAGTGGTTTATGCCTTTTGTCTGCGTAGCTTTTCTGCCTATCTCTGGCAGCTTTGAGACGATCACGTATCTGAACAATCTTACCTGTCGTCTCCAGGACTATATCAGGTCATGTTAGTTGGACATCTCCAACTTTCGCCCAACAAACTAGCGTCCTACATTTTCTTCCATACAAAGCTTCGAAAGGTGCAGCTTGAATACTCGAATGATAGCTATTATTGTACGAAAATTCAATCAACGGAAGATGATCATCCCAACTTCCTCCTAAATCAATAACACAAGCTCGTAGCATATCCTCGAGTATTTGAATTGTACGTTCACTTTGGCTATCCGTCTGAGGATGATAAGCAGTGCTGAAGTTAAATCGAGTGCCTATGGATTGTTGAAAGCTTTTCCAAAAATGCGATGTATATCTCGTATCCCTACCAGAGATGATAGAAACTGGCACTCCGTGAAGAGATACAATCTCATCCACGTACAGCTGAGCTAACTTGTCGGAGCTGTGAGTTTCTTTTATCGGCAAGAAGTGGGCTGACTTGGTCAGTCTATCTACTATAACCCAAATAGTATCATTTCCACGCTTTGTCTTTGGTAACTTTGTGATAAAATCCATGGTTACCATTTCTCACTTCTAAGTGGGAAGTTCAGGCTGTTGCAGCAAACCTGACGGCTTCTGGTGTTCGGCTTTAACTTGCGCGCACGTCAAACATTTTGCCACATAAGTGGCTATAGATTTCTTCAAACCTATCCACCAATAATTTGCCTTTAAATCCTGGTACATCTTATCACTGCCAGGATGAACAGAATATTTGGAGCTATGAGCTTCTTGAAGAATCACATCTCGAAGTCCTCCATAAATTGGAACCCATATTCGACCATTCAATCTTAGGATTCCATCTTTGCCATATGATAGCTGTTTAGAAGTTACGCCCAACTTCTCATTTGGGTAGTTAGCTTCTAATTCAGCTTCCTTCTGAGCGGCTAACAACCTTTTATTCAAGCTGTTTTTCAGTTCAATGCTTTTGGCATTGATTCTAATGGGCTTAACCCTTTCCTTCATGCTCAAGGCATCAGCAACTACATTCGCTTTGCCTGGATGATATCGGATTTCACAATCATAATCATTCAGTGTCTCCATCCATTGACGATGTCTCATGTTAAGATCCTTCTGGTAAAACAGATGCTGAAGGCTCTTATGATCAGAATAGATCACACACTTAGTTCTATACAGATAGTGCCTCCAGAGCTTTAGTGCAAATACAATGGCACCCAACTCCAAATCGTGGGTGGTGTAATTCTTCTCGTGCACTTTTAATTGATGGGAAGCATAGGCAATGACCTTGCCTCTCTGCATAAGCACACATCCCATGCCTGTGTGCATGCGTCGCAATAAACCACAAATTCTTCAATACCTTCTGGCAATGTCAGCACAGGTGCTTTGCTCAACTTCTGTTTAAGAATATCAAAGGATTCTTGCTTCTTGGGACCCCAGTCAAACTTGACATTCTTGCGGGTCAGTGATGTCAGAGGAGCGGCAATCTTTGAAAAGTTTTCAATAAAACGCCTATAGTATCCTGCTAGACCCAAGAAGTTGCGTATCTCTGTAGGAGTCTTGGGTTCTTGCCAATTCATAATTGCCTCAATCTTAGCGGGATCCACCTGGATACCACGCTCGCTCACCACATTTCCAAGAAATTGGAATTCACGAAGCCAAAACTCACATTTTGAAAACTTGGCGTAGAGCTCTCTTGTTGTAGAAGTTTAAGGATACACCGAAGATTTCTTTCATGATCGGCTTGACTCTTCGAGTAAATAAAAATGTCATCAATGTAGACGATGACAAACTTGTCCAAGTATGGCTTGCAAACGCGATTCATGAGATCCATGAACGCTGCGGGCGCATTAGTGAGCCCGAAAGGCATCACCAAGAACTCATAGTGACCATAACGAGTTCTGAATGCTGTCTTATGCACATCTTTATCTCTGACCTTCAGCTGATGGTAACCTGACCGTAAATCAATATTTAAAAAGTAGCTTGCTCCTTGGAGTTGATCGAAAACATCGTCGATCCTGGGTAACGGGTACCTGTTCTTGATTGTCACTTTATTCAGCTCGCGATAATCGATGCATAGACGCATCAAGCCATCCTTCTTTTTCACAAACAGGATCGAAGCTCCCCAAGGGGACGAGCTAGGTCGAATAAAACCCTTTGCCAATAAATCATCCAACTGAGTCCTTAACTCTTTCATCTCAGTTGGAGCCAACCGATAAGGTGCTCTTGCAATTGGTGCTGCTCTAGGAATGATATCTATTCTGAATTCCACTTGCCTATCTGGGGGTAAACCAGGTAGTTCTTAAGGGAATACTTCTGGATATTCAGAAATACCAGGGATGTCTTCAATCTTGGGCTTTGTTTCATCAATGGTTACATGTGCCATATAGATGACACAACCTTTCTTCATACACCTCGACGCCTTAAGCATGGACATTTGCTTAGGTAACCCGTACTGGGTATCTCCTTGTATTGTTAATGGCTCACCATAAGGAGTCTTGATAACCACCTTCTTCTTATGACATACGATTTGGGCTTGGTTATGAGATAACCAATCCATGCCTATTACTATGTCGAATCCAGCTAATTTCAACGGAAGCAAGGAAAGCGGAAAATAGTGGTTCCCAATGGATATAAAACATCCATCCATAACTGTTGACGCGGTTTCTAAGGAACCATCGGCTAATTCTACCTCATACTTTATGCTTAGAGTTTTAACAGGCAGATTTAATAACTTACAAAACTTATTATCCACAAAAGACTTGTCTACACCCGAATCAAACAAGACTCTAGCATAAACATCATTGATAAGAAAGGTACCTGTTATCACATTGTCGTTCTGAATGGCTTCTTGTGCATTCATTTGGAAGACCCGAGCATTGGTCTTCTTAGCCTCTTTAGGCTTCTTCTGATTCTTAGGGCAGTTGGTCTTAATGTGCCCCTTTTCGTTGCAACCGTAACAGGTTGCGTCCTTCAACTTCTTGCATTCCAAGGTCTTATGCTCCTTGGACTTACAGATCCCACAAGGTAGAGGCTGAGATTCAAATCTGCATTTCCCGAGGTGGTATTTCCTACAGGTTTTGCACCTGGTCTTTTCACCTGACTGCTGGTTATCCTTCTTAAACCCGGAACTCTTCTTATGATCAGAGTTCCTCTTTTGTTTCTTATCAGGACGGCGTGAGTTCTCATCCTCACGTTTCCTTTTCCCTTCTTCAGAATTCTTGAGCGATCTCTGCCTAACCGCATCAAGAGTAAGAGATAACGACAGATTAACCACTGACCTGAATGTGGTAGGTCTTGATGCTTTCACACTTGCTTTAATTTCCGGAGCTAAACCTCCAATAAAACGAGCTATACGTTTTGGTTCCGGTGTGACCAAGTATGGAACCAATCGTGACATAGTGTTGAAGCTCGTAAGATATGACTGACAGTCTAAGTTCTTCATTACCAAGGCCAGGAAGTCAGTCTCAATTTTCTCAACTTCATGTTGAGGACAAAAATTCTCTTTGATTAATGCAACAAACTGATCCCAAGTCAGATTATATAACAGAATCTTCCCAGTAGCTTGGATTAATGACCTCCACCAAGCTAGATCTTCTCCTTTAAACGATTGTGACACAAATTTCACAATATCGTGCTCTGCACAACCGCTAATATCAACCACAGTGTCCATCTCGTCGAGCCAAGTCATACAATCGATGGTTCCTTTCTCCCCTGTAAAGTCTCTGGGCTTGTAGGAGATGAAATACTTATATGAACAGGTTTTAGCACGTGGCTCTTAATTGAGCACTCCCTTCTTAGATGGAACACTCCTCTGATTCGATGAGTGATGAGATTCGCTCTTGCGAGCTGTATGGGTCTTAGAGGGTGGTTTTGAATGTGGTACAGACTGAGTTCTGAAGCGATTACCACTTGATTCATTAAACAGTCTGTCAAGAGCTCGAGTAACGGCATTATCTATTAATGCCTGCAGTTCCGCACCAGCTACATTAACTCTGGTAGTATCATTATTCTCCCTCGGGTGACTGTTGACTTCTTCTGATTCTGCCATGTAGCTTGATTGCTATATAAAGATGATGACAATGATTTATTCAGAAGTCTATTAATAGGATTGTCATTTTTGACGATTCATTAACCATGGTAACTATAAACCATATTGGTTAATTTGCTAGTTATATTTAATTAGGATTTTCATTATAATTCATCCTTTGTTATAATCATTAAGATATTAGAGTGGATCAAAAGGCCTAGTCACAAGGACAATTTTGAATTATAAGCCATGATCTTATAGGATCGAGGCATTGAGGCTTGAACATAGTTCATCACCTTTTCTTGACAAGGAGTCGTATACTACAACTGTCTTTTGTCTTATAGGATAATAAGTATGGCCCGTAGGCACTTCATCACTAATGGATGTTTAAATAATTAAGAAAAGGGAATTGGAAGAATCCAATATAAGGATAACTAGTGTGATTTTATCGAATCACATTTGCTAGGAGTGCTAACATGTTTTCAGATGTTAACAAGGATCTGAATCTTAAAAAGGTGTTACCATCTGGGTCGTGTCTAAAATGACATATAGGCTAGGTTATACCTTCAAGATTTTCTTTCAATATTCAATGGCAGATCAATCATAAATTGAAATGATGTTTTTGGTTTAGGACATATTATATATATATGTTTAATGCCAAGGTAAATTTTAAAAAGAAGTAAATTACAATAACTGAAGGGTCGTTGAAAGGCAAAATTATCAAATGTTGACACTTTGAATCCTCTTACACACATACTTTCTTCGTTTGTCAACTTTAGTCCATCGTAATCAATTCGATAAACGTTTAAAGTCCATGACACGTCTCGATACTATATTGGACATGATTTTGCGAGGTGTTACATATAGCTTACGGCATCAAGAAATACTCTATTGCGAATACCGTACTACCACGTCAAGAAAACCATAAAAACAAAAACATCGTTTAGATGGTAGTTGTTTGGTTCCTAATGGTAAAAATAATCAACTATATTTGAACCCTTCGAATAAAACTTTTAGTGTTTTCTGTGATGATTGCAATTTACTTTTGTTGAAGATTACCTTTACTTGTGTTTTCTGTGATGTTGGCAATTTTGTCTAAAAATACTCTGGCTAGATTCTAGCTTAGAAATCACACACTATAATTTCAATGTAACAGTAAACTCTTTACAAAACAAAGCATTTATTGAAAGCTATATGAACTTTGGGCAACTCTAATATTCTGTGTGCTCTTGATGTTGAATCAAAGGTGTGTTCTAAACTAACTGATTGAAAACTACCACCGCAAATCAAATTAAACTTTTTGATCAGTTAATTGAACACGGTGCAAGTGTTTATTGAAAAATCCAATTTTCCATAACAAAATAGTGTTTCGTGCTGGTAAGATAAGAGATGGGCGAAAGTGTGTATAGTAAAACCCGACCCAACACCCAACCCGTTATTTTGCGCACTCTAGGTCGGATGTTTGAGTCAAGGTAAGTTCAAATAGAAATATTACACCATCTAAGAAATTTATTAAAGTAATAAAAATCAAAAGAAAGATGTAAAATGCTCTTCAAGTGATACAACTATTTAATATGGAACATAATCAAAAGATAACGCCACAAAGACAATGTAATTCGACTGCCGAGCATAATCTCTCAAGTTTATTCACATGGAGGCTTGTTTCCAGAACTCTATGGGCTTTCGGTGCTAGAAGGAAAAGGCCAATATGAATCCTTAGCATAAAGCATCTTTCATATATGAAAATAAATGTGTACCATACTATCATGTGCCAATATTGATCTGTTTACATATGAATGATTTACTCGGATTGTATTATATCTTAAACGGGTCTACCCAAAACATTTATTTAAGGTAACAGGTCAAAAGATTGAAAGTTGACCATGTCTATTGTTAATACATAAAACCTCCTAAACCGTTTGTTATTAAAGATTTAAATTATCAATGTAAGAACATTCATTTTGTAATGACAATTATTAAATTTATCAGTAAAAATAGAACAGACAGAAAAGTGTTTGCAGGTCGACATGTGCTAAAAGATGACTCGTTCAAAACCCAACCCAGTTACAAATAGTTGCCCAACCAGCCTATGTTGCCACAACTAAGATCAAAATGACGTAAAAATGGAACTTAGATGCATTAATAAAAAATATTTTACCTGGGATATTGGCATCTTCGTTCTCACTGATTCGATCAATGAGAAATCTATATCTGCAACAACAATCCCAGTTGAAGCTCTATCTGAAACACGTAGTTTGAATATGTGAATTCGTGCTAATGAAGTTGAATAATTAAGATGATTAATATCTTAACTCAATAATTTAAATTGAGACATCGTTCGTACCTGGTAAACGACCAATTACTGTCCCCCATGGATCAATGATCAGTGTATCACCAAAGCTCTCTCTTTTTTCACTATGTTTCCCGCCTTGTGCAGCGGCTATCACCTGATCCAACATTTAAAAAGTTCTTATACAGTATACACACAGAACAATCATTAACATTTATCACTTAAAGGATCCACATAACATGATAATATCCACACACATCCACATTAGCGGCGCTATAGCCCGCTATTTGGCCGCTATTTGAAGACCTGTATAGCGCCTACTGGACCGATTTTAGCGGTCAGCCCAAATTGAATGTAAAGCCCACTTTTATTAATTAAACCCATAACAATAAAAGGCCCAAATGTTTTATCAAACCTAGATACGACCAATTAAACCTAAATTAATGATGTACAACAACCAATGTTCTGGAGCGCACACTGGTTTGAGGTCGCTGGAAGCACATCTTCATCATGAAGCTTGTTCATAATCCTAATCGAAGCTAAATCTTTCAATTGGAATGATAAAACTATGAATTTTGATATTACTATTAATATTTTTCAAAGATATATTTATATATATATAAAAGTACATAAATTATGCATGGTATAAAAATTACCGCTATACCACCGCTATAACCTATATATCGTATAGCGGACCTTGACCGCTATCCGCTATTTTACCGCTTTAACTGCTTAGATCCCCACACACACACACACACACACATATATTAGATGGGATATTTCAGTAGCATACATACATAACACTGAGTCTCTATGGCACGGGCACGAAGAAGAACCTCCCAATGTGCCTCACCAGTTACTTTTGTAAAGGCAGCAGGAACTAACAAAACCTGCATATCAATTGAAAGGTAAATATGATAAAATAACTGATCCAAATGTAAATGATAAAAAATAAAGGTGGCAATCTAAACCCAATTACAGATAAAATAGAAGTCAGTTAAAAACGGAATCAGGTCAAACGTTGTTTTTAAAGGATACTAAATAATATTATTTTAGAGATCATATTTGACATATTAAATTATTAAACAAAATGGACAAAAAAGATTCCGGGTCAACCTGAACTGACCCGAACTGACATGCACCAGCTTACTCCTTTAGACCAGTTGTCCAACCAGTCCAATCTATATATTTTGCCACCATTGGCTAAAAGCTATACAGAGTGAGAATTGCTTAACCTGTGCTCCATGGTGGAACCGTAGTTGTTGATAAACCTCAGGGAACCGCAAATCATAACATACAGTTAGGCCCAAACGTCCAAAGGGGCTATCCACAGCAACAATCTCCTTACCTGCAAAACTTTGAATTTAAACTGTTAAGCATGTGTTGTACAACTTGAATCATGGATAAAATTCAATTCAGAAAAGTTGTGTTATGTTATATTTACACCCTCCATCCCAAAGTAAAGGAAACATTTTCCACTTTGTATATCAGTAATAGTGATAATTACAGTAGTAGCAATAGCATTGATTTTGATTAATTTACACCCTCCATCCCAAAGTAAAGGAAACATTTTCCACTTTGTATATCAGTAATAGTGATAATTACAGTAGTAGCAATAGCATTGATTTTGATTAATAAGATAACTCTACTTTGTCACTATTCAGTAGCATTTGAAATATTCAACAGGCATTGAAACACTTTAATCAATATAAATTAAAGTAACAAGTCACATACCTGCTTCTGTAAAGCTGCTCTCCTTATAGACTGCACCTCCAGGAACATCCACATCAAACCTTCAAATATCAAGAAAAAATCCACAAATCACACAACTATTTCATCTGGGACTTATCAATTATACAACTGCTACTAAAAGTTTGTGCAGTAAATGATAATCATTTTACTCCCTGCTTTAGTCCGATCCAGGCTGGTTCGGATTATTTGAAACTAGATTTGGACGGATCAGGCTTGTTTATGGCCTGTTCATGCGCTTTTTGCGCCTTATTGTGTTCAAAGCGCCTAGGCGCACTCCTTGCATGCTTTTCATTACAAAGCCATAAACAAAATACATAAACTGCAAATGTCAAAACATCTCACTCACAAGTGCATCTTCTTATAGGTGCTTCTAATGTTTCCAGCATCATCAATCAAAACATGTGAATTACACAAGTGCGCATCATCTGACCCTCGTTCTTGAAACCCTCCAAGCGACAGCCACATGTTCGACTCCCTTGTAATTTGTCACAACAAACATCTTAATCGTTTAAACATTTCTACAAGTGAGTGAACGGAACTAAATGCCAACCTCACCTTGCAAGAGCACAATATCCTTTCAGGATCGGTCCATCTAACGGTTCCGCAATTTTAAGGCTTTCCCCATCCTTTGCACCAACAAATGAAAAATTCTCAGGGAAGCAAAGAAGTTTTGCCCCTGCTGAAGCTGCTTCCTACAAACCATAACTTAATAAAATTACAATCAATCATGTAATCATGAAAGCCCTAATTTCTATTCTACTAAACCCTAACAAATACAAACCTTCATAATCTATAAATTACTCCAAATCACATCACAGTGATCAATCACACTGATTGCCGAAGTTACAGATACTAGATAAATGATTAATCCAGTCAATTATATAAACATTTATATTGATTCAAACCCTAATTAACACAGAGATTGATTACTATTCAGTTAAAGGATACA
This sequence comes from Helianthus tuberosus, assembly GCA_030545235.1. Lineage (NCBI taxonomy): Eukaryota > Viridiplantae > Streptophyta > Magnoliopsida > Asterales > Asteraceae > Helianthus > Helianthus tuberosus. Next base: position 67,767,378 of record CM060402.1, on the reverse strand, counting down.
AGAGAAAACGGTACCTTGACGAGACGAGCGCAGGTGGCGTAATTGGTGGCAAGATCATTGATGGATGTCATCTGAGCGGCGGCGATACGGACGGAGTTGACCGCCATCGTTGACTTTTCCGGCGAGTGTACGGTGGCTCACTGGTAGCGAGATTTAGAATGAAATCGTTGGAGTTTGGACTTTGGACTGAACTCAGTGAGTGAGATGGTTTCAAATTGTTTTAATTTTTGGGATAAATTACATTTTTCGTCCTTTATGTTTGTAGGCAAAAGATCAAATACAAATAATCTTAACATACTAAACATACACATTGAAGGAAAACCCAAAAAGACAAGGTGGCATTTTTGTAATTACCACCAACTATCAAAGTTACAACAAAAAATACCTAAAAAAACACAAATTTTTTTTTTAACATTTTTTATTAAAAAATCGCTACATTTCGTTAGCAAAAAAAAAAAAAAATTTTTTTTTTTTTTTTTTTTTGCTGCTACTAAAAGTAGCGATTTTTTAATAAAAAATGTTAAAAAAATAAAATAAAATAATTTGTGTGTTTTTTTTATTTTTTTAGATTTTTTTAGGTTTTTTGGGGGTTTAGTTTTTAGCATTTTAGCTTGGGGAGGGGGGGTTAGGTTTTTTTTAGGTTTTTAGGGGGTGGGGTTAGGTTTTTTTAGGTTTTTGGGGGGTGGGGGGGGGGGGGGTTAGGTTTTTTTTAGGTTTTTGGGGGGTGGGGGGGGGGGGTTAGGTTCTTTTAGGTTTTTGGGGGGTGGGGGGAGTGGTTAGGTTTTTTTAGGTATATTTGTAGAGTAACTTTGATAGTTATTGATAATTACAAAAATGCCACCTTGTCTTTTTGAGTTTTCCTTCAATTTGTATGTTTAGTATGTTAAGATTATTTGTACAAGAACTTTACCCTATGTTTGTAAGAGATTGTAATGGATAGCCTTTAACTTCAATAATTACAGTCACAATCCTTTATTTAGAAAACTCATTACACTATACGTCCTTTAGCACTAACCAAGTTAAAAATTTCAGTTAAGTATAGCATGTGCCTTGCACATGAGGGTAATTTAGTAATTTTACTAGTATAAAGGACCAAAAGTGTAATTTACCCTTAAACAAATAAACAACCACCACCACCACCAAATCCCACCCCCACCACCACTTTGACAGTCACAACCACTACCAAATCCCCGAAATCATTCACCACCACTGCCACGAAATCCCACAAATCCAACCACCATCACCAAATCCCCGGCCAAATCCACTACCACCGTCACCAAATCCCACCCCCACCATGTGACAGTAACCGAATGGCCTTCTCTTTATTCACATCCATTTCTGCACCTGAATATCATATATCAGACAATAAATAAATAACGTGTGATTCTCCCTTCAACCGAAACAACAATTAAACCAAAACAACAATATCAACACCAAAATCAAACCGCTTTTAGTTTGTTTTAATAATAAATAAACGATATAAAACCTGAAAAGGGCCTTCTCGGCACTGAGGATTTGAAGGGTAGAAGGACATTTTGCAAGATTTGTAAGACTACCAGCATGAGATATTAAACGAGCACCGATTAACGCAGCTAAATTAGGTGCAATGTCACCCATTTTAGTGGTGAGATAATCAAAAAGTTTCTTCCTGTACTCAGCAAGTTCCATCACACGTTGTGCAAACATCTTGACATTGATCAAATCAACTGGTGACAAATCTGACCTGAAAGAACATACATAAACATCATGAATTGCATAAAACACTAAAATAATATAAGCTATAGCATACCCATTGATGCTTTGGCAGCTTCTAGTACTTCCTTTGCTTTATCTTGGTCCCCAATTAACCAGAACCTTGAACATATCAAACACAAAACTCACAAAATCAACATTAATTAATCAATTTTCATCTATCAAATAAAAAAAAACATCAAAGTTTAAACATGAAACACACCTACCTGTAAGCTAAAAGATGCTGATACAACCCTTGAACCACACCAGTTTGTTTTGCAAACCTTCAGCAGTGTTTTGTGATGATAAACTCGAATCAAATTTGATTCAAGAAACAAGGGTGCGTGGGATGAAGATATAATTGTGCCCTAATTTTCCAATTAACCTGGTGAAGTGTTCTATGTAGTGGGTGTGGAAGGGTTAAATGGGGTAGTTCCCGGCGGAGATAGGGTCGATGGTGGGGTGGAGGAAGGTGTGGACGGCGGCGCGGTGGTGGGTGTGGGTGGCACCGACGGTGAAGATGATAAAAGGATGAGTAACTGGCAGGAGTGGAGAAGAGGAGGTGACAGGATTTGGTGTGGGAGTGGACGTAGCTGGAGGTAGATGTTGCCGGCGGTGGTAGTGGCGGTGAGGCGGTGTGGATGGAGGTGGGACAGAAGAAGTAGATGGTGATGAAGTGGTCTTTGGGGAAGATGATTTATATGCAATTTTTTTATTAATTAAACATTTAAATAAAAGTATGAATTGACCCTACTACCCTTAAGTGGATAAACTTAATAAAAAAATTTAACTAGGTTAGCGCTAAAGGACGTTCAGTGTAACGGGTTTTGTAAATAAAGGACTGTGACTGTAATTATTGAAGTTAAAGGCTATCCATTATAATCCAGTACAAACATAAAGGACGAAAAGTGTAATTTACCCTAATTTTTGTAAAAACTATTTGCTCCTAAATAATATCAAGTTTACCTTATGTCAAGAATTAACCATTTATCCAGTATTTTATTTCGCGCGTTGCGACATTATTAGTAGAGCAGTGATAATCCGTATAATTGTAACAGAAAGGAATATTGAAGTTAAGAGTATGTATAAATTTATAATAACTTTCGTATTTTATCATTGGTGTTGTAGCGGTGTTAGTATAACACAAGCACTCGGTGTAGTTGTCAAAGAAAGGAAGAAAGGTAACTTTATTGAAGTTTGGGGGTCACACTGCATAAGAACTATATTAAAGTGCAAGGGTCTAAACGAAAATGTAAAGTAAAAAGATAAAATAAAAAATAGTAAAGAGTAAAGTACAATTTGATTTCGTGTGGGTTGACACCAGATCATATGTTGAGCCCGTGTCTTTTTAATTTCAACCTCTAAGTCTCAACGTTGCATAATTTCAACAATTAAGTGTCCATGTTAACGGATTTTGTCACTTCATCATTACAATATAAGTGAAATGACTAAAATGCCCCTAGAGACCAAATGTGTAAATTTCATATCTACATAATTTCATATATCTTCTTCTTGATCTGATCTAGGTAGATAGTTGCTCCAAAACTCGAACAAAACCCAAAATCTTGAACAAAAAATCACATAATTTGTTTTATTGTAACTTGTTTCGGTTGAAGTATTAATGAACCCACCGCCGCAGACCAAGAGGCAAGAGCACCCACCTGAGGACACGTGGATAACACACTGATCATAGTCAACAAATCAAACTCAACACCCGAATCTCGCATACAACATAACCAATAGCCTCCTGAGCAAGCCCATTTTGCTTATACCCAGAAATCATCGAGTTCCACACAACCAAACTTCTTTGTGGCCTTTCATTAAACACTTTTCGGGCAACATCCAATTCACTACATTCGGCTTAAAAACTAACCAAAGCAGTTTGAACAAACAAATCCAACCTATACCTACCAACCATCACATAACGGGGAACAAATTTACCAATCCTCGGAGCTGACAAACTAGCACAAACTTTAATAACAGCAATTAATGTGTGATTTGAACACTCTTTTTTGCAAGTTAACATGTGACGGTGGTAGATGACGGAATCACATGGGAATCTGTGTTTGGTGGATTTTTTTATAAGGAACTGAAAAGGAATGAATTAGGGTTGGGGATGGAGTACAGGAGTTAGTGTGTGTAGAGGATTGAAGTTGCGGTGCAGGCAGATGTAGTGAGTTGTGTGCTACACAATCGATCTCTCGAATGTATTATACAATCAACTTTGTTTTCCCAGGGGATTCTCCATTCAAATCGTATACCATCTTCTTTCAAAACCAAAAATCTTGAACAAAAGTCATAGCTTTATCCATTCAATTCACACAGGTCCATCTCGGTGGTGCGCATTTAAGAACATGTTTTCACTATGAAGAATCGCCTCAGCCCCGTTTGGAACCCCGACCCCAAACTGAAAATCGCCAAGATATTTGGCCATATCCTTCCCCACCCTATTCATCGCTACCTTGGAGACCACTCTCCTGCAGATCGAACCCATTGCAATAGGTCTAATCCCATTATCGGACTTGAGAAGTGGCGTAAGGGGCGCAGATGCAACAAACTCCGCCAAACTCCTCGGACATCCCCCCCGGCAAACATAAGTTAACCACAGCTGAAATCGCCCTGAGCAGACTAACCGCAATCACAAACCCTTCCCCACAAAGGGCGTCCAAAAGGTGTTGATGTAACACCCCGAAAACGGGTTTGGTAATCAAACCCCGTTAATACTACTACACGGGTAAAATGCTGTTAGCGGTAAAGGTAACCCGGTAAATATTAGGATTTAAAATAAATAAACCTAATATTTAATAAAACGTGAATAAATGGTTTTAAGGAAATAAAGTTTATAAGAAGGAACGGTCCAAAGACTATGCTCATCAAGGACCTAAATCGTGTAGCGATCGCGAACAAGGCTAATGATAAAAGAAGCCCAATAGGGCAAGCATTACCAGGTGCACATTTTAAATTTATTTGCACAAATAGTAATATGCAACAAATACGTAGAGGTTGAAAGTTGCATATGTAGATTAAAAACTTGGAAAAACCCGAATAGAAAATCTATCCGGGATATTGTTTCCAAGAAAAACAAATAGAGGCATTACATACATGGGGTGTAATGTGAAAATTATAAAAAGGTCATGTATACCAGGTATCGATCGCTTACTATGGCCAAGTAAGAGGTGAGCACGTGGTACCATGAACTTTTTATGATGGACATGCTTACATCCAATGTAGTAAGGACGGGGTGAGTGGGACAAATTAAAAACTACCCAAATGAATCAGATAAGCAAAATACTTGATAATAATGTAAACGCACAGCCGAGTGACGAAAGCGTATTATATTAGGATAATGAGCCCGAGTGAAGGGACAAAGAAACATGTAAAATAATTAAAGTAAGCACTGGGAGGGAGTGTACTTACACTCGAACCCGGAGAATGCAAACACGTAAAACGATTAAGGTATGCACTAGGAGGGAGTGTACTTACACTCGAACCCGGAGAATGCAAACATGTAAAACGATTAAGGTATGCACTGGGAGGGAGTGTACTTACACTCGAACCCGGAGAATGCAAACATGTAAAACGATTAAGGTATGCATTGGGAGGGAGTGTACTTACACTCGAACCCGGAGAATGCAAACATGTAAAACGATTAAGGTATGCACTGGGAGGGAGTGTAGTTACACTCGAACCCAGAGAATGCAAATATGTAAAACGATTAAGGTATGCAATGGGAGGGAGTGTACTTACACTCGAACCCGGAGAATGCAAACATGTAAAACGATCAAGGTATGCACTGGGAGGGAGTGTACTTACACTCGAACCCGGAGAATGCAAACATGTAAAACGATTAAGGTATGCACTGGGAGGGAGTGTACTTACACTCGAACCCAGAGAATGCAAACATATAAAACGATTAAGGCATGCACTGGGAGGGGGTGTACTTACACTCGAACCCGGAGAATGCAAACATGTAAAATGATTAGGATATGCATTGGGAGGGAGTGTACTTACACTCGAACCCGGAAAATGCAAATATGCCTCTTAACGGACCGCTTTTGTAAAAACGTCAAACTTGAGGACAAAGTCGGAATATAAATATGAAGCGAAGTCTTAATGCATACCGGAAGGGTTGCAATAATAAAGACTTCGGTAAAACACCTGGTTGATGGGTAAGGATTAAACACATGTGTAGACCGAGAAACGGGAAACCGGATGGAAAGTTAAAAGACTCGGGTTTTGAATCATGACTAAAAGATGACAAGATGATGAAAATAGAAATTTTGATAAATTTTGTTCAACTATTTTAAAGTTGAGCGGGTCAAAACAAAGAATGAAGCTGACATCCATAAATGATAAAATTTCACATGAATAAGTCAAACGGGTCGAATATAATATAATGCCGGATGGCATGACTAAACGCAAGCGGTATAACGGTAGCGTTAAAAGCAAAAGAATAATGAGCCCGATAATGGGACATAATCGAATACGAATATATGTAAACTGGAGAATGGCAAGCATAGAATAAACCGACGTATGAATGACGTAAGAAGTCATAAAGTCGGAAAATTAGTCCAAATGTAAACAATTGAAGCCTTAGACTACGGTCAAAGTCAACTAAAGTCCAAAAGCGAAAATAAACGATTCCAAACATAACAAGAGGTGCTTTGAAGCTATATATGTATATATACATTTGAATATAGACACAAATAAAAGATGAATCTGCGGGATCATCGTAACCTTCGGGAATGCAAGCAGTGTTAAGGTCTACGGGACCAGAATGACCCTCGGGTCATGAATAAAAAGGGAAATAAACCTTAGGGTCCCCGTTAAAAAGGGGTGAAGACCTAAGGAAATAGCCTACGAGGCTAAGTGAAAGAACCTACAGGTCAATAAGGGAAAACGAGGGAACTTGCTACGATTCCTCGCGTAAAACGAGAACTGAAAAGAATAAATTATGGGTTGTCAATTTCCTTGATATGAGTAATTGACTTAGTTAAAAGGAAAAACGTTAAACAAAAAAAATTCAGTTTTAGTAAGAAACAACGTTTTAACAAATATGAATATTATGAGACGAATTCGGAAAATGATTAATATCAAAGAATATAGATCTTAACACCGATAGGTGCAAGGCAATGCATTCGAAAGAAAGAATTTCGATAATAAAAGTCGACATAAACTTAAATAAGACGTGATGTGGTCACAGTCACAAAAGTGATATAGAGTATAACCACGTCGTAACATGAGTTACGACATATGAAATCAGAAAACACGCAAAAGGCCGGGTTGGCAGTAAGATACACCCGAATGACGGGGTATAAAGTCACGGCGACTAATCGGTCTAGCCGGTAAATCTTTCTAAAGTCAGAATAGTGTTACGACTTATGCGAAGCGCTTGTCGATATAAGATTAGCTTGAAGTAAACATGCTAAAAATAAATATAACCGAGTGATCAGATGACAACTCGATCAAATAAGTGACCGGAATAAGAAACACAAGATGAAGGTATCGGCCTACAAGGCCATACACGTAAAAGGCGCATACGCCTTAAAACCAAAAACAAATTACCATACTTTTTGTGTAACGCCCCAAAAATCCAAATGTTATATATTCGCAATATGTCCTTATGTGTTATATTATGGGATAAATAACTAGGCAATTTAACCTAGTTAAGGGTATGGTCAAAAGTATTAAAAGATGGAAGTAGTGCACGTTATGTTTTAAAGGCAAACCCGAGGGGCTAAAGTGGAACAGATGAAAGTTGATAACTAATTAAAAAGGTCTACACACACACACAAACACACATACGTGCGTGTTCTTGAAGCTTCAGGAGCTCTCAAGAGCTCCAAACCCTAATTCAACTAAATCACCAAATTGAAGGGTGAATCGAAGCCTAAATTCAAGAAGGAACACGGATTAATGATCACCTTCACGAGGGGATCATGAGGTATGTCTTAAATCTAAGATTTGTGATCATGTGTGAAGTGGGTTATGTTCAAATCCGTGAGTTAATATGAAATTAATCATGTACAAGGGTTAGGATCATCGTATAGAACATGTGGTACGTATGGTTTGTGTTAATTTGATGGTTAGAGATGAAACCCGTTAGTTAGGGTGAAGATAATGACTAGAATCACCACCTATGTAAAAGTCTTGTTGCAAGATTGATGTATTATGTGGCTATGATGAATTCTTGTTAAATGAATTAGGAGAAATATGATGATGATATGGTTGATGTTTATTTGGGAATGATACATGATGATTAGTAGTAGGTTTTGATGGGTTATGTATGAGTTTAGAAGAATTATGCATGAATTAGTTGTACGTTATGCTTAAAAGGTAGTACACACACTAAGCGTATGATAAAATGTATATAGTGTTGTCCGTATAGTTGACTATGATGTTAGGAGTATATGATGATAAGTCGATAGTTAAATATGGTTAATAGTTGACTCTTGAGAGTCAACTAAGTATAAGAAACATGATTTGACTCGTTGTCGTAAAGGTGGGATTATAGGAAGTCGTTTGGTACATGTTATGTTAATATGCGTTAATTGTGATTACATGATGAATTACATGAGTTGAAAGGATATGAAGTTGATTATATGTTTTATGTTTGTTAGAAATAACTAATGAAAGTTAAGTGTGAAATATACGATTGATGTGATTGTTAACATGTACAAATGAGTATGCTAATAAGAGCGTGATTTCGATGAAATGAAAGCATAGGAATCACGTCGAGACGGGCTCAAGCATGAGGTGTTAACGGGTCAAGAAGAGGCAAGGAATCGGATACGAGCACGGACGCATAAGGTAAGTGATTTACGTAATCACTTCTTAGTTCGATTAAGTAATAAAGTGTTTTAATTAATTAAACATGATGCTTGAGGTCAAATATGTGTTGAAGTCTTTCGTCGTAAATGATGGGATTAAAGTTGACCAAAATACCCTTGATGGGTATTTTGGGCAAACGATCTTAAAAGTAGTTTAGAAACAAGTTATTCGATTAGTGTAATGTTTTGGACAAGTATGGAAGTGGGGAGTATGGTTTTGTTAGTCATAGACCAATTAATGCGCGAATACCCTTAACGGGTCAAAAATAAGCATATGAACGATAATGTGTTAAGAGGATGCAAGACATCCAAGAATTTAGTAATTTATGATAGACGTCACTGATATTATTAGGTTTATAAGAGGTTATGGTAAAACAAACAAGTTATGTTGATGAATGCATGAACGGGTCGAAATTTGGTAAGAGGGTAATAAGCCGAAGAGTTAAAAGTCTGAAATTTTATTATGTCGGATGTTGGATTTTAACTCCATTAGATGGAGAATTAAATTACGGACGTATAGGAAAAAGAATCGGGTAAAACGGATCAAAAACGAGAGAGTTATGCTTGTTTCCGTGAAACCGGATCGTGCTGGGAATATGCAGCAACCAGCTGCACACATTCTGTCGATTTGAGGGAGTCGCGCCACGTGACGGGGGGTCGCGCGATGCGACGGGCTATGTTTCTCCGAAAATTGTTTTCGTGTCTCGTTTTGTCTTGGGAACTCGCTTAAACACGTTTTAAGTTGCGTATGACTATTTTAAATTACGTTTTTATAAGATTAAATGTATGCTTAGGTGTAGATAGGTATGTACGTATGTATATATGTGTTAGGTTATTTGAGACCGTTGGTACTTGTTTTAGATGGTTCTGGATTGTTTTGGTTAAGTTTATTAAGCTTTAGAAAGACTAGGGGCTTATTTGTAATTCTCTAGAATTAGGCTTCCTGACCTAGTGTAGATAAGATTCCAGCAAATTTATAAATTTGCTGGCTAATCAGGTGTCACACCCCGATTTCCACGTGTCACCGGTGGGCCCGGTGGGGGATTATCGTGACGTGGTTGGCAACATAATAGTCAAACAACACAATGTTTAATATGCACAGCGGAAGCAAATTTAAAAGATATAATACTACCGAATTTAATTATTGTAATATCAAGTATCACAACGTTCGATTGTTTATCCACAGAACGGATCGAAATAAAATATGAGACAATAGTTCAACAGACTTCATGCATCCTAAGCTTGCGAGACTTTTATTGATGCTAAGGAGACAATCCAGCCAATTTCGTTTAGTACCTGCACTCAGTCTTTTTGGGAAAATACGTCAGTTTACACTGGTAAATACATTCAACTGACTCATTTTGGAAAATGATTGAAAATTGGTTTGGATGCACGTGGCATAAACATTTTGTTTAACTTGGGAGAATAAGTTAAAAGTATTTACCTGAGCAATGTATAATTCGCAATAAGCAAAATGCACGTAGCTTTTACTGGTCCTCCTAATCTGGAACGAAGGTTTTTATAATAACCTATTAGAATTCTAACGGGTCTTTAATTAAGCTTAAGCTTAGACCGGCTAGTGTCAAAGATACGGTTCGTACGCACGATTAAGCGAAGACCGGATAGAATGTGATTTAGATCCGACAAGTTTGAAGACTTGTTTAATATGGGTTTATTATTCACACTCTGGATTTTGAGATAAAACCGTTAAGGTTTGACCCGTTTCGGCTAATTTATGTAAACTTGTTACATAAACCGAACCGTACGCGTAATAAGCGTGACGGGTATTCATGAGAGCTATATACAGGTTTCCTAAGTTAATTATGCCTCAAATATGTTGTGACATCAGTAGGATGTCTTTCATTATGCCCGAAACGTGTTTAAACACAAACTAGGCCCCGTAGGGGTAGTTTGGTCATTTAAAAGTTTATAAAAGAGTTTAAATGTTTAACTGAGTTACAGGTCTGATATAATCAGCAAAAATACTTAGTTTACTGATTTATAACAGTAAGGTATTTTAGATATGTGAAATTTATCAATTATAACCAAACTATGCCCCGTAGGGGTATTTTGGTAATTTCACATAAGCCGAAAAGCTCAAAACTGGAGTCTGAGATAACCAACTTTTGCTTACTGTTAAAATATTATAATTTGACTAAAACATCAGTAGGTATCACCCTTGTATGTTTAAAAATAGTATTAGTACATACTATGCGCTAAAAACGCTAAATAAGGCGATTAGGAGCCGTTTACGGGTTCAATACCTAAAGCTGATATTTTTATTATTCCAGAAGGTCTAAAATAATTTATTTATCATAACTAATCAGTAGCAAAAGTTTTGGAGTCGTTTGGATATGTAAAACTCATTTTATGGCCCGTAAGGGCAAAACCGACATTTACCGAATTAAGCCTACGACTATGAGTTATGCTCAGCCTAAAATTAATTAAAAATATTTAAAAATCCCAAAATAATATATTACATCAGTGGGTAAAAGATTTGATATCAAAAAGTATGTTTAAGTAGGCTATACGCTAATTGCGCCATTTTATTAACATAAAGCATTCATTTAGCGATAATGAGCGTAACTCTTAATCTACAATTCAAACTGATGTCAAACTTTGCATACACGTTTATATATCAATAATTAAAGTTTCTACTCTTTTACATTTCCAAAAATCATGTTTTAAGGCAATAAGGGCATAACGGTCAACATATGAGCAATTAACGGAAACATGCATATTAATTGGATAACTAGTGAACCAAGGTGTAACATCACAGAGGGTTATTCTAACATGTAACCTAGTCCAATTAAAGCTCTGAGGCATTTCTAAAACATGCCCAAACGGGTCAGAACTGAAAGTCAAAGTGGAAGTGGAAGTCAAACTATGTGACTTTCGGTTCCGAACCGGGTCTAAACAGGAAATTGTCGGGTTGAACATGTTTAGACATGTTCTTACACTTATTACTAAGTTATAACAATGATCCAACAGGTTGTATATGATCTACAATGTTAATTATGCATAAATGGCATTTTAGACTTCCTGTTGACTTTTTAAATATAAGTTTGACCCGACTTTTGACCTGGTTAGAGTGGTGATCAGGGGAAACCCTTTTGAGGTTTTATTACCCACATAAATACCAACATATAACTACTTTTAATTCGAGATATGACTGAGCCATTATTGACTAATTTCGAAGTCAAACCGTAATTACGACGGTTTGACTTTTAGCTAATTAACTAAACTAAAAGTAATTAGAGAAGGTTAGGCAACTTACAAAGGTCCTAAGCTTGATTAGAGAACACTTGAGAGGAAGTTAGAGTTCCAGAAGTGCTCCAGGAATGCAGATGAAGATGTGAAGAAAGTGTTGCAAGACCTTGGCCTTTTATAGTGTTTTCAATCACCACAAAGTTTTGACAACAAGGTCTAGCACACACAACAACCTTCCCACATGTGTCCTAGATGCTTAGGGGGTGCTTTAGGGGCCAAGAGATGTGGAAAATCGGGTATAGGTCGCGCACAAAGGCAATGGCAGGCAAAAACCCAAAGTTCTCGGAGCTGGGCAGGGCTAGCGTGACGCCACCCCCCTCGCGTCGCGCTAGGCCTCGTTTGGTCAGATTTTGTGATTTTTGCGATTTAATCCTTGGCTCTTCAAAATTCGATTAGGCACTTGATTTCTTGCATTGTAAACCCTCAAAATTGATCTATAAGGGCTTTAAAACATATACCCACTTTGTTAAGTCCCCGGGTAACTTTATTGTTACCCGAAAAGTCCTAACTTTCAACGTTTACGCTTTAACCCTTCGCACACGAATTTGATCATAACTTTCTCATACGTTAACGAAACTTTACGAAATTTAAACCGTGTATTCTAGTGAGCATAATTAACCATTACAAAGCTGTGGGTTTGTCAAAAGGTCACTCAGAGGTATAATTTAAACATGTTGACACATTTAGCCCTTGTAGTTTGTAATCTCTCACATTTAGCTTCGTATGATCGATGATTTATTCGTTTGAAGGTATAAGCACCATGTAGGGTTAATGTACATTATATTTATTCACAATTGACACTTAGAATACGTATATTCACATACTTTCCATGTTTGTCAACTTTAGTCCTTCTATAATATTTCTTTCACACGTTTAAACATTTGACACGTGTCTACACATTATAGGACGTGAATTTTCGAGGTGTTACATCTTCACCCCCTTAAAATAAATCTCGATCCAAGATTTACTGAAATAAGTAAGGGTACTTTTCTTTCATCGTGGATTCGACTTCCCACGTGAATTCGGGACCTCTACGGGCATCCCATTTGACCTTTACAATAGGTACATGCTTCCTTCGAAGCTTCTTTACCTGTCGATCTTCAATCGACAAAGGTTTTTCAACAAATTTCAAGCTCTCGTCTATATGCACATCTGTATGGGGTATTACCAGTGATTCATCAGCGAAGCACTTCTTCAGATTGCAGATGTGGAACACATCGTGAATTCCACTGAGCTCTTCTGGTAAGTTCAACTTATAGGCAACTGACCCGACACGTTCGATAACCTCGAAAGGTCCTATGTATCTCGGGCTTAGCTTACCTTTCTTACCAAACCGCATCACTCCTTTCCAGGGTGACACTTTAAGTAGGACTTTGTCACCTACTTCGAAGTGAAAATCCTTACGCTTAGGATCAGCGTAACTCTTCTACCTATCCCGGGCAGCTTTGAGACGGTCACGAATCTGGACAATCTTGTCCGTTGTTTCGAACACGATCTCTGGTCCTGATAACTGGACATCTCCAACTTCCGCCCAGCAAATAGGCGATCTACACTTTCTACCGTATAATGCCTCAAAAGGCGCAACCTTAATGCTGGTATGGTAGCTATTGTTGTAGGAGAATTCGATTAATGGTAGGTTCTTATCCCAGCTACCTCCCAAATCGATCGCACATGCACGTAGCATGTCTTCCAACGTTTGAATAGTATGCTCACTCTGACCGTCAGTCTGAGGATGGTAAGCCGTACTAAAATTTAAACGTGTGCCCAAAGATTGTTGGAAACTCTTCCAAAAATGTGACGTGTACCTAGTATCCCGGTCAGAGATAATAGCTACAGATATGCCATGTAGGGCTACAATCTTATCAACGTATAACTAGGCTAACATGTCGGAGCTATAAGTCTCCTTGATGGGTAAGAAATGAGCTGACTTAGTCAGTCTATTAACTATAACCCATATTGTGTCATTGCCTTTCCTTGTCTTTGGCAACTTGGTGATGAAATCCATCGTCACCATTTCTGACTTCCACGTAGGAAGCTCAGGCTGTTGTAGCAAACCTGACGGTTTTTGATGCTCGGCCTTGACTTGCGCACATGTCAAGCATTTAGCTACATGAGTGGCTACAGACTTTTTCAAGCCTATCCACCAATAATTTGCCTTCTGATCCTGGTACATTTTATCAGCTCCAGGATGAACGGAGTATTTGGAACTGTGGGCTTCCTGGAGGATAACATCACGAAGTCCCCCATAAATTGGAACCCATATTCGTCCATTCAATCTTAAAATTCCGTCCTTGCTAAGAGTTAACTGCTCCTCAGTTACTCCTAACTTTTCATTAGGATAGTTAGCTTCTAACACAGCTTCCTTCTGTGCATCTAACACCCTTTCAATCAAATTATTCTTTATCTCCATGCGCTTGGCATTGATTCGGATGGGTTTCATCCTTTCCTTTCGGCTCAAGGCATCAGCGACTACATTCGCTTTGCCGGGATGATACTTGATTTCACAATCATAATCATTCAAGGTCTCCATCCAACGGCGTTGCCTCATGTTTAGTTCCTTCTGATTAAACAGATGCTGGAGGCTCTTGTGATCAGAATAGATCACAAACTTGATTCCATAAAGATAATGCCTCCACAGTTTTAGTGCGAATACAACGGCACCCAATTCTAAGTCATGGGAAGTGTAATTCTTTTCGTGCACCTTTAACTATCGTGATGCATAGGCAATGACCTTGCCTTTCTGCATAAGTACGCACCCCATGCCAGTGTGTGAAGCATCGCAGTAAACTACGAATTCTTCAGTGCCTTCAGGTAATGTCAGCACAGGAGCGTTGCTCAACTTCTGTTTCAAAACATCGAAGGACTCTTGCTGCTTAGGGCCCCAAACGAACTTTACTTTCTTCTTGGTCAAGGAAGTTAGGGGTGCAGCAATCCTTGAAAATTTTTCAATGAAACGCCTGTAATATCCTGCCAATCCCAGGAAGCTACGAATCTCCGTAGGCGTCTTTGGCTCTTACCAATTCATAACAGCTTCAACCTTAGCGGGATCCACCTGGATACCACGCTCACTGACCACATGTCCAAGAAATTGGACTTCACGAAGCCAAAATTCACATTTAGAGAATTTGGCATAGAGCTTCTCTTGGTGTAAAAGTTTGAGAATACATCGAAGGTGTTTCTCATGGTCAGCTTGGTTCTTAGAATAAATGAGAATGTCGTCAATTAAGACGATGATGAATTTATCTAAGTGCGGCTTGCAAACGCGATTCATGAGATCCATGAACGCGGCCGGTGCATTAGTGAGCCCAAAAGGCATCACCAGGAACTCGTAGTGACCATAACGAGTCCTAAAAGCAGTTTTATGCATGTCTTCATCTCTGACCTTCAGCTGATGGTAGCCTGACCTCAAATCTATCTTCGAAAAATAACTTGCCCCTTGTAACTGATCGAACAAATCGTCGATTCTGGGTAAAGGGTATATATTCTTTATCGTGACCTTATTAAGCTCACGATAGTCGATGCACAGACGCATCGATCCATCCTTCTTCTTTACAAACAGGACTGGCGCTCCCCAAGGAGACGAACTAGGTTTAATGAAACCCTTGGCTAGCAATTCATCTAGCTGTGTCCTTAATTCTTTCATCTCTGTGGGCGCCAACCTATAAGGTGCTCTGGCAACTGGTGTTGCTCCGGGGATGATATCAATCCTGAATTCCACTTGCCTATCTGGTGGCAAACCAGGTAGTTCTTCCGAAAAAACTTCAGGGAATTCAGAAATGACAGGGATGTCTTCTATCTTCGGTTTGGGCTCATCAATAATTACTTGTGCCATGTAGATGACACAACCCCTCTTTAAACATTTTGAAGCCTTGAGCATAGTCGCTTGCTCAGGTAGCCCATACTGAGTGTCTCCCCGAATGGTAAGTGATTCACCAGACGGAGTCTTTATCACTACTTGCTTCATGTTACAGACAATTTGGGCCTGGTTATGAGATAACCAGTCCATACCCAGAACTATGTCAAAACCAGCCAACTTAAACGGAAGTAGAGACAGAGGAAAAGAATGGTTCTTAATGGATATAACACATCCATCTAACACAGTTGAGACGGTTTCTATGGTTCCATCTGCTAACTCTACCTCATAATTCACTTTTAAGGCTTTGACAGGTAATTTCAGCAATTCACAAAATTTATGATCTACGAAAGACTTATCTGCGCCTGAATCAAAAAGTACTCTTGCAAAGACATCATTTACAAGGAAGGTACCTGTTATGACATTATCGTCTTGCACAGCCTCTTTCGCGTCCATTCTGAAGACTCTAGCATTAGTCTTCTTAGCCTCTTCAGGCTTCTTGTTGTACTTAGGGCAGTTGGTTTTAATGTGCCCCTTTTCATTGCAACGGTAGCACGTTGCGTCTTTTATCTTTTTGCAATCCAAGGTTTTGTGATCCGTGGACTTGCAAATACCACAAGCATAAGATTTTGACTGAGTCTGCGAGTTTGACTCAAGTCTGCACTTTCCAAAGTGCTGCTTCTTGCATATTTTGCATTTGGGCTTCTTACCAGAATTATACCGAACCACAGCGTTCTTATCACGGTAATCGGCGGAATTAATCTAACTATTGTCTGTGTTGTGTTTTGTCAGCGGAATTATCGTGTTCGCTCGTGCAGGACTCCTTATAGCACCAGCGAAGGTTGAGGATCTATCAGCGAAGTTGATCAGGCTTCTTCGGTCATCGGCGTATTTAATTTTATCACCGGTTTTCTGTGACTTGTCAGCGAAATTAACTTCAGATCTGCTCCATTTTGTCTAAAACAAGCAAAGATGTCGTTGAATCAACTAAGTCCAATTGCTCAAGCGGAACTTGAGACTGGAACCACCACTCGACCACCAAAGTTGAAAGGTGCTGAAGACTTTAGCACTTGGAAAACTCGCATTCAATCGTTCTTCGAGTACACGGACTACAATCTGTGGCTCTCTGTCACCGCTGGACCCCACATTCCAACGGTCGTTCGAGGAGATGCAGTAGTTGCCAACAATGATGCAACTACCTTTACTGATGAAGACAAGGCTCTTATCCAACGCGATCGTCATGCTCATGCTGCCTTAACCATGGCACTATCAACCAACGACTGCAACATGTTTGAAGAACACCGAACTGCCAATGCACTCTGGAATGCATTGATTGAGTACTATGAAGGAAATGAAGAGTTGATCGAAAGCAAGAGAGATATGGTGCAGAAACAATATGACATGTTTTGTGGAGTTCGTGGAGAAAGTCTTTCTGACCACATCAGTCGTTTTCTGAATATGATGACCAAAATGAAAAAGGCGGGAAATCCTGTCACAAATCGTGCTGCAATAAAGAAGCTACTAGATTCACTTCCCAAGGAATGGAGTCTACAATGCATGATGATCAAGAAGGATTTCCTCAACAATCCAAATCCTTTCACTTTGTCCGATCTGATCAATACCCTAAGAGCTTTTGAAATGGATGTCAACAAAAGAGAGATGAACACTGCCGGTTACCAACCAAAGTCAACTCAAACCTTAGCTGGATTGAAAAATGTGGCATTTCTTGCTTCAGGGGGCATTACTCCACAAGCTTCTGACTTAATCTACGCGAACGCTTCCGCAAGCGCATCAAAAGCCCCACAACTTGTTGAGAAGACTATCGCTGTTGACACTCAAGCATTTAAAGTGTCCACTGAAAACGTGGCACTCTTCAACACATTTCTGAGCAGCTATGAAGCCCTGATGTCGGGGGAGCTGAAAAAGGAGATGTTCACTGCTGAAGACATGTATCAGGTTGATCCAGATGATATGGAGGAAATGGATCTGAAATGGCAAATGGCCATGATCACTTTGAGGCTAAAGAAATTTCAAGACAAGACAGGAAAGCGTTTGGGTCTTGGAAAAGCTGGCTTTGACAAATCTAAACTTAGGTGCTACAACTGCAAGAATCTAGGACAATTCAAGCGTGATTGTCCTCTGTTGAAAGAAGGAAACAGTGAAACCACTCCTGCTGTAAAGCAAATCACAGTTGAAGAGAACAAGAACAACGCGTCTCCTAGCACGCCAAAAGCTTTAGTCGTCGAAGACTATGATTGGAGTGAAGAAATTACTGAAGCAAAGGAGCAAGTTAACAAAGCCCTGATGGCCAAGATCTCAGGTGAATCCTCATCAAGGCAGTTTGAGAAGCAGACAGCTGGAATTCCAAAAGGAGACAATACTGCTGACAAAGGTTTGAAAAGCATTCTGACTTCAGTGGAGCCTGAAAAAGAAGAGAAGTGTGGTCAAGCAGAGGAGCATGTTTCGAAAGAGGCATCTAAGAAGGGCAAGGAAAAGGTCCCAGCAGCCGCGATGAAAGCAGATACATCAAAGGAGAAGGCAGATAAGGACTTGGTAAACAGTATTCCACTTAGTTTCAAGGAAAAGTTATGCACACCTGCATGCGTTGATGTCGTGGCACATTACAAGTCTCTTAATCTTGAATTTGAGAGACAAAAAGACAAGGCCTTAAAAATGAATAACGAACTTAAACTGAACGAGGCCGCATACCAGAGAAAGTTGAATTCAACTTTAGCTGAGATGCAAACTCTAAAAGAATTTGTGATTAGAAAAGATTTCATCATTAACGATCTCACAGATAGATTAGAAAAGGCTTTGAATGAAAAGAACAAATTGCAAATCATCATTGATAAATGGAATGTCAGTCAAAAGGCCTTTACTGACATCAAAAACTGCCAACGACCAACGTATGTGAAAGACGGGATCGGGTATAAGGATAGGCAAGGAAACGAAAGAAAACTTTTCCTTCCACCACATAGCAAAAACTATGTGCCTATACCTACTCCTCATCCCGAAAACGATCTCATTGATGAAAAGGCCTCTATAGAACAAAACGATTCCTGTGAAAACGAAACAACCGCTAACTTTTCTAAAAGTAATGCAGACCCAATTGTGTGTAAAGAAGATGAGTGCGATGAGGAAGGAGACTGCGGCGGTTCAAAAATAGGAATAGGTTATTCAGGCGACAGTTATTCCACCGTTAACTGGTTCGCCTGGAACTGTTCTAGGAAAAACAATGTTAAGGATGAATGTAATAATTTAAGTAGGATGGATGACTGTAATGGCCGAGTGCCTAAATTTAAATCTTCGGATGACTGTAAGGGCCATGTGCCTACAGTTGAGACCCGTGAACGTGAACATGCTATGTTTGAATGTCATGATTTAAATTCTGCCTTTTGTGATGATAAAGTTGTTTGTAAATCTCCTGTATTTGTGCCAGAATTGAAAAAGAATAGCTTTGGAATATTCCTCACCAAGGAAATTCCAGAATTTATTCCATCTCGAACAGGTATGACAGATTCTGAAAAGAGAGTCACTGAAGATCAATGCAACGAAGACTCAAGCTCTGCTGTGAAGACTTCAAGTCCTGAGGATGAGCAAATATCAGAAACATCAAACGAAAGTCGAACAACAGACAGTGAGAGCATAGAATTCTCAAGTGAAGAAACCTTGAAAACCTCAAGTGAAGATCAAACAACAAATGATGAAAGCTCCGAAAGTTCATGTGTTGAAACAATTGAAGACCAAGATCCAGAAAGTTCAAGCGAAGATCAGAGCTGCAATGATTCAATTTACGAAGCAAGTGAAGAACAAGACTCAAGTGAATACCAAACGTCTGAAAGCTCATCTGATTGTAACAATGATGAAGAATGTTCAGAAGATGAAAGCAGAGTTGACAAGAAAATGAAGAAAGCAGAAAGCTCAAGACACTCATCACATACATCATCTTCTAACACCAAAAGACCCAGACATAAAAGATGCTTTCGCTGTGGTCATTTAGGACATACAGCGAAACATTGTAAAACCAAGAAGTTTTCTAAACCAGAGCATGATTTTCTTACAAACGTCACATATCAATTAAATTATCTTAAGAAGTCTGTTAAAAATCTAGTTGAGTCAACTTCCTATTTTTGGAAACAAAAAGAGGCCAAAGTGGGTCAAAACCACGATAGATTCGAAATGAAGCAAATCTGGATTCCCAAAACAAACTAATTTGTATATTTGTATATTTGTGTATATCAGAATAAACTCAAGAAATGGCTCCGCATGCTCATGGAATACATCTGGCACGTAGACAGCGGATGTTCAAGACACATGACAGGACTGAAGGAACTCCTGAAGAATTTTCGCTTCATCGATGGTGATTTCGTATCTTTCGCTAGAGACGAGAAGGGAGGAAAGATTGTTGGAGTAGGAGATGTGGTGTCTGAAGCCCTCACTCTGGAGAATGTCAATTATGTGCCGGAGCTGTGCTACAATCTCATGAGTGTCTCACAAGTCTGTGATAAAGGAATATCGGTGCTTTTCAATGACATGGAATGCTTGTTCCTGAAACCCGGATATGTTGTTCCTGCTGAAATGATCATGCTCACTTCTCCAAGACAAAACAACACATACGTGCTCAACATGAAAAACGTCAAGACAAATGACAACTTAACCTGCTTGATCTCTAAGGCTTCAGAATCGGAATCACTGCTTTGGCATAGGCGACTGGGGCATGTTAATTTCAAAAATATGAACAAACTCTCTAAGTTAAACTTAGTTAGAGGTCTTCCAATTAAAGAATTTCCGTTTTCTGAAAAATGCATTGCATGCGCCCAGGGAAAGCAACATAAGAAACCGCACAAGTCCAAAGCAGTGAATACGATCACTGTGCCTCTTCAATTGTTGCATATGGATCTCTTTGGTCCAATCAGTGTTAAAAGTCTTGCTAAAAGTTCTTACTGTTTGGTGATCACAGATGATTTCTCTCGGTTTTCATGGGTCTATTTTCTTGAAGCAAAAAGCGAGACAGCTGAAGTTTTAAAATCGTTCATCCCACTGATTGAAAACGTGACCAAGCTAAAAGTGAAGTCGATCAGAAGTGACAACGGGTCCGAGTTCAAAAATCAGACCTTCATATCCTTCTGTGCAGAAAAGGGAATTCATCTCCAATACAGTGCGGCAAGAACTCCCCAACAAAATGGAGTCGCTGAACGCAAAAATAGAACTTTGATCGAAGCTGCACGAACCATGCTGGTGGATTCAAAGCTTCCAATTATCTTCTGGGCAGAGGCAGTTAATACGACATGCTACGTTCTAAATAGGGTACTCATTGTAAAACCACATGGAAAGACAGCATATGAACTTCTCTTCAAAAGAAAGCCGCTCATTGACTTCTTCAGACCATTCGGCTGTTCGTGCACCCTTCTAAACACTCAAGAAAACCTAATCAAATTTGAAGCGGTGGGTGATATCTGCTACTTCATGGGGTATTCATCCACACAGAAGGCATACCGGGTTTACAACAAAAGAACAAAGATGGTGATTGAATCGTACTATGTTGATTTTCAAGAAGGAAACTACACCAACACCGGAAGTACTCCTGATTGGTTCTATGATGTGGGTGTGATTTTTAACACCTTTGAAATCCCGGAAGTAGTTCCAGACACTGAACCTGTTGAAGACACTCATGTTGAACCACTGTTTGACTCATCCGACATTGGTTTAACTCCATTTACTACCCGTCTATCTCCATCAACTGCTGACCCTATTTTGGCGGTGAATGAAGCAACTGGTGACACTTCGCCTGAGAACACCCAAGAAAACGGTGCTTCTTCTTCACAGGCGAATGTGAATGAGCCAACTCAAGAAGATGATCCACCAGTGATTTACGTGGACGAACACTTCACCAACCTTCCGCAGCAAATTGAATCTCTGACAAATGCCGGATGCAAGACGAATCGAAATCATCTTCTTGAAAATGTTATCGGCGCAGTCGAAGAAGGAGTGCGTACACGCGGGCAGTCGTCAAGCATCAACAAAGGGCTATTTGCAGCTTTTCTGTCACAATCAGTTCCACGGGAGATCGAAGACGCTATTCAAGACTCCAGTTGGGTTCAGGCGATGCAAGAAGAACTATCTCAATTCAGGAAGCTTAAAGTTTGGGAGTTAGTAGATTTACCTGAAGGAAAGTTTCCAATTGGTACTAAATGGGTCTTCCAAAACAAGATGGATGATCGTGGAGTGGTAATCAAGAACAAGGCTCGACTGGTAGTCCAGGGTTTTCGGCAGGAAGAAGGAATCGACTACGAAGAAGTTTTTGCTCCGGTTGCACGACTGGAAGCAATTAGAATATTCCTAGCATACGCATCATATAGAAACTTCAAAGTTTTCCAAATGGATGTTAAGAGTGCGTTCCTGTATGGGAAAGTAAAGGAAGAAGTTTATGTATGTCAACCTCTAGGGTTCGAAGATCCTCATTTTCCAGGTCGTTACTTTAAGCTGGACAAAGCTCTTTATGGTCTTCACCAAGCTCCACGTGCCTGGTACGAAACTTTGTCCACGTATTTGTTGGAGTGTGGATACACCAGAGGAAAGATCGACATGACTCTATTCACCAAAAAGATAGGGGAGGATGTAATGCTTGTTCAAATCTACGTCGACGATATTATCTTCGGGTCAACTAACGAGGCGTTGTGCAGAGAATTCGAAACCGTCATGAAGGAAAAATTCAAGATGAGCATGATGGGAGAACTGAATTTCTTTTTAGGGCTAGAAGTGAAGCAAAAGGAGGATGGGATTCTCATTCATCAGGCTAAGTACATTCGGGACATTCTCACGAAGTACAACATGAACGATTGTAAAGTTGCAAGCACCCCGTTCGCCTCTCAGACAGAACTCACTCTAGATCCTCAAGGAAAACCTGTAAACAAATCCTTTTTTCGCTCAATGATCGGTTCTCTGATGTATTTGACTGCGAGCATGCCGGACATTATGTGGGCAGTCTGTCTTTGTGCTAGATTTCAGACAAATCCCAAGGAATCTCATGAAACTGCTGTAAAGCGCATCTTCCGCTATCTCAAAGGAACTCCGAAACTGGGTCTTTGGTATCCTAAAGATAATAACTTTGATCTTATTGCATATTCTGACAGTGATCATGCAGGTTGTAAAGTGGATCGCAGGTCTGTATCAGGAGGATGTCAATTCTTGGGAAACCGTTTGATTTCATGGCAGAGCAAGAAGCAAACAACAGTGTCCACCTCAACCGCTCAAGCAGAATACACCGCGGCCTACAGCTGCTGTTCACAAGTTCTTTGGATACAAAATCAGTTGCTGGATTATGGAATCAACATCATGAAGACTCCTATATTCATCGACAATGAAGCGTGTCTAGGAATTGTGAAGAATGCCATACACCACTCAAGAACAAAGCACATCGAAATTCGTATTCACGCAATTCGAGATGCTTATGAGAAGGGATATATTCAAGTGGTGCCAATGGATACAACACAGCAACGGGCCGACATTTTCACGAAAGCTTTCGACAAAACCCGATTCAACCAGTTGGTAACCTGGTTGGAAATGGTCAATTTCCTTGACTGGAAATGAATCTTGTGATCAACGTTTGTTAAAAAAAAAAAAACGTTTGTTGAAAGTAAAACAAGTATCGTAAAGCATCGCCCACCAAAAAGATTTTATGATTCTTAAAATTTCATTTTCGGGCAAATGGACTTTCGAAAATAAAGATTTTAGGGGGGATATTCCAGAAAATCAAAATGAGATGATTGTTTCTGACTCCTGTTAGAGGAAATGATAGAAAATTGCTAACACTTTGCCATTTCTTGCAAAACAGAAAACAAAAACAAAAAGAAATCGGGGTACCAAGCAACGACGTGTCGGTAGATTCAGCAACACCGACGAGTAAACTGCTGTTAGGGAGCAAAACATAACATCTACACAAGGATTCTGGCTTCTCTCAGGCATTACGCATCTTGTGGGTAACACGTTGCGGCATATGGCTTAATGGTCTTAAATCTTGTGTTGATAGATTGCCAAAGTCTGAGATCTCGGGTCTTTATATTGGTTTCCATTCGGGGGGTATCATAGTTGGTCTTCTGCTGCATCCAGATACATGCTGACCTAGAACTCCTATGATATCCCTTCAGAATAAGCGCCTTAAAAAAATGAGGCCAAACCCTTCTAATAAGTGCCATTTTTGGCCAAATACCTTTTGATGGATTAGTTTCGGTCTCTCTGCTGTATGAAAGTACTGACCTGTTCACCGAACTATCTGTCTCGCCCTCGATAGTTCTTGGAATCTCTGTTGTACGAAAGTACAGACCTGATCTCCGTTCTATCGTTGAAATGAATGGATCCAATATACACACCTGTTATGAAGAATCTTTGTGCATACCTTGATCGCGGGGGTATGTCCTGACGTGGGACTCACGGGCGTAATGATTCTATTCTCAAATAGCTCGTGTGAGGGCCATAGAAGTCTTGTCAATATTACCGAAAACATGATAAAAGCGCTCTCCGAAGGCATGTTGAAAGAAGGATGCATGGATTTAAGTGGACAAACATACTGGCAGTTTTTCTTGTGCCTTGATTCGCTATTAATAATAATAAATAAGAAATTGACAAGTGTTGACAATGTGATCTTTTGCAGGAAAGTCGATAAGCGTTAAAAGACAAAGGAGATCAGTGAAAAAGGAACCTCCCGGTTTGAAAAATGAATTTCGAAGTCCAAAATTATCCAAGTTTTGACATTTTGTAAATATTTTCTAAGTGTTTATGCAGTTTTAAGATAACATGGGCATGCTTTTCGAGAAAGTTTGAAAGTTTCGAGCGTTTTAATTATGACTCGTATATAATCCGACGCAATTAACAAAATCTGACCGGCGTAATTATCTAAATTTCAAAAATATGTAGTGTTCTTACCTTCATATTTGACTGCACCTTTGTAAATATTCTTATTTCTTTCATTACTACTTCTATCCTTTGTATATATAGCATTATAGCATTATCTAACCTTCTCATTTTGCAATCCAGATCTCACTTAGCTCGTTTGTGTGTTTCAGAATACAAGAACGGTTAGAAACGAGATCAAGAGAAACGGGATGATGTAAGATTGAAGATATATTTTGCATATGTTCTCTTTGAAGTCCCTCACACGGAAACGAAGAACAAGATATTGAAGAAGATCCCCAACAGGTTGCAAAAAGCAGAGATAAGCGAAAGAAAAGGCGAGGTGATTTGGCACTACAAGCTGATCTTAAGATGCAATCTTTACCTGCGTAGGGATACACATGAGCTGTGAGAAAGGTGAGAGAAACAAAGAAAGACTGAGATGATGGAGATCTTATTCAAAAATTGAAGAACAAAAGGAGTGTGACGAAGGTCGAAAGAAGAAAGAAGCTATCATCAACCACCTGCCCCAAAAGTCACGAATCGTTCATCAGAATCAGAAGTTTAAGAGATTCAATCTCCGGCGTCATCCACATACATGTCACAATAGGGGGCGCAAGTGAAGCTGATAACAAGCAAACTCCATCCCAGCACAATGTGGGAAAAGACGCAGCAAATCCTGAAACCAGAGTCAAAGAATGAAGACGCTCAAGTACGCAACGGTCTAGGGGGAATATTGTTAGATCATTTTGAGACCATCGGTACTTGAGTCGCTTAGGGTCTGAAACGCTAAACAAGAATGAAGAACGATCAAGTACGCAACGGTCTAGGGGGAATATTGTTAGGTCATTTGAGACCGTTGGTACTTGTTTTAGATGGTTCTGGATTGTTTTGGTTAAGTTTATTAAGCTTTAGAAAGACTAGGGGCTTATTTTGTAATTCTCTAGAATTAGGCATCCTGACCTAGTGTAGATAAGATTCCAGCAAATTTATAAATTTGCTGGCTAATCAGGAACACTATATATAGCCCATACATTGTAACCTACTCAAGCTTTTGGCTCTTGAATGAATATTGGTGTTGTTACATTCTTGTGTTGATCTTGTGCTCAAATCTGATATCCAAGGTGTTTTATTGTTATATCTTATTGTTTGGATTCAATACAACACTTGTTGTATTCATTAATCCATTAGCTTCACCTTCATCTTTGATCTTTCTTAACTTTTCATATCTCAAACACCTAATCAATAGGTGTTATGGGTTAAAACAACCAACCACTGTGATCCGGATTCGTTTTGGGAACTACAATATGTATAATGTCATGATTGTACGCAATGGTGTAGATATGTGCATATGCCGATACGTATATAATGATGTAGACGTACATATATGTAGATATGCATGTCGGTTGGCTTGTATGTGTGTGAGTACGTATGCAAGTAAGTATGTATGCATGTGTATACATATGTATGTATGGAGATAATATGTATGAAGTTTAGGTATGTGTGTAAGTCATTCAGCATGATTAAGTTTTTCGTTGTTATTCGTATACCTGGTGTTTTAGGTGTAATGCAGGTACACTAACGAAGGCTCACCAGAGGTGAGGTACACAGAGGGAACGTTTAATGTAAAGGAATAATGGAACGGAAATAATCCAAGGCTAAGTATCGTTTATATTGATAACCTATTAATGTCTTGTATGTATTTGGTGAGTGCAGGTTGTTCGAGCCAGATTATCATATTGAAGAGGAGAGATCCAAGATCGAGTCACCAGATAGATTGTACGGGATTGTTGAGTACGTATCCGAGTGAAGCTAGGTTATGTTTTCTTATTGTAAATGAGTACAAGGAAAGGTATTTATTGTAAAAGAATTAACCTTGAAAAATGAATTTAAGTGCGTCAAGGTGATTGAAACGAAAGAAATTTTATGGTACGAATTTCCGCTGCGACGTTTTGGTCAATTACAAATTAGGGTCTTACAAGTTGGTATCAGAGCCCTGGTTTGAGGGAATCAAGTACGAGAAGGTAAGTACTTGAACTCAAACTTGTGTGCTCTTGAGATAAGAAATCCGTACAATCTAAGACTCGATCAAGATCCAAAGGTAAAGGCTAATGTAAGTATGTACTTATGTATACGTATAAAGAAACTGACGGTTTTGTATGTGCAAGGTAAGCATAAGTGTTGGAAGAGGATGATCTGTGAATGCAGTCTAAGATGAATACTAAGGCAGGCAAAAAGGTAATAAGACAAATAGGCAAATGAGCCCAGGTACGTAAATTTAATATGTGGGTGTAAGTAATGGTAAAACTCATTAAGGGAAGGAAAATTTTAAATGAAAGACAATGATTGTATAGTAATGAAGTACTGAAAGTGATATACGCGCCGAAACCTAAGTCTACGGACATAAGGTGACAATTACATGAAGGCACGAAACTACTATGTGGATTGTGTACCTGGCCAGTATACGAGAAATGTATGACGTTCGTGAGATCATGATAATTGTTATAGGTATGTCCGGTAGAGTTGGGTAGCAGGCGGGCGTGTGGGTGAAATGGGAAGTAAGACTCTCGGGAAATTGAGAGTACTATGTAAGAATGAAAAACATGCCTGATAAGAATGAAAAATGTTGAATCCGTAATTAAGTACGGATCAACAAGATATGAATAATATGTTTGAATCCGTGAGACGGATTCAAGGATGAAAGGTATGAATGCAATGTTTGTATCCGTGAGACGGATTCAAGGATGAAAGGCATGGGTGATATGTTTGAATCCGTGAGACGGATTCAAGGATGAAAGGCATGGATGATATGTTTGAATCCGTGAGACGGATTCAAGGATGAAAGGCATGGATGATATGTTGGAAACCGTAAGACGGATTCAAGGATGAAAGGCATGGATGATATGTTTGAATCCGTGAGACGGATTCAAGGATGAAAGGCATAGATGATATGTTTGAATCCGTAAGACGGATTCAAGGATGAGAGGCACGGATAATATGTTTGAATCCGCGAGAAGGATTCAAAACACAGAAGTAATGAAAGGCATGAATGTAATGTTTGAATCCATAAGGCGGATTCAATGAATGAAAAAGCATGAATGATGCGTCTGAATCCGTGAGACGGATTTAAAAATATAAAAAGATGAAATTAATCTGCATAAGAAGATGTCGACAGTTTGACCATGATTGAGTCGAATGGGTCATAGAAATAAAAAAAAGGTGATAGTATAATAGATGAAGTTTTGTATAAGTTACGTGTTAGATGTGTTAGTAATTGACTCTTAGAAGTCAGAATGATGACGGGCTGTGACCCGAACAATAACTTGAGTATGGGCAGGAATGGTAAGTTTGGTAAGAAATATTGTAACGATGTAATAAGGTCTTTGCAAGTAAGCATGAATGGAAGGAAGTGCGAGCATGTACTTCAGTTGGCGAAATGATTAATAGAATGAAAGGATTGCATGCAAGAAATAGAATGTGTGGTACGTTATAGTAGGTACGTAGGAAATTGTAGAAGAGTTATAGGTGGGTAATCACCTAGTGTAATGAATGTTTGAATGACATATGCTAACCGCCGGTGTTGTTGATGATGATGTTAGAACTATTGATGTGATGAAACCAATCGTTTTGGTGAAAGGATGTGCATGAGCGGAAGCTCATTACACGGATGAATAAAACCTGGCCTGTACGGCTAGTACTCGAGGAGAAGATGGTCGATCTGGATTGCGGGTCGTCGGGTTTAGAAATGAAAAAGAGGTTAGTAAAGTGCTTAACTCATGTTGGATATATATGAAGTAGTATGACACATTTATATATGTAAATTAAGTAATGCATGAAGTGAAAGCAATAGTAATGTGGAATGAATGAAATGATTTAAAGGTAACGTAAAGGTATGCAAGGAACAAGTAATTGTAGAAAACGTAGAATAAGGTTAACGTTAGAGTTAAGCACGAAGGTGTGACTATGAAATAGTAGTTTTGTGGTGGTAACAAAACAAAAGTTAAATGTTATACAGAGTATGTAGAGTATGTAATTTTTTTTATAGATGAGATGGAGATATTAGATCCGTTGAGAGCAGGTCATATTAAAGGTTGAAGGAGTATGTGTATTGACCCGTTATTGACAGGTCAAGGAAATGAAAATGATATGTGAAAGCATGATAAGGAAGGTATGGAATTGTTAGTAAGAAATCAATTATATGAATAATTTATGAATCAAGAATGGATAGTTAGCTATTATTATGTTTGATCTATCGAAGTTAGCTATAGATGAGTATGTATAAATTACAAAGTAAGATCGTATAGTCGACGAAAACAATATGAATGTGCAAATAAGCAGAAAGAATGTTAATAATGAAAAGTTGGAATTATTTAAGTAAACAAAAGGATATATTGCACATGATGAATGAATATTTGAACGAGGAATAAACCACTAGCTATGAAGGTTGTTAGAAATTAGCGCTGTTAGTGAAAGCGACACTAATAAGAACTCCGGAACGGGTTCTTGAAGTTAGAAGATTCTCATTAGGATGGGCTAGTGGTCGTGTGGATGGACTGGAAGAAAAGATAATGTGTGTTCGATGAAAGTGAGAAAGGTTTCGGGGACGAAACCTCATTTAAGGGTGGTAGACTTGTAACGCCCCAAAAATCCAAATGTTATATATTCGCAATATGTCCTTATGTGTTATATTATGGGATAAATAACTAGGCTATTTAACATAGTTAAGGGTATGGTCAAAAGTATTAAAAGATGGAAGTAGTGCACGTTATGTTTTAAAGGCAAACCCGAGGTGCTAAAGTGGAACAGATGAAAGTTGATAACTAATTAAAAAGGTCTATACACACACACAAACACACATACGTGCGTGTTCTTGAAGCTTCAGGAGCTCTCAAGAGCTCCAAACCCTAATTCAACTAAATCACCAAATTGAAGGGTGAATCGAAGCCTAAATTCAAGAAGGAACACGGATTAATGATCACCTTCACGAGGGGATCATGAGGTATGTCTTAAATCTAAGATTTGTGATCATGTGTGAAGTGGGTTATGTTCAAATCCGTGAGTTAATATGAAATTAATCATGTACAAGGGTTAGGATCATCGTATAGAACATGTGGTACGTATGGTTTGTGTTAATTTGATGGTTAGAGATGAAACCCGTTAGTTAGGGTGAAGATAATGACTAGAATCACCACCTATGTAAAAGTCTTGTTGAAAGATTGATGTATTATGTGGGTATGATGAATTCTTGTTAGTTGAATTAGGAGAAATATGATGATGATATGGTTGATGTTTATTTGGGAATGATACATGATGATTAGTAGTAGGTTTTGATGGGTTATGTATGAGTTTAGAAGAATTATGCATGAATTAGTTGTACGTTATGCTTAAAAGGTAGTACACACACTAAGCTTATGATAAAATGTATATAGTGTTGTCCGTATAGTTGACTATGATGTTACGAGTATATGATGATAAGTCGATAGTTAAATATGGTTAATAGTTGACTCTTGAGAGTCAACTAAGTATAAGAAACATGATTTGACTCGTTGTCGTAAAGGTGGGATTATAGGAAGTCGTTTGGTACATGTTATGTTAATATGCGTTAATTGTGATTACATGATGAATTACATGAGTTGAAAGGATATGAAGTTGATTATATGTTTTATGTTTGTTAGAAATAACTAATGAAAGTTAAGTGTGAAATATACGATTGATGTGATTGTTAACATGTACAAATGAGTATGCTAATAAGAGCGTGATTTCGATGAAATGAAAGCATAGGAATCACGTCGAGACGGGCTCAAGCATGAGGTGTTAACGGGTCAAGAAGAGGCAAGGAATCGGATACGATCACGGACGCATAAGGTAAGTGATTTCCGTAATCACTTCTTAGTTCGATTAAGTAATAAAGTGTTTTAATTAATTAAACATGATGTTTGAGGTCAAATATGTGTTGAAGTCTTTCGTCGTAAATGATGGGATTAAAGTTGACCAAAATGCCCTTGATGGGTATTTTGGGCAAACGATCTTAAAAGTAGTTTAGAAACAAGTTATTCGATTAGTGTAATGTTTTGGACAAGTATGGAAGTGGGGAGTATGGTTTTGTTAGTCATAGACCAATTAATGCGCGAATACCCTTAACGGGTCAAAAATAAGCATATGAACGATAATGTGTTAAGATGATGCAAGACATCCAAGAATTTAGTAATTTATGATAGACGTCACTGATATTATTAGGTTTATAAGAGGTTATGGTAAAACAAACAAGTTATGTTGATGAATGCATGAACGGGTCGAAATTTGGCAAGAGGGTAATAAGCTGAAGAGTTAAAAGTCTGAAATTTTATTATGTCGGATGTTGGATTTTAACTCCATTAGATGGAGAATTAAATTACGGACGTATAGGAAAAAGAATCGGGTAAAACGGATAAAAAACGAGAGAGTTATGCTTGTTTCCGTGAAACCGGATCGTGCTGGGAATATGCAGCAACCAGCTGCACACATTCTGTCGATTTGAGGGCGTCGCGCGACGCGACGGGCTATGTTTCTCCGAAAATTGTTTTCGTGTCTCGTTTTGTCTTGTCTTGGGAACTCGCTTAAACGCGTTTTAAGTTGCGTATGACTATTTTAAATTACGTTTTTATAAGATTAAATGTATGCTTAGGTGTAGATAGGTATGTACGTATGTATATATGTATAATGTCATGATTGTACGCAATGGTGTAGATATGTGCATATGCCGATACGTATATAATGATGTAGACGTACATATATGTAGATATGCATGTCGGTTGGTTTGTATGTGTGTGAGTACGTATGCAAGTAAGTATGTATGCATGTGTGTACATATGTATGTATGGAGATAATATGTATGAAGTTTAGGTATGTGTGTAAGTCATTCAGCATGATTAAGTTTTTCGTTGTTATTCGTATACCTGGTGTTTTAGGTGTAATGCAGGTACAGCAACTAAGGCTCACCAGAGGTGAGGTACACAGAGGGAACGTTTAATGTAAAGGAATAATGGAACGGAAATAATCCAAGGCTAAGTATCGTTTATATTGATAACCTATTAATGTCTTGTATGTATTTGGTGAGTGCAGGTTGTTTGAGCCAGATTATCATATTGAAGAGGAGAGATCCAAGATCAAGTCACCAGATAGATTGTACGGGATTGTTGAGTACGTATCCGAGTGAAGCTAAGTTATGTTTTCTTATTGTAAATGAGTATAAGGAAAGGTATTTATTGTAAAAGAATTAACCTTGAAAAATGAATTTAAGTGCGTCAAGGTGATTGAAACGAAAGAAATTTTATGGTACGAATTTCCGCTGCGACGTTTTGGTCAATTACAAATTAGGGTCTTACATTTTGGTAAGATTATTATATGCAATTAGTACTCCAGTGATCACCGAAACTAAGGTTCAGATAATCTAAACTAATAAAGTACGTGAGAAAGGTTTCGGGGACGAAACCTCTTTAAGGGGGGTAGACTTGTAACACCCAGAAAACGGGTTTGGTAATCAAACCTCGTTAATACTACTACACGGGTAAAATACTGTTAGCGGTAAAAGTAACCCGGTAAATATTAGGATTTAAAATAAATAAACCTAATATTTAATAAAACGTGAATAAATGGTTTTAAGGAAATAAAGTTTATAAGGAACCTGAATTAACGGGACTTAAAATAAACTGAGTCATAATTTCCCCGAACCCACTAAGTTAACTAGGAATATTTAACCTAGTTAATAAGTGAGAATAGTGTTAGAAATAGTTAGGTTATGGCCTACTTAATAACTAACCAAACATGAGGGATCAAACTAGGATATCTTGAAAAATGGTTTTAATAATAATAAAAAAAAAACAACACAACACACACTTTAAGTGTGTGTGCGTGCGTGGGGATGGCCAGGAGAAAGCTTCCATGGAGCTTTAGCCCTAAATTCAACAAAAGGATCAAATTGAAGGTCAAATCTAACCCAAATCAAATGCATGAACACGTATAAACGATCACCAAGCCGTGGGGATCATAAGGTATGTCACAAAACCTAGATTGGTTAAAGTTGAAATTCGAGACAAGTAGGTTACTTGCAAATAGATGGTTGGGTTATGATCCAAAGTCGAAATTGAATGTATATGCATGTTTAATTTTGTTAGTTATGATGAAATTATGAAGAACTTGAAGTAATATTACTTGTATGTGATTAACAAGTAAACTAGGAAGTGGGTTTTGATATAATAGTGAAGATGATGATAAGTTTATGTTTAAAATCATCATATTTGATAATAGAAACAAGGCACTCAAACAAATTATGCGATTTGGGTACTTGTTCATACATGATTGAAATGGGTTTTGAATGTTATGATGAAATTCGGTAGCTATGTTCATGTAACTAAGTGTATGAGATCATGTTATCTACTAATTGATAAATAGACCTTGATTTTATTAAATGTTCGGATGAATGCTAGTGATAGGATGAAACGAGTTTTCGCTCGTATATGAGAGACCCTTAGTTCTTGCGAAACGAATGAATAAACTAGTTTTGATAATCGCTTGAGCTAGTTGAAGTGTTGAAAACACAATGGACTTAGTTAGAACTTTAGTTAAAAAGGGGGCCTAAAAATAACGCCTACCGGGTAATTATTGGAATGCTTAAACTAGTTGTCGAACTTGAATGTGCATTTTATATGCTAATGGGCGTTTGACTTTTAGTAGTCAAACCGACCATTAATAAGATCGAATGATAATTTTGATAGAAAAATACGTAAGATGGAATAGTTATGATTGACAATGACTAAATTAACCATCTTATGAAATATGATGATAGTTTGACGCCTAACAAGCTAGGTGGAAGCTTGTGGATGAAGCGGGTCAAACGGGGCGAGTACGGAAAGAAAAGCGTGGCATGGATGCAAGGTAAGTAAAGCTTACACTCTAATTATTTAATACCTAATGATTTTATAGGTTATGAATGATAAGTCTTATTTAAATTATGATGTTCCGACACGACAAGTGCGGTCCGGAACAAAAGACAATGGTCATAAACATGTTGAATGAATAAAAAGGAGCTAATATGGTTAAATAGTCATGAAATGACTAAAAGATAACGAGTTTTTAATAATTACCTTGTATGGTAAACCAATGCAAATAATAAGAGTAAAATAGTACTTTAGTCACTTGTTGACAATAACCGTTAGTTTGGGGAGAGATACGTCATAGCGTGGGTTATAATTGATCAAGGGAATCAATTGAGGATTTACAAGTAAAACGACTATACGGTGTAAACCGGAGTTAGTTGTATGGATAAGATGATAATAAATATCATCTCATAGAGTTTCATGTCCTTTAGACCAAACGGGTCAAAAGGTGAAATTATCACCCTTTGACAATATCGACTAATGGTTTGTTGAGCTATATGATTATAGGAATAAATATCAGATGGATATGTACATCGCTATTGCTTAGCGGCTACTAAGGCAAGGTATCGAAACGGGTCAATATATTGATCCGAGTCAGGTATGTGTGTTTAGAATTACAATTAAGTGAGTGGATTGGTTAAAGGTCCAATAAAGTCCTTTGTTGTAAAGGATGGAGCGAAGTTGACAAAAATGCCCTTGATAGGTATATCGGGCAAACGATTTTAAAAGGTTGTTTAGAAACAAGTCAATAGATTAAATGATTACTTTGGATAAGTATGTAAGTGAAAGGTATGCTCTTTGCGAGTCAAAGTCTTAAAAATGCGTAAATACCCTTAACGGGTCAAAATAAGCATGCGAGCGAAAACGGGTTTAAATTGTGTAAGAAACCTGTGATTAGAACCTAACATGGTAGATAATATTAAATTGAAGAGGTGCATGTGAAATAAGGATCAAACAAATATGTTTGTTTGATAAATGCATAAACGGGTTGAAATTTGGTAAAAAGGTTATGAGTCGAAGGCTTCGAAGTCTCAAAATTTATTATGCCAGATGTCGGATTTTAACTCCATAAGATGGAGAATTAAATTACGAGCGCGTAGGAAAAAGAATCGGGTAAAACGGATTAAAAACGAGAGAGTTATGCTCGTTTTCGTGAAATCGAGTCATGCTGGGAATTATGCAGCACCAGCAACAACATTCTGTCGAAACAAGACCGTGGCATCGCGCCACGGCCAGGCCCTTTTGCCGTCACGTGTGGCGACGGCCTAAAATGCTGAAAATTATGTTTTTTGGGTTATTTCGATTATTTGACCCAATTTTCTTGTTGTACTTGTTATTTAACTATCAAAACTGACTCCTAAGTTGGTTTTGATCATAGGTGAATGTCGAGAGTCCCGGATGAAGATCAAGTGGCGAGCAAGAACCGAACACACGTTAAATGAAGCTTTCGCGTCAAATCTTGAGTTGTTTTGCTAAAAGTGAATTATGTAAACATTTATAAACATGCTTTCGAAATGTTGTAAACATATGAGAATGTTAGTATGACAAGTTTTTGTAAAGTCACATTTTAGCAATTTAAAATGTGTATCTTATTATTAAAATCTTGATAAATTGAGACGGGCGTTACAGTTGAGCCCTCAAACCATCTCTCACACATGACGTCCCTTTAGGGAAGGATTTGATACACCCTAGCACACTGTCGGTCTCCGCTACAAGGTGAGACTCTAGCGGTAAGAAAGTGGGCATGGTAGGGGGAATGCACCGGTGTTTATCCACGAGAGCCTTCATAGTTTTCTTATCAAGTGGTGCGACCCCAGAAGAAGAAAAGACCTTAACCGCAACGGTAAAATGACCATCGGCAACCTTACGTAAATACTTCTTGACATTAGAACTACATTCTTGCTTTTTTATCAGACATTTTCTTAAAACCCTTCGGACCCTCCTTCATAGGTTGAGCAAAAATGAAAAGGATTCACCTCAGTTAATGATTGTATAAGCTAAAATAGTATATCACCAGATTATCAAGCTCTAATTAGGTAAAAATGTAAAAAAATGTAAAAAAATGGGGAAAATTGCAAGTGGTGTTGAAATAGAGAACTTAGATTACGGAGATCTGTAATGTGCGAATTGTGAGAATTTGAATGGATATTAAATCCAAAAATCTTGTTGGGCTAAGGGACCACAGGTTTGTGGCGGGCCAGACGATAACCAAGGCGGAGGCGGGCAAAGTAGCTAAGCACGAAAAAGCTTGCATCAAGAATCAGCACGTGGTCGTCCCGTTCGCTTTCGATACCTTTGGCGTTCTCGCCCCTGACTCAGTGCAGTTCCTCAAGTGGGTTCAGCAGATGGTAAGCAGTAACACCGAACATGTTAAGGGGCAGAATTTTGTGTTTAGCAGGGTAGGGTTTGCTATTCAGAAGGGGGTAGCAGCGTAGCTTGTTGCCCGTCTACTTACCATTAGTCTGTAATTGTCTCTGTTTATATAAAAACCGTGTGACCCATCTAGGACCCGAACCACAAGCACATTACATGGTCCGGTTTCAGTTCTCATATTAACCATGAAACTGTTCCAGCTTGTTTCCGGTTCGGGTCATATGACTAGTTTTTTTTTAAGAAACAATAAGTTTTTTGTTGAACAATATGGATTATAAAAAAAGTGGCGGGTAAACAGGCAACAAGTTGTATTGCATCCCTTTTGAGTTATGCATCAAAACTAATCATCTTGAACAAAACCACAACTTTAACAAAGATCAGATGTGTATCATCATGTTCTGTCTTATTAGCACAATACTCATGTTACAAGTTGTATGGTGTGACAGAGGTGGTGATGGCGCGGTGGCTGTGGGGGGAGGTAGGGGCGAGGACAGAGATGGTGGTGATCTGTTGAAGGTGATATGGTGATGAAGATGTTATGGTGGTTGTGAAGCGATCTTATGATATAAAGATGAAGATGAAGACGAGATGGAGATGAAAGAGAGATATGAAGATCATTTGTAGAGTAATTTTGACAATTAGTCTAAAGAGTAAATAATTACGAAAATGTCACTGCGTTTTTTTTACATAATCACCCTATTTATACGTTTTGTATGATAAGAGTATTTGTATTTGATTTTTAGTCTATTTTTATAATACTTAATTTTAATCTATACTATCTATAAAAGGAGCTTAGAAGCTGACCTCACTTTGCTTATGTGTCATCTTATTAGATATGCCACATTGGATGCCACATAGACTCCGCTGATGTCATAATTTCGAATTTAAAATCTTAATATATAACATAATCTATATAATAATCTGTTTTCTTTTTGTTTTTAAAATTCAAAAAATGGGCGGTACTTTGATAAGTTTTGATTTTGAAATATACAATCTCATTCCAAAATTCAAACCACCGCCCTTTTTCCCTTTCCTTCTAAATCAGGTTTATCTCACTCTCTCTCTCATCAAAAACCCTTACATCTCTCTCTCTCTAATAGTTCATCTAACCTCAAATCTCACATATTTTCTACCTTTTTTCCTTAAACTGGTGCGTACACTCATCTTCACCATTCTGATTTGTTGTTTCATTTCAGTTCGTAGTGAGATTTTTTCACCAAGATCAACAGATTTGAGCATCCCCGTTTGTGGTGCTGTGAAAAAGGTTATACCTTTCTTGCTTTGTATCCAGTTTTGGTAGCTATTCTGTTGTGGGTTACCTCTGTTTTTAAGTTTAGGTTGTGGATTTGAAATTTTGAATTACAATTGTCAGTACACAAACCCTAATTTTGCTCTGTTTGCTCAAAGGGCAAACTGTTGGTGTGATTAGAGCTGGTCGTATTGGATCTGCTTATGCTAGGACGAATGTAAATCTTTGTTCTACACTTTAAATTTAGGTTGTAAATTATGCATCAATTTCACTCACGCATGAGTTACATTTTGTGATGTTTTGAACCAGAACGTGACTAGCCGCGATTACAAGGAAGATGTGAGGATGAGTAACATTGGATTAGTGATCAGTCCTCTCTTAAGGTGCGCTCGATTTTTGTTCAATCAAAGAGTTTTTTTTTCCTTAGATTGATATGTTTCGATTGTGTATTGATCGATTGGATATGTTTCAATTGAGTTTCACCTAGCAAGGAAGTCTTTAACCGGGTTTAATAACAACGACAATGGAAGTTTTTGAAGTGGAATGTGAATTTAATTAAGGATATTATTGCTGGGGAAATTTCAGGATGATGGTCTGAGTTTAAAAGACACTTTTTTTTGAAAGACAACATTGTAAGTACATTTCATCACTGCAATATGTTTTCATTTCAAAATGGAGATGCTAATATACAAAGGGAATATTTTTATTATTATTTTAATTTTGGTTATTACCTTTTTATACATTATTATATAAAAATAAGCCATATGCATTATTGTATAACTTAGTGATTTATCATATATTCTCTTACGATGCAAGGGTGTTGAAGAAGGATATATGTAGCTGCCAGGTGGGAATAAGGATATATTACCATATGCATTATTGTAAAAGAATTTTGTTCAACCCACAATGTTGTCTGGGCATGAGATGGCATTAAACTAAATGCTGAGATAGATTGTAGAATGACTTGGGCATGAGATGGCATTTCTGGTTTTGCATTTCAACATGTAGAGAACATCATCTTTCACCTATAGTTTATCCGCTCAACTTCTCTATATCTACTACTATAAATTCGTAACATTTATTTTAGTTTGTAAGCTACCAATCATAATTTAAAATTTCTTTTTAGAACCATAATGTGCATATCGTCTTATGTACACAAATATGTTCATGCTTACAAGTTCATTCATTCATTATTGTTTTATTCAATCTTGCAGACTAATAAAGTGAGGGACGAAGTCACCGAAGACATTCTATACGACAAGCAATATCAATTGTGTTTGAAAGAAATCCAAAACTAAGGTATATTTAAATAACTAATTCTCAAATTTGTTGTATGACGCTACAAAGGCCGCATTTATTTTTGTTCTTATAGGTTGGATGGGCTTCCTTGCAAGGTGTTACAGTGGTACTTGTGTAGAATGGAAGGTTGGTTTGCTGCAAATGCTAAAACTATCTCTCTTAAATGCTCGGACAAGGCATGTTTTCTAAGCTTCCGTTATATTTATAATAAACACAACATTATTATTTTAAATTTTGTCATCCGATAGTCGTTATTTTACATATAATGTCAAAATGCTGCAGATATAACCACATATTTTGTTATATATGTAAAAATCTTGAATTTGTAGGTTTGACTAAAAAACGTTGAAATTTCATTTTTTTTTGCAACAACATATTCTACTCATGTATTTTTTATATGTAGGTAGAACTCTTTAGCATTGATCGCAAAGAAAGAAAATTGCAAGTTTCACTCGGGATTAAAATTTCCATCAGCGATCATTGTAAAATGCAATCTCAGTAACAAAGGCGAGTTGTATTATTTATTATGGAACTTATGAATGGGCCAATTCTGTTTATGTTTTATCTCTCAAGAGTCAAATGGGCTAAGATTCTACCAGATCTAAAGCCTCGACGATGACATGATATAGTTAGGGTTCCGGTTCAACAGACCTGATAACAGTGGTGATAACAATATCTCCGGTAAGTTATTCGGTCACATTATTTTGTATATTTTTTTGGCAACAACGGCGGTAGTCTTATCGACTCTCATATCTTTGATGTCCTAAACAGTTTGTAACATTGGTTGAGTACACAACTTTAGAGGATTTTGTACAAGCTATTACTCTTCCTCTTGCATTGGAGACTTCTTGTGAAGGTCTAGAATGGGCTAGATTTGGTGTGGTAATATATCCTTATTCCCACCTGGCAGCTACGTATTTGAGCCATGTTCAATTTTTTTATGAGTTATAGACATTGTGGGTTGAATAAAAGCTCATGCTTATTATAGTTATGAGTTTTTTATCTACATTTTGTTCAACTCTTTGTTATGAGTTTTTTATCTACATTTTGTAGATATCAAGTTTTTTTGCAAAACAAAGGAAATGCTTATTATTTGATCATATGTTTGTTATAGTTTGCTAGCCAAAAGGATCTTACGGCTCTAGGAGGATTGATTTATCTCAACTTTTAGAAGTTAGTAAATTATCATGATGTATAATTTTTATTTTGTGCCTGGAGTCTAGAGCCGAAATTATTCTCAGTATGAACTTGAACCATGATCATGGGGCTCATTTGATATCCAATAGGCTCAAGGACACATATAAACTCACTCACGCTAAGTTGTGATCTCTTAGATTGCTTATACAAGCCAAAAGATTGTACTCTGAATTGAATTTAAGGTTTGTTTGAAATGTTAATCTCACAAAAGACATTTATTAGTATATGTATATGCTGGATATTGTTGTTTTTTTTAGCAAAAACTAGCAGATAATATGAACTTTGAATTGCCTTTTTATATTAAAATTAATGTCGTTTTGTCTATGTGTCATCTAAAGCATGTGTGCTATCATTTGGATTATTTTTTCATGATTACTTTAGTGAAATGTTGACGAGCAGAATGTTATTAACATTCATTTCTACTTAATGGCTGATCTAATTTTAAACAGAACTTCAATATGTGTAGTGTGAGTCTGAATGACATACATCATTAAATCTGCAGTTACATTTTTTAACAGAAAATCCTCAGTTACGTAACACTGAACGTATATGTCATATGGGCAGGGGCGCAACTTTGTGGGGGGGGGGGGGGGGTGACCCCCCGAACTTTTCGCTCATGTAGTTTTCGTATAGAATTTTTTAGGTATATATGTTTTCGACTCCCCGGTTTTATAATTTTATTAGGTATATACGTTTTCGACCCCCCGGTCGGAAATCTCAAGCTTCGCCACTGCATATGTGTTTAACCAACCAGTTAGATTTATAATCGTAGTTTCATTTTCTCATCATCATGAATTGTTTATAGGTTTTTTGAATTATTATTGTAGTTTAATTTAATATTTTATATCATTTATAAAAATTATTTATAGGGTTATGTACTAAACATTTTATAATCTTCTACCCGTGTAGTACATGTTGCTCTAACCTAGCTTTCTCTGAGCAGTTAACGGATGATCTTAACAGCCGTTCGTCGGAGACGCAGTCTACGGTATGCTGGCCGGCTGCCGGGAGATCCCCTTACCGGCCCGCCCTGTCAAGATTTGGAGTAAAGAAACCGACTCACACGTTTGAAACCGAAGAAGATAAGCTTGAGAGTCATGAACCTATGGATTTGGGTGAGTTTTTATTGCATTAGAATTAGTTTATCTGCAGTTTTTGGTTATAAAATCATTACATAATCATCACATAGTTATGAGTTATGACCCATTAACAGGAAATAAATGCTTTAACTTTTCAGATGATATAGATTTTGCTTGAATTTCAAAATTAGTTTCTTTTCAATTCACTTGGCATTATATGTTGCGAAATTTTATGTAATTATTAGTTTACTTTCTATAGCAACTTTAAATCACTATAATAAAACTCAAACATACCTTCAAAAACCCCTTGAAATGAGAACAAAAAACAAAATCCATTTTTTAAGGTTTTGTTCTTGATATATTTTTGAAACAGAGCTCGAAATGATGAAAGAAAGATTCGCAAAACTTTTATTGGGAGAAGACATGTCTGGCAGCGGCAAATGAGTTTCTACTGCGGTTACTGTTTCTAATGCCATCACAAATTTTTACGGTACACATTTTCTATCTGGTGTGTTAATGATTTGTACACTGCGACGCGCTATAACGTATTCATGTGTTTATAAGCTGTTTTGTTTTCGATCTTTGTAGCTTCTATGTTTGGCCAACATCAAAAGTTAGAGCCGTTGCATCCGGAGAAGAAGATGATGTGGAAACGGGGATTAACTGCTTACTCTCGGTTTGTGATTCATCGTTGAATTTATCCCAATGTCACATAGTTTACAGAACGAAAAAGCCATGGAGGTGATGTCTAGCCGACCAAGGTCGGATATTTATATCAACCTTCCAGCGTTAAAGAAGCTCGAC
The DNA here is from genome assembly GCA_030545235.1 of Helianthus tuberosus. Classification (NCBI taxonomy): domain Eukaryota; kingdom Viridiplantae; phylum Streptophyta; class Magnoliopsida; order Asterales; family Asteraceae; genus Helianthus; species Helianthus tuberosus. The sequence goes on along the minus strand of CM060402.1, from coordinate 67,725,889 downwards.
GCGCTCCTGTTGGTAAGACCAAAACACCCTTTTCCTCTCATCAAGATATGATTCTTTTTAAATTTGTGATTGTTAACAAAATTGCCTTTTTTTTTGTTTATTATAGGAAATATTGGATAGCTTCAAAGAGACAGAATTTTGGTATGTGGAGCAAGGAAGCATGTCGGGAAATTCAAGATCGGGGTCATTTCATAGGTTCGTATCAACATGAACTTGACATTTATATATAAATAAGCTCTATATACAATTTACTAAATAAACAACCATATGTACAGCTTGCTAATGCACAAAATATACCATGAACAATTGTTCGGGCTTGTGCCTAAGTGAGGCAACCTTTTTATAACTAAGAAAGTTGTATTTACCTAATTGACTTTGTATTGACTTTGTTTTTTGTTGTAAAAAAAGTTGTATTTACCTAATTGAGTGAACATGGGTAATTTGTATGGCCTGTTAATCACGTCAGTTAATTTATTGTTCTAGGTTAGCTCGAGCTAAATCGAGCCGAGCCGTCTCGAATTTAATTCGAGTCAAGCTCGAGCTTCAAACCTTAGCTCACTTTTATCGGTTAATATATTGTTCTAGGTTAGCTCGCGCTAAATCGAGCCGAGCCGTCTAGAATTTAATTCGAGTCAAGCTCGAGCCTCAAACCTTAGCTCACTTTTAAATTAAAGCTCGAGACGACCCAGCTTGGTTTGAGTTTGAGCCAAGCTCGAGCTAGGCTTGGCTCGACTCAGCTCGCTAACGGTTGATTTTGGTATGTTTAGGTTGCATTTTTTTATCTATGTTTATATTTTTGATTCAATTAACATTTTTGCAAATCTTTTTTGATGATTGTTTGTTTTCATCGAGATATTGGGGGGTGGGGTATTAGTTCACGAAGATGTCAACAAGCCAGAAAATGTTGTGATCAATTCAATGGTTGACAAAAAGTCATCCTACTTAAAATTCATGGCAGCAGTGTTGAGGTATGTAGACTGATTATTTTATGTAAATTTGTTACTTTATCAGGTGGCATTGAAGACATTGATAGTTATGCATAGGGCGTTGCGGGAGGGTGATCCTGCTTTCACGGAAGAGCTGCGTGTTTTGCAGTTAGCTACTTTTAAAGACGATTCAAGCCCGATTAGTTACTTATGTGAATGTATCTTACAGTTGTAAACAGATCCATGTCCAACAACAAACACATTTATTTACTTATTGTGTAGAATTTAAATATGTATATTATAATATATTATAATATGTATTTTAGTATTTGATTCCGATCGTTATTAGACCAAACCCGTGTATTTACACGGGTGTACACCTAGTTCTTAATGAAAACAACATATAACAATCAAAATTACTTTTTTTTTTGAAAAGGAAGATTTAAATAAATACAGGCAAAAGTGCATACTTTAGAGTCGCATTGGTGCATAGTACTATGGTAGTTAGATTCTTGTGCCACGTAAGCCTAAATTTTCTCCGATGTATACCGGAAAAATCAGTATGTGACCAATTTGATAAGAAATAAGTCCATAAAGACCATTTTTTCTGTTTGTTTCAAACCGTAAATGACTATTAACCAGTAATAAAACTACATTTGTCCATTTCAGAGATTGCTTGCGCCAAAATATTATTAAATTAAAATATGACTAAAAAGGTAAATAAAATAAAATACAAAACCAGCAATAGTTTGGGTATCTTGCATGAAAAATAAGAATTAAAACCAAAAATACTTAAAACTTATTTTTAATCTTTATAAGGCCATGCGTAGTGGGCAAGATCTGGTGTTTTTTTAGAGCCACTCACGCCCCATCACGCCAAGCACCCCACCCCCGTGGGCGTGTTTGGGCGTTTTTTCGCAAAAAACCCCATCCGGCGTGGTTTAAATCACGCTTAAAAAGAAAATTGTTGGCCAATCAGATTTATCCTTCTTTTTCTTGGCCAATCCCCCTTTTTTGGTTAGTTTTTTTTATTTAATTCTTACACCCCTTTTTAACATAATACCCACCGGACATTTTAGAAAAACGCCCAATAATGCCTCTGGCTAACTGGACTGCCACATGGCAGAATACGCCCAAGAATGGGCTAATACTTAATCTTAATCCTTTTTAATAGCAACGAATAAGCATACTGTTCAACCAAAATTCCAACAGGAAGGCAAAAACTTCGTCTACACCAGTTAAAAAAATTATGTGAAAAAGAACAAAAAAAAAAAAATAACAACAATTTACAAAACGACTGCAACAAGAGAAGGAAACATGCGTTAATCAATCTAAACGAGTTCAGACTTTTCGCTTTCGTTAGACAACCAAAAGAAAAAAAAAAGAAAAAAAAAACTTTTTCAAAAACTTACAGAGTCAAATAGGTACGTAGTAGTTGGTGTCACGTAAGCGTAATCTTTCTCCCGTGTATAACTAGTGGCGAAGTTTGAAATTTCCGACCGTGTGGTCGAAAACGTACATACTAAAAAATTTCTATAAAACGGGGGTAAAAAACGTATACATCCAAAAATTTCTATACGAAAACTACATACGCTCCACTACTGAGCGAGAAGTTCGGAGGGTCGGCCGGTCCCACCATGTTGTGCCCCTGTAATAACAGAAATATAAGTCAGTTACTGATTCGATAAAAAAAGTAAAAAATTAAAGACCAATTGGGTCATTTTGATTATTCACTTTTCATTTGTGTTTGTATAGCATAAACTACATACTCTTCACTACTGAGCGGAAAGTTCGGAGGGTTGACCGCTCCCACTATGTTACGCCCCTGTTATAACAGAAATATAAGTCAGTTACTGATTCGATAAAAAAAGTAAAAAATTAAAGACCAATTAGCTCTTATTTATTTACTTTCACAATGATATAGACAAAAAAAATTAACCGATTAAAAAACTAAATAATAAAATGAAGGAAATATTACGATCGCAAATTTGAAAACATGACAACTGTAACTCCCCCATGAACCATGCTATATATACATACAACTATACGTAAAACCCTCTTTCATTCAAGAATCATTTCAATTTCTTGAAATCAAGATCATTTCATTTCACCATTGTAATCCATCAAAGCAAAACCAAAGATTGAAGAACTTTCAATCGTGTTCGTGAGTTCAGAATTTCCAAATTGAAGGTGAGTTTCAAGTTTTCAACCGTTGTAAATTGCAGTTAATGTGTTCGATCTTATGCCCCACAGAGTCTTTCTTCTGTTAATTTCGATTCATTTTCAGTTTCGTTAATCTAATCATGGGTTGTTTCTTGTGGTTCAGTTGTTGTTTTGCAGATTGTCTATATCTGCTTTCAGTTAGTTTGAAATCAAGAGATCGAGATTTGAGTTGAAACTCTAGGGTTTTGACAAGATGAAAAAACTTGTTAGTTACGGGAAGAAACTTGTTTGTTGCGGGAAGAAACCTGCTGTGCAAGGTGATGATGATACTGTTAGAGGTGAAAAGGGGCGTCCGGGTGCGCGTGTCGAGGGATTGTGGTGGACTAGAGATGAGGGTGTGTTTTCGATCGCGATGATTCAGGCAAATGCTGTGTTGGAGGATCAGTGTCATGTCGAATCTGGGAGTTTGAACATGGATGAGAATGGCCCTCGAGGAATGTTCGTTGGAGTGTATGATGGTCATGCTGGTCCTGAAGCCGCATGGTTTATCAAAGATCGTTTGTTTGAGAATCTGAAAAGTAAGTTCGTTGTTACCTCTTCATATATGAACTTTAATCTCTGATCATTTGTTATCGTGTTTGTTGATATGATTTTCTTGGATATTAAGATTTTCTTGGATATTTGTGACATGTGATCAGATATATAGTGTTGTATGCACATAACTTAATGTTTAAAATGTCATCAAAGAATGAAAACATAAAGGGATAATGTGGAATGTAATCAGAGCATCTATTTAAATCGATCTTGAAAGCGTATGTTCATTTAAAGAAGTGGGAAACTCGGTGGGTTGGGTAACGGGTCAAAACGTGTAACACAACACTTCCAAATTTGTAAAAGATTTAGTGAACATTCAGTGTGTAAAATGTGATTTATGATGTACTTAATTTGAATAAAACGATGTAGGCAGTTTGGTGCATTACATGTTGCCCGACTTTCAACCTGTTTCACCTCCATTTTAGCGTTTGTTATCTTTACCCGTTTGACCCATTAGAGATAACACATAATAGAATCGACCAATTCATTAAATGTAAATTACCATCTCTACTTGAAGTCCATGTGTAAGCCATGTTAACTTGATATTCCTGAAAATTGAAACATTTGGTTGGATGGATATATGCACATAATTTATTAAAAAACGACACTGCAAAGAAGGAATTACAATAACTAAATTCTCGGATAGAATACAGATACTTATCTTTATTAATTCATAGGTGAATTGCCATCTCTACTTGAAGTGCATGTGTAAGCCATGTTTACTTGATATTCCTGAATCCTTTGGTCAAACACAGTAATAATTGACAATATTAACAAACATATTTATTGATGATGCAGAATATGCTTCAGAAGGAATGTCAGAGGAGGTTATACGCCAAGCGTTTTTGAAAACCGATGAAGAATTTCTGGTGTCAGTCGAAAGGGAATGGCAAAACAATCCAAAAATAGCCTCTGTTGGCTCATGTTGTTTGGCTGGAGTCGTATGCAATGGAATGTTGTACGTTGCGAATGCTGGAGACTCGAGGGCAGTACTCGGGAAACAAGTGGATAAAACTGAAAAAGCATTTATGCCTGTAAGACTTTCACAGGATCACAATGCAAACGATGAATCCGTTAGGGAGGAACTAATAGCATCGTTTCCAAATGATCCCAACATCGTTGTTTTTAAGCAAAATATATGGCGTGTGAGGGGTCTTATCCAGGTATTTTGCACTATACAGCTAAACTTAGTCCTAGATTTTTTACTTTTGACATAATGATTTGTAAACAAAGTTTTACAATATTGCAGATTTCTAGGTCTATTGGTGATGCATATCTGAAGCGGTTCGATTTCAATAAACCTCCGTTACCGGCGAAGTTTATACAGTCTGAACCGTTCACTAAACCGATATTGAAAGCGGAACCAACCACACTAGTGACGAAGCTCGTCCCTGAAGATCAGTTTGTTATATTTGCTTCTGATGGTTTATGGGATCATCTTACTGATCAACAAGCGATTGATCTAGTGAAAAGTTCTCCACGCAATGTAAGATTGGTATTTTTTTTTTTCCCATGTTAAAAAAAGAAAAAAATTCAATATACACACTTATTGAGGAGAAACTTGATTTTAACATTCTAATAAAAAATTTGCAGGGAGTTGCAAGAAAACTTGTGAGAGCTGCACTTGCTGAAGCAGCAAGGAAGCAAGGAATGAGCTACTCTCGTCTGGAAACAATAGTGAAAGGGATGAGAAGAAATATTCATGATGATATCACAGTCGTTGTTCTGTTTCTTGACTGTGATTTGGCATCCCACACTTCTTCTTCTGCTGGGCAAAGTTCCTCGGGTGGGCCCATGACGCTATCTGTCAAGAGTCCGATTTCCTTTTAGTTCCTGAATGGTTGTAGTTAAAACAGCGCTGATGATTATGCCAAGAAGATTCTGTGTAGATGTTCTAATGATTGGCATATGAAGCTAACTTGTACTTTTGTTAAAACTTTACTTGTAAGTAAAGAGGCCATATCATCACTTTACTACTAAGACTACTTTGTGTTTGCTATACATATTCATGGCATCGAATATAGTTGTTTTCTATGGTCAAAAGGCGAATGGGTCAAACAGGATAGTCACTCTTAATGGTTAGAACTAGGTTGTTTTACTCCTATGATGATGCTACACAAAACTTGATAAAACAAAAGTTAAGAAGACGATTTCAGCATTTGCAACTCACAACAATCAATTGCATATAGGACTGTCCAGCCAAACAGCAAGAACCGAACGAGGCTATTTTAGGATTATTTTACCATTTACTTCCAACCAACATTGCTATATGTTGAAGAAACCTGTGTGTATATCACAAAAGAATGGAGTCATGTTGACGTGAAACTCCAAGGTATATGAATGAAAAAAAATATCAAAAGCAGCCTAGAAGATTATGCTATGATTTGGTATATATAAGGATTATATATATACTCAATCCTAACAATATAACATATTTGTTGGATATTTGAATTCAAATTGACACTAGCTTAAATTAAAGCCCTAAATTATCTCTCTTACTATAACAATATAACATATTTGTTGGATATTTACTAGATAACTTTTTTTATCCTCTTTTATGTATGTTTATTAAATTTTCTAGGTTACTAACCAGTGTACTACACTTATTAGATAACGTACTATAACTTTTTTTTAATCCTTTTATGTATGTTTATTAAATTTACTAGGTTAGTAACCCGTGTAATTGATCTATAAAAATGATGAAATTCATAAAATTGTAATATAAATGTTTAATACTTAGTATTAATTTTTTAAATATGTGGCAATGATCATAAAATAAAAATGTAGTAGAGATAGAAGAGTGAGTTACAAGTTTGAAAAGCATGTAATAAAACCTAATGATCATACCAATAATTAATACTATTCAAAACCATCCGTATCAATAACAAATATAAATTCATAATTACCAAAAGTCATAACAATAACCAGCAACAAACACAAATTGAAAATTACCAAAAGTTTTGAGTTACAAATTAGAAACCTAAAACTGATCAAAGAAACGAATTACCATCCATTTGCAAATCAATCTCAAGTTAAATTTCACCTTATTTCTTATATTCATGATATCATGTGAAGTAGCATGGCACCAATTTTGGATTTTCACAAGAAGAATTTCATCTAATGCAAGTCTTACTTCACTCGTAATGAATGGACATTGGTACACACATCACTACCACGAGATACGTAATCACCACCATACCTATAAATTTTAACAATTGTTCCCTATCAAGGGCATAGCTTTGTGGGGGCCCCTGACCCCCCGAACTTTTCATTCGTTAGAGGAGAGTATGTAGTTTTCGTATAGAAATTTTTGGGTATATACGTTTTTGACCCCCCGATTTTATAGAAATTTTTGGTATGTACGTTTTCAACCCCCTGTCGGAAATCTCAAGCTTCGCCACTGTTCCTTGTAATATATAATTCAAGTCACTAACACGACTTTGATTATAAGTTATAATACAAACATATTAAATAATATACGGGTAAGAAACATAAACTTGAATTACAAACTGACGAATTCATGTCATATTTGGTAATCGTCCAGATCCATGAGCAAGATCAAGCTTTAACAAACCAGTGATTAAATTACGCGTTTTCTTATATTCTACGTCTTGGGCACCAACTCGAATTTCTCTCGAAATCACGCAGATTCAGAATTGAAATTAGATCATATTTGTAATCAAAGTAACACATCAATCGTTTACACATCACATGCTAAAAAATCACATACAAAATTATACGACATGAACAAAAACTATCACAAAACTGTTAATAGGTATCATTAGAATTTGTAATGTTATTCAATCAACTGAATTGGTTCAGTTTATGCTTATACTAAAACATCATAGTCAAGAACAATAAGCAGATAACCATAAGCGATTTAATCTAACTTAAAAGTATCATCAATTGTTGGGTCGTATAACATGATTCTTACCTGAAGTTTCGAACCAATAATCTTAATTGGGCACCACAGTAGATAGTTGATAGTTAAAATATTGTATCCATCACTTATATTGTTCAAAATGGTGGACATATAGTGCGTTGTGACAAGGGCTGTTAAAATTGCTCGACGCTCAAGACTCGTTTTGTAACACCCCGTGTTTTCGAGAAAGTCAAAGTCAAGGTCAAAGTCAACGACCGATTTCGCGCGACTTGACTTGTAGTAGATCTCTTTTGTGTGAATAATTTAGTTGTATTATGTGGAGTAAGTGTCAATAGTTACAATAATCGACATGAATTATTCGACTTACGACTGTGAACTATAGGAAGTAACAATGCGATAAAGTTAAATAATCGATAATCAAACCAAGCTAATCAAATAGACATCGAATCGAAACCTGCGTATTCACGAATTGGAATGTTGTTATACGTGTGTGTGTGCCTTATGTGTTACTTGTGCGTGTTTATCTATGTTGTGGGAATCAATCGAAACTCGAAATACAATCGAACTCAATCAACATCGAACTCGAATCACAACCAAACTATAATAATTAGTGGAGAAGGGACAGCGCGAGATATGAGTGATTGGGATTAAAAGTAATTTGACTAGGAAACTCTATCGTATCGAACCGATTGCAATCGAAATCAAATCAGCAAAAATCGTCGCACCGAACACTCGAATCAGGCAACTGATCGATCAGGCTGCCAGCCGATCGACCAGCCGGCCGATCGGACTGCTGTCCGATCGGACAGGGTGTCCGATCGAGTTGCCTGGCCGATCGGCCAGCACTTTCCTCATTTGGAAGCCTATAAATACCCCTATCATTGTTATCATTTCCACTTTTGGAAACCCTCTGTCCGACCAGCTCGTGTTCCTCACTTTTCTTCAGATTTCTCGTGATTCCGGTAAGATCTCGTCCTAAATCTTGTACTTTCTTGATCTACACGCACTCCTACACCTTTCTATCTTTTAAATCTTAACTTTTAACCGTGAAATCATCAAGATTCAAGGTATTCTAGGATGACGTCATCATGTGTTCTTGAAGAACTTCATGTTTTGGCCTTAATCCACCAAGAATAACTTAGATCTAACTGATTTCCACATAAACAAGTAAAGATCTTTCATAGATCTAAACATACTCATGGTGAAAAGGATTGAAAGATGGTTTTCCAACTTTCTTTCAAACTCTTTTACACTCACTACCTTCAAAACCGATAGAAACGGGGCTTGTGCCGACCTACTACTCTTTCTGGTGGTTGTGTGGCTCAAAATCCGGATTCCATCCACGAGGTTCACCGATTACGGTTTAAACGTTAGACACCGTCCCGAACCGTTCACCAATCGAATTTGGGTGATTCCTGTCCGATCAGGAGAACCAAGTAAGGACGAGGTCGCTATTGTCTGACTCGTTGTCAAAATACTTCTATAAAACGACAAAACGACAAAACGACCAAGTGTTAGACGAACAGGCCGACCAGGATAAGGTGCTGTCCGATCGGACTGCTGACCGAACGGACAGCCAGCCGAATGGACAGACAGCCGAACGACTGGCCAGCCGATCGGCTAGCACATGGGTCCCACACTTAGTCAACTTATTTGAAGTTTAAGTATCGAACGAACTGTTGTCCGATCGGACTACCGTCCGATTGGATTACTCTTCGGATCATGAGATACTTGGCTTTAAATACTTGACCGATTTTCAACATGTTCAATGCACTAAGGATGCCACCCGTTCGAACTGCTGACCGATCGAGTGCCATTTTGCTGAGAACTTGTTCTTCGCTGAAGTACTAACCGATCGGATTACCGGCCGATCGAACGACCGTCCGATCGACTGACCCGAAAAGTAAAGATATTTCAATGTTTTCAAAATGCTACAACGAAAACTTCAAAAGTCAAGCCATCATACACAAACACATCCTACTCAAAGGAAGAAACAATCCACTCGAACAGCCATCCGATCGGACTACCGTCCGACCGGACTGCCAACCGCACGGCCAGCCATCCGATCGGATTACCATCCGATCGACCAGCTGTCAGATCCACTCACACTTGTTTCCGTTTTACGCGTTGCTTATCATATTACTATCGAACTATTCAGGCTAACCATACTCCCAAGCGCTCCTTTCAATCCATCAACAGCTGTGAGCATACTCGATCCTTTTTTGCTTTATGCACTTTTGGGTGTTACATACGTTACAACTATTCAAATCACACCAAACACACTACTCAATACTATTTGAATGCTAACCGTTAATGCATGTTATACGTGGCTTATGAATGCTTGTTTGTTATGTTTACACATGGAATGCTGTCTACCTGCCTTAGCAACGATAGTACTATAGTTTGGACTCAGCACCTGTTCGCAGGGGTTGTTAAGGACAATTACTTGCATGGATTACGGTGGTAATCATGTATTGCGAACTGCCTCTGGCAGTCAACCCGCAGTCATTGGTATCGATGGATCTATGTCGATAACTAACGTGGTTCATTTCACTATGTGTACGTGCTGGTTATGCGTAAACGAATTCGAACTCTATATGCTATTATCAAACTTGTATGCTCACCTTTACATTTTATGTATTGACTTTATTTTAACATATGTGACAGGTGCTTAGGATGCACATCTGGTAGGAAATCGAAGCTAGAATAAAGCTCTAGAGTCCAACAAATAGTTGTCTGTAGTAATTGAATCAAGGGTCTCTAGAAGCAGATAAACAATTGCTCTATTTAAATCTGAGTTGTCGGAACAAGATTTATTTGCCTAGATCTTATCTGTAATAATTTGTTTACTGTTCGAGGCACGGTATGGGACATGTTATTTTAAATTGAATAGTAATGATAATTGTTATGGAAACTTCTGGACAATCTGTTTCGCTCAGTGCCATGCCCCGATGATTCCGCCATCGGTTGGGGTGTGACAGATTGGTATCAGAGCCATAACTATAGGGAATTAGGCAAGACTCGACCTAGTCCGGGTCGATGTCTTAGAAACGACCTAGTCTATAGTTAGGAACCAACAGACCGGCTTGTGTATATCCGTTAGGGATTGTGTATGAGCTTACTGCTATCTCTCGCTATTCTTATGCTACACTATCACTGCACTCGAATTTTCAACTATAAAGGAGCAACTAAGTCAAGATTAGGTGTGAAAACCGCAAACTCTCGACTAAAATTGCTCAATCAACCCGCATTTTACCTACAAGCGGGGAGAATTATGCCAAATCAGGAGTGAAATCCGTATTTTGATGAATAATCTCCTCTATTTTATCAAAACATGGACGAAGTTGTTAAGATAGGGGTGAAACCCTAACCTTGACGACTTGTTCCGCTCATTTTACAAAACTCTCACCAAAGTCTCGACGGACTCCAACGACCTGAAGTCACGACATTAGCGGGATGCGTGCCAAATGCCCAGGAATCGAGGCAAAGGCACTGCCTGGAAAAGTCAAATGTGCACGACAAGTCTTTGTGAATAGTCGAACCACTTTGGTTAGTCAAAGTCTAATAGCCGCAGACAATCTATCTCTCGATTTTTATATAATTTCGATTCTGAGCCCGCAACTGCCGACTCTGATGATTCGTCGATTTTATGTGCTTATATGTGTGTTTATCTGTTTATGTGTTTAATTTTGGAAGATTTATTCGAATCTTGCTCTTACTCCGATCAACACACACGACTCACACCGCATTTCTATCTCAAATTGCTAAAAAATCGCTAAATTAGGGACGACCTTATGCTATACTATACGCTTATACTACGCTATTCGATATACTAGACGAGACCGTTATATTCGAACAAATCGCATATTTTAAATGACAGGTTTCTGTATTCTGACTGCCCCTGTAATTACATGCGTATGTGGTTATGTGTTCCTATGTTCTACGTGCTTATGTGTTTATGTGATTCTGTGTGCTACGTGGTTATATGACTATATGTTTACATAATTATGCGTGCTCCTGAGCTTTAGTAAGTAGTAGACGCGTGAGGTGAGATTCAAATACAATGTGTTGAGTCCTGTGACGATGTCTGTTGCAGACAATGTCATCTGGATCCCGTCATCCCCCACTTTCTCGTCAAGAAAAGAGAGACAAACGCCTTGCTGCTATCATCGCTAAACAAGTAGCAAAGGCCGTGAGTGATGTTTACGAGAATGTCAGCAAATCGTCTGAGGAGTCGAGAACTGAAGCTCCTAAAGCTACCACCAAAGCTCCCTTCAATTTCAAGCAATTCAAGTCGTGTGGGCCAAAAGAATTCACTGGCGAGGGAGGTCCTACTGCACTATTCTAATGGTTTGATTCCATTGAGGTCACTCTACGACAGAGCGGTTGCCCTGATGACCTCCGTACTCTGAATGCTACCGGTGTTTTCCAGTCCCGTGCACTAGACTAGTGGACGGCCGAGAGGAACAAGCGAGGGAACGATGCAGCCTATGGTCTGTCGTGGGACGAGCTCAAGGAAGTCATGCTGGAAGAATTCTGCCCTCCTCATGAATGTCAGAAGCTAGAGGATGAATTTTGGCACATACATCAAAAGGATGGTGAAAATGCTGCGCTCACTGCTCGTTTCAAACAACTCAGCATCATTTGTCCCGATCAGGTTAAAACTCCAGACATGTCACACCCTGGTTTTGCGGAAGCGTGGGTTTATTTGGTGTGACTTCTTAATACCATAGCAACAATTATAACAATGCTATATGATAAAAACATGAGATATTCATCCATTAATAAAGTTTAGAAAAATCCCATTTTCAACAATCACAAAATAAGTTACAAACCTTAATTTGATTAAATTGAGTTCATAAAGACTTAGCAAAAGGCTTTAAACAATACTAGGTTTAGGGATATGTAACCCGTCCAGGAAGAGGTTACACCTTCTAAACCCTGGGTGACTTCTTTATTCAAACGCAGCTTGAAAATACGTGCATACCGTGCCAGATCCGTTAGTTTCCTGAAATACATGTAGTTTGAAAAGTCAACATAAAGTTGAGCGAGTTCATGTGTAGGCGAGTTTGTATAAACCCTTGTAAAAATGTCAGTATGTATGAAAATCCCTGGTATGTAGCAAATAAGGAAAAAAAAAGAGATCACCATTGGGTTGCAAAGCCAATAATATGTATGAAGTGCAGTAGGAAGACTCAAACCTAGCAGATTTTTGCGTCGGGTAACAAGTCACCACCTGGTTCATTCAGCGGACTCAGGGGTTGGGCTCGCTACACCCAGATAGATCTACCGCTAAAGACCCTCGGTCCTACCATGAGGATTAATGGCCTCCAGTTCCCGCCTACCCACTCACATGATCTAAGTAGTAACCCTCCTTACGCTAACCATACCATGTAAAAAGTATTCGTAATCATAGTAACATGTATTTCACCCCCGAAGTATAAAAACTGAAAACAGTTAAGAGAAAAAGGGGGACATGAACTAACTGAAGTGCGTATCCAGCAACGTCAATCTCCAACTCTATCTGCTGCGTGACGACCTACACGTACTAATTCCTACTAGACGGACGGCCGTGCCTTGGCTTAAGGTTTAACGTTTTTGGGAAATAGTTAGACAACTATTTCGTATTTACACTTCTTAATCATTAAATAAATATATTCCTTCCCAAGGATGGGGGTATTAATACATGTGCGTTTTATAATTCCGAAAATATATTTTTAAGTCTCACTTGAAAATATATTTTAATTCACTTGTCTAAAATATTCTGTTTCCAAAATATACATATTTTCCCAAAAATATTATATTTTACTTCATACAATTTTCCAAAATAATACTTTATCAAAATACACATTTAAGAGTATTTTCCGAAAATACGCAAGTTACATTTTAGAGTTCGCGTTGTATAAACAATACCGATGTAACTTAAATATTTATTTGTGAGGGCGTTGGTATTATTTTGGAGTCGTATTTTCATGATATTTCCAAGTAATATTATTTTTACCCCAAAAATAATATATCTCTAGTTCACAAAAATAATCACGTAAGCACACAAGCGTTTTATTATGAAATATATATTCTCAATATATATTTAACAAGTTTTCATTTACGAAAATCTACCTCCGACACTTGGTTATTTTGTAATAAAAACCATGGCGAAATTTATATTTTGGAATAACAAGTTAAAAATATATTTATAACACTTGTCACCAAAAATATTTCTAAGTGTTATATTTTCTGGAAAAATTTCGCCAGAGTTTCCTCTGTAAACGGAGGCGTCCACGCTTACTAGCGTATCATTTTCTTTTGTAAAATCATTCAATCAGTTCTCAATTAACCAACCCGACATTTAGACATGCAAAACACTACTTATATCGTTTCAGTTTTAATATACAAAACTGGGCCGTTTTCGAGTATTTTAATAAAATAGTTATCTTATTCTAAAAATTCCAAAATTTTTATAGAATGTCTTATACGAACCAAAAATTATTGTGTAAAAATATCGGGGTCCAAATCATCACCAATATTTTACAGAATATCATTTTCCGGACCGAAATCAGATTTATCTTTTTCTGACCACAGTCCGCGGAATAATTTATTTAAAATTCATCGAGAGTCTGATTTACGAAATTCCAGTGAGAGAGTTACAAATACATCGGTGTTCATCTACAGTATAAATATTATGATCTGACTCTACACAGAAATCAAGTTATGACTAAAAATATAACTCTCATTTACTGCTGTAAAAATGCAGCTTTAGCTGCTGTTACATAATGGCACTTTAAAAATAGTAAACGAAGTCCAAAAATTATGATTCCAGTGCCATTAGAACCGTATTTCATATGACACATTGTAGACTCAAGAAAATCAGTTTTTCGTTTAGTTATGACCTGTTTACAGCTAGTTAAAGTCGGCTGAAAATGCAAATCAGCAAGCTGTTTATAGTATAAGTGCCATTAAAAAGTACACATACGATTACCATTCATTCTAATACGATTAACATCAGACCCTAAGTCATTTACAGCAGATTTTTGTTCATTTAATCCAGATTTATCATGTATTATCACCTTTCATCTCATGACCTTTGTATAAAGCTTTTATATTCATGCTTTAAGTTATGATCTTTAGAGTTCCCAAGTTTAACACCATGAATCATACTTTAACCACCTTCATAGCATGTAAAATGAATGGATCTAAGAGACTTACCACTAGCACAAAGCTAGGAGAGTTCGAGTGAAGAAATGTGGTGGTTAAAAGAAAACGAAAGAGGTCCTTGAGCTTCCGAGTGCACCGAGCCTTCTTGTATGATCCCTTGCACCTTTGTATGTATGGAAAATGGCTAGGAAGTGGCTTGATGGTGGTGCTATGGTGGGTAGTAAAGAAATAAGTATCAGAATCCTGGGAACGGTGTAATAGCAACGGTCGAGAGCGCAAAAGGAACCTTGATGTATGTGACGAATCAAAGTATGCTGGCAATAGACAGGGTGGAGGACGGGGTGTCTTACATAAACTTTTCAGGCAATATGCTGTCTTGTGATGTAGTCACTTAAATCATGTTTTCGGTTATGTAATGTTTTGCATTTGAACTTGCCAATTGTGGTGTCAGCTCAAGCTCCAACGTTCTGCGACTCATATCCTCAAACTGTAGTTGGTGTTACAGGAGCAACTCATCTCGTATGTGGCCTTCACAACGTGAGGAATGGTAAGGGTCTAAAACCTGCATAGTGTATTATAGGATCCATCCAATCGGCTCGTACAGCGATGTAGAGGTGAAAGGAGTAAACGGTGCAGCCTGTAAGGCCGTAGAAAATGCTGTTGTAGCAAAACGGATCGTTATGCTGGTGCCGACCTGGAGTACTCTTCCGGGGTACGGGCAAGTCCGGAAAGGAAACGATAAGTATGCCAGTGCAATGGGTGTCGGTCTTCATAGGGAAAAAGGAGCAACATCAGCGGTTATGGATGCAAAAACAAACGTTTCAACCAATAAGGAGATTGTCAGGTGCTGGTACTGGGTTAGATAGTAGGGGTGCAATGTCTAGTAAACCAAAAGTATCAAGGTCACAATCAAGCAAGGGTGTAGGACCAGCAGTTGCAACATCAGGCTGACTCAAAAGGTGTAGAAGCTAGCTCAGCAGCAGGCACTGGGTCGTGTAACGGTGTGGTGCCTCGAGCAGGTGATAGTGCAGCAGCCATGTCGTCGTCGTCTTGTGTCAGTAGTAGAATGCTGTACTCCAGCTGTTTGTAAGGTTGCAGGTATCACAGACTCAAAGGAGTCTGAATGCATGCTAGAATCCGAGGATGGCTTGTTAACAGGGGTCTTAAGAAGTGAAGTTAGTAACAGTGTCCTCGTCTAATTTTCTATCGTCATGGGCGTCGGCAGGAGGACCATTGATAAGCATGCCAACGTAGTCATATATTGTTTGTCGAGTAGCCAACCTTCAGTAGAGATATCCGCAGGAGGCGCATCATCGAGGATTGGATCCATGGTGTGTCCATCATCGGGATGACCAGTGATGGAGTGGTCATGGATTGAAACAAGAGTGACAGAAAGATTCTTGTCAGAGAAACCATTAGCTAAGATGAAGTATCACCAAAATCTGGTAGCACGGACTGTTAGGAGTCGTTCTCGTCCTTAGCATATCAGGATCACTCTCAGTATGTGACGTAATTGTCTCTGGCGCAGATGTAGTCTCACTATCTGTGGCGGTGGTCGTAGGGTTATCAATGCCTGATAACTCGTTCTCCAATTAGAGTGACATGTGTGCCGGTGCATAGCATGTATATCCATAGTATTTACTAACAATTAGTGTATGCGAACAACTATCATATAAGCACGTACATCTACCTTAAATCAAATAAGCATGTAAATCTCAATTAATGCAACCAAGTAATCATCCTAGTCTCACTAGATTAACCTTCCAGCCTCTCAGACTGAACCTCCTAGTCCCACTAGATTACCTTCCCAGCCTCTCAGACTGAACCTCCTAGTCCCACTAGATTACCTTCCCAGCCTCTCAGACTGAACCTCCTTGTCCCACTAGATCGACCTCCCAGCCTCTCAGACTGAACTCTCTAGTCCCACTAGACTAACCTCCCAGCCTCCCAGACTGAACTCTCTGGTCCCACTAGACTAACCTCCCAGCCTCCCAGACTGAACTCTCTGGTCCCACTAGACTATCTTCCCAGCCTCCCAGACTGAACTCTCTAGTCCCACTAGACTAACTTCCCAGCCTCCCAGACTGAACTCTCTAGTCCCACTAGACTATCTTCCCAGCCTCCCAGACTGAACTCTCTAGTCCCACTAGACTAACTTCCCAGCCTCCCAGACTGAACTCTCTAGTCCCACTAGACTAACTTCCCAGCCTCCCAGACCGAACTTTCTAGTCCCACTAGACTAACTTCCCAGCCTCCCAGCCTCCCAGACTACTCCCTCAGTCTCTCAGACTGAGTTATAAATTTAAATTTGGGAATGTGTATTTGTGCCTTTTTGTTTGTAAAAAGGTTTGTTCCCTGGATCTGGACGTATAGTGTATGCAATGTAAAAGTGTTTAAAAACGTTTTCGTGAGAGCCCTGATGATCATAGTCTAGACTCGAGAAAGAATCCTAGTTCGCTATGATCGAGGCTCTGATACCAAGCTATCACACCCTGGCTTTGCGGAAGCGTGGGTTGTAACACCTCGAAAATTCACGTCCTATAATGTATCGACACGTGTCATAAGTTTGAACGTGTGAAAGAATGTTCTGAAAGGACTAAAGTTGACAGTCATGGAAAGTACGTGAATATACGGGTTCTAAATGTCAGCAGTAAATAAATATATTATACATTAACCCTACATGATGTTTATAGCATCAAACGAATAAATCATGGATCATGCAAAGCTAAAAGTGAGAGATTTCAAACTACAGGGGTTAAATGTGTCAACATGTTTAAGTTATACCTCTGAGTGACCTTTTGACAAACCCGAAGCTTTGTAACTGATAATTATGCTCACTAGAATGCACGATAAAAATTTCATAAAGTTTCGTTATCGTATGAGAAAGTTATGATCAAATTCGTATGTGAGGGGTTAAAGTGTCAACGTTGAAAGTTAGGACCTTTCAGGTAACAATAAAGTTAACCGAGGACTAAATAAAGTGGGTATAAGTCCTAAAGCCCTTGTAGGTAAATAAGAAGGGGTCAAATTGCAAAATATAAGTTAGTTGACCTTTCGAAGAGCCAAGGGACAAATATGCAAAAACTTGAAAATGTGAAATCTGATCAGAAGTATCAAGGCGGGCCGCGTAAGATGTTACTAAGTCTTACGCGGGCCGTGTCAGACACACAGATACAGAATTCATGGATAGCAGCCTGTTTGAGCGTTTAACCGACTTATAACAGATATTTTCTCATCATGGGCGACCCCTAAGTGCCTCCTAGAACCTTAGGGACATGTATTAACAATCAGGGACCAATGGTAGTGTTGTGTGTCAAAGATCTAAGTGTTCTTGAGCACTATATAAAGGACCAAAGTTGCAAACACTTCCTCACACCTTCCTTCAGCAATCTGATCATTTCTGGAGCTCCAAAGCAGGCTCAAGTGATCACTAATCAAGCTTAGGACCTTGGTAAGTGTGCTTATCCTTTCTTAGTTAAGTTTTAGCCTAGTTTTAGCTTAAAAGTCAAACCGTCGTAATTAACGGTTGACTTCAAGATTAATCACAAATGGTCCAGTGATTAGTCGAATCAAAAGTAGTTATAAGTTGGTAATTATGTGGGTAATAAACCCTCAAAAGGGTTCCCCCTGATTCCCACTCTAACTAGGTCAAATGTCGGGTCAAACTTGTTAAGAAAAAGTCAACAGGATACTTAAATTCTAATTTATGCATAATTAGCAATGTAGAACACATACAACCTGTTTGATCATTAATGTAACTTGGTAATAAGTGTAAGAACATGTCTAAACATGATCAACCCGACAATTCTCTGTAAAGACCCGGTTCAGAACCGAAAGTCGCAAAGCTTTGACTTTTGCTTTGACTTCAGTTCTGACCCGTTTTGGTATGATTTAGAAATACCTAAGAGCTCCATTTGGACCAGGTTACATGCTAGTATAACCCTCTGTGATTATACACCATGGTTCATTAGTTAACCAATTAATACGCATGATTCCGCTAATTGCTCATATGTTGACCATTATACTCTTTTCACCTTAAAACGTGATTTGTGAAAATGTAAAAGTGTAGAAACCTTAGTTACTAATATATAAACTTGTATGCAAAGTTTGACATCAGTTTGAGGTGTAGATTAAGAGTTATGCTCGTTAGCGTAAAATGAAAGCTTTATGTTAATTAAACGACATAATTAGCGTATAGTCTATTTAAACATACTTTTTTGATATCAAAATCTTTACCCACTGATGTAATATATTATTTTGGGATTTTTGAAGATTTTTAACTAATTTTAGGCTGAGCATAACTTAGAGTCGTAGGCTTAATCCGGTAATTGTCGGTTTTGCCCTTACGGGCTATAAAATGAGTTTTACACATCCAATTGACTCCAAACCTTTTGCTACTGATCTTAAATGATAAATAAATTATTTTAAGCCTTCTGGAATAATAAAAATATCAGATTTCTATATAGAACCCGGAAACGGCTTCTAATCGCCTTTTTAAGCGTTTTTAACGCATAGTATGTACTAAGACTATTTTAAACATACAAGGGTTTATACCTACTGATATTTGAGGCAAATTATAATATTTTAACAGTAAGCAAAAGTTGTTTAACTCAGACTTCGGTTTTGAGCTTTACGACTTATGTGAAATTACCAAAATGCCCCTACGGTGCATAGTTTGGTTATAATTGATAAATTTCACATATATACAATACCCTACTGATATAACTTAGAAAATTGATTATCTTTTCTGATTACATCAGGCCTGTAACTCAGGTAAACACTTAAACTCTTTTATAACCTTTTAAATGACCAAACTACCCCTACGGGGCATAGTTTGTGTTTAAATTCGTTTCGGGCATAATAAAAGACATCTTACTGATGTCACAACATATATGAAGCATATTAACTTAGGAAACCTGTAAATGGCTCATATGTATACCCGTTACGCTTATTACGCGTTCGGTTCGGTTTATGTAACTAGTTTACATAAATTAGCCTAAACGGTCAAACCTTATCGGTTTTAACTCAAAATCCAGAATGTGTATGAAATACCCATATTAAGCAAGTCTCCGAACTTGTCGGGTCTAAATCACATTCTATCCGGTCTTCGCTTAATCATGCGTTTGAACCGTATCTTTCGGTAAGACTAACCGGTCTAAGCTTAGGCTTAATTAAAGACCCGTTAGCATTCTAATTGGTTATTTATACCATCGTTCCAGACTAGAGCCTTCCGGTAAATGGTACTTACGCTTACTTAAGTGAATACGGCTGAGTTATTAAAATTCTTACTTAAGCGAAACCCGAAATACGCGAATTGGAATGTTGTTATACGTGTGTGTGTGTGTGTGCCTTATGTGTTACTTGTGCAAGTTTATCTATGTTGTGGGAATCAATCGAAACTCGAAATACAATCGAAATCAATCGACATCGAACTCGAATCACAACCAAACTATAATAATTAGTGGAGAAGGGACAGCGCGAGATATGAGTGATTGGGATTAAAAGTAATTTGACTAGGAAACTCTATCGTATCGAACCGATTGCAATTGAAATCGAATCAGCAAAAATCGTCGCACCGAACACTCGAATCAGGCAACTGATCGATCAGGCTGCCAGTCGATCGACCAGCCGGCCGATCGACCAGCCGATCGACCAGCTGTCCAATTGGACAGGCTGTCCGATCGAGCTGCCTGGCTGATCGGCCAGCACTCTCCTCATTTGGAAGCCTATAAATACCCCTATCATTGTCATCATTTCCACTTTTGGAAACCCTCTGTCCGACCAGCTCGTGTTCCTCACTTTTCTTCAGATTTCTCGTGATTCCGGTAAGATCTCGTCCTAAATCTTGTACTTTCTTGATCTACACGCACCCCTACACCTTTCTATCTTTTAAATCTTAACTTTTAACCGTGAAATCATCAAGATTCAAGGTATTCTAGGATGACGTCATCATGTGTTCTTGAAGAACTTCATGTTTTAGCCTCAATCCACCAAGAATAACTTAGATCTAACTGATTTCCACATAAACAAGTAAAGATCTTTCATAGATCTAAACATACTCATGGTGAAAAGGATTGAAAGATGGTTTTCCAACTTTCTTTCAAACTCTTTTACACTCACTACCTTCAAAACCGATTGAAACGGGGCTTGTGCCGACCTACTACTCTTTCTGGTGGTTGTGTGGCTCAAAATCCGGATTCCATCCACGAGGTTCACCGATTATGGGTTAAATGTTAGACACCGTCCCGAACCGTTCACCAATCGAATTTGGGTGATTCCTGTCCAATCAGGAGAACCAAGTAAGGACGAGGTCGCTATTGTCTGACTCGTTGTCAAAATACTTCTATAAAACGACAAAACGACCAAGTGTTAGACGAACAGGCCGACCTGGACAAGGTGCTGTCCAATCAGACTGCTGGCCGAACGGACAGACAGCCGAACGACTGGCCAGCCGATCAGCTAGCACATGGGTCCCACACTTAGTCAACTTATTTGAAGTTTAAGTATCGAACGAACTGCTGTCCGATCGGAGTACCGTCCGATTGGATTACTCTTCGGATCATGAGATACTTGGCTTTAAATACTTGACCGATTTTCAACATGTTCAATGCACTAGGGATGCCACCCGATCGAACTGCTGACCGATCGAGTGCCATTTTGTTGAGAACTTGTCCTTCGCTGAAGTACTAACCGATCGGATTACCGGTCGATCGAACGACCGTCCAATCGATCGAACGACCATCTGATCGACCAGCTGTTCGATCCACTCACACTTGTTTCCGTTTTACGCGTTGCTTATCATATTACTATCGAACTATTCAGGCTAACCATACTCCCAAGCGCTCCCTTCAATCCATCAACCGCTGTGAGTATACTCGATCCCTTTTTGCTTTATGCACTTTTGGGTGTTACATACGTTACAACTATTCAAATCACACCAAACACACTACTCAATATTATTTGAACGCTAACAGTTAATGCATGTTATACGTGGCTTATGAATGCTTGTTTGTTATGTTTACACATGGAATGCTATCTACCTGCCTTAGCAACGATAGTACTATAGTTTGGACTCAGTACCTGTTCGCAGGGGTTGTTAAGGACAATTACTTGCATGGATTACGGTGGTAATCATGTATTGCGAACTGCCTCTGGCAGTCAACCCGCAGTCATTGGTATCGATGGATCTATGTCGATAACCAACGTGGTTCATTTCACTATGTGTACGTGCTGGTTATGCGTAAACGAATTCGAACTCTATATGCTATTATCAAACTTGTATGCTCACCTTTACAATTTTATGTATTGACTTTATTTTAACATATGTGACAGGTGCTTAGGATGCACATCTGGTAGGAAATCGAAGCTAGAATAAAGCTCTAGAGTCCAACAAATAGTTGTCTGTAGTAATTGAATCAAGGGTCTCTAGAAGCAGATAAACAATTGCTCTATTTAAATCTGAGTTGTCGGAACATGATTTATTTGCCTAGATCTTATCTGTAATAATTTGTTTACTGTTCGAGGCACGGTATGGGACATGTTATTTTAAATTGAATAGTAATGATAATTCTTATGGAAACTTCTGGACAATCTGTTTCGCTCAGTGTCATGCCCCGATGATTCCGCCATCGGTTGGGGTGTGATACGTTTGATGCTCGATCGAAAAATCTTCGGAATTTGCTCGTTCAATTCAGCTCGATTGAAAACGACGCTTGATTCGGATCGGTTCGGTTTGAAATGAACCGAGCATGAGCAAAGGTTTGCTCAGTTCGGTTCGACTTGGTTGGCTCGAATTGTTTTTAATATATATATATTTATACACACACACACACACACACATATATATATATATATCAATAAAATAACTAGAGGCACACATCAATAATGTTTGGTCTAAGATCCAACTAGAGCCCATTTAATTATAGAATTCCAATAGTCCATTGCCCAATAATCCAGGGTAATTGTCAAAACACCGAAATGTGAAGTGTCGATGGATACTCAAGTGACAACCCTTCATTCAATTTAGAAGTATATAATCCTAGTTACAACCCCTCATCAACCATCATAATTTGAATTCTCTATCGTCAAGACGCTAATTCCCTAAGGTTTTGCTTCAATAAGTTCATTCGATTTTAAACTTCTCATACATCAGAGGTCTGCTTCAATCGGTCGACGATTCATCTTTCTGCTTAGATGATCTCGGTAGAATCAGTTGAGTGTTTTTTCTATTCCTTGTTACTTAGTGAATTTATACCTGTGTTCTAATTGGACGAAACCTTAGGGATGAAAACTGCACTTTACTCTAAAAACTAACAACTCCATCGTCATTTTTCTATTTGTTATGCGACGCTCGATACTCGCTCGACGCTCGTTCGACTTTGGCTCAATTGAAAAAAGCTTGGATCGATTCGGTTCGTTTCGTTTTGTAAACGAACCGAGCATGAGCAAAGGTCCAAACGGTCCGATTCGACTCATGAAGAGCCCTAGTTGTGACATGTTGTTGGAGTTTAAGGGGTCATAATTCTACAAAACCTTAAAGTTACAATTAATTAAATGGTAAGTCACTACAAAACTAAAAGAAAAAGAAGATTCGGATCCTTTGTGTGTTGACCAAGGAAATATCCTTTGTGCGTTGACCAAGGAAATAAAAATCAGGAGACTTTTAATAAAGAGTAAACTGTCAAAATGGTCCCTGAAGTTTAGTTACTTTTGCCACTTTAATCCAAAACTCAAACCTTTTGAATCTGGTCCAGTGGTTTTAATTTTGTTGCCATTTTCATCCAAAAGCAAAATTTGCTCAGATTTTTTAGTTAATAGCAAACCTTTTGAACGTCGTCGTTTGATGCTCCGTTGATCCGGAAAGTATCACATATTTCCAAAAAGTTGGTAATATGTAAATCAGGATCTTCATCAAGTAACCCATGGAATGTTGCGGAGTTTTGGAGCATCTGGATCAAATGCGGCCGAAGTTTGAAATTGTTGGCATCGATGTTCGTTGCATTGATGGCGGCTTCGAGGTTACTGATCGTGGGCCGCAGGTAATCCATTAGGGTACGATGATCTGCCATCGGAATTTGATCCCCCAAAGCTTTCTCTTGATTCTTGGCTTTTAGTCTTTTTCTTAGAAAGCATTTGGGTTCGTCTAGAGGTTCTTTTATGTCTTTATCAGAACTGGAGCTCATGCACCGCGTAGAGATTTCAGGCCATGCAATTGAGTTCTAAGTCCTGTGATCAAAATAAAAAAGAAATGTCGGTCAGATTCTTCACCACGGCCCTGTGGTCATTGACCACGTCCCGTGGTCATGTTTGCAGTTGCTGTTTTCTGGATCCCAGTTACCGGGGAGATCAGAACGGCCCCGTGGTGCACCTCCACGGCCAGTGGTCACTCTTCTGTAACTCAGAAAACAAAAACTGCCAGTAAGATTGATGGGCACGGCCCCGTGTCTGACCGAGCATGGCCCGTGCTGAGTTCTGCAGAAACTGAAAAAATTAAGAAAAATCCTAAAAAAATAAGAAAAAAAATGCTAAAAATAATTAGGCCATTGATTTTAAACTTTCTTAAAATCCTTGTGTCCTCGACAACGATGCCAAAAAAAACTTGGTGTGCGTATAGCGCGATATGATTTTATTAATATTTTAAGCCCGTTTTACGCATTAGTTAAGTTTTAAATTTATAAAACACGATATTATACTAACACTAAACACACACTTGGGCAAGTGCACCTATCGCGAGCGTAGTATAGTGTTGTAAGATACCGTGGTCGTCCAAGAACACAAGAGCTTTTAATACCGGTTTAGCGTCAACGTCTAATCGATCTAAATTTTTGACAAAAAAAAATTGAAATATAAAAACTAGAAATGAAAAGATAAATAAAATGAAAAACAAATAGACAAGATAGAATCACTTGGACCCAACTCATCTTTAATGTATCCTTTGATGATTTTCGCACTTTCGGACTTTTTAAGAGATTATCTTAGTTATAGTAGTAGGCCCCTCTTTTGAAGGTGACGTTACCCTCAACCTAGTGGTTTGAGTCAGTAGGGATACAATCCCAAAGGGTCGGAATATTGAAAGACAATTAAGTTAGTTATTAATGCGAAAAGTGGTAGGCCCCTCTTTTGAAGGTGACGTTACCCTCGACTAAGTGGTTTGAGTCAGCAAGGATACAATCCCAAGAATCCGGTTTAATGTTTTAATAGTAGTTTACATATGAGGGGTTCAAGCTATTCGCACCCCTGCCATCCAATACCGTTGGGCATTGAAGGAGGTCCTAGTAAGCTTGAACCAAGTCCTCGCAGGATCTATACACTGAACGAGACAAAAACTTTACCAAACCACTCTTCTAACCCCCTTCCAAGTAGTTAACGCGCTTTATATAGACCGTAAAGACACGAATGAGCAACTCAATGACACCATGAAGAAATGGTAAAGAAAATTCACTTTCAACATAAGAAACTAGTTATTAAAGTCATTAATACAAACCCAATTAAAAAGTGCCGAAAGATTAAAAATCAAAAGTAATACATTAAATACTTGTCTTCACCAAGTAATGTAAGAGATTAGCCAAATATGGCATTTGATTGACAAAAACTCTTACGATCAATCTTGGATCCCGATACTACTACACACTCTAAAGATGGATGATGGATGATGGTGGTGGGTGTTAGTATTGTAGTGGTAGTGGATTGGTGGCAAAGTGGGAGAGAAGTGGTTTGCCAAGGGATGCCTTTGAAGTGAACCAAGCACCCCTATTTATAGCTAGAACAGAGCCACGGCACGGCCACGTGTCTAGTGGGCACGACCCGTGGCTCTCCTTCCTCTCTTCCTTCATTAATTGCATCTATCAGTAGAGGGGCCCACACGACCCCGTGTTTTCTGGGCACGACCCCGTGGTCAACTCTTTGCTGTACTATCAAGATTTTTCAAATCTAAGAGTTGACCACGCTCCATGGGCAGCTGGGCACGACCCCGTGGTGGGCGTAGAAGCTTCTGCAGCTTTTGTCTTGTTGTGTCAGGGCTGACCACGCCCCATGCATGGATGGGCACGGCCAAAGATTTAAGAGGGAACTTAGAAGCGATTGGATCAAGAACGAAAGCCGACGAACCAAAGATTTAACGAACTGTGTTAGTCTTTATTATTTATTATTTTTGTTTAATCTTGTTCAATCATGATTCTTGCTACATATCATTGTTTATGGTTTTTAGACATGATTAGAGGCTAAACGTTTTATAGCCGCGTAGGTTTGATGAACTAATTCACGTGATTAGACTTTGTTCGTAGTGGCGGAGCTTGACCAAAAGTTCCGAGGGGCGGAAAGTCATGAGACCCAATTTATATATTGTATAAATATTTAGGCAAAATAATTGGGGGGACAATACTATATAATTTTAAAATTTTTGAACGAAAAATAGGAAATTTTACAGTTCTAACCGAAACATTGGGGGGCGGGTGCACCCCCCACTTCACACTAAGCTACGCCAATGTTTGTTCGGTTCGACTTTTTACCAGGTTTATGTGTTTGATTTAATTTTGTTTTTGTATTAAGCTACTTTGTCAGATAACATGGACATGTCCCGCTACTTCCCACTTAGACTCATCTTGAACATGCACAAAAATCTATTAGCTTTCGCAGTTGAGTCTGTAATTTAATAAAATTTGGAACACTTTACCTTATCAAAATATAAGGGTTTAAGTTCATCAAAACAATGTTTATTAACTAGGCTTTAATAATAACCTACCCTCCAACACCATTTGCATAAAACACTTATATTGAGATTTAACCTCACAAAGTCACTAATTACACATTCAACGATGTATTACTTTCAAAAACTGCCTAGGTTGAATATTAATGGGAATGGGATAGCTATGCTTAAGCGTTCCACTAGTGACCTAGTGATGCCACATAGTGAACTTTCGTTTATACCACACACAATGTTCTTGAACTATTCAACCTTCATACAAATCATGTGGACTACCACTACCTACACGTGCCAGTTCCAAGCAACAACAATGCCCGAAACCCTAGCCTAATACCTTACCTAAACCGTTAATTTTTCATTTAGGGGCTGTTTGGCAACATCTGAATGGTTAAGTACTGAAACAGTAAGATGTCTGAACCATTAAATGCTGAACTAGTAAAAGGTCTGAACCATTAAGAGCTTGTATAATGATTAACCGTTCGGAGGCAAATGTCTAGCCAATTCAGATTAGAGGTCTTAACCATTCAGACTCTGTATAATTCTTAACCATTCAGAGGCAAATGACTGAATCATTCAGACATCTGCTCGTGAAATAAACAGTCTGAACAATTAAGTGCTGAACCAATAAGATGTCTGAACCATTAAGAGCCTCATTAAGAGGTAAACAAACAGCCCATTACTGATTTAGCTTCTTTAAACTTTCATTTAGATTTGTAACCCTAGCCTAATACCTTACACAATGGTCTTAACGGAAAGCGAAAGTGTCTAAATTATTTAAATAGCAGTTTATTTAAACCCCTTTCCAACTCTAGCCAGTTAGTTTTCTCTCTTCACACTTTTCCCCTTATTCCTCTGAGTACCTGTTTAAGAAATAAGAGAAACAATGTTGTAAAAATCGTTTTAGGGCGGCGCCTAGGCGGCGATTAGTCGGTCATCGGAGGTCTGCTGCCTGGATTTAGCCAAATCGGCCAATCTAGGCGCTCAAAGTCAAAATTGGCCCAAAATCGCCCAAATTAGGTCAAATTGAACCAAATCAGTCATGTGGAATGCATTCTTACCTTATTTCGAACAAAGATCAATGCAATGAACGGTCAAAATTGGGGCTAGGGTTTGTATTTTGCTGTGCGTCTGGAAGGTGAAGGAGGGAGAGGCCGCGTATGGGATGAACTGATGGGAATTATGGTTTATTATGTTTAAATATTTAACATTTAACCCCCTACATCCTTACTAGGTTATATTTAGTCCCCAAACATATAAATGTATACATAAAAAACATAAACTAATGTTATATATATATAAATTTGAAAAATTATACATTAAAAGTTCATCCCGATTAATCCCGATTAATCCCTAGGCGGTACCTCACCACCCGACTAGCGCCTAGCGCCTTCTACAACATTGAAGAGAAAACAACAAAAAGAAGCACGACGGAGCCAAAAATTGTTCAGTAATGGAAAAACAATAGCAATAACGGTAATTTCGATGAGAACGATCAATACGTTATTCGATCAATGGTAAACAATACTATGTCAATAACAATGCAACGATATGGTTAATACTATACAATGGTCAATCGATACGATAACAATCTAAGTGGAAATACACATGTGAGCCAATGAAAATAACAATAAACAATGTGCACATTAGCTGCAAATCTATTATCCTAATATGTAGAAGGGATGTAGACACACACACCTATCCCAATACCAATAAGTAACAATAATATCCTAGGATCGATCCATATGCCTCCTAATAATCAATAACTAATAGATGCTAATATAGAGATGCCGTGAACTAATCGCACCGTCACGGATGGTGCACGTCATCGTGGCAGATGATGACTCCCTATGTCCCCATAGGTGGATGTGCTCGGGTATTGAGGTTAATAAAATGGTAGACTTAAGTCAAGTCAACTTGTACAATAATGCACTTCTTTGGCAGTAATCAATGATCAATGGGAACATGCGATAATGGGCTTAAGGAATTAGTTTATCACATGTGAATCAATGGCAACAATTCAATTCAAGACTTGATACTATAACTAATAGAAAGCAACGATACGGTTCGATGAACTAGACACTACGAGTACAATAATGAAATAAAACGCTACAAGACAAGACCACAGAATCCGTACCTTAATGGCGAAAAGCGATAACCGTAACAAATCTTAGCTTGAATCAAATGTCGCGAAACCCTATAAATGTCGCGAAACCCTACAAATGTCACGAAACCCTACAAATTTGATGCACTCAGTGGTGGTTCATTGATCAATAGTTATAGTTTTGATCAATTGTTTGTTCGGGTCACTCGTTTGGACAAAATCAGTGGTTTCACATTGATTGTTTCTTTGTTTCAAGAAACTGTATCAACTCGGGCCACGAATGAAAATGTCTTTTTGACAAATATAGGAGATGTTAATATAAATATATTTCTTTGTGGGTTTGTGTTCTATGTTAAGAGAGCTTTAGAACGAGCTAAATCGCGTCCAAACCGCAGCTAAGATGAATGAGATATCGATGGTCAAAGTTTGGTGTTTGAAACAAACACTGCTGAAATATTGAAGTGGCATGGGAAAGTGACATCTTGTCCCACATGAGAGGAGAAAAAAAACTTGAGGTGGTATATAAGCGGGAACTCTCATCCCTTATTGTTCCAAAGAAGCACACACGAGTGAAGTCGTGAAGGGTGCGATGCACCCTAACTCACACGCGCGTGCATGCGCCTGGCGTGGGTGCAATTTGGTGCTTTGATGGCGCACGAAGATGATTCAATATGGCGCGCAATTGTGTGGCGTGTTCTTAGAGGCTCGCGGATGACGTGGCATGAGCGCACTTGGGCCACACAGACCTGTAGGTTCGCGTGCGCGTGTAAGTTATCACAGTCGCACACACTAGTGTACAAGTTCTGGCACGCGCGTGTCTTGCAGCAACTTCCGGATTTCAGCAACAAAACAGTTTCGAATATGTTGTTGAAACAGAAGCATTGACTGAGAATTAATTGATGAGTTAAAATGAATCGAAAACATTCCATGTAGTTTAATTTTGTCATTAATTCATGTTTTTGTAGTTTCTACTCAACTTGCAGTATAAATACCAGGTGAGACCTGGTTGCAAAAGACACTAGAAACCAACAGTACATATCCATGGAAACAAAACAAGTTGGAAACTCAGAATTTGTTTTAAGGGTCATGTGTCAACCCCCCCCCCCCCCCCCCCCCCCCCCCCCCCTGAAACCACATGGTTATCAAAGATCATTTGTTTGAGAATCTGAAAAGTAAGTTAGTTGTTACCTCTTCATATATGAACTTTAATCTCTGATCATTTGTTATCGTGTTTGTTGATATGATTCCTGAAAATGATATGTTTGTGTATTAAGATTTTCTTGGATATTTGTGACATGTGATCAGATATATAGTGTTATTTGCACATAATGTAATGTTTAAAATGCCATCAAAGAATGAAAACATAAAGGGATAATGTGGAATGTAATCAGAGCACCTATTTAAATCGATCTTGAAAGCGTATGTTCATTTAAAGAAGTGGGAAACTCGGTGGGTTGGGTAACGGGTCAAAACGTGTAACACAACACTTACAAATTTGTAAAAGATTTAGTGAACATTCAGTGTGAAAAATGTGATTTATGATGTACTTGATTTGAATAAAACGATGTAGGAAGTTTGGTTCATTACATGTTGCCCGACTTTCAACCCATTTCACCTCCATTTTAGCGTTTGTTATCTTACCTGTTTGACCCAATAGAGATAATAGAACCGACCAATTCATTAAATGTAAATTACCATCTCTACTTGAAGTCCATGTGTAAGCCATGTTAACTTGATATTCCTGAAAATTGAAACATTTGGTTGGATGGATATATGCACATAATTTATTAAAAAACGACACTGCAAAGAAGGAATTACAATAACTAAATTCTCGGATAGAATACAGATACTTATCTTTATTAATTCATAGGTGAATTGCCATCTCTACTTGAAGTGCATGTGTAAGCCATGTTTACTTGATATTCCTGAATCCTTTGGTCAAACACAGTAATAATTGACAATATTAACAAACATATTTATTGATGATGCAGAATACGCTTCAGAAGGAATGTCAGAGGAGGTTATACGCCAAGCGTTTTTGAAAACCGATGAAGAATTTCTGGTGTCAGTCGAAAGGGAATGGCAAAACAATCCAAAAATAGCCTCTGTTGGCTCATGTTGTTTGGCTGGAGTCGTATGCAATGGAATGTTGTACGTTGCGAATGCTGGAGACTCGAGGGCAGTACTCGGGAAACAAGTGGATAAAACTGAAAAAGCATTTATGCCTGTAAGACTTTCACAGGATCACAATGCAAACGATGAATCCGTTAGGGAGGAACTAATAGCATCGTTTCCAAATGATCCCAACATCGTTGTTTTTAAGCAAAATATATGGCGTGTGAGGGGTCTTATCCAGGTATTTTGCACTATACAGCTAAACTTAGTCCTAGATTTTTTACTTTTGACATAATGATTTGTAAACAAAGTTTTACAATATTGCAGATTTCTAGGTCTATTGGTGATGCATATCTGAAGCGGTTCGATTTCAATAAACCTCCGTTACCGGCGAAGTTTATACAGTCTGAACCGTTCACTAAACCGATATTGAAAGCGGAACCAACCACACTAGTGACGAAGCTCGTCCCTGAAGATCAGTTTGTTATATTTGCTTCTGATGGTTTATGGGATCATCTTACTGATCAACAAGCGATTGATCTAGTGAAAAGTTCTCCACGCAATGTAAGATTGGTATTTTTTTTTTTCCCATGTTAAAAAAAGAAAAAAATTCAATATACACACTTATTGAGGAGAAACTTGATTTTAACATTCTAATAAAAAATTTGCAGGGAGTTGCAAGAAAACTTGTGAGAGCTGCACTTGCTGAAGCAGCAAGGAAGCAAGGAATGAGCTACTCTCGTCTGGAAACAATAGTGAAAGGGATGAGAAGAAATATTCATGATGATATCACAGTCGTTGTTCTGTTTCTTGACTGTGATTTGGCATCCCACACTTCTTCTTCTGCTGGGCAAAGTTCCTCGGGTGGGCCCATGACGCTATCTGTCAAGAGTCCGATTTCCTTTTAGTTCCTGAATGGTTGTAGTTAAAACAGCGCTGATGATTATGCCAAGAAGATTCTGTGTAGATGTTCTAATGATTGGCATATGAAGCTAACTTGTACTTTTGTTAAAACTTTACTTGTAAGTAAAGAGGCCATATCATCACTTTACTACTAAGACTACTTTGTGTTTGCTATACATATTCATGGCATCGAATATAGTTGTTTTCTATGGTCAAAAGGCGAATGGGTCAAACAGGATAGTCACTCTTAATGGTTAGAACTAGGTTGTTTTACTCCTATGATGATGCTACACAAAACTTGATAAAACAAAAGTTAAGAAGACGATTTCAGCATTTGCAACTCACAACAATCAATTGCATATAGGACTGTCCAGCCAAACAGCAAGAACCGAACGAGGCTATTTTAGGATTATTTTACCATTTACTTCCAACCAACATTGCTATATGTTGAAGAAACCTGTGTGTATATCACAAAAGAATGGAGTCATGTTGACGTGAAACTCCAAGGTATATGAATGAAAAAAAATATCAAAAGCAGCCTAGAAGATTATGCTATGATTTGGTATATATAAGGATTATATATATACTCAATCCTAACAATATAACATATTTGTTGGATATTTGAATTCAAATTGACACTAGCTTAAATTAAAGCCCTAAATTATCTCTCTTACTATAACAATATAACATATTTGTTGGATATTTACTAGATAACTTTTTTTATCCTCTTTTATGTATGTTTATTAAATTTTCTAGGTTACTAACCAGTGTACTACACTTATTAGATAACGTACTATAACTTTTTTTTAATCCTTTTATGTATGTTTATTAAATTTACTAGGTTAGTAACCCGTGTAATTGATCTATAAAAATGATGAAATTCATAAAATTGTAATATAAATGTTTAATACTTAGTATTATTTTATTTTTTTAAATATGGGTCATAAAATAAAAATGTAGTAGAAATAGAAGACTGGGTTACAGGTTTGGAAAACATGTAATAAAACCTAATGATCATACCAATAACTAATACTATTCAAAAACCATCCGTATCAATAACAAATATAAATTCACAATTACCAAAAGTCATAACAATAACCAATAATAAACACAAATTGAAAATTACCAAAAGTTTTGAGTTGCAAATTAGAAACCTAAACTGATTAAAGAAACGAATTACCATCCATTTGCAAATCAATCTCAAGTTAAAGTTCACCTTATTTCTTATATTCATGATATCATGCCAAGCAGCATGGCACCAATTTTGGATTGTCACAAGAAGACTTGCACCTAATACAAGTCTTACTTCACTCGTAATGAATGGACATTGGTACACACATCACTACCACGAGATACGTAATCACCACCATACCTATAAATTTTAACAATTGTTCCCTGTCAAGGGCATAGCTTTGTGGGGGCGGCCGATCCCCCGAACTTTTCATTCGTTAGTGGAGAGTATATAATTTCCGTATAGAAATTTTTGGGTATATACGTTTTTAACCACTCGGTTTTATAGAAATTTTTGGTATGTACGTTTTCGACCCCCCGGTCGAAAATCTCAAGCTTCGCCACTGTTCCTTGTAATATATAATACAAGTCACTAACACGACTTTGATTATAACTTATAATACAAACATATTAAATAATATACGGGTAAGCAACATAAACTTGAATTACAAACTGACGAATTCATGTCACATTTGGTAATCCTCCAGATCCATGAGCAAGATCAAGCTTTAATAAACCAGTGATTAAATTACGCGTTTTCTTATATTCTACATCTTGGGCACCAACTCGAATTTCTCTCGAAATCACGCAGAGTCAGAATTGAAACACATCAATCGTTTACACATCACAAGACACATGCTAAAAAATCACATACAAAATCTATACGACATGAACAAAAACTATCACAAAATTGTTAATAGGTATCATTAGAATTTGTAATGTTATTCAATCAACTAAATTGGTTCAGTTTATGCTTATGTTGAAACATCATAGTCAAGAACAATAAGCAGATAACCATAAGCGATTTAATTTAACTTAAAAGTACCGTCAATTGTTGGGTCGTATAACATGATTCTTACCTGAAGTTTTGAACTGATAATCTTAATTGGGCATGACGGTAGGTAGATGATAGTTAAAATATTGTATCCGTCACTTATATTGTTGAAAATGGTGGACATATAGTGCGTTGTGACTATGGCTTTTCAAATTGCTCGACGCTCGAGACTCGTTCGATGCTCGATCGAAAAATCTTCGGAATTTGCTTGTTCAATTCAGCTCGATTGAAAACGACGCTTGATTCGGATCGGTTCGATTTGAAACGAACCGAGCATGAGCAAAGGTCTGATCAGTTCGGTTCGACTCGGTTGGCTCGAATTATTTTTAATACACACACACACACACATATATATATATATTAATAAAATAACTAGAGGCACACATCAATAATGTTTGGTCCAAGATCCAACTAGAGCCCATTTAATTATAGAATTGAAGGCCGATGTCAATAGTCCATTGCCTAATAATCCAGGGTAATTGTCAAAACACCGAAATGTGAAGTGTCGATGGATACTCAAGTGTCAACCCGTCATTCAATTTAGAAGTATATAATCCTAGTTACAACCCCGCAT
Source organism: Helianthus tuberosus (assembly GCA_030545235.1). Lineage (NCBI taxonomy): Eukaryota > Viridiplantae > Streptophyta > Magnoliopsida > Asterales > Asteraceae > Helianthus > Helianthus tuberosus. The sequence continues at coordinate 67,691,712 of CM060402.1, read as the reverse complement.
CAACCATAATAATTCGAATTCTCTATCGTCAAGACGCCAACTCCCTAAGGTTTTGCTTCAATAAGTTCATTCGATTTTAAACTTCTCATACATCAGAGGTCTGCTTCAATCAGTCGACGATTCATCTTTCTCTTAGATGATCTCGGTAAAATCAGTTGAGTGTTTTTTCTATTCCTTGTTACTTAGTAAATTTATACATGTGTTCTAATTGGACGAAACCTTAGGGATGAAAACTGCACTTTACTCTAAAAACTAACAACTCCATCGTCACTTTTCTATTTGTTATGCGACGCTCGATACTCGCTCGACGCTCGTTCGACTTTGGCTCAATTGAAAAAACGCTCGGATCGATTCGGTTCGGTTCGTTTTGTAAACGAACCGAGCACGAGCAAAGGTCCGAATGGTCCGATTCGACTCATGAAGAGCCCTAGTTGTGACATGTTGTTGGAGTTTAAGGGGTCATAATTTTACAAAACCTTAAAGTTACAATTAATTAAATGGTAAGTCACGACAAAACTAAAAGAAAAAGAAGGTTTGGATCCTTTGTGCGTTGACCAAGGAAATATCCTTTGTGCGTTGACAAAGGAAATAAAAATCAGGACACTTTTAATAAAGAGTAAACTGTCAAAATGGTCCTTGAAGTTTGGTCATTTTTGCCACTTTAATCCAAAACTCAAACCTTTTGAATCTGGTTACCAGTGGTTTCAATTTTGTTACAATTTTCATCCAAAAGCAAAATTTGCTCAGATTTTTTAGTTAACATCCAGTTTTTTTTTGTCTTTTTCCTATCTTTTAATGATAGGCAAAATGGTCAGATTTTTTTACTTATAAAAAACGTTAAAAGACCATTTTGCCCTTCATTAAAAAGGAGAAAAAGAAGAAAAAAGGCAAAAAAAAACTGGATGTTAACTGAAAAATCTGACCAGATTTTGATTTTGGATGAAAATGGCAACAAAATTGAAACCACAAGGACCCAGATTCAAAAGGTTTGAGTTTTGGACTTGAAGAAACACTAGTTCGAATGACCGGAATCAATCGGACTAGGGGTTTAGTTCTGCATAAAAAGGTGAGTCCTCTAGTTTGATCCGGGTTTTGGCTGTGCTTCTTCTCCGAATGATAACTGCAAAACGAATAGCCGTTAGACTCGCCACAGGGAGAATGAGGGTTCTCTCCATGACCACCCTCCGGCGTGAGAATAAGTACAGGTCTCAATGAAGAAGAAGAAGAAGTAATAGTGAAAGTGAAGTGAGAGTAAGTTGAGAGATTATACCTGATTTGTCTTATTTATAACCGGATTTGGGTGGGAAAGTTTATTGACGGAGGAGATGACGGAAAGCATTTTCCGTAAGCGGTTACTTTTTATGCCGTTAATCACCATCCTGATGTTTAAGCACACGGATCGTGGGCGAGATCAACGGCTGGGGAGATGCCACGTGGAAAGTGAATGTGTGTGGATCTTTCTCCAAGTTAGTGTCATCATTGTGACCCTGATGAGCGTTTAGGATGATGCCACGTCACCATTCAGTTATAACCTAATGGTTGTGCATGATGGGGCCGTCTAGAAGGTTTACAGCTGTAATCCTCAACGCCTCGGCCTCATGTTAATTCTGTTGTAACAGAAAGGTCACTTTCTGTTTAAGTCTGGGTTGTAATTGCGCGGAGATGTTTTGGGGTTTTGCTCCCAACATAACTATTTTGTTGCACGAGCCCGCGCAAGGATGTGTTATAAGTTCTATCTCGACGCGCGGATGTTAAATACTGCTTTCTCTTAGGTTTTCTTCTTTGGAACCAGTGCGCAGCTGCGCAGGATTCTCTTGGAAGAGGTTTATTATGGCGAAGTTGTGGTATGGTCCTATATGCTTGCGCAAGGTTTTTGGGACCATACCCCTTCAAGTCCCCCAGTCCAGTGTTGCTCTTATGCAAGTAAGTGGAGTACTGGACTATATGATAGGTGTGATTTTTGCTCTGTGAGGTTTTGGTGTGAAATGTGGTGAATCTTCTTCAAGAAGATACTTAATTGTCGAGTTATCATGTTGATTGTGCTACAGTAAACATTTTCCCACATGTTTTGATTTGGTCATCTTCGTAATGTGGGCCTTATGGACCATATGCTAGGAGACAAACAGGTGCTTTGACTGATTGCCTCTCTATTGAACTGTAGTTTGTGGAATGTGTGTAGACGTTTAACGCTTATCAGAGGTTATTTAATAAAATCGATGATTGCTGTGACGCCGCCGTTCAGAAAGTGGCGATTTGACATTAATCATTACAATTTCTTACACTTCCCTTAACTATGTTGACGTCAACTTGTTTTAGCTTTTGTATTTATATAGATGTTATCACTTTTCCTTACCAGATTTGGTAAATATGAAAACGAGTCGAAAATACCGTTCACCGAGGATTTCCGAAATCTTGAAGACTCTTGACGCTGCTGAAACTATGCTTCGTCTTGGAGGTCCGACACCGGAAAAAGCTATCGGAAGTGAAGGATTTCTCTGCACCGTGCCTCACCCGTGTACAGGGAAAGATGATGTCCCATTTCTTACTGGGGTTGATGGCGACGTAGGTGTTACGCGATTGTCGGCAAATGTCTTAACGCAGGGTTTTCCGTCTGACTGGAGAAGTCATTGTACGATGGTGTTTAAACAACGTCAAAGTGATCGTCGTTCTGCAAATCCGGTCGGATCCCAAATGATGACGTCTGCTGTGGGTGATGATAACGAGGGGATCGTTGACCCTTACCCTTACCCTCTGGAGTGGTATGGTGAAGCACTACATACTTCTGTAGAGGTGTTGGCCATGTTCCCAGATGTTTAATTTATTTATTTTGTATGTTTTGTTCTGTAAATATTGTTTGATGCATAGTTGTGCTCGTATATTTTGTTAATGTGCTTACTCTACAAGTAACTTTTTGATGCACTGCTGTGCATATATATTTTTTGTTAATGCGTATGGTGCGCAAGTAACTGTTTCGAATATAAGGTATGTTTGGATTACAATGTCTTGCATCTGTACAATTACTTTGTTTAGGTAAAGCGAATAAAGATGGTAGAAAGCTCATGTGTGAACGTAGGTCTGGATTAAGCGCGGGACTTGTATCCGCGGACCGTTCATGAGTGTTTTCGCGCTTACCCAAAGGAATTACGTGCATTTTGTAATAAACAATAGAACACAATAGGAGTAAAACTTTGTATTGAATGGATAAGGCGCGGGGGCCAGTAGATACAAAGTAAATAAATAAAATAATTATGTTGCATGCGCAAGCGTTGGCTGTTGTGCGGGATGGATAGGTCAGCTACATATAGCATCTGCGCAACTGCTGCGCTCCAGGTGTGTGGAACGTCCATTCCATCAAGCCTTTTGAGGGTATACGCGCCTTTACTTAGGACTTCGTGAATGACGTATGGTCCCTCCTATTTGGGCGCGATTTTTCCTGGTTTCTCAGCGTTGGAGGCCTCATTGTCTCGTAGAACAAAATCTCCTGAACAAAAGTGCATACGCGCACTCGAGCATTATAATACTTCTCTAGCTTTGATTTGTACCTGGCTTCGTTGACGGCTGTGTGAAGGGGTATGGTCCCAGATCTCGCGTCAGCACAACCGCGAGTCACCATTACCCTTATCAAAAAACCCCCACCAGCAAGAACTTATCTGCGTCCGTGCGGACACGCGTGAACACCGCGGTCGAAACCAATCTGTCCAGTGATGAGAAGACTTACCTTAAGTACGAAACGGAGGTTAGACATAGCGATGCCGCCAAGCACCGCATCCTATGAACATTTTCGTCATGAAAAGGGATCTGGACAACAGTAACAGTCACCAATCGGCGATGCGGCAAGGCACCGCATCCCTTATATGTCTTGGGCAGAACAAGAACGCGGGAACAACATCAGTTACCGCAAACAGTGATGCGGCCCGGCACCGCATCCTGCTTACATGGCAAGTGGGTCTGACACCACAGTGCAGGTGGCACTGAGAACAGTCACCTGTCAGCCCACATGTGTGCAACAGTCTGACACCACAGCAAGACGTGGCATCATCACCGTATCCGACAGGCCTGACACACCTACAGGAGGCTGTGCGATGTCAGACTAGCCACTCAACTACCCTCCTTCAGTCCTCGGCTATAAATACCCATCCCAAACCAGGTTTGAGGTATCTCTTCTCAACTCCCTCACTACTATTACTATCACACTTTGCTTCCCAAGCAAATTACTGATTCTCATGCCGGAGAGTGGTAACAAGGAGCACCCCCCACCCCATCCTCCTTGTTACGAGTCACGGCTTGTTTCCTTGTGCAGGAAATTACCCAGTGGACGATCCAGCCGACGATCCTCGGAAAGAAGGGATTAACCCTACTTGACGAGACCAGTGAGTTAACCCCACCCGGTTAACCATTGTTTCATCATTGGCGCCCACCGCTACTCTTAGCACTTTTTTCCACCATCCCTCTCTTTCCAAAGATTATGTCTGATCGTCGAAACAACACTACCGGGGATAACCTAAACCCCGCAAACCCAGGGCCTACGGGTACCACTCCTCCAGCCCCAAATCCTGGCCATATTGGCACATCAACGGAAGGGGGCGCATCCCTTACGTTCGGACACGATCTTTCGCAGTACGCTGCCTTGATACTTCCAGACATGAACCTTCATGCCTGGTACGACCAACAACAAGCTTTGCTGGCCGCAGCATACAACAGAGCTTGCACAGAAGCGCAAGTACCGGTCGGGCCTACCCCGGCACCGCATACCCCTGCGGGTCGTATTTTACAATACGACGGCAGGGCCCCCACGCACCCAGCCTCCCGAAGTAAGCGTGAACACCGCGACTCCTCTTACTGTGTGGTCTGCACGATTAATGAGGATGATTCCTCATACGGGTCCCGCACCAGGGGCCCAATACAAAGCCGCCTGGGCCCTCATGGCGAAAACATGCGGCAATCCACAGCCCATCGCGGCCCCGACATCCATAGCCGGCTGGGACCTCAGTCCCAACATGAAGGATATGGCCGGACCGATCCGGATGACCATACATATGACGGGGAGTCCCACGCTACTAGCAGCAGACCGGGAGGACGCAACTATATTCCTCCCACTCAACCCCGCACCACATACCTTCGCGCTGCAAAGCGCCACCAGAGCCAACCCTACAGGCCGAAATCTGCGGCCGAAAACTCCAAGTTCACCCCGGAGATTGCCCACGTCGATGTCACCACTACTAAATTCCCATTAAACATTGGGAAATACAATGGTTCGACCGACCCAGACGATCACATGAACATCTTCGTCGGCGCCAGGTGCAACGGCAGGTGGGACGAACCCACTTGGTGTCATTTTTTCCCCAGACCCTAACAGGTCTGGCCAGGGCTTGGTTTGATTCTTTGCCAGTGGGATCACTGGCCTCATTCGAGGACTTGCAAGCAAAGTTCCTCGCACACTTTAGTCAGCAGCGACTCCATGAACGTGATTCTATGGACGTCATGAACATCTGGCGCAGAGACAAGGAATCGCTTGAGGCGTTCGTCGTCCGTTACAATAAAGAGTGCCTAGAGATAGGCGACGTTGCGGACCAAATGGCATGCAACCATTTCATTCGGGCCGTCAAGGACGAAGAAATGGTAATGACCATTTTCGGCAAGGAAGGCTTGCCAAAGAGATGGGAAGACGTCATGACCGCGGTCAAAACGTATACCCAGACTCAGCGGTCCCTCAAGCCGCACGTCGCAAAGGCACAGCCTCAGGCGGAAGGCCAATCTTCCCGTCAGGAAGCCAGGCGCAATAACAAGCGCAACCGGGACACTTGGAATCGCGGCGGCGATTCCAAACCTTACGTCCCGCAGAGTCACCAGCCCGACGCGCGGGCAACAATCAACGCCCAACGTGAAAACCGGGAGTCGAAGAAGGAGTCTCGGGACCGTCACTGGACCGAGATCAATCAGTCGCCAAGCGATGTCCTCCTTACGGACGTCAATTCCTGCGACCGGCCCAACCAATGAAGTCCAAGAAGAACCAGGATCTCGCACTCTACTGTGAGTATCACAAGGACTCGGGCCACACAACAAACAATTGCATCAGTCTCCGACTGGAGATTGAGCGAGCCCTAAAAGAGGGGAAGCTGCAACATCTGTTGCCAACCGCGTAAAAACAAACCAAGCGCATCACCCCCCACAACGAGGGCCCCTCCACGGGTAAGAGGACCATGTATGTGGCCTCAACCCACATGATCAACGAAGGGCGAGGAAAGCCGCGCAAGGCGGCAAGAAGACCGGACAATGATTGGAAAGACGAGCAAGTTGTCTTTCCAAAAGTCCGAGGCGGACCGCGTGACAGGCGCGCCGTTGTTATCACAAGCTACCTGGCTCACTACTGCACCGAGCGACTATTCATCGACCCGGGCAGTACATCTGACATCATATACGAGCAATGCTTCAACCAGTTCGATCAAGAAGACAAGGATCGGTTGCAGCCGGTAGACTACCCTTTGGTCGGGTTTGCGGGGGAAACCGTATTCCTCCTGGGCCAAATCAGTTTTCCTGTGCGCCTCACCAACGGAAGGCACACACGAACAGAGGAGGTAAACTTCATGGTTTTACCTCACACCTCCAAATACGACGTGCTTCTCGGGAGGGAGTCCCAGGGCGACTTCAACATGATCACATCCGTCCCCCACTCTGCCATCGGTTTCCATCCGAAACGGGGGTCGCGATAATATACGCCCAAAGAGAAGTTATGTCCACGGACGAGCTGCGTCCGGCCAAGGTAGCAAGGCCTACCCCCAACACTCAACCAGAAAAATGGGTTCTTAACGCAAGACACCTAGAACAAACAGTCATGTTGGGCCATGCCTTGTCCCCCCACCATTAAAGCGCACCTGAAACGGCTCCTCTTCAGGAACCAGGATATTTTTGCGTGGACACCCGCAGACATGACAGGGGTACCACGTGAAATTGCGCAGCATTTCTTGAATACCATGCCAGGTATCAAGCCGGTGATCCAAGGCCAACGCCACCTTGGATCTGCAAAGAACGAGGCGATGCATGAGCAGGTCCAAGAACTGCTCTCCGTAGGCATCCTGCGGGAAGTCAAATACCAGACTTGGTTATCCAACCCAGTCATGGTAGAAAAAACAACTGGGGGCTGGCGCATGTGCGTCGATTATAAAGATCTCAACAAAGCCTGCCCCAAGGATTGTTACGCACTTCCGGAGATCGACGAGAAGTTCGATAACCTTGCACCATTTCGATGGAAGTGTTTCCTCGATTGTTACAAAGGCTATCACCAGGTACAGATGACAATCGAGGACGAAGATAAAACGGCATTCCGCACGCCTGCCGGAAATTACTGCTATACAAAAATGCCGTTCGGCTTGCGCAACGCGGGTGCAACCTATAAAAAGTTGATGAACGACACTTTTCACGGTCAAATCAGCAAAAGTGTCGAAATCTATATGGACGACCTGGTCGTCATGAGAATGGAGGAAGACACCATGCTCAAAGATATTGAAAGAACATTCCAAACTCTGCGAAGCGTCAACATGAAGCTCAACCCAGGGAAATGCTCGTTTGGAATGGAAGAAGGCAAATTCCTTGGATTCATCGTAACCAAAGATGGATTCAAGGTGAACCCGGAAAAAGTTCAGGCGATCGAGCGCATGCCATCGCCTTCCACGATGAAAGAAATGCAACGACTAGCCGGTAGGCTAGCCGCACTGAATAGATTCTTTGCCAACCATGCAGCTAAGTCTTACCCTTTCATCAAAACCCTGTGGAGCTGCTTAAAAAAGGAGCAATTCCAATGGACCGCAGAGGCCGAAAAAGCTTTCCGGGAGATGAAAGAGTGTTTGATTCAACTCCCAATTCTAACCGCACCACGCAAGGATGAGCCACTTATTTTGCACCTGTCTGCCGCAGACAACGCGGTAGGCGCGGTACTCATAGTGGAGCAAGAGGGAGTTCAAACACCCATCTACTATATCAGCAAAATGCTAAACGACCCAGAGACAAGATACTCCATCATGGAGAAGTTGGTATTGGCACTGGTGCACGCGTCAAGACGATTACGACGTTATTTTCAAACCACATCATCATAGTGTTAACCAACTACATGATCGGCCCAATCCTGTCAAAACCCGATATTTCTAGGAGATTAGCAAAATGGGCAATTGAGCTGGGCGCACTTACACTGAATTATAAGCCGCGTCCCGTAATCAAAGGCCAAGTTCTAGCTGATTTCGTCGCCGAGGTACCGGAAAATTGCATTCAAGAATGCGAGGAAGAGCAAAACCCTGAACCACCACCATCCTTCACAGAAACCTGGGCACTATATACAGATGGTGCATCCAACGAGGATGGTGCAGGTGCAGGTCTGCGACTCGTCAGCCCCGATGGCCAAGAGCATAGCTATGCAATCCGCCTCGATTTCAAAAGCACAAATAACGAGGCAGAGTATGAGGCTCTACTGGCAGCGCTACGTCTGCCAGTCAAACTCGGCGTTAAACATTTGGAAGCACACGTCGACTCGTTATTAGTTACAGGACAGATGCGCGGCGACTATGCCGCAAAAAGGGATATCATGATCCTCTACCTCGAGCAAGCTTTGCAACTGAGATCAAAGTTCACTTCCTTCAATATCCGCCATATTAACAGAAGTGAAAACAAACCCGCGGATGCACTGTCAAAACTCGCATCCACCAGCTTCCAACACATGGCAAAGGAGGTACGCATCGAAATCCTGCAAAATCCCTCAGTACCCCTGCGCCAAGTCAATGTCGTCCAGGAGGGTACAACATCCTGGATGACACCAATCATTGCATACTTGCAATTAGGTGTTACTCCCGAAAGCAAGGCAGAGGCACAAAAATTACAATACAAAGCGTGTCATTATCAAATGGGAGACGGTATCTTATACCGTAAATCATACCTGGGGCCACTCCTACGATGCATCGACCCCCAAGATGCCACATACCTTATCAGAGAAATACACGAGGGAATATGTGGCATACACGCAGGCCCACGCATGGTGGTGGCCAAAATCATGAACGCCGGGTACTACTGGCCCGGCATGCACCTGGATGCAGTCAAAGTCTTGCGCAAGTGTTTCAATTGTCAGCGGCATGCTCCCAAGACCTTGCGCCCCAAGAACAACCTGATCCCCGTCACCACCGCATGGCCATTCCAAAAATTGGCAATCAATGTGGTGGGACCATTTCCAAACGCACCAGGTGTAGTGAAGTTTATCATAGTGGCTGTGGATTACTTTACAAAATGGGTAGAGGCAAAACCGCTCGCCTCAACCACCGCTATGATAACAAGGAAATTCATCTGGGAACATATCATCTGCCGTTTCGGTTTACCGATGTGCATCGTTACCGACAACGGCTCCAACTTCGCAGCCGACGATTTCCAAAAATGGCTAAAGGAACTACACATTGAACACATATTCTCCTCAGTGGCGCATCCACAAGGGAATGGCCAAGTCGAGAGTATCAATAAAAGTTTAGTCGAAGGCATCAAGGCACGGTTGGGAACAGCCAGACGCGGGTGGGTGGATGAACTCCCAAGTATCTTATGGGCTCACAGGACAATCCCAAAAACAAGTCACGGTGAGACACCCTTCAGCCTGGTCTATGGCTCGGAAGCGGTGATCCCCGCGGAAGTAGGTCTCCCCTCACCCCGAATGTTGGCTATCAACAACATAGACAACAATGAAGAACGCAGGGTTGACTTGGACCTCCTGGAAGAAAGGCGTGAAAACGCTGCCATCAACGAGGCCAAGTACAAAACCAAACTTGAAAAGTACTACAATGCACGCGTCCGCATTTGTACTTTTAACCCGGGAGACTATCTCTTTCGCGATAACGAAGCATCTAACGCTGAACGCCCAGGGAAACTCGCCCCTAAGTGGGAAGGACCTTACCTCATCCAAGAGGTCCTGGGCAAAGGCGCGTATAAACTGCAAACATTAGAGGGCGAAACTATCGCACGCACATGGAATGCACAACAACTTCGACGCTGTTACATGTAAGCCATGTTTTTACATTCACCATGTAACCTATCGGGCCGCATGCCATTTACAAATAAATAAATGAATGATTCAATGCAATATTGTTTATTTCCTTCTATTACAAATGCGTGTTCCACTCTGCGGTATCTGCAAAAACAGAATGGCAAAATCTTCATTCGCGATACCCGCACAAAGTGGTGACCACACGCAAGTATTGTAATAGGCCAGCAATGGCAAAACATCAAATGTCTATCCAGCTGGATATGTACATACGGCTTTCACAAAGCCTACACAATTCCTAAACCCTAACGGGATAAAAACAGGAATTGACTAATACTCATACGACAAAGGTATAGAGTATACTCAACCGCGCTTACAACGAGTAGAGTTCTACATATACAAGTTCAAACATGCAAGAAGTAAAAACACTTGTACATCTTGAACAAAACGGTTAAAACTTTATATTCAAAAAATGTCTACACCTACGCGGTGCACAAGATATTTACATAAAGTTTCTAACATTTACATCAAGGAAACAAAAAAACGCAGGCCAACCTAGTCCTTCTTTGTACCGCTGGAACCCTCACCACCCTTGCCATCACCAGCAGTCTCTTCCTCCGCGTCATCTTCCTCATCAGCATATAACAACCGCAAGAGATCTACGTAGTCTTCCGCATCCAGGCATTTGTCAAGTTCCTTAAGGGCGGAAATGGACGTGTCATTGTATGCCGCAAGAGCGGCAGCAAGAAGCGCTTCAGTGTCTACGCCATGGAACCCAGACCTTTCAACAGTATATTTTCCCTGGGCGAAAATGTTCATATGACTGATGCACCGGTTGTAGCCAGATTTAAAAGCAGCGTCACGCGCCCGCAGCCTAATCTGCTCTACACCAGTTGCGTTCTAAGGTGCATCAAGAATAGCCCTAACAATCTGCAAGGAACAAGCAATAAGGTTATCAATGGCAAACCTAAAAATATAGCGAAGGCAACGGGTACTTACATGCCCGATACCGTAAATACGCATCCATTCGCGATCATCCTTTAGCTGATCAAATGAAGAAACAAGGCTATCCCTAGCCTCGGCAGCCTCCCTTGCCCGCGCTTCAGCTTCAGCAGCACGGGTAGTGACCTCCTTAATAATGGTCACCTGGCCCCGCACTTCAGCCTTTCAATAAGGAAAACACAAGTATACAATGATAATCAATCATACTTGTGGAATAAATATACAGATTCAAGAGCAAAAAGAAACTCGTACCTGGAGGTCCTTAATAGTCTTGTGTAAACTGGTGCGGTCAGCATTTGACTCTGCAAGAACATTGGCAGCGCGGACCTCCGCATCCTTAGCCTCTTTGGCCGCAGCCTCAGCCGCAATTTTTTCCTGGAGCAAAGCAGGTTTCTCCTTGCCCAAAGCAGCGTTCGTTGCCTTGACATTTATCAGCTCCTGACGAACACGAAACAACGTTTCATTCTGTTTGGCCCAAGATTCTTTCCAAGTCTTGCGCTCATTAGAAAGTGTTTCTTTCCAACTCTTGCGCTCATCAGAAAGCAGTTTGGCGAGGGTACGAACTTGTTTAAGCTCAGCAGTTGCAGCCTACTCCTTAGTCTGTTTATGCTTCTCAGAGGCTGCCTTATCCCTCTTAAGCTCCTTCGCACCCTCACGAGCAGCCTTAACCAACTCTTCAGCCTCAGCCCGCAAGTGAGCAGTTTCCTCCTCCTTGCGCCCCAGCACTTTGTAGTCTTCCATAATGGCATTTGCCATTATGGAACTCCCCACAAGCATAGAGAAGAGTTGATTGATCCGGAACTCGCGTGGCAAAGCGTGGGCCCAGTTAACTTCAAACGGGGTGCCCAAACCACCCAAAATTTCCCTACATGCGGAGGGATCAGCAGAAATATCATCCCCTTGCATAATGCTCCAAGGGGGACGGTGATAGTTCACAGCGCGGTCTTCTGTATAGGTACGGTAATAAAACTCCAATTCAGACTCCTTAGGCTGAATAGGAGGTCCGTCAAAACCCGTACCCCCAGAAGAAGAACCGGAAGCCTTCTCAGCAACAGGATATTTTTTCTTTTCAGCATCCGCAAACTTCAGGTTCAGATCACCTGTATCCTGCGGAGAGATCAAATTATCATGGGAATCCACCGTATCAAAGATTTGGGCCACGGGACCCTTCCCAGTATCCTCTGCCCGCACAGAAGGCTCATTCACCACTTCCATGGTAGGGCTTCTGGTAAAATCTTTATGAACCCCCACATCCGCAGCCGTGACACGCGGGGAGGAATGGGGAGCATCAAACAAAGAGAACCCTTCATCTTGCGGTTCTACAAACAAAGCAAAAACACTTATCAAATACAAGTACAATAACAAAACACTTGTAAAGGTTATGAATCACTTACCAGACAGAACCGCAGGTTTCACAACAGTCGTCCGTTTGGTCTATATCTTCGGACGCTTCTTCTCACCGGCATCAGCAGCCTTCTCTGGCTTTCTCTTCCTCTTCTCATCAGCAGGCTTAGAACCCGCAGAGGTCCCACCTGCAGCCGTACCACCACCTGGAACACCCAAACCTCAAGGGTGTCAGACACTACCACGTAATCGGTATATCTGCGGAAACAAGAGCGAGAGATACCTGCCGCCTGCGGCACTAAAGGAGGAACAATAGTTGCCTCAGGTTTTTTCTTGCCGCGACCCCGCACAACTTTCTCCACATGCTTCTTCTCTGCATGCTTCTTGGGGGTACCTTTCACCTCAAATTCTCCCAAGGTCCCAAGAGTACCTGTGTTTAAATCATCAAACAAGCAAATTAGCAAGGTGAACTTCTTTATATGGCAAGTAAGAAGATTATGGATTATACCTTTGCCTTGCGGCAGGGGTGCATTCAGCGCTTCGCATTTAGGAACGCGAAAGTTGTCAACAATGGTCAAGTTAAAAACTTCACCTTCCGCACACGAAAGTAACTCAACCTTGCCCAGGAAAGTCGGATCAAATATCCTCCATAGGGCAGCATCCTCTGATAGTACGCTTACAAAATCAGTAGCCTATAAAGGGAAACGAGGAAACCGCAAAAGAGTAGAAATACTTACCACCACTTCTTTCCCGCACAACTGGCCTTGCCTTCCTATCAGGCCTGGTCAACATCATCCGCAGCACCCACAGCTGCGAGTTATCCAGCTTCTTATGCTCAATAGTCTTCAACCGTGAGAACCACTCCACCGTCTCCGCACTAGGAAGGGCAATGTCCCCCGCAGGGATGATCTCATTAACATTCCGCAAGGTCATGTTAGCAACAACCGCGATAGCCTTAATGTAGAAGAACTTGGTCTTCCACTTTGTAATACCCTTTGGAGGTGTTCACCGTCAACTGGTAGAACCGACGGAAGTTTTCAACAGAAATTTCCAGACCAAGAGCACGAAAAGTGTACTTAAAATTTCTGATCCGAATCATCCCGAACAGACTAATCTGGGAGATATGGAGTTTTTAATACTCCAAAACCTCAGCAACGAACACAGTCAATGGTAAACAAAGGTTACCATCAACGAAGGAATCAGCCCACATGGTGACATGTAACACTTCGAAAATTCGTGTCCAATGGTGTATTGACATGTGTCATAAGCTTTGAACGTGTGAAAGAATACTCTAGAGGGACTAAAGTTGAAAAATAAGAAACTATGTGAATAAAAGGATTCAAAGTGTCAACAATGGATAAATATACTTCACAATAACCCTACATGATGTTTATACCCTTAAACGAATAAATCATGGATCATACGAAGCTAATTGTGAAAGAAAGTGAGAGATTACAAACTACAAGGGTTAAATGTGTCGACATGTTTAAAGTATACCTCTGAGTGACCTTTTAGCAAACCTGAAGCTTTGTAACGATTAATTATGCTCATTAGAATGTATGATGAAAATTTCACCAAGTTTCGTTATCGTATGAGAAAGTTATGATAAAATTCGTATACGAGGGGTTAAAAGCGTCAACGTGGAAATTTAAGACTTTTCGGTGATCGTATGAATAACCGGGGACCTAACAAAGTTGTATTATGACTTGGAGTCCTTAAAAGTCAACTTTGGGGGTTACAAGTGCAAGAAAGCATCTTAAAATCAAGTTTGGAAGGATCAGGGGCAAAATGTGTCAGTTTTTGAAAGTTCTGGTGAGCTGGCCGGTCCTTACGGACCGTATGGCTGGACCCTTACGGTCCGTAAGCCATGCCCAGATGCAGAAACTTGGACAGGTGTCTGTTCAGCCATTTAACCGACTTATATTGATATTTTTCACTTCCATGAGCGACCCCTACTGGTTTTTAGGCACTAGGGACACATGTTTAACATCAGGGAACATGTATAGCATTGTTTGGCATGATCTTGAGCAATCAAGATCACTATATAAAGGCCACAATGTTTCAATTTTTGATCATTCATTCCCAACTCAACTTCTGATCATTTCTGGAGCTCAAGGCCTTTCCCTAAGCATCACTAGTCGTGTATAGGACCTTGGTAAGCTTCCTTAACCTTCCTCAATCATGCTTTACTTAGTTTATAGCTTAAAAGTCAAACCGTCGTAATTAAGGTTTGACTTAACCATTAATCGCTAATGGTCCAGCCATTAGACAAAATAAAGGTAGTTATAAGTTGGTAATTATGTGGGCATTACACCCTTAAAAGGGCACCCTCTAATTTCCGCTCTAACTAGATCATTTGTCGGGTCAAAGTTGGTTATAAAAAGTCAACAGAATCTTAATTTTCGATTTAATGCATAATTAACAATGTAGAAGACGTGTAACCTGTTTTATCACTCATATAACTTGGTAATTAGTATAAGAACTGGTCTAAGCTTGTTTGATCCGACAATTTTCTGTTTAGGCTCGGTTCGGAACCGAAAGTCGCAAAACTTTGACTTTTGCTTTGACTTCAGTTCTGACCTGATCTAGATGGATTTAGAAATGCCTTAAAGCTTCATTAGGACCAGGTTACATGATAGTATAACCCTCTGTGATTGGTTCGTTGTTTGTCCGATTCGTTTACACATTTCCGTTAATTGCTTAATGTTGACCATAATTCCCTTTTGACCATAAAACGAGAATTTTGGAAATGTGAGAGGACAATAATCTTTGTTACTGGTTTATAAACATGTCCCCAAATTTTCACATCAGTTGGAGGTCTAGATTAGGAGTTATGCTTAATAGCGTAATTATAACGTTTTTATGAATTAAACGACATAATTAGCGTAAAGCCTATCTAAACCCAATTTTTGACACCAAAAATTTTACCCACTGATGTAATATAATATTTTGGGATTTTTGGAGATTTTTAATTATTTTTAAACTGATCATAACCTAAGGTTATTGGCTTGATTCGGTTATTACCGATTATACCCTTTTGTTCATAAAATGAGTTTTACACGACAATTTAATACCCAATCTTTGGCTACTGATTTTATATGATAAATGAAGTATTTTGAACTTTATGACCTGATCAGAAAAACACAGATTTCCTGTTAAACCCGGAAATCCCTTAAAATGGCTTTTTACGCGTATTAAACACATAGTATAGGCTTAAAATCATTTTGTCATATAAGACTTATCACCAACTGATGTAACCTATTAAATTAAGTTGTTTTACTGATTATTTCAGACCCGAGTCACAGAATTATAATTAATCTCTTTTATAATCTTTAAAATGACCAAAATAGCCCTACAGGGCTTAAATTGAGATTAAACTCGTTTTGGGCATAATGGAAGGTATCCTAATGATATCACAACATATTTAAGGCATATTAACTTAGGAAACCTATTCGTGACTCATTCGGTTAATCGTTACGCACTTTTCGCATTCGAATCGACTTATGTAACTAGTTTGCATATATTAGCCGAAATGGGTCAAACCATATCATTTTTGTCTCAAAATCCAGAATGTGTTTAAGTTACCCATATTAAACAAGCATACAAGCTTGTCGGGTCAAAACCACATTCTAAACAGGTCTTCACTTTATCATGCGTTTGAACCGTATCTTCCTTTTGAAAACTAACCGGTCTAAGTCAAGGCTTAATTAAAGACCCGTTAGGATTCTAATAGGTTATTAAAAACCTTCGTTCTAGATTAGGAGCCCAGTAAAAGCTATCTGTACTTGCTGAATTGATATACGGCTGGGATTGAATTTATATTTAGCTCAGGTAAATACTTTTAACTTATTTTCCCTATACGGGCTTGGGGTACGGTATATAAAATACCGCTTGGTCGGGCATTCGACCTTAATCGATTGGTGGTTAAGTATTATCGAGATGACCCGTTTAAAAATATGTTTTGTTTGCTTAAACGCCTTTGGGGGTTAATGACCATGTCCCGGATATCCTTGGCATCATTTTACGAAATGGCCACGACCTAAGCACGGGGTGTAGGCGTACACCCGTCAGTGCCTAAATAAATAATGTGGCGTGTCTATTGATCTTTAACCCGGCACGAACCGGGCTACTGAACGCATAAGAAACATGTAATTCTTTATAAGTATTATATTCAAATAATTATCCCAAGTTACAAAAAGTTTGTGCCACGTGCATTCAAATCAATTTTATTAAACCTTTTCAAAATGAGTCAGTTAAATTGTATTTACCAGTGTAAACTGACGTATTTTTCAAAAAGGCTAAGTGCAGGTACTAATCGGAATAGGCTGGCTACTTCTAGCATCAATAAAGAGTCTCGCAAGCTTAGATGCCTAAAGTCTGTTGAACAATGTTATCTTTTGTTTAAGATCCGCCTGTGGATCCATCTTACGTTCCGTTGTGATATTTGATATTACTTTTGAATCAGATTGTAATATATTTTATCTTTTGCTTCCGCTGTCCATTTAAATTGTGTTGTTTGACTATGATGATATCAAATACGTCACGTTATTCCCCACCGGGCCCACCAGTAATACGTGGAAATATCGGGGTGTGACATGACGTAACCGGTCGGAGCATCGGCACCGGTTTCAACTTCCTGTGGGAAGACGGCCCCATACTCCTAGGGCATCTGGATGCTGGTCATCAGGTTGTTAAACAGAACCTTCGACCACTTCAGCACTGGTAGGCCCCCGCCAGCGGCACTACCACCTTCTTCTTCCTCTTCCGCCATCACCGGCGAAGAGGGATCAGGGTTTTCACCCTCAGCATGGTGTGGATTCGATGGTTCAGCCATCAGGGAATGTAGTGAAGAAAACAGTAAATGAGTTTAAAAACTCAGACCTCACCGGAATTCCAACAAAGTCTATCGGAGAAGATGAAGAATGCTCTCTTTCCCTCACCGGAAAATTTTTCAAATTTTGAATAAGTGAGGAGATATCAAACGGTTTCCCCTTATATACCCATCGCAATTAATGCGAGGGGATAACCGAATCATCACGTTTGAAAGGAACAAACCATGCGGTGACACGTGTTCAGCGACAGTTCCGCTGACGGTTACCGCGCGCGCGTGGCCGTCCGCGCGCCTGACAAAAGAGACTTTTTACACTCCTTGCTACAGTGCATTTATGACCTCGGGCAATGCAAACGTCCTTTCATTTCAGCACATGACAGAATCCTACCAACTTTCACCAACCCACACGTGCCTTCAGCCACGTATGCAGCACAAAAGCGACAACAATATCCACACATAAGCGGCATGCGGTTTCTCTGGTTTACCGCACCATAACCCATACCGCATGTCGTTTTTTTACATACCCCTCAAAAAAGGCAAAAATATATATATCTACATTATGTAAGGGGGTATAACCAACATCCGCATATACCCACGAGCACACGTGGAATATGCGGAGATGACACACACGAGCCCGTACAGGTGTGTCAGATACTCAGAACCAGCGTTGTTCTTTGGACTGCGAAAACCGCTTCTCAGGATGCGGTAAACCGCATTCCATGTAAGCTTCTTCAAGCTTCAAATCCCTCGTCTCCGGTTCACAACCGCAGAGGGGACGCAAATAGCTTCTCCTTAGGGAAAAGGACGAGTATGTTGGGCAACCGCACATCAGCAACCCTGACTCCTGATCCTTCAAGAGCCACATCCAAGCTTCAAGCTCTCTAGAAGCGAGTTCTTTGCTGTAAACCGCTAACACTCACAAGTAGCTGCGGCGGACCGCAACTCCCAGAACGGTAGCTACGGAAGAGCCACGACTAAACCACCACGCGGTGGAGCAAAGCTGCTTCAAAGAAAACTGCTTCCCAACTAAGCGTGAAAGAAAGTGGCTACAGAAGAATGCGAACGAGTTTCACCCAGATTCCCAAGTATCTAAGGTGACCTCGATCGGCAACATTACTCCAAGGAAAACGACTTTCCACCAAAGCATGAAGGAAAGTAGCTAAGGAACAGTGGTAATAAGTCTGCTTATGACTGTGTACCCACCTATGGATCACATAGAATAAACAATGGTGGGCACTACAAGGCCCATGACCATGTTTATTTACCCATAGTCCAGATTCACATTGTTCGACCAAACACGGCCAACAATGACGCAAATACCCCACATAGTTCGACCACACATGGCCAACGATGTGCAACCATGAGGTAACTACAAAGAACGTGCACTTACTAGAGAGCTAAACCGCAGAGGACGTGCGGTTACTAGAGAGCTAAACTGGAGAACACGAACACCCCACAAAATAGGGATCATCGTTGAATGTCCAGTTGCAGAACACAGAGCTTGAGCAAAGTACTTACAACATTGCATCAGCTGACGCAGAGGTTACAACTAGAGTGGCGGAGACTAACATCTTCCGTCACCATCTCAAAGGTTGGTTCGAACCTTGCTAACATCTTCAGTCACCGTCTCAAAGGTTGGTTCGAAACACCAACAGGTGGCTGATGACATCAGAAAAAGGTAGACCACATCACCAGTTCAAATCCTTGGCTGAGAATTCCGCATCAGACGGAACTTGCTTACCGGTACGAAAGAGACGTCACCGGAATCGCATCTTGATTTACTGAAAGTAGGAGCCATCTGCATGGCCCATATTCTACCTTCTGAACGACATAGTCCAGTATTCCTCCCACATGCAACTTGCATATGGAAGAAACACTAGACTGGGGGGACTTGAAGGGGTATGGTCCCAGATCTCACGTCAGCACGACCGCGAGTCACCATTACCCTTATCAAAAAAACCCCACCAGCAAGAACTTATCTGCGTCCGTGCGGACATGCGTGAACACAGTGGTCGAAACCAATCTGTCCAGTGATGAGAAGACTTACCTTAAGTATGAAACGAATGTTACACATAGCGATGCGGCCCAGCACCGCATCCTATGAACATTTTCGTCACGACAAGGGATCTGGACAACAGTAACAGTCACCAATCGGCGATGCGGCAAGGCACCGCATCCCTTATATGTCTTGTGCAGAACAAGAACGCGGGAACAGCATCAGTTACCGCAAGCAGCGATGCGGCCCGGCACCGCATCCTGCTTACAAGGCAAGTGGGTCTGACACCACAGTGTAGGTGGCATTGAGAACAATCACCTGTCAGCCCACATGTGTGCAACAGTCTGACACCATAGCAAGATGTGGCATCATCACCGTATCCGACAGGCCTGACACACCTACAGGAGGCTGTGCGATGTCAGACTAGCCACTCAACTACCCTCCTTCACTCCTCGGCTATAAATACCCATCCCAAACCAGGTTTGAGGTATCTCTTCTCAACTCCCTCACTACTACTACTACTATCACACTTTGCTTCCCAAGCAAATTACTGATTCTCACGCCAGAGAGTGGTAACAAGGAGCACCCCCCACCCCATCCTCCTTGTTACGAGTCACGGCTTGTTTCCTTGTGCAGGAAATTACCCAGTGGACGATCCAGCCGGCGATCCTCGGAAAGAAGGGATTAACCCTATTTGACGAGACCAGTGAGTTAACCCCACCCGGTTAACCATTGTTTCATCACTGTGTTTTCGCGCCTTTCTTCAAGGAGGTCCAAGTCAATTCTGCGTTCACGTTCGTTGTCTTGCTTTTCCATGGCTATCATTCGTGGTGATGGGAGGCCGACCTCTGCTGGAATTACCGCTTTTGAGCCGTAAACAAGGCTGAATGGAGTTCCGCCTGTACTGGTTTTTGGCATAGTGGGGTGAGCCCATAAAATGCTTGGGAGTTCGTCTACCCACCCGCTTCGCGTGGTTCCCAGCCTTGCTTTTATGCCATCCACTATCTGCTTGTTTACACTCTCGACCTGCCCATTCGCCTGTGGGCGGGCCACAGAGGCGAAGCTGTGTTCGATGTTCATCTCTTTTAGCCGTTTTTGTAGATCTTCTGACGCGAAGTTTGTACCAATGTCGGTAATGATGCGCAATGGTAAGCTGAAGATTTAAATAATGCATTCCCAAATAAATTTTCGGATCACCATTACGGTAGTTGACGCGAGAGCCTTTGCTTCTACCCATTTAGTAAAGTAGTCCACTGCCACTACTATAAACTTTACTGCGCCGGGCGCATCGGGGAAGGGACCTACTAGGTCGATGCCCCATTGCTGGAAAGGCCAAGCTGAAGTGACTGGAACCAGAGGGTTCTTTAGGCGGAGTGTCTTAGGGCATGGCGTTGACAAGACGTGCATTTGCGCAAAAGTTCTACAGCATCTACATGCATACCTGGCTAGTAGTAGCCCGCATTCATTATTTTTACCACCACCATGCGCGGTCCTGCATGGATTCCACATAGTCCTTCATGGATTTCACGGACTAAATACTGTGCGTCGTGCTTGTCTACGCATCGTAAGAGAGGACCCATGTATGATTTGCGGTACAAAATACCATCTGCCATTTCGTAGTTTAACGCCTTGTGCTAGATTTTCCTGGCTTCCACCTTCCCTTCCGGGAGGATTCCATATTGAAAATATGTAATGATTGGGGACATCCAAGATGGATTTTCAACATCTCTGATGTTTACTTGTCTTAAGGGAACAGATGGATTGGAGAGTACCTCAATGCGGGCTTCTTTTGTGAGATTTTGAAACTTGTAGCGGCTAATTTGCTTAACGCATCTGCGTGTTTGTTTTCGCTTCTGTTGATGTGGACTATCTTGAAGGTCTGAAACTAGTTGATCAGGATTCATGCCTATTCCAGATATAATGCCATGGCTTCGCCTTTGGCCTCATAACGTCCGTTGATTTGTTCTGCTACTAATTTGGAATCGACATGCGCTTCGAGAT
The DNA here is from genome assembly GCA_030545235.1 of Helianthus tuberosus. NCBI lineage: Eukaryota > Viridiplantae > Streptophyta > Magnoliopsida > Asterales > Asteraceae > Helianthus > Helianthus tuberosus. The sequence continues at coordinate 67,670,535 of CM060402.1, read as the reverse complement.
TTTTTGCTCCCATCTTGAGCGCCAAGCGGAGGCCTGCGAGGAACGCTTCGTACTCCGCTTTGTTATTAGTACTTTTGAAGTCTAGACGGATTGCGTATGTGAGTTCATGGTTATCAGGGCTAACTAGGCGAAGGCCCGCTCTTGCACCGTCATCATTTGACGCGCCATCTGTACGTAATGTCCAAACCCTGTCATCGAAGACTGGTGTGGGGTTCTGTATGGCTTCACATTCCTAGATTTTGTCGACGGGGACTTCTGTAACAAAGTCTGCTAGGACTTGCCCCTTAATAGCTGGTGGAGGTTTGTATAAGATGTTGTATCCTCCTAACTCGATAGCCCATTTGGCTAACCTTCCCGCGACATCTAGCTTGGATAAGATTTGCCCTAGATGGTAGTTGGTGAGGACGGTGATAACGTGGCCAGAAAAATATCGGCACAGCCTGCGTGACGCGTGAACTAATGCAAGGGCAAGTTTTTCCATGATAGAATAGCGCGTTTCTAGACCAGTTAGCATTTTACTGATGTAGTAAATCGGAGTTTGAACTCCGTCCCTTTCGACCATTAATACTGCACCGATAGCTACTTTTGCGGCGGAGAGATATAGGATTAATGGTTCATCTTTCCACGGAGCTGTTAAAGTTGGTAGTTGAATCAAACATTCTTTCATTTGTTGGAAAGCTTTTTCCGCTTCTGGGGTCCATTGGAACTAACTCTTCTTAACACAATTGCGTAACGTACTGATGAATGGATATGACTTGGCAGCGTGATTTGCCAGAAATCTATTGAGTGCTGCTAGCCGACTGGCGAGACGTTGCATATCTTTAATGGATGTTGGTGACGGCATCATTTGAATGGCTTCCACTTTCTCTGGGTTAACCTTGAAACCGTCTTTGGTTACAATAAACCCTAGGAACTTGCCTTCTTCCATTCCAAATGAACATTTTATTAGGTTCAGCTTTAGATTAACTCGGCGCAGGGAGTCAAATGTGCGCTGAACGTTTGCAAGCATAGATTCTTCCTCACAGCTCATGATAACGAGATCGTCCATGTAAACTTCTACTGTTATGCCAATATCATCTCCGAAGACTCTATCTATCAGACGTTGATATGTGGCTCCCGCATTGCGGAGGCCAAAAGGCAATTTTGTGTAACAAAAAATACCTTTGTCTGTGCGAAAGGCCGTCTTGTCTTCATCCTCTTCCTTCATTTGTACTTGGTAATATCCTTTGTAACAATCTAAAAAGCATTTCCAGCGGAAGGATGCTAAGGAATCCACCTTCTTGTCTATCTCTAGAAGGGCGTAATGGTCTTTTGGGCAGGCTTTGTTGAGGTCTTTAAAATCGACGCACATGCGCCACCCGCCGTTGTGCTTTTGTACCATTACTGGGTTAGCTACCCAGGTTTGGTTTTGTACTTCCCGCAGGATTCCAGCTTGAAATAACTCGACTACTTGTTCATTCATTGCGTGAGCTTTTTCTGTACTAAGACTGCGCTTACCTTGCGCGACTGGTTCTGCGGAAGGTCGGATATTCAAGCAGTGCTGTGTTATCTCTCTTGGTACTCCAGTCATGTCCGCTGGGGACCATGCGAAGATATCCATATTGTTAGATAGGAGTTCCTTTAACTTTGCGCGGATTGCTGGTGATATGGCGTGTCCCAACAGAATGGTTTGCTCGGGATATTCTTCGTTGAGGATCCACTGTTCTGGTTCATTTGATGGTGATGGTTTGGCGACTTTTACTGGTGGCTCGTCGTCCACATACATCACCTCCTTACTAGAATATAGAATTGCTGCCCCAGTTTCTGTTGGAAAACCACAAGCGGCGTGTGGTATGGAGATAATCATGTTGAACTCCCTCTGTGAGCGTCTTCCCAGCAATACATCGTGGCGTGATGTAGCTAGCATAACCATAAAATTAACAGTGACCGTGCGCGAGTGTTCACCGTCTGAGAGTGTTACAGGGAAGGCGATTTGGCCCAATGGGAAGACGACTTCATAGCAGAAACCAGTTAGAGGAAAAATCTACTGGTTTCAAGCGCGCTTTGTCTTCTAGGTCTAATTGCTTGAAACATTATTCGTAAATTATATCCGTGGAACTACCGGGATCGATAAACATGTAATCAGTACGATAATGACCGAATATACCAGTTATGATTACTGGGCATTCTTCTTGAGGACCTCCTGGAACGAAGGGAAATACTACTTGTTGTTCTCGCCAGTTCTGATTATGGCTCCGTTTGTGTGGTCTTCGTGAGGGACCTCCTTGTACCATGTTTGTCTGTTGTATATTGTTTCCTTGGTGGTTGTTATTCTCCATATTTTGTTTCATATCTCTGAATAGTTCCAGATATCCTTTGTTACTGGGTTGGATGTCCCACTGGTGTGTTGACCGTGGGTCCAACACTGCACTATCGAATTTCTTCGTAAGCATGTGCTCTTCTTGAGACCCATGATAGCCAGATCTAGTATGGAAAGTCTCAGATCTGGAGTTTGGTGCAAAAATTTCGTTTATGGTGTTCTGGAATTTGGTGAACCAATACTTTGGGGTTTCCTCCGGAAGTAGATCTGGATAAATCTGAGTTCCAGATTGCATTTATGAGGTAATAAAGCTTTGTGCCTCATGACGCCTTTTGCTGTTAGCTGTTTTTCCCATGATTCCGTCGATCTGAGTAACCTGGGTTAGATTACCCCTGTTCTCGGATCGAGGACTTGAGGGGTGATTTGACAAACTCTCTGCCATGGAAAACAGAGATTGAGGAAAATTGAATCAAAACGAGAAGATGAGAATGAGAATTGTAGAATTGGTGGACGCCAATGAAGAAACACTAGTTCGAATGACCGGAATCAATCGGACCATGGGTTTAGTTCTGCATAAAAAGGTGAGTCCTCTCGTTTGATCTGGGGTTTGGCTGAGCTTCTTCTCCGAATGATAACTGCAAAACGAACAACCGTTAGACTCGCCACGGGGAGAATAGGGGTTCTCTCCATGACCACCCTCCGACGTGAGAATAAGTACAGGTCTCAATGAAGAAAAAGAAGTAATAGTGAAAGTGAAAGTGAAGTGAGAGTAGCTTGAGAGATTATACTTGAGTTGTCTTATTTATAACCAGATTTGGGCGGGAAAGTTTGTTGACGGAGGAGATAACGGAAAGCATTTTCCGTAAGCGGTTACTCTTTCTGCCGTTAATCACCATCCTGACGTTTAAGCACACGGATCGTGGGCGAGATCAACGGCTGGGAAGATGCCACATGTAAAGTGAATGTGTGTGGATCTTTCTCCAAGTTAGTGTCATCATTGTGACCCTGATGAGCATTTAGGATGATGCCACATCACCATTCAGTTATTACCAAATGGTTGTGCACGATGGGGCCTTCAATTACAGCTGTAATCCTCAATGCCTCGGCCTCATGTTAATTCTGTTGTAACAGAAAGGTCACTTTCTGTTTAAGTCTGGGTTGTAATTGCGCGGAGATGTTTTGGGGTTTTGCTCCCAACTTAACTATTCTGTTGCACGAACCCGCGCAAGGATGTGTTATAAGTTCTATCTCGGCGCGCGGATGTTAAATACTGCTTTCTCTTAGGTTTTCTTCTTTGGAACCAGTGAGCAGCTGCGCAGGATTCTCTTGGAAGTGGTTTATTGTGGTATGGTCCTATGTGCTTGCGCAAGGTTTTTGGGACCATACCCCTTCAGGACTAAAGTGACAAAAATGACCAAATCCTAGGACCATTTTGGCAGTTTACTCTTTAATAAAAATCAACAGACTTTTAATAAAGAGAAGGGTCCTTATAATATACATTGAACTTGGAGGGTAATATAAAAGAAAAAGAGAGTTGGAGGTGTTCATACAAATCGAGGAGCTACTAAGGTTGCAGAAGAGGAGAAGGCAGTTTTCTTAGAGGAGTTCCAAGGGGATTCAAGAGGGAAATTAGAAGCAATTGGATCAAGAACGAAAGCCGACGAACCAAAGATTTAAGACTTAACGAACCGCGTTAGTCTGTATTATTTATTATTTTTGTTTAATCTTGTTCAATCATGATTCTTGCTACATATCACTGTTTTATGGTTTTTAGACATGCTTAGAGGCTAAATGTTTTATAGCCGCCTAGTTTTGATGAACTAATTCACGTGATTAGACTTTTTTCGCAGTGGCGGAGCTTGACCAAAAGTTCCGAGGGGCGGAAAGTCATGAGACCCAATTTATATATTGTATAAATATTTAGGCAAAATAATTGGGGGGACAATACTATATAATTTTAAAATTTTCGGACGAAAAATAGGAAATTTTACACTTCTAACCGAAATATTGTTGGAAAAATAGGTGAAAATAGCATTTTTCACAAATATAGGAAAATGATTTTTTCCTATTTTGGACTAGAAATAAATATAATAAAATGAGCGGGTTTTATATATTTATTTGTGGGTTTGTGTTCTATGTTGGAAGAGCTTCGCAACGAACTAAACCACGTCCAAAACCGAGCTAAGATGAATGAGATATCGATGCTCAAAGTTGGGTGTTTGAAACATTGAATGCTGAAACAAAAGGGAAAGTAGCACCTTGTCCCACATAGGAGGAGAGATGGAACTTAAATGGGTATTTAAGGTGGAACTCTCCATCCTTATTGTTTCATGGAAGCACACACTAGTGTCCTCGCGAAGGGTGCGGAGCACCCTAACTCGCACTCGCACACGCTCGCGCGCGCGCGTGGCGTGGCCGATGAGGCGCAATGTGGCGCTTTGATGGCGCACTTCGCACGCTCGCATCGCCGCGAGCCGCTTGAGAGCCGCCTTTGTATTTTTGACCGCGTGCGCGTGGTGGAGCACAAGGGTTGCAAGGACCAAGTGGTAGGTGATGCGGCGCATGACGTGGCAGTCATGCGCATGCGCGCGCGAGTACACATGGCACGGAGGCGCGCGGTTGCGCGCATGGTGCATGGGTCCTGCTGTGTCGTGTGCGGCGCACCAGAGTGAGCCAATACGGCGCGACTGTGTGGCGCGCTCGTATAGTCTCACAGGTGACGTGGCGCACACGCGCATGGCAGTGAGCCAAGAGGACGCACCGCGCATGGGCGTGCACGCCTGGGCGCGTGCGCACCAGTGTGGCTTACGCGCGCGCGCAGAAGCTTCCAGCATTGAATGACAGTGCAGTTTCAGTCCAGCTTCGTAACTGACGAGTTAATAAGCTTTGACTGAGAATTAAATGACGCATTAAATTGCATTGAAGACGTTTAATGCAATTTAAACCTCTCTTTAATTCGTTTTTGACTGTTTCGACTTAGGAGCTGTATAAATACAGCTCCATACCCAGCAGTAGAGATCCAGCTACACAACAGCAACATCAACTTTCTCTCTACAAATTCTCTGATCTTTCTCTTGCAAGTTCAAGGTAACCTTCGGGTTGTAGGCGAATTCCGGCAGTACCACTGCTCCGGCTGTTGTACCCTGGGAAACAAAACGAGTTCTCTTGGGAGACTCGGAATTTGTTTTAAGGGAAGCGTGTTGAACACGTGACTCAGCCACTCTTCTTCTACATTTCTTGTATTTTGGTTTATTTCAGTTGTATTCGTACTAGTATTTTTAGCTTTCTCATTTCTGTATTGTAATCGTATTAATAAAATTTGTTTTATTTTATTTATTTATGCGAACGGTTCCTACAAATATTGGGTGACGGGTGCACCCCCCACTTCACACTAAGCTACGCCAATGTTTGTTCAGTTCGACTTTTTACTAAGTTTATGTGTTTGATTTAAAAAAAAATTGTTTGTATTAAGCGGCTTTGTCAGATAACATGGACATGTCCCGCTACTTCCCACTTAGACTCATCTTGAACATGCACAAAAATATATTAGCTTTCGCAGTTGAGTCTGTAACTTAATAAAATTTGGAACACTTTACCTTATCAAAATATAAGGGTTTAAGTTCATCAAAACAATGTTTATTAACTAGGCTTTAATAATAACCAACCCTCCAACACCATTTGCATAAAACACTTATATTGAGATTTAACCTCACAAAGTCAGTAATTACACATTCAACGCTGTATTACTTTCAAAAACTGCCTAGGTTGAATATTAATGGGAATGGGATAGTTATGCTTAAGCGTTCCACTAGTGACCTAGCGATGGCACATAGTGAACTTTCGTTCATACCACACACAATGGACTTGAACTATTCAACCTTCATACAAATCTTGTGGACTACCACTACCTACACGTGCAAATCCCAAGCAACAACAATGCCCGAAACCCAAGCTACCTTACCTAAACCGTTAATTTTTCATTTACTGATTTAGCTTCTTTAAACTTTCATTTAGATTTGTAACCCTAGCCTAATACCTTACACAATGGTCTTAACGGAAAACAAAAGTGTCTAAATTATTTAAATAGCAGTTTATTTAAACTCCTTTCCAACTCTAGCCAGTTAGTTTTCTCTCTTCACACTTTTCCCCTTGTTCCCTTGAGTACATGTTTAAGAAATAAGAGAAACAATGTTGTAAAAATCGTTTTAGGGCGGTGCCTAGGCGGCGATTAGTCGGACATCGGAGGTCTGCCGCCTGGATTTGGCCAAATCGGCCAATCTAGGCGGTCAAAGTCAAAATTGGCCAAAAATCGCCCAAAATTAGGTCAAAATGAACCAAATCAATCACGTGGAACGCATTCTTACCTTATTTCGAACATAAACGGTCAAAATTGGGGCTAGGGTTTGTATTTTACTGTGCGTCTGGTAGGTGAAGGAGGGAGAGGCCGCGTACGGGATGAACTGATGGGAATTATGGTTTATTATGTTTAAATATTTAACATTTAACCCCCTACATCTTTACTAGGTTATATTTAGTCCCCAAACATATAAATGTATACATAAAAAACATAACCTAATGTTATATATATAAATTTGAAAAATTATACATTAAAAATTCATCGCAATTAATCCCTAGGCGGTACCTCACCGCCCGACTAGCGCCTAACGCCTTCTACAACATTGAAGAGAAAACAACAAAAAGAAGCATGACGGAGCCAAAAATTGTTCAGTAATGGAAAAACAATAGCAATAACGGTAATTTCGATGAGAACGATCAATACGTTATTCGATCGATGGTGAACAATACTATGTCAATAACAATGCAACGATATGGTCAATGCTATACAATGGTCAATCGATATGATAACAATCTAAGTGGAAATACACATGTGAGCCAATGACAATAACAATAAACAATGTGCACATTAGCTGCAAATCTATTGTCCTAATATGTAGAAGGGATATGGGCACACACACCTATCCCAATACCAATAAGTAACAATAATATCCTAGGATCGATCCATATGCCTCCCAATAATCAATAACTAATAGATGCTAATATAGAGACGCCGTGAACTAATCGCACCGTCACGGATGGTGCACGTCATCATGGCCGATGATGACTCCCTATGTCCCCATAGGTGGATGTGCTTGGGTATTGAGGTTAATAAAATGGTAGACTTAAGTCAAGTCAACTAGTACGATAATGCACTTCTATGGCAGTAATCAATGATCAATGGGAACATGCGATAATGGGCTTAAGGAATTAATTTATCACATGTGAGTCAATGGCAACAATTCAATTCAAGACTTGATACTATAACTAATAGAAAGCAACGATACGGTTCGATGAACTAGACACTACGCGTACAATAATGAAATAAAACGCTACGAGACAAGACCACAGAATCCGTACCTTAATGGCGAAAAGCGATAACCGTAACAAATCTTAGGCTTGAATCAAATGTCGCGAAATCCTACAAATGTAATGAAACCCTACAAATTTGATGCACCCAGTGGCGGTTCATTGATCAGTAGGTTATAGTTTTGATCAATTGTTTGTTGGGGTCGTTTCAAGAAACTGTTTCAACTCGGGTCACAAATGAAAATTTCTTTTTGACAAATATAGGAGATGTTAATATAAATACATTTCTTTGTGGGTTTGTGTTCTATGTTAAGAGAGCTTTAGAACGAGCTAAATCGCGTCCAAACCGCAGCTAAGATGAATGAGATATCGATGGTCAAAGTTTGGTGTTTGAAACAAACACCGCTGAAATATTGAAGTGGGATGGGAAAGTGACATCTTGTCCCACACGAGAGGAGAAAAAAAACTTGAGGTGGTATATAAGCGGGAAATCTCATTCCTTATTGTTCCAAAGAAGCACACACGAGTGAAGTCGTGAAGGGTGCGATGCACCCTAAGTCACACGCGCGTGCATGCGCCTGGCGTGGGTGCAATGTGGTGCTTTGATGGCGCACGAAGATGATTCTTGCAGCAACTTCCGGATTTCAGCAACAAGACAGTTTCGAATATGTTGTTGTAAAGTTCCATGTAGTTTAATTTTGTCGTTAATTCATTTTTTTGTAGTTTCAACTCAACCTGCAGTATAAATACCAGGTGAGACCTGGTTGCAAAAGACACTAGAAACCAATAGTACATACCCATGGAAACAAAAAAAGTTCTCAGTGGAAACTCAGAATTTGTTTTAAGGGTCATGTGTCAAACACCCCCCCCCCCCCCCCCCCCCCCCAGCCACCAGACCAATCTGTTTTATATACTGTTATACTGATCTTGTATTTTCTTTTATTTCAGTTGTAAAAGTTCCTGTAATTTACTGCTTACTGTTATACTGATCTTGTATTTTCTTTTATTTATATTACGCGAACCGTTCCTACAATCTTATTTAATCTCACAATAAACAACGAGATAATCAATCTTATAATAAACAATTTTTAATCACTTCTTAAAAGCTTAATTGGTCATTCAAAACTGTCATTTTCATTTATGACCCGAGTTGAAACAATGGCTGGAAATAACTGAACAATGAAAGTGAAACCACTAATCTGGCCCAAACTACTGACCCCAGAACAAACAATTGATCACAACTACTGATCATTTGTTATCGTGTTTGTTGATATGATTCCTGAAAATGATATGATTGTGTATTAAGATTTTCTTGGATCTGTGTTACATGTGATCAGATATATAGTGTTATATGCACATAATGTAATGTTTAAAATGCCATCAAAGAATGAAAACATAAAGGGATAATGTGGAATGTAATCAGAGCAATTTTTAAATCGATCTTGAAAGCGTATGCTCATTTAAAGAAGTGGGAAACTCGGTGGGTTGGGTAACGGGTCAAAACGTGTAACGCAACACTTCCAAATTTGTAAAAGATTTAGTGAACATTCGGTGTGTAAAATGTGATTTATGATGTACTTGATTTGAATAAAACGATGTAGGAAGTTTGGTGCATTACATGTTGCTCGACTTTCAACCCGTTTCACCTCCATTTTAGCGTTTGTTATCTTAACTGTTTGACCCAATAGGGATAACACATAATAGAGTCGACCAATTCATTAAATGTAAATTACCAATCTCTACTTGAAGTCCATGTGTAAGCCATGTTAACTTTATATTCCTGAAAATTGAAACATTTGGTTGGATGGATAATTTATTACAATAACTAAATTCTCTACTTGAAGTCCATGTGTAAGCCATGTTAACTTGATATTCCTGAAAATTGAAACATTTGGTTGGATGGATATATGCACATAATTTACTCAAAAACGACACTGCAAAGAAGGAAAATTACAATAAATAAATTCTCGGATACAATACAGATACTTATCTTTATACGCCAAGCGTTTTTGAAATCCAATGAAGAATTTCTGGTGTCAGTCGAAAGGGAATGGTAAAACAATCCTAAAATAGCCTCTGTTGGCTCTTGCTATTTGGCTGGAGCCGTATGCAACGGAATCTTGTACGTTGCAAATGCTTGAGATTCGAGGGCGGTACTGGGGAAGCTAGCTTATAAAACTGAAAAAGCATTTATGCCTGTCCGACTTTCACAGGATCACTATGCAAACGATGGATCCGTTAGGGAGGATCTAATAGCATTGTTTCATAATGATCCCAACATTGTTGTTTATATCGTTGTTTCCAGGTATTTTATTCCCACGTTAAAAAAGAAAATCAATATACGGACTTATTGAGGAGAACTTTTAACTAGATTTTTTACTTTTGACATAATGATTTGTAAACAAAGTTTCACGATATTGCCGATTTCTAGGTCTATTGGTGATGCATATCTGAAGCGGTTCGATTTCAATAAACCCCCGTTACCGGCGAAGTTTATACAGTCTGAACCGTTCACTAAACCGATATTGAAAGCGGAACCAACCACACTAGTGACGAAGCTCGTCCCTGAAGATCAGTTTGTTATATTTGCTTCTGATGGTTTATGGGATCATCTTACTGATCAACAGGCGATTGATCTAGTCAAAAGTTCTCCACGCAAGTAATGTAAGATTGGTATTTGATTCCCACGTTAAAAAAGAAAATCAATATACAGACTTACCGAGGAGAACTTTTAACTAGATCAATAGCCTGTTGATCAAACTTGATTTTAACATTCTATTAAAATATTTGCAAGTACACAAAACTTGATAAAACAAAAGTAAAGAAGACGAACGAGGACTGTCCAACCAAACAGCAAGACCCGAACGAGGCTATTTTAGGATTATTTTACCATTTACTTCCAACCAACATTGCTGTATGTTGAAGAAACCTTTGTGTATATCGAACGTATCACAGAAGAAAGGAGTCATGTTTACATGAAACTCCAACGTTTATAAATGAAAAAAAATATCAAAAGCAGCCTAGAAGATTATGCTATGATTTGGTATATATAAGGATAATAATAAGGATTATATATATACTCAATCCTAACAATATAACATATTTGTTGGATATTTTTTTTTTTTTTTAATCAACTTTTTTTTTTTTTTTTTTTTTAATAATTTTTGCATTATATATAAGGTCAAACAAATTACACAAAGATAGCCGGTAAGCGGGCAACAAGCTGCGCCGCTACCCCCTTTTGAATAGCGAAACCTAACCTAGTAAAAACGAAACCCCGATCTCTAGGAGACGAAATGTTGCTGTGAACAACCCGTTGGACCCGTTCAAGAAATCTGATGGCTTCTGGGGCTAGCGAGCCAAAGGTATCAAAGGCAAAAGGGATAAAGGAATGTTGATTATCCTCACAGGCTTTTGCATGTTTGTCCATTTTCTTTGCTGCCCGCCCTTGCAATCGCCTGACCAGGGACAAAACTTGTATCCCGAAAGCCTACAAGGGGGGAAACCCCGGTAAGATCAACACAAGCGTGTTTACCTGCATCCCACCCGAAAACTAAAACGTCCGCGGGGCGCAATGTGGATCTTCCTTCCCTCGGATCTGTCAAAAAGTTTACGGGGGCTTCTTTCTTCACCGAGATCCCCGCCCGTTTGAGGATGTCCCCCAAGACATCCCGCACCCAGTCGTGCCTATACTTAAAACCTGGCAGTTCTTTACAGTGCAGGTTAAATTAAATTGACACTAGTTTAAATTAAAGCCCTAAATTATCTCTTTTACTGTAACAATATACCATACTTGTTGGATATTTATTAGTTAACATACTATAACTTTTTTTTATCTTTTTATGTATGTTTGTTAAATATATTAATGGTTTACCTACTTATGTCGGGTTCCTGCCTCGGATGTCTCAAGGTCGAATCTTGCGGGGGGCGAACTGTGGCACCGGTTCAAACTGACAATAATATGCCAACCGCGGGATTCCCGCTCGTGTTGACCTGGGTGATCAAAGGCCAAAGGCCTAACCTGGTGATCTAGCCGTTCAAAAAAAAAAATATATATATAGTGGATTAACCTGCTTACATTTATTTTACTAGCAGGATGCCCGCACGATGCGGCGGGAGCGACATATCATATTGTGATACTCGTTTTTTGGTAGTTTTCTTATTCATATAATATTTTTTGTAGCATCATTGTGGTAGATATACATTAAAAAGTAATCAGGTAACCCATGCCATTGTGTTGTGCATGGTTCGGTCGGTTTGGTTATTATCCTCAATCGAAGCCGAAATCAAAGTCATCAGTTAGTTTATTTTCTTAAGCAACCCGTTTTCGGTTAATCACTTCGGCTTATTCATTCGGTTAAATTGACGGTTTTTTGTTTGGTTCATTTAATTTCAGTTAATAGTAAAAACCAAACTTGGGCTAAAACTTTTGCTAAGAAATAGAGTAAATTACACTTTCTGTCTTTTAAGTATATCAGGAATTATGAAACGTGCCCCTTAAAATATTTAATTTCAGTTTATGCCCAAAAATCACATGTTATGTAACAGTTTATATCCGTTTAAGCAAACTGAGTTAATTATTTAAGTTAGGTTAAATCAACTTAAGGGCAAAATTGGTATTTCATACTCCCTTGCATCAGATTCCTTTTTATATTCCACACTTAACACAAACCCTCTCTCTCTCCCTATCACCACCTGCCTCCTCCACTACCACCACCACCAAAACCACCACCGCCGCCTCCCACCACCACCATTGCACCCCAACAAACCCTCAATCAGTCAGTGGGGATCCAACAACAACTACAACCACCAGCAACACCACCACAACTTTCTCCTCTGCTGTGTATCTGAATCAGAGTTCGAACTAGGAGTGTGGGAGTAGGAGTAAAATCGATTATGCCTAGCGGTGGTCATCTAAGGTGGTTCCGGTTGTGCAGCTACCCCTAAGGAAGACTGCAGTCTCCTACAGTTTCTTATCGGAATTCTATAAACTACAAAAGCAGGTAAGCGATTGTGAGATGTGAAGGAAGAATAGAGGTCTAGGAGTTTATATAATTGATACAGTTGGGTTACCGTTTTTATTATTCTGTTAGCGTTGATTGTGAAACATGCAACTCTATGTCACTTTCGTTGCCCGTGGTGCAACGCGCGCGGGCCACTCTTCTAGTTTAATAAAATTTTGAACGCTTTACCTTAAAAAAATATAAGGGTTGAAGTTCAACAAAAACAATGTTTATAAACTAGGCTTTAAAAATAACGAACCCTCCAACACCACTTGCATAAAACATTTCTATCGAGATTCAACATAAAAAGGTAACTAATTACATAATCAACCATGTATTACTTTCTCAAACTGCCTAGGTTGAATATTAAAGGGAATGGGATAGTTATGCTTATGCGTTCCACTAGTGACCTAGTGATGTCACATAGTGAACTTTTGTTCATACCACACACAATGGAATTGAACTATTCAACCTTCATACAAATCATGTGGACTTCCCTACCTACACGTGCCAATCCCAAGCAACAACAAAACCCGAAACCTTAGCCTAATACGTTACCCAAACCGTTAATCTTTCATTTACTGATTTAGCTTCTTTAATCTTTCATTTAGATTTGTAACCCCCGGGCCCGAATAGGGCTGACGTGTCACACGATACATTAATTAGAGACATTCTAAAACTTCAAATAAAACCTTAACTCCAAAGTTTAAAAGTCTAAAACCACACAACGGTCTTAACGGAAAACGAAAGTGCCTAAATTATTTAAATAGCAATTTATTTAAACTCCTTTTTTTTTCCAACTCTAGCCGGTTAATTTTCTCTCTTCACACTTTTCCCCTTATTCCCCTACATGTTTAAGAAATAAGAGAAAACAACATAAAGAAACATGGCTGAGCCAAAAATTGCCCAGTAATGGAAAAATAATAGTAATAACGGTAATTTCGATGAGAACGATCAATACGTTATGTTATTCGATCAATGGTGAACAATACTATGTCAATAATAATGTACCGATATGGTCAATATTATACAATGGTCAATTGATACGATAACAATCTATGTGGAAATATCCATGTGAGCCAATGACAATAATAATAATAAACAATGTGTACATTAGCTGCAGTTCTAATGTCCCAATATGTAGAGGGGATGTGGGCAAACACACCTATCCCAATACCAATAAGTAACAATAATATCATAGGATCGATCCATACGCTTCCCAATAATCAATAACAAATTAATGCTAATATAGAAACGCCGTGAACTAATATAGTACACGTCATCGGGGCCGATGATGACGCCCTATGTCCAAATAGGTGGATGTGTTCGGGTATTGAGGTCAATAAAATGGTATACTTAAGTCAAGTCAACTAGTACGATAATGCACTTCTATGGCAGTAATCAATGATCAACGGGAACATGCGATAAGGAGCTTAAGGAATTAATCTATCTAGGGGTGAGCAAAAGGAAAAACCCGACCCTACCCGACCATTACCCGACCCGACCCGAGAACCGATCAAACATAAAATACAGAACCGATTCACTACCCTAAATATAGGGTCGGTTCCGGTCCATAGGTCCAAGTTGGGTTTCACCATGAAAAGAACCGAGAACCGACCCGACCCAACCCAATTTTATGTGAAAAATTGGAACCAATCTAAATACCTAGGTACTTGGGTTCGGGTTGGGTTGGGTATATTTTCGGTTCGGACCTAAACTTGCTCACCCCTAAATCTATCGCATGTGAATCATTGGCAACAATTCAATTCAAGACTTGATACTATAACTAATAGGAACCAACCATACGGTTCGGTGAACTAGACACTACGAGTACAATAATGATATAAAATGCTATCAGACAAGACCATAAATCCGTACCTTAATGGCGAAAAGAGATAATCTTAACAAATCTTAGGCTTGAATCAAATGTCGCGAAATCCTACAAATGTCGCGAAACCCTACAAATTTGATGCGCTCGGCGGTGGTTCATTGATCAGTTCTAATCATTGGTTCGAGCCATCGGTTGTTTCGCTCCCACTTATTAATAGTTATCGTTTCGATGAATTGTTTGTTCAGGGTCAGTCGTGTGGACAAAAGCAGTGGTTTCACATTGATTGTTAAGTTGTTTCGAGAAACCGTATCAACTCGGGCCACGAATGAAAATAACTGTTTTGAATAACCACTTAAACATAGTTAAAAAGGGATTAAACCTTGCTTATTACCAGATTGGTTATCGTGTTTATTGTGATATTAGATAGGATTGTATATATTTTTGTTTGTGTGTATATAAAATGCAATCAATGAACGTGGTTTTGTTTGACTAGTGTTCACGGATCGGGTCGGGTAAAGTATGGACCGTATCAACTAGAGACGAGGGTGTGTTTTCGATCGCGAGGATTCAGGCAAATGCTGTGTTGGAGGATCAGTGTCATCTCGAATCTGGGAGTTTGGAACATGGATAAGAATGGCCCTCAAGGAACGTTCGTTGGAGTGTATGATGGTCATGCTGGCCCTGAAACCACATTGTTTGTCAAAGATCGTTTGTTTGAGATTTTGCAAAGTAAGTTAGTTGTTACCTCTTCATATATTAACATTAATCTGTGATCATTTGTTATCATGTTTGTTGATATGATTCCTGATAATGATATGATTGTGTATTACTCTATGTTAGACAATTAAGATTTTCTTGGATATTTGTGACATGTGATAAGATATATAGTGTTATATAATTGTTTTGATTCTATAGATCTGTTAACTTTGCTAGTGTAGTGGTATTAGTCCTGCCCTAGTCTTGTAAAGACCCTAGCTCGAATCTCATAAGCAAAATATTTTTTTTCCTTTTGGCGCATCCTTCTGGTGACATTAAACGAAAGACTCATAAGCAATATGTATTTTTTTTCCTTTTGGCACATCCTTCTAGTGACATTAAACGAAAGCCTGAGATATATTAATTAAATAAAGTTGTGATATTGTAATTATTTCAAGTATTTTTATCAATTATCAAATACGAAGCAATTTAAAAAATAAAATGGATTTATATTGTGTAAAAAATAGAAAATAGGGTATTAATGTCTAGGTATCTAAAAACCCGATTTTCTAATACCCGATCATACCGAAACACAGTTTGGTTCCCGAAATTGGGTATTATAAAAACCCGATTTTTGCACCTCTAATGTTAGTCAATAACGAAATTGGGCCTCCACTTTGTAGTTTGCTTAGGGCCTCCAAAAACGTTGGAACAGCTATGGTTATATGCACATAATGTAATGTTTAAAATGTCATCAAAAAAAGAATGAAAACATAAAGGGATAATGTGGAATGTAATCAGAGCACTATTCAAATCGATCTTGAAAGCCTATGTTCATTTAAAGAAGTGGGAAACTATGTGGGTTGGGTAACGGGTCAAAACGTGTAACACAACACTTCCAAATTTGTAAAAGATTTAGTGAACATTCAGTGTGTAAAATGTGATTTATGATGTACTTGATTTGAATAAAACGATGTAGGAAGTTTGGTGCACTACATGTTGCCCGACTTTCAACCCGTTTCACCTCCATTTTAGCGTTTGTTATGTTACCTGTTTGACCCAATAGAGATAATAGAATCGACCAATTCATTAAATGTAAATTACCATCTCTACTTGAAGTCCATGTGTAAGCCATGTTAACTTGATATTACTGAAAATTGAAACATTTGGTTGGATGGATATATGCACATAATTTACTCAAAAACGACACTGCAAAGAAGGAAAATTACAATAACTAAATTCTCGGATAGAATACAGATACTTATCTTTATTAATTCATAAGTGAATTGCCATCTCTACTTGAAGTCCATGTGTAAGCCATGTTAACTTGATATTCCTGATCCTTTTGCTCAAACACAGTAATTATTGACAATATTAACAAACCTCCTCTGACATTCCTCCATTTTCTGATGCAGCATACGCATTAGAAAATGGAGGAATGTCAGAGGAGGTTATACGTCAAGCGTTTTTGAAAACCGATGAAGAATTTCTGGTGTCAGTCGAAAGGGAATGGCAAAACACTCCTAAAATAGCCTCTGTTGGCTCCTGTTGTTTGGCTGGAATATTATGCAATGGAATGTTGTACGTTGCGAATGCTGGAGACTCGAGGGCAGTACTCGGGAAACAAGTGGATAAAACTGAAAAAGCATTTATGCCTGTCCGACTTTCACAGGATCACAATGCAAACGGTGGATCTGTTAGGGAGGATCTAATAGCATTGTTTCCAAATGATCCCAACATCGTTGTTTTTAAGCAAAATATATGGCGTGTGAGGGTCTTATCCAGGTATTTTGCGCTATATAGCTAAACTTAGTCCTAGATTTTTTCACTTTTGACATGTAAGATTGGTATTTTATTCCCACGTTAAAAAAGAAAATCAATATACAGACTTATTGAGGAGAACTTTTAACTAGATCAATAGCCTGTTGATCAAACTTGATTTTAACATTCTAATAAAATATTTGCAGCTACACAAAACTTGATAAAACAAAAGTAAAGAAGACGATTTCAGCATTTGCAACTCACAACAATCAATTTGCAGGTACCATTTACTTCCAACCAACATTGCTATATGTTGAAGAAACCTTTGTGTATATCGAACGTATCACAAGGTTTATAAATGAAAAAAAAAAATATATCAAAAGCAGCCTAGAAGATTATGCTATGATTTGGTATATATAAGGATAACAAGGATTATATATATTATATAGTCAATCCTAACAATATAACAAATTTGTTGGATATTTGAATTCAAATTGACACTAGTTTAAACTAAAGCCCTAAATTATCTCTTTTACTATAACAATATAGCATATTTGTTAGATATTTATTAGATAACTTTTTTTTTATTCTTTTATGTATGTTTATTAAATTTTCTAGGTTAGTAACATGTGTATTACACTTATTAGATACTATAACTTTTCTTTAATCCATTTATGTATGTTTATTAAATTTACTAGGTTAGTAACCCGTGTAATTGATCTATAAAAATGATAAAATTCATAAAATTGTAACATAAATGTTTAATACTTAGTATTATTTCAATTTTTTTAAATATGTGGCAAGGATCATAAAATAAAAATGTAGGAGAAATCAGTGGCGGACCCAATTCAATGGGGTCCATTTTTTTTTTTGTTGTTCAAAATTTTCATAACAAAACGTTAAAATTTTCGGATTGGTCCTCATTCGGGTCAGATCATAGCGAGGTTTGACCTAGATTAAAAAAAATGAAAAAACAAGCTATACAAGGATTGAACCCATGACCTCTTGTTGGTAAATAGAGAGATTTACCATTACACCAGGTTTCCTTTTCTTTCTATGGTGTCCACCTAATTGTATTTATGGTGTCCTTATACAATTTAATATATCGAATCTACTAACTTTTTTAAAAACATTGCGGTTCGGGGACCCCGACCCACTATATGTGGGTCTGCCCCTGGTAGAAATAGAAGACTAGGTTACAAGTTTGGAAAGCATGTAATAAAACCCAATGATCATACCAATAACTAATACTATTCAAACCATCCGTATCAATAACAGATATAAATTCATAATTACCAAAAGTTTTGAGTTGCAAATTGAAAATCTAAAACTGATCAAAGAAACGAATTACCATCCATTTGCAAATCAATCTCAAGTTAAAGTTCACCTTATTTCTTATATTCATGATATCATGCCAAGCAGCATGGCACGGATTTTGGATTGTCACAAGAAGACTTGCACCTAGTGCAAGTCTTACTTCACTCGTAATGAATGGACATTGGTACACACATCACTACCACGAGATACATAATCACCACCATACCTATAAATTTTAACAATTGTTCCCTGTCAAGGGCATAACTTTGTGGGGGCGGCCGACCCCCCGAACCTTTCATTCTTTAGTGGAGAGTATTTAGTTTTCGTATAGAAATTTTTGGGTGTATACGTTTTTCATCCCCTATTTTATAGAAATTTTTGGTATGTACGTTTTCGACCCCCGGTCGGAAATCTCAAGCTTCGCCATTGTTCCTTGTAATATATAATACAAGTCACTAACACGACTTTGATTATAACTTATAATACAAACATATTAAATAATATACGGGTAAGCAACATAAACTTGAAATACAAACTGACGAATTCATGTTACATTTGGTAATCGTCCAGATCAATGAGCAAGATCAAGCTTTAACAAACCAGTGATTAAATTACGCGTTTTCTTATATTCTACATCTTCGGCACCAACTCGAAGTTCTCTCGAAATCACGCAGAGTCAGAATTTAAATTAGATCATATTTGTAATCAAAGTAACACATCAATCGTTTACACATCACATGCTAAAAAATCACATACAAAATCTATACGACATGAACAAAAACTATCACAAAACTGTTAATAGGTATCATTAGAATTTGTAATGTTATTCAATCAACTGAATTGGTTCAGTTTATGCTTATGCTTATGCTTATGCTTATGCTGAAACATCATAGTCAAGAACAATAAGCAGATAACCATAAGTGGTTTAATTTAACTTAAAAGTACCGTCAATTGTTGGGTCGTATAACATGATTGGGCACGACAGTAGGTAGTTGATAGTTAAAATATTGTATCAGTTACTTATATTGTTGAAAATAGTGGACATATAGTGCGTTGTGACTAGGGCTGTTCAAATTGCTCGACGCTCGAGACTCGTTCGATGCTCGATCGAAAAATCTTCGGAATTTGCTCATTCAATTCAGCTCTATTGAAAACGGCGCTTGATTTGGATCGGTTTGGTTTGAAACGAACCGAGCATGAGCAAAGGTCTGCTCAGTTTGGTTCGACTCGGTTGGCTCGAATTATGAACGCTACGTGAGAATGAATGAAAAAACAAATCAAAACCAATTTTTTTAATACAAACCTCATTGTAATTAAGATACAACATCAAAAAAAGAATTTACAACATCAAATAATTCATTTCTCATTTCAAAATCACTCTTTTTAGATTTTTTACACATGTGTAGATTTTCTGTATTTACGAATTCACGTAAATTTAAAGTGTAAATTAATTTTCTAACGTTGTATTCGAATAATAATGATTAGTGTAGAAAAAAATTTGAATTTGAATTGTTTTTGACCAAGTTCTCCCGGTTCTCACAATATATAGCGTTCTCATTTAAACCTTCCCCTACACATATATATATATATATACATACCAGGTTAGAACCCCGTATATTACACGTGTTGAATAAATGTAATTTTATGTACTAAATAAAAAATATTATATTTTTAAAAACATCATTTATTACACGTGTTGAGTAAATATAATTTTATATATTAAATAATAAAAAAATTATATCTTTAAGAACCTCATTTATTGTGCGGGTTGAATAAATGTAATTATATATACCACACAATAAAAGAGTTGTATTTAAAAAAAACCCCGTATATTCACGAGTGGAATAAATATAATTTTATATACTAAATAATAAAAAAAATATTTTTTAAAAACTCCGTGTATTTTAAGGGTTGAATAAATCTAATTTTATATAGGAAATAATAAAAAAAATGTTATTATCTTTAAAAACCCTGTGTGTTACACGGGTTTGTATATTGTTAAAAAATCTTTAAAATTATGTAAATTTATATACCAAACAATAAAAAGGTTATATTTAAAAATTGTGTATTCACGGGTTGAAGAAATGTAATTATATAATAAATAATAAAAAATGTTATATCTTTAAGAACTTTGTGTATTACACGGGTTTATCCATTGTTAAAAAAATCTTTCTAAATCAAAATGGATTTTTTAAAAAATTATATCTTTAAGAACCACGTTTATTGTGCGGGTTGAATAAATGTAATTATATATACCACACAATAAAAGAGTTGTATTTAAAAAAAACCCCGTGTATTCACGAGTGGAATAAATATAATTTTATATACTAAATAATAAAAAAAAATTATTTTTTAAAAAACTCCGTGTATTTTAAGGGTTGAATAAATCTAATTTTATATAGCAAATAATAAAAAAATGTTATTATCTTTAAAAACCCTGTGTGTTACACGGGTTTGTATATTGTTAAAAAATCTTTAAAATTATGTAAATTTATATACCAAACAATAAAAAGGTTATATTTAAAAATTGTGTATTCACGGGTTGAAGAAATGTAATTATATAATAAATAATAAAAAATGTTATATCTTTAAAAACTTTGTGTATTACACGGGTTTATCCATTGTTAAAAAAATCTTTCTAAATCAAAATGGATTTTTTATTATTTTTTAAATCAGGTTAATACTATTTTAATTTTTTGGTTTGATTAATAAGTTGTTCAATATAATTTATCATAGTTAATAATAATAACATTAACAATATATAATATGCATGTTTATCTACTATTAAGTTGTTAAGTGAAACAATGTTTTTTAGTTTAGATAAGGCTTTAAGATTTGAAGTTAAGTTTATGCCAATACTTTAGGGTTGATAAGATTTATATTAGTTTACATGATATTTAATAATTTAAATTATATAATGATAATTATCTACAATTAAGGATGGTCTATACTAATGGCAAGTGTCCCAAAGTTGGTTTCTTTTATTATATAGTACTAGCGGTAAGACCCGTGTACAAACACGGGTCGTTTCTTAGAAAACCATGCATAACACATATTGACAGAGAGTAAAAAAAATAATTAGTGCAGACTTATAAAATTGATATAAATTAATGATCAATAGGTTTATTCAATGCTCCTTATAAAATATTATTTAGCTAGGTTATTACCCGAGATTGTATCCCGGGCTCGGGAAACTTATTATATTAATTACTATTTGT
Source organism: Helianthus tuberosus (assembly GCA_030545235.1). NCBI lineage: Eukaryota > Viridiplantae > Streptophyta > Magnoliopsida > Asterales > Asteraceae > Helianthus > Helianthus tuberosus. Next base: position 67,649,046 of record CM060402.1, on the reverse strand, counting down.
TATTAATAGGACCACATTACATTAAGCATCTCATTCGATTCAACAACAATGTCTTCAAATCACCAGATTCGATCATGAACCCATATTAGAGGTCAAACAAAAGCACAATAGGACCACATGAATAACATCATTTCCACTTTTACTTCAATGCACTTAAATGATAGGGTGATTTCGGATTTTGTAAAAATGTTTGTTTTTGTACTACTTTACAAAATTACCTAGAATTCAAGAAAACGAAACAACGAATTAAACAGATGTTGAGTTATTCAAAGTTCTGTTGAATACTAAATGAGATGTTGACCAAAATTCAAACAGATGTTGACCAAAAGTCAATCAGATGTTGACCAATAGTAAAACAGATGTTGACCTTAAATAGATGTTTAATTTAAGGCCAAACATCTGTTTATGGCCAAACATCTGTTAAGGTAAAACATCTGTTTAAGTCCAAATAACTGATATAGAAGGCTAAACATCTGTTTATGGCCAAAAATCTGTTTAAGGTCAAACAACTGTTTAAGTCCAAACCTCTGATATAAAAGGCCAAACATTTGTTTAAGGCCAAACATCTGATTAAGTCTTAATAGATGTTTAACTTAATCAGATCTACTGTCTTCTCACATTGTTTTCGTCTTCAAAACACTGTTGAACCTAACATGGGTTTCCATTAACTATTGACCAAAAGGCAAATATGGGTTCAAACCACTGTTTGTTATTGTACTTCTTTACAAAATTAAATAAAATTCAAAAAAAAAAAAAACAATGACTTAAAGAACTATAATTTAACACATAATCTAATCGGGCAAAGAAATCTATTATCTGACAATTCCCTGGTTTTTACAACATGAAACACAACATCATCATGCCAAATACAGTCATATATATCCATCCATTATTCTAAATTCATAAACCCAAAAAATGCAGAAGAATGTCACATTTGCGATTAATAAACCAAGTTTCTACTAGTTGCAGTTACTATTAGCAAAAAGAAGCATGATATCATCTATATATAAAACATAAAGAGCTAATAATAGTGTTTTATCATGTTAGCTATACATAGCAACAAAACATCAAGTTAATAATTTAAAAAAAAACATAAAACATCACCATCAAAAAATTCATAGTTATAATATCTGATATCAGAACATACTTAAATGTCGTTGTTAAAGTGAGGTAACTTGATTTAATACGATTTTCTGTTGCTAAGACACATATGTGAAGTGCAACATATCACCAAACCTCAAGTTATTCTCAGTCATAAACTTTCGCCAACCGTCCAACGCATAACGTGGCTTCAATTCATTTAACTCCGACTTAACATCATAAACCTCCACAACTCTAACCATGTTTTGAACTTTCAAAGGATGAAGATCAACAGAAAGACTTGCTCGTCTGGCAACTTCAACAGGAAGACGCTACATGTATTGTGTAGAAAAAAATAATAGTCAGACAAATAAACATAAATCATTAGTTTGTTATAAAAATGGTATACCAGCCTATAGTCTCCTTTGTGATCAAAATGAAAGAACCCAGGGTCGAGAAGATGTCCAGAATGTTTTTTTGCAGTCTTCATAATCTTATTTCTACAGTTAAGCTTTTTCTGAACGTTGGCGGCTCTCTTCCCCATGATGAAAAAGTAAACATATACATGTGAATTAAAGGAATGTTGAATATATGCACAAAAAAAAAAAACAGTTTATATAAGATATACTAATTAAGTGGCGAGTATAGATACCTTAACTTTGTGAGCAGATGAAGAACATCCAATATGATCACTTGTGTCGACAGCTAAGGCAGCATTTCCCTTAGTCCTATTCTTGACCGTCTCCTTCCTCTCAGAAGTAACTTTACCTTTCTTCTTAACCTGTTGTCATATAGTAACTTTAATAACCATAGTAATATAACAATCTTTAAGATGGTAAACTTACATCTTGTGTTTTATTCAATCGTGAAGACATGCGTCTCTTCGACGTGCATTCGGCATTGGTTGGTAACTTCTTCTAAATAATACATTATTGGATAAATGTAACATCAGTAAACAACATTACTAATAGTTGTAAAAACATTAAATTCTTATATGTGTTAAATTAAAAATAAATAATTTTAATAATTTAGTAAGTACCTGAGTAATGGTTCTTCCTTCACCTACTGGCACAACTTCTTCATCCTCATAGATGTCCTGGTCAACATTAATGAAATAATTAATATAATGCTAAAATAATTAAAACTTTTACTGCTAATGCTAAATACATACGTACCTTGAATACATTCTCAACATAATCAGCCTTCGCTATCTCAAGTACACTATCATCGTCAGATTCAGGTTTCTTCGAAAAGCAAATCTCAGTTTCATCTCTATAAACTACTACCTCAAAAATAACATCATCAATTCTGCTAAACACAAGCAAATCATCCTCAAGTATCCCAACATCTTTGCACATTTCAGGCCATCCTCTAGCAAATACAAAGTTTGTATCAACCTTAGACACCTCAACATTCCAATAGGAACCCTTATAACAGATTTGAAATTTGCCACTTGGTGGGCTGTTTATGTAAAATTGTTTAATGAAGCAGTCTTCGATTACCTGCATAAAATTAAAAATAATGAATACTATACGTGAAGTATGTAACTTATGAGAATAAGTGTTGATACGTTTAAGATGCAAAAGGATTGAAGTTAAGATCAAAAGTCATACCATAAAACCCAAATCTTGCATAACAATTAAACGTGAAATAAGATTCACCACACATGCCATCAATAAAACATGAAAGTTCAAGCCCAAAATCACCTAACGCTTTGAAAACCAACAAAGTATCCCTCGGCAGATTGAGATCTTTAACAACATTGTCCCAACCGTCAGTTATTATTGGTGTTGAATTTTCTGTTCTGACCCTCACAACCCATTTTTTACCAGACTCATGATAGATTCGCAACTTATTTTTTTGCCAACAATCTCCCCACTTTTGATTAGCAAAGGCTATAGGTACATCATGTATATAATTTTTAAGTAGTGTAAGAAAATATAAACCATAACAATTGTTAAATATATATCTCAATAAAAATAAATTATGTATATAAAAACATGTCATACCAGTTTCAAAGATTCTGGGTTATCAAGAAACTTGACAAATGTAGTATACATGATAAAACCTGAATCAGTAAAGATGTTAAAAGATTGAAATTAAAAAGTTGTCTTCGAAGATGAACATTAACTTTTTGTATTAACAAAGTATCTACTGAAATTAATCATAGAAACAGAGTATGAGTTAAAAATTTTACTATTTTAATTTGTTCTCAACAAATGATTCAAACACCTAACTAAACCCTTCTTGAATGTATAGCAATAAACGTTTAAAATCGTATTTGTAGAAAGATAGGATTTAAATTAAAATCGGTTAAACAATATAAAGTTCATTACAATATGAATGTACATACCAATTGCTGAAGAAAAAACAATAAAACCTCTAGTAATTGAAGTGTAGAAGACGGAGAATAAGAAAGTTGAAACCCTAGAAAATTAATGGGAAAAAGAGATTTTTGAAAGAAGTCAGATGATATATGTTTGATGTGTAATGATGCTAAAGAAATAATGACGGTTGTGTTTTCGTCTTCCCATATTTTCAACAGATGAAAAATATTTACACATACACCCCTTATTGAATTTGTTATTTACATTTACATTGAAAACCTTGCATAACACATATTGATAGAACATATAGATACATGTATATATATTGTACGAAAATGTGTTATCTATTTTAGCTAAAAGACAACAACAAGTAAATATAAAAGATATTTAACAAACTTAATAGCAGATGTCTAAAAGATGTCCAACAAAATGTGTTCGGAAACCTCTGTTGGTCGTTGGGAACAGTGTGAGTCAAACAGTCGTTAGATAAACAGAAGTTATGAGAACAGATGATAACTTTCAGCAATTGTTTTATTTTTAGCTAACATCTGTCCATGTCAGAACCTTTGTTGTCATAATGGATGAAAGTCAGCAGTATAGTAAATCAACAATCATTAGGATAAACAGAAATTATGACAACAGACGGTACCATTTAGCAGTGGATGTATTTTTAGGCAAGGATAAGTTTCAAAAACAGTTGTTTTCAATCGGTGTAACTCAACAGTCGTAAGTCTTACATATGCTATTAACCCAACCACTGTTAGTATCAAATCTTCTGTTAAACATTTTAAGATTGAAAACAGACCTTTTTATAACAACAGATGCTCTCTTTTGTCAGACTTTAGCTATAACACACCTTTTATAACAGCAAAATATACCGTAAATTCTTCCAAAAAACTGTTATTGACATACAAAATTATATAATAATACTTATAGCAGACCTTATATAATAATACTTATTCATCATTAGCCCAACCACTGTTAGTATCAACTCCTCTGTTAAGCATTTTAAGATTGAATATCATCTTTTGTTCGTTAACATCTGTTGACCAATAGCAGACCTTTGCCTCTTCAGACATTTATTCATTAGCAGATGCTATCTTTTGTCAGACTTTAGCTACATATCACCTTTTAGAACACCAAAATATATGGTAAATTCTTCCAAAAAACTGTTATTGATAAACAAAATTATAAAATAATACTTAGGAATGACATAAATAATTAAAATGAAGATGCAACAACAAAGATTAATACTATTAAAATTTATTCATTTAGTCAACAGTGGTAAATCGAACAGTTGATAGCATACACAGTTGTTTCATCATCAGCAGATGTTCTCTTTTACCAAACTTTAACTACAACGGACCTTTGAAAACTCCAAATATTGACCTCTGTTGACTTACCAAACAGATGTTCAGACACAATTAAACATCAACATAATCTAAATCAAACTCAAACACTAAATAAGTAAAACTAAAACGCAGATTAATACTATTAAAACTTAGGAATGACTGATAAACAAAATTATAAAATAATACTTAGGAATGACTAAAATAATTAAAATGAAGATGCAACAACAAAGATTAATACTATTAAAATTTATTCATTTAGTCAACAGTGGTAAATCAAACAGTCGATAGCATACACAATTGTTTCATCATCAGGATGTTCTCTTTTACCAAACTTTAACTACAACAGACCTTTGAAAACTCCAAATATTGACCTCTGTTGACTTACCAAACAGATGTTCAGACACAACTAAACATCAACATAATCTAAATCAAACTCAAACACTAAATAAGTAAAACTAAAACGCAGATTAATACTATTAAAACTTAGGAATGACTGATAAACAAAATTATAAGATAATACTTAGGAATGACTGAAATAACTAAAATGAAGATGCAACAACAAAGATTAATACTATTAAAATTTATTCATTTAGTCAACTGTGGTAAGTCAAACAGTCGATAGCATACACAGTTCTTTCATCATTAGCAGATGTTATCTTTCACCAAACTTTAACTACAACAGACCTTTGAAAACTCCAAATATTGACCTCTGTTGACTTACCAAACAGATGTTCAGACACAATTAAACATCAACATAATCTAAATCAAACTCAAACACTAAATAAGTAAAACTAAAACGCAGATTAATACTATTAAAACTTAGGAATGACTGATAAACAAAATTATAAAATAATAGTTAGGAATGACTGAAATAATTAAAATGAAGATGCAACAACAAAGATTAATACTATTAAAATTTATTCATTTAGTCAACAGTGGTAAATCAAACAGTCGATAGCATACACAGTTGTTTCATCATCAACAGATGTTCTCTTTTACCAAACTTTAACTTCAACAGACCTTTGAAAACTCCAAATATTGACCTCTGTTGACTTACCAAACAGATGTTCAGGCACAATTAAACATCAACATAATCTAAATCTAAATCAAACTCAAACACTAAATAAGTAAAACTAAAACGCATATTAATACTATTAAAACTTAGGAATGATTGGTGTTGGGATTGAACCCTACCAGAGGAACAGATAATTAAAGCCAAAACTGGGTCAGAGCAGTGGATTCAGAATAAGCAGATGTTACATACAAGTCTCTCCCCTTGAAAGTGATTTCAACATCTACTGACTTCCGATCTACTGATCGTACAAGCTACTGACCGTCAATCTGCTGCTCAAGTAAAGGCTGATGGAAGACTAAAGCTCTGCTGCTCAATCTACTGCCTTGAGTCAAGTACTGCTGATCCGGACAAGCACTGACGGGTTCACAGCAGTGGAAGGATGCAGCAGTTGTTTAAGTGTCTTTTATGTAATGAAATGTAATAGCAGTAGTTAGTAAAGCAGTGCTTGTATAGATCAGAGGTTAGAGTTTGTTAGGAGGTTAGATGTCACTTTCATGGTGATGTCAGCTTAGTTGCTCAGTGGTTTGCTAGTGCCTATAAATAGAACAGTGCTCTGTACTGTTCTATTAGCTCTTTGCAAACTTGTTTTCCTGCACGAACAAACGCTGAGCTCTGGCTGAGGGGGAGTTTGTATTAAGCATTACATTGTAATCGGTGTTGAAACTAAATTCAATCTTTCGGTTCTTTGTTGAAAATGTCTTGATCAAAGCAATACTCTCGTTTGATTGTATGCAAAGTTTGTTTTCATCTTAATTCCGCTGCACAAATCATCCATCTTCATCTTAACTTCAAACGTAAAATACAATCAAAATCAAACTCAGGTCCAACAATTGGTATCAGAGCTTGGACAATCAAATTTGATTTAACAATCATTTTGACATAAATAGTTCAGCTCAAAATCGTTGATATCGATAGTTTGTTCGTTTTTGTTGAAAAACAGTGCAAGGTTTAATCACCATTAAAGTTGATTAATCAGTGTTTGTAAAACAACCAGGATGACGTCACAATCACTAGACGATAAGAATAATGTTGGCTCGCTTTTTAAACCACCCATGCTTAAACGTAATGAATACAACATCTGGGAGAGAAGGATGGGACACATCCTTGCTCAACAGAACACTGGATGTTGGAGGTCTGTTGTTTTTGGTCCCCATGTTCCTACAGTGCCAAGTGCTGAGGATCCAAAGAAGTTCGTACCAAAACCTTATGAAAACTATATTGAAACTGATTTTCAAAAATTCAAACTCGATGCCAAAGCATTTAGCATCATAGCATCTGCATTACCAAATGAGATCTATGCTGGACTGTTACATTGTAACAGTGCCAAAGAGCTATGGGATGCTTTGAAGGAACAGTTTGGGGGAACTGAAGAAGTTATTGAAAACAATAGGGAAATTCTGAATCAGCAGTATGAAACCTTCTGTCACATTAAGGGTGAAACATTGACCCAACAATTTGAACGTTTTAGCTGTCTCATCAGTGAGCTAAGGCTTGTTAAGGTTGAATTTCCAAAATCAACTCAAAATAGCAGGTTTCTTAGATCGCTACCTGATAAATGGGACACAATTGCATTTGTGACTAGAAACTCTGTTAAGTTCACAGATCTGACCCTGACCCAACTTCATGGTAGACTCCTGACCTATGAAAGGGAGTTGAACTAGAAAAAGAAGTTACAAGAGTCTGGAAAAGCCACTAATGATTATTCATTCGGTAGCACACCTCTTCTGGGTCAGGAAGAATCTGGTAGCAGTAGTAAGGAACAGGGTTATGATCATTTCATTGATATAACAGCTGGTGGTAACTTTACCAACCCTGATCCTCACTCTGCAAATTATGCTTTTACTACAAACACTGAAAACCAGATGTCAGATAATTTGTGCTTTGAACTCAATGATTTGCAACATTTTGATCCTACTGACTTAGAGGAAATGGACATTTTGCATCAGTTGGCATTGCTTAGTGTGAGAACAAGCAAATTCTACAAAAGAACAGGGAGAAAGTTCCCAGGGTTACATGGGAATCTGAGGGTTGGGTTAGATAAATCAAAAATCAAGTGTTACAAGTGCAATAGGCTAGGTCATTTCGCTAGGGAATGCAGGAGTCAAACTACTGGTCCTATAATCACTCATCCTAGCTCAAACCCTAGACCTCAAAATCAAAGCACTGTGCACTATACCCAGTATACCCCTGCAGCTCATGTTAACACTGCTCATTATGCTGCTACCCTTGTGCCTGTGCATTATGTCCAAACCACTGTTCCACAGATTCAATATGTTCAAACCCCCGTTCCCCAGGCACAAGTGCAACCTGTTGCACCTCAAACAGCTGCTCCAACAGTGGTATAACCAGATCGGCAAAGCTTTTTCACTCAAGGCTTTGTTGACTGGAGCAGCATGCCTGATGAGCTTAGTGATGAAAATTTTGCACTCTATGCTTCTAATGAACCTTCTAATGATGAATTTTGTTTAATGGCATTAGAGTCAATACCAGAGGGGATTGAAATTGAAGGTGAACAGCTAAGTGATGAAACAGTGGATGAGGTGACTGAAGCAGTTGTTAATGCAGTTGCTGGTGAACTGCTGCTGGGAGAAAATTCAGAAACCCTGATTGAACCACTAACAGATCCATGGTCCAAAGAGGACAAAGAAGAAGAGGAAGAGAAAAGAGCAGGTGAGAAAGAAGCAAGAGCTGATGATGAAGAGGATCATCAATGTGATTGTGCAATGATGGTTGCTGCCAAGGTATCACCTCAAGTTCTTGAAAAACTGTGTTCAGACAATTGCATTATTGCTTTTGCTAACATCAAAGAGGTAAATGAAAACCTTAGGAACAAAGTCTTGTCTGATGAAGTCAAATTTGAAAAGTTGTTAAAAGAACTTAGAAACAAATTGGCTGAAAAGGATAAAGAGATCAGCAGTCTGAGAGAAGAGCAGAGCATAACCAAAACTCAACTCCAAACCATGGTAGAAAAATACCAGGTGTGTAAAAAGGAGTTAGAGTCCACCCAGATTACCTGTGAAAAATGGTTGGAATCTTGCAAAGGGTATGAGGTTATGCTTGAAAAACAGATTAAAAGCAATGTAAAATTTGGTGTTGGGTATAGAAAACATGATGATGAAAACACTGCTTTTGAAAAATCTGTTCAAACCACTGATGTAACCACTGAGTTCATCCCCACAAACAAGAATGGCCAAGAAGTGAAAATCACTGATAAATTTGGTAACAAAATCACACTTGACAGACCAATGGGATCCTCTACTTTTGAGGAGCTTGAAAACTATCAGTTTAAACCAAAATGGTCTGATGGGTGTGATATTCTTGAAAATTTCAAGCCCATGGACTTTACATCAACTGATGGTGTTAAGGCTCCAAAAGCTAAAGTCATTCCTCTCAAGGATATCCCAACAGAGGTTAAAACCTCTGCTGCAAAGGAGTCCGAAAAGAGAAAGAAGAAAGAAAAGATCATTAACCTGTTTTGTGAATTCTGTGAGAAAAGGAATCATCTAACAAAAGATTGTTTCCATTTAAAAGCTTATGATTTGAACAAAACAAGTGTCATTGTTCCAGCTGAGAGCTGCATTGTTTGTGGTAAAACAAACCACAAAACTCAAGCATGTGTGTATCTCAAAAACTTTGATGTGAAAAAGAATGAGTACATTGCCAAAACATCCTTGAGTCCATCAACATCATCTGTCAAATTCACCAAGAACCAACCACTGTTTGTGCCAGTTCAAACAGCTGTTACAAAACAGCTGAACCAAACATCTGTCAAAAGAGATGTTCAGGTTACTGATGCACCCCCTGCCAATCAGTTCAGAAAAGGCAAGGAAAAACAGTCTTACCAAAGGATTCCACACGTTTATGATGCCTACAAAAGGCCCTCTAAACCAAAAATGAACAAGCATCCTTTTGGGTACCAACAGATGATTGGTCAAGACCCCTAACAGTGGTTAGCAAGAAACAGTACTAAAACTGTCCAAACCCCTGACCTAACCACTGTCCATCAATGTGCATCCATCCCAGACACTGTTGAGACCCCATCCAAAGCCTTATTGGCTTTGGAAACCCTAATGAACTAATCCTTTTACTTCATGTGCAGGGAGCTTCTGCCTTCTTAGATAGCCTTTGGTATGTTGATAGTGGAGGCTCCAGGCACATGACTGGATGTAAAGCCCTACTCAAAGATTTCAAAATTCATGGAGGGGGTGATATATCCTTTGGGAATAACAGTAAAGGGAAAGTTCTGGGGTCTGGTACAGTACAATCTGGAAATATAAAATTTGAAAATGTCAATCTGATAGACAGTCTAAAATTCAACCTCCTGAGTGTATCACAAATGAGTGACAAGGGTTTTGGGTCATTCTTCACAAAGGAGTGTTGTAGGATTGTTGGACCAGAAATGGTCAAAAAGATTGAAGCAATAATAAAAACTGGTCAAACAAAACTTGTTGCTCAAAGAAGTAGCAATGTTTATGTTGTTGATATGTCAAAAGAGTGTCCCAGAGCTGATGCCTGTCTGTTCTCAGCTGCCTCTAACAAAGAGACAGAACTTTGGCACAGAAGGCTGGGGCACACAAATCTCAAGACAATCACTGAAATTTCAAAAAATGGTTTGGTGAGAGGCCTACCACAAAAATTGTTTTCATGTCCTGAACATTGCATTTCCTGTTTAAAAGGAAAACAGCATAAAAGTTCTCATAAGTCCATTGAAGAGTCCAAAACAACCCAGTGTCTGCAAATGCTACACATGGATTTGTTTGGCCCAGTTCAAGTCATGAGTCTCAAAAAGAAAAGATATTGTTTAGTTATTGTTGATGAATTCTCTAGGTTTACATGGACCTTCTTTTTACACTCAAAAGATGAGACTGCAGGCATTTTGCAAGACTTTGTGACACAGGTTGAAAAGCAATTTAACCTTCCAGTGAAAAGCTTCAGGAGTGACAATGGCACAGAATTTAAAAATAAGGAGTTGGATGCCTTCTGTGTGAAGAAAGGGATTGTAAGGCAGTACAGCATCCCTAGAACACCAGAGCAAAATGGGGTAGTTGAAAGAAAGAACAGAACATTGATTGAGGCTGCCAGAACCATGCTTGCTGATTCAGGTTTGCCATTAACTTTCTGGGCAGAGGCAGTAAACACTGCTTGCTATGTCCAAAACAGAGTTTTAATAAACCCCAGGCACAAAAAGACTGCTTATGAAATTCTGTATAAAATCAAACCACTGATCTCATACTTCAAAGTGTTTGGCTGCCCATGCTTTATTTTGAACATAAAAGATTCCATTTCAAAATTTGCAGCCAAAGTTGATTGTGGTTATCATCTGGGATACTCAACCACTGCCAAGGCCTACAAAGTGTTTAATACACGGACCAAGGCAGTGGAGGAGACTTTGAATGTAAAGTTCAATGAACTTTCATCAATGAAAATCCCAGCAAATCCTGCAGATCTGTTTGATCTTGAAAAATTTACTTTTGAAAATACTGATGTCAAGACTAACAGTGCAGGTCCATCAGAGGATTCAACACCAGACTATGGGTATGAAATCATCATCCCTCAAAGGTCTGCCACAATGGGAATAGCATCAGCTGTTCAAAACAGCTGTCAAAGCTCAACCACTGCTACCTCAACAGTTGTTGACCAAAGTAGCCCATCAACCACTGCTTCCACATCCTCAAACACTGCTGACAAAAGTCCCCAAGCAGTGGATAAAAGTCAGCATGTGTCCACTTTATTACCTCCAATTCCACCACCTTTTGAAACCACTGCTGGATCATCAAAGTCCCCAGCAGTGGCTAGCTCAGATGATACACATTTGCAGCCTTCACCAACAAATGCCATCATTCCATACCAAGGAGATTTAATCTACTTGAGATCTCATCCACCTGATCAAATCATTGGCAACATCAATGAAGGGGTGCTCACAAGAAGCCAAACCCAAAACATTTGTCTTTTTGCTGGTTTTCTATCACTCCATCAGCCAGTCAAGTACCAAGAGGCACTGAAAGACAACAGCTGGGTAGAAGCCATGCAAGAGGAGCTACAACAGTTTAAAAGACAACAAGTATGGGAGCTTGTACCACTGCCAGAAGAGGTTAGTCCCATTGGCACAAAGTGGGTCTTCAAGAACAAAACTGATGAAAGGGGCATTGTTGTCAAGAATAAAGCCAGGCTTGTGGTTCAAGGTTACAGACAGGAAGAGGGGATTGATTATGATGAAACATTCGCCCCTGTTGCAAGATTGGAAGCCATTAGACTGTTCCTGGCCTTTGCTGTCAACCACAACATGAAGGTGTTTCAAATGGATATCAAAAGTGCTTTCCTCTATGGTACAATTCGAGAAGAGGTGTATGTTTGTCAACCTCCAGGTTTTGAGGATCCATTTTATCCAGATCATGTCTACAGGCTGAACAAAGCCCTGTATGGCCTGAAACAAGCACCAAGGGCCTGGTATGAAACTCTTTCCACCTTTTCTGCTCTCAAATGGTTTCAAAAGAGGTACCATTGATAAAACACTGTTTCTAAAATGGAGAGGAAAGGATTTAATGATTGTCCAAATTTATGTGGATGACATTATTTTTGGAAGCACATGCAACAAGATGTGTGAAGAGTTTAGGGAACTCATGACAGCTGAGTTTGAAATGAGTGCAATGGGTGAGCTGCAATGCTTTCTTGGTCTCCAAGTTCAGCAAATGCAAAATGGTACTTTCATTCATCAAAGCAAATATGCAAAAGAACTTTTAAACAAATTTGATATGAATGATTGTAAACCATGCAGCACACCCATGGCAACAAATAAGCTTGTCATGTATGATGAAAAGGATGAGCTGATTGACCAAACTTTATATAGAAGCATGATTGGGTCTTTGTTGTACCTAACTGCATCTAGGCCAGACATCATGTTTGCAACATGTGTCTGTGCAAGAAGTCAATCAGCCCCTAGAAAATCCAATCTTATTGCTGTAAAAAGGATCTTCAGATACATAAAAAGTGCTCCCACACTTGGTATCTGGTATCCAGCTAATGGGAATATCAAGCTTTCAGGATTTTCAGACAGTGACTTTGCTGGATGTAACACCACAAAGAAGTCCACATCAGGAGGGTTCCAGTTTCTAGGTGATTGCTTAGTTTCATGGCAAAGCAAAAAGCAAGCAGCTGTTTCAACATCCACTGCTAAAGCTGAATACATTGCTGCTGCAAGCTGTACAACCCAACTCCTGTGGCTTCAAAATCAGTTGCTGGATTTTGGTATCACTGCCTTAAAGACACCACTCATGTTGGATAGCCAGGCAGCAGAAAATATCATCAAAAATCCAGTTTCCCATTCAACCACCAAACACATCGACATCAGACATCACTTTGTGAGGGATTGCTATGAAAAAGGTTTGATTTCTCTGCATCATGTTCCAACTAAAGACCAGCTGGCAGATGTGCTCACAAAAGCACTAGATACAGCCACTTTTGAAAGCTTGGTCTCTAGGATTGGCATGCTAAACATGGAATAACAAGCAAAATCTTGTTTTTCTATGAATAAAAGCATTAAAATGTTTTCAGAAAATCAAAAATCCATCCTTAAAAATAGCTAAAAATGAAGTTTTCATTAAAATCCTTAAAAGTCTGCCATAACCACTGTTTGTTCAAAAGTCTGCTCTACTTCAAAGTTTGTCCACTGCTGAAAAGTCATCCTCTGTTCTCTCATTTCCTTGATAACCTCTGTTGTGCAAAAGCAGTGTCTTATCCACTGATATGCTATCCACTGATAGTGAAAATCATCCACTGCTTCCATTTTACCGTTTAAACCACTGCCTTCATCAGTAACTTTCATAAAAGTACTGTCCTTCATTTCTTCAAAGTTTGGCATGTGGGCAGTACATAGTGGTCAGTACTTTTGTAACCGCTGCCACGTCAGCCTTCACTTTTTCCTCTATAAAACCCCCACTTCATACCAAAAACAGGGTTTTACTGTCGAATTGAATTCTCAAAAAATTCTTTTCTCGAAGCAGTTTTTCTTCACATTCCTTCACAAATTTCTTCGATCATCATCTCCAAAATGACAAAATCGAAGCCATCTGCAAAACCCACTTCCAAATCGTCGTCGAAAGCGGCCTCTCAAAAGGTTAATACCACTGAAATCCCACACAAACCATCTCACAATCTTCTGGGTCTTCTCACAAAACCCGGCACCACAGATGCTTTCGACTCCATCATTACCAAAATGGCTAAATCAAAGTACAAAACTTTGTTAATAGCCGATGCACCAATTTACTTGACAACCCAAAGGGAGTTTTGGAAGAATGCAACCCTTGAAACACAAGGAGATGCCGTAATAGCCATTAACTCTACTCTAAAGGGAAAACCTGTCAAGATTACACCACAGTCAATTTCAGAGGTCTTTCAACTCAAGGATCAGCAAGGTAAAATTTCTTTCCCTAAAAACGAGTTGAAAATTGACTTCACTGAGAGAGGGTATGCAGACACAATGATGAAGAAAGCTACCTTACAAAAAGGTTTCTTTCCTTCTGCAACAAGATTTTTATTCCATACCCTCCTAATGTGTGTTTCAAACAAAACCACTTCTTTTAATGAAATACCATTAAAGATTCAAAATCTGGGATATGCTATTCTTCAAGAAGAAAATTTTAATTATTCTCGGGAAATCTTTAATGATTTGGTTAATAATGTTGAAACAAAATCATTCCTACTGTTTCCAAGGTTTCTAAGTTATTATTTTGAAAAGAAATTCAGTAAGGATGATATTGCTGTAATAAACCAAGGTGATTATATTCAAATAAACAGTTTAACTACTGAAACTTTTTCAAGAATGTTAACACCTTGCAAAACACAAGCAGAGGTGCCTGAGCAGATTCTAGCATCTACCACTGCTCCTCAGGTATCTGCTGCTGAGCCCATTGCTCAAGGTGATCAAAGCAGCAGAACAACTGCTTTGAAACCCACATCTAAAATCACCAAAAAGCCAAATAGAAAAACTCAAAAACCCCCCAAACCCATCAAAAAGGCAACTCTGGAGGATGAGATAGTAGAGCTACTGCCTGTGACAGCACAAATGTCACAAGAAACCACTGCTGCTACTTCCTCACAGCAGTTGGTACAAATATCTCAACCCATAACCGAAACTCCTCCTGCTTCTTCACAAAAAGAACAGGTTGTACACTTAGGGCCTCCACATCATGATGCTCTGAAATCACTTGGTTTCATCATCCACAGCTCAATGCCCGGAGCAAATCCTGTTTCTACACCAAACCTTACATCCACAATTCCCTCACCCACTAAACTTCTGTTGGATGCAATTGATTTGAACCAGGCACTAACCAGTCCTTCTCAATCCCCTATTAATGAGAATATGCCTCAACAAATGACTGGGTCTGATGTATCAATCTTTGCTAACCCACCAACACAACCTGAGGAGGTTACACCCCTTGAGTTACAAGTAACTCTTGGTGGTAATCCAAGTGAAGCAGCCACTACAACTGTTGAACCCACTGGTTTACAGTTGGACAGTGGTTACATTAATAAGACTTCCTTGGAGGCAATCCCTTACATAGCACCTCTGCCAACCACCAGTGGATTTATTTATCCTACTGGCAACATCAAAAGGTTTTCAAGTGTTGAAGGAAGAAGACCCCAGTACCAAGAAAAAGGGGCATCAGTGGTTAGTGTTTGGAGTACACTCCCTACCCCAACCACTGATAAAACCACTGATAGTGGGAAATCAGATGATCCCATTAAATTGGGTGATGATTTAAAATATCAGGATTTGATGGAACGAATTGAAAAGTTGGATACATCTTTTGCAGATCTTAAAAATATGCTACAACAGGTGTTGAGAACACAAAAGATGCAATCCAGTGTTATTCCACCTCAAGCACCTGCTCCATCACAAGCACCTGCTACAAATGAGCTCTGGAATCTCTTCAAACCTTTTCTCCAACAACAAAAAGAAATGGCTGATCAGCAACATGAACTACATGTCCAAAAGCTGAGAAACATCATGGAGTCTAGGTACAAGATGTTACACCCCGATTTTCCACGTGTCACCGGTGGGCCCGGTGGGGAGTATCGTGACGTCATGGTTGGCAACATAATAGTCAAACAACACAATATTAATATGCACAGCGGAAGCAATTGAAAATATAATACAACCGAATTTATTATTGTAATATCAAATGTCACAATATTCGGAAGTTTATCCACAGAAGGATCGGACAAAAAATGGAAACAATAGTTCGACAGACTTTAGGCATCTTAAGCTTGCGAGACTTCTATTGATGCTAAGGAGAATATATCCAGCCAATTTCGTATAGTACCTGCATTTAGCCTTTTTGGAAAATACGTCAGTTTACACTGGTAAATACATTCAACTGACTCATTTTGAAAATGGTTTAAGAAAATTGGTTTGGATGCACGTGGCATAAATGTTTTATAATTTGATTAAAATGCACAGAGGCAAGATTAATCTTTTTAACTTGGGAGAATTATTTAATATTATAATCTTGTGAACGAATTACATGTTACTTATGCGTTCAGTAGCCCGAATCTAGTCCGGGTTAAAGATCAATAGACACACCACATCATTGAGTTATACACGGACGGTGTACGCCTACACCCCATGCTCAGGTCGCGGCCATCTCGTAAGATGATGCCAAGGATATCCGGGACATGGTCATTAACCCCCCAAAGGCTGTAAACTAAACAAGTCTGTTTAAACGAGCCGATCAAATTATTCAACTACCCACTAAGCGTGGAGATTTGATGCCCGATCAAGCGGTACGCTATGTACCGTAACCCAAGCCCGTATAGCGAAAATAAGTTAAAAGTATTTACCTGAGCTAAATATAAATTCAATCCCAGCCGTATACCAAATCAGCAAGTACAGATAGCTTTTACTGGGCTCCTAATCTGGAACGAAGGTTTTTAATAACCTATTAGAATCCTAACGGGTCTTTAATTAAGCTTAAGCTTAGACCGGCTAGTTTCAAAGATACGGTTCGTATGCACGATTAAGCGAGGACCGGATAGAATGTGATTTAGACCCGAAAAGTTCAGAGACTTGTTTAATATGGGTCCTTCATGCTCATTCTAGATTTTGAGATAAAACCGATAAGGTTTGACCCGTTTCGGCTATTTTATGTAAACTTGTTACATAAACCGAACCGAACGCGTAATAAGCGTAACGGGTACCTGAAAGAGCCATATACAGGTTTCCTAAGTTAATATGCTTCAAATATGTTGTGACATCAGTAGGATGTCTTTCATTATGCCCCAAACTAATTTTAAACACAAACTATGCCTCGTAGGGGTAGTTTGGTCATTTTAAAGGTTGTAAAAGAGTTTAAATGTTTAACTGAGTTACAGGTCTGATGTAAACTGCAAACATACTCAATTTGATAAGTTATATCAGTAGGCTAAAGCATATATGTGAAATATATCGTTTATAACCAAACTATGCACCGAAGGGCATTTTGGTAATTCCACATAAGCCGAAAAAGCTCAAAACTGAGGTCTGAGTTTTTCAACCTTTGCTTACTGTTAAAATATCATAATTTGCCTCATATATCAGTAGGTATCAACCCGGGTATGTTCAATATGATTTTAAAACATACTATGCGTTAAAAACGCTAAATAAGGCGATTAAAGGCCATTTCCGGTTTCGATACTTAAATCTGATATTTTTATATATCCAGAAGGCTTAAAATAATTTATTTATCATATGTGATCAGTAGCAAAAGGTTTGGAGTCGTTTAGATATGTAAAACTCATTTTATAGCCCGTAAGGGCAAAACCGACAGTTATCGGATTAAGCCTACGACTACTAGTTATGCTCAGCCTAAAATTAATTAAAAATATTTAAAAATCCCAAAATATTATATTACTTCAGTGGGTATTAAGTTTGATACCAAAAAGTAGGCTTAACTAGGCTATACGCTAATTACGCCATTTTATTAACATAAAGCATTAATTTTGCGATATTGAGCATAACTCTTAATCTACAAGCCAAACTGATGTCAAACTTTGCATACAAGTTTATATATCAGTATTTAAGGTTTCTACACTTTTACATTTTCATAAATCACGTTTTAAGGTAACAAGGGCATAACGGTCAACATATGAGCAATTAACGGAAACATGCATATTAATTGGATAACTAATGAACCAAGGTGTGTAATCACAGAGGGTTGTTCTAACAAGTAACCTAATCCAATTAAAGCTCTGAGGCATTTCTAAAACATGCCTAAACGGGTCAGAACTGAAAGTCAAAGTGAAAGTCAAACTATGTGACTTTCGGTTCCGAACCGGGTCTGAACAGGAAATAGTCGGGTTGAACATGTTCGAACATGTTCTTACACTAATTACTAAGTTATAACAATGATCAAACAGGTTATATATGTTCTAGATAGCTAATTATGCATAAATGACATTTTAAGCATCCTGTTGACTTTTTAAGTACATGTTTGACCCGACATTTGAACTAGTTAGAGTGGTGATCAGGGGAAACCCTTTTGGGGTTTTATTACCCACATAAATACCAACTCATAACTACTTTTAATTCGAGATATGACTGAGCCATTAATGACTAATCTCGAAGTCAAACCGTAATTACGACGGTTTGACTTTTAGCTAATTAAACAAGCTAAACTCAACTAAAGAAGGACTAGTAGACTTACAAGAGTCCTATGCACGACTTAAGATCAGTTGGACCTGCTTGAGAGCTCCAGGAATGATCAAATTATGCAAATGAAGGTGTGAGGAGTTGTGTTGCATAAGGTGGCCTTTTATAGTGAATTACACACCACAATTGGGTGACACTTGGGTCTACAACTGACCACAATCCTTCAACACATGTCCCTAAGTGTTTAGGGGGTGCCTAGGGGCCAAGAAGAATGAGGAAAATTGGTTAAAATTGCGTCTAAGAGCAAGGGCAGCCAAGAAAACGAATTCAAGATCTGGCACCCCCTCGCGTGGCGCGAGGCCTACCTGCAGCATATCTTTATTTATTTATTTTTTTTTTTGCGCATTGGTCCTTGGCTCTTCAAATTTCGAATAGGCACTTGTTTATTGCATTATGAACCCTCACAATTGATCTATAAGGGCTTTAAAACATATACCCAGTTTGTTAGGTCCCCGGTTAACTTAATTGTTACCCGAAAAGTCCTAACTTTCAACGTTTACGCTTTAACCCCTCGTACACGAATTTGATCATAACTTTCTCATACGATAACGAAACTTTATGAAATTTTAATCGTGCATTCTAGTGAGCATAATTAACCGTTACAAAGCTTCGGGTTTGCCAAAAAGGTCACTCAGAGGTATAACTTAAACATGTTGACACATTTAGCCCCTGTAGTTTGTAATCTCTCACTTTTTGCTTCGTATGATCCATGATTTATTCGTTTGAAGGTATGAGCACCATGTAGGGTTAATGTACATTATATTTATTCACAGTTGACACTTAGAATATGTATGTTCAGATACTTTCCATGTTTGTCAACTTTAGTCCTTCTATAATATTTCATTCACACGTTTAAACATTTGACACGTGTCTACACATTATAAGACGTGAATTTTTCGAGGTGTTACATCCTCACCCCCTTAAAATAAATCTCGACCCGAGATTTACTGAAATAAGTAAGGGTACTTTTCTTTCATCGTGGATTCAACCTCCCACGTGAATTCGGGACCTCTACGGGCATCCCATTTGACCTTTACAATAGGTACACGCTTCCTTCGAAGCTTCTTTACGTGTCGATCTTCAATCGACAAAGGTTTTTCCACAAATTTTTAAGCTCTCATCTATATGCACATCTGTATACGGTATAACCAGTGATTCGTCAGCGAAGCACTTCTTCAGATTGCAGATGTGGAACACATTGTGAATTCCACTGAGCTCTTCTGGTAAGTTTAACTTATAGGCAACTGACCCGACACGTTCGATAACCTCGAAAGGTCCTATGTATCTCGGACTTAGTTTGCCTTTCTTACCAAATCGCATCACTCCCTTCCAGGGTGACACTTTAAGTAGGACTTTGTCACCTACTTCGAAGTGAAAATCCTTACGCTTAGGATCAGCGTAACTCTTCTGCCTATCACGGGCAGCTTTGAGACGGTCACGAATCTGGACAATCTTGTCCGTCGTTTCGAACACGATCTCTGGTCCTGATAACTGGACATCTCCAACTTCCGCCCAACAAACTGGCGTTCTACACTTTCTACCGTATAATGCCTCGAAAGGCGCAGCCTTAATGCTGGTATGGTAGCTATTGTTGTAGGAGAATTCGATTAATGGTAGGTTCTTATCCCAACTACCACCCAAATCGATCGCATATGCACGTAGCATGTCTTCCCACGTTTGAATAGTACGCTCACTCTGACCGTCAGTCTGAGGATGATAAGCCGTACTAAAATTCAAACGTGTGCTCAAAGATTGTTGGAAACTCTTCCAAAAATGTGACGTGTACCTAGTATCCCTGTCAGAGATAATAGCTACAGGTCTGTCATGTAGGGCTACAATCTTATCAACGTATAACTGGGCTAGCATATCGGAGCTATAAGTCTCCTTGATGGGTAGGAAATGTGCTGACTTAGTCGGTCTGTCAACTATAACTCATAACGTATCATTTCCTTTCCTTTTCTTGGGTAACTTGGTATAAAATCCATAGTTACCATTTCCCTACTTCCACGTAGGAAGTTCAGGCTGTTGTAGCAAGCCTGGCGGCTTTTGATGCTCGGCTTTGACTTGCGCACATGTCAAGCATTTAGCTACATGGGTGGCTACAGACTTTTCAAGCCTATCCACCAATAATTTGCCCTTAGATCGTGGGTAGCTGATGGCAAATTCTTAATCGTTGCCTAATTAGGGTTGCGGCATTTAATACGTAAGCAATATGAACCGTCTTTCTTATTTAATAACATAAAACCCTCAGAATATTGAGTCAGGCTATATGAGCCTATGTCTTAAAACCTACTTAATCAAGGTTTCGTTTATTCCATAATCAATATGGAGTTTTCACAATACTCCAGCCCACGGCGGGATATTAATCTTAGTTCTACCTGTCTTCCAGGAGGTGAGCAGGGGAAACTTTTGAGAAGATAATTAAGATACAAGGAGGCTATAGAGATTTTCCATATCTCAGGATCCAGTTCATCCATCATTGTTCGTGTCAAATGAGTGACACCTTTATGTTATAAGTCCACGAATTCCTTAATCGGGAACATTTACTTGGGAAAAAATTTCCATTTTTGGATATCTTCTTTGAATACTACTAGTCGACTTTAGTACGATATGATCATTGGGATGTCTTAGGGGTTCCATGTATTAGACCTCCATACTGATCAGGCATGGAAATAATCTATGGGACACCCTATGATACGCCAATTCCTCATATGGCGCTTTTATCAAACATAGTTTGGCATTCGCATGCGACAGAAAACAATGAGAAAATAATTAAAATAGCATATGTTGTCGTACTCTATGCTAAGAAAGAGTGCTCTTAGATTTTCGGAAGAACTCCTTGCCGATCCATAAGAATCGGTTACTATGGTTTCCTTGGTAGTTATACCTTGTGGATGATAATAAAAATTTTGCTAAGTTTATGGTTCATGAAGATTTATTATTGCCTGTATTAAAAACAGGACACTTAGCAGAAATTATCCTTGATAAATGATAAGGAAGTTTATTGTACAAGTGCTTATATTTAATTAATAATGGAAGTTTCACAAACTAGGCACCTAGCTCAGTTGGCTAGGCGCGCGAAAGGGTGCGACCTAGACCCAGGTTCGATTCCGGGGACGGCCAATTCCACCATTTTTTTATGTTTAATTTTAATTAATCGTACGGATACGGGTAATTATGAGAGTTGTCTCATAAGGAGTCTTGATAATTAATTGCTTCTTATCACCCACAATATGGGCTTAATTTTTCGAGGCAACCAATCTATTTTTATCACTATATTGAGTCCTTATATTTTAACGGAACTAGGACATCGGAAAAATTTCCCAATGGATATTAAAACATTCATCTTATAATGCTGAAGCAGTCCCTAAGGTATACAGGTTTATTTACTGAACTTTCGTTGCTTTTTATTAAGCTCGTATTTGCTCTCTTTCTCAGATTTCTGGGAGTTATCCTCCTTCTTTGGTTCATCCTTCATATTTGAAGTGTGAACATAGCTCCCCTCATGAGCAATTAAACATGGTTTCGAATGAGATTTAGAGCGAGAAGCATTCGGCTCTTTGGATTGTCTCATGACCTTTTTCCCATGATCCCTCTAACTGTTGCGTCAATCACAGCTTGGAGATAAACTCCATCAATATTGAGGTTTACGTTTGCAGTTTTATTAACTTTCGTCGCATTAATAGTATTGCGACTGTCGTCTACCTCCTCCGAGTTTTCGATACTCGTAACTTGGTACTAATCACCAAGATTTAACAATTATTAGTCATCATCCTGATGACCTGACTTAGATTAGCCACGGCATTCATAATCCGTATGGGCTATTCCGTTCTGAACATTCTTAATGAATGCTTTTTTGAATGTATATCTATTACATTTTGCTTAGGTCACAAAAGGACTATCTATGGCATTTAAGGTTTGGAGCGAGTCCAATACCTGCTTGACAGGGGACCATAATGTCACAAATGTCTTTGTCACAAGGACGATTATAAATAGCTCAAAAGGCTTGCCTTACAAGACCTTTATTATATGTATACACATATGGCATAGAAGCCTGTCTCGATGGACGTAGAAAGATATGGCATAAATCCTAGTCACGAAGGACATAAATGATTATACGGCACGAAGGCCTTGTCGTAACTGTCATTTAGATATGGCACAAACGGCCTTGTCATAAGGACATTTATCAAATCTGGCACAAAGGCATGTCTCCAAGAATGTTAACATTTTAATATGTTAGCTTGTCTCGAATGACAATTTATAGCACATAGGCTTGTCATGAATGACTTTAAAACATGACTCGATGGTCTATCATCCAAGATCTTAATTTATTAGCCGCAATCTTATTAGATTAGGGCTTCGAGGTTTGAACGTGGTTCTTCACCTTTGGACAGGGAGTCATAGACTACAACTGTCATCGTCTTTGAAAGACGATTCCTTTGGCAGAAAGGTAAGCCAATTCAACATCACTAATGAATGTTTATATATAACCATCGTATTTAATGATATTAGTCATGATCACATCGATCATATTGACTATTAGGTTTGGGTATAATCACTCCATTTTGAATAGGGGATCATAAAGATCACTACTATCTTTGTCTTACCGATACTAAAATAAAGTATAGCCCGTAGGCATTTCATCACGAGGGATGTTAATATTGTGATCATCATACTGATGATACTAGTCAGGATCATAATGATAGTATAGACTATGGGATTTGAGTATAGCTCACCCTCTTGGGCACAGAATCACAAAGATTACAATTGCCTTGTCTCAATTGAACAATATAATATAGCTCTTAGGCAAAACATCATTAAGGATGTTAAAATTTTTAATCATCGTATTGATGATTTTTTTTCATGATCGCATTGATCATATAGACTATTAGGCTTGAGCAGAGCTCACTACCTTGCACAGGGAATCGTAAATATCACAATGTCTTTGTCACACATGGACAATATAACATGGCTCTTAGGCGAAACATCATTAACGGATGTTTATAATAGGTTCATTCTATTAGGTGATATAAGTCATGATTGCATTAATCATATTGACTATTTGGCTTGAGCATAGCTCACCACCTCAGACAAGGAATCATAAAGATAACAATGTCAATGTCCCAAATGGACAATATATTATAGCCCGTAGGCAAAGCATCACTAAAGGATGTTAAATAATGTGATCATCGTATTAGATGATATTAGTCATGATCGCGTTGATCATATAAACTATTATGTTTGGACATAGTCCAACATTTTAGACAAGAGGTCAAAGACCACCACTGTCGTTGTCTTATCGGACAACAAGTTTAGCCCGTAGGCACTTCATCACTAACGGACGTTTATAATATGATCATCTTATAGAATGATATGAGCCATGATTCCTAAATCACTAGGCTAGATAAGGGAATGGAAAGAATCCAATATAAGGATGACTGTTGTGATTTTCTCGAATCACATTTGTCAAGAGTGCTAACACGTTCATAGGTGTTAACAAGTATTTGAATCCCTCGAGAAGGTTTTACCATCCTGGCCGCGTAGGCTAGGTTTCACCTTTAAGATTATTTTTAAAATGCATACTGACAGGGAAGGAAGGATATTTATTTATTTATTTATTTATTTCAGGATTTTTATCATAAATCCTAATTCATAATTTAATAATAATAGCACAAATGGCCTAGTCGCGTAGACAAGTTAAATTTATAAGCCATGATTTTAGAGAATCGCGGCATTAAGGTTTGAATCAAAGTTCATTACCTTTTCCTGACAGGGTGCTGTAGGCTGCTACTGTCTTCAGTCTCAGAGGACATTAACTATAGCCCGTAGGCACTTCCCTTATAAGGGATGTTTATTACGGAATTGCCCCTTAGGGAAATTCATTAACCATGGTAAACAGAGACCATATTTGGTTAATTTATTTATCATATTTATTTAGGATTTCTATTATAATTTATCCTAATTATAAAAAATTAATAGTTTTATTAGTGGCACCCAATGGCCTGGTCACGTGGACATTTATAAATTATAAGCTTATGATTTCGGAGAATCAAAGCATGAAAGTATTTTGGCACAATAGGCCTAATCACAAGGACAATTATAAATTAAGCTATGATTTCAGAGAATCAAAGCATTTGAGGTTTGAACCTAGTTCATTACCTTTATCTGACAGGGAGTCTTTGCTACCACTGTCTTTTGGCTCATATGGAAATGAGCAGGGCCCGTAGGCACTATATTACCACGTATGGTTTAAAATATGATCATCTTAATTGATGATGTAAACCCAGGATTCCGGGATCATTATACTGGGTTAGGAGTCTTTTGAAGAATCCTTAACAACGTGTGTGATTTCCAACGAATCACATCTGTCGGGAGTGTTAACATGTTTTCAGATGTTAAATGGAATACGAATCTTTTAAACAGGTCTTACCATCTTGGCCAGGTCTTAATAATGACACTCAGGCTAGGTTTCACTCTTAAGATTCTTTTAATATTTATCGCAGAACAATTTCTAAATTGAAATGTTAATAAGGATCTGAATCTAAATTGAGGAACTGCCATCTTGGCCGGTCTTAATATGACCCGAAGCTAGGTCTTGTCCTTTTTAGATTTTTGCCATTTTACTATAATGGTAGATCTTGCAAAAAAAAGGGAAATGTTATTTTTTCATTTATTTAATATTTATTGCTAGAATGAAAGTTTAAACTTAATCATTCCACTATATAAAAAAAAATAAAAGTAATAAGTTGCCCTAAGCGGGACTTGAAAGGAATAATGTTGTCCTTGAAGGGACTAAAAGGTAATTATGTCCTTATAAGGACTATTGAGGAAACGATTACAGCAAAGGAGTTTCTGCTTCTTCATTCCTGAATGCTTTCTCCTTGGTTGCACGTCTCATCCTGGTCGCTGTAAGAAGCTCAGCATTTCAAGGCTCCGGGTGTGGAGAATCCCTAGTTCAACTTCCTCGCTTGGCGACGTATCCAATAATAATAATAAAAATTTGGAAGCAAAAATTTCCATATTAGGATTAAGATTATTCCTATGTTAAGTCTAGACTCAGAAGTTTAGATTGTGCAATTGTGTAACTGAGATTAAACACAAAAGGCTAGTGTTTAATTCACTCAGTGTTGGCTCTGATACCAACCTGTCACACCCCGATTTTCCACGTGTCACCGGTGGGCCCGGTGGGGAGTATCGTGACGTCATGGTTGGCAACATAATAGTCAAACAACACAATATTAATATGCACAGCGGAAGCAATTGAAAATATAATACAACCGAATTTATTATTGTAATATCAAATGTCACAATATTCGGAAGTTTATCCACAGAAGGATCGGACATAAAATGGAAACAATAGTTCGACAGACTTTAGGCATCTTAAGCTTGCGAGACTTCTATTGATGCTAAGGAGAATATATCCAGCCAATTTCGTATAGTACCTGCATTTAGCCTTTTTGGAAAATACGTCAGTTTACACTGGTAAATACATTCAACTGACTCACTTTGAAAATGGTTTAAGAAAATTGGTTTGGATGCACGTGGCATAAATGTTTTATAATTTGATTAAAATGCACAGAGGCAAGATTAATCTTTTTAACTTGGGAGAATTATTTAATATTATAATCTTGTGAACGAATTACATGTTACTTATGCGTTCAGTAGCCCGAATCTAGTCCGGGTTAAAGATCAATAGACACACCACATCATTGAGTTATACACGGACGGTGTACGCCTACACCCCGTGCTCAGGTCGCGGCCATCTCTTAAGATGATGCGAAGGATATCCGGGACATGGTCATTAACCCCCCAAAGGCTGTAAAGTAAACAAGTCTGTTTAAACGAGCCGATCAAATTATTCAACTACCCACTAAGCGTGGAGATTTGATGCCCGATCAAGCGGTACGCTATGTACCGTAACCCAAGCCCGTATAGCGAAAATAAGTTAAAAGTATTTACCTGAGCTAAATATAAATCCAATCCCAGCCGTATACCAAATCAGCAAGTACAGATAGCTTTTACTGGGCTCCTAATCTGGAACGAAGGTTTTTAATAACCTATTAGAATCCTAACGGGTCTTTAATTAAGCTTAAGCTTAGACCGGCTAGTTTCAAAGATACGGTTCGTACGCACGATTAAGCGAGGACCGGATAGAATGTGATTTAGACCCGACAAGTTTAGAGACTTGTTTAATATGGGTCCTTCATGCTCATTCTGGATTTTGAGATAAAACCGATAAGGTTTGACCCGTTTCGGCTATTTTATGTAAACTTGTTACATAAACCGAACCGAACGCGTAATAAGCGTAACGGGTACCTGAAAGAGCCATATACAGGTTTCCTAAGTTAATATGCTTCAAATATGTTGTGACATCAGTAGGATGTCTTTCATTATGCCCCAAACTAATTTTAAACACAAACCATGCCTCGTAGGGGTAGTTTGGTCATTTTAAAGGTTGTAAAAGAGTTTAAATGTTTAACTGAGTTACAGGTCTGATGTAAACAGAAAACATACTCAATTTGATAAGTTATATCAGTAGGCTAAAGCATATATGTGAAATATATCGTTTATAACCAAACTATGCACCGAAGGGCATTTTGGTAATTCCACATAAGCCGAAAAAGCTCAAAACTGAGGTCTGAGTTTATCAACCTTTGCTTACTGTTAAAATATCATAATTTGCCTCATATATCAGTAGGTATCAACCCGGGTATGTTCAATATGATTTTAAAACATACTATGCGTTAAAAACGCTAAATAAGGCGATTAAAGGCCATTTCCGGTTTCGATACTTAAATCTGATATTTTTATATATCCAGAAGGCTTAAAATAATTTATTTATCATATGTGATCAGTAGCAAAAGGTTTGGAGTCGTTTAGATATGTAAAACTCATTTTATAGCCCGTAAGGGCAAAACCGACAATTATCGGATTAAGCCTACGACTACTAGTTATGCTCAGCCTAAAATTAATTAAAAATATTTAAAAATCCCAAAATATTATATTACTTCAGTGGGTATTAAGTTTGATACCAAAAAGTAGGTTTAACTAGGCTATACGCTAATTACGCCATTTTATTAACATAAAGCATTAATTTTGCGATATTGAGCATAACTCTTAATCTACAAGCCAAACTGATGTCAAACTTTGCATACAAGTTTATATATCAGTATTTAAGGTTTCTACACTTTTACATTTTCATAAATCACGTTTTAAGGTAACAAGGGCATAACGGTCAACATATGAGCAATTAACGGAAACATGCATATTAATTGGATAACTAATGAACCAAGGTGTGTAATCACAGAGGGTTCTTCTAACAAGTAACCTAATCCAATTAAAGCTCTGAGGCATTTCTAAAACATGCCTAAACGGGTCAGAACTAAAAGTCAAAGTGAAAGTCAAACTATGTGACTTTCGGTTCCGAACCGGGTCTGAACAGGAAATAGTCGGGTTGAACATGTTCGAACATGTTCTTACACTAATTACTAAGTTATAACAATGATCAAACAGGTTATATATGTTCTAGATAGCTAATTATGCATAAATGACATTTTAAGCATCCTGTTGACTTTTTAAGTACATGTTTGACCCGACATTTGAACTAGTTAGAGTGGTGATCAGGGGAAACCCTTTTGGGGTTTTATTACCCACATAAATACCAACTCATAACTACTTTTAATTCGAGATATGACTGAGCCATTAATGACTAATCTCGAAGTCAAACCGTAATTACGACGGATTGACTTTTAGCTAATTAAACAAGCTAAACTCAACTAAAGAAGGACTAGTAGACTTACAAGAGTCCTATGCACGACTTAAGATCAGTTGGACCTGCTTGAGAGCTCCAGGAATGATCAAATTATGCAAATGAAGGTGTGAGGAGTTGTGTTGCATAAGGTGGCCTTTTATAGTGAATTACACACCACAATTGGGTGACACTTGGGTCTACAACTGACCACAATCCTTCAACACATGTCCCTAAGTGTTTAGGGGGTGCCTAGGGGCCAAGAAGAATGAGGAAAATTGGTTAAAATCGCGTCTAAGAGCAAGGGCAGCCAAGAAAACGAATTCAAGATCTGGCACCCCCTCGCGTGGCGCGAGGGGCTTCTCGCGTGGCGCGAGGCCTACCTGCAACATATCTTTATTATTTTTTTTTTTTTTGCGCATTGGTCCTTGGCTCTTCAAATTTCGAATAGGCACTTGTTTATTGTATTATGAACCCTCACAATTGATCTATAAGGGCTTTAAAACATATACTCACTTTGTTAGGTCCCCGGTTAACTTAATTGTTACCCGAAAAGTCCTAACTTTCAACGTTTACGCTTTAACCCCTCGTACACGAATTTGATCATAACTTTCTCATACGATAACGAAACTTTATGAAATTTTAATCGTGCATTCTAGTGAGCATAATTAACCGTTACAAAGCTTCGGGTTTGCCAAAAGGTCACTCAGAGGTATAACTTAAACATGTTGACACATTTAGCCCCTGTAGTTTGTAATCTCTCACTTTTTGCTTCGTATGATCCATGATTTATTCGTTTGAAGGTATGAGCACCATGTAGGGTTAATGTACATTATATTTATTCACAGTTGACACTTAGAATACATATGTTCACATACTTTCCATGTTTGTCAACTTTAGTCCTTCTATAATATTTCATTCACACGTTTAAACATTTGACACATGTCTACACATTATAAGACGTGAATTTTTCGAGGTGTTACACAAGAACACTCAAGCAGATATCAAGGCAATCAAGGCCCATTTATTGGAAGCCACTGGCACTGCTCCTCCAACAGTACTTTTCATTGATCAACTCCCAGAAGATAATGCCAAAAAGAGGGAGAAAATTCAGGAGTGGAAGAAGAAAGGAATAGATGATGGTCTGTACATTGAACCTGAAAAGGTTGTTATGACCAGAAAAATTCCTGTGCCAGATGGTAGTAAAAAGGTTGATGCTACTCAAGAAGCACTTGATGAAGGAGTAGCAAGTGTAAAAAGAGATAGAATGGCAAAGGATATTTCAAGGTGGAATGAGGAGAAAAGAGCCTTCATGGAGCTATATGAGCAGGGTTGTTCTAGGTCAAAGGGTTCTAAAAATCCTAAGACAAAAAGGAAACCTAAGTCCATCCCATCCAGAATTCCAAAGCATATTCCAAAACCACCATCCAAAAACCATCAACATCAAACCTCCACCAAAACAGTTGTTGTAACTCCTGCTGTATCAACTACTGCTGGTACTTCAGAGGTTTCAACATCTGTTGTCACTTCAACACACACCACTTCAACACTCACCACAACCACTGCTTTACCACCACCATCATCACCACCAAAAACAACATCACCTGCTGACAAAAAGCAGAAGACAACAGATGTTATAACATCTGTTGTAATGACAACAGTGGTTGAGACACCAGTTGTTTCAACAGCTGTTAGTCAATCACAAACCACTGCCATACAATCTACCACCACTGTTCCACCCAAAACATCATCAGTCCCACCTCAACCAAAAAGGAGAAGGCTAATCCTTAAAGATGATGATCATTCACCACCACCAACATCTTCAAAATCCCTGTCACTTGTCACCATTCCAAAACCCATACCTCTCTCTTCAGCTCAAATTCTAAAGCCATTACCTCCTGCTGGTGTCTCATTCCCTCTGGAACTCATTGCAGTTAGGGAAGAAATCAAATCCTTTTACTATGAGGATGACCCAACTAAAAGGAGGTTGCCATCAGTTGAAGGATATCCCAGGCCTCACAATATTGAAGAATACTTGAAACTCAAGGCCAAGCAAGCAGATGATATTGCTATAAAAAATAAACAAGGGAAATCTGATAGGGAATTTCAGCAAAACTATCAGTTTCTACTCACTCAGGTCAGAGCTATGGAACAATTTGCCAAAAATGTATGTCAGCAGATCTCAGAAAGGGCAAATGAGTCCTTGAGAAAAGACTACATTGAGAACATCATGACCTACAAGAAATACAAGGGGGAGAAACACATGTACAGAAACTGGACCATCCCTGAGCTTGAAAAAGAGGCAGCCAGGATTCAAGAAATGATAAAAAATAAGGTCAAGCAGACTCCTCCTGAAAAGTTCAAACAGTTTGAAGCTGATAAGGCATTAGAGTTGAAGAGAATGAAAGAAGAGCTGGTAGCAGCTGATTATGGGTCAAAGAATTCAGTGACAAAATGGGGAGAAGACCGGGTCAGGGCTACCTACAAAAGGTTAGAGGAACTTAGAAAGAAAGATCCAACAGTTCCACAAAAGCCTGACTATTCCAAAGCAGAGGTCTCAAAAAGACCACCAAAGCTGCAAATCAAAAGAGCCACTGCTCCAGCTGGTGCTACCATCTACAAAAGAAGGAGTCAAAACAAGTCAGATGCTGAAACAATTCAAGATCTAAAAGCTGGAAGTGCTAGTGTAAAAGAGGGCATTAAATTAATGATCAAAGAAGATCTTGAATTGGAACAATCTGCAAGTGCTGCTCAGTTAGTTATGAATAGGCCAGCCTCACCAAACACCTCTGCAAATAAACATATCCCAAGAAACCCACTAGGCTCAAAAATACAAAAGTGGGAAACTGACAAACAGACCTACGTATTGACTTTGCTCAGGCCTGGTGGAGAAGTGAAGAAAATATCAAGGGAACAAGCTCTTGGCCTGAGACTTGAAGATTTGCAGGATCTCCTTGATCTTCCACTTAGCAGGGATGATGATGACACAGATGCCCTAGACTTTGAACTACAATTTAAAGGTCAGATAAGGGAACTGCTGATGAGGCAATAAAGAATTCCACAATAATGAAGAGCTTTGGCATTATCTGTTCCAGGGGGAGATTGTTGGGATTGAACCCTACCAGAGGAACAGATAATTAAAGCCAAAACTGGGTCAGAGCAGTGGATCCATAATAAGCAGATGTTACATACAAGTCTCTCCCCTTGAAAGTGATTTCAACATCTACTGACTTCCTATCTACTGATCGTACAAGCTACTGACCGTCAATCTGCTGCTCAAGTAAAGGCTGATGGAAGACTAAAGCTCTGCTGCTCAATCTACTGCCTTGAGTCAAGTACTGCTGATCCGGACAAGCACTGCCAGGTTCACAGCAGTGGAAGGATGCAGCAGTTGTTTAAGTGTCTTTTATGTAATGAAATGTAATAGCAGTAGTTAGTAAAGCAGTGTTTGTATAGATCAGTGGTTAGAGTTTGTTAGGAGGTTAGATGTCACTTTCATGGTGACGTCAGCTTAGATGCTCAGTGGTTTGCTAGTGCCTATAAATAGAACAGTGCTCTGTACTGTTCTATTAGCTCTTTGCAAACTTGTTTTCCTACACGAACAAACGCTGAGCTTTGGCTGAGGGGGAGTTTGTATTAAGCATTACATTGTAATCGGTGTTGAAACTAAATTCAATCTTTCGGTTCTTTGTTGAAAATGTCTTGATCAAAGCAATACTCTCGTTTGATTGTATGCAAAGTTTGTTTTCATCTTAATTCCGCTGCACAACTCATCCATCTTCATCTTAACTTCAAATGTAAAATACAATCAAAATCAAACTCAGATCCAACAACTGATAAACAAAATTACAAAATAATACTTAGGAATGACTGAAATAATTAAAATGAAGATGCAACAACAAAGACTAATACTATTAAAATTTGTTTATTTAGTCAACAGTGGTAAATCAAACAGTCTATATCATACACAATTGTTTCATCATCAGCAGATGTTCTCTTTTACCAAACTTTAACTACAATAGACCTTTGAAAACTCCAAATATTGACCTCTGTTGACTTACCAAACAGATGTTCAGACACATTTAAACATCAACATAATCTAAATCAAACTCAAACACTAAATAAGTAAAACTAAAATGCAACATAGATTGATAAGATTAAAATTTTTTCATGATATTAAAATTCCAATAATTACATCACATACTGAACAACATTAAAGTTCAAATCTTACAATAACAGCAAGAATTAAGAAACTTTAGCTTCAACTCCATCGATTACTGAACCTCTTGATGTATGTCCTTCAGCATCGTCATGAACTCCACGTCTCTATCACCGCACTCTATATTACTGACAACACAAAGCTCACGAACGGAAGTTGAAGGCATCCACATAAGATCTCTGGAAACCTGCTCTCTAGTGAACAGCCCAACTTGCAATCCATCAAAACATCTCTTCAGCTCTTGAAGAGTAGCCCTATCTTCATACACCTGTTCCTCGATTTGCCTGACAAAACACTACTTTAAATCATCTGATTTTGCATTTGTGAATGACGCCATTTGAATAAACTATATTACTCGATGACGTGATTGTCGTGGGTCACGCAAATTTAATCCCAAAAACAACTATAGATAGCAGTAATAGGGTATCGAACTCAGGGAATATGTGGAAAGTGTGTTGATTTTATAGCTTTGCAATTAACTACAATTAACCTAATTTGCAGAAAAATAAAGATCAATGGTTTGGATTGTTGTTTTAGAATACTAAATTAAAAACTACTTGCAAATCAAATGTTGGTTGTAAAACAGATTAGGAGAGAACAATGACCATCTTAGGTTTCAGTTTCTTTAAACAATGACCAACGGCACCAAGAACGTACGATTGAGACTAGAAATTGCAATATCGATTAACAAGCTACAAACAATTAAACATACACCATGATATTCAAGCAACGCAAGTTATCATTCTAGAAATTCATAAATAAACACACAAAAGTTCAAGCGAAACCTTCACCTAAGATGATCACCGAAAGGTTTAGCCACACATAGCTTGGTGAATCATCATACCAACAAATCTAATGTTCATAGGAATCATAAACACAAACCGAATGTTAGAAATTGTTCCAAACCAAGCAAGACAGCCAAAATTCGCCCCTAGTGAGTCCCAAAACCGTCCAATCATGAGAACCCTTGAAAAGCCACCATAAAACCGACTTTAATGAGGCAGTTACAAATTGTTTCACAGACACCACCGTAATTTACGGCTCCACCGTAATTTACGGTGGACATGAATTGTTTTACGGCCCAAGAAGACTGCTTTACGGTGGCAATATGCTGGATTTCAGGTCCACCGTAATTTACGGTAGGACCGTAAATTACGGTGGAAACCTGATTGTTATTCCTTATTCACGTGATAATGTCTGCCTTCAATAAAGAATGATGATGTCTTTGACTTTGTTTCCAATAGGCCCAATCCAAAACAATTGATCTTCGTGTGCCTCTTCACATGTGCCGCCCACTATCATGAGGTGATGATGATGTCTCTGTGATCACATGATGTTGATGATGATGATTGATTATCCTCAAACCCTCATGTGCATCTGACAACATGTGCCGCCCACCTCCTTAAAACAATTATGTGTTGTTGCTTCCTTGTTAGCGGCCCAATTAAACAAAATCCCAGCCGCCCACTGATGTTTGTCAGTTTTAATTCATATCCCATGTGCGGCCCACTATCAAATATAATATATTTGATTTGTTGACTTACAATGTTTGTATCATAAATGGCGGCCCAAAATAATGAAACAGAAGTCCACGTGCATATGTATATATGTTTGCTGATGGATGATGATTATGTTCTTTGATGTGCCGCCAAAATAGTCCAATCCATATCTTCTAAATTGTTTTCCTCCTTTAATCAATTGATGGTGGACCCCAAGTGATGATAATGATTATGTTTCCTTTAATCCACGTGATGACAAGAATGATATATTTTGATGATAATTCTTCCAACCACAACTTCCATTTTACAAAAAATCGTGGCCCTCTTGACACCATTATTTTGCGTTCTTTGCACATTCAAACTACATTCTGACTCGTAACAGCTCCCGAATAATATAATGTGTCTCGACTATTATCCTTGGTAGTTCCGATTCATCACCAAACGCTCCAACTTTACCGATTTAACCCGATTAACCTGTAACACCACAAACACTCGTAGTTATCACATTCACGATACATAACAATGTAAAACATGGGATATGCACGTATTTAGCTCATTTAAGGGTTGTCCTACGGATCACCCGTCACATCCCCACACTTACCCGTTGCTTGTCCCAAGCAACCCATTCAAAAACTATTTCAAAACCAAAGCGATCAAACATGCAAACCAAGCTAAATGTGTCGTCCTTTTACTAACTTTCAATCATACCACAAGACACACCCCTCACAAAAATCTCTCGGTAACAAAAATTATTAGCATAATGCTAAACCACTCCATGCGTGTGTGTGTGTGCGCGACAATAAGCTTGTATACAAATCAAGTTTCCTCCTAACAAATATCTAACATGCTTTAGAATCAAAGGGACTTTCGGGTTGCAACGGGGCTAGGTATAAAGGTAGGAAAATGGGAAAATATATATGCGAGAGCTAATTGATTTGACCCGGTTTTTATTTCTACTACAAAACAAAGCAAACATCGATTATATACACAACTTCTTCAACATTCTCAACTACTATTACATCCAATCACTTCTTTTTGTATTTTTCTCATATATTTTTTTTCTTTTCTTTTCTTTCCCTTTTTTTTTTTTTCATAACACATCAAACTCAACAATATATGCAAGAACATCAATACTACATACTAAATTTCCTAAAACGGGTCATCTCAATAGGTAAAATTTTTGTAGGAAGTAGGCTCGGGTCACAATCGAATGGTATAAGGCTCAAACATGGCTTTCTAAAGACCAAACCCCCACCCCTTACAATACTAAGCTCATATATATAAAGTATGAGGTCCAACCCACCAATCCCACACTCTCACACATCTAGACGAGGCTACCTAAAAGTCCCCTATCATTTTCAAAAGCATGCTAACTCTAGGATTTAACAAGAATTCGTACACAAGTTCTATTAACACAATAAACACACCGCCACTCAAAACAAAGAAAATCATTAATAATCATATGTGGCTCAAACTCTCACCAATAAAGGACTAGAAATGGGTGTCGGTGTGTCAAGTGGAACAATATCAAGTTTTCAAATTTTGACAATTTTCGCTTGGCTTCACAAAAATTTTTAAAATTCTCAAAAAAAATTCCCCTCATCCCCACACTTGGGATACATTGTCCCAATGTATGGTTTTGAGGGAAAGATCGCTTCTAACAAAAAAAACATTAGCTTTCGCTAATACTCTCAAATCCCAATTTTTTTTTTAACAACTAATACCAATATTTTAATACTAAAGAACATAACAAGACTAAGGAAAGAGTACATTGACCTGGTGAAGTTTGACACAACAGATGTTGTAGATAATCCGACTTCCTATCATCACCTTCACACAACTCTCCGCACATCTTCCCCAACCTTATCTAAAAACACCTTGGGTTGCCTCCCAAGCAGCGCTAAAGTTTAGGTCTTCAGCCCGACCGTACCTGATATGTCTCAAGGTGGTCTCAATGCACATTTACCTTTTTCGTTGCTGATGTAAGCACGGTGTTTAATTCTTCTATTGTGTGTGTGCTTTGTCACGTCCCATCTTTCTTTGCAAAAATCTTTAAATCCACATTTTCCTACCGAATTTCCAACAAATGCTCGGTAGTTTACTCTCCACTTCACTACTTCGTTTTCTGTGCCCAACAAATCCAAACTCTCCCATAAACATAACTTATGAATGAAATCTCCCACATCATGAAGTGCCACCTTCCTAGTTTCTAAACATGCTTCCTTAACACTCTTGGTTTCCATAACCACCATAGCCGGAGAGTTGTAATCAACTTTGATTGGTTCATCAAGTAAAAGGCCCTCAACTTTGCTCTCCATAAGTGGTTCCTCCACAATAATTTCAATTGTATATTCCTCATTTGGCCCTAATAATTCAGTTTCAAGTTCGGGAGGACTCACAACCTTTTCTTCTACATCACCCGTAGGTGTCATTTGTTCAATCTGCACATATATCCAGTGTTGTTTTGCTTGACGTTTTTCCAATATCGACTTCCCTGGCCTCATCTTTTTCACCTCTTTTGGTAACAAATCATATTTCCATTCCAAAAGTTCTACTCGTTCTTCCATTGACAAATGAGGTTTTGTTAATTCTTTTTCAACATGAACCATGTGTCTCTTTCTCATCATCTCGTCAAGACTTTCAGATTTATGTGACTGATAGCGCAAAGTAGGTTGTTGAGTTACACATTCATAACCATACTGATCAAATGTATACTGAGCATGATAATAGTCTTGATCGTACATCTGAGGGCCTTCATATGAAAGTTGGGAATATTCATCATAATAATCACCGTAATCGTACTCCTCTTGGTAACTCATTTCCGGATCAAATGCCAAAGATAATAGCTTGTGAGAGCTTCTAGTACGCATGCACCTGTCAATACCTGCACACTAACACACCCAGCATAAACCAGAAAAATAACAAACTAAAAAGGATAAAAAATAACACACGTTGCGCACTACTCCCCGGCAACGGCGCCAAAATTTGACGTGATTGTCGTGGGTCACGCAAATTTAATCCCAAAAACAACTATAGATAGCAGTAATAGGGTATCGAACTCAGGGAGTATGTGGAAAGTGTGTTGATTTTATAGCTTTGCAATTAACTACAATTAACCTAATTTGCAGAAAAATAAAGATCAATGGTTTGGATTGTTGTTTTAGAATACTAAATTAAAAACTACTTGCAAATCAAATGTTGGTTGTAAAACAGATTAGGAGAGAACAATGACCATCTTAGGTTTCAGTTTCTTTAAACAATTGTGTGTAATTCCAACTAGAAAGAGTTACATAGACATAACTCGTGTATAGATAATTGAAGTGATAAAAGGGAACAAAGTACTCGGATTATATAAACGCGAGGTTGTTTCCCGATGACCAATTAATCAATAACCAACCCTAACCCTTCCCGTGATATCTCGATTGCCAACGGCACCAAGAACGTACGATTGAGACTAGAAATTGCAATATCGATAAACAAGCTACAAACAATTAAACATACACCATGATATTCAAGCAACGCAAGTTATCATTCTAGAAATTCAGAAATAAACACACAAAAGTTCAAGCGAAACCTTCACCTAAGATGATCACCGAAAGGTTTAGCCACACATAGCTTGGTGAATCATCATACCAACAAATCTAATGTTCATAGGAATCATAAACACAAACCGAATGTTAGAAATTGTTCCAAACCAAGCAAGACAGCCAAAATTCGCCCCTAGTGAGTCCCAAAACCGTCCAATCATGAGAACCCTTGAAAAGCCACCATAAAACCGACTTTAATGAGGCAGTTACAAATTGTTTCGCAGACACCACCGTAATTTACGGCTCCACCGTAATTTACGGTGGACATGAATTGTTTTACGGCCCAAGAAGACTGCTTTACGGTGGCAATATGCTGGATTTCAGGTCCACCGTAATTTACGGTAGGACCGTAAATTACGGTGGAAACCTGATTGTTATTCCTTATTCACGTGATAATGTCTGCCTTCAATAAAGAATGATGATGTCTTTGACTTTGTTTCCAATAGGCCCAATCCAAAACAATTGATCTTCGTGTGCCTCTTCACATGTGCCGCCCACTATCATGAGGTGATGATGATGTCTCTGTGATCACATGATGTTGATGATGATGATTGATTATCCTCAAACCCTCATGTGCATCTGACAACATGTGCCGCCCACCTCCTTAAAACAATTATGTGTTGTTGCTTCCTTGTTAGCGGCCCAATTAAACAAAAGCCCAGCCGCCCACTTATGTTTGTCAGTTTTAATTCATCTCCCATGTGCGGCCCACTATCAAATATAATATATTTGATTTGTTGACTTACAATGTTTGTATCATAAATGGCGGCCCAAAATAATGAAACAGAAGTCCACGTGCATATGTATATATGTTTGCTGATGGATGATGATTATGTTCTTTGATGTGCCGCCAAAATAGTCCAATCCATATCTTCTAAATTGTTTTCCTCCTTTAATCAATTGATGGTGGACCCCAAGTGATGATAATGATTATGTTTCCTTTAATCCATGTGATGACAAGAATGATATATTTTGATGATAATTCTTCCAACCACAACTTCCATTTTACAAAAAGTCGTGGCCCTCTTGAGACCATTATTTTGCGTTCTTTGCACATTCAAACTACATTCTGACTCGTAACAGCTCCCGAATAATATAATGTGTCTCGACTATTATCGTTAGTAGTTCCGATTCATCACCAAACGCTCCAACTTTACCGATTTAACCCGATTAACCTGTAACACCACAAACACTCGTAGTTATCACATTCACGATACATAACAATGTAAAACATGGGATATGCACGTATTTAGCTCATTTAAGGGTTGTCCTACGGATCACCCGTCACTCGACTTTCCTGAAAGTATGATATCTTCGTAGGAAGATTTTCTGAAAAACAGGTGAAGTGACTATGAGTTTATATACTGAAATTTGTAATTGTGAAAACGCGTACATTTAATATAAACATATTAATGTATATTTCAAAGTAACAGTCTTTTAATACAAAAACCTTTTCAAACCCCAACTTTTATGGAAAAACTGTAAAATTAAATACCAAGAAACCCAAGGGACAAAATATAGAAATTCAAAGAACAAAAGCAGATTGTCACAATTACAATTAACCTCTTCATTTACCATGTAGACGCGTTTTTAAACTCTATAAAAGACCGATAATTACTTTTGATTCAAAACATCAACAAACTATCCTACAAATCACTTTCTGTAAAAAATTGTTCCAAATCAGAAAACCAACAAAAAATCTACATGGCAAACTTTAGCTTCTACCAGTGGTCAGACACCAGCGATGTTAAAACACAATTCTCGATGTGGTCACTTAAAAAACAAAGAACAGTCCAAGAACTAAACAGGAAAATCGACATAATCAATGACTCTAATTACAACAAAACCTGGAACAGCATAGCATTGCTCGATGAAGTCCTCCACTCTCCTCCATCAGAGTTCCAGAAGAATGCAGAAGAGTTTCTGACACAACTTCTAGAACAGGATCAGAAAATCTGCAACATGCTAATTGACCTGAAATTCAAAAGAGAGCATGAAATCACATGGAGAAATGCCAGAGTTTACGAAATCTTAGCAAGTGTTAACCCTAGCGTGTAATACTTTATAAATATTTCATTAAATTTGTATTTTTCTATGTAGTAGTTCATTTTAATAATATAAACATGCATCTTAACATATTCTAAAATGTCAGTGTAAATAAAAACTCTCAACATCATCAACAGTTAATCAAAATAAGAAACAAACCTAAAATGCAAAGGTCTCTTCTCAACTGTTGTAGCACAACTGACTTTTCACGATAGAAGATACATATCGTCCGTTCAAGTTGCAACTCTCCCATCAAAGAAGGTAGCACATGCAACCTTTCACGATGTTGCAACAATTATACTGCAACTTCGATATTGAAAGGTTGATGTGTGATGGGAAGCTTCATTGAAATGACGATGTTGGAACAATGATACTGGAACGATAACATGTAAATGTAAACAGAATCATCAAACATTCGAACAAAGAAGTGTAATCGGAGAATAGCGGCTGAATCACGAGAAAGATGCATTTGAGAGAGAGAGAGAGAGACACGCTCACAGATATCAGCGAGAGAGATTTGAATGTGGAGCCAGATAATTATGTCTTATTTATAG
Organism: Helianthus tuberosus; assembly: GCA_030545235.1. Taxonomy (NCBI): domain Eukaryota; kingdom Viridiplantae; phylum Streptophyta; class Magnoliopsida; order Asterales; family Asteraceae; genus Helianthus; species Helianthus tuberosus. The sequence continues at coordinate 67,608,874 of CM060402.1, read as the reverse complement.
GATTAGAATATATGATTTGAATTTTGAATGTGGAGCCAGAATTTTGAATTGGGAACAGATGTTTGATTATAAAATGTTGAGGGAACTGGATTTGAGGGAGAGATGAAAGTGTGGAGCCATAATTTTGAACTGGGAACAGATGTTTGATTATAAAATTTTTAATTGAATATGGAGCCAGGATTTTGAATCGTCAGAGGTTTAAAGCAGTGGTTTGATGGCAGGCCTTCAGAATATGAATGTGGGCCAACTTTGAATTTTAAAGTCTTTTAATATTAGGCTTTATGATGTAATAATGACATAAGAAAAGCCTTGTTGGACATGCTCTCCTGCTGACATATCAGCTTTTCTTATGTCATTGGGATTTCTCCTTTTATAGAAAGTATAGATAGATAGATACATACATATATATATATATATATATATATATATATATATAGGGTCAGGATTTAGAGAAAACGGTAGAAAGTGTGAGAACGGTGAGAACGCTTATGGGTTGTCCGATCAAAATAATCCTTGGACTAGATTGCGCGGTGGCGTTTTCGTAAATAACATCAATTTTATTATGTGGGACGCGCTTCATTAAGGGTAAAAGAGTCTTTTACAGCTCATATTCAAAACGCCATCAAATGATAACACACCATTCAAAAAAATAAAATAAAACGCCATTAAAAACAAAACGCCAAAAATTAGTGATAAAACGCGTTGGATATTAGAGGAAGATGATACAACACAGTAACTGAATTTCAGTTATTAACATTTATTAGATGAAATTCCCTCCTAAATTACGCGCCAAAAACATCATTATATAAACGAGGTAAAACATAGCTTCCATAATCACTTAAATCTATCCATTTCGCAAAAACATCTTTAACCAAAAACGCCAAAAATGGAAACAATCGTTTCGTGGAGATACACTCTGGGAATCAAGCGATTCGTCCTCCGTTTTGACAACAGAAGGAGGGTGTATGTTAAGACGGTTAGGGCAATTTTGACGATGGAAGAAGAGGTACAGAGGGGTATCTTATCCCTTAGCATCACTCTAGACAACAAATGCCATGAAACACATATGCTTATGAAAGCATTAACCAGGAAATTTGGACCAATCAAAGCAGATGTGAAGCCGGACCCTGTCATGACATCATGGCGTTTTGATGATGAAACAGACATGGTGACCGTTATATACGACAGCGGAGAGCAGGAAGTCTACTGGCTTGAAAACATCATGACAAAGCAGGGTCTTGGTTTCATGGAAGAATTTCATAACGCCACTTGTACGAACACAAAAATGGACTCAAAATTGGAGTTAATGCAAGACATGTTCAAGTGGAGGCTTCAGAATCTTCAGGAACAAGAAGCCGATGACATGGATGAAGTTCCAGACGAAGACTCTGAGGAAGAAGATGACGCAAGTGATGGATACTTTTCGGATAAAGTACCTTCTGACGAAGGGTTTTAATTTTTTTCCTCTTTTTTTTCTTCTGTGTAATCTTCTTTTTTTTAAGATAATTAAATGATATATTTCTCTCTTTATTAGCAAAACGCCAAAAAAAAAACTAAAAAAAGGTTATTCCTTACAAAACGCTAAAAATAACAAAAAAATATTTTTCCTGCTTAATATTTTATTTTCTCCGTTATTGTATTTTGTCATCTTGGTATGCTATAACGCCATTTAAAAAAAACTGCCAAACTTAGAAGATGAGACGTCTATCACCTATAAAACTGATAAAAGCTGATCAAAACAGTAAATACAAAAGCAGTAACTGAAACGACGGTTACTTTATTACTATCATTTATTACAATAAAAAAAGTTCCGCCTAAACTACGCGCCAAAAAACTCCTATAAGAGAGGGGTCTATACACAATGAAATTAATCACACCCAGAAAAACAAAAACGTCATATCCTCTAGAAACCACTCCCTTTAAAACGACAAATAATGTAGTTAAAATAACCACATATGGCAAAGCTTTCACTGAATGGATTCTTCTTCTGAGGGGGTTATCTCAATAATATTTTGCTGAATGAGATGGACAAATATTCAAGAAAAAGAGACTGATGACAGTGATATGCCATCATGTGAGCTTTGTTCTTGATGAATATAGGCATGGAATAAAGGGATCAACACAATTGAAAAATGCTATTATGGACTCTATTATTACAAATAACATCAAGCAAGAGTTGATCTTGAATGACATGCCACCAAACAAGAATATCACACCAAAAAACATGATGCCACTAAGCAGCTTCGTCTGAAAAAGACGGGGTTTATGTAGGAAAGTTGGCATCTAGCTAAGGTATTCAAAAGGTTCAAAATGCCAAAACAAATTCAAGAAGAAGGAGTTGATGACAGTGAAGATTCGGAAGAGAAATTAGATTACCATTTTTTTTCTTTTTTCTTTTTCATTTGATATTTTTTTGTTATCAAGTTATCTGTTGTTTTGTTATCTAATTCTCTACAAATAAAATACATTATTATATAAAACGCCAAAAACTACAAACACCAAAACGCTAGTAGTGTGAAAACTGTGAGAACGGGTGCTGGCAAAGCAACTTGTCAAATGTAGTAAACGCCAAAAAAAAAAACATTTGGTCTTATTGTTAACTTATGAAAATATTAATGACTCGTAGTGAATTATTATACAAAACGCCAAAAATTGACCAGAAAACGCTATAACGCCAAAAAATTATCTATGTGACACAAAAACAATTAATTCAACGCCAAAAAGTTTTATAAATACAATTAACGTCAAAAAAAATCTTAGACGCCAGAAAATATTATACCGCGTTGGGAAAATAAAAGAAGATTGAAAAAACAAAAAAACCCCTCGGACCCTGATCATGTCCCGCGCCACGTGTTGGGTCAGGATGCGTTCTCACCGTTCTCATACTTTTGGGCGTTTTCTCCTGATCCCGTTCCAATATATTAATAAAATAACTAGAGGCACATATCAATAATGTTTGGTCCAAGATCCAAGTAGAGCCCATTTAATTATAGAATTGAAGGCCGATGCCAATAGTCCATTGCCCAATAATCCAGGGTAATTGTCAAAACACCGAAATGTGAAGTGTCGATGGATACTCAAGTGTCAACCCGTCATTCAATTTAGAAGTATATAATCCTAGTTACAACCCGCATCAACCATCATAATTCGAATTCTCTATCGTCAAGACGCCAACTCCCTAAGGTTTTGCTTCAATAAGTTCATTCAATTTTAAACTTCTCATACATCAGAGGTCTGCTTCAATCGGTCGACGATTCATCTTTCTGATTAGATGAACTCGGTAGAATCAGTTGAGTGTTTTTTCAATTCCTTGTTACTTAGTAAATTTATACCTGTATTCTAATTGGACGAAACCTTAGGGATGAAAACTGCACTTTACTCTAAAAACTAAAAACTCCATCGTCACTTTTCTATTTGTTATGCGACGCTCCATACTCGCTCGACGCTCGTTCGACTTTGGCTCAATTGAAAAAACGCACGGATCGATTCAGTTCATTTTATAAACGAACCGAGTACGAGCAAAGGTCTGAACGGTCTCATTCAACTCATGAAGAGCCCTAGTTGTGACATGTTGTTGGAGTTTAAGGGGTCATAATTCTATAAAACCTTAAAGTTACAATTAATTAAATGGTAAGTCACGAAAAAACTAAAGGAAAAAGAAGATTTGGATCCTTTGTACGTTGACCAAGGAAATATCCTTTGTGCGTTGACCAAGGAAATAAAATTCAGGAGACTTTTAATAAAGAGTAAACTGTCAAAATGGTTCCTGAAGTTTGGTCACTTTCGCCAATTTAATGCAAAACTCAAATATTTTGAATCTGGTCACTTTTGCCACTTTAATGCAAAACTCAAATGTTTTGAATCTGGGTTCCAGTGGTTTCAATTTTTTTGCCATTTTCATCCAAAAGCAAAATTTGCTCAGATTTTTTAGTTAACATCCAGTTTTTTTTTTTTTTTTTTTTGGGGTCTTTTTCCTATCTTTTAATGATGGGCAAAATGGTCATATTTTTTTAATTTGTTATAAAAAAACGTTAAAAGACCATTTGCCCTTCGTTAAAAAGGAGAAAAAAGACAAAAAAAGCTGGATGTTAACTGAAAAATCTGACTAGATTTTGATTTTGGATGAAAATGACAACAAAATTGAAACCACAAGGACCCAGATTCAAGAGGTTTGATTTTTGGACTAAAGTGGCAAAAATGACCAAAGCTCAGGACCATTTTGGCAGTTTACTCTTTAATAAAAATTAGCAGACTTTTAATAAAGAGAAGGGTCATTATAATATATATTGAACTTGGAGGGTAATACAAAAGAAAAAGAGAGTTGGAGGCATTCATACAAATCGAGGAGCTACGAAGGTTGCAGAAGAGGAGAAGACTGTTTTCTTAGAGGAGTCCCAAGGGGATTCAAGAGGGAAATTAGAAGCGATTGGATCAAGAACGAAAGCCGAAGAACCGAAGATTTAAGGAACCGCGTTAGTCTTTATTATTTATTATTTTTGTTTAATCTTGTTCAATCATGATTCTTGCAACATATCATTGTTTATGGTTTTTAGACATGATTAGAGGCTAAACGTTTTATAGCCGCCTAGGTTTGATGAACTAATTCACGTGATTAGACTTTGTTCGCAGTGGCGGAGCTTGACCAAAAGTTCCGAATGGCGGAAAGTCATGAGACCCAATTTATATATTGTATAAATATTTAGGCAAAATAATTAGGGGGACATGCTATATAATTTTAAAATTTTCGGACAAAAAATATGAAATTTTACACTTCTAACCGAAACATTGGGGGCGGGTACACCCCCCACTTCACACTAAGCTACGCTAATGTTTGTTCGGTTCGACTTTTTACCAAGTTTATGTGTTTGATTTAAAAAAATTGTTTGTATTAAGCTGCTTTGTCAGATAACATGGACATGTGCCGCTACTTCCCACTTCGACTCATCTTGAACATGCACAAAAATCTATTAGGTTTCGCAGTTGAGTCTATAGTTTAATAAAATTTGGAACACTTTACCTTATCAAAATATAAGGGTTTAAGTTCATCAAAACAATGTTTATTAACTAGGCTTTAATAATAACCAACCCTCCAACACCATTTGCATAAAACACTTATATTGAGATTTAACCTCACAAAGTCACTAATTACACATTCAACGATGTATTACTTTCAAAAACTGCCTACGTTGAATATTAATGAGAATGGGATAGTTATGCTTAAGCGTTCCACTAGTGACCTAGTGATGCCACATAGTGAACTTTCGTTCATACCACACACAATGGACTTTAACTATTCAACCTTCATACAAATCATGTGGACTACCACTACCTACACGTGCCAATCCCAAGCAACAACAATGCCTGAAACCTTAGCCTAATATCTTACCTAAACTGTTAATTTTTCACTGACTAATTTAGCTTCTTTAAACTTTCATTTAAACTAGATTTATACACCGCGCGCGTTGCGGCGCACAAAACCGAATAGTTCTTGGTGTGATAACATGTACATAAACTCACAACTCATAACGCTCATAACGCAATTGCGTAGCGCGCGAAACCGAATAGTTCTTGGTGTGATAACATGTACGTAAACTCATAACGCAATTGCGCTAAACCGTATCATTACATTACAACTCATAACCTGAATAATTTTTTACCCAACATTGGACTCGGGTTTCTATCATAATCATTGCATCTTTGCAATCATATTAACAAACTACCTTCCTAATTGTGATTAATCTTTTACTTGTGATTCATCCTCTGTAAACCTTCCTCTTTGCAATCATATTAACAAACTACCTTTTTCCTACTTGTGATCTCCAGTCCACTGTAGCTATCTCCAGTCCACTGTAGCTGAAAAGGCGCTCTTCAAATCTTTAGTTCATCTAAATCAAGGCAGCTATAATAACAAAATTCTTTCAGTTTTCTTGTTGTTGTAGGAGCGGTTTGAAAAGCACTCGAATGTGGTGCAGTTTGAGCGGGGCGAAGAGAACGTTGACATGGCCCTTGCGAGCCAATGCCATGGTAAGTTCCTCTTGGGACTCCCAACTCGTCCCCAAACATAAAACGTTCTAGTCAATGACTTCAATTAACCCACATACATGATAGCCACCTGCGAATATTTTCTAGCTTAACATTCTTTGGTACACCAGCAATAAACTTAACCCTAAAGTAACATTCAAAAACCACTTAGAAAATAGACAGGAACAAATTTAATATTTAAAATAAAAAGAAGTTTTTTCTTTATTTTCTTCTTTTATCATAAAAAATATAATAACAAACGAAAAGCCTAAAACAAACCTGAGCTTTTACAGGTCTATAATCTCCAGCTTTACAAACATAAATCACGTTATCAATTGAACACGTTGCAAATGAGACATTGTTGTGCCAATCAACATCAAGAGCAGGTGCCGCAATGACGACATTGTTAAAATCATATGTTAATAATTAATATAAAAGAAGTGGAAAACCCATTTATAATTTATATGACATTTTCCCTATAAATTACTATATTTAATATGGAATGAAATTTATATTGTTGCTTCCATTCTCCAGTTTGGCTACTCAAAATATAATCTTCTTTCTTGTTCCATTTCCAAGAGAATATAGCCCTTATGTTTTGTTAATGTACTAACCAACTCAATCTAGAAAATATACAATTGGTTAAAAAAATAGCAGCACGTGACCCTTCTCATTGCTACCTCAGCAAAATGTTCTTTTTATATATTTTAAATTTAGGAAGGGTAGACACAAATTGACCCGTTGTCTAGTTTGAATTGAAAAAATTAACCGTTGTCAATTGGAGTTGATCCAAATGATCCCATATTCACATTTTCCTTTTTGCCCAAATTAGCCGGTTTAGGTACTCTCACTTAATTCATTTTTATTTTGTTTTTTCAACTTTTAAGAAATAGAGTATTATACCTGATGTTATTAACATTTGACCGTGTCGACTTGTTGGACCAGCAACCGTTGCCAAGCTGGTTTGGTTCACATGTTGTGGGTTGCCGATGGATACTGAACCAGACCGGCATCCCGTTCCCCTCTCCCTCAACTTCATCTTTTTCCATAATGTAGCTATTTGCTCATCGTTGATGCCAGCTTTAGTCAAACTTGATTTAAGTGAAGTATCAGATGTTTTTCCCGGAAACTACACCTCCAAAGAAGCAAATGGAAGGCTTGTCTCAAAACTTCTATTCTTCTGACTTTGTCCCTGCTGCAATAGTATATTTTTCATACAAATCAACCAAAAGGTTAGCACTTGATTCACAATCGTCACACAATTTCAACTCGAATACTTGCACTTGTGGTGTAATTTTTAGTTTTTCTTAATCTTTGAAAAGGACAAACTCAATTCATATCACACAATTTCAACTCGAATACTTGCACCTGTGTTGTAATTTTTAGTCTTTCTTAATCTTTAAAAAGGGCAAACTCAATTCATACCGACACGACAACTACACTACAAACTCTAAATAAGCCAAAAACAAATTTGTAGAACACAAAAACCAAACATAACAATCCTTCAAATACTAAGGACCACAAAATCTATACCTTACACAAAGCATAAAGCAATGTAGACCATCAAGTTACTGAATCAACACTGAGAGCAAACCCAACAACAACAACACAGAAACCTGAAAATAAGAAATACAAATATCATTAGACATTAACAGATGAAAAAAATACTCTTATCTTAAAAAAAAAAAAATATATAACCAACAATTTGATATCCAAAAATGCACTAATGCAGTAAGCAAAACAAAAAATGCTAATAATTCTTAAAACAAACAAAAAATGGAGAAAACAAATTAAGAGCACACTTACCTTCAACATGTCCTACAGTAGAACAAAACCTGTAAAAAAACCCTAAAACCTTAGCCAAAAACATATTTAACAACAAATTACCAAAGGAAAACTGAAATCCTGATCAAGAATACTAAATGAACCACCTCAATTTCAAATTAAAACAACCACGAAAATACATGGAACAGAATGAGAGACTAACGCATACCTTGATAAACCAAACATTATTCACAGTCTCATGTAACAAAGGTGCTCGGAAGTTCTGGACAGACAATCGCGGAATCAATACGACAACATGCAATAGAATCGAAGCTTACCTGAGTTTGGTTGGAACTTTACCAGAAGACATCGTGGAATCCTAATTTTTGTCTCCATCGCACTTCTCAACAAAAGAAACACCATCGGCTGCGTGTTGGAGAATGAGGAGGAAGCAGCGGCAGTGTAAGGAGGAGACGATGTAGCTGGTTCCATTCCAAACTGCCATCGCTGGAATGAAGTCGCTATTCATTAAGTAATGCAGCCTTAACTTATACCTGAGGTCGCCATCCACCGTCATCTGAACCCTGGTTTGCTTGCGGCCAAAATACTCATCGGACGCCTTTCATTCATCTTGTGGAACTGTTGCCGTCAACATTCTTAGGGTTCCTAGAAAAACCCTAAACTCGCCGCCAGAGTGCCTCATGCCGTCATCTTCTTCAGCCTGAGGAATTGCCCCAGCCGTTTCCTTTCCTCTCCGTCCACACCACAGACACACCGTCTCTCCGTCACATTGCGGTGACCGGAAACCCTGGTACCACCGCTGTTGCCGCTGGTGGCTTGTCCGCTATGGTTGTTTCCTTCTCCCTCTTGTCTTTCTCTCTCATGATTCTCTGTCTCCCATCGCTTCTCCTCTCTATCTCTCTCTCTCTCTTCAGACTCTCTTTGGGTTAGGGTTAGGTTACTTTTGAAGAAAGGGGAAGGGGCGGTGGTGGGTATTTGGATGCGTGGCAAATGTGACGTGGCTTTTGCTACTGTTCATTTCGTTTTGTTATTAATATATGTATAATATAATTTGTAACCCTAGCCTAATACCTTACACAATGGTCTTAACGGGAAACAAAACTGTCTAAATTATTTAAATAGCAGTTTATTTAAACTCCTTTCCAACTCTAGCTGGTTAGTTTTCTCTCTTCACATTTTTTCCCTTGTTCCCCTAAGTACTTGTTTAAGAAATAAGAGAAACAATGTTGTAAAAATCATTTTAGGGCGGCGCCTAGGCGGCGATTAGTCGGTCATCAGAGGTCTACTGCCTGAATTTGGCCAAATCAGCCAATCTAGGCGGTCAAAGTCAAAATTGGCCCAAAATCGCCCAAAATTGGGCCATACTGAACCAAATAAATCATGTGGAACGCATTCTTACCTTATTTCGAACAAAGATCAATGCAATGAATGGTCAAAATTGGGGCTAGGGTTTGTATTTTACTGTGCGTCTGGTAGGTGAAGGAGGGAGAGGCCGCGTACGGGATGAACTGATGGGAATTATGGTTTATTATGTTTAAATATTTAACATTTAACCCCCTACATCTTTACTAGGTTATATTTAGTCCCCAAACATATAAATGTATACATAAAAAACATAAACTAATGTTATATATATATATATATATATAGGGGAGGGTTCATTGGAGAACACTAAAAAAGTGGGGAACGGGGGAACACTTTTAAAAATTATACTTAACATGTTAAAAAAAATATTTTTCTAATTTTTTTTCGACGCTTTTTCTTATAAATACAAGTAGAAACATTTTTGATAAAAAAAAATCAAAAACTAAAAATATAAAAAAATGTTTAAAAAACAGTTAAAACTTATAGAATTAACTTAACATGTTAAAAATATTTTTTTTTAAATATTTTTTCAGCGCTTTTCTTTATAAAAAGGAGGAGAAACTAGTCGAGTAAAAAAATAATTTTTCTAAAAAAACATTTTTTAGCCTTTTTTAATTGTTTTTTTAATATTTTTAGTTTTTGATTTTTTTTATTAAAAATGCTTCTACAAGTATATATAAGGAGAAGCGCCGAAAAAGATGTTTTAAAAATTTATTTTTAACATGTTAAGTTAAATTTTTAAGAGTGTTCCCCGGTTCCCCACTTTTTTAGTGTTCCCCAATGAACCTCACACTATATATACACACACACATATATATATATATATATATATATATATAGGGGACCGCTAAAATGAGAACCACCTCCAGTTGTAAGAACCGCGAGAACCACTTTCTAGCCATTAGATCAAATAGATGAATGGATGAGATTAAAAGTATTTAAAAATAATATTAAGTATTTTTTGTCTTATTATTTCTTTAATATTTTAATCCAAAAGGCTATTTAAGTAAAATTACTCTATTTTGTCTTTTTGAGTTTATTGTTTTTTTATTACTTTATTGTATTATTATATTAGATTTTTATTTTTTAAACATAGTTTTTTTATTAAACATTTTTAAATTCAGATTTATTTACAGATTTTTACGTTTAACGTTTTACGTTTTTACGCCCGGCCTTTTCACGCCCCGTTTTTTGACGCGCCGTTTTTACGCCCAGCTTTTTCACGCGTCGTTTTTCCAACGCGCCATTTTTACGTTAACTTTATTTACGTTTTACACGCCGCTTTTTTACGTTTTACGCACCGGTTTTTTACGTTAACGTTTTTTTATGTTTTACGCGCCGGTTTTTTACGTTTTACGTAAAACTTTTAACGTTTTACTAAAAAAAATTTACTTTTTACGTTTTACCTAAAACTTTTTACGTTTTACGTTAAAAAGTTTACGGTTTAACTTTTTTTTACAAAAACTTTTTTACACAAAAACGAACGCACCCAGAAAATCTTTACTCGGTAGGTGTCTCAGATAGTTTGCTATCATCATCGACGCCTCAAAAAAAAATATAAAAACCCAACAAACAAAAATAAAAAAGAACGAGTGGATTCTTGAAAAAAAAACGAAGTTTTGGCTCAGATTTTTCCGATAATCAGAGGCTGCAAAGTGGGGTTGCGGGTTCAAAAACCTACCCTCCACCATCCTTGCCGCGCCATCGTCCGTTTTTTTTCATCATCAACGCCCGATTCAATAAGGCACCAGATTCAACCGATTTAAACATTCAAAAGGAACACGAACATCATTCAAACCCAGAAGGAACATGAACATCATTCAAACCGATTTAAACATTCAAAAGGAACATGAACATCATTCAACAGATTCAAAAAGCCCCAGATTCAACAAAATCAAACCCAACAAAAACACTTACCAAACAAACACATGAACGTCATCGTAAAACAAACCATCAAGAAAAGTCAAAACCACAAAGATTCAACAAAAACAAACCATGAACATCATCGTAAAACAAACCATCAACAAAAACACTTACCAAACCCACCGGTCTCCCCACAAACCACCACTTCCTTCCGACATCGGCACTCCACCACCGTCATCGAGCACCCACCACCTCTGACATCGGCACTCCACCACCGCCGGAGATAACAACACAGGTCATCAACGTCAAACCACCGCCGGAGATAACAACACATGTCCCTTCGTTCACCGTCAAACCACCACCATCTAACCCTAAACTCCAAATCGGAGCTCACTACCCCAAATTGGAGCTTTGGGCGGTGGTTTTGTGACTGTTGCCCACGCAAGTCTTCATCAAATCCAGAATTGGGCGGTGGTTGGGTGGTGAACGGTTGGGTGGCGGTGAACAGCGTGTGTGGTGGGGGGAGGGGGCCGGAGATGAGGGTGTGTGGTGGTTGTTTTGAGTTTTGATTTGGGTTTTTCCAAATGCAGAATCTTTCGAAGCATTTTCAAGAGAGAGAGAGAGAGAAATGAGAGATAAATGGAAAGTGTAGAAGATGAAACTGACAAATGAAAGAGGAGAGAGAAAGAACTTTAAATGAAGAGAGATAAGGGGATTTGACATTTGGGGTAAACGACCAAAATAACCTTATTGTTGGGATAATCTAATTGGTTGAGAGTGGTTCTCGCGGTTCTTACAACTGGAGGTGGTTCTCATTATAGCAGCTCCATATATATATATATATATATATATATATATATATATATATATATATATATATATACAGAGAGTAGGAGTTGGGTAGAAAGTGTGTTTTTCCTAGAAAGTCTAGGAAGCAATAAGAACACGACATGTGGCATTGAAGAATTTTAACTAAAAGGGCAATTGTGTAATTTGAATATTATTTTAATTATGGATTATTTTATTAAGATAACTAACTAACTAGAAAATTATGGAAACTAAATATCTCATTTATTTCAAATTGACAGTTTCAATTTAAATCATACAATCCATACAACATATTCACAGGAATTCGTAAAAAAAGATTTTACAACATTGCTGGAGGATTCTTGACATTGTGTTTTAATAGCAAGCAGATTTCTTGACGCTGTGTTTTAATAGCAAGCAGATTTGCTGGCCATTGTGTTTTAACAGCAAGCAGATTTCTTGACGCTGTGTTTTAACAGCAAGCAGATTTACTGGAGGATTCTTGACATTGTGTTTTAACAGCAAGCAGATTTCCTTGACGTTGTGTTTTAACAACAAGCAGATTGCTGGACATTGTGTTTTAACAACAAGCAGATATTTTGACGCTGTGTTTTAACAGCAAGCAGATTTATTGACATTGTGTTTTAACAGCAAGCAGATTTCTTCAACACACTGTCATCATCAACCTTAAAATGGTAAAACACATCAACCTTAAAGTGGTAAAACACATCAACCTTAAATCATACAACGAAGATACGAAAGTGAATCGGGTAACCTAGAGTTAAATGAGACTGACCTGGATTCGAAAAGGGCTCACCGGAAACCTTGACTGATCGTCGGCGGCGACGTCACCCCAGCCGCTCCTCTCTGCCTACCCCCTTCTGGTCGCTGAGCACCACCACCACAGCGCCATCCTGCGCCGCCACCTAACCCCACAAAATCCCTCCTCCACTGTGTGTTGCGGCCATCACCGTTTTGAGGTTTTTGGAGGTGGGTTTAGAGAGGGAGAGGGAGAGAGAGAGAGAGAGATAAAGAGGGGAAATCGCATGAATTTAGGGATTGGTTATTGATATGGCAGTTTCTTAGCTGATTTAAAACACTTCCAATTACCAAAATACCCTCACTATATTAAAAGTCTCTAATTATATAACTTAGATATTACGAAAATGCCATCCATTTGATCTAAGCCATTAAACACACTCAACTAATGGCCCAGATCGCTTCCTATACTTTCTAGGAAAAACACACTTTCCGCAGGATCCCTACTCTATATATATATAAATTTTAAAAATTATACATTAAAAGTTCATCCCGATTAATCCCTAGGTCGTACCTCACCGCCCGACTAGCGCCTAGCGCCTTCTTCAACATTGAAGCACTACTAGAAAAGTAGTCATTTTGCTACGGAAAATTCCTACGCAAAAAAATGTGTCACAAATTCTGAAACATTTACTACGCATTTCCTACGGAAAAAAAAATCTTATTTTTTTGGCCAATTTGCGACACAATAATGACAGAAATACCAATTCTAAGTACCGTGTAGGAAATGCGTAGCAAGTTGCTACGCACTTACGACAGATGAATTATATTTGTGTTTAAATTTATTTAAACGTTTAATTATTATTATTGTAAACTATTGCGTCGAAAATGTGTAGTAACTTGCTTGCATTTCTGACGGAACTACTATTTATTTACTGGAATTATTTTTATATGTTGAATTCATTTAAATATTAATTGTTGTGTCAGAAATGCGTAGCAACTTGCTACACATTTACAACAAACATGTAATATTATATTTGAATTATATTTAAATGCTTAACTAATTATATTCTTTGTTATTGCGTAGGAAATACGTAGCAAGTTGTTACGCATTTGTGACAAAACATTTATTATCTTATTCGGATCATATTTAAATGTTTAACTATTACTATTATTAATTATTGTGTCTGAAATGCGTAGCAACTTGCTACGCATTTGTGACGAAACATTTATTATTATACTTCAATTATATTTTATATGTATGTGTATGAATACATGTATGTGTATGTATATATGCATGTATATTTGTCTATGTATATATGTATGTATTCATATCTATGTGTGCACTACCGAATTACCCATACCGAATTGTTTTCGGTACCAGTACTTTCAGTTCGGTATGGTACCAATATTTTACCAAATTTTGCTTTCAAATACCAGTACCCATACGGTATTGTATAATACTATACTGAACATTTTCGGTACTGGTACCCATATTAGCGTTTTTGGTACGGGTACGTTCAGTACCGAGCTCATCTGTAATCATATATTTGTTAATGGATCATATTGGGTCTTAATGGATATTTGGGGTTCGACCGAATAGCAACATCGGTACCAATATCGATATTATCGGTAGCGGGTCGGAGCCATGGTCGACCGAGACCTCCCACCACTGCCATGATAAAATACGATATGATATGGTACGACACGTCATGATAAATACAAAACATATAAAATGTATATACTATTATTTTGAAACATATTTGTGCATTTATAAGTTGTATATGTAGCTTTAGTGATTTTTATGCTAATTAATTTATTTATATACTATTATTTAGCAAAAAGTGTGTGCATTTATAAGTTGTAAATGTTGCCAAGTGTGCGCATTTATAAGTTGTATATGTTGCTTAAACACGGCGCAATGTGCGTGTATGGTTAAATGTTTTTATGCCGTCTATTTTTTTCCCGTCTGATAGGTTCATCGTAATGCTCGGGGTCCTAGATCGACTTAGTTATTTTTTTTTATATGTTTTACGTTTTTGGTTTAACTTTTTCGTATTAAAACATCGCAACTTGTTAGTGGTCGCTGGTAGTAGTGTGGCATTGGTGTTCGCCCCCGCCCCAACGCGGGGGGTGCTTAATACTAGTTAATATTAAAAAAAACAACAATAAACACCCACAACACCCATTTTTTAACATATAGTTTTTCGAAAAAGGTGATTTATAAAAAGGAGGGGATAATTTATGTACCATAATAATAATAATAATGATAATAATAATAATAATAATAATAATAATAATAATAATAATATAAATTCATATATTCCAACTTCAAACTAATGAAAAATGACCGTATGAAAATATTCTACATTTAAATATAAATATAAACACAAATCATGTTAGCCAATCAAAACCTTCTATTACTTATCACATGGATCACAATCCAATGGTATTCCATGACTTACATCATCTTCAATCAATGGCTTAAAATACACCTCTAGAAACACACTCTTTATTATACCCCTGATACATATTCAGAGAGAAAATCTAAAAGCTAACTAATTTTTAGAGAAGAGAAAATGTCAAGGAGGTGCAATACGTTATTCTATCAATGGTGCACTCAGTGGAGCCAAAAATTGTTCAGTAATGGAAAAAACAATCGCAATAACAGTAATTTCGATGAGAACGATCAATACGTTATTCGATCAATGGTGAATAATGCTATGTCAATAACAATGCAACAATACTATACAATGGTCAATCGATATGATAACAATCTAAGTGGAAATACACATGTGAGCCAATGACAATAACAATAAACAATGTGCACATTAGCTGCAAATCTATTGTCCTAATATGTAGAAGGGATGTGGGCACACACACCTATCCCAATACCAATATGTAACAATAATATCTTAGGATCGATCCATATGCCTCCCAATAATCAATAACTAATATATGCTAATATAGAGACGCCGTGAACTATTCGCACCGTCACGGATGGTGCACGTCATCGTGGCCGATGATGACTCCCTAAGTCCACGTAGGTGGATGTGCTCGGGTATTGAGGTCAATAAAATGGTAGACTTAAGTCAAGTCAACAAGTACGATAATGCACTTCTATGGCAGTAATCAATGATTAATGGGAACATGCGATAATAGGCTTAAGGAATTAATTTATCACATGTGAATCAATGGCAACAATTCAATTCAAGACTTGATACTATAACTAATAGAAAGCAACGATACGGTTCGATGAACTAGACACTACGAGTACAATAATGAAATAAAACGCTATGAGACATGTGACAACTCGAATTTCCAAGATTTCCATCTTCGCAATAATTGCACGTTAATTGTTTTAGTTGATTAGTTACACGACTTGTACACGTTTGTAACATGTAAAATCGTAAGGTGTTTTCGTTGTAACCGATATGTGATAATTGGTGTGCATTAGTGAGTGTAAGTTAATAATAATATATTTGGTATTAATATTGAACTGTTTAGTATGGAACTTGGCCAAACACCGCCCCCCCCCCCCCTACGAAAACACATCCACTCACGAAAACACAAGGTGTTTTCGTCCACAAAACACAAGGTGTTTTCGTCCACCTTGTTTGTGACCAACGAAATCAGGAATGGGCTTCGGCCCAGTAGCGAACAACTATAAGGTTTTTATAATAACCTTTACGTTAGAGATTAATCTGAAAACCCTAACCACTTCTCTTCCCTCATCTTTGTGCGATGGCAACGGCAAGACTTCAACCTTTTCCCTTCAATCAATCTTGTGATCTATCATCACGGTTAGTTGCACTGTTGTTTGAACTATGCATGATTTCATGTTTGTATATATACGTTAGATTGAATAATGGATGTTATGTGATTATGTT
This sequence comes from Helianthus tuberosus, assembly GCA_030545235.1. Taxonomy (NCBI): domain Eukaryota; kingdom Viridiplantae; phylum Streptophyta; class Magnoliopsida; order Asterales; family Asteraceae; genus Helianthus; species Helianthus tuberosus. Next base: position 67,592,384 of record CM060402.1, on the reverse strand, counting down.
ATGGTTCTCGATGATTAATCTGATGATATAATGCTGATTGTAAAACTGAATGGATGGATGCACATGTATATAGATCGGCTGTAATACCTATGTTTTACTATTGAATTGAATGTTGATAATGATTTTGTTCACATGATGTATCTTGTAAGATTTGAATGTGATCTACTAAATATTATTAATTGCCCAACATGTGACCTACTGATAAATTATAGGAATATGTGAAAATTATCATGCACAACAATCTTTGTCGGCCATTATAAAAGAACAATATATATATTATCGACACACTGCCATGTTTATTGGATGATATGATCATTAGTGTATGTCTATTAATGAATGGTCTGCAAATTGATTTATGGTCTTGGTTTCACAATGATTAGGTAGTTTGTATATTTACATATTAATGATATAATTAAATGATTCGGGGATGACCGATCATGCAACTGTTACTGATCATTAGGGTTTGGGTGCAACTGTTGTTGTTGATGAGGAGGTACTCGACGAAAACCCCCACCCAATGAAATCCCCATCTCAACGAAATCACCTTGGTGATTTCGGCCCAAAGGGGATTTCGGCCCAAAGGTGTTTTCTTCAATATGTGTTTTCGCCATGTATGTATGTGATTTCGTCCACCGTTAGTTTATTTTACTTTGCTAGTTACTAACTTGGTTAAGTTATTGACATTGTTAATTTCATTAACTCCGTTAAATTGTGTAACTTTATTAGTTATTATTCCTGTTAAGTTGTTAAGTGGTTAACTCTATTAGTTTGTTAATTATGTATAGCCTATTAATACTGGAAGGCATGTTGTTTCTGTCAAGCATGTTAACTGAGTTAAGTTATGCATGTAACTTTGTTAAAATGTAACTCTGTCATATATGATAATCCAGTTAAGCTTATTAATTCAGTTAAGTGTATTATTGGATAAAGATATTAGAATAAACTGTGAAAGACTCTGATGTGAAGCATGAATGACATGAAATTGATTAACTGCTTATACGATACATGAGATTAACTGTCAAGCACTTTGTGACATAGATTGTATGTGAAACTTGACCAACATGAACTGACTGTGTGTAAATGCATTACCTTAGGCCTTGATTGATTGATTGATTGTTTGCGAGCACATAGTTTAGCATACCGAGCAAACCAAGGTGAGTTCACACTCTTACCAAGGCATGGGATTCCCGGGGTAGGGAATGGATTTTGAATAATGGGATTGAACAATTACTTGTACTTACACTACTACTAGACTTTCTACCATCGTCCTCAGGATGAGCAGGACACTTACGTAAAACCTACGTAAACTTGTACTTACCAGTGTCCTCAGGTTACGAAGGGCACTTACGTAAAACCTACGTAAACTCATACATACTACTGTCTTCGGGTTGAGAAGGACACTTACGTAAAACCTACATAAACCCCCGCGTACCACTGTCCTCAGGTTGAGAAGGGCACTTACGTAAAGCCTACATAAACCTCGTACGTACTACTGTTCTCGGGTCAAGAAGAACACTTATGGTACACCTAGTCTAGTAAATACAAACATGGGAAGCCCCCACTAATAGTACATACAACATGGGAAGCCCCCACTAATAGTACATACAACATGGGAAGCCCCCACCAATTGAACCTACACAACGGCTTAGTTAATAACGCATAGTTATGCAACGAACTTACTTACTGTGAACTCGCTCAACTAGTTGTTGACTTTCTGTTACATGCCTTGCAGGACCATAGGTACTCTTGGAGCTTGCACGGGAGGCGCGGTCGTTGTGGGCACGGATCGTGGATGTTTTGATGAAAACTTTATGACTCTTTAAACTAAACACTTGTGTTGGATTTTCATACTATGCTTCCGCTACCTATACTATGTTTTTGTTTTTGTTTTGGACACTAATTGTGTTGGTTGGACTTTTACAATTAATTACTTGCTTGTTCAATATGATTAGTGGTTTGATCCTGGTCGGTCACACCTCCAAGCGGTGATACTCCGCGTGTGGATTTTGGGGGTGTGACAGATTGGTATCAGAGCCATTGGTTATAGTGAACTTGGTTTTAATAAGGGGAAAAGTTTTTGTTAAAACCAGACTATAACCTGTACAGTGCTCAACGATCCACAACGACGCCTCGCTCCACGTGCAAGACTCAATATTCTAGGTAATATGGTATATGTTTTATTGCCTACTTGCTAGAATTACATAACATAACCCCTATTGCTTGAGAATACTTGTGTGCTCACTCTCTTCTGTCATCGCACTATTCGCGAACCTCTCTCACTCATGTTCTCCTTGATATCAAGATCATGAGTGGACGCGTTAACCTAACTCAAGCCCAGTTGGCGGCTTCGATCACTGAACAAGTTACTGCAGCACTCGCAGCTGCCCAGGCAGGAGGTGTAACCTGCCATCACCACTTACTCTAGGATCTTTAGATCCTACACTCGTAAACCAACACTCGTGCTCAAGTATGTTTACTCTTACGCACACGACAGGTCAACACGCTCAGCCACCTGTGTGCACGTTCCAAACCTTCATGGACTGTCGTTCTAGTACTTTCAGTGGCACTGAATGGGGGCCGTTGGACTCCTCCGCTGGTTCGAGAAGCTTGAATCGGTCTTCGAAATGTGTGAATTCCCTGAGGCTCATAGGGTGAAGTACGCCACTGGTACTCTCGAAGGCACTGCGCTAACTTGGTGGAACGCGCAAGTTCAGATGCTGGGGCTGGCGGCTGCTAATGCCACCCCATGGAATGATTTTAAGGAACTGATCAAACGTGAATACTGTAGTCGTGATGACATCAACAAGCTGGAAGTGGAGTTCTTTAACCTGAAGATGACGGGGTCAGAGACAGAAGCGTACACGAAACGATCCAACGAACTGGCAGTGTTATGTCCAACTATGGTGGATCCTCCCATCAAGCGCATTGAGCTGTACCTCAAAGGCTTAGTACCAGAGATTCAAAGCCATGTGACTGCTGCTAACCTTGCTACTATCCAGGATGTTACTCGTCTTGCTCATCGTCTCACGGACCAGGCAGTGGAACAGAACAAACTGCCTAAGCGTATAGGTGCTACTACTACTACTACTACTGCTACTACAACTGCTACTACTACTGCTACTACTACTGCTACTACTACTGCTACACCTAGTGACAACAAACGAAAGTGGGATGGAACCTCCAGCAAGGGTTCGACTTCAGTTCAGTCCCAGGCACAGCAGCGAAAGATTGATGACTATCAGAGCCCTGGTCAGCAGTCTTCTAGTAGTCAAAGGCAGGGTGGATATCGAGGAAACCACCCAAAATGCAACAGACACCACAGTGGTCACATAGTCAAGGGTTGTAACCTCGTCTTAGCTGGTCAGACTTTCTCTATCGATCTCATTCCCATAGCTTTGGGTAGTTTTGACATCGTCATTGGTATGGATTGGTTATCTCAACAACAAGCAGAGATCCTATGCAAAGAGAAGATTGTTCGCATTCCTCGTTCTGGCAAAGAACCTCTCGAAATTCAAGACGACAAGAGTGGTGCTGTGGTTGGCATCATCTCCTTCCTGAAGGCTCAGAAGTGTTTACGAAAGGGCCACACTGCTATATTAGCACTCGTTACAGATACATCGACGAAAGAGTAGAAGTTAGAGGATATTCTAGTTGTACGCGACTTTCCTCAAGTGTTTCCTGACGAGTTACCTGGGCTACCGCCTCATCGCCAGGTCGAATTTCAGATCGAGCTAGCTCCAGGAGCAGCACCCATAGCTCGAGCACCTTATCGCTTAGCTCCAACCGAAATGGAAGAACTATCCAAGCAATTGCAAGAACTCTTGGATAAGGGTTTCATTCGTCCTAGCCCTTCGCCCTGGGGAGCTCCAGTATTGTTTGTGAAGAAGAAAGACGGTACCTTCCGCATGTGCATAGATTACCGCGAACTGAACAAGGTGACCGTGAAGAATCGCTATCCTCTTCCATGCATCGACGACTTATTCGACCAGTTGCAAGGGTCGAGCTATTACTCGAAGATTGACCTGAGGTTAGGCTACCATCAACTGAGAGTCCGGGATGAGGACGCCTCCAAAACAGCATTCAGAACTCGCTACGGCCATTACGAGTTTTTGGTCATGCCATTCGGGCTAACGAACACACCGGAAGTCTTCATGGACCTTATGAACAGAGTGTGCCAACCTTATCTTGACAAGTTCGTTATTATTTTCATCGACGACATCCTGACCTATTCGAAGAGTCAGGAGGAACACGAGCAGCATTTACAACTCATTTTGGAACTCCTTCGAGCAGAACAGCTGTACGCCAAGTTTTCAAAATGCGACTTCAGGCTTCGTGAAGTCCACTTTCTAGGCCACGTGTAAACAAGGATGGGATTCATGTTGATCCGTCCAAGGTAGATTCGATCAAGAACTGGCCTGCACCTCGCACACCAACCGGAATACGCCAATTCTTGGGTTTGGCGGGTTATTACAGACGGTTCATCATAGACTTCTCAAAGATTTCACAGCCGCTTACACTACTGACACAGAAAGGTGTTGCTTACCGTTGGGGTAATACACAGGAAACAGCGTTTCAGCACTTAAAGGATAGACTTTGTAGCGCACCTATCCTCTCATTGCCTGAAGGCACGGACGATTTTGTAGTCTACTGCGACGCATCTATCCAAGGTCTTGGATGTGTGTTGATGCAACGGGATAAAGTCATTGCTTATGCTTCGCGCCAACTTAAGATTCACGAACGGAATTACACTACACATGATTTAGAGCTGGGAGCTGTTGTTTTTGCGCTCAAGATATGGCGACATTACCTGTACGGTACCAAGTGCACCATCTACACCGATCACAGGAGTCTCGAACATATCTTCAAGCAGAAAGTGTTGAACATGCGACAACATCGATGGGTCGAACTGTTGAACGATTACGAATGTGCTATAAAGTACCATCCGGGCAAAGCCAATGTCGTGGCCGACGCCCTCAGTCGAAAGGATACTACACCTAGGCGTGTATGAGCATTTCAACTCACTATTCAGTCTGGTCTTCCTGCACAGATACGAGATGCTCAGGTAGAAGCATTGAAACCAGAAAATGTCAGGGCTGAAGCACTACGCGGCTCAAGGCAACGGTTAGAACAAAAGGCAGACGGCGCCTACTATGTAACAGGACACATTTGGGTCCCACTCTATGGTAACCTACGAGAGCTTGTGATGGATGAAGCACACAAGTCTCGCTACTCGGTACATCCTGGATCGGATAAGATGTACCACGACCTCAGAACTACATACTGGTGGCCTAGCATGAAGGCCCACATAGCAACTTACGTCAGCAAGTGTTTGACTTGTGCGAGAGTCAAAGTCGAATACCAGAAACCTTCAGGCCCACTCCAATAACCTGAGATACCACAATGGAAATGAGAACAAATTTCCATGGATTTTGTTACTGGCCTACCCAGATCTCAGCGCGGAAATGACACTATATGGGTGATCGTGGATCGACTCACAAAGTCTGCACACTTCTTGGCTATAAAGGAAACGGATAAGTTCTCCACCTTAGCAGACGTATATCTTAAGGAAGTTGTCTCGAGGCACGGGGTGCCCACCTCTATTATCTCTGATCGTGATGCACGTTTTACTTCAGAACTGTGGCAAGCAATGCACAAGTCCTTTGGCTCACGTTTAGATATGAGGACAGCTTATCACCCTCAAACGGATGGGCAGTCGGAACGCACTATTCAAACTTTAGAAGACATGCTTAGGGCATGTGTAATTGACTTCGACAACGGCTGGGAAAAAAAAACACCTGCCACTTGTGGAATTTTCGTACAATAACAGCTACCACACCAGCATTAAAGCTGCTCCGTTTGAGGCATTGTATGGGCGTAAATGCCGGTCACCTCTTTGTTGGGCGGAGGTGGGGGATAGTCAGATCACTGGTCCAGAGCTTGTGGTAGACACAACAGAACAAATTGCTCAAATACGACAACGAATGGCGACAGCTCGTGACCGTCAGAAAAGCTACGCCGATAAGGGCAGGAAACCGCTCGAGCTCCAGGTTGGAGAGCGAGTGCTACTCAAAGTTTCACCCTGGAAGGGTGTGGTTCGTTTTGGCAAACGAGGAAAACTTAATCCACGATATGTCGGACCATTCAAAATCATTGAGAAGATAGGCAGGGTGGCCAACATACTAAATCTACCAGCTGAACTCAGTGCAGTTCACAACGTTTTCCACGTGTCGAATCTGAGGAAGTGTCTGTCAGATGAGACCCTCATAGTTCCTTTGAAGGAGCTCACTATCGATGAGCAGTTACGATTCGTCGAGGAACCAGTTGAAATCATGGACCGGGATGTTAAGGTCCTCAAGCGTACTAGAATTCCTCTCGTTCGAGTTCGTTGGAACTCCCGTCGTGGCCCAGAGTTCACCTGGGAACGCGAAGATCAAATGAAACAAAAGTGTCCCCAACTATTCGCAAACAGTACAACCACTACTGAGGCTGAAGCTACGGAATTTCGGGACGAAATTCCAGATCAACGGGGGGAGGATGTGACACCCCAGGAAAACCAGGAAAATCATGCAACTTAACTAGCTTCCTCAGTAACCGTGTGCTAAATTTCGAGACGAAATTTCTTTCAAGATGGGGATAATGTGACAACTCGAATTTCCAAGATTTCCATCTTCGCATTAATTGCACGTTAATTGTTTTAGTTGATTAGTTACACGACTTGTACACGTTTGTAACATGTTAAATCGTAAGGTGTTTTCGTTGTAACCGATATGTGATAATTGGTGTGCATTAGTGAGTGTAAGTTAATAATAATATATTTGGTATTAATATTGAACTGTTTAGTATGGAACTTGGCCAAACACCCCCCCCCCCCCCTACGGAAACACATCCACTCACGAAAACACAAGGTGTTTTCGTCCACCTTGTTTGTGACCAACGAAATCAGGAATGGGCTTCGGCCCAGTAGCGAACAACTATAAGGTTTTCATAATAACCTTTACGTTAGAGATTAATCTGAAAACCCTAACCACTTCTCTTCCCTCATCTTTGTGCGACGGCAACGGCAAGACTTCAACCTTTTCCCTTCAATCAATCTTGTGATCTATCATCACGGTTAGTTGCACTGTTGTTTAAACTATGCATGATTTCATGTTTGTATGTATACATTAGATTGAATAATGGATGTTATGTGATTATGTTATGGTTCTCGATGATTAATCTGATGATATAATGCTGATTGTAAAACTGAATGGATGGATGCACATGTATACAGATCGGCAGCAATACGTATGTTTTACTGTTGAATTGAATGTTGATAATGATTCTGTTCACATGATGTATCTTGTAAGATTTAAATGTGATCTACTGAATATTATTAATTGCCCAACATGTGACCTACTGATAAATTATAGGAATATGTGAAAATTATCATGCACAACAATCTTTGTCGGCCATTATAAAAGAACAATATATATATTATCGACACACTGCCATGTTTATTGGATGATATGATCATTAGTGTATGTCTGTTAATGAATGGTCTGTAAATTGATTTATGGTCTTGGTTTCACAATGATTAGGTAGTTTGTATGTTTACATATTAATGATATAATTAAATGATTCGGAGATGACCGATCATGCAACTGTTACTGATCATTAGGGTTTGGGTGTAACTGTTGTTGTTGATGAGGAGGTACTCGACGAAAACCCCCACCCAATGAAATCCCCATCTCAATGAAATCACCTTGGTGATTTCGGCCCAAAGTTGATTTCGGCCCAAAGGGGATTTCGGCCCATAGGTGTTTTCTTCCATATGTGTTTTCGCCATGTATGTATGTGATTTCGTCCACTGTTAGTTTATTTTACTTTGCTAGTTACTAACTTGGTTAAGTTATTGACACTGTTAACTTCATTAACTCCGTTAAATTGTGTAACTTTATTAGTTATTATTCCTGTTAAGTTGTTAAGTGGTTAACTCTATTAGTTTGTTAATTATGTATAGCCTATTAATACTGGAAGGCATGTTGTTTCTGTCAAGCATGTTAACTGAGTTAAGTTATGCATGTAACTTTGTTAAAATGTAACTCTGTCATATATGATAATCCAGTTAAGCTTATTAACTCAGTTAAGTGTATTATTGGATAACGATATTAGAATAAACTGTGAAAGACTCTGATGTGAAGCATGAATGACATGAAATTGATTAACTGCTTATACGATACATGAGATTAACTGTCAAGCACTTTGTGACATAGATTGTATGTGAAACTTGACCAACATGAACTGACTGTGTGTAAATGCATTACCTTAGGCCTTGATTGATTGATTGATTGTTTGCGAGCACATAGTTTAGCATACCGAGCAAACCAAGGTGAGTTCACACTCTTACCAAGGCATGGGATTCCCGGGGTAGGGAATGGGTTTTGAATAATGGGATTGAATAATTACTTGTACTCACACTGCTACTAGACTTTTTACCATCGTCCTCAGGATGAGCAGGACACTTACGTAAAACCTACGTAAACTTGTACTTACCACTGTCCTCAGGTTACGAAGGGCACTTACGTAAAACCTACGTAAACTCATACATACTACTGTCTTCGGGTTGAGAAGGACACTTACGTAAAACCTACGTAAACCCCCGCGTACCACTGTCCTCGGGTTGAGAAGGGCACTTACGTAAAGCCTACGTAAACCTCGTACGTACTACTGTTCTCGGGTCAAGAAGAACACTTATGGTACAACTAGTCTAGTAAATACAAACATGGGAAACCCCCACTAATAGTACATACAACATGGGAAGCCCCCACTAATAGTACATACAACATGGGAAGCCCCCACTAATAGTACATACAACATGGGAAGCCCCCACCAATTGAACCTACACAACGGCTTAGTTAATAACGCAAGGTTATGCAACGAACTTACTTACTGTGAACTCGCTCAACTAGTTGTTGACTTTCTGTTACATGCCTTGCAGGACCATAGGTACTCTTGGAGCTTGCACGGGAGGCGCGGTCGTTGTGGGCACGGATTGTGGATGTTTTGATGAAAACTTTATGACTCTTTAAACTAAACACTTGTGTTGGATTTTCATACTATACTTCCGCTACCTATACTATGTTTTTGATTGAACACCAATTGTATTGTGATGGAATACATTTACTTTTACTTATTACTTATATGTTCAATATGATTGGTGGCTTGATCCTGGTCATGTCACGCCTCCAAGCGGTGATACTCCGCGTGTGGATTTTGGGGGTGTGACAAGACAAGACCACAGAATCCGTACCTTAATGTCGAAAAGCGATAACCGCAACAAATCTTAGGCTTGAATCAAATGTCGCGAAACCCTATAAATGTCGCAAAACCCTACAAATGTCATGAAACCCTACAAATTCGATGCACTCAGTGGTGGTTCATTGATCAGTAATTATAGTTTTGATCAATTGTTTGTTCGAGTCACTCGTTTGGACAAAATCAGTGGTTTCACGTTGATTGTTTATTGGTTTCAAGAAACTGTATCAACTCTGGTCATGAATGAAAATGTCTTTTTGACAAATATAGGAGATGTTAATATAAATATATTTCTTTGTGGGTTTGTGTTCTATGTTAAGCGATCTTTAGAACGAGCTAAATCGCGTCCAAATCGCAGCTAAGATGAATGAGATATCGATGGTCAAAGTTTGATATTTGAAACAAACACTGCTGAAATATTGAAGTGGGATGGGAAAGTAGCATCTTGTCCCACATGAGAGGAGAAAAAAAACTTGAGGTGGTATATAAGCGGGAACTCTCATTCCTTACCGTTCCAAAGAAGCACACACGAGTGAAGTCGTGAAGGGTGCGATGCACCCTAACTCACACGCGCGTGCATGCACCTGGCGTGGGTGCAATGTGGTGCTTTGATGGCGCACGAAGATGATTCAATATGGCGCGCAATTGTGTGGCGTGTTCTTAGAGGCTCGCGGATGACGTGGCATGAGCGCACATGGGCCACCCAGACCTGTGGTTCGTGTGCGCGTGTAAGTTAACACGGCCGCACACACTAGTGTACAAGTTCTGGCACGCACGTGTCTTGCAACAACTTTCGGATTTCAGCAACAAAACAGTTTCGAATATGTTGTTAAAACAAAAGCATTGACTGAGAATTAAATGAAGAGTTAAAATGGATTGAAAACGTTCCATGTAGTTTAATTTGTCGTTAATTCATTTTTTTGTAGTTTCAACTCAACCTGCAGTATAAATACCAGGTGAGACCTGGTTGCAAAAGACACTAGAAACCAACAGTACATACCCATGGAAACAATACAAGTTCTCAGCGGAAACTCAGAATTTGTTTTAAGGGTCATGTGTCAACCCCCCCCCCCCCCCCCCCCCCAGCCACCAGACCATTCTGTTTTATCTAATGTTCTTGTATTTTCTTTTATTTCAGTTGTAAAAGTTCTTGTAATTTACTGCTTTCTGTTTATTTCTTGTAATGTAATCTTTAAATAGAATTGTTTTATTTATATTACGCGAACCGTTTCTACAATCTTATTTAATCTCAAAACAAACAACAAGATAATCAATCTTATAATAAACAATTTTTAATCACTTCTTAAAAGCTTAAGTGGTCATTCAAAACTGTCATTTTCATTTATGACCCGAGTTGAAACAGTGGCTGGAAATAACTGAACAATGAAAGCGAAACCACTAATCTGGCGCAAACTACTGGCCCAATAGAGATAACACATAATAGAGTCGACCAATTCATTAAATGTAAATTACCAATCTCTACTTGAAGTCCATGTGTAAGCCATGTTAACTTTATATTCCTGAAAATTGAAACATTTGGTTGGATGGATATATAATGTTATGCACATAATTTATTCAAAAACGACACTGCAAAGAAGGAAAATTACAATAAATAAATTCTCGGATACAATACAGATACTTATCTTTATACGCCAAGCGTTTTTGAAATCCAATGAAGAATTTCTGGTGTCAGTCGAAAGGGAATGGTAAAACAATCCTAAAATAGCCTCTGTTGGCTCTTGCTATTTGGCTGGAGCCGTATGCAACGGAATCTTGTACGTTGCAAATGCTTGAGATTCGAGGGCGGTACTGGGGAAGCTAGCTTATAAAACTGAAAAAGCATTTATGCCTGTCCGACTTTCACAGGATCACTATGCAAACGATGGATCCGTTAGGGAGGATCTAATAGCATTGTTTCATAATGATCCCAACATTGTTGTTTATATCGTTGTTTCCAGGTATTTTATTCCCACGTTAAAAAAGAAAATCAATATACAGACTTATTGAGGAGAACTTTTAACTAGATTTTTTACTTTTGACATAATGATTTGTAAACAAAGTTTCACGATATTGCCGATTTCTAGGTCTATTGGTGATGCATATCTGAAGCGGTTCGATTTCAATAAACCCCCGTTACCGGCGAAGTTTATACAGTCTGAACCGTTCACTAAACCGATATTGAAAGCGGAACCAACCACACTAGTGACGAAGCTCGTCCCTGAAGATCAGTTTGTTATATTTGCTTCTGATGGTTTATGGGATCATCTTACTGATCAACAGGCGATTGATCTAGTCAAAAGTTCTCCACGCAAGTAATGTAAGATTGGTATTTGATTCCCACGTTAAAAAAGAAAATCAATATACAGACTTACCGAGGAGAACTTTTAACTAGATCAATAGCCTGTTGATCAAACTTGATTTTAACATTCTATTAAAATATTTGCAAGTACACAAAACTTGATAAAACAAAAGTAAAGAAGACGAACGAGGACTGTCCAACCAAACAGCAAGACCCGAACGAGGCTATTTTAGGATTATTTTACCATTTACTTCCAACCAACATTGCTGTATGTTGAAGAAACCTTTGTGTATATCGAACGTATCACAGAAGAAAGGAGTCATGTTTACGTGAAACTCCAAGGTATATGAATGAAAAAAAAATATCAAAAGCAGCCTAGAAGATTATGCTATGATTTGGTATATATAAGGATAATAATAAGGATTATATATATACTCAATCCTAACAATATAACATATTATATATTATTATTTTGTAACATGTTGGTGCATTAGGTTGTTGTAACATGTGCTTATATTGTGTTATGTTTTGGCTTTTGTACTTTCATTTAAGTTGATTTTTGATGTACATTGGTATTAGTAAGTGGGTGAAACCTTCAAGTGGTGGCGAAATGGTAAGCTGATGATTCCTCTCTAGTTGAATTCAAATTGACACTAGTTTAAATTAAAGCCCTAAATTATCTCTTTTACCGTAACAATATACCATATTTGTTGGATATTTATTAGTTAACATACTATAACTTTTTTTTTTATCTTTTTATGTATGTTTATTAAATATATTAATGGTTTACCTACATATGTCGGGTTCCTGCCTGGGATGTCTCAAGGTCGAATCTTGCGGGGGGCGAACTGTGGTACCGGTTCAAACTGACAATAATATGTCAACCGCGGGATTCCCACTCGTGGTGACCTGGGTGATCAAAGGCCAAAGGCCTAACCTGGTGATCTAGCCGTTCAAAAAAAAAAATATATAGGGATGCCCGCACGATGCGGCGGGAGCGACATATCATATAGCGATACTCGTTTTTGATAGTTTTCTTATTCATATAATATTTTTTGTAGCATCATTGTGGTAGATATACATTAAAAAGTAATCAGGTAACCCATGCCATTGTGTTGTGCATGGTTCGGTCGGTTTGGTTATTATCCTCAATCGAAGCCGAAATCAAAGTCATCAGTTAGTCTATTTTATTAAGCAATCCGTTTTCGGCTAATCACTTCGGTTTATTCATTCGGTTAAATTGACGGTTTTTTGTTTGGTTCATTTAATTTCAGTTAATAGTAAAAATCAAACTTGGGCTAAAACTTTTGCTAAGAAATAGAGTAAATTACACTTTCTGTCTTTTAAGTATATCAGGAATTATGAAACGTGCCCCTTAAAATATTTAATTTCAGTTTATGCCCAAAAATCACATGTTATGTAACAGTTTATATCCGTTTAAGCAAACTGAGTTAATTATTTAAGTTAGGTTAAATCAACTTAAGGGCAAAATTGGTATTTCATACTCCCTTGCATCAGATTCCTTTTTATATTCCACACTTAACACAAACCCTCTCTCCCTATCACCACCTGCCTCCTCCACCACTACCACCGCCGCCTCCCACCACCACCATTGCATCCCAACAAACCCTCAATCAGTCAGTGGGGATCCAACAACAACTACAACCACCAGCAACACCACCACAACTTTCTCCTCTGGTGTGTATCTGAATCAGAGTTCGAACTAGGAGTGTGGGAGTAGGAGTAAAATCGATTATGTGTTGGTGCATCCGTCTGTCGACTTCGTCTTGTATCGAGTCTTGTATATATATAGTTAGATCAGGGCACGAAAATCGAGAAAGTGTGTTTATGGGTAATTCCGTTTGAAATGACACATGTCATTTCAAACGAAATCAATCATGTTAATTCCGTTTGAAGTGATTCATGCGGAATCTGATTTCGTTTGAAGCAGTCTCAAACGGAATTAGCACTCCTATAAATACCTATCATGCCGTGTCATTTCAGACGAGATAACGATTCCGGTTTCAGTACCGAACTACTGCCGAAGTGTCTACTCGCTGTAAAATATTGTCAAATCAATCTAAAGACAGTTTAAAGTGATATTCTAGCTGAATTGAACTCAATACGTCTGTTTTCGCCTTTCGTATTGAGAAAAACTCTTCTGATCGACTCGGTTGGGTCAGAAAACGATCCTACAAGTGGTATCAGAGCTCAGGAGGAAGAGTTCTTACCAATTCAGCTGCAATTTCTGATTTCTACACCTTCTTTTTCAAAATTAACCGTGAAAAGTGGTTAAAATCGGCTAATTTTCTCACATTATGGGCGCAATAGTGTATTAACAAAGCCTTGAGAGTTTCAGACTTAAAATCGATCTAAAATTGGTAAAATTTTGTAATTTCGTTTTAAAAACAGATCGAGTTTGATGACGTCAGCAACTTTTCATACGGAATAAGTCTGTTAATTCCGCTTAAAACCGGTATTCCGTTTGAAATATTGGTTGATTTCGCTTGAAACCGGTATTCCGTTTGAGTAATCCCGTTTGAAAACAGCAATTCCGCTTCAAGTTGTTATTCCGTTTGAAAATTCATACGAGATTAGTAATTCCGTTTGAAAGGGTGTTAGTTCAAACGAAATTAGGTATTCCGTTTGAACTGGGTATTTCCGCTTGAAAGGAATTCCGCTTGAAGAAGTAATTTCATTTGAACAGGACTGTTTTGTGAACTTTGAAAAACCAAAACATGGAAGAGGAATTTTATAACGCCTTTGCTACCCTGATTACTGTTACTCAGCAGAGAATGTTGGAAAATGAAACGGGGACTATGCAAAAACCGCCTAAGCTCATGAACATTGAGGAGTATAAAGGTTGGGAAGGACGTTTTGAAAACTGGGTACAAGCAAATTATTTGGATGCTTGGGAATGTGTTGAGACAAAATATGTTAGACCGACGAATGATGACGAAGAGGAGATTGCAATTAAAGATATGAGTGCTGATGATAAAAAGAAATACAAAAATGAAAAAAATGAAAAAAATGATGTTAAGTCTACTACAACAAGCTGTGAAAGAAGATATCTTGGTTTTATTGCAACATAATGGAAGTGCTTATTCGATTTGGAAAGCATTAAGATCGAAGTTTGTTGGAAGCCAAGAGATGGTCAAGAACAAAAAATCGCTTTTGAAAAAAGAATTCGATTTATTTCGTGGTTTAAAGAATGAAAACACAAAGCAAATCATAGAAAGATATTGCAATTTGTTAATGAACATGAAGAGATTGAGCATCACAAAAGATAATGAGGAGTTGATTGAAAAGCTAGCTGATGCATTGCCACACGAGACTTGGGGCACATATCTCATGATGTTAAGGAACAAAAAAGGGTTTAGCAGTCTAACACTGAGCAAGTTTATTGAAAAGATTGAGGCTCAGGAGATGGAACAGAGAAAGGTCTTAAGAATGAAAGATTTTGATGGTGAACAAGACATTGGGCTTTATTACAAAGCAGGGTTGAATGACAAAACTACCAACATGTCACCAAAGGTTGAGACTGCATTCAATGCAAAGAGTTCATCAGGAAGTTCATCTAAAGGATCAAACAGCAACACAAGTTTTTCATCATATCCATCTTTTGATCTGAACATTTCAGCAACCAAGAATGGCAAGAAGCTACAATGCAATATTGAATGGAATCTTGAAAATGATCAGGATTATTCTGAAGATGTTGCAAAAAGTCACATGTCTTTGTTGGGGACTGTGTTGGAGTCCTATGGAAGTTTAGTAGCAGGAAGGATCGGGAATCCAATGTTGACCAAAGAGGAATACGATCAGATTGATGCTGAAGAGATGGAATTAATGGATATAAAATGGTGTTTGGCTAGTGTGTTGAGACGAGCTGAGAAATTCAAACAGATCACAGGAAGAGATGACTTCCGTGATGCATGTGTTTCTAATTTAGGTTTTGATAAATCTAAAGTTACTTGTTTTCGTTGCAGGGAAAAAGGACACTTCAAGAAGGAGTACAAAAACCGCGAAGCAAGTGGAGCTCAAAATCCGTTCAACAACAACAATGACTACTATCGAAAAGCGATTTATCATCAAGTTGCTCAACAGCCACATCAACAACAGATGCAAACTGCTCATGGCAGGAAGGAGATTTAAGAATTATCTAAGAGAGCATGTTTGGTGAATCAAGAAAATTTCAGCTGGGACAAATATATTTCAGCCGACAATAAAGCATGTCTGATAAACCAAGATGATGAAAAGTTTCCAGAAGGTTTTAGCTGGGAAAATTTCAATTGGGATGATTATGATCCAAATAAAACTTCAAATCACAAAGCGTTTGTTGCTCGAGTCGAAGAAGATAGTGATGATGATAATGATTATTATGCAAGAAGGATGGAAAAGCATTTGAAAATGATGACAGAAAATGATAGTGAAGATGAAAAAGCTAAAAAGAAAAAGAAAAAGGTTAAAACACCAGTCAGCAGTGATGATGAAGAAGCTCCAGTAATCAAAAGGAAAGTAAAAGAAATTCCAGTTTTCAAAGTTGATGCAGAAGCTGATACTAAAAATGTTCCGGTGATTTGTGAAAATTGTGAGATTATAAAGAAGAAAAACTGTGAATTGATTAACAACATGAACAGGCTGAAAGAATCCTATGATGTACTGAACAAAGCTATGAATCAATACAATGAATCCAGTGATGAACAGGCAACAACCATGAAGACACTTCAAGGAGCTTTCATGACAAAGAAGAAAGTCGTAAACAATTACATTGAGAAGTGTGCTGTTCTTGAACAGAAACTGGAAACACAAAGGATTGAAACAGAAAGAGTAAATCGTTTGTTAAAAAGTTACTCATGTACTTCTTATGTTATTGACAGGATTTATCCAACAGTGGAAGGCATGAAGGCATTTGAAGAGGAGGTTTCTGAAGAAAAAAACTCTTGAAAAGAAGAAAGAAGAGAAGAAGGATACTTAAGTAAAGACATCTGGTAAGAAACAAGGTGTCAGTTACAACAAGTGTCCACCCCCGCTTGAAAATGGATATTCTCCGAGAAATCCAAATTCAGAAAGAGTCGAAAAGGCAACAAATTTACAGTGGGAGTCGGAGTCTTCAGTTAACCTGCCAGAAAATATTGACGTTACTTTCACATTGTCTGACACTGATCATGAGTCAGAATTAATAAAGAAAGTGGTCGATCAGGTGTTGGATAACGATGAAACCGAGGAGTCAAAGTGGAAGTTAATCTCAG
The DNA here is from genome assembly GCA_030545235.1 of Helianthus tuberosus. Taxonomy (NCBI): domain Eukaryota; kingdom Viridiplantae; phylum Streptophyta; class Magnoliopsida; order Asterales; family Asteraceae; genus Helianthus; species Helianthus tuberosus. Next base: position 67,575,542 of record CM060402.1, on the reverse strand, counting down.
AGTCAAAGTCTGTCAAGTCAGAGTCAACAGTCAAAAAGGAGAAACGGGTTTACAATAAAGAATTCCTTCTATCAAAATCTAATTTGAATGACGAAACATTCAAAGTTGCTTATACTTTGAATGATTCTAACAAATTATATTCTGATGAAGAATTTCCAATAAGAGGTGTTAAAACTGAAATGATTAAAAAGGTTTTCAAACTAACAGAAATTAATATTTCTGAAATAAAAGATGTAAATCTTTCTGAAAAACCTAAACTTTACACCTCAAGAGTTCAACAAAGGTTAAACAAGAAAAAGGGTTACAGTTCTGGTTCTGGATTTCAAAAGAAACCAAACCATAACGGTAATTTCAAAAGAAAGGGATTAGGATTTATTCCACCGAAAAATTATAAAAATGAGAAAACTTATAAACCAAAAACTCTGTTTATCTCAGGAACATCATCTGAAGAAGAAAAGGAGAAATTGTTTAGGAATCAATCCAACAAAGAATTCCTTGCTAAGAAGCAAGAAGAGATGAAAAAGGAAGTTGCTCAGAGAAAAGAAACGAGAACCTGTTTTCAATGCAAAACTGTTGGTCATATTGCCAGGAATTGTCCAAAGGCAATACAAACAAAACAGGGAGTTTCTCTTAACCAGAAAGAAAAAAGGGTTGAGATTGAACTACCAACCGAACGATTCAAAGTTTTTAAAAATTCGAAGTTTGAAGTTGGTGAAAGTTCAAAGAGGTTTTATAAAAGAAAGGCAAACCTTGATAACCAAAAATGGGTTGTTAAGAAATCTGAAGATAGTTCTTGCAATGATTCTGATTCGTCAAAATCAGAGGAGCTATTTTCTGGCGATGAATCTGATTTCACAAAGTCAGAAGAGCCACAAATTGGGGTTAAAGATGAGAATTCAGTTCCTCCAATGGATGATGTTAATTTTCCACCATTGAAGGCTGAAAATTTTAAACAAAAAGTTGGTAAGGTTGAAATTTCAAATCAATTCTATTCTGAAAAGAAAGAATTTGATGTTGAAAAAGTTTTTAATGCCAAAGTGCAACATATTTTTGGAAAAGTGGTTGACGGGAAGGTCAAAGGGGTAAAAGAATTTTATGAGAAGAAATTGAAGAAACCAGGTAAGGATGTTTCATCCCAGGTTTGTGACTGGGATGGAACCTATTTTGATCAGTAAAAATCTGGACTTGCCGGAGCTCCCAAGTTGGTAATCGTGGAGCATGAATCGGCATCATTCTTATATTGTTTTTGAAAAATTGAAAATTGTTCACTAGTATGACTTGCCGGAACTCCCAGGTTGGTAAGTTAGGAGTAGGAATCGGCATCTTGAGAATTCAACCTACAAGTGGTATTGGTTGGTAAGCCATGTGGTTGAAAAAGAGGTTGTGATTTTATAAGTAGGTTAATCAAGGTCATTAGGTTGAACTTGATTGGACCATTCTTACAAGTGGTATTTTGAAAAACAATGTGATGAACCCCTAACCTACAAGTGGTTTATGAAAACAACAAAACTAATTTTCCGAAAAAAAACATTTGATTAAAACAAACTTAAGTGTTTTGAAATCACAATGGGAAAATAGTTTGTTGTGAGGGGGAGTTCTGATTGTTTATGCCAAGTGGATGGCGATTTGAAGCAATTCACATCATGTTGTCATTTTAAACTGTACAGGTAGAGTGTCAAACTGGTTATACAGTTTGTTTTCAAATTTCTTTAAATGCTTTTGAATTTTAGGGGGAGTAAGAATTTCAGAAAATCCAAAAACATTTGAAAATTTTGAAAAAGTCAAAAACATGATAAAATAAAAATGAGTTTTGTTGTATAAAAGAGGAAATGATAGTACATCAGTGGACTATCACAACATGCTAAAGAAATGGAAAGTTAATATGTGATAAACGGTCTCACTGATGATGTGCCAGTAGGTTTTTGCACATTTAGTAGATTGTGACGGGATATAAACCTAAATTTCAAACTTGCTTATATCGTGGGGAACATCTCTCGGATATATGGGTAACCCCCGAAATCTTGTTTGAAGGACCCCTCTTTCTGAGATACTAGGTCTTTATGCTTAGTGATATCTGGGGTATTATCCTGGGACTTCTGATTTTGCGGAAGCAATGGCCTAGTCCCCGGAGAATACTTTACGCTTGCTTGAAATATAGCCCACCCTCAACATAAAAAATGATGAAACATTGAAAAATGTAAATCATGTGCTGTTGAAGAAAAGATCCTCTAAAGGGAACCCACCAAAAGTCGAAGCCGTCATCTCTCTGCTGAACGGAAGTTCTGACCTGAGCTCTCACGGCCTTCGCAATTTAACCCTCTACAGATATCATCTAGGTATACTCACCTGTAAGACTGAATATTGGGATCTGGATACGGGAGTATATTCTGAGGTGGGACACGCGAATAAGTTTAAGTGCTTAAGACATTAATCTTGTATCTCGAAACAGTTGAAATTTGTATGAAAATTTAAGTGGATCAGTATATTGACAATCTAAGTGAATCGTTTAGAACTTAAAATGTTTAAAGCTTAACGGTGTTGGTGATTTGTCTCATAAACTGATATGATCCTCTTACACAAACTCACAAAAATATTGTCTGTAAATATTTCTTTACTGCATTGCATTTCAAATCAAAATTCAAAAAGATTTTCTGTGTGTTTTAGCATAAATTTTTGAAAAATACAAAAAGATTTTCGACGACTGGTGTTGGAGAGCTAATTTTCAAAATTCCGAGTTCTAAACATGATGAACAAAAGGTTTGGGAGATTGTGTTTGAAATGATAAAAGTTAAAAAAAATGATATTTCTTTGAGTGGTTCATTAGAGTTTAACATTGTAAAATCATTCATTGATTCAATATATTATCCACAAGTGGTTCATCAGAGATTATAAATGTTAAATCATTTTAAGAATTGATTTTACAAAGTGGTAAGCAGAGTGTAAATTTGTCAAATTATAAATTTGTGAAATTTATTTTTGGGTAGAGATGTGTGCAGGAAAAGTAGAGTCAGCTACAGATCTTGGGATAAACAGATAAAAAGCCAGGTTTAGATCCAGAGCAGGATGTGAGCCAAGTCACGATCTTGAACCTGTGGAAGTCAGACTGAAATTCCAGCTCATTGAGAGGGGGAGTCTGAATGTCAAAGAGCCAGGTTCTGTTCTGATCCTGAGATTCTTGCTAGCTGCTGATGCTGATGAACTTAAGGAATCAAGAGATTTCTGTTGGTGCTGATAAAGAGAAGCGAGAGAATTGAGGATGCTTTACAGTGTCAGATACTTCAAAGAGTTTGAGAGGACTGATAAAGACTGAAGATGCGAAGAGTCGACACACCGAAGACTTCGTCAACATCCGAGGGGGAGTCTGTTGGTGCATCCGTCTGTCGACTTCGTCTTGTATCGAGTCTTGTATATATATAGTTAGATCAGGTCACGAAAATCGAGAAAGTGTGTTTATGGGTAATTCCGTTTGAAATGACACATGTCATTTCAAAGGAAATCAAACATGTTAATTCCGTTTGAAGTGATTCATGCGGAATCTGATTTCGTTTGAAGCAGTCTCAAACGGAATTAGCACTCCTATAAATACCTATCATGCCGTGTCATTTCAGACGAGATAACGATTCCGGTTTCAGTACCGAACTGCTGCCGAAGTGTCTACTCGCTGTAAAACATTGTCAAATCAATCTAAAGACAGTTTAAAGTGATATTCTAGCTGAATTGAACTCAATACGTCTGTTTCTGCCTTTCGTATTGAGAAAAACTCTTCTGATCGACTCCTTTGGGTCAGAAAACGATCCTACATTATGCCTAGCGGTGGTCATCTAAGGTGGTTCCGGTTGTGCAGCTACCCCTAAGGAAGACTGCAGTCTCCTACAGTTTCTTATCGGAATTCTATAAACTACAAAAGCAGGTAAGCGATTGTGAGATGTGAAGGAAGAATAGAGGTCTAGGAGTTTATATAATTGATACAGTTGGGTTACCGTTTTTATTATTCTGTTAGCATTGATTGTGAAACATGCAACTTTATGTCACTTTCGTTGCCCGTGGTGCAACGCGCGCGAGCCACTCTTCTAGTTTAATAAAATTTTGAACGCTTTACCTTAAAAAAATATAAGGGTTGAAGTTCAACAAAAACAATGTTTATAAACTAGGCTTTAATAATAACGAACCCTCCAACACCACTTGCATAAAACATTTCTATCGAGATTCAACATAAAAAGGTAACTAATTACATAATCAACCATGTATTACTTTCTCAAACTGCCTAGGTCGAATATTAAAGGGAATGGGATAGTTATGCTTATGCGTTCCACTAGTGACCTAGTGATGTCACATAGTGAACTTTTGTTCATACCACACACAATGGAATTGGACTATTCAACCTTCATACAAATCATGTGGACTTCCCTACCTACACGTGCCAATCCCAAGCAACAACAAAAGCCGAAACCTTAGCCTAATACGTTACCCAAACCGTTAATCTTTCATTTACTAATTTAGCTTCTTTAATCTTTCATTTAGATTTGTAACCCCCGGCCCGAATAGGGCTGACGTGTCACACGATACATTAATTAGAGACATTCTAAAACTTCAAATAAAACCTTAACTCCAAAGTTTAAAAGTCTAAAACCACACAACGGTCTTAACGGAAAACGAAAGTGTCTAAATTATTTAAATAGCAATTTATTTAAACTCCTTTTTTCCCAACTCTAGGCGGTTAATTTTCTCTCTTCACACTTTTCCCCTTATTCCCCTACATGTTTAAGAAATAAGAGAAAACAACATAAAGAAACATGGTTGAGCCAAAAATTGCCCAGTAATGGAAAAATAATAGTAATAACGGTAATTTCGATGAGAACGATCAATACGTTATGTTATTCGATCAATGGTGAACAATACTATGTCAATAATAATGTACCGATATGGTCAATATTATACAATGGTCAATTGATACGATAACAATCTATGTGGAAATATCCATGTGAGCCAATGACAATAATAATAATAAACAATGTGTACATTAGCTGCAGTTCTAATGTCCCAATATGTAGAGGGGATGTGGGCACACACACCTATCCCAATACCAATAAGTAACAATAATATCATAGGATCGATCCATACGCCTCCCAATAATCAATAACAAATTAATGCTAATATAGAAACGCCGTGAACTAATATAGTACACGTCATCGGGGCCGATGATGATGCCCTATGTCCAAATAGGTGGATGTGTTCGGGTATTGAGGTCAATAAAATGGTATACTTAAGTCAAGTCAACTAGTACGATAATGCACTTCTATGGCAGTAATCAATGATCAATGGGAACATGCGATAAGGAGCTTAAGGAATTAATCTATCTAGGGGTGAGCAAAAGGAAAAACCCGACCCTACCCGACCATTACCCGACCCGACCCGAGAACTGATCAAACATAAAATACAGAATCGATTCACTACCCTAAATATAGGGTCGGTTCCGGTCCATAGGTCCAAATTGGGTTTCACCATGAAAAGAACCGAGAACCGACCCAACCCGACCCAATTTTATGTGAAAAATTGGAACCAATCTAAATACCTAGGTACTTGGGTTCGGGTTGGGTTGGGTATATTTTCGGTTCGGACCTAAACTTGCTCACCCCTAAATCTATCGCATGTGAATCATTGGCAACAATTCAATTCAAGACTTGATACTATAACTTATAGGAACCAACCATACGGTTCGGTGAACTAGACACTACGAGTACAATAATGATATAAAATGCTATCAGACAAGACCATAAATCCGTACCTTAATGGCGAAAAGATATAACCTTAACAAATCTTAGGCTTGAATCAAATGTCGCGAAATCCTACAAATGTCGCGAAACCCTACAAATTTGATGCGCTCGGCGGTGGTTCATTGATCAGTTCTAATCATTGGTTCGAGCCATCGGTTGTTTCGCTCCCACTTATTAATAGTTATCGTTTCGATGAATTGTTTGTTCAGGGTCAGTCGTGTGGACAAAAGCAGTGGTTTCACATTGATTGTTAAGTTGTTTCAAGAAACCGTATCAACTCGGGCCACGAATGAAAATAACTGTTTTGAATGACCACTTAAACATAGTTAAAAAGGGATTAAACCTTGCTTATTACCAGATTGGTTATCGTGTTTATTGTGATATTAGATAGGATTGTATATATTTTTGTTTGTGTGTATATAAAATGCAATCAATGAACGTGGTTTTGTTTGACTAGTCTTCACGGATCGGGTCGGGTAAAGTATGGACCGTATCAACTAGAGACGAGGGTGTGTTTTCGATCGCGAGGATTCAGGCAAATGCTGTGTTGGAGGATCAGTGTCATCTCGAATCTGGGAGTTTGGAACATGGATAAGAATGGCCCTCAGGGAACGTTCGTTGGAGTGTATGATGGTCATGCTGGCCCTGAAACCACATTGTTTGTCAAAGATCGTTTGTTTGAGATTTTGCAAAGTAAGTTAGTTGTTACCTCTTCATATATTAACTTTAATCTGTGATCATTTGTTATCATGTTTGTTGACATGATTCCTGATAATGATATGATTGTGTATTAGATAATTAAGATAATTAAGATTTTCTTGGATATTTGTGACATGTGATCAGATATATAGTGTTATATAAGTGTAGTGGTATTAGTCCTGCCCCAGTCTTGTAAAGACCCTAGCTCGAATCTCATAAGCAAAATTTTTTTTTTCCTTTTGGCGCATCCTTCTGGTGACATTAAACGAAAGACTCATAAGCAATATGTTTTTTTTTCCTTTTGGCGCATCCTTCTAGTGACATTAAACGAAAGCCTGAGATATATTAATTAAATAAAGTTGTGATATTGTAATTATTTCAAGTATTTTTATCAATTATCAAATACGAAGCAATTTAAAAAATAAAATGGATTTATATTGTGTAAAAAATAGAAAATAGGGTATTAATGTCTAGGTATCTAAAAACCCGATTTTCTAATACCCGATCATACCGAAACACGGTTTGGTTCCCGAAATTGGGTATTATAAAAACCCGATTTTTGCACCTCTAATGTTGGTCAATAACGAAATTGGGCCTCCACTTTGTAGTTTGCTTAGGGCCTCCAAAAACGTAGGAACGGCTATGGTTATATGCACATAATGTAATGTTTAAAATGTCATCAAAAAAAGAATGAAAACATAAAGGGATAATGTGGAATGTAATCAGAGCACTATTCAAATCGATCTTGAAAGCCTATGTTCATTTAAAGAAGTGGGAAACTCTGTGGGTTGGGTAACGGGTCAAAACGTCTAACACATCACTTCCAAATTTGTAAAAGATTTAGTGAACATTCAGTGTGTAAAATGTGATTTATGATGTACTTGATTTGAATAAAACGATGTAGGAAGTTTGGTGCACTACATGTTGCCCGACTTTCAACCCGTTTCACCTCCATTTTAGCGTTTGTTATCTTACCTGTTTGACCCAATAGAGATAATAGAATCGACCTATTCATTAAATGTAAATTACCATCTCTACTTGAAGTCCATGTGTAAGCCATGTTAACTTGATATTACTGAAAATTGAAACATTTGGTTGGATGGATATATGCACATAATTTACTCAAAAACGACACTGCAAAGAAGGAAAATTACAATAACTAAATTCTCGGATAGAATACAGATACTTATCTTTATTAATTCATAAGTGAATTGCCATCTCTACTTGAAGTCCATGTGTAAGCCATGTTAACTTGATATTCCTGATCCTTTTGCTCAAACACAGTAATTATTGACAATATTAACAAACATATTTATTTATGATGCAGCATACGCATCAGAAAATGGCGGAATGTCAGAGGAGGTTATACGTCAAGCGTTTTTGAAAACCGATGAAGAATTTCTGCTGTCAGTCGAAAGGGAATGGCAAAATACCCCCAAAATAGCCTCTGTTGGCTCCTGCTGTTTGGCTGGAATATTATGCAATGGAATGTTGTACGTTGCGAATGCTGGAGACTCGAGGGCAGTACTCGGGAAACAAGTGGATAAAACTGAAAAAGCATTTATGCCTGTCCGACTTTCACAGGATCACAATGCAAACGATGGATCCGTTAGGGATGATCTAATAGCATTGGTATTTTTTTCCCATGTTAAAAAAAAAAATTCAATATACAAAACTTTATTTTAACATTCTAATAAAATATTTGCAGGTACACAAAACTTGATAAAACAAAAGTAAAGAAGACGATTTCAGCATTTGCGCACAACAATCAATTGCATATAGGACTGTCCAACCAAACAGCAAGAACCGAACGAGGCTATTTTAGGATTATTTTACCATTTACTTCCAACCAACATTGCTGTATGTTGAAGAAACCTTTGTGTATATCGAACGTATCACAGAAGAATGGAGTCATGTTTACGTGAAACTCCAACGTTTATAAATGAAAAAAAATATCAAAAGCAGCCTGAAAGATTATGCTATGATTTGGTATATATATAAGGATAAGGATTATATTCCTATATATACTCAATCATCACATATTTGTTTGATATTTGAATTCAAATGTTGACACTAGTTTAAATGTAATCGCTAAATTATCTCTTTTATTACTATGTATTATATATATTTTATTTTATTTTATTAGATACAACAATTTTTAATCTAAACTTTAAAAGTAAACTATGGAAAATTAACTAATTCAAATATACCTTATGTTAACGATGCAATTGGATAAGTATAACTTTTTATCCTTTATATGCAGGTTTATTTTAGTAATTATAATGGGTTAAACTGCCTTCATTTTATATAGAATATAATAATTAATAAAGCTTATCGAACGTATTAAAAAAGATTGGAGACGAGAAGCTACAAGGTTTATCTATGAGCAATATATATAAAAAAACAGCCAAGAATATTATGTTATGTTTTAGGTTGTTCTTTTATTCAAAGTTCAAACTAGGATTGAGACCCGCCGCAATGCGGCGGGGATTCTTTAGTTATAACTAAGTCGATCTAGGACCAACACGCTATGTTAAACTTGTCAAACGGGGAATAAATAGACGAAGTAAAAATGTTCACCCATATACGCACGTTGCGTCGTGTTAACTCGTAAAATTTAGAACGAAACGTAAAAACGTTAAACAAAAGACGCAGTCCATTTAGGACCCGCACGTTATGTTAAACCTGTCAAACGAGGAAAAATAGATGATGTAAAACGTTCACCCACACATGCACGTTGCGTCGTGTTAAGTCGCAAAATTTAGAACGAAACGTAAAAACGTTAAACCAAAAACGCACGTTGCGATGTGTTAAGTCACAAAATTTAGAACCAATCATAAAGTGAAAAATTTGCGGAAAATGAAAACTATAAAGGACCAAAGTTGAAAATAAAAAAAGTTGTGAGGATAGATTGCAAAAGATAAAAAGTTTTTGGTTAAAAGTAAAAAAAAATAAAAACTTTTGAGTTAAAAGTAATTTATGAAATACTTTTGGATGAAAAGTAAAAAAAAAAACATTTTCTTTTTTTGGAAAACCCCCAAAGCCAAGGTTACGACAACTATATGCATAGCCATTTTTTCTTTGGAAAACCCTCAAAGCACACCCTGTGTTGTGGCGGGGGTAAAACGGTGTAAAATAGTACTAATGTCACACAACCGTTATCGACCACCAACACTGACTCGACCTAGTATCTGCGTGTTGCGATAAACCTGTCAAACATGAAAAAATATAGGTAAAAAAGTTGAACCACACATGCACGTTGCGCCGTGTTAACTTTCAAAATTTGAAACAAAATATAAAAAAAATTCGTCGTATTAACTCGAAAAATTTAGAATTATACGTAAACCGAAAATTTGCCAAAAATGAAAAGTATAAGTGACAAAAGTTGTGAAGTTAAATTGCAAATAATAAAGAGTTTTGGGTTAAAGTTAAAAAAACAAATTATGTAGTGTTAAAATTGAAAAGGTAAAAACCTTTGGGTTAAAAGTAATGAAAAGTTTTGGGTTAAAGTTTAAAAAACAAATTTTGGAGGGTTAAAATTGCAAAAGGTAAAAACCTTTGGGTTAAAAGTAAAAAAACAAGTTTTTTTTTTTGAAAAAACCCCTAAGCACAATGTACAAGTTTCAATGCATATTTTTGTTGCTTATTTATAGTAACTAGATGTAAGACCCCGCCGCGTTGCGGCCGGGGCTTACAAATTCAGCCGGTATGGGCTAGTTAATAATTAAGGGGCTGTTTGTTTACCTCTTAATGAGGGTCTGAATGGTTCAGATCTCTTACTAGTTCAACGCTTAATGATTCATACTGTTTGTTTTGTGAGTAAATATCTGAATGTTTCAGACATTTGCATCTGAATGATTAATTATTATACCGAGTCTCAATGGTTAAGACCTCTAATCTGAATTGGTTAGACATTTGTCTCTAAACGGTTAAGCATTATACTGTCTTTTAATAATTCAGACCTCATACTGCTTAATTGTTGCCATAAAAAGTTTACGTCGAAACGTAGAGCAAATCGAATTTATATCGACAAGCACATAAAAATTAGTTTTTCTTAAGTAAAAGAGATATAGTTGTAAACTCGAAACAAATTATTAGTAAAAAAACTTCATAGGTTAAATATGTTCGTAAAATCGTGCCAAGTAGCACTAATGTCACAACACTGCCAACAACCACCAATATCAGAGGAGCTTGTAAAAATAAAATAAATAAAAAAGTAAAAACAACACCGAACGAAAAACAACCGTAAAATCGTTGAATCACGTACGCCCGTTGCAGCGTGTTAATTCAAAAAAAGTAGACATAAATGTAAAACGTAGAAAAAAATAACTAAGTCGATCCAGGACATGCGTGTTGCGACGAACTTGTCAAATGAAGAAAAATAGACGTGTTGCGACTGTCTGTCAAATGGGAAAAAACAGACAAAAAAAACGTTGAATCCTAGACACATGTGGCGTGTTGATTCGAAAAAATTATAATGAAACTTAAAATGAAAAACTTATGAAAGATGAAAAGTATGGGGGGACCAAAGTTGAAAACAAAAAAGTGTTGGGGTTGAATTGTAAAAGATGAAAAACTTTTTGGTAAAATAAAAAAGTCAAAGGGTTAAATGCAAGAGATTAAAATCTTAAGGTTAAAAATGAAAAATTGCAAAAGTTTTTTGAAAAATATGTGGCGACTGCCTGTCAAATGGGAAAAAACAGACAAAAAAAAAAACCGTTGAATCCTAGACACATGTGGCGTGTTGACTCGAAAAAATTATAACGAAACTTAAAACGAAAAACTTATGAAAGATAAAAAGTATGGGGGGACCAAAGTTGAAAACAAAAAGTGTTGAGGGTTGAATTGTAAAAGATGAAAAGCTTTTTGGTAAAATAAAAAAGTCAAAGGGTTAAAATGCAAGAGATTAAAATCTTAGGGTTAAAAATGAAAAAATGCAAAAGTTTTTTGAAAAACTCACAAGGCCTATATTACAAGAACATATAGCACAAATTTGTTGAAAATTTATAGTTTGGAAATAAAATATATTTTTAAGTAAAGCGCTAAATTGTTTTTTTTAATATTATATATATTTTATATTTATATTTGATTAGATAATAAAGTTATTTATTTGAATTATTAAAGTAAGCCGTAGATAATAAAGTTATTTATTTAATTATTAAAGTAAGCAGTGGAATGTTAATTAAATAATAATTTTAGGGTTTTACTGATGTTAACGATACATTTAGATAACTATAACTTTTTGATCCTTTTATTAATTAAATAAATAATAGTTTTAGGGTTTTACTGATGTTAATGATACATTTAGATAACTATAACTTTTTTATCCTTTTATGTATGTTTATTAAATTTACTAATTATAATGGATTAAACTGCTTACATTTATTTTATAGTTAATGGATTAACGTGCTTACATTTATTTTATAGTTTATGTATCATATTAACTAAATAACAGTTTTACCTATATTAATGACATTTTGATAACGACAATTACCTCTTTTTTCTTATATGATGATTACTATCATTAAATAACAAAATTTTAAATTCATAAATTGGATTAGAATTAATTGTATGATTATAAACTTTTAATAAACTTTTCAAAGACTTTTCAGTTTTCTTTCTAAGCGTAATAAACTTTTCAATTTTCTTTCTAAGAAATTAAAATCGATTAAGATTTAGAGAATCAAAATAGAATTTTCAATTTTTTTCTAAGAAATAAAAATTAATTAAACTCTAGAGAATTAGAAAACCTAAGGAGAAAGATATTTTAATTTTACTAATTAGAAAAGTAATTATTTATAGAGTAAAAATCAATCAATCAATATAACGATGTAAACAGATTTGTTCGATTCCGGGCTACCCCACTTTACCCGGCTGGGTAACTCCTGCCCTCTCGCCCTACCTTAGTCTCTGACGGGTAAGGGACCAAACGGGGGGGACGCCTCCACCATCATCGGGGCAATGGTGTGGGCCGGTTAACGTGTCCGGTAACTCACGTTTTGCATCCACTTGATGGGTCACTGCTTTTTGTCATTCAACTTCGATGTGGGATGAAAAAATATAGGTTTTTGTTTAAAAAATATTATACTTTTTTGAAATTATCAGACTAATTTGTCTAATATCAAACAAGCATATGGTCATATGTTTTTAACTACCTTAATTTTGCATTTTTAATATTAAAAATAATAAGATTTTTATTAAAACAACGATGACTATATTTAATTTAATAAATATGTAATTATATATGTATGTTGTGTATTAAATTGGAATAAATGCTATTTAATATATTAAGTAATAAAATGTTATATGTTTTAAAAATCTTGTGTTTGAACGGTTGAATTATACCATCTATTACACAAGTTAAATGAAATATAAATTAATCAGTTAACACATACAATCGTTAAAACATATCTATATTTACTATATTATAATGCATGAGGGATAGGTATTTTAAGATACCAAAAAAAATAAGAACTTTTCCCCCCTTTAATTATAGAAAGACCCCTAAAATGAGGGTAGTTTGGTCTTTTAAACACTATTTATTTTTTAACCCCTAAACTTATTACATTTAAATCCATGAGGTTTTAACAAAATTATAGATAATTAGTTACAATTCACCCCTCCACAACAAACTTATAATTTTTTACGTATTCTTGACATATCTTATAAACTATACTGTTTAAAAAATCCAAAGATAACATGATGACCTACACATTTCTGTCGACGTTTTGGTAGTTGTCTTGTTCAATATTGACGCACGGATTAAAAGGTACAAGTCGATAATGCTTTAATTTACAAGTAATTAATGATTGTGATCTAATGATTCTAATCTACAAAGATGGGTTCCATCTATGCAAACAATAACAAAAAGAATTAAAAGTACCGTAATATAAAATGAAGATATTATGTGTCACATTTTATTTTATTAAAACTGCCTAATATTTATACTTAGATATATCTTATAAAAACTTAAAACTAACCATAACAAACTTTCGAAATAAAGGGGTGGCGAAAAACCAGTTACAAAAACTTAAAACTAACCATAACAAACTTCCTAAACTTACCCTTATATCTATTACTAAACAAAGTTAAAAATTGGATCCAGTTCTGAATTCAATTGTTGCGAAAAACCAAGCACGCGAGATTGAAAGTTCAAATGTCAGTTCTGTTATATCGCAGCAATAAATAATTGTTTTCTTTTATTTACTTTTACGTTAATTTTAACTTATTTGATTTTTCAGATTCAGTTGCATGATGAACATGCCAATTTAAAAAACCCAGTTGTCGAATAAGCTTCTAAAGTATTGATTTTGCTGGTTTTTAAGTATTATTTTTGCGTATATCTTTCATATTAACATGATCGTTATGTTACTATTTGTGTGTTTTACTACAGGATAATGGTGATAAAAGTGTTGATATTATTTCTTATGGTGCAATGTTTAGTCCATACAAGTCTAATCTTCAACGTGAATTTAGTGAAGAGGTAATTTTAAGGTTTATTTAATCTTTTTAAAATTTTTGTGTTCAATTTTTGTCCTTTTTAAGGATCAGAAGTTTGAGGCTCAAAGGAAGAGATCCAAGAGACTCTCTGAATGGAGATGGAATGAGGTTATTAATTTAGACAATTATGAGGGCAATGGCAAATAAGAGGAATTAGAAGATACTGCCGATTCAAGTACAAACCAGAAAACCTGACTAAAAATACCCCGAGTGTCAATTCAGAAGCAGAACAAATTTCATTGTTAGTGCACTATATCTATTGACTTCGTCTTGTATCGAGTCATGTAATAGGATAGGATAACCAGTGCTCGGGTTGCTAGAAACTGATTTTAGTGGGTTTAATGATAATTTCATTTGAAACAGCCAAGAACCATTTCAAACGGAATTAACATTGTTAATTCCGCTTGAAAATGGCTTTGTCCATTTCAAACGGAATTACAAGTCTATAAATAGGAGCACTTGGTGTGTCATTTGAAACGGAATTAGGTCTTGTGATTCGGTAACGAAGTGCTGCTGGATTGTCTCCAGGTACTGTAAGACTATTATATCAATACAAGAGACATTATAATTGAATCGAGCGTCCGTGTCATTGATTCCGCCTTTGATTCGGATAAACAACTCTTCTGATCGACTCATTCAGGTCGCACAACGATCCTACAAGTGGTATCAGAGCTCAGGAAGAAGAGTTCAGCTTGATTTCATCAAATTTCTGACTTCTACACCCTTGTTTTCAAAATTTACAAGATTTTACAGACGAAATGGACTGAATTTCACACATTACATGCGAAACAGTGTTTTAACAAAGCCTTGAGAGAATCAGACTTAAATTCAGCTTAAAAGTGACCAAAATGGACCAAAAACCTAATTTCGTTTGAACGAGCATTGTAATTCCGCTTGAAAAGTTCACCTGATTTCGCTTCAAATCGTAATTCCGTTTGAAATAGTGTGTTGATTCCGCTTGAAAAGGGTAATTCCGTTTGAAAGGTTCATACGGAATTAGCTATTTCGTTTCAAAGTGTAATTCCGTTTGAAGATTTCGCTTGAAACAAGTGATTCCATTTGAAAGTCTAATTCCGTGTGAAACATACATCTGATTTCGTTTGAAGTGTCATCTAGGTGATTTCGTTTGAACAGGCTATTTCGCACCAAAAGTGATTCCGCTTGAAATACAATTCTGTTTGAAAGTGGAAATTCCGCATCAAGATCATTTCACGTCAACCGAGTGTCAGTTTATTTCAAGTTGTTTGATATTGTTTAAACTGATTATGTTTGTTTGATTGTTTTGTATCCAGGTACATTGATTCAAGAATTTTCATCATGGCTGAAGCATTCTACAACACTTTCTACAACGCGTTTACCTCAGATACATAAGAAATTTCAGAAGTTTCACCCAAAGCAATAACAAAATCAATTAAAGACAACATTAAACATGATAACTTTTATGGAACTTACTCTAAACCACCTAAACTTGAAAATATTAAGGACTACATTTGGTGGAAAGAAAGGTTTATCAACTGGACTAAAGCTTATGCACATGAAAGCTGGTTTTGCTTGGAGTTTGGTTACGATAAACCTACTGATGACAAAGGAGAAGAAATCCAGCTCAAAAGTTTTACAGAAGAAGACAAACGAAGATTTTCATATGAGCAGAAAATGATCGCCTTTATTCAACAATCGATTCGAGATGATATTTTTTCGTTGTTAAATCAAGATGGGTCTTCAAAATCTGTGTGGGAAGCTTTGTGGGTGAAAGCTGAGGGGGGTAAACAAATCAAGAAAAACAAAATTGCATTATTAAAAAAAGAATTTGATTTGTTTGATAGTTTGAAAGGTGAATCTGTTAGGCAAATGATTGAACGTTTTTGTCATCTAAAAATTGAACTTGAAAGGTTTGGAATTGTGAAAACAAGAGAAGAAATAATTGACAAAGTAATTGAAGCGTTACCACGAGCTGATCAGTGGCAAACGTTTGTGTTTATTTTGAAAAATGATGTCTTATATGATTCAATTTCTCTTGATGTTTTGTTAGAAAAAAATTGAGAGTCATGACCTTGAGTTACAAAAGCAAAGCAAGATGAGCAGTTCGTCACATCATCAGAATGTTGGTCTGTATTACAAAGGCAATTTACCTTCGGTGAAAGCTGATAGTTCACCAAAGACAGCATTCAGTGGTGAGAAGATGAAAGAACCACAAACAACCTCATCAAGCTACAATTCTGGATATCATTCATCTTCAAAAGCAAGTCCTGAAGATTCTGAAGAAATTCTTTGCAACATTGCTCTTAAACTGAAACATTGCTCTTAAACTGAAAAATTCTCCAGCTATGAGCATCAATGCAGCTAAACAGCAAATGAGCTTTCTTGCATCAGTTCTGGAATCATATGAAGGTCTAGTTGCAGGCAAAATAGGAAACTCCGAATTGACCAAAGAAGACTACGACCAGATTGATCCAGAAGAAATGGAGCTCATAGACATTCGCTGGTGTTTGGCAAGTTGCATTCGTAGAGCTCAGAGATATATGGAGATTACCAGGAAACAATCTCTTGCTGGTGCTTCAACTAAATTGGGTTTTGATAAATCCAAAGTGACCTGCTTCAGATGCAAGCAAAAAGGTCATTTCAAGAGAGAATGCAATAATTCTGCAGTTGGAGGAAATGAACGTCCTTTCAATGATGATTATTATCGAAAGGCGATCTACCACCGAAGCAACGAAGATCCAAAATTAATTGAAAACAATACAAAAGAAAAGTCAAGAGCTTGTGCAGTTTTTCATGATGATGAAGGATATAACTGGAGTGAAATTCTTCCAGAAGAAGATCGTATTGATTATCGATTCAAAATTAGAACAAAGGAAGATGCAGAAACTCTTCACAAAAAACATGATCATTATGCTTTTGTTGCTGAGATAAAAGAGAAAACTCGAGAAGAGATTTTGAGAGAGAAAACTGAGAGAGAAATTTTCATTGTTGGATGCAAAATGGAGAAGATGCAGGAGGAATATGAAAATGTTGTTCGAAACAAAAGATGGGATAAGAAACAAGAATGTTTCGTCAACAAAGAAGGTGAACCAGTTGTTCCCAGAAGTGATATAGTTCACGATGATGTTCTTCTAGTAATTCCTCGATCCGGAGAATATTATTCAAATGTTGCAAAAGACAAAACATATGTAAAAAGGCTGGATAAAATCATCAGAGATGCTATGACAACAAATCTGAGGAAGAGGAATGAAGAAAGAACGAAGAAGAATATTGAGAATCTGGTTGATGATTTGAAGAAGGTCGCTGAGGAGGTTGAGTTTGAAGAAGTGAAATTTGAAGCTACTAAAGAAGAAGATGAGAAAGTAGTTGAAAAAGGAAATGTTGTTACTGAAGAACAGCAAGTTGAAGAAGCTAAGAAAAAGATGGAAAGTTCGATAGATGTGAAGGTTGAAAGTTCAGCAGATGTTGTTGGTGATGCTGGTACTGATGAAGAAAAGAAGAGTGAAGCTGACCAGAATCAGACAGATGCAGCAGAAAACACCGAAGTGCCAATCACTAAGGTAAATTCTGATTCTGAAACTCAAATCAAAATCGTTGAACAGTGCAAGAAATGCATGGAAACGTGCAGTGCTTGTACTAAAAAAGAGGAAAAATTCAGAACAAGAGATCTTGAATTCACAAAAATAGAAGAAGTTTTCAAAAATAAATACAAAGAAATGTTAGAAAACGAAAAAGTTTTGAAAGATAATGATGAAAAACTTTTAGAAAAATGTAAACATTTAGAAAAGGAAAATGAAGTTTTGAAAGAAAATGTTTTGAAAATGAAAGAAGAATGTTCTCAAAAAGAAAATGATTGTCAAGAAATGAAAAAGGAATATGATTCAATAAAATTGGCATATCATATTACAAAAGAGTCATATGAAAAAGTGAAAAGTGAAATGAAATTTGTTCAATCAAGATTGAATTACTGTTCTGAAACATCAAATGAACTAAAACGAAATTATGAAATAAAGCAACAAGTTGTTAATTCTTACATTGAGGATGTTGCTAAACTTAAGCGTCAGATTGCTGATTTAGAACAGGATAATAACAAGTTAAAAAGTTATCACGCGTCGTCATATGTGCTTGAAAGAATTTTCAACATAAAACCGGATGGAAAAGATTCTGAGCAAAACAAGAAAGGTATTGGCTCAGAGTTTCATCAAGTTCCACCACCGGAAAAGTTTGTATTTTATGATGATGAAAAGGTCGAAAAAGCTTTCAACATGGTAGATAAATTGCCAGATAACATTGACATAACCTATTCCAAATCTGATGATTCTAGTGATTCAGATGTGGTAGGTAAGGTCGTTGAAAGTGTGTTGAAAGAAGAGTCAGTTGATACAGGTAAATCTGAATCACAGGATGAAAATGAAGGTAATTTTCATGATGGATATCTGAAAAACTCAAAATCCAAGAAAAATTTGAATGATGATTCAAAAGGATTGGTTTATACCATGATTGGATCGGACAAATTATTCTTAGATGTTGTATTCCCGATTCAGAATGTGATTTCAGAAAAGGTTGATAAAGTTTTCAAGATGGTTGAAATTGAAAAATCTGATATTTCAAAGTTTGCTGGAAAAGGTCATAAAACTTTTTATAACAAACCTGGTTACAAGAAGAAAAACATGAAGGCTGGGTTGGGTTATAAAAAGAAACAAAATCGAAATAAAAATAAAAATAAAAATGAATCGTCAAATTATCAGACAAAAATGAATTTTGTTCATGGAACAAGTTCCGAAGAAGAGAAAGAACTCAAATTTAGGAGTCAGTCTAATGAAGAGTTCTATGCTGAAAAGAAAAAGCAACAACCACAGGTCAAAGATGTGTCCAAGAGAACATGTTTTAAGTGTGATCAAATTGGGCATCTTGCACACAAGTGTCCAAATCTGAAACCTGTTGATGTTGACAAAAAGAAGTCTGATAATGTTCAAAAACAGAAATCTGAGAATGTGAAACAAAGGTCGACCAGATTTGATTCAAAACACACTTGGAGGTATAACACAAACAAGTTTGTTTCGAACCAAACTTGGAAATCAAATTCGAATAGGTTTGATTCAAGACAGACCTGGAATTCTCACATACCCAGATTCAGAAGAACTCAAAGTTGGAAAACAACTGTCGATGCAACAAAACCGAACAAGTTTTGGAAACCAAAAGTTGTTGTTCAGAATCAAAATGTTCAAAAAGATTCAAATTTTTACAAAAGAGGTACTCCGAAAGGTCAAATATGGAGTGTTAAGAAACAAGTGACTTCGGTAAAAGATTAGAAAATTGAAGTTAAAGATGAAAAAGTCTTTGTTTAGAATGACAAAGATTTTCCGAAGTTAAATGATGCATATTGTGTTGAAATTCCTAAGGTCAAACAGACCTGGGCTAAATTGTTCAAGTAATCAAGTAGTCTGAATGTGCAGGTGCTCAAGAAAACTGAAGATTATGAAAATGGATTTCGGAGCAGCCTGGCACAACAGGAAGAGGAGGCTGCTGAACCCTGGTTTGGTTGAACAGGGAGTTTGTTTTCTGTATATAAATAAACAATATTTCAAAAACCCTAAAAATTGAAAAATTTAAAAACCAAAAATATGTTTTTATTTTTGTCAAAATTTTGAAAAATCAAAAATATGTTTGTTTTTAAATTTGTCATATATTCAAAAATTACAAAAATATGTTGATTGAATACGCTGAAACCCTCACGGCTGAAAAAACATGATTAATTTCACAAGATTGAAAAACGGTTTTCAAACTGTAAAAATCAATGTGTTGTAAATCATGGGGGTATGTTATATTTTCTGCAAAACAGAGCATGAGATGCAGAAAATGGATGACGAGATAAAGCTATCAGTATTGGTTGTCAAATTTTCTTTAAATGATTTTGCATTTTAGGGGGAGTAATATTGTCAGAAAATCCAAAAACATTTGAAAATTTGAAAAAGGCAAAAACATGATAAAAATCAAAAATTGAGTTTTTGTGTAAAAAGAGGAAATGATAGTACATCAGTAGACAGTTACAGTATGCTAAAGAAATGTAATGTTTTAAATAGCGTTAAACGGTCTCACTGATGATATGCCGATAGGTTTTTGTACATTTAGTAAACTTTTTCGGGATATAAACCTAAATTCAAACTTGCTTATTTCGTGGGGAACACTACTTGGATATATAGGTAACCCCTGAAATTTCGTTTGAAGGACCCCTCTTTCTGAGATACTAGGTCTTTATGCTTAGAGATATCTGGGGTATTATCCCGGGACTTCTGATTTTGCGGAAGCAATGGCCTAGTCCCCGGAGAATACTTTACGCTTGCTTGAAACATAGCATCGCCCTCAGCATAAAAAATGATGAAACATTGAAAAATGCTAATCATGTGCTGTTGAAGAAAAGATCCTCTAAAGGGGACACACCAAAAGTCAAAGCCATTATCTCTCTGCTGAACGGAAGTTCTGACCTGAGCTCTCACGGCCTTCGTAATTTAACCCCTTACAGATATCATCTAGGTATACTCACCTGTAAGACTGAATATTGGGATCTGGATATGGGAGTATATTCAAGAGGTGGGACACATGAATAAGTTTAAGTTCTTAATACACCTAATTCGTATCCTGAATCAGTTGAAATTTGTGTGAAAATTTATGTGGATCAGTATATCGACAATCTAAATGAATTGTTTAATTCTTAAATGTGTAACTAAGCTCAACGGTACTTGTGACTTGTCAAAAACTGATATGATCCTCTGACGCAAACTCAAAACAAAAATATTGTATGTAAATATGTCTGTAAATATTTCGTTACTGCTTTATATTTCAGAAAATACAAAAATATTTTTGATTCTGCTTTATTTTCGACAACCGATGTCTGAAAGACTGAGTTTCAAAATTTAAGTATGCTGATTGTGTTTCTGAAAATAAAACAAGTTCATTAATTTGAAACTTGAACTTTTAACAAAAATCAAAAACAGTTTGTGATATCTCCAAGGTCATTAGTTTGGACTTGGATGATTAACTGTGAGGGATTTGGATGCTTATATTGTTAAAGAGCTAGTTTCCGATTCTGTTCGCTAAAACTGCCAAATCATGAAATTTGTTAAAAAGTGTTAGTTTAGAAAGTTTGAGTGAGCCAGGTTTTCAATCCCTAAATCAAAATGTTGTTACTTATAAATGTATGAGTGTTGCAGATATTGTACCAGACTACGATCCTGACAGCTAAGTCTAAGGGGGAGTCTGAAGACGAGCTCAAAGCAAGGGGGAGCTTGTAACCTGAAAGCAAGGTGTTGATCCCTAAAGCACGGAAGCTTGATGAAAGGGGGAGACTGAAGAAGTTGTTAATGTTAGAGCCAGAGACAGATCCTGGTACAACATTCAAAGATAGAAGCTGATAAAAAAAGATAAAGATTGATGGATGCTTACAGTGTTAGACAATTTGGAAAGAGCATGAAGACTGATCAAGACTGAAGATGTGTCATGATAGAGACTCGACACTGAAGACTTCGTCAACATCCAAGGGGGAGTCTGTTAGTGCACTATGTCTATTGACTTCGTCTTGTATCGAGTCATGTAATAGGATAGGATAACCAGTGCTCGGGTTGCTAGAAACTGATTTTAGTGGGTTTAATGGTAATTTCGTTTGAAACAGCTAAGAACCATTTCAAACGGAATTAACATTGTTAATTCCGCTTGAAAGTGGCTTTGTCCATTTCAAACGGAATTACAAGTCTATAAATAGGAGCACTTGGTGTGTCATTTGAAATGAAATTAGGTCTTGTGATTCGGTAACGAAGTGCTGCCGGATTGTCTCCAGGTGCTGTAAGACTATTATATCAATACAAGAGACATTATAATTGAATCGAGCGTCCGTGTCATTGATTTCGCCTTTGATTCGGATAAACAACTCTTCTGATCGACTCATTCAGGTCGCACAACGATCCTACATTCATGCACTCTAATATGAAATCTATCAAGTGTTTTTATGTTTTTTTTTCATTTTCAGTTGTTATATTTGATCTAGACGTATGAATAAAGTTTATTTTATATTTGAACTTTTTTTTTTTGTGTTAATATTATGCACTTATTGACCATATTAATAAAGTTAGTATCCTGAATTTACAAGTCAATTGAAATTATATACGTTAACATCCTAAAGTTGCAATCAATAGATATTGTAGTTAGATATAGTCAAGTTGAAATTATAAAATATTGCAGTTATTCTTGGATATTAATATAATAATTTGTATTTCTTAATTAAAAAATAATAAAGTAATAAATTTTAAAGCTAAACTAAAAAGCTGAACTTACTATGATATAAAGTTAAAAATATATAAACTCTTAACATCCTATTTTTTTTTTATAAAAAACTGTTTTTAAGATTTTATAAAAATATAAATTTTTTATATATACATAAAAACGAAATTTAACAATTAAAGTTAAAGGTGTAAAACGTACTTACGAGTTAACCACTGTTTTTTATTTTTATAAAAAAAACATTTTAAACTTAAAGTTTATTGGATGAGTACCATGTGGATATTTAAAAAAGTTATGAACTTTAAAGAATAAATTATAAACTTTATCATTTAACTAACAAAATAAACTTACTTTACAGCAATAACAACTTATCTTTTATTTTTTGTCATTTGATTATTATTTTTTTATTAAAAATGAAACTTAACATGTGTAAAACTGTTTTTTACTTTATTCATAAACAAAACATTTTGTTTTTATAAAAAATAATTCTTTTATAAACATTTTTTGTAACAAGTAATATAAATAAAATACTCCAGAAACTTACAATCTTTACTAGATAAATACTAAACTGTGTTGCAAATTTTTAGGGATACATAGTAGATTGTGTTGCATATTTTTAGGGATTATAAGTTAAAAGTATACTCATATAGATAAGATTAGTTAGGAAAATAAAAATTTGAACTTAATATGATATAAAGTTAATAAAGATATAAACTCTTAACATCCTACTTTTTTATAAAAACAGTTCTTGAAATTTTATAAAAACATAAATTTTTTTATCTGTAAAAAAGCGAAATTTAACAATTTAAGTTAAACGTCTAAAACGTACCTACGAGCCAAGTATTATTTTTTATTTTTAAAAAATTGAAAATTTTAAACTTAAATTTTATTGGATGAGTACTATGTGGATATTTAAAAAAAGTTATGAACTTTAATGAATAAAATTATACTTTGTAATTAATAAACATATTTTAAAATTATAACAACTTATCTTTTATTTTTTGTCTTTTGTTTATTAATTTTTATAAAAAACAATATTTTTTGTCTTTTGATTATTATTTTTTTTTAAAAAACAAAACTTTACATATGTGTAACACTTATGACATATATCTACCACAATAATGTTATCAAAAATATTGTACGAATAAGAAAACTTCCAGAAACGAGTGCCATAATGCAAAGTGTCTCCCCCGCCGCATCGCGCGGGCACCTTACTAGTATTTAAAAAGGAATTTTTATATACTATTTACATATTATAACATTTTACTTTGATTTGTATATTTATTATTTGGTTAAAACACATATATTACATGGGTTGGATCAATAAAATATTAAATTAAATATCTATTAATAAACGAAATAATAAAGGAAATAGTTGAAAAAATAAATATTAAATAAATAAGTGAGAAACGAGAAAAAATTGAAAATATATATTGCTATTTAATAAGAGAGAAACATGAAAATTGTGATTTGATATTGTTATTTAGTAGGAGAGAGAAACGGAAATATTATTACTAAATATTATCTTCCTATACTAAATGAAAATTTTTTTGTACACGTGTCACTCTCTGATGTCTCCTCCCTTTTTAATAATAGTATTACATATTAATTTTATACAAAAAATATAATATAATATTAATTAATATAGTTAGAGATAAACGTATAAATTCAAATTTAATTAATAATTATCTATAACAAATATAAATGTATCAAATAATATTATAAGTATAATATTATTTAATATAGTTAGAGATCAAACGTATAATTGATCAGAGTGTCGCGCTCCGGTCAAAGATAATATTTATAAGCCCAAATTACCCTTAACAAATAGTTAGTGGTAGCAAGGGGTCGAACCATGAAGAGTATGTGGTTTGTGAATGGATTCGATTGAATTATCAAGAGTGTCACAATTTATGAAGCTTACTAGAATGTTTTTGTATTTTTGTTTAATTGAGAGATGTGAATTTAATCTAAAGAAATTGTTGTAATTGATTGACAACTAAAAATTAACGATTGCACAAAAACTTGATTAATAAACGATAATGAGAAAAAGGGTTCACACCCGGTTTCGGTAATTGTCAACCTAGGGTTTCTACAAGTTTTTAGATTCAACTCAAGTGTGTATGATTAACGGATTTAGTGTACCGTGACGTAGGTGCTAATAACTATCAACGTTTCGAGAAACGGACAAGAATACACTTTCTGATCAACACAAGTAAAACCTACCCAAGACAATGCATACTACACATAAACATTTCGTAAAGTCAAAACTTTTAACATCGTTCGACAATTTACGAAAACGAAACGAATGCAAACTATTGTCAAAGGTTTCAAAAATCAAACACAAATTGTCACTAAGTTGAAACAAGAACATTTCGAATCCCTAAAATTAACAACTACCTACACCGGGGTGAAACCGAGATGATTAGCCGCTCATGGTTGAAGAAGCTTGATCACCGGATGTTGAGAACTCGAAATTGAACATCTTGAAGCCTTGAGAATGGTGAATGATGAGGTTTGGTGAAAGATAATGATGGTAGAAGGATTAGGGTTTGTGGAATGATTGATTGTGAAGATGGTGATGGTGATTCTTTGATGATGATTTCGGGTTGTAGAGATGGTAGATGGAATGGAATGGTAGGTGAATGATAATGAGTATTGGCTCCAAGATCAAGTTCAAACCTCCCAAGAGTGTGTAACTGCCGAATTCAGTGCCCCCTCACCAATAGAAATCGAAATTAACCCCCAAACACTCAACTTTCGCGTTTCAGAAAACTGCTACCCGTCGCCGACGGGCTCCCAAAAATCGAAAAGTAGCCGACGGGTTGGATGACTGGTTACGGTTGTTTTCTGCCTACGGGCATTTCCCGAACCCGTCGGGGATGGCCTATACCCGTCGCCGACGGCTTGTCTAACTCTGTTTCTTCAATCTTCGCTTCTTGCACTCCCGGTTGATCCGTAAAGCGTCCCGGTGCTCCGGTTTTTGACCCGGTGGCTTGTAAAGCTCCCGAAAATCTCCTTAAACTTCATCAAACCTGCGAAACACATTTTTGATTAAAAGTAGGCTATTCAAAATTAAAACTTTTGTAAAATTATCAAGTTATGCAATAACAAACACCGGTTTTCAACCACGTATCACATCCCCACACTTGTCTTTTGCTTGCCCTCAAGCAAATCTGTTTTTCACTTTCACGTGGGTCGAACAACGAATACACTTTCCATTCCCGAGACAAAGGCTAAGGTCTATTGTCATACAAAAGTTCACATTCTTTACAATTTCCACATATTTACCGGTAAAGTGAATAATCACATATAATAATGGTTATCCAAGATTAACCCGCCCGTAAAACTAACAAGTCATGCATATCCCTCACAATGTTCTCTCCACTTGGCTTATAATTTGGCTAATGTGTATAATGTATTAGCACTTCAATCAATTAATCGCTCAAAACCGACTAGAACACGTACCCGCATAGGCTTGCAACTCAATCATTCTCCACCACCGATCACGAATACTAAGCACAAGTCATAAGGTCTTTATAAGGGTTGTAACGGGGATAGGTTAAGGGTAGGAAATTGGATATTTTTAAAGTGGCTAAGGTGATGAAAAATTCGATTTTTTTTTACAAACCACTAAACTAAACATAACTAAATATAAACATCAACTATAAGGCAACAACTTTCACCTTTTATTCAACAAACTACTAGCACATCTTTTTGTGTTTTTCTCAATACTCTTTATTCTTTTTCGTACATTTTCTTATTTTTTTTTTTGAAACAAACAAATACAACTATCCAAGCTTTGCTACTATAATCGAATTTCCATCACACGGGTTTCAAAGAAAAAGTTTTTAGGGTCATTGGCTAAAGGGTGATCAAACGAAGGGATTAGGCTCAAAGTTGCCCACTAAGGGATAATTTTTGGGTAAGGATATAAAAATGGTGTAAAAGGAAAATGTTTACCTAATGCCTTAATCATTCTCATGCTTGTATTCGGTCTATGGTCTTGAACGTATCAAAAGTTGCAAGTTCTACAATACGCGACTAATGGTCCACTCAAACAAAGAAACATGTAAATGTAAATCTATGATATAAAAGTGGCTCAAAACCTTACGTATAAGGGTATGATATGTGATATGCATAAAATGCTAGTTCCTTGGGCGAATTATTCCCAAATAACCACCCGTTAAATACCCGTTATGCTTATTAATTTGAACTTGACCATGACAAAAGACCAAATGGGTTGTGACATCCCTCGTTGACTTGGTTACTTGTGCTTTTAAAATCGCTTTTGAAACAAGAAATTTTGAAATTTTTTTGAAATTTTCCCCCATCCCCACACTTGAGGTAAACATTGTCCTCAATGTGTAGTATTTAAATGAACGGGTCAAAATCGAAAACTTTTACTACTCCCCCATCCCCACACTTGAGGTAAACATTGTCCTCAATATGTAAGAACTAGAATTTTAAAACGCACAAGGGATGTGACACGGCTAATCCTCCCAAAATTTCACCCCGAAAAATAAAAATACAAAATACAATCCACTTATTTGCTAACTAAAAATCAAAAGTAAAAAGAAACGTATGCACCTGATTTTTTAAGCTCATTCCTCTTGTGCTCTTCTTCTCTTCAAGAAAGCGGTCGTCCTACGAACATAATGTACCTACAAATCTTAACCCTTGTGTAGAAGCATGCTTATCACAACCATTAAAATTTGTTAGTTACCTAGTTCTACCACTTTTATGAAAATATTACCAAGCCATACTTTATTTTACTTTGATTTATGTGGAAAATAATTTACAATAACAACAACCTAACTCACTTTCGTAGGAATCACGATTGCATTTAGCTTATGCAACAAGCCCTTTTAAACCTCCCGATAGCTCGGGAGGACGAGAGGTCTCGTGAGGGTTATATAGGGAACACACCCACAAAGTTCATTTATCTACTAAAACAAAATAACAAATTATACAACAACAACAATACTAACTAACCTACGAAAAACAACTAAAACGAAATACGAAATGAAATATACAACAACAATTGACTTACCACCTCATGGTGGTCGAATGGCATGCTTGCCGTCCACGAGCTCCTCAAAATCACCCACCAGTGATTCGTACCATTTGTTGCCAAATGGTCCGAACTTCCTCACCTCTTCTTCCTCTTTCTTTTCTAGAGGTGACTTCTTCGCCTTCTTTTTCTTGACCGTCTTCTTCTTTGTTTCTCCCAACCTACCAACCATAGCACATACTTTTTTGTTTGGATTCATGTCCTTTTTAGGACACTTATCCTCACCAAGCGGGTTAGTAAATTTTGGAAAAAACATTCAAATTTAATTCCCGGTCCCCAAATGTCATGCTTACCGTTCCCGTTGCACAATTTATTATGGCATTAGCAGTTGCCAGGAACGGTCTACCCAGTATAACTATCGGTTGGATGTCTTCAACACACCCAACATAGTCTACTACCAAAAAGTCAACTGGGTAGTAGCAATCATCCACCTTAACAATCACATCCTCCACCATCCCCCTCGGATGCGTGGGAGTTTGATCGGCCAATACCACCGGAGTATCAAATTTTTTTAATGGACCAAAATCGTATTGGTCATACAAACTCCCAGGTAAAATGCTCACACAAGCTCCAAGATCGAGGAGCGCCCTCTCGATTTTAAATGTTCCAATTTGAATTGAAATAAGAGGATCTCCTGGGTGTTGAGCTTTTTGAGGAAGGCCACTAGATAAAACGGCGCTAACATGAGATATCAAATCAACCGGTTCGGGTAATTTGTTGTGCCGTTTTTCGATGCTTAACTCCTTTAAGCATTCCACATGAACCGGAACCTTTTTAATGTCATCTAGTAACGGTAAATTAATTTTTGCTTGTTTAAAATTTTCCCACCCCTCGTCCTTTGGTGGGTACCGTTCCTCAACTTGTGATGCATTAATCGGTTTAATTTGATTTAAACAATTTTCACAAAAAGAATTTTTATTCATTTTTTCAATTTTAACTTGTGAAATCATTTCTTGTTCATTTTTATTTTCCGACTAATCTCTTGTATTTCCCACTACACCATCAACACATTGTGGTGGCAAAATGCTTTCAACACTACTACAAACCTTATTATTTGAAAGAAGACTTACCGCGCTAATGTGCACATTCTTCACATTGCCTGTGCTTGAACTTTGATGCTTCGGGTTTACCGTGGTGTCACTTTGAAGTCCTCCTCCACTTCCCCGAATTTGAGCCATCTCTTGATCAAGTTGCCCCACTTGATTCTCTAATGCCTTTTGAGATTTATTCCTCACTTCAAACTCTTTCTGCATTTCAGTTTTGATTTCTTGATGTGAATTCGTGAGAGCTTGATGTGAATTGGTAAGAGTGCTCATAGCATTCATGATAGCATCGAGTTTCGAATTAATCGAATCATCACCTTGGGAGTTTGATGCACCACCCCATTTCCACTTTGGTTATAACCCCGTTGATAGTTGTTTTCACAACTTTGATACCCTTGGTTACCACCTTGATTGTAATTCCTTTGGTAACCCCCTTGGTTACCACCTTGACTACCTGCTTGGAAATTCGGATTCATTTGATTCGAAGAATTACCATACTGGAAATTATGGTGATTTCTCAAACCCGGATGGTAAGTGTTGGAGTTCATGTCATATTGCTTTCGATCCCCATACACTTGGTTTACTTCCTCGATGTAGTCACTCGACCCCGTTGGACATTGCTCGGTTCTATGCCCAATATCTCCACATTCTTCACAAACCACGAATTGTACCGCGTTCACTTCCTTCTTCTTCATATGAGCCATTTCCCGCTCTAAGGTAGAAATTCGATCCTTAGAATCAAAATCGGGAAGTGACCGGGAAATGGGATGTTTCTTAGCTCTATCGGCCGATTCCTTCTCTTTTGACCGTTTGCTCATCCGCTCAAAAAATTCCCAATCATCATCTTCGTGATTGCTCAAGAGAGTCTCGTTGCTCGTTGATTCAAGGCGGTTCCATGTCGCATCATCCAAACCACGTACAAAGCACTTCACCAATTCCCACTTTTCTATTTGGTGATGTGGGCATCTCCGCATCAATTCTTTGAATCGAGTGAATGCTTCATGTAACGGTTCACTCGATAATTGCCGAAATGACCTTATTTCATCCCTAGCGTCGTCGGTCTTCGCCATCGAATAGTATTCATCTAAAAAGACTTGTTGCATCTCTCCCCATGTCCGGATGCTATTCGCCGGAAGTGTGAGAAACCATTGTTTTGCCTTGTCTTTCAACGAAAATTGGAACAAGCGAGGTTTGACCTCCTCTAATGCGAAGTTGTGTCCCCCAATCGTGTTGCATATCGATGAAAATTCCGCTAAGTGTGTATACGGTTCATCATTAGACCTCCCGTTGAAATGGGGAAGTATATTGATGTAATGCGGTTTACAATCGAACATTCTTCTTTCGCACACAATCGGTGAATCATTATCGGTGACCACCGGTCGGAAACGGTCATTCACTCCCCGTGGAGGTTGTTGACGACGTTGTGGACCGTTAACCTCTTGATCGACCGGTCTTCGATTGTCTCTTCGGTCACCTCTTCTATCCCCACCTTGATTTCTACCTTGGTTGTCTCTTTGGTTACCACCTCCCACGAAACGAGGAATCCGATTAGGGTTACCATTGTTGTTATTGTTATTGTTGTAAAACCCATCATCTCGGTTCCGTTGGTTGTTGTTTCGTGGTTGACGGTTGTTTCCGTAACCATCATTTCTCACGTTCCCGTACACATAATCATCATCCCCCACGAAGTTGGCATTTTGATAGCCGAACTCGTCATCTTCAAAGCCTCTCGCATTGTAGACATTTCCCCTATTCACGTATCCCCAATCTTCCTCGTCGTTAACCCGATTATCATAATATCCCCCATCGTCCGAATTTTTTGTATGTATGCTCAAATGTTTCGGTGATTGATAACCGGGAACACTATATGGTTCGTCATCGGGGATGGCGTTCCTCAAATCGTCTATGTTGAAGAAGGGGTCTTCGTTCGTGGGATTGCCACGATCTCGGTTGCCTCGACGATCGGAATTGACGTTCCAGTCATCAAGATTGATGGGTAAAGAATTGTGTCGATGAAGGTTTTGTTGTTGGGGTGTTATTGGGATTTTGGTTTTGAAACGGTGGGGTGGGTGGTCCATTGTTATTGTTACCACCCAGTCGCTCTTGAGGCATGGGTTGAACATTTTGAGCGGGGTAAAAGGTTCCTCGGGATTGGAATTGGTTTTGGTTGAGGTTTGGGTGATTGGAGTTCTGGTTTGCCATTGAATCGGTTTCAATGGTCGGTGTGAGTTGTGGTGTTTGGTTGGTTTGATTAGAAGCAAGAGTTGCTTCTAACCGGCTTGCTAGGTTTCTTCTTGCGACTCTTTCGATTTCCGGTTCGTAGACTAAAGGTGAAGTCCTCCTGGAGTTTCGCGTATGCATGCACTACCTGTAATCTGCACAAGTAACACACCCCACGTAACAAGGAAAAAGACAAGTACAAAAAGAAAGCTAAAAAAATTAAACAGATAATCACGCAAATTCAAACACTAATCCAAACACAAAGCGCACGCACTCCCCGGCAGCGGCGCCAAAATTTGATCAGAGTGTCGCGCTCCGGTCAAAGATAATATTTATAAGCCCAAATTACCCTTACCAAATAGTTAGTGGTAGCAAGGGGTCGAACCACGAAGAGTATGTGGTTTGTGAATGGATTCGATTGAATTATCAAGAGTGTCACAATTTATGAAGCTTACTAGAATGTTTTTGTATTTTTGTTTAATTGAGAGATGTGAATTTAATCTAAAGAAATTGTTGTAATTGATTGACAACTAAAAATTAACGATTGCACAAAAACTTGATTAATAAACGATAATGAGAAAAAGGGTTCACACCCGGTTTCGGTAATTGTCAACCTAGGGTTTCTACAAGTTTTTAGATTCAACTCAAGTGTGTATGATTAACGGATTTAGTGTACCGTGACGTAGGTGCTAATAACTATCAACGTTTCGAGAAACGGACAAGAATACACTTTCTGATCAACACAAGTAAAACCTAACCAAGACAATGCATACTACACATAATCATTTCGTAAAGTCATAACTTTTAACATCGTTCGACAATTTACGAATACGAAACGAATGCAAACTATTGTCAAAGGTTTCAAAAATCAAACACAAATTGTCACTAAGTTGAAACAAGAACAATTCGAAACCCTAAAATTAACAACTACCTACACCGGGGTGAAACCGAGATGATTAGCCACTCATGGTTGAAGAAGCTTGATCACCGGATGTTGAGAACTTGAAATTGAACATCTTGAAGTCTTGAGAATGGTGAATGATGAGGTTTGGTGAAAGATGATGATGGTAGAAGGATTAGGGTTTGTGGAATGATTGATTGTGAAGATGGTGATGGTGATTCTTTGATGATGATTTCGGGTTGTAGAGATGGTAGATGGAATGGAATGGTAGGTGAATGATAATGAGTATTGGCTCCAAGATCAAGTTCAAACCTCCCAAGAGTGTGTAACTGCCGAATTCAGTGCCCCCTCAGCAATAGAAATCAAAATTAACCCCCAAACACTCAACTTTCGCGTTTCA
Source organism: Helianthus tuberosus (assembly GCA_030545235.1). NCBI lineage: Eukaryota > Viridiplantae > Streptophyta > Magnoliopsida > Asterales > Asteraceae > Helianthus > Helianthus tuberosus. Next base: position 67,543,678 of record CM060402.1, on the reverse strand, counting down.
GAAAACTACTACCCGTCGCCGACGGGTCCCACCCCGTCGCCGATGGGCTCCCAAAAACCGAAAAGTAGCCGACGGGTTAGATGACTGGTTACGGTTGTTTTCTGCCTACGGGCATTTCCCTAACCCGTCGGGGACGGCCTATACCCGTCACCGACGGCTTGTCTAACTCCGTTTCTTCAATCTTGGCTTCTTGCACTCCCGGTTGATCCGTAACGCGTCCCGGTGCTCTGGTTTTCGAACCGGTGGCTTGTAAAGCTCCCGAAAAGCTCCTTAAACTTCATCAAACCTGCGAAACACATTTTTGATTAAAAGTAGGCTATCGAAATTAAAACTTATGTAAAATTATCAAGTTATGCAATAACAAACACCGGTTTTCAACCACGTATCAATAATTCAAATTTAATTAATAGTAAATTACTTTTTGAGTCCTCATGTTTTAGTAATTTTAACCATTTGAATCCAAAATCAAAAAAGTTTTACGCCCTGAGTCTCTAACTGCTAATTCACACCCTCTGTAAAAAAATCAAAAAACCTTTTGTAAGATTGAGTTCTCTAAGTTCTCACAACTCGTAGAAGTTTTTATTTTACCCTAACCATATATATTTGTTAAGATAAAATATATTATTTGGATATAAACAATAATTACTAATAAAGTATCAAATCACATGTATAAATAACGAAAATATAATTGTTCTTTTGTTTTACTAATTTATCTAAATAAGTCATTTCATTGATAAGGATTATATACAAGTTTATAATTTACATTTTTCGTCATTCAACCCGTGTAATACACGGGGTTGTTAGCTAGTTATGTAATAGAAGAGAAAGATGAAAAAATAATGATAATAAGGCACCAGAGGGTAACACATATTAAAAAAGGATTTTTATATAAGAAGATTTTTATATATAGAAAGGAAAAATACATATGTAGCCTTCTAAACTTTATATGAATGTGAAGATTACTAAACTACGTTGGGTTGGGTTTACAAAAAAAGTAAAAAAAAAGGCAATGAAAAAAGAAAAGCAAATCATGTGAAAGAAAATACATTAAAAAATCAAATAAAGTCAAGATAAATTAGAAAAATAGTAAAAGGGAACAACGAGAAAAAAAGAAAAGTTTTAAATAGTAGATGAGATAAATGTTTTATGGGATTCGAACCAGAATCTAATTGGTATAGATATAATGCACTAATCACTAGACAATTTTTTTTTTTTAACAATTCAAAACTAACAAAGTTATATACAAAAACAACCGCTAGAAGTTAATAAAAACCGGATATGTGGATTAATATATCTTATTTATCGTTAAAAGCTCTTTCTTTTAACATATAATAAGAGCATCCGTAATGCAGCGTTACATCACGCCTTGGGAGGCTATGGCGCCCCATAGCGCCGGCCCACATCATTACAGGGAGCGCTATGGGGGATAAAAATGGAGTTCCCGTGACCATCTTCGCGACGTGAAGTCTGCACAATCTTTCCCCCCACTCACACATATACATACTTACATACATACATATGTATGTATAATTGAAGGGGTTATATAACCCCATTACCACTACACCCTCTTGTGATATAAAGCACCATAAAGCCTCTCTCTTACGTATTTCGGCACTTGTCGCATAACACCCCCAAAGGAGCCTTATGACTACACATGGCCTAATAATAACTATTATTATTATTATTATTACTAATATTAAAATAAAATATTACTAAAATTTTGAGGTTGAAGGAGAGAATATTACATCATAATAATAAGAATCGTCTATTAAAGTTTAGATATAAAATAAAATATATGAGATACATTATCAATAGTATCATACTGACTTACATCATTTATCTTTGGAAAAATTACACTTTTCATCCTTTATGTTTGTAGCTAGTTGCAATGGATGACCTTTAACTTTAATAATTACAGCCACAATCCTTTATTTTGAAAACTTGTTACATCTTTCGTCCTTTACCCCAAACCCAGTTAGAAAAAAAGTTAAGTCTGATCATGTGCACAACACGTGAAGGCATTTATGTCCATTCAACCACCCAACTACCCACCATTTTAAAACCCCTATTTCTCCCCAAATCCCTCATTTATCAAATCGCACCTGATCTTCACCCCTAGGTTAACGAAATTTCATTCCCTCCCCAAATCCCTCATCTGCTCTGCTCGATCATCTTCTTCAACAACAATTCTTGCTTGTACGGTCATGCAATCGGAGCCAAAACCAGTACCACCAACGTGGTTTACACGAGAGACAGTTAGTGAAGATGAAGTTCTTCAGATGTATGGTAAGTTTAGCTTTACCCTAAATTCTGATCTTTTTAATGATTCAATACACCTACTGTAATGTGCATGTTTCTAACTAGTAAAGGTTTGAAACTTGCAGTTGGTATGCCTCATCTATTCAGTATAAGGTTACAACATGATGGTAGGTTAACCAAGAGTCCTGGTCATGTATACGAAGGTGGTAAGGTTAATTTTGTAGATATGATCGACATTGATATGTTTTCAGTTCACGACATTTCAGAGATGATGGATAAGCTGGGTTATTCTGTTAATGACCATATATACTATTATTTCCAAATCCTAAAAAGGATTTAGATAATGGTATTGAAGACTTAACTAGTGACCAAGATAATTTGAACTTGTCTAGGCATGTAGAATTTCATAAGGTTATCAATGTGTTTACACTACATGGATTAGACATTATTAAAGAGTTCATTCAGTCACCTATGAAGCCACAAAAGGGCATTACAAATGAAGAAATTGATGAGCCTGGCCCTTTTGCAATAGTGCCTTCAAAACTTACTATAAAAGAAGGTTGAATCCAGATGTTGATAACATTGGGCAGGAAGGTGGGGTGAGGCAGGCTACTGCAAGATAAACCCTATAAATGGCAGAGCTCTATGGTCGAAGAGTTGGTGCTTTGGAAAGCTGGTTTGATCCAGTCTACACAATGGGCAGGTGGAAAAAAGGTGTATGCTTGCAAGATAAACCCTATAAATGGTAGAGCTCTATGGACGAAGAGTGATGTTCCTATTAAGATAACACCACCAAAACATCACAAACAAGTGGGTAGGCCAAAGAAGGCTAGGAAAAGGTCAGTTATGGAGATGGAGGATGAAAGCTCAAGCAAGAAGAAGGGCAGGTTATCAAAGAAGAATACCAAGGGTGTATGTGGAAAATGTGGGAACACAGGATACAATCAAAAGACTTGCAAGGGGCAAGGTGAAAAAAGGAAGGACTAGATCTGTTGGCAGGGGTTTAACTTTTGACTTTTGGTTTGTTATGGCTTGACTTAGTATTTTTATGGGATATGTATTAACTGTAGATGTTTGGAACATGTTTAAAACATGTCTGTTATAACTTACTTACCTATGCCAATGTTGCAATCTTTGTGCTAGATGTCTACGTTTGTTTGTTTGTTTGTTTGTCTTGTTTGTTTGCCATTTGCAGGAATTGATTTTTGTTTTGGTCAAATTGTATTGACCTTGTGTTTGATGTCTATGGCTTGTTTATGTTGTTTCCATTTGCAGTATATTTAAAAATGGGAATGGGTCACAGCAGGTTATTTAGGTTAGCATGATTAATGTACAGGAAAGACTATATTTGCTAAAGCGAAATTGCATTACATTGGTCTTTTGAAAATGTGCCGAAGCCAAAGGTACCGCATTACATTCATTATATTGGTCTTTTGAAATTTGCTGAAGCGAAATTGCATTATATTGGTATTTTGAAAATGTGCCGAAACCATTCATTACATAACATGGCAGACCACATATTACCACAGTTTAGTACATCAATACTGCATTATATTCATCATACCAAAAACCTATTACATCAAAACTAGTTACATCATCACATTTTAAAACATAAACTACTTGCATTAAACTGCATTACATCAACATTACCACATCACATCTACACTGCTTTGCATATACACAGATACACAATGAAGCAAAACCAACTTAAAAACAGAATCTTTTTTAGCTTCCTTGTCTCAGATATAGGTTCTTTCACCTTCTCCTCAAGACTATATTTTGTTTCCTCTAATGTGTTACTGTTTCCTAGCAGACCTGGGATGATGTTCACACATGAATGGCAATTGGACTGATCTACCCATCCTATGAATCGGCATGTCGATCCTTGATCGGGACACCCATAAAAATGGCGATCTGGGTTCCAATCTGTCCAAGAGGTGAAGATAACAGCTTCTTTTCCACATTCGCATAACACCATCTTCGATTATGAGCAGTTGCTTTAAGGTCGAAACCCTAATTTTTGATATAGCCGTCGTAGAGGAGAGTTGCAGGTTGCTTGGATAAACCCTAATTAGGGATTTGAGGGAGAGATGGGGGGTTTTTTGTCACACCCCAACCGATGGCAGAATCATCAGGGCGCGACACTAGGCGAATCAGATTGCTCCCTTCAATCCAACCAAGTTGTGTTTACTTGCTGAACACCGATTGTGAGTATACTCGAACCCTTTTTATCGCATTTTGGGTGTAACATACGTTCCTATCAAATCAAAATTATCAAAACGAATGATTCAATCAAACTGTTTATCACTTGCGAATAACTGTTATGCATATTTACACGTGATGCTAGTTACATATGTGTTAGGACTTTTACTCGCGAGGTCCCGCCTTAACTAGTATAGTACTATAGAACCCGACGGGGTCTAGTTAGGATGAATAGCAATCGCAATCGCAGCTCGAGAGACTTAGCTGGTAGTATCTGTCTAATATATGTGTTGAGGTATCTCGTTTATGTATGTGGTAATTCGCAGCACTTTTTATCTACTATGTTTCGCTATCAAAACTTGTATACTCGCCAGTACTTTTGTATTGACGTTGTTTTAATGTATATTGCAGGTTTAGTCACAGTCTACATCAAATCAAGCTAGGAAGTCTAGAAACTCACCTAAAATCTAGGTTGTCGGATTTGGATTGCTCGAGAGGACAAGAAATCTGTGATAACTTATATGATTGTATTGTTTGTTAGTATGGGATAACAAATGCAATAAATATTGTCGCTTTTAGTTGTTACGGATTCTCTTGAGCAATCTGATTCACCTAGTGTCGTGCCCCGATGATTCTGCCATCGGTTGGGGTGTGACATATTGGAATCAGAGCCTTAACTATAGGGAATTAGGAAGGACACGACCTAGTCCGGGTTGTCGTCTTAGAAACAACCTAGTCTATAGTCTAATTACCAACAGGCCGACTCGTACGAACCCAGTAGGATTTGTACCGGCCTACTTGATACTCTCATTCGAATCCGCTAAAAACTACTGTAAGGATCGGCAAAAATGTCCCAAACTGACCCGTAAGTGAAAACACGGACCCCTGAAACCCAAATGTGCATGAAAAATCAAGAAAATAAGAAAATTGGTTTTCACGCGGGCCGCGTAAACCACAAGATAAGTTTACGCGGGCCGCGACAACTTGTAATTCCTCCGGATAAGCGCTTAGGCCACGTGTCGCACACGTGGCGGACCTACCGGTGACACGCTAGCCCTAGTTGTAGACTAGGTGGCCCTCGCGGGCCGCGTAAGGTTTAAGTGTGGGTTACGCGGGCCGTGTAAAACCCAAAAAGTTGCTATAAATGGATCAGGGCATGGGCTTTCATCTGTGTTCGAAAATTTCATTCAAAAAGGAAGTTTACTGCTTACAATCACATTTTCACTTAGGGAAACGCTGCTACGATTTCAGGGTATTAACTCGATCACTATTACGATACAATGTCCGATCGATTGAAACTAATCCGATGGATGTTTAAGTGCTGCCCAAATTCGGGCTATACTGTGTCATTCGTCGTGAGGGTTTTGATTTCGTGAGCTTATCGTAACTGTTGTATTAAGTTACTGACCTAGTTTCGTGTGCATTGTTATTTAAATTAGGTTATCAGGCTTATTTGTAGGCTAAACTCTGCCCAACTAAACTTGCAATGTGAGTCATTCTCTTTTTATTAACAGTGATTATTTTCAAAGTTATAATTACAGGGATTAAGTCGTGGTTATCTTGAATCACTGGCAAGTGGGGTATTGTGTACATTACTAAATTCTCATGGTTAGGTTTATCAGCCTAACAGTGATAATCATCACTACTTGGGTGAAAGGACCCAATAGTGGTTTGACCATCGTCACCAGGGTGTGACACGGCGCCAGATAAAAATAAGATAGTAGCTATTGTAATCGCTCTTATGCTGTAATTCATAGCTATGTGTCGTTTTATCAAATTTGAGTGACTCGCCAGCATTTTTCCGCTGATAAAATATTTTTAAAAACATGTTTCAGGTGACCTGCTGTGAATCAAGGAAAAGTGCTACGGAGCACTAATAACGCTTGAGGTGGTGGCTCAGTTAAATAAATAAACATGTTTTGTAAAACAGGGAATTTCTTCATGAAATTCCTCTATTGTAAATTACGGGGTTTGTCCCAAATTATGAAATAAAATAATTGGGCATTTTCAGTTTAAAAAGATCCTGTTAAAATTTCCGCTGCCAAAATAAACCATACCACGGGTTTCTGTCCCCCGGCTCTTGAAACGGGTAAAACCGAGTCGGGGGCCGTTACAGAAAAAGGTGGTATCAGAGCCACTGATTTAAGCCAATTAAGTATTTAGAAATACTTAATTTTTCTGACTGCCATTCTGTGATTTTGTGAAAACTTAAATTTACAATAAATAAAATCTTAACTTAAATTTGTGTGTGTCCTACTATGTGCTAACTGTCACACCCCCAAAATACCACCTAGGGAATGTCCCTGTTAGGCGTGTGACGTACCAACAACGAGCCACTAATTACATTGAACCCATACATGTAGCAAAATAAAGTTCACGATTATTAATAAAAATTCCATCAACAAGTTTAAGTGAAAACCAAAGTGTTCAGCGGAAGCAAAGTTAAACAGTTTCAAAACCAATGTATAGTATCAAGAAATCAATAACATGAATCCCTCTAGTCGACCCATTACCACTCCAGCTACTCCAGACAACAAGTTCTAATGCAAGACATCTAACAACCTACAAGCATGCAAACAAGTGTGTCAGACGACGTTGGTGAGTTCAAAGTTTTGTTAATGAGATTAGTTACCAGATATATGTATGAAACAGTTTAACAAATTGATTTGATGTTGTTATTAACTCGATTACTGAAATGGCTACAAGATTTATTTACCCAACCCCAATGTCTCTATCAAAACATTGGTCATGCTTTAAGGAAATTAGTTCACGCCCGTCCTCCCCGGTACGGTGTGATGGTGCCAAACCTAATAGCGCTATCAACTAATAACCTTGGTTCCTCCCCGGCAACTGTCGGTAGATGTAAGGGGTCTTATATGATAGAAACTGAGTAATAATAACAAACATCCCAATAAACTAGCGTTCCTCCCCGGAACATTACCCGATATCCCTCCCCGGGATGCATGCTTGTAAAAAGAGCAGTGAACTCACCTTTAGTTTGCTCGGTAAGATTAAAGCACGTATTCCAAGTTAGTCAATTAGTTCCTAATGTAATTACCAACAATAATCAGTTTCCTACGCACATAATTCACGCACCTCACATACAATCAATTCATGTACACCTTGTTTACACATCACTCATTTATTGGTCATGCAGCATGTGGCTCGAGTCATACAGTCAATCTAGCAATTCACTACCAATAAATAATCATCTAGCACGTATTCGGCTCATAAGCAGGTTCATGTTTACACCCATTTAACACATTATCCTTCAACATAAGTTCACACAAAATAATCAAGTTACTATCTTACTTGGGCTCGGTATGATCTGAGATAATTTTATGCCCATTATAATCGATACGCGGCCCATTCTTTAATGCCCAAGCCAACCGGGTCTAACTACCATTTCTAGTTCGTATTTCATGCCAACATTTCGGGTATTTCAGCAGGTTGCATTATCACACAAAAATCATCACAATAACAAACTAAACATTCAGGCCACACACGATTTCGTATCACAACCATACAAGCCAAACAACGACATAACAGTCCCTTACTGTATTTATATAAACATGCGGCCCAATAAACTTCCAGGCCCAACCAAAGAATGTGTGTAACAGTGCGGCTGTTTCAATTTGCCTCGCAGCCCAATTACATCGGCCCAGTAGTGATGTTGTATGATCCAGTTAACCTACTGTTTAGTAATTCTCATATGCTTAACTCATTCAATCGATTCCCTATATTCATATCATGTTGCAATTTACATAAACCTCATATCATGCAAACATTATTTAATCATAACTTAAACATCATCAGTGGAGTCTAATAAAAATCATCATTAAAACGAATTGTATAACCCATAATTTCAAGATATCATCTAATAGTCTTTATTCATGCATTAACACCATCATCAGTTCCTTTACCATAAACACAAGATCTTTTATATACATGAGTGTTATTATATCAACAGATCCTAATCGCATATCTCTTTTATGTTCATGAGTGTTATTACATCTAATCAAAGTATACAGACTACAACACCAATAATCAACACTACATACACATAAAGAAGGAATTGAGATGTTATTTACTAACCAAGATCCTTGATAACAGGAGGATATCTCACGAGAGAGGGGGGTGTACTCCACTGCCGTGCGTATATTATGGAGGAGCAATAGGGTTTGTTTTAGTTTAGACTAATCAAGAATATAATGAAAGTATAATACGTATACAAATTAGCTAAGGTTTGGGGCGGTTTATACTATTAGCCGAAGTGGGCTCAAGCCCATCCATTTGGGCCGTCGCACAAACATGAAGGGGAATAGGTTGTTATGAAGATACAATTGTCTAACAAGTGGGTCGGTTATGAAGATACAGTTGGGCTACAAGAACTGGGCCGTGATACTTCATATGTGCAAGGTTAGGTTTGGGCAACTCAAGATTGATCCGAAATATTAAAGTGTGAATATGTAGCCCACTACATGTGCGGCCCAAGATGTCAATACATTATCTGACTGAGTCGTTCTACGTTTAGGTTAACGGAGTTATCATTGAATAACACGTTTTAACACACTAGAGAGAGGTAACAAGAAGTAAAGATCGTAAGATAAAACGTTACTGACCTCGAAGGTTCGGGTTGTAACATCTTCCCCCACTTGAAAGAAATTTCGTCCCGAAATTTGACAAGTAAGCACAGTGAAGTGAAGTGGTAAATCAAGATTGTTGTGGATTTTGCTCAGGTGCCACATCATCCCCAACTTGAAAGAAATTTCATCCCGAAATTCGCCAGTTTTACCAGCATTAGATTGGTCAACAGGAAAGAATTGAGGATACTTGAGTTTCATCTGATCTTCTCGCTCCCATGTGAACTCTGGTCCATGTCTTGAATTCCAACGAACTCTCACAATCGGAATACAACTATGTTTACACACCTTGACTTCTCGATCCAAGCTCTCGATAGGTTCTTCGACGAACTACAACTTGTCATCGATCTTCAGCTCTTGAAACAACACAATCAGTGTTTCATCAGACAAACCCTTCTTCAATTGTGAAACATGAAATACATTTTGAACATTCCCCAACTTGGCAGGTAACTCGAGCTTGTAAACCATTCTACCGATTCACTCCAAGATTTTAAATGGCCCAATATAACACGGATTAAGCTTGACGCGCTTCCCAAAGCGTACGACACCCTTTCCACGGAGAAACTTTCAACATAACACGATCACCTACAGCGAACTCTAACGGTTTCCTATGCTTGTCGGCGTAACTTTTCCGATGATCACGCGCTGCCTCTATACGATTTCTGATCTGAACAATCTTTCTAAGAGTTTCGAGTACAAGTCATGGACCTGTGAATAGGTTGTCACTCACCTTAACCCAACAAGAAGATTGGCATTAACATCCATACAATTCCCCAAACAGAGCCGTCTGAATACTAGGATGATAATTGCTACAGTAGGACTCAGCCAAAAATGTGTGTCCTTCCAATTCCACTAAGTCAGTCACACGCATGCTCGCAGCATGTCTTCGTGTGTCAGGGGGTTTGTTTACTCTGACCATTTGTACTATGGTGATAAGCAATACCCATGTCTAGACGTGAGCCAAGAGTGTTGTGTAGTGCCTGCCACAAATCAGGTATAGCTCAATACCAAAGGTAACAGAAGTTGGCACCTCGTGCCTAAAAGCCGTCTCTCCCAGAGGAATATTCACAAGTCGAGAAGACTCGTCAGTTTCCTTGATTGCAAGAAACTGTGCCGGTTACGTGAGACAATCAACGATCACCCAGGTGACATTGTTTCCGTTCTGAGTTTTTGGTAATCCAGTGACAAACTCCATGGCCATCTGTTCCAATCTCCAAATAGGTGTTTCTGATTACTGACACGAACCAGAAGGTTTCTGATGTTCCACCTTGACTTTTGCACATGTCAAACTTCATTCACACGCTTCGCTGTGTAGGCCTTCAAGTCCAGTTGCCAAAACAAGATCCTCCGATTCTAACCTATTCCGTCAAATCCAGATGACCAGCATGCCGAGGCTGGTGTGTTTTGCTCAACTCAAGTTCCCTACCGTTGCCGTATAACAAGATCCACATTCGTTCCATGAGGTAGCGCGTCCGACCTGCCAAAGGTTGCTTCTCCATGCCTCGCATGGGTTCTACATGAAAATCCTCTTCCTTCAGTGCTCCAGTCTGAACAAAGCGAGTTTGATCAGGTAGGTTAGAGTTGATAATGATATGTAGAGCTCGTGCACACTCAAGTTTCGCAATCGTAATCATCCAAAAATTCCATCCAGCGATGCCATAATCTGATTTAGCTCTTTTCGAAACCAGGGTACACAGGAGGCCCTTGTGATCGGTCTAAGTAGTGCAATCGGTACCGTCCAAGTAATGCCTCCAACTTACATCCAAGGCCACGGTTTCCACCGGAGATTGTGTGTCGTGCAATCCTCCTTGTAAGTCTATTACGTAAACTATCACCTTCTCGTGTTGCATCGGCGTGTAACTGGGACTATGATTCGAACCATCATGACATACCACTAAATCACCTGCACCCTCGGGTAGAGACGATGCTCAGTGTATTGCAGAGTTGGGATTCGAAAGCTGAAAAGACGTCCTCCTGTTTTGTCTCCCACGAACACAACACCCTGATGTGCTAAACAGATTTAAGCTGCGCGATCTTCAAAAATCCTGTGATGAATCTGCGATAGCATCTGGTGAGACCAAGAAATTGTTGTATCCTCGAAGGGATCTTTGGTGTTGATTAGTTTCTAACCCAAACGGGTCTTAGCGAGATCCACATGTATTCCCACTTTGTTGATTATATGACCAAAAAGGTACCACTCGCATCCAGAAGTTACATTTATCAAGACTTCGCGTGGTGTGGCTCCTCCCTCAGGAGCTCTCAAATAAGATACAAAGCTGCCCATGATGTTCCTTTCTCCTGGAAATAATTCAACATGCCCACAATAAGCATTGCCGATTCATGTGATCCATATAACTGCTGGTGTGTTGATTAACTCCATGTTCATGGTGTGCCAAGTTGAAATGGCCGTATTGCGTTCGATATTTCGTTCTAAGAGCATTCTCCCCTTGGACTTTCACCTGATGATAGCTTGCTCGTTAGTCAATCCTCGAATGGAAGCTTGTCCCTCACAACTGGTCGATAGGTTGTCAATACGTGGTCGAGGCAAACTGTTCCTGCCTGCCACTTTGTTGAGTTCTCGATAATCAGTGTGCATACTAAAAGGCTTATCTTCACGGATATAAATGGGGCTCCTCATAGCGAAAAACTAGGTCCGATAGCAATAGTTCCTGAAGTTGAGTAGGCAGTTCCTGCAACCTTCCTAATGTAAAACAACAAGGAGTACTAGTAATAAGGGCTGCTACTGACATGATACCGATCTGGTGTTCCACCTAACGATGCAAAGGTAATCTGATAGTTCTTCTGGTAGCACATAGGGGAAAATCACGAACAATTGGTGGATCCTCGATCCTCTTTTCCTTAGCCTTAACATCAGTAACATGTGCCAACATAGCGGGGTAATCCTTCCGTAGACACTTCTGGGCCTTCTTTGTTGATATGATGCTAACCTTTACACCACTCTGACGCTTCAAAATATAAAGTGATGCAAAATTTCCTCCCCACAGGGTATATCTACGCGATATCCAGTTATCCAATCTACACAACTACTGCATCGAAACCATCAAAGATAGTAGGAGGAAAGTCGATGCCGAACACTTGTCCCACAAGGTCGAGTTCGCATCCCAACAAACTTATGAGGTTTCAATTGACTTGTCATTGGCCGGTTCCACAACAGGTTCGGTTTCGAGAAGTATCAGGGCTAAACAGAACAGTGACGAAGTGATTAGTTACCAAGAACATGTAGGCCACCATGTTGTTATAATCCTGGCGTCGCCCACGCCAAACCTAAATGTCCCTCCATGAGCATCATTTCCCATGTTGTTGTACTTGTTGCGAGGATTTCCAGTACGGCCGCCGTTCCCTTGGTTTTTGTTGTTTGATTTAACAGCGGCCACTCCATGTCGTAGGCACCTTCATTTTCCATACTGTTGGTTACCATTACAAATACCTTGATGTTGCCGTGACTGTTGCCTCTAATGTTGTTGTTTGAAACGGAGCTCTACGACCTTTCACCAACAGGGTCCACCTCTTCACATTCCATGATACATGCTAAGGCACTACTCACTGTGCGGGGAGTTTCACATTCCATTCTACAGTCAGTTGTCATTGCTTATGTCCTGATTGGTTCGTAAAGGTTGACTCCCATCAGTCACTGACTAGGGTTGGAGATTCGATTGCAGTCACTTTGCTGGTGTTCGTTGCCGGTAATCAGGGTTGTCCAATTACTAAGGTCGGTAAAATACTATGCTTACCCTTTTGTCCATCGATCTAGCAATTCGATTGAGTAATACGCGGTATGCTGTGAGAGTGTTGCAGAAGTGATCACACTTCGGAGTCTAAGACATCAATACATAGAGTTCCATCAAACGAAGAGAAGCGAGAAAGGTACAAACCAACTCAAGGACGTTCGTGCAAGCACCTAACATTCTACACGTTTCGCTAGGCGTTCTGATGTGTGTTCAAGTAATACTTGATAGCATCGAGATTCGTAAGGGTTCATAAAGGAGTGAAAAGATCATGTTCGAGTAAGAGACACTCACTGCTATGACTCCTATAGACTGTTATGTTTCACATCGATCAAATAACGGAACGGAACCCCTTTTTCACTTGTTAAGCCTCACTGGGACTCGCATGCACCCCACATTATTATTATGTGTGCACCCACAATAATACTGTGATTTGCATGCTCGTCTCAGCTCCTCCTAACTCATGTCAAATGGTTCCCCAAACTCGAGTAGCAAACAAAGAACATCACAAAATGTGAGTCATGAATGTTTAGAAAAATACCACCCTATCAGTCACATAACACATGCAAGTAATACATGAATTCATACTGTTGTGCTCAATGTGCAATCACATGCAATATCATATGTAAGTGTTCCCTAGTTACGCAGTACAATGAGTATACGAGGGACGAACCTTGCAATCTGGAGCCGAGTGTCATGGTCGATTTCGGATCTATTCGGTTATAGTCTGGTTTTATAAAGGCGTTTTAAAACCAAGTTCACTATAACCAGTGGCTCTGATACCAAACTGTCACACCCCCAAAATACCACCTAGGGAATGTCCCTGGTAGGCATGTGACGTACCAACAACGAGCCACTAATTACATTGAACCCATACATGTTTCAAAATAAAGTTCACTCTTATTAATAAAAATACCATCAACAAGTTTAAGTGAAAACCAAAGTGTTCAGCGGAAGCAAAGTTAAACAGTTTCAAAACCAATGTATAGTATCAAGAAATCAATAACATGAATCCCTCCAGTCAACCCATGACAACTCCAGCTACTCCAGACAGCAGGTTCCAATGCAAGACATCTAACAACCTACAAGCATGCAAACAAGTGTGTCAGACGATGCTGGTGAGTTCAAAGTTTTGTTAACGAGATTAGTTACCAGATATATGTATGAAACAGTTTAACAAATTGATTTGATGTTGTTATTAACTCGATTACCGAAATGGCTACAAGATGTATTTGCCCAACCCCAATGTCTCTATCAAAACATTGGTCATGCTTTAAGGAAATTAGTTCATGCCCGTCCTCCCCGGTACGGTGTGAGGGTGCCAAACCTAATAGCGCTATCAACTAATAACCTTGGTTCCTCCCTGGCAACTGTCGGTAGATGTAAAGGGTCTTATATGATAGAAACTGAGTAATAATAACAAACATCCCAATAAACTAGCGTTCCTCCCCGGAACATTACCCGATATCCCTCCCCGGGATGCATGCTTGTAAAAGAGCAGTGAACTCACCTTTGGTTTGCTCGGTAAGATTAAAGCACGCATTCCAAGTTAGTCAATTAGTTCCTAATGTAATTACCAACAATAATCAGTTTCATACGCACATAATTCATGCACCTCACGTACAATCAATTCATGTACACCTTGTTTACACATCACTCATTTATTGGTCATGCAGCATGTGGCTCGAGTCATACAGTCAATCTAGCAATTCACTATCAATAAATAATCATCTAGCACGTATTCGGCTCATAAGCAGGTTCATGTTTACACCCATTTAACACATTATCCTTCAACATAAGTTCATGCAAAATAATCAAGTTACTATCTTACTTGGGCTCGGTATGATCTGAGATAATTTTATGCCCATTATAATCGATACGCGGCCCATTCTTTAATGACCAAGTCAACCGGGTCTAACTACCATTTCTAGTTCGTATTTCATGCCAACATTTCGGGTATTCTAGCAGGTTGCATTATCACACAAAAATCATCACAATAACAAACTAAACATTCAGGCCACACACGATTTCGTATCACGACCATACAAGCTAAACAACGACATAACAGTCCATTACTGTATTTCTATAAACATGCGGCCCAATAAACTTTCAGGCCCAACCAAAGAATGTGTGTAACAGTGCGGCTGTTTCAATTTGCCTCGCAGCCCAATTACATCGGCCCAGTAGTGATGTTGTATGATCCAGTTAACCTACTGTTTAGTAATTCTCATATGCTTAACTCATTCAATCGATTCCCTATATTCATATCATGTTGCAATTTACATAAACCTCATATCATGCAAACATTATTTAATCATAACTTAAACATCATCAGTGGAGTCTAATAAAAATCATCATTAAAACGAATTGTATAACCCATAATTTCAAGATATCATCTAATAGTCTTTATTCATGCATTAACACCATCATCAGTTCCTTTACCATAAACACAAGATCTTTTATATACATGAGTGTTATTATATCAACAGATCCTAATCGCATATCTCTTTTATGTTCATGAGTGTTATTATATCTTTTCAAAGTATACAGACTACAACACCAATAATCAACACAACATACACATAAAGAAGGAATTGAGATGTTATTTACTAACCAAGATCCTTGATAACAGGAGGATATCTCATGAGAGAGTGGGGTGTACTCCACTGCCGTGCGTATATTATGGAGGAGCAATAGGGTTTGTTTTAGTTTTAGACTAATCAAGAATATAATGAAAGTATAATACGTATACAAATTAGCTAAGGTTTGGGGCGGTTTATGCTATTAGCCGAAGTGGGCTCAAGCCCATCCATTTGGGTCGTCGCACAAACAAGAAGGGGAATAGGTTATCCAACTCAAAGTGGGCCGGTTATGAAGATACAATTGTCTAACAAGTGGGCCGGTTATGAAGATACAATTGGGCTACAAGAACTGGGCCGTGATACTTCATATGTGCAAGGTTAGGTTCGGGCAACTCAAGATTGATCCGAAATATTAGAGTGTGAATATGTAGCCCACTACAGGTGCGGCCCAAGATGTCCATACATTATCTAACTGAGTCGTTCTATGTTTAGGTTAATGGAGTTATCATTGAATAACACGTTTTAACACACTAGAGAGAGGTAACAAGAAGTAAAGATCGTAAGATAAAACGTTACTGGCCTCGAAGGTTCAGGTTGTCACACTAACAGCATGAATGAACTGTCGGAGGCACTCCGCAACTTTACTATTCATAGCACCGATATGGATACTACAGGCACTTTCACTGGCTACCAGGCTGATACTGAAGAGCCAATGGTGTTCCAGGCCTAACTGCAAGAGAAACCAAAGACGAAAAAGAGAAGAAGACTTGTAGGCTGGAGGCGTATGCGTAGCAAGAAACCAGCGGCATAGAAAGTTATAAAAACTGAGGATCTGAAGGATAAGGGGAAAGGAAGGAGATTGGGGAAAGTTCCAGGTAAGCCCAGGGAATGCCATCGTGGGAGGAGCTGGATCGTAAACTGGCACTTAGTGACCTCATCAGACCTGCCGATGAAAACCTTTTCAATTACCCAGTTGAATCACAACTTCTAGTTAATCTAGAGCCAGTTATCCCAGATCCCATTGTCAACCCTCGACCTCTACAAGGAGAGCTGGAAGAATGGTGGACCACTGATTGGCAATTTCAGAATCTCATAAATAACCATAATACTTTTTCCCCCCAGTTTGACCCTGAACCTGCACCAAACCCACCTATGAGCACTGAGAACTTGGCTGAACTCCGCCACTATGGCGAGGAGCTGGTGGACGCAGAAAATAGAATCCGAGAAGTGGGGGAACAGATCTCATGGAAATACGACGAGAGGGAGCGTCATTTCTGAGACGCCAGTTGGTTGTGGGTGCATGGTGGTGTGTTTATGTGTTTAATAATAATAAAATAGTAATAAAAATATAATCATATAAAATAACTTAAAATAAAACTTTTGTAACATATCTGGTGTGTACGGATGCGTACTAAAAATATATAAAATATGACAGTCGCAAAGTCGACAATTTTGGCTATACATGTTTATGTGTGTGATTGCTTTATTATGTTTGCTTGTTAAGTATTTGGTTTGGTTACTAATTATTTAGTGCCAATAAATTATAATTATATGGTTAATTATTATTCAGATGGAAAACGTGGAAAACCAATCAGTCAACGAAGTTAATCAATCTGAACAAAATAATGAGGATCACTTTCTAAATCGGCAAGATATAGAAAACATCGTCGCTCAGGGAATAGCCAACGCTATCCCAGCAATCGTCGCTGCTGTTAAAAGTCCTGTTGAGCCATCACAAGCCAACCCCAGTAAACGCACGCGCGACGATAATTTCAGTAACAGTGTTAATGGAGGCGGTATCAATGAGAATAAGGTGGTTCAAGCCCTAATACTCAAGAAAATGAAAGTTGCAACACCTGGTTGCACTTACAAGGAATTTCTTGCCTGTAAACCAGCCAAATTTGCAGGCAATGAAGGGGCGACAGCCGCACTGCGTTGGTTAGAGAAAACCGAAGCAGTAATTAAAATAAGTAAATGCGCAGAGGAAGACAAAGTGATGTATGCTTCTCACCTTTTCAAGGAAGAGGCAATAAGGTGGTGGAATACGGTATTGCAAGCCAAGGGAAGTGACATGGCTTATGCCATGAATTGGGAAGAATTTAGACAATTGGTGGAAAGAAAATTCTATCCCAAATATGAAAAGGAACAAATGGCAAAAAAGTTCCTGAGCTACCGAATGGTGGATGTTGACTGTCGAGGGTATACTTCGAAATTCTTCGAGTATGCCAGAATTGTGCCAACTCTGGCATCGCCAGAGCCGGTACTTATTTCTCACTACATTTGGTGTTTGATTAGCGAGATTCGTGATATCGTCAAAGCTGCAAGACCCCGCACGATTGACGATGCAGTGGAGTTAGCCAACACCTTGACCGACGGACTGGTGCGTACGCGAGAAGAAAACAGAAAGAAGGAATTGGCTCAGAAGATTACCCAAGGATTCCAAGGGGGTAATACTAGTAACAACTTCAAGAAAAGAGGAACTGGGCAATCCTCCACTGCTCCATTCTTCGGTACCTGTAAAAGAAAGCATTTTGGAAAATGCAAAGGGTATTGCAATTTCTGCAAAATTCCGGGGCATCAAGAAGAAGATTGCAGAAGAAAGAAATCGACAATTTGCTTCAATTGTGGAGAAGCTGGACATTTTAGGCCAGACTGCCCTAAACTGGTTAAACCAGCTGACAACAAGGCTAAACCTGCAGAAGCAGATCTGATTCCTGATGTGATAGCGGGTACGTTCCTAGTTCACAACGTTTATGCGAAAGTATTATTTGACTCTGGTGCAAACCAAAGTTTTATAAATACTTCGTTCTGTCAAGCTCTTAAGCTACCTTTAACCAAACTTAGGCAGATTTATACAGTAGAAACAACATACGGTAACTCTGTTAACATAGATTAAGTTATGTAGAAAGGTAAGATAGAACTTTCAGGTCATAAATTTTCTGCAACCTGTTACCTATGAATTTAGCTGGATTCGATGTTGTGTTAGGAATGGATTGGTTAGTAGCCAACCATGCTCGAATCCTCTGTGATAAGAATTCCATAGAAATTCATACACCCACAGGAGGAATAATTATGGTTACATGAGATAAGCCACGAAAGCCAATGAAATTCATTTCAGTAATGAAAGTGACCAGTTATTCAAGAAAACAAGGAATAGTATATATGGTTTCGGTAGTTGTTAATGCCAAAGGTAAAGAACTTAAGGAAATTCCTGTAGTATCAGAATACCTGGATGTATTTTCGGAAGAATTACCTGGATTACCACCCGATAGGGAAGTAGAATTTAGAATTAATCTAATTCCTGGAACTACACCGATAGCCAAGGCACCTTATCAGTTAGCACCTACCGAAATGTTAGAACTGAAAAAAGCAATTAGATGAATTATTAAGCAAAGGATTTATACAACCAAGTTCATCCCCTTGGGGAGCACCGGTGTTGTTTGTGAAAAAGAAAGATGGTTCGATGCGAATGTGTATCGATTATAAGGAATTGAATAAAGTTACAATTAAGAATCGATACCCATTACCTAGGATTGATGATCTTTTTGATCAATTGCAAGGAGCTAGATATTTTTCCAAGATAGACTTGCGCTCCGGATATCACCAGTTGAAAGTACAAGAAGAAGACATACCTAAAACCGCTTTCAGAACTAGGTATGGTCACTACGAGTTTACAGTGATGCCATTTGGATTAACAAATGCTCCCGCAGCATTTATGGATATGATGAATAGGATCTGTAAACTGTATTTGGATAAATTTGTAATTGTCTTCATCGACGACATACTTATTTATTCCAGAAGCCAGGATGAGCATTGTGAACATTTACATGCACTCTTAACTTTGTTAAGAAAATAGAAGCTTTATGCTAAATTCTCAAAGTGTGAATTTTGGCTACAGGAGGTGTAATTTTTAGGACATATGGTGAATCACGAAGGTATTCACGTAGATCCCTCCAAAATAGAAGCAATTACCAAATGGAAGGTTCCGCAGTCAGCCGCAGAAGTTAGAAGTTTTCTAGGATTAGCTGGGTACTATAGGCGTTTCATTAAGGATTTCTCTAAGATAGCAATACCATTAACTAAGCTAACCTGTAAAACAGTTAAGTTTGAATGGGGACCTAGACAGGAAGAGGCTTTTAAGATTTTAAAGCAAAAATTAACGAACGCCCCAATTCTAGCCTTACCTGAAGGAACAGAAGATTTTGAAGTTTACTGTGATGCTTCTAAGCTAGGATTAGGATGTGTGATAATGCAACGCAAAAAGGTGATTGCGTATGCCTCAAGGCAATTGAAAAAGCACGAGGAAAACTATACAACACATGACTTAGAATTAGGATCGATAATTTTTGCCCTTAAGATTTGGAGACACTATCTGTACGGAAGTAAGTTTACCGTTTATACAGACCACAAAAGCTTAAAGTATATATTTGGGCAAAAAGAGTTGAACATGAGACAACGGAGATGGATGGAAATTCTAAGTGATTACGACTGTGATATGCAATATCACGAAGGAAAAGAGAATGTAGTTGCAGATGCCCTAAGTCGTAAGTATCATGAAAAGCAAAAGCGAGTTCGTGCTCTTAGATTAAATCTATAATTAGATTTAATGGAACAACTAAAGAATGTTCAAGTAATAGCAATCAAGGATGATGCTGAGGGAATGAAAGGAAGGATAAAGGAATTAGAACAAGGCACCGATGGAATTTGGAGATTCCGCAAGAAAAGAGTTTGGGTACCTAAGCAAGGGAATTTAAGAAATAAGATTCTAGAAGAAGCCCATAAATCTAGGTATACCATGCATCCTGGAAACAACAAGATGTACAAAGATTTAAGGAATAATTTCTGGTGGATAGGAATGAAAAAGGACATAGCTAGATATGTATCTAAGTGTCTGACTTGTTCACAAGTTAAGGCAGAGTACCAGAAACCTTCTGGGTTACTCCAACAATTAGAAATGCCGGTATGGAAATGGGAACTAATAAAAATGGACTTTGTTACTAAGTTGCCCAAAACCAGAAAGGGTAATGATGCGATTTGGGTAATTGTGGATCGATTAACCAAATCAGCTCATTTTCTACCCATGAAGGAAACTTTCAGCATGGAAAGACTAGCCAAGTTATACGTAGACGAAGTAGTATTCTTACATGGAGTCCCACTCTCCATTGTATCGGATAGGGACAGTCGTTTTACTTCGCATTTCTGGATAAGTTTCCAAGAAGCCATGGGGACTAGGCTGAATTTAAGCACTGCATACCATCCTCAAACAGACGGACAAAGTGAAAGGACGATCCAAACCCTGGAAGACATGCTCAGGGCATGTGTTATCGATTTTGGTGGAAACTGGGACAACCATTTACCTTTAATTGAATTCTCCTATAACAATAGTTATCATTCAAGCATTGAAGCTGCCCCGTTCGAAGCACTATACGGACGCAAGTGTAGAACTCCAGTTTGCTGGGTAGAAATAGGAGAAAGTCAATTATCAAGTCTCGAAATTGTGCAAGAAACCACCGACAAGATCACTCAAATCAAGGAACGACTGAAAACGGCTCGAGATCGCCATAAAAGTTATGCACACAATTGACGCAAGCCACTAGAATTTCAGGTTGGAGATCGAGTACTCCTAAAAGTTTCTCCTTGGAAAGGAGTAGTTCGATTCGGTAAGAAAGGGAAGCTAAGTCCAAGGTACGTAGGACCATTCCCAGTAATTCAACGCATAGGACCAGTTTCTTATCGCTTACAACTACCAGAAGAACTAGCCAGAGTACATGATGTATTTCATGTATCTAACCTCAAGAAATATCTATCTAATGAGTCACTGGTAGTACCTCTGCAAGATATAGAGGTAAATGAAAAGCTAAAATTTGTTGAGAAACCACTTCAAATAGAAGACAGAAAGGTCAAATTTCTCAAACACAAAAGACTAGTACTGGTCAAGGTCAAGTGGGATTCAAAAAGAGGACCTGAATACACCTGGGAACTGGAATCGGAAATGAAGCGAAAGTATCCTCACTTATTTCAGTAAATCTCGAGGACGAGATTTTAAATAAGGTGGGGAGGATATAAGGACCTGCAAAAATGTCCCAAATTGACCCGTAAGTGAAAACCCGGACCCCTGAAACCCTAATGTGCATGAAAAATCAAGAAAACAAAAAAAATTGGTTTTCACGCGGGCCGCGTAAACCATAAGATAAGTTTACGCGGGCCACGAACACTTATAATTCCTCCGGATAAGCGCTTAGGCCACGTGTCGCACACGTGGCGGACCTACCGGTGACACGCTAGCCCTAGTTGTAGACTAGGTGGCCCTCGCGGGCCGCGTAAGGTTTAAGTGTGGGTTACGCGGGCCGCGTAAAACCCAAAAAGTTGCTATAAATGGATTTCACTTAGGGAAATGCTGCTACGATTACAGGGTATTAACTCGATCACTATTACGATACAATGTCCGATCGATTGAAACTGATCCGATGGATGTTTAAGTGCTTCCCGAATTCGGGCTATACTTTGTCATTCGTCGTGAGGGTTTTGATTTCGTGAGCTTATCGTAACTGTTGTATTAAGTTACTGGCCTAGTTTTGTGTGCATTGTTATTTAAATTAGGTTATCAGGTTTATCAGTAGGCTAAACTCTGCCCAACTAAACTTGCAATGTGAGTCATTCTCTTTTTATTAACAGTGTTTTACAATACTCCAATTATTTTCAAAGTTATAATTACAGGGATTAAGTCGTGGTTATCTTGAATCACTGGCAAGTGGGGTATTGAGCACATTACTAAATTCTCACGGTTAGGTTTATCAGCCTAACAGTGATAATCATCACTACTTGGGTGAAAGGACCCAATAGTGGTATGACCATCATCACCAGGGTGTGACACGGCGCCAGAAAAAAATAAAATAGTAGCCATTGTAATCGCTCTTATGCTGTAATTCATAGCTATGTGTCGTTTTATCAAATTTGAGTGACTCGCCAGCATTTCCCCGCTGATAAAATATTTTTAAAAACATGTTTCAGGTGACCTGCTGTGAATCAAGGAAAAGCGATACGGAGCACTAATAACGCTTGAAGTGGTGGCTCAGTTAAATAAATAAACATGTTTTGTAAAATAGGGAATTTCTTCGTGAAATTCCTCTATTGTAAATTACGGGGTTTGTCCCAAATTATGAAATAAAATAATTGGGCATTTTCAGTTTAAAAAGATCCTGTTAAAATTTCCGCTGCCAAAATAAACCATACCACGGGTTTCTGTCACGCGGCTCCTGAAACGGGTAAAACCGGGTCGGGGACCGTGACAACTACAACTTCGCGTGAACACCGCATACTACAATTTCACGCGAAGAGCCTTTCCTAAGGCTGGAATATTACTTAGCCTTTCATAAGGCCGACACAATACACACGTTTTCGAAAATACTCGCATAACACAACCGAGTAGTCCAGTCGAGATCAGGAGTGAAAACCAAGAACTCTCGATATGATCGCTCACTCAGTGCATTTTTCTAGCACGAGAACTTTTCGTTGAGCTAGGAGTGACATCCATAACTCAACGAAAGCCTCCTTTTCAAAATCTGGTGGCACTCTCGAACTTATTCGAAGAGCACAACCACAGCTAGGAGCGAAGTAATTAAGTCAGGGGTGAAACCCGTATCTTAATAAACCGTTCCACTCTTTATAAAAATGGTTTTCAAAAGCTCTCACCAAGGACTCGACCATAACAATGACTCGAGCAACGCGATGACTAGGAAGACGAATGCCATGAACTGCATCCTAGTGGAAGCATAGACTTCTGTGTTATGTATGCACACATGACCTCGCTTCACAAGACGAAACTGGTAGGGATAAAACATGGTGGATACGCCGCTGGTACTTCCTATATATAGGTGTTTTAGCCGTATTAGTAGACTTTCGTGGAAAAAGGCCATGTGGGGCTTAATGTTAGTTAAAATTTGTGGTGTCGTTTAATCTAATCAAATCGCATATTCCCATCGCTTGCAACGCATCGATCGTCGCCTATCGCTCGACGGTTGTCGCTATCGCTCGTCGCTTATCGCTTATCGCTTTTCGCATATCGCCGCCGTCATCGCTTATTATGTTTGTGTTGTGCTATCAATTATCGCGTACCGCTTATCGCTTATCGCACTCGCTCGTGTCACTAAACTGAGTTCGAAAACAACCTCATCGCCCAGTTGCTAAATCCTTCTCTTACACTTGGTCCAACCATCTTTCGCTTGGATCAAGGGAATCGAAATCCATCAGTACTATGTCGACACACATGACACCGCCTCACGGGACGGCAGCCATATGGCTAAAACATGGTGGATACGCCGCTGATACTTCCTATATATAAGTGTTTTAGCCATATTGTCGAACTTTCGTGGGAAAGTGCCATGCAGGGCCGACTTCAAATTTAAAATTTTGATATTATTAAAAACTTTGTGTAAACAAAGCCTTTCTTACAAGACTTTTTCTAAAATTTGATCAAAACCTTTGTACAAAACAAGATTATCTTGTAACGTTGGTGTGACAATTGACTCAAGTTAATGCCGCGTGATGAGAAAATTTCGTAAAACAAGTTTTAATCACCCTAAAATCTTTTAGTAACCTAATAAAACCCCTCTCATAGCACTGGTGTGAACATTGAAACAGTTTAACACCGCACTGTGGGAAGGTTTTTTCGTAAACAAGTTTTCTCCAAACCTTTTTGAATTAATCAACTTTCCGAGAATACAAAACACTTTTGGATCGCTTTTCGTGTGTGTTGCCATCTTTCGTATACGAATCGCCTTACTCGCCGCCATCGCCCAGACTTCGCACCGCTCTCTCTCTCTCTCTCTCTCGTCAATCTTC
Organism: Helianthus tuberosus; assembly: GCA_030545235.1. Lineage (NCBI taxonomy): Eukaryota > Viridiplantae > Streptophyta > Magnoliopsida > Asterales > Asteraceae > Helianthus > Helianthus tuberosus. Next base: position 67,519,405 of record CM060402.1, on the reverse strand, counting down.
AATCGATCTCCCGCTCATCTTGAGGCTTTATCGCTACTCTCATTCGCATCAACCCTCGCGACCCTTCTTGTGGATTAGTTTCGGGATGAAATTTCCTAAGGCAGGGGAGACTGTAACAACCCGCACGTTCGTATCATAGATTCGAATCATAATGTGGCTGTATCGAATACATCGCTACTCCGCAGTATTTTCGCATATTTCGCTTACTTTAGCACTATAACACATCACATCGCACGTACTAACACTCACGGTGATGTTGAGTAAGGACATATTCTACCCTCCTCGATAGCCGTGGTGTGTCGTAATGTAACGCATATTCGAAACGCGCAACTCGATTATCGCAACGCAAACTTTGAAATGTGGATATTTATATGACCCTATGTGACTAATTATAATAAATATATGAATGTGTGTATGAAAATGTGTGACCAAACTATCGCCACACTTAACGAACAAAACGAAACATCGAAACGCAATTCGCCGGAGACCACCGATCGAGTGACTATTCGATTGAATGGCCAACCGATCGGATTGCCACTCGATGGGATTGCCATTCGATCCATGGCATTCCATCACCTCCTTTCCTCTTCACATATAAATAGCACTTGTCACATAGCTGTTCCAGTGATGTGACAGCTCTTACTCGACCAGCACGCTTTAGGGCTATTTTCTCTTGATTTCTCGCTATTCTTGTAAGTTTCTACCTCAACTCTTGTACTTCTACGACCTACACGCACTCCTTCACCTTCATCTTTTCCAACATCAAATCTCGCTTTTTCACCGTAAAATCCTCTGATTTGGGGTGTTCTAAGGTGATGTCATCATGGAGTTCTTAGGAACAATGAAGGGTGACCTCATCTCATCAAGAACAGTTCAGATCTAATGGATTCCACTGTGTGTAAGCACTAATTTCACCTAGACGTAAGACAAATCTAAGTATTTCAAGTATCTCTCAAGCTTTCTTAACTTTTCACTCAAAACCGATAGAATTGGAGCTTGTTCAGACCTTCTACTCATTCTATAGTGAAGTGTCGGTATGAGAACTGATTTCTATCGACGAGATGAACGGTTAACGAGTTGAACACGAACAACTGTCAAGGACAGTTAACTGATTGAACAGGGTGATTCCCATCCGATCTGATGACTTAGCCTTGGTGGAGTTCCATTGTTTAATACGTTGTCACACTGTCTCGATCAAACCGCAAACTTTCAAAAATAACCAAGTTCAAGACGATCAGATTCGTTGGGACGGATTGCCGTCCGATCGGATAGCCATCCGATCGAACTGCTATCCGATTGGATTACACTTGATTCCACACTTAGCAATTTTCAAACTTTTCAAAGTATCTGAATGTCGAACGGACTGTCGTCCAATCAGATAGCCATCCGATTGAATGACCATCCGATCAGTTGACATTTGGAATTTCGACACTTAATCATTTTCATAATATTCAAAGAACATCAGTTTCTAATGGATTGCCATCCGATCGGATTGCTATCCGATCGAGTGACAATCCTGCTGTGAACTTGTTCTCACTAGGTGTCCTGCCAATCAGATCGCTATCCGATCGAACGACCGTTCGATCGACGACCTGAAAGGTAGAGATACTTCTCTGTTTTCAAAATGCTACAGCAAAAACTTCAAAGCCATCATACACAAACACAACCATCCCAAACGAATGTCAATCCAATCGAATGGCCATCCGCACGGATTGACATCCGATCGAATGGCCAACCGATCGGATAGCCATCCGATCGGATTACCATTCGACACTTGGTTCACCCGCCACCATTAACGCACTGTTCATCGCTTACGCTATCAATCTGTAATCAGGCTAATCTCAGACGCACTCCCTTTAATCCAACGAAGTTGTGTTTACTTGCTGAACACCGACTGTAAGTATGCTCAAACCCTTTTTATCGCAATTTGGGTGTAACATACATTCCTATCAAATCAAAATTATCAAAACGAATTATTCAATCAAACTGTTTATCACTTGCGAATAACTGTTATGCATATTTACACGTGATGCTAGTTACATATGTGTTAGGACTTTTACTCGCGAGGTCCCGCCTTAACTAGTATAGTACTATAGAACCCGACAGGGTCTAGTTAGGATGAATAGCAATCGCAGCTCGAGAGACTTAGCTGGTACACCCCCAAAATCCACCATGCGGAGCGTCACCGCTTGGAGGCGTGACATGACCAGGATCGAGCCACCAATCATATTGAACAACACAATTAAGTAAATAAAACCAAACACAATACGATTGGTGACCAAAAGGAAGTAAACCAATTTTAGGTTAACAGCGGAAGCATAAAACGTAAGTTCAAAACATAAGTCCATAATTCATAAGTTTAATGACCAAACATAAGTTCCATAAGTTCATAAAGTTTATTTATTAGGCACGGGACATAACAATCCCTATTCCACAACGACCTCCTCCTCGCGCAAGCTCCATAAGTACCTAACGACCTGCAAGGCATGTAATAACAAATCAACAACAAAATTGAGCGAGTTCACAGTTGGTTGTTCAGTTAATGAGTTCGTATCAGAAATCGTAAGTTCGTTTCATAACCATGTATTACCCATTATCCTTGATTCCCAAACCTTTACGATATTTAGTGGGGGCTTCCCATTTTGTATGTACTAGACTAGTCGTATCCATAAGTGTCCTTCCCAATCCGAGGACAGTGGTAAGTATGATTTACGTAGGTTTTACGTAAGTGCCCTTCCCAATCCGAGGACAGTAGTAAGTATGAATTTACGTAGGTTTTACGTAAGTGCCATTCCCAATCCGAGGACAGTAGTAAGTATGAGTTTACGTAGGTTTTACGCAAGTGCCCTTCCCAATCCGAGGAGAGTAGTAAGTAGTCTAGTAGTGTGGATAGTATAAGTAGTTATTCAATCCCATTCCCAATCACCAGGAATCCCATGCCTTAGTAAGGGTGTGAACTCACCTCGGTTTGCTCGGTTAGATTCTCAAATATAGCTAACAGTCAAGGTCGGTCAATCACGTCCTAATATGATTACCAGTTAGTCATTTAGTGATTTTCAAATAGAGCACAAAGTTCCTACACGTATCTATCACATATCATGCATTACTTTAACGGTTTATGCCCATATAAACTTCCCATCTATTCCCGTTCATAAATACACATACGATATTGCACATAACACTTTTATTGACACATAACATGTTAGATCATTCACAGATAACATACTCGACATTTAGACATGCAAATTACAACTTATGTCATTTCAGCTTTAATATTCAAAACCGGGCTGTTTTTGGACATTTTAATAAAATAGTTAACTTATTCGAAAAATTCCCAAATTTTTACAGAATATCTTAAACGATCCAAATACTATTGTGTAAAAATATCGGGGTCCAGTTCATTACCAATATTTTATAAAAATTCATTTTCCGGACTGAAATCAGATTTATCTTTTTCTGACTGCAGTCCACAGAATAATTTATTTAAAATTCATCAAGAGTCCGATTTATGAAATTCCAAGGAGAGAATTACAAATACATCGGTGGTCATCTACAGTACAAATTTCATAATCTAACTCTACACAGAACTCAAGTTATGACAGAAAACAGAACGCATATTTTCAGCAGCAAAAATGCAGCTCTAGCTGCTGTTACGAAATGACACTTTAAAAATAGTAAACGAAGTCCAAAAATTATGATTCCAGTGCCATTAGAACCGTATTTCATAATACATAAACCTAGACTTCAGAATATACATTTTTCGTAAAGTTACGGCCCTGTTACAGCCAACTGAAGTTGGCTGTAATCACTAAACAGCTTTCTGTTTTCAGTCTTTAACCTCCTAAAGCGCGTTCGATTGATTCCGTTAGCATGTTTAGTGATCACAACAACATAAAACATCAATATTAACCAGCAAATCATCAGGAAATCAATCAAGAATCATAACAACACAAGATCTACATGATTTACCCATGTATCTTCTCTTTATCCACCCTTTATCACTTTATGTTCAAGACGTATTCATGTTCTTTAGAGTTTCTTGACTTTTAACCATTTAATCAACTATTAACCACCAAATACATGAACAAGATGAAGATTTGAAGCACTTACTACTAGCACAAGGCTAGGGGAGAAACAAGGCGTAAAAGTGGTGGATAAAAGAAAACTAGAGTGGTTCTTGAACTTCTGAGTACACCGAGCTTAGTTGTTGACCTTCTAACACCTTTGTGTGCTTGTAGAATGCTTGAAAGTGATCAAATAATGGTGGTGGTGGTGGCCTTGATCTCAGCCGAGACTAGAGGAAGAGGGAGAGAGTTTTTGGTGTGTTGTTAATGTGATGATAAGAATGAATGATGATCCTATGGGTAAATAGATAATCTTCCAACACTCTTTTAACCTTTAGGTTTAATGTTCCCCAAGTACTTAACAAATGTATTAAACAAAGCAAAGAAATCAAAGTGGGGATCCCACTTTCTAGAACCGGTTGGGGGGGGGGGGGGTAGGTCTAGTTGGGTTTCAATTGTAAGGTTACTAGTTTAGTTAGGATCAAATGTTCTAGTTAGTGTGTTATGGTGTGTGATGAAATATATAGTGTGTTAGGGTGTTCGGGGACCCTAACTAGCTCAGAAAAATAAAAACAATGTGTTTAACAATATTTTTGTGTTCCGGGTAAAGTCCGGTTGTTCGGTTCGGTGTTGTTCCGTTAAAGCGCTTAATTAATCCATAAAGCGTCCTATATATATATATATTTGTAACATTATTAATTCTCAACACTTAGGAAAGGATACCGGACTATTTAGTAACTTTTCTGCACACTACTAGTATATTACAAGCACATGTAAGTATAACACAGTAATCAGAAAGCAGTTAAATGATTCCACACAGTCGTCAAGCACTTTAATTATCATTAATAAATTGTACGGTTACATGAAGTTTTGAGGGTTGTCACATTCTCCCCCTGTTAAGAAAATTTCGTCCCGAAATTTAGCGTGTGGTTACTGAGGAAGCAAGTTAAGTTGCGTTGGTTTCCTGGTTTTCCTGGGGTGTCACATTATCCCCCCGTTGATTTGGAATTTCGTCCCGAAATTCTGCAGTAGCTTCAGCCTCAGTAGTGGTTGTATTTTTCTTAAACAGCTGGGGATACTTGAGTTTCATTTGGTCTTCTCGCTCCCAGGTATACTCTGGGCCACGACGAGAATCCCAACGAACTCGGACAAGAGGTATCCTGGTACGCTTGAGGATCTTAACGTCTCGATCCGTAATCTCTACTGGTTCTTCGACGAATCGCAGCTGGTCGTCGATAGTGAGCTCCTTTAAAGGAACTATGAGGGTCTCATCTGACAGACACTTCTTCAGATTCGACACATGGAATACGTCGTGAACTCCGCTGAGTTCTTCAGGAAGATTCAACCTGTAGGCGACTTTGCCAATTTTCTCAATGATTTCGAACGGTCCAACATAGCGCGGATTGAGCTTGCCTCGTTTGCCAAAACGAACTACACCTTTCCAAGGTGAGACTTTGAGTAGCACTCGATCCCCAACCTGGAACTCGAGTGGTTTTCTTCCCTTATCAGCATAGCTTTTCTGACGGTCACGAGCTGCCGCCATTCGCTGTCGTATCTGAGCAATTCTCTCGGTGGTATCTACCACAAGTTCTGGGCCAGTGATTTGGCTGTCACCAACTTCTGCCTAACAGAGAGGTGATCTGCATTTGCGTCCGTACAATGCCTCGAACGGAGCGGCCTGGATGCTGGTGTGGTAGCTGTTGTTATACGAAAACTCCACTAGCGGGAGGTGCTTTTCCCAGCCATTACCAAAATCGATTACACATGCCCTAAGCATGTCTTCAAGGGTTTGGATGGTGTGTTCAGATTGCCTATCCGTCTGTGGGTGATAAGCGGTGCTCATATCTAAACGTGAGCCAAAAGACTTGTGCATAGCTTGCCACAGTTCAGAAGTAAAACGCGCGTCACGATCAGATATGATAGAGGTTGGCACTCCGTGCCTTAACACCACTTCTTTTAGGTAAATGTCTGCAAGAGTAGAAAACTTATCTGTTTCTTTGATAGCCAGAAAGTGTGCAGACTTGGTCAGTCGATCTACGATCACCCAAATGGTATCGTTTCCGTGTTGAGATCTAGGCAGGCCAGTAATGAAATCCATGGAAATTTGCTCCCATTTCCATTTAGGTATCTCTGGTTGTTGAAGTAGGCCTGATGGTTTTTGATATTCAGTCTTGACTCTCGCACAAGTCAAGCACTTACTGACGTAGGTTGCTATGTGGGCTTTCATGCCAGGCCACCAATACGTAGTCTTGAGGTCCTGGTACATTTTATCCGAACCAGGATGTACCGAATAATGAGACTTATGTGCTTCATCCATCACAAGCTCGCGTAAGTTTCCATAAAGTGGAACCCAGATGCATCCGTTAACATAGTAGGCGCCGTTTTCCTTTTGTTCCAGCCGTTGCCTCGATCCTCGTAGGGACTCAGCCCTGATGTTTTCTGCTTTCAATGCTTCAACCTGAGCATCGTGAATCTGAGCGGGAAGGTTAGATTGGATGGTAAGCTGTAACGCATGTACACGCTTAGGTAGAGTATCCTTTCGACTGAGGGCGTTGGCCACAACATTAGCCTTGCCCGGATGGTACTTGATCGCACATTCGTAATCATTCAAGAGCTCGACCCATCGACGTTGACGCATGTTTAACTCCTTTTGCTTGAAGATATGCTCGAGACTCCTGTGATCGGTGTAAATGGTGCACTTGGTACCGTACAGGTAATGTCTCCATATCTTAAGCGCAAAAACAACTGCTCCTAATTCCAAGTCGTGTGTAGTGTAGTTCCTTTTGTGAACCTTAAGTTGGCGCGATGCGTAGGCAATGCCCTTATCACGTTGCATTAACACGCAACCAAGTCCTTGGATGGAAGCGTCTTAATAAACCACAAAATCATCTGTGCCTTCAGGCAATGAGAGGATAGGCGTGCTACAAAGTCTGTCTTTCAAGTGCTGAAATGCGGACTCCTGTGCATCACCCCAACGATAGATGACACCCTTCTGAGTCAGTGAAGTGAGAGGTTGCTCAATCTTGGAGAAATCTTTGATAAATCTTCTGTAATATCCCACCAAACCCAAGAATTGGCGGATTTCTGTTGTTGTACGGGGTGCAGGCCAGTTCCTGATCGAGTCAACCTTGGATGGATCTACATGAATCCCATCCTTGTTTACCACATGGCCTAGAAAGTGGACTTCGCGAAGCCAGAAGTCACATTTCGAAAACTTGGCATACAACTGCTCTTTTCGAAGAAGTTCCAGAATAAGCCTCAGATGTTGCTCGTGTTCCTCCGGACTCTTAGAATAGATCAAGATGTCGTCGATGAAAATAATAACGAACTTATCCAGGTAAGGTTTGCATACTCGGTTCATGAGATCCATGAAGACCGTTGGTGCATTCGTCAACCCGAAAGGCATGACCAGAAACTCGTAATGGCCGTAGCGAGTTCTGAATGCTGTTTTGGAGACGTCCTCATCTTGGACTCTCAGTTGATGGTATCCCGATCTCAAATCAATCTTAGAGTAATAACTCGATCCTTGCAGCTGGTCGAACAAGTCGTCTATAAGTGGGAGAGGATAACTGTCACACCCCCAAAATCCACACGCGGAGTATCACCGCTTGGAGGCGTGACTGACCAGGATCATGCCACCAATCATATTGAACATACCAAGTAATAAGTAAAATTCAACCACATAATATGAAAGGTGTTTCAAACCAAAAACATAGTTAAGTGTTTAGCAGAAGCATAATTGTAAAACCCAATGTAAGTAGTAAGTATGAAATAAAGTAATGTTTTTAACATGGCACACACTGCCATGTCCCACAACGACCGCGCCTCCCTGTGCAAGATCCAAGAGTACCTAACGACCTGCAAGGCATGTAACAACGAGTCAACAACAAAGTTGAGCGAGTTCACAGTTGGTTGTTTAGTTATAGCATTCGTTTCGTAAATCAGTTGTTCGTTTAGTAAACCATGTATCGTATAATTTCGTATCGCGGTCTCCCAGACATGTTTACGAAGATTAGTAGGGGCTTCCCATGTGTTACTAGACCATGCGTATCAACTGCTACGAAAATGTAAGAGGTGGCCTAAGTCAATGTCTATCAGCATTGACCCTTTGCCCATAGTCCATTAGTACACGCCCGTCCGACTGGCATGGTGTGAGGTTTGTTAAACCCTAATAGCGCTATATACTAATGACCCGCTCGCCATAGGCCTCGGCGATTAAGTCGATAAATGAGGGACTTAAAGTGATAGAGTGATGGTCTTATGGTCGTACGTATCCTGTTGTTTGGGGAATACGCAAGTTTGTAGTTACCATTCAGTTCTTTAACCCATTCCCAACCCTTGGGAATCCCATGCCTTGGATAGAGTGTGAACTCACCTTGGTTTGCTCGGTATGCTAAAGGAATACACACGCTCACAAATAATCAATCACGACCTATAGTACGCACGTATATATAATCAGTTTCTAATTCGCAATGTTTCACATGAAATCTATGTCACAAAGTGTGTTTGGCAATTAACAACATACACCACGTAAGCAGTTAGTAAGTTCTCATGCAATTTATGTTTCACACAAATGTTCATCACAGTTTGTACTAACTAGGTTATTGATTAACATACTTGAGAGGGTCAACAGTCTTAACGAAGTTAGCAACTTATTAGGGTTTATAAACATAACAGGAATAATAAAGTAACACCGTTAATTAACTAACAGGGTTAACAAAAGTTACCCACTTAACAGAGTGTCATACATGAATCTAACAGAGTTAATGACTTAACTAAGTAAACAACTTAACAGAGTAACCATATCAGCATGCTTGACGAAATCACACATATTTGGCGAAATGCCTTAACTGGCGAAAACACTAGTTGGGCGAAATCCCCTTTTGGACGAAAACACTAGGGTTTTCGTTGAGCATGGGGTGTGACGAAAACACAAGGTGTTTTCGTCTGACTATGGTGTTTTCGTGATCCCTGTGTTTTCATCATTAACTGTTACGCAAACCCAGCAACCCTAGTTACACCCTAACAGTTACATCACCTCCATTATACAGTTATTCAATCATTACTTAATATTAGCCAATTATTTCGATCATTCAGTAATCAACATATGCGTACAAGAATTCTAATCTGCCAATTATCTATTATCATACCGTCAACATCAATTCAAACATAAACAATATGCAAAAACACAACCGATCATACACCAGATTAAACGGATCCCTAATATACAAATCAGTTCAAAATCATGTGCTCATCATCATTACTTTTATCAATTTCAATATCAATGGCCGATAATTGTTAAATGTTCTCATGCTGTTATTGGGCCAAAATATGTAGTGGGCTACAACATTATTCAAATGATATATACATAAACATCGTCATCAACTAACAATTAACAATAGCTTTAACAAACAAGATTTACTAACCAATGATTATATGGAACCAGATTATGTTTTGAGAAGTCTCTTCTGCCGTACTCAACTATGGAGATGTTTAGGGTTAGTGACCAGTGGAGATGTGAGGCCTAGTTTGATATTTACGTAAATATAAGAAGGGTATAATCAGATTTGGGCTACTAATTCGTTCAATGGGTTTGGGCCGAGAGATGCTAGGGCAATCGAGTGATTGGGCTGGGTGTTTTCGGCTGAGGTGAATTCGTGTGGGGGTGTCTGGCATGTTTTAATTATAACACACCACTTAACACAAGACACATTATTAACATATACTCAAATAGACAAGTAATGCACATCAAGTATATATAAAGCACACTTAATAGCACACTTAATACACACCATATAAAACATATTAGTCACACTACGATTTAACATATTACAAACGTGTACAGTTGTCAAACAAACAAGTCGTGTAAACCAACAACCTAAACAGTTAACGAGCAATTAATGCGAAGATGGAATCTTGGAAACTCGAGTTGTCACATTATCCCCAACTTGAAAGAAATTTCATCCCGAAATTTAGCACGTGGTTACTGAGGAAGCTAGTTGTGTTGTGTAGGTTACTGGTTTTCCTGGGGTGTCACATCATCCCCCCGTTGATTTGGAATTTCGTCCCGAAATTTTGTAGTAGCTTCAGCCTCAGTAGTGGTTGCACTGTTTCCGAATAACTGGGGATATTTTTGTTTCATTTGATCTTCTCGTTCCCAGGTAAACTCTGGGCCACGACGGGAGTTCCAACGAACTCAAACAAGAGGTATTCTGGTGTGCTTGAGGACCTTAACGTCTCGGTCCGTGATTTCAACTGGTTCCTCGACGAATCGCAACTGATCGTCGATAGTGAGCTCCTTCAAAGGAACTATGAGGGTCTCATCTGACAGACACTTCTTCAGATTCGACACGTGAAAAACGTTGTGAACTGCACCGAGTTCTGCGGGTAGGTTTAGTTTGTAGGCTACCTTGCCTATTTTCTCTATGATTTCGAACGGTCCGACATAACGCGGATTGAGTTTGCCCCTTTTGCCAAAACGAACTACACCCTTCCAGGGTGAGACTTTGAGTAGAACTCGGTCCCCGACCTGGAATTCTAGAGGTTTTCTACGATTGTCTGCGTAGGCTTTCTGACGGTCGCGAGCTGCCGCCATGCGTTGTCATATATGTGCCATCCTTTCCGTTGCGTCTACTACCAGTTCTGGACCTGTGATCTGACTATCACCCACCTCTGCCCAACAAAGAGGTGATCGACATTTACGCCCGTACAATGCCTCAAATGGAGCGGCTTGAATACTGGTGTGGTAACTGTTGTTATATTAAAACTCCACAAAACGGAGATGTTTTTCCCAGCCGTTGCCGAAGTCGATTGCACATGCACGAATCATGTCTTCTAGAGTTTGGATGGTGCGTTCAGACTGCCCATCTATTTACGGATGGTAAGCTGTGCTCATGTCTAATCGTGAGCCAAAGGACTTGTACATTACTTGCCACAGTTCAGAAGTAAAACGTGCATCACGATCGGAAATAATAGAGGTTGGCACCCCGTGCCTCGAGACAACTTCCTTAAGGTAGACGTCTGCTAGAGTGGAGAACTTATCCGTTTCTTTGATAGCCACGATGTGAGTCGATCCACGATCACCCAAATATTATCATTCTTATGTTGAGATCTAGGCAGGTCAGTAACAAAATCCATGGAAATTTACTCCCATTTCCATTGTGGTATCTCTGGTTGTTGGAGTAGGCTCGATGGTTTCTGATATTCAGTCTTGACTCTCGCACAAATCAAACATTTGCTAACGTAAGTTGCTATGTGAGCTTTCATGCTAGGCCACCAATACGTAGTTCTGAGATCATGGTACATCTTATCCAAACCAGGATGTACTGAGTAATGAGACTTATGTGCTTCATCCATCACCAGCTCGCGTAAGTTTCCATAGTGTGGAACCCAAATGCGCCCTGTAACGTAATAGGCGCCGTCTTCCTTTTGTTCTAACCTTTGCCTTGAGCCGCGTAGGGCTTCAGCCTTGACGTTTTCTGGTTTCAATGCTTCTACCTGAGCATCTCGTATCTGTGCAGGAAGACTAGACTGGATGGTAAGTTGTAATGCTCGCACACGCCTAGGTGTAGTATCCTTTCGACTGAGGGCGTCGGCCACAACATTGGCTTTGCCCGGATGGTACTTGATCGCACATTCGTAATCATTCAAAAGCTAGACCCATCGACGCTGACGCATGTTTAATTCCTTCTGTTTGAAGATATGCTCGAGACTCCTGTGATCGGTGTAAATGGTGCACTTGGTACCATACAGGTAATGTCTCCATATCTTGAGCGCGAAAACAACAGCTCCCAGCTCCAAATCATGTGTAGTGTAATTCCTTTCATGAACTTTAAGTTGGCGCGAGGCGCAAGCAATGACTTTATCCCGTTGCATCAATACACAACCCAGACCCTGAATTGATGCGTCACAATAAACCACGAAATCGTCTATGCCCTCTGGCAATGAAAGAATAGGTGTGCTACAAAGTCTATCCTTTAAGTGCTGAAATGCTGATTCCTGTGGATTACCCCAACGATAGATAACGCCTTTCTGAGTTAGTGAGGTGAGGGGTTGTGCAATCTTGGAGAAGTCTTTGATGAACCTTCTATAGTAGCCAGCCAAACCCAAGAATTGGCGGATTTCTGTTGGTGTACGGGGTGCAGGCCAGTTCCTGATCGAATCAACCTTGGATGGATCAACATGAATCCCATCCTTGTTTACCACAAGGCCTAGAAAGTGGACTTCACGAAGCCAGAAGTCGCATTTTGAAAACTTGGCGTACAGCTGTTCTGCTCGAAGTAGTTCCAAAATAAGTCGTAGATGCTACTCGTGTTCCTCCCGACTCCTAGAGTAGATCAGAATGTCGTCGATGAATACAATCACGAACTTATCCAAGTAAGGCTTGCACACTCTGTTCATAAGATCCATGAAGACTGCTGGCGCGTTTGTTAGCCCGAATGGCATGACCAGAAACTCGTAATGGCCGTAGCGTGTTCTGAATTCTGTTTTGGAGACGTCCTCGTCCCGGACTCTCAGTTGATGGTAGCATGACCTCAGATCAATCTTTGAATAGTAGCTCGACCCTTGCAGCTGGTCGAACAAGTCGTCAATGCGTGGAAGAGGATAGCGATTCTTTACGGTCACCTTGTTTAGTTCGCGGTAATCTATGCACATGCGGAAAGTACCGTCTTTCTTTTTCACAAACAGCACGGAAGCTCCCCAGGGCGAAGAGCTAGGACGGATGAAACCCTTATCCAAGAGTTCTTGCAATTGCTTGGACAGTTCTTCCAGTTCGGTTGGAGCTAAGCGATAAGGTGCTCGAGCTATGGGTGTTGCTCCAGGAGCTAGCTCGATCTGAAATTCGACCTGGCGATGAGGCGGTAGCCCAGATAAATCTTCAGGAAACATTTGAGGAAAGTCGCGTACTACCGGAATATCCTCTAACTTCTTCTCTTTTGTTGATGTGTCAGTAATGAGTGCTAAAATAGCAGTGTGGCCCTTTCGCAAACACTTCTGGGCCTTAAGGAAGGAGATGATGCCCACTACAGCACCACTCTTGTCGCCTTGAATTTCGAGAGGTTCTTTGCCAGAACGGGGAATACGAACAATCTTCTCTTTGCAAAGGATCTCTGCTTGCTATTGGGATTACCAATCCATCCCAATGACTATGTCGAAACTACCCAAAGCTATAGGAATGAGATCGATAGAGAAAGTCTGACCAGTGAGGATAAGATTACAACCCTTAACTATGTGTGTGGCCTCTAGACTTTTACCATTTGCTAACTCTACAACATGCTTGATGTTCAAAGGTGCTGGTGTGCGTTTAAGCATTTGACTAACTTTTAGAGACACATAACTGGTATCGGCACCCGAATCAAATAAAACAGTAACATAAAAGTCGTCGAGGAGAAACTTACCCATCACCACGTTAGGATCATTCCTTGCGTCACCCTGACCAATCACGAACGCTTGACCTCGGGCGCCATTGTTTCCATTTCCCTGATTGTTGTTGTTGTTCGGATTTCGATTTAACTGGGGGCAGTCCCGCTTGAAGTGGTCTTCAGCACCACACTGAAAGAATCCCCTGTTACCTCGCTGTCACTGCTGGTTCTGTGGAACTGGTGGTTGTTGTTGTTTATTCAGATTCGCAGGTCGTGAGCTCCTGCAATCCTTAGCTTCATGACCCATCTTGAGACACCTCTGGCAACGACCCCTGTTGCACTAACCACTGTGGTTTCTGTTGCATCTATTGCACTTTGGGTGATTTCCTCGATATCCACCCTGCCCTTGACTACCAGAAGGCTGCTGACCTGGACTCTGGTAGTCATCGATCTTTCGCTGCTGTGCCTGGGACTGAACTGAAGTCAAACCCTTGCTGGAGGTTCCATCCCACTTTCGTTTATTGTCACTAGGAATAGCAGAAGTAGTTGCAGTAGCACCAATACGTTTAGGCAGCTTGTTCTGTTCCACTGCCTGGTCTGTGAGACGATGAGCAAGACGAGTAACATCCTGGATGGTAGCAAGATTGGCCGAAGTCACATGACTTTGAATCTCTGGTACTAAGCCTTTGAGGTACAGCTCAATGCGTTTGATGGGAGGATCCACCATAGTTGGACATAACACTGCCAATTCATTGGATCGTTTCGTGTACGCTTCTATCCCTGACCCCGTCATCTTCAGGTTAAAGAACTCCACTTCCAGCTTGTGGATGTCATCATGACTACAGTATTCACGTTTGATCAATTCCTTAAAATCATTCCATGGGGTGGCATTAGCAGCCACCAGCCCCAGCATCTGAACTTGCGCGTTCCACCAAGTTAGCGCAGTGCCTTCGAGAGTACCAGTGGCGTACTTCACCCTACGAGCCTCAGAGCATTCACACATCTCGAAGACATACTCGAGCTTTTCAAACCAATGGAGGAGTCCAACGGCTCCTTCAGTGCCACTGAAAGTACTACGATGACAGTCCATGAATGTCTTGAATGTGCATACAGGCGGCTGAGCATGCTGACCTGTTGCGTATATAAGAACAGGACAAGGTTAAACACAAGAGTTGGTTTACGAGAGTAGGATCTAAAGATCCTAGAGTGAGTTGCGACTGCAGGATATACCTCCTGCCTGGGCAGCTACGAGTGCTGCAGTAACTTGTTCAGTGATCAAAGCCGCCAACTGGGCTTGAGTCATGTTAACGCGTCCAGCCATGATCTTCATATCAAGGGAATCATGAGTGAGAGAGGTTCGCGAAAGTGCGATGACAGAAGAGTGTAAGCACATAAGTGTTTTCAAACAATAGTTGTTACGTTTATCCAAGCATACCATGAGCATAGTTCTATGTAGTCTAGCAAGTAGGCAATGTAAACATAAGTCATATCACCTAGAATATCGAGTCTTGCACGTGGAGCGAAGCGTCGTTGTGGATCGTTGAGCACTGTTCAGGTTATAGTCTGGTTTTAACAAAAACTTTTTCCCTTATTAAAACCAAGTTCACTATAACCAATGGCTCTGATACCAATCTGTCACACCCCCAAAATCCACACGCGGAGTATCACCGCTTGGAGGCGTGACTGACCAGGATCAAGCCACCAATCATATTGAACATACCAAGTAATAAGTAAAATTCAACCACACAATATGAAAGGTGTTTCAAACCAAAAACGTAGTTAAGTGTTTAGCGGAAGCATAATTGTAAAACCCAATGTAAGTAGTAAGTATGAAATAAAGTAAAGTTTTTAACACGGCACACACTGCCATGTCCCACAACGACCGCGCCTCCCTGTGTAAGCTCCAAGAGTACCTAACGACCTGCAAGGCATGTAACAACGAGTCAACAACAAAGTTGAGCGAGTTCACAGTTGGTTGTTTAGTTATAGCATTCGTTTCGTAAATCAGTTGTTCGTTTAGTAAACCATGTATCATATTATTTCGTATCGCGGTCTCCCAGACATGTTTGCGAAGATTAGTGGGGGCTTCCCATGTGATACTAGACCACGCGTATCGACTGCTATAAAAATGTAAGAGGTGGCCTAAGTCAATGTCTATCAGCATTGACCCTTTGCCCATAGTCCATTAGTACACGCCCGTCCGACTGGCATGGTGTGAGGTTTGTTAAACTCTAATAGCGCTATCTACTAATGACCCGCTCGCCATAGGCCTCGGCGATTAAGTCGATAAATGAGGGACTTAAAGTGATAGAGTGATGGTCTTATGGTCGTACGTATCCTGTTGTTTGGGGAATACGCAAGTTTGTAGTTACCGTTCAGTTCTTTAACCCATTCCCAACCCTTGGGAATCCCATGCCTTGGATAGAGTGTGAACTCACCTTGGTTTGCTCGGTATGCTAAAGGAATACACACGCTCACAAATAATCAATCACGACCTATAGTACGCACGTATATATAATCAGTTTCAAATTCGCAATGTTTCACATGTAATCTATGTCACAAAGTGTGTTTGGCAATTAACAACATGCACCACGTAAGCAGTTAGTAAGTTCTCATGCAATTTATGTTTCACACAAATGTTCATCACAGTTTGTACTAACAAGGTTATTGATTAACATACTTGAGAGGGTCAACAGTCTTAACGAAGTTAGCAACTTATCAGGGTTTATAAACATAACAGGAATAATAAAGTAACACCGTTAATTAACTAACAGAATTAACTAACAGGGTTAATAAAAGTTACCCACTTAACAGAGTGTCATACATGAATCTAACAGAGTTAATGACTTAACTAAGTAAACAACTTAACAGAGTAACCATATCAGCACGCTTGACGAAATCACACATATTTGGCGAAATCCCTTAACTGGCGAAAACACTAGTTGGGCGAAATCCCCTTTTGGATGAAAACACTAGGGTTTTCGTTGAGCATGGGGTGTGACGAAAACACAAGGTGTTTTCGTCTGACTATGGTGTTTTCGTGATCCCTGTGTTTTCATCATTAACTGTTACGCAAACCCAGCAACCCTATTTACACCCTGACAGTTACATCACCTCCATTATACAGTTATTCAATCATTACTTAATATTAGCCAATTGTTTCGATCATTCAGTAATCAACATATGCGTACAAGAATTCTAATCTGCCAATTATCTATTATCATACCGTCAACATCAATTCAAACATAAACAATTTGCAAAAACACAACCGATTATACACCAGATTAAACGGATCCCTAATATACAAATTAGTTCAAAATCATGTGCTCATCATCATTACTTTTATCAATTTCAACATCAATGGCCGACAATTGTTAAATGTTCTCATGCTGTTATTGGACCAAAATATGTAGTGGGCTGCCACATTATTCACATGATATTTACATAAACATCGTCATCAACTAGCAATTAACAATAGCTTTAACAAACAAGATTTACTAACCAATGATTAGATGGAACCAGATTATGTTTCGAGAAGTCTCTTCTGCCGTACTCAACTATGGAGATGTTTAGGGTTAGCGACTAGTGGAGATGTGAGGCCTAGTTTGATATTTACGTAAATATAAGAAGGGTATAATCAGATTTGGGCCACTAATTCGTTCAATGGGTTTGGGCCGAGAGATGCTAGGGCAATCGAGTGATTGGGCTGGGTGTTTTCGGCTGAGGTGAATTCGTGTGGGGGTGTCTGGCATGTTTTATATTTAATTATAACACACCATTTAACACAAGACACATTATTAACATATAAAATAGACAAGTAATGCACATCAAGTATATATAAAGCACACTTAATAGCACACTTAATACACACCATATAAAACATATTAGTCACACTACGATTTAACATATTACAAACGTGTACAGTTGTCAAACAAACAAGTCGTGTAAACCAACAACCTAAACAGTTAACGTGCAATTAATGCGAAGATGGAATCTTGGAAACTTAAGTTGTCACAATAACGATTCTTCACGGTCACCTTGTTGAGTTCGCGATAGTCAATACACATTCTAAAGGTACCTTCTTTCTTCTTTACAAACAAGACTGGAGCTCCCCAGGGCGAAGAAGTAGGACGTATGAAACCCTTTTACAAGAGTTCTTGTAGTTGCGTAGACAGTTCTTCAAGTTCCGATGGAGCTAGACGATAAGGTGCACGAGCTATTGGTGCTGCTCCAGGAGCTAGCTCGATTTGGAATTCAACTTGACGATGAGGCGGAAGACCAGGTAATTCCTCAGGAAATACCTCGGGAAAATCACGCACAATAGGAATGTCTTCAATTCTTTTCTCTTCCGTTGATGTGTCAGTAACGAGCGCTAGAATGGTAGTGTGGCCCTTTCACAAACACTTCTGGGCCTTAAGGAAAGAGATAATGCCTACGACAGCACCACTCTTGTCGCCATGAATCACTAGGGGTTCCATACCAGAACGAGGAATGCGGACCATTTTCTCCTTGCAAACAATCTCCGCTTGCTGATGAGATAACCAATCCATCCCAATAACAACATCAAAACTACCCAGAACGATAGGAATAAGATCGATAGAGAAGGTCTGATCAGCTAAGACGAGGTTACAACCTTTAACTACGTGTGTGGCTTCAAGACTTTTATCGTTAGCTAGTTCTACCGTGTGTTTGGTGTTCAGGAGTGTTGGAGTGTGCTTAAGCATTTGGCTAACTTTTAAGGACACATAACTAGTATCGGCACCCGAATCGAATAAAACAGTAACAAAGAAGTCGTCCAGAAGAAACTTACCCATTACAACGTTGGGATCGTTCCTCGCGTCGCCCTGACCTAGCACGTAAACACGTCCCCTAGCACCATTGCCATTATTGTTATCCCCGTTGTTGCCTCCATTGTTGCCTCCATTGTTGTTCCCGTTTCCTTGGTTGTTGTTCTGATTCTGATTCAGCTGTGGACAGTGCCTCTTGAAGTGACCCTCAACACCACACTGAAAGCATCCCCAGTTGCCCTGTGGCTGTTGCTGATTCTGCGGTGCTTGCTGCTGCTGCTGACAATTCTGATTTGTAGGCCGTGAGCTCCTGCAATCCTTGGCTTCATGACCCATCTTGAGACACCTCTGACAACATCCCTTGTTACACTGACCACTGTGGTGTCTGTTGCATTTGTTTCACTTTGGGTGATTTCCTCGATATCCACCCTACCCTTAACTACCAGAAGATTGTTGACCAGGACTCTGGTAGTCATCAATCTTTCGCTGCTGCACCTGGGACTGAACTGTAGTCAAACCCTTGCTGTTGGCTCCATCCCATTTTCGTTTGTTGTCACTGGGAATAGCAGAAGTAGTAGTAGCAGCAGCACCTATACGCTTAGGCAGCTTCTGTTCTACTGCCTGGTCTGTGAGACGATGAGCAAGACGAGTAACATCCTGGATGGTAGCAAGGTTAGCAGCAGTCACATGGATTTGAATTTCTGGTACCAAGCCTTTGAGGTACAGCTAGATACGCTTAATGGGAGGATCCACCATAGTTGGACATAACACTGCCAGTTCGTTGGATCGCTTCGTATACGCCTCTATCTCTGACCCCGTCATCTTCAGGTTAAAGAACTCCACTTCCAGTTTGTGAATGTCATCACGATTACAGTATTCCCGCTTGATCAGTTCCTTGAAGTCGTTCCATGGGGTGGCATTAGCAGCTGCCAGCCCTAACATTTGAACTTGCGCGTTCCACCAAGTCAGCGCAGTGCCTTCGAGGGTACCAGTGGCATACTTCACCCTACGAGGCTCAGGGCATTCACACATTTCGAAGACCGACTCGAGCTTCTCGAACCAGTGGAGGAGTCCAACGGCCCCTTCAGTGCCACTGAAAGTACTAGGACGACAGCCCATAAAAGTCTTGAACATGCACACAGGCGGCTGGGCATGCTGGCCTCCTGCTTGAGCGGCTGCAAGTGCCACAGTAACTTGTTCGTTGATCAAAGCCGTCAGCTGGGCTTGTGTGAGGTTGATTCGCCAACTCATGATCTTCACCATACAAAGAACACAAGTGAGAAGGGCGTCGTATCAATACGCAAGCGTGGAATGACAGAAGAGAGTGATCACACAAAGTTTTCAAGCAGTAGATACTATGTTATCTAAGCTTACCATAAGCAATGTTCTATGTAACTAACAAGTAGGTAATATAAACATGAATCGTATCACCTATAGTGTCGAGTCTTGCACGTGGAGCGAAGCGTCGTTGTGGATCGTTGAGCATTGTACAGGTTATAGTCTGGTTTTATCAAAAAGCTTTTCCCCTTTTTAAAACCAAGTTCGCTATAACCAATGGCTCTGATACCAATCTGTCACACCCCCAAAATCCACCATGCGGAGCGTCACCGCTTGGAGGCGTGACATGACCAGGATCGAGCCACCAATCATATTGAACAACACAATTAAGTAAATAAAACTAAACACAATACGATTGGTGACCAAAAGGAAGTAAACCGATTTTAGGTTAACAGCGGAAGCATAAAACGTAAGTTCAAAACATAAGTCCATAATTCATAAGTTTAACGACCAAACATAAGTTCCATAAGTTCATAAAGTTTATTTATTAGGCACGGGACATAACAATCCCTATTCCACAACGACCTCCTCCTTGCGCAAGCTCCATAAGTACCTAACGACCTGCAAGGCATGTAACAAGAAATCAACAACAAAGTTGAGCGAGTTCACAGTTGGTTGTTCAGTTAATGAGTTCGTATCAGAAATCGTAAGTTCGTTTCATAACCATGTATTACCCATTATCCTTGATTCCCAAACCTTTACGATATTTAGTGGGGGCTTCCCATTTTGTATGTACTAGACTAGTCGTATCCATAAGTGTCCTTCCCAATCCGAGGACAGTGGTAAGTATGATTTACGTAGGTTTTACGTAAGTGCCCTTCCCAATCCGAGGACAGTAGTAAGTATGAATTTACGTAGGTTTTACGTAAGTGCCATTCCCAATCCGAGGACAGTAGTAAGTATGAGTTTACGTAGGTTTTACGCAAGTGCCCTTCCCAATCGGAGGAGAGTAGTAAGTAGTCTAGTAGTGTGGATAGTATAAGTAGTTATTCAATCCCATTCCCAATCACCAGGAATCCCATGCCTTAGTAAGGGTGTGAACTCACCTCGGTTTGCTCGGTTAGATTCTCAAATATAGCTAACAGTCAAGGTCGGTCAATCACGTCCTAATATGATTACCAGTTAGTCATTTAGTGATTTTCAAATAGAGCACAAAGTTCCTACACGTATCTATCACATATCATGCATTACTTTAACGGTTTATGCCCATATAAAACTTTCCCATCTATTCCCATTCATAAATACACATACGATATAGCACATAAAACTTATATTGACACATAACATGTTAGATCATTCACAGATAACATACTCGACATTTAGACATGCAAATTACAACTTATGTCATTTCAGCTTTAATATTCAAAACCGGGCTGTTTTTGGATATTTTAATAAAATAGTTAACTTATTCCAAAAATTCCCAAATTTTTACATAATATCTTAAACGATCCATATATTATTGTGTAAAAATATCGGGGTCCAGTTCATTACCAATATTTTATAAAAATTCATTTTCCAGACTGAAATCAGATTTATCTTTTTCTGACTGCAGTCCACGGAATAATTTATTTAAAATTCATCGAGAGTCCGATTTATGAAATTCCAGTGAGAGAATTACAAATACATCGGTGGTCATCAACAGTACAAATTTCATGATCTAACTCTACACAGAACTTAAGTTATGACAGAAAACAGAACGCATATTTTCAGTAGCAAAAATACAGCTCTAGCTGATGTTACGAAATGACACTTTAAAAATAGTAAACAATGTCCAAAAATTATGATTCTGGTGCCATTAGAACAGTATTTCATAATACATAAATCTAGACTTCAGAAAATACATTTTTCGTTAAGTTACGGTCCTGTTACATCCAACTGAAGTTGGCTGTAATCACTAAACAGCTTTCTGTTTTCAGTCTTTAACCTCCTAAAGCGCGTTCGATTGATTCCGTTAGTATGTTTAGTGATCACAACAACATCAAACATCAATATTAACCAGCAAATCATCAGGAAATCAATCAAGAATCATAACAACACAAGATCTACATGATTTACCCATGTATCTTCTCTTTATCCACCCTTTATCACTTTATGTTCAAGACTTATTCATGTTCTTTAGAGTTTCTTGACTTTTAACCATTTAATCAACTATTAACCACCAAATACATGAACAAGATGAAGATTTGAAGCACTTACTACTAGCACAAGGCTAGGGGAGAAACAAGGCGTAAAAGTGGTGGATAAAAGAAAACTAGAGTGGTTCTTGAACTTCCGAGTACACCGAGCTTAGTTGTTGACCTTCTAACACCTTTGTGTGCTTGTAGAATGCTTGAAAGTGATCAAGTAATGGTGGTGGTGGTGGCCTTGATCTCAGTCGAGACTAGAGGAAGAGGGAGAGAGTTTTTGGTGTGTTGTTGATGTGATGATAAGAATGAATAAAGATCCTATGGTTAAATAGATAATCTTCCAACACCCTTTTAACCTTTAGGTTTAATGTTCCCCAAGTACTTAACAAATGTATTAAACAAAGCAAAGAAATCAAAGTGGGGATCCCACTTTCTAGAACCGGTTGGGGGGGTAGGTCTAGTTGGTTTCAATTGTAAGGTTACTAGTTTAGTTAGGATCAAATGTTCTAGTTAGTGTGTTATGGTGTGTGATGAAATATATAGTGTGTTAGGGTGTTCGGGGACCCTAACTAGCTCAGAAAAATAAAAACAATGTGTTTAACAATATTTTTGTGTTCCGGGTAAAGTCCGGTTGTTCGGTTCGGTGTTGTTCCGTTAAAGTGCTTAATTAATCCGTAAAGCATCCTATATATATATATATATATATATATATATATATATATATATTTGTAACATTATTAATTCTCAACACTTAGGAAAGGATACCGGACTATTTAGTAACTTTTCTGCACACTACTAGTATGTTACAAGCACTTGTAAGTATAACACAGTAATCAGAAAGCAGTTAAATGATTCCACACAGTCGTCAAGCACTTTAATTATCATTAATAAATTGTACGGTTACATGAAGTTTTGAGGGTTGTCACAGTATCTGTCTAATATATGTGTTGAGGTATCTCGTTTATGTATGTGGTAATTCGCAACACTTTTTATCTACTATGTTTTGCTATCAAAACTTGTATACTCGACAATACTTTTGTATTGACGTTGTTTTAACGTATGTTGCAGGTTTAGTCGCAATCTACATCAAATCAAGCTAGGAAGTCTAGAAACTCACCTAAAATCTAGGTTGTCAGATTTGGATTGTTCGAGAGGACAAGAAATCTGTGATAACTTATGTGATTGTATTGTTTGTTAGTATGGGATAACAAATGTAATAAATATTATCGCTTTTAATTGTTATGGATTCTCTTGAGCAATCTGATTTGCCTAGTGTCGCGCCCCGATGATTCCGCCATCGGTTAGGGTGTGACATTTTTAAATGGTGGGGTAGTTGGGTGATTGAATGGACACAAATGCCATCACGTGCTCTGCACGTGATCAAAGTTAACTAAATTTTCTAACTGGGTTTGGGGTAAAGTACGAAACATGTAACATGTTTTCAAAATAAAGGATTATGGCTGTAATTATTAAAGTTAAAGGTCATCCATTGCAACTAGCTACGAACATAAAGGGCGAAAATTGTAATTTACCCTTTATCTTTTTTTTTTTGTTTTGCTAGTGTTTTTATTGTTTAAGTTATGATGTCATTTTTTTGTTGATTCAACGAGTGAAGCGGTTTAGTAATCTGTTTAGCTTTCGAAACAATCATACACTAGGATAAAACTTAGTTTTACCAACGAAACAATACGTCATTACCTGTAGCTGAAAGCCATCATCAACGAGCATCCATCTATCCATCTATGAAGCTAAGTTAGTATACATAAATTGGGTAATGTTATTTCCAAAGGATCACCAATAAAAGTTTCTAACGATTCACCTACCGGCTGGATTTTTGGCAGATCATTGATGCGACTTTCTTGCAAAAATTTAAGGTTTTGGGAAAAGTTTGACTATTTACAAACAGATTGTTGACGAACAGTTTGTAGGCCATGTAATATTTACTATTGGGTAGTGATGACGTGGTTACCCGTAAACCCCACTCAGCAAACCTGAAACCAATAATAATTGCAACAAGTAACAAAAGACATAAGACACAAACTGGGAACAAGAAGCTGGAAGCCGGAAGCTTGAAACTTGATGGAGAGTGTGAAATCTGGGAGTTAAAGCATTTAAACATTGTGTTTTAGTGCGTTGTATGTGGTTATATATTGTGAATGTGATAACTACGCGATATTGTGATTTTACAGGTTAAAGTTAGGATGCTTGATGATGAGGCGGAACGACCGAAGTTGATAAACAAGGTGAATGGTGATGTCCGGGACGTGTTTCGAATCAATATATAACTTAGATGTGCAAGAAGTGGAAAAGATTGAAGTCTAAAGGGCCAATTGTCATTTGCTAAAGTTGAAAGTGCAATTAAACATGGATACGGTTCATAAATATGCATTCAAAGGTGTACAACAACATTCAAATGTAGGTTACGGGTGAAATACGTAACTTACGGTTTACATGAGGGTGATTAAGTTGTTTACAGAAAGTGAAGAACGTAACCTACGCTATGCATGCGTAGGCTACGGCTAAAGACAAGGCAGACTTTTGGAGCGAAAATAATATACACATTCACGTGAAGGGGGGAAGGTCAACAACATCATCATATCACGATTTTAACGGCTGGAGTTCACGTGCACATATGGAGGGCATTATTTTAAGTATTATTATTTTAATAATTAACAACATCAAATTATCATCAACATCACATGGCGGCTGGGCTTTTGTTGTAAAGGGCCTACATCAAGTTTGGGGAAAAGGCAGCCGACATGTATCCAATAGAGTCTAGTGGGTTTTGACTTGGATAAAAGAAAAGGATCATCGTGCAATATCTTTTTGGCGGCAGACAAAAATAGGAGCAACTTCACATGGACTTAGGCTCTCTTGTCAACAAATCATCATCACAAGTGAGCCGTAATTATCATATGCACGTGAAGCTTGGATTGGGCCGAAGTGGAATCACAGGACATCATCTAAAAGGAGAGCAGTCGATATAGGTTTTCAGTGGCAACATCACGTCAAATCATGATTATATTATATAAAAGATGGGTTCAATCGCATATCCAGCTATCGAAGATCAAGTTTGCATGATGAGCGGCTAAACTCTTATGGTTTCCTCCGGATGGAGGGTTTTTGTAAGTTATTGATACTATGTGTTGACACAATCGTTTTAACCTGGTGATCTAAGCATTCGATGCTTTTCACCATTGATTTGATTTATTGGTTGTAAACAATTACATTTATTTAAACCTTAATTTCTAAGCATTCAGTTCCCGAGAGTTCTAGTAATTGGGATGTATTTGACATGGGGTTAGGGTTTGTAAATTGTAATTGATAATCATTCGATAACCTCCCGTTATGTATTGACCGGAGTACTTAGTCGTTGGTTATCACAATTAGTTAATCAGGTTTAACACCTATGTCTATGTAGGTCACGATTAAACACATAGTTGAAGTTAACTGCAAAACCTGAAATCTGGAGAAACCATTTTCTCTCCTATTGATTTAAATCACACTTTTTGTTCGTTAATTTAGATAATTGTTATAACCAATAAAACCGGTTTTCCAATTCAGTAGTAATTAATTAATACTTTTCATTACGACACTTTCCACAATCCTCCTCTAGTTCGATATCTGACTTACTCTAGCTACTAGTTTATTTCGGTTTTTGCATGTCACTAACGACAGACATCAAAATGGCCCCGTTGCAGGGGAGGCGTGCGTAAAGTGTTTAGTGTTAAGTTTTAGTTAAAAAAAATCCAAAAATAGTGTCAGTTTTGTTTTGTTTTGTTTTGTTCAGATTTATGCGTGGTGCTTGTGTTTTTTGTGTTTGTGCAAGATGACAGATCTTACAATATTTTACGGCTCTTCTACATGCATTTTATGTGGGGAACCACTTCACCCGTGTATCGGTTGCCACGAGGCCCGATTTAGACGGGAATAAGCGAAATGGGAAGAACCACCGATGCCTTGCTATGATAATCCTTCCCCTCCACCATATTTCTATGATTCTGATACAACGGTGGAGGATGGTTATTACTCTGACGGATGGGATCGGGATGAGGATGCTTATTATGAACCAAGGACGAATGGACAATGTTTCTGTTGCGGTCGTAATCATACTTATGATTATGATGATGTGTGCGCGGTGTATTTGGAAAATCCAGAGTATTGGAATAAAAAAATGATGGATGCGTACATCTCAAGACCATATCAGGGATACCGACAGTATCATCCCGAGGAATATTCTAAGACCGAGGAGGAGAAAAAGCTTGCTATGTTGGAAGCGACTTTGTCCAAACTCGAGCAGTATTTATCAGCACCCAACCTTTCCGATGAAGATCGAATCAGCTGTCTAGTTTCCAAGTGTCAGAAGTTAAAAATGAAGATAAAAATAGAAGAGCGTCTCTCACCATTACCTGATGATATTAGAGATTATTCTCACATGGAGGAGGAGGTTGTGGAGGATAATACCACACCAATGAATCCTTTATCTGATGAAGAGTCACTGGTGGATCAGATGGTGTGTGAGGATGAGGAGGCAGAGCAGTCTGATGAGATGAATGTGTGTACCGAACCTCTCCCCATATCAATCATTCAAATTAATAAGTGTGGGGAAGAGGGTTTGAGGAAGAAGATGAGAAGGGTGAAACAACAAGACATCAAGGTATATCTCGTGAAGTGGATTAGCGAAACCCGCAGGTGCAGTCTGAACATGCCAATGATACTTACAAACCTATGAAGATGACATGTAAATTTCTGGGCATTCGTTGGAAATGTTTTGGGTAAGTGTGCATTGAGACCACAGTAGCGCATAGCAGGTACGGTCTGGCTGAAGACCTTTAAACTTAGCGCTCTCAGGAGGCAGCCCGAGGATGTAGAGTATTGTATTTTGGTTTCGTTTCGTTTTGGTGTGTTTGTATTTTGACAAGTTTCTATGTTCCATCTTCACGGATGCAATGAATCAAGTGTGGGGATGTTTGGCAACATCCCCGATGAGATCTCAAAGAATCTATGAGGGGCGTATGTTCCGGTTAGATTGCACCAGCTACACCAATACAAACACTCACTTGTTTTCTGATCAGGTGCATGTGTTTCTCTATCTTGTGTTTTATTTGTTTTCGTGTACTTGGTGGCGTGAATTTTTTTTTTGTGTTGGGAGTGGTTTCCTTGTGTCGCGTCGAGTTGGTTATTAGCCCTTCATGGTTTGCGGGTGGTATTTCTCGAGTTTAGATTATAAATTGCACCATACATTTGGGACAATGTATCCCAAGTGTGGGGATGCGGTAACTCGAGAAAAGGGTGGGTAAGATTGTTGATCTTAAATGCTTGAATTGGTTGAAATTGCTGAAAATTGAAAAATTTTGAAATTTTTTGTCTCAAGTATGCTTGAACTACATGAAAACCACCATTTTCAATTGCTAAAGGGTTCCTACTGATATTAAACGAACTTAGATCCCTAGTCATGGTTGTCCCTTTAAGTTTCATGAGAGTATATCTGATAGGTTTTAGAGAAGAGTTGAGAAGAGATGCCTAACTAGGGGTAACATGCTTTAGGAATTACACATGCTATGTGTCGGCAACCCAATTTCCTTTTGTTTGGTGAGATATTTGAGCCTACTTAATTGTTGGTTGAATTGCTATAAATGTTCATTTGCTGAGTGTAGGCCGTATGTTGCTTTGTGTTAGAACTTGTGTGGTTTGATACGTGCCGAGACTGTGCTTTAGCGTTTACACATAGATGATAAAGGCATTAGGATCACTTCATTGTTTCATATGTTAATTGTTTATCCATCTTACCCTAGTAAATCATTTTGAGCCTTTCACCTTTCGTTTGTTACACCTTGTTTGACCCGTTTGAATACCAACCATGAATGAAAATTGTGTGTTAGATGTTTTTTGAAAAAAAAGAAAAGAAAAAAAAAACAAAAATCGTTGTTACGTTCGGGTTAAATAAATTGGTTGAAAATAACCCAAAGTGTTAGTATTATTGTGAATAAGTTGTCATGGTTTGGTATATTCGTTTGCGTTCATCATATAAATATAAAAACCCAAAAAATTTCCCCTACCTTTACCCTTTAACCCAAAACCCAAAAGTCCTTTTGATATGTGTTACGTTATTTGATACAGTGGAAGTATGATTGCTATACAAGCTTATGATTGCAAAGTAGCATATTTGGTTTTGAGTGAAATATATACTAGCACATTACACGCTAGTCTTGTGTAAACCGAGAGGAGTGATTATTGTGAGGGGCGTGTGGCATGTGTGTAGTAATATAAGCATGTTAGTTTTAGTTAGGCAAGTCTTAAGCTGTTTTAAATGCGTATCAATTATCTGTCAGATTGTCAATCTCAATTGTGTCAGTCTATGGGACGGGTATGACTTGTGACCTTGTTTTTGTTAATTCAGTAAGGGATTTAATAGTGATTTGTTAATAAGGTGAGTAATGTTTGTAATGGTTGCTTGAGGACAATCAATGTTAAGTGTGGGGATGTGATGGAGAGTGTGAAATCCGGGTGTTAAAGCGTTTAAACATTGTGTTTTTAGTGCGTTGTATGTGGTTATATATTGCGAATGTGATAACTACGCGACATTGTGATTTTACAGGTTAATCGCGTAATTCGTTGAAGTTAGGATGCTTGATGATGAAGCGGAACGGCCGAAGTTGATAAACAAGGTGAACGGTGATGTCCAGGACGTGTTTCGAATCAAGATATAGCTTAGATGTGCAAGAAGTGGAAAAGATTGAAGTCTAAATGGCCAATTGTCATTTGCTAAAAGTTGAAAGTGCAATTAAACATGGATACGGTTCATAAATATGCATTCAAAGGTGTATAGCAGCATTCAAACGTAGGTTACGGGCGAAATATGTAACTTACGGTTTACATGAGGGTGATTAAGTTGTTTACAGAAAGTGTAGAATGTAACCTACGCTATGCATGCGTAGGCTACGGCTAAAGACAAGGCAGACTTTTGGAGTGAAAATAATATACACATTCACGTGAAGGAGGGAAGGTCAACAACAGCATCATATCACGATTTTGACGGTTGGAGTTCACGTGCACATGTGGATAGAGGTGTACAAAAAAACTGATTATTCAACCGAAACCGAAAAAAACCGGAACCGATTTTTTTAAAAACCGGTTTTTTTGTAACCGGTTCGATTACTAACCGGTTTGACCGGTTATTAAGCTCTTGTAATATTTGCATGATAAATAGAATTTAAAACCGGTTATTTCAAAAACCGGTTATTAACCGAATGAAGTAAAAAACCGGTTAACTGGTAACGGTATAATAAAAACCGGTTAAAATAACCGGTTAAACCGGTTTTTTTTGGGCCAGCGAGAAAAAACGGTCATATGACCGTTAAAGGCTACATATAGCCGTTTTTTTTTTGTTTTTGACCAAAACTCATCTCAAACTTAGTATAAAAGGGTGGTGGGTGTTTAGGTTCAATCACACCACTCTCTAACCTTCAAAACCTCTAAAAAACGCTCTCATTCTTGTTCGACAACTCACAAAAAACTATGGCAACCTCTAGTGCCAATGATTCGGTCAATGTTGGCGAGTCTACAACCGACACGGTGATTCGTGTTGTTCCAACAAAGCTCAACCCTGAGATTTGGTCACATTTTGATTTGTGCGAGATGGCCAACGGTAAAAGAAAAGCGCGTTGTCATCATTGTCAAGGCTTATACGCCGAAACCGCAAACTCCACCTTGAAACAACACATCGAAAAACCATTTTGCAAGGCGTTGAAACAACAACACGTTAGTGGTCAAGCTTCCATGGCAAGTGATGGGGTAATATTTTCAACTACAATTTCAATATGGCTAGGGAGGAAATGGCGAAGTTTGTAATTCAAGAAAGTTTGCCTTTCAACCACTTCGACAACCAACGCTATACAAAGACGGTTCAACAAACTCCCCAACCACGATACACCCATGTAAGTCGTGCTACTCTTAGGAGGGATTGTTTAAGATTGTGGAAAAATGTTAAACTAGAATTAATTTCTTATTTTGAAAAAATTAGAAACCGGTGTTAACTTGACTAGCGACCTTTGGTCTACACCGCACGGGTCACCCGATTCGTATATTTGTGTCACCGCCCATTGGATTTAACTGGCGACGTGGCAAATGATGAAACGCACGATTTTGTTTAAATTATTCGACTACCCTCACACCAGTGAGGCTATATATAAAGTAATCGACAAATGCATTACAACATACAAATTGGAAAAAAAGGTTTTTTCAATATCTTTTAATAACGCTTCAAACAATACGAGCGCGGTAATGCGTTTAAAATTAAAATACAATCCGATTTGTGAGGGTATTTTTTTCCATAGCCGATGTGTTTCACACATCATAAATTTGGCGGTTCAAGACGGTTTAAGGGTTATTGAACCACGAAAAGAAGCTTTCAAAAGAATGTTACGAAGTATATTTAGTAACACGCAAAGACATGCAAAATATATTAAAACTTGTAATGAAGCGGGTCGAATATGCTTAGGACCCAATTGGGACGTTGCTCATAGGTGGAACTCGACTTGCACCATGTTTGAAAAAGCTATTTTGCAAAAGGAAAGTTTAATAGAATTTCATAACCTTTTGGCTAGTCGTAGAAAGTGTTCGCCTTACCACCCATCGGGTTGGGCTAATATTGAAATGGTTACACAATTGCTTCAAGTTTTCAAAACATCAACAAAGACTTTATCGGGGGTTTACTATCCAACAAGTTCATTGGTACTTCACAATTTGTTTAAAATGTGTTTGAAATTAAACGAGTTGTCGGTTAGAGGTAGACCATATTGTGACATGGCGGATACGATGAAGGAAAACTAAGAAAATATTTTAAAGAACTACCGGCGGTTTTCACTTGTGCCGCCGCTCTAAACCCTTGTTTTAATATTTTTGGAACCGGGTCTTTGATTGAAAAAATGTCGTTTAAACACCACTCAAGAACCAAACTTTGGTGAAGCCGCAAAATGTCGTTTCAACGATCAACTTTCAAAATTGTTTGATGTTTGTGTAACAAAATATGGTTCAACCTCGTCACACATCCACGAGTCAATGAGAAACGCCACGTTCGGTGAAGGTTCAAGTATGGAAGATCAAGATTTGTATGTTTATAACCAATTGTATGATGAGTCGAGTCAAATGCATCGTGGTAACACTAGTAGTAGTGAACTCGGTCGGTATGGTGGGTCGAACTTTCTACAAATGATAAGTTCACAAGATTTTAAAAATTTTGATTTGTTGGCTTGGTGGAAAAGTAAGGAAGATCAATTTCCGATCTTAGCCACAATGGCCCGAGATTTACTAACGGTGTGACAACCGGCACAAAACCGGTAATTTCCGTACTATTTTAACATCTTTATTGTCTGCAATTATATGCTTAAATATCAACATTATCTGATTTCTTACCATACATATGAATTCATGCATGTTTTATACTTCAAACATTGCTTTATGCATTACTGTAACCACTGCGTCAGAAAAACTAGTAAACTCACCGGTAGACACGCTGTGTCAACATTCTGCAGAAAACAGTCAGACAATAGAATTATCGTCTAGGAGTACGTCCAACATCCAGAATGCATTAAAACCCAAGTATGGACACAAGGGTTAACTCACAAACTCCACGGAAGCTAAACTGTGCACTAAAAAGCACCCGAAACACACTTTGAATGCAGAATTTTACATAAATCAGCCATAATTCAGCATTTTAACATTGAAATATCACGCATAATTCATGTTTTATTATCCAGAATACCTTCCTATGTGTCGGGAATCAAAAGTGTTACAAAAGGGTACATAAAGAATACTAAACGGTGTAACTTAGCACTTTAACGAACCGGTATCTAACCGAACAACCGGACATTACCCGGAACACCAAAATATTGCTAGAAGCATTGTTTTACTTTTTCTATGCTAGTTATGGTTCCCAAACGCCCTAACACACTATATAATGCATCATACACTTAAAATACTAGACTTTTATACTTAACCTCCACTAATTACTTGCATTACCATCAAAGTTACACATGGACCCCCTCTCTCTTGATATTTATGGCCCAAATGTGGCCCCCACACTCAAGATTTACCTAAATCTTACTTAAATCTTCTATGGATACTTCTTGGATTTGATAAGATCTTGTATGTACTAGTGTGGACATAAGAACCATTGTGTAATACTTCAAGATTTGATTATAAGTTAATACCCTCATCACCATCACACTTCATCCCTTCTCTTCTCCTCCCCCTATTCTCGGCCGACCCCAATCCCCCCACCATCACCATTTTCGATCATCCATCCATCCATTCTAAGCTCCACTTGTGACACCCCAGGAAAACCACGCAACTTAACTAGCTTCCTCAGTAAACAAGTGCTAAATTACGGGACGAAATTTTCTTAACAGGGAGAGAATGTGACAACCCTCATAATTACATGTATCCGTATCATTAATTAATATTAATTAAGTGCTTAATGACTGTTCTGAATTACTTAACTGCTTTCTGATTACTGCGTCATACTTACATGTGCTTTTTAACATACTAGTCTTGTACAGAAAATTGACTAAATAGTCCTGAGTGCTTTCCTAAGTGTTGGGAATTAAAAGTGTTACAAAAAGATACATAAAGGACACTATACGGAATAACTTAGCACTTTAACGGAACGGTATCTAACCGAACAACCGGACATTACCCGGGACACCAAAATATTGTTAAAAATATTGTTTCACTTTTCTAAGCTAGACATGGTTCCCGAACACTTAAACACACTACATAATACATGTAACACACTAAACACTAGACTTTTACCACTTAACCCCTAATTAATCACCTTTTACCATAACAATTTACCTTTACCCCCCCCCCCCCCCTTGTTATGACCGTCCCCTAAGGGGACCCCACCCAAACATTGTTTAAATCTTTCATTATCCTCCACAATCTTCTCCTTGGAACTTGCATGATCTTGTTTGTACTCTTGGTGACATATGATCCATTGGTTAATAAGAATTTAAGTTATAAGTACACTTCTTAATCATCTCATCACCTTCACACCACAAAAATTCTTCTTTCCCCTCTCCATAAGCTATGGCCAAAGATCCCCAATATACCACCAACATTTTCAAGCAAGTTCCATGCATTTCAAGGCCATCTCAAGGTGCACAAAGGTGTTTTAGGAAGTGTGGAACTCTTGGACCTTGAAGGACCTCCATCACAAGCTTTTATCCACTCATTTCTTCCATAGTTCTTCCCTAGCTTTAAGCTAGTTGTAAGACTTGTTTACACTCTTGATACTTCATATTTTTGGTGGTTAATAGATATAGTATGTTGAAATTTACAAGAACACTAAAGACCATGCACATAAGTCTTGAACATAAAGCTTTACATAATATGAAAAATGGATGAAACATAATGAAATATTACTAGAATGATATTGTCTTGGTTATGTTGATGATTGATTGGTGATTTCTTGGTTGTATGATGATAGTCATTATATGAAACTTGTTAAATTATGATTGAAAACATGAGTTAACAAGTTAGGAGGTGATTAGGGGTTTACATAAAAAGATCACCTTCATATTTAGACATGAACTTGATAATAAAGATGAAGTCTTGAAATATAAGTAAACAAAGTGAGTTGGTGATCATGTAGATCCGAGATTTACAAATGACTTTCTAAAGAAAACAAAGTTTAAAAGACGATTTTTGAAAGATCATGATTCTTACATATACTTACACTATTTTTGGAAATAAAATAAGTATATGGATGCTAGTAAACATGAAGATGTTGAAAATAAATATTTTTGTAAAATGAGTTCACTAGTTGTGAACATCTAGAAATCCCGAGAATGAGATTTTAACAAAAGTGAAAACACTTTGGAGGGTAACTAAACCCACTAAACACTTTGTCAAGTTACTACGCGTTTTTGGTGAAATATCAAGTTCATGATTATTATATAAAGCATATAGTTTTTGCTCTTGGTGATGTAAAGTGTTTGTTGATGGTTATTGTGATTATTTTTAAAAGAAAATGATATGCTAAATAGCATGGATGCCTCCATTTACAAAGGAAACTATGGCGAAATTTTCTAAAATTCCAACACATAGAAAATATTTTCTAACAAGTGTTACAAATGTATTTTTAAACTATGATTTTCTGCAAAAGTTAGTGTGTGACATTAGAATTGTGTGGTATGTGATAGAAGTAATGAGTAGATAAACCGTACGTAGGATGCGTGTTATGCATGCACGAGAAACTGATTGTTATCTGTACCTTATTAGGACGTGCTTGATTCCTGATTATTAGAGTAACTAATCTAACCGAGCAAACCAAGGTGAGTTCACGCTTTCTACAAGGCATGGGATTCCAGGTGGTTTAGGAATGGGTTAAGAAACTAAAACGGAACCTGCATATTCTCCTTAGGTAGAATATGTACCGCCATCCTCCATGGTAGGATGCCAATTTTAATCCTGCGTATTCTCCTTGGGTAGAATACGTACGTTCGTCCTCTTTGGGTAGGACAACAACCTTAAACTACTAGCCAAAACTCTATCACCTAAGTCCCTCATTTTATATCGACTTAATCACCGAGGCCGATGGCGAGCGGGTCATTAGTTAATAGCGCTATTAGGTTTGACAAACCTCACACCGTGCCAGTAGGACGGGCGTGTACTAATGGATCATGGAAAACAGTCAATGATGATAGACATTGACTTAGGGCACAACTTACTTTCGTCAGTAGTCGATATGGTAACGGTCTAGTGGTTCACATGGGGTAGCCCCCACTAGTTATGGGTATGGTTTGGGAAAGAAGGAATTGGTTAATCATATTTTCAACTAAGGGGTAACCCCCACGTCAAGTAAGCCAGCTAAAGACAAACTATGTTTTCGAAAGCAACCAAAAACAAACACCCAACTGTGAACTCGCTCAACTTTGTTGTTGATTTGTTGTTACATGTCTTGCAGGTCGTTAGGTGCTCATAGAGCTTGCACAGGGAGGAGTGGTCGTTGTGGGACATGGACTGTTGAGTTCCATGTTAAACATTTAAACTTATGAACTTATTGAACTTATGTTTTGGTTTTACGTCTTATGCTTCCGCTGTTTAATTTGAACTTGGTTAACTAGTTTTTGAACACCAATTATATTACGTGGTTGGATTTTATCTATTTTAAATACATTGTTCAATATGATTGGTGGCTTGATCCTGGTCATGTCACACCTCCATGCGGTGATACTCCGCTTGTGGATTTTGGGGGTGTGACAGATTGGTATCAGAGCCATTGGTTATAGCGAACTTGGTTTTAAAAAGGGGAAAAGCTTTTTGATAAAACCATACTATAACCTGTACAGTGCTCAACGATCCACAATGACTCTTCGCTCCACGTGCAAGTTAGCGTAACAACTATTGCTTGAAACCCTGTGTGTTTGCTCTCTTCTGTCACTCCACACTTACGCACTTTCGCGACACCCATCTTACTTGTGTTTCCTTCGATGTGAAGATCATGAGTGGACGCCTGAACTTGACTCAAGCCCATCTGACGACTCTAATCAACGAACGAGTTGCTGAGACACTCGCAGCAGTTCCAGCAGGAGGTATAACCTGCCATTTCGACCTACCCTAGGATGATTAGATCCTACTCTCGCGGACCAACTCTTGTGCTTAACCTTGTCTTTATTCTCTCGCCACAGGTCAACATGCTCAGCCTCCCGTATGTACGTTCAAAACGTTCATGGATTGCCGACCTAGTACCTTCAGCGGCACAGAAGGAGCTGTAGGTCTTCTTCACTGGTTCGAGAAGATTGAGTCTGTTTTTGAGATGTGTGAATGCCCAGAAGATCGTAGGGTGAAATTTGCTTCTGGAACACTCGAAGGTGCTGCGTTAACCTGGTGGAAAGCACAGGTTCAACTGCTAGGGCTAGCGGTTGCTAATGCCACCCCATGGAACGACTTCAAAGATTTGATCAAAGAAGAGTACTTTATTCGTGACGACATCCACAAGCTAGAGGTGGAATTTCTCAATTTGAAGATGACGGGGTCTGAAATCGAGGCATACACAAAGAGATCGAACGAATTAGCTATCTTGTGTCCTACTATGGTGGATCCTCCTATCAAGCGTATCGAGCTATACCTTAAGGGTTTAGTGCCAGAAATTCAGAGCCACCTGACCTCAGCTAATCTTGGCACCATTCAGCAAATCATCTGGTTGGCTCATCGCCTCACTGATCAGGCAGTTGAGCAGAACAAGCTGCCCAAGCGTATTAGCGCTACCACTACTTCTGATGCTCCCAGTGATAACAAGCGCAAGTGGGATGGAAATTCGAGCAAGAGTTCTACTTCAGTTCAGTCTCAGTCCTAGTAGCGAAAGACAGATGAGTACAGGAGCCCCAGTCAGCAGTCTTCTGGGAGCCAAGGTCAGGGTGGATACAAGGGAAATCACCCTAAGTGCAATCGATGTAATTTGCACCACAGCGGGCCATGCAACAAGGGTCGTTGTCAGAGATGTAACAAGCTGGGTCATGAAGCCAAGGATTGCAGGAGCTCACGTCTTGCGAATCAGAATCGTCAACAGCAGCTACAAGCTCCACAGAATCAGCAGCAACAACAGCAGGGTAACAAGGGATGCTACCAGTGTGGTGCTGAAGGTCACTTCAAGAGAAACTGCCCCCAGCTGAACCAGAAACAGAACAACAACAACAATCAGGGGAACAAAAACAATAATGGGGGAAATAATGATGGCAATGGAGCCAGGGGATGTGTTTTCGTGCTGGGTCAGGGTGACGCGAGGAACGATCCCAACGTGGTGATGGGTAAGTTTCGTCTGGACGACTTCTTTGTCACTGTTTTATTTGATTCGGGTGCCGATACTAGTTATGTGTCCTTAAAAGTTAGTCAAATGCTTAAGCGCACTCCAACACTTTTGGACACCAAACACACGGTAGAACTAGCAAATGGTAAAAGTCTTGAAGCCACACACATAGTTAAAGGTTGTAATCTCGTTCTTGCTGATCAGACCTTTTCTATCGACCTCATTCCTATCGTTCTGGGTAGTTTCGACATTGTTATTGGGATGGATTGGTTATCTCATCAGCAAGCAGAAATTCTTTGCAATGAGTGGATTGTCCGCATCCCTCGTTCTGGTGAAGAACCCCTCGTGATTTGTGGTGACAAGAGTGGTGCAGTTGTTGGCATCATCTCTTTCCTTAAGGCCCAGAAGTGTTTGTGAAAGGGGCACACTGCTATCCTAGCCCTCGTTTCTGAAACATCTTCGAAGGAAAAGAAGATAGAAGACATTCCTATTGTGCACGACTTTCCTGAGGTATTTCCTGAGGAATTACCTGGTCTTCCGCCTCATCGACAAGTCGAGTTTCAAATCGAGCTAGCTATTGGAGCAGCACCAATAGCTCGTGCACCTTATCGTCTAGCTCCATCAGAACTTGAAGAACTGTCCTCGCAACTACAGGAGCTCTTGGACAAGTGTTTTATTCTCCCTAGCTCTTCGCCTTGGGGAGCTCCAGTGTTATTCGTGAAGAAGAAAGACGGTACCTTCAGAATGTGTATTGACTACTGCGAACTCAACAAGGTGACCGTGAAGAATCGTTATCCTCTTCCACGCATTGATGACTTATTCGACCAGTTGCAAGGGTCGAGTTTCTATTCCAAGATTGACCTAAGGTCAGGTTACCACCAACTGAGAGTACGAGACGAGGATATCTCTAAAACAACATTCAGGACTCGTTATGGGCATTACGAGTTTCTGGTTATGCCTTTCGGATTGACGAATGCACCTGCGGTCTTCATGGATCTCATGAACCGAGTGTGCAAACCTTACCAGGATAAGTTTGTCATAGTTTTCATCGATGATATCCTGATCTAATCGAAGAGTCAGGAAGAACACGAGCAACACCTGAGGCTTATTTTGGAACTTCTTCGAACAGAGCAGTTGTATGCCAAGTTTTCGAAATGTGACTTCTAGCTTCGCGAAGTCCACTTTCTAGGCCACGTGGTAAACAAGGATGGGATTCATGTTGATCCATCCAAGGTTGACTCGATCAAGAACTGGCCTGCACCCCGTACACCAACAGAAATCCGCCAATTCTTGGGTTTGGCAGGATATTACAGAAGGTTTATCAAGGATTTCTCAAAAATTGCGCAACCTCTCACTTCACTGACTCAGAAGGGTGTCACCTATCGTTGGGGTGATGTACAGGAGTCCGCATTTCAGCACTTAAATGACAGACTTTGTAGCGCGCCTATCCTCTCATTGCTTGAAGGCACAGTTGATTTTGTGGTTTATTGCGACACTTCCATCCGAGGACTTGGTTGCGTGTTGATGCAACGTAACAAGGTCATTGCCTACGCATCACACCAACTTAAGGTTCACGAAAGGAACTACACTAAACACGACTTGGAATTGGGAGCAGTTGTTTTCGCACTTAAGATATGGAGACATTACCTGTACGGTACCAAGTGCACCATTTACACCGATCACAGGAGTCTCGAGCATATCTTCAAGCAAAAGGAGTTAAACATGTGACAACGCCGATGGGTCGAGCTCTTGAACGATTATGAATGCGCTATCAAATACCATCCGGGCAAGGCCAATGTTGTGGCCGACGCCCTCAGTCGAAAGGATACTACACCTAAGCGTGTGCGTGGGTTACAACTTACCATCCAATCTAGTCTTCCTACTCAGATACGAGTTGCTCAGATTGAAGCATTGAGAGCAGAGAACATCAGGGCTGAGTCCTTACGAGGATCAAGGAAACGGTTAGAACAAAAGGAAGATGGCGCTTACCACGTGACAGGGCGCATCTGGGTTCCACTTTATGGAAACTTACGTGAGCTTGTGATGGATGAAGCACAAAAGTCTCGTTATTCAGTACATCCTGGTTCGGATAAGATGTACCATGACCTAAAGACTACATACTGGTTGCCTAGCATGAAAGCAAACATAGCAACCTACGTCAGTAAATGCTTGACTTATGCTAGGGTCAAGGTCGAATATCAGAAACCATTAGGCCTACTCCAACAGCCAGAGATACCTAAATGGAAATGGGAGCAAATTTCCATGGATTTCGTTACTGGCCTACCTAGATCTCAACGCGGAAATGACACCATTTGGGTGATCGTGGATCGACTAACCAATTCTGCACATTTTCTGGCTATCAAGGAAACGGATAAGTTTTCTACTCTAGTAGACGTCTACCTAAAGGAAGTAGTATCAAGGCACGGAGTGCCAACCTCCATCATTTCTGATTGTGACTCACGTTTTACATCTGAATTGTGACAAGCTATGCACAAGTCCTTTGGCTCTCGATTAGACATGAGCACGGCATATCATCCACATACGGATGGGCAATCTGAACGCACCATCCAAACCCTTGAAGACATGCTTAGGGCATGTGTAATCGACTTTGGTAATGGCTGGGAAAAACACCTCCCGTTAGTGGAGTTTTCGTATAACAACAGTTACCACACCAGTATCCTGGCCGCTCCGTTCGAGGCATTGTACGGACGTAAGTGCCGATCACCTCTTTGTTGGGCAGAGGTTGGCGACAGTCAAATCACTAGCCCAGAACTTGTAGTAGATACAACCGAGAAGATTGCTCAGATACGACAACGAATGGCGGCAACTCGTGACCGTCAGAAAAACTATGCTAATAAGCGAAGGAAACCACTCGAGTTCCAGGTTGGGGATCGAGTGCTACTTAAAGTCTCACCTTGGAAAGGTGTAGTTCGTTTTGGCAAACGAGGCAAACTCAATCCGTGATATGTTGGACCTTTGAAATCATTGAGAAAATTGGCAAGGTGGCCTACAAGCTGAATCTACCGTCAGAAATCAGCGGAGTTCACAATGTTTTCCATGTGTCGAATCTGAAGAAGTGTCTGTCGGATGAGACCCTCATAGTTCCCCTCAAGGAGCTCACTGTCGATGATCAGCTGTGATTCGTCGAGGAACCAGTAGAGATTACTGATCGAGATGTTAAGGTTCTCAAGCGTACCAGAATACCTCTTGTTCGAGTTCGTTGGAATTCCCGTCGTGGCCCAGAGTATACTTGGGAACGAGAAGACCAAATGAAACTCAAGTATCCCCGGTTGTTTAAGAAAAATGCAACCACTACTGAGGCTGAAGCTACTACAGAATTTCGGGATGAAATTCCAAACCAAAGGGGGGATGATGTGACACCCCAGGAAAACCACGCAACTTAACTAGCTTCCTCAGTAAATACGTGCTAAATTTCGGGACGAAATTTTCTTAACAGGGGGAGAATGTGACAACCCTCATAATTACATGTATCCGTACAATTAATTAATACTAATTAAGTGCTTAATGACTGTGCTGAATTACTTAACTGCTTTCTGTTTACTGCGTCATACTTACATGTGCTTTTTAACATAGTAGTCTTGTACAAAAAATTGACTAAATAGTCCTGAGTGCTTTCCTAAGTGTTGGGAATTAAAAGTGTTACAAAAAGATACATAAAGGACACTATACGGAATAACTTAGCACTTTAACGGAACGGTATCTAACCGAACAATCGGACATTACCCGGGACACCAAAATATTGTTAAAAATATTGTTTCACTTTTCTAAGCTAGACATGGTTCCCGAACACTTAAACACACTACATAATACATGTAACACACTAAACACTAGACTTTTACCACTTAACCCCTAATTAATCACCTTTTACCATAACAATTTACCTTTACCACCCCCCCCCCCTATTATGACCGTCCCCTAAGGGGACCCACCCAAAGATTGTTTAAATCTTTCATTATCCTCCACAATCTTCTCCTTGGAACTTGCATGATCTTGTTTGTACTCTTGGTGACATATGATCCATTGGTTAATAAGAATTTAAGTTATAAGTACACTTCTTAATCATCTCATCACCTTCACACCACAAAAATTCTTATTTCCCCTCTCCATAAGCT
This sequence comes from Helianthus tuberosus, assembly GCA_030545235.1. Lineage (NCBI taxonomy): Eukaryota > Viridiplantae > Streptophyta > Magnoliopsida > Asterales > Asteraceae > Helianthus > Helianthus tuberosus. The sequence continues at coordinate 67,478,786 of CM060402.1, read as the reverse complement.
ACGGCCAAAGATCCCCAATATACCACCACCATTTTCAAGCAAGTTCCATCCATTTCAAGGCCATCTCAAGGTGCACAAAGGTGTTTTAGGAGGTGTGGTACTCTTGGATCTTGAAGGACCTCCACCACAAGCTTTTATCCACTCATTTCCTCCGTAGTTCTTCCCTAGCTTTAAGCTAGTTGTAAGACTTCTTTACACTCTTGATACTTCATATTTTTGGTGGTTAATAGATATAGTATGTTGAAATTTACAAGAACACTAAAGACCATGCACATAAGTCTTGAACATAAAGCTTTACATAATATGAAAAATGGATGAAACATAATGAAATATTACTATAATGATATTGTCTTGGTTATGTTGATGATTGATTGGTGATTTCTTGGTTGTATGATGATAGTCATCATATGAAACTTGTTAAATTATGATTGAAAACATGAGTTAACAAGTTATGAGGTGATTAGGGGTTTGCATAAAAAGATCACCTTCATATTTAGACATGAACTTGATAACAAAGATGAAGTCTTGAAATATAAGTAAACAAAGTGAGTTAGTGATCATGTAGATCCGAGATTTACAAATGACTTTCTAAAGAAAACAAAGTTTAAAAGACGGTTTTTGAAAGATCATGATTCTTACATATACTTACACTATTTTTGGAAATAAAATAAGTATATGGATGCTAGTAAACATGAAGATGTTGAAAATAAATATTTTTGTCAAATGAGTTCACAAGTTGTGAACATCTAGAAATCCCGATAATGAGATTTTAACAAAATTGAATACACTTTGGAGGGTAACTAAACCCACTAAACACTTTGTCAAGTTACTATGCGTTTTTGGTGAAATATCAAGTTCATGATTATTATATAAAGCATATAGTTTTTGCTCTTGGTGATGTAAAGTGTTTGTTGATGGTTATTGTGATTATTTTTAAAAGAAAATGATATGCTAAATAGCATGGACGCCTCCATTTACAAAGGAAACTATGGCGAAATTTTCTAAAATTCCAACACATAGAAAATATTTTCTAACAAGTGTTACAAATGTATTTTTAAACTATGATTTTCCGCAAAAGTCAGTGTGTGACATTAGAATTGTGTGGTATGTGATAGAAGTAATGAGTAGATAAACCGTACGTAGGATGCGTGTTATGCATGCACGACAAACTGATTGTTATCTGCACCTTATTAGGACGTGCTTGATTCCTGATTATTAGAGTAACTAATCTAACCGAGCAAACCAAGGTGAGTTCACACTTTCTACAAGGCATGGGATTCCCGGTGGTTTGGGAATGGGTTAAGAAACTAAAACAGAACCTGCATATTCTCCTTGGGTAGAATATGTACCGCCATCCTCCATGGTAGGATGCCAATATTAATCCTGTGTATTGTCCTTGGGTAGAATACGTACGTTCGTCCTCCTTGGGTAGGACAACAACCTCAAACTACTAGCCAAAACTCTATCACCTAAGTCCCTCATTTTATATCGACTTAATTGCCGAGGCCGATGGCGAGCGAGTCGTTAGTTAATAGCGCTATTAGGTTTGACAAACCTCACACCGTGCCGGTAAGACGGGCGTGTATTAATGGATCATGGCAAACAGTCAATGATGATAGACATTGACTTAGGGTACAACTTACTTTCGTCAGTAGTCGATATGGTAACGGTCTAGTGGTTCACATGGGGAAGCCCCCACTAATTATGGGTATGGTTTGGGAAAGAAGGAATTGGTTAATCATATTTTCAACTATGGGGTAACCCCCAAGGCAAGTAAGCCACCTAAGGACAAACTATGTTTTCGAAAGCAACCTAAAACAAACACCCAACTGTGAACTCGCTCAACTTTGTTGTTGATTTGTTGTTACATGCCTTGCAGGTCGTTAGGTGCTCATGGAGCTTGCACATGGAGGAATGATCGTTGTGGGACATGGACTGTTGAGTTCCATGTTAAACATTTAAACTTATGAACTTATTGAACTTATGTTTTGGTTTACGTCTTATGCTTCCGCTGTTTAATTTGAACTTGGTTAACTAGTTTTTGAACACCAATTATATTGCGTGGTTGGATTTTATCTATTTTAAATACATTGTAAAATATGATTCGTGGCTTGATCCTGGTCATGTCACGCCTCCATGCGGTGATACTCCGCTTGTGGATTTTGGGGGTGTGACACCACTCAAGGTGCAAGAAGGTGATTTACGAAGCTTGGAGCTCACGGATCTTGAAGGACCTCCTTAGCTTGCTTTTGTCCCCTCAATCTTCATCATTGTTCCTCCCTAGCTTGAAGCTAGTAGTAAGACCCTCTTGACTCTTGTTTACTTCTATTTTTAGTGGATAAAAGATGTAATATGTGGTAAATAACAAGAACACTAAAAGACTTGAACTTGAATCTTGAACATAAAGCTTACATATGATGAAAATGGAAGATATGATGTTGTTTAGTGCATGAATGATGTTTGCTTGTTGATTTCTTGAGATGATGATGTTAATCATCACATGAAGCTTGCTAGATGGTGATTAAACACATAATCTAGCAAGTGGGAGGATGATCATGTAACAACATATGATGATCATCTTCTTATGAACACATGAACTTGATAAGGGAAAGGGTTTCTTGTAAAATAATGAACAAAGTAAACTAGTGAACTTATAGATCCAAGATTTACAAATGATTTTCTAAAAGAACCAAGTTTAAAAAGGTGATTTTTGGAAGATCATGGTTTTTACTAAACTTACACTTTTTTTGGTGATGAAATAAGTGTAAAAACACTAGAGAAACAAGAAGGTTTAATAAAGAAACGTTTTTGTGAAATATGTTTGAGTAAATTGCCATTTTAGTCCCTGAGTTTTGTCCAAATTTGCCATTTTGATCCAAATAGTTTTTTTTTCCATCTGGGTCCCTGACTTTTCACTTTATTGCCATTTTAGTCCCTGAGTTTTGTCCAAATTGCCATTTTAGTCCCTGAGTTTTGTCCAAAATTTGCCATTTTGATCCAAACATTTTTAGTGGATTGGATCAAAATGGCAATAAAAGTGAAAAGTCAGGGACCCAGATGGAAAAAAAAAACTATTTGGATCAAAATGGCAAATTTGGACAAAACTCAGGGACTAAAATGGCAATTTACTCAATATGTTTACAAGTTGTAAACATCTAAAATTTCCGAGAATGAAGTTTACCAAGAAGTAAATATATTTTGGAGGGTAACTAGGGCTACTAAACACTTTACCAAGTTACTACAAGTTTTTACAAAAGCTTCAAGTTCATGATGTAGTGTAATTTACATGATCTTGGCTTAAGGTAAGTCTTGATTTAATTGTTGATGATTGTTGTTGATTTTAAAAGAAAATGATATGCTTTGAAAGCATGGAAACCTCCATTTTTTAAGGGGAAACTATGGCAATTTTTTTGTAGAAAATAAACACTTAGAAAAATATTTTTATACAAGTATTTATAAGTAAAATTTGAACATGATTTACATATAAAAGTTTGCCATAATTTTTATTTCAAAAATTACAAACATTGGAGGTTTATTTTTGATAAATAAAAAGTGACTAAGTAATATATATTTAGTTATCACAATATGTGTGTTACTTGTATATTATGTGTGGTAGTTATATTATTTGAGAAGCTTGAAAATAATATAACACACTAATACCCCGAAAGTGGAATCCAAAATATAACATATTTTGGGCAAATAGAAAATGCATCTTGTTGATGGAGAAAATATATATTTTTATACAAGTTAAAAATATACTATTTTGGGTGAAAACTAGAAGAAATATATTTTCTAAAGCTAATCTTGAAAATATATTATTTTTGAGATTTATATGAAGATATACTTATTTATACCGGAATACACCACAAGTTGTTGTCAAATTACACAAGTATGAATATACACAAACACAAGCATTCCTATGCTTGGATTATGTACTTTGGAATTATACAATACATCGAGGTTGTAACTCAAATATACCAAGGATTCCAAAATCAGTCTTAATAAACCACAAAGACAAATAGTGGTTACACGACCTAAGCGTCTAATAAGACATAGTACGTGTGTAGGTAGTGATACGACGCTCTAAACAAAACCGGTGAAGTTACGACGCAGGAAACGCAAAATTGTGAGTTCATGTCCCCACTTTTAAACTTTTACTTGTTTTCTAACTTGGGGAAAATACATGTACAATGGTATGTTTTTTTTGGAAGGTGGCTTTCTATGTACTGGACCTATTGGTCACCGGGTTCATGTCGAAGACAATCCCCCGTCAGCCCCGCACTCTCAGAAGCGATGTTCGATCGGGCCCCGGCCGCCGCGCAAGCTGACTTCCGCCCGGAAACCATACTGCCCCCACACGAGAGACTCGCTGGGGTAACAGCTGGGTAAAACCGGGTTGCCCTCAAGACCGCACCATGCCTCGGTAGGATACGATCCATCATTATGTGGCACACAAAACTAAGGAATGACACATAGATCATGTGACGAATAGGGTACCATAAGCACCATTAGTCAACGTATACATTTAGACCACAGAACAGAAGGGTTAGATCTAATGGGTTTCAGGCAACCCCACTCTTGGCCTACTTCTACCAAAGAGTGCTTTTGTGTCTCAGTCGATCTCGACAAAAATGCCTAGGTTTGGTGGCTTCCTATGTCGTGACATATGTTAATGGCATAGCTAACCATTAGTGATCTAGTATTCCTTACATTTGCAGAAACATTCATTTCATACAAATTACATACCATGTTTTCATTCAAGTATATAAACATTCTACTCAAAAACTGCATTAATTCACACCAGCATTATGTTGACGTTTTTTCGAAAAACCTACATGTATTTCAGGTAACTAAGGTGGATGTACGCGCAGTCTCTCTCCTGCTCATGGATATTGTTTGTGTTTTAAATTACTATGTGTCGAGACTCCTATGCCCATTTTGCGGGATTTGGTTGTTATGTCCCATCACGTGTGGCGATATAAGAATCAAAGCCTTGGTGTTCGTGTTTTGAATAAAGTTGTAACCTTTTTTAGACAATGTTTATCTTATGTTGTAAAACTTATGTTTTGAATTATTAATGTCAATGGCATATTGGAGTTTATTTTACGAGCATGTAGTATGTTTACCATTCCTATGCAATGAGAACCTTTCAAGATCACACCTCGTGCTTCCGCCTTAGAAAGGGGTGTGACAGATTGGTATCAGAGCTGCGATTGTAGTGAACCAGGATTCCTTCATGAGTCTAGTCTACAATCTTTAGGATCCTCTCATGAAAACAATTTTCAAAAGTTTTCATTGCATAAAACTTTCTGCGACATCCACTACCTGAACTTATTTTTCAAAGAGTCAAGTAAGGACACTATGAGACTTAGGGTGCACTGAGGTAGCACTTAACTTCAACTAGGAACTACTTGCTTATTTGCGTGTAACTATATATATGTGTATATTAAGAAGAATCGGTTAATATGTATATATATATAAGCTTTGGGCGTAACGTTTCCCTACAAGCTCCATAAGTAAGGAGATATGTGATGACATCAAACGAATGCCTAACCCTGTCGTATTGTGTTCTGTCAGAACATGGCACCAAGGAGAGCTGTGAACGCTCGTGATCAACCTCTTCCTCCCCCACTGCCGAAGAACTGAACTCCCTGCTGGAAGAAAGGATCTCCGAAGCTATCGCCCAGTACGAGGCGAACCGTACTGAACACAGTGGAGGACCAAGCAATACTAGGCGTAATGGGAATGGAGATTCATCTGGAGGAAATACAACCCAAGGTAACCTTAAGCTGATTTGCTTAATGAGATTTGTGAACGGTCCTTGTTTCATTGTCTCATTGATTGCTCACGTGGGGATTGGTTGGATCAATTTCAGGATGCACTTTCAAGCAGTTTCTCGACTGCAAGCCACTAAACTACGACGGCACTGGAGGTGCAGTGGCTTTTGTGCGCTGGATGGAAAAGACTGATTCCACTATCCGCATGAGCAAGTGTACCACGGACCAGCAAGTCACTTTTGTTACTGGGTTGTTTATTGATGAAGCGTTGACTTAGTGGAATTTGCAAGTCCAAACTCTGGGTAATGATGCCGCATATGGCATGACTTGGGAAGAGCTTGTTGGGATTGAACCCTACCAAAGGAACAGATAATTAAAGCCAAAACTGGATCATTGCAGTGGATCCAGAATAAGCAGATGTTATGTACACAAGTCTCTCCCCTTGAAAGTGGTTTCAACATCTGCTGACCTCCTATCTACTGATTATACAAACTACTGACCTACAAACTGCTGATCAAGTAAAAGACTGATGAAAGACTAAAGCTCTGCTGTTCAATCTATTGCCTTGAGTCAAGCTCTGCTGACCATGACAGGTACTGTTGGGTTCACATCAGTGGAAGGATGCAGCAGTAGTTTAGATGTCTTTATGTAATGAAATGTAATAACAGTAGTTAGCATAGCAGAGGTTGTATAGATCAGAGGTTAGAGTTTGTTAGGAGGTTAGATGTCACTTTCATGGTGACGTCAGCTTAGATGCTTCAGTGGTTTGCTCGTGCCTATAAATAGAACAGTGCTCTGTACTGTTCTATTAGCTCTTTCACTATCTTCTTCCTGCACGAACAAATACTGTGAGCTTAGGCTGAGGGGGAGTTTGTTGCATACTTGCAAAATTGTAATCGTTGTTGAAATTAAATTCAATCATTCGGTTAAATGTTAAACTTGTATTTTAAAAGCAATTCTCCTGTTTGATTGTGAAAAGTTTGCTTCCATCTTAATTCCGCTACACAACTCATTCATCTTCATCTTAATTCAAACGTAAAGCACAATCAAAACCAAACTCATATCCTAACAATTGGTATCAGAGCTTGGACAGTCAAATTTGATTTAACAATCATTTTGATGTAAATAGTTCAGCTCATAAAAGTTGATACTGATAGTTTGTTCATTTTGTTGAAAAACAGAGCAAGGTTTAATCACCATCAAAGTTGATTAATCAGTGCCTGTAAAACAACCAGGATAACGTCACAATCACAAGATGATAAGAATGACATTGGCTCTCTTTTCAAACCACCCATGCTTAAACGTAATGAGTACAACATCTGGGAGAGAAGGATGGGTCACATCCTTGCTCAACAGAACACTGGATGTTGGAGGTCTGTTGTTTTTGGTCCCCATGTTCCTATGGTGCCAAGTGCTGAGGATGCAAAGAAGTTCGTTCCTAAACCAACTGAAAACTATACTGAAACTGACTTTCAACAGTTCGAACTCGATGCCAAAGCATTTAGCATCATAGCATCTGCATTACCCAATGAGATCTTGTTAGTGCACACATCTGTCGTCTTCGTCTTATATCGAGTCTCAGTTCGTTGCGAAGATTGATCAATCATGATGTCATCATATTTAAAGATGACATCACAATGGTGACATCATCATGATACATTACGACTCAAGAGACAAAACAGTTTCGGATTGCACATGATGATTCGCTTGAAACAAATTATAATATTCCATGTGTTTCGCTTGAATTAGGAAATTTGTAGGTTTCACTTGAATGTCATTACATGTGGGTTTCGCTTGACTTGACATGCTTGTTTCAAGCGAACCCTAAGTCCTATATATAGGTGGTTCATGCATTTCATTTGTAACAGTTTTTCAGATTTGATACCGAAGTGCTGCCGGTATTTCTCTTGAATGTAATAGTTGTTAAATCAATATACAAGAGGTTTAAAGTGTGAATCAAGCTGTTTTCACATCCGTTTCTTTGTTTCCGCCTCTGAAACGGATTTGAGCTCTTCCAAACGACTCATTCAGGTCGCAATTCGATCCTACAGATCTATGCTGGACTATTACATTGTAACAGTGCCAAAGAGCTATGGGATGCACTGAAGGAACAGTTTGGGGGGACAAAAGAAGTTATTGAAAACAATAGGGAAATTCTGAATCAGCGGTATGAAACAATTTTTCACATCAAGGGTGAATCATTGACTCAGCAATTTGAGAGATTCAGTTGTCTCATTAGTGAACTAAGGCTTGTTAAAGTAACATTTCCAAATTCAACTCAAAATAGCAGGTTCCTTAGATCACTACCAGAAAAGTGGGACAACATTGCATTTGTTACTAGAAACTCTGTTGAGTTCAAAGATCTAACCCTGACCCAACTTCATGGTAGACTCCTGACCTATGAAAGGGAGTTAAACCAGAAAAAGAAGTTGCAAGAGTCTGGAAAAGTTGCTGATGATTATTCATTCGGTAGCACAGCTCTTTTTGGTCAGGAAGAATCTGGTAGCAGTGGTAAGGATCAGGGTTATGATCACTTTATTGATATAACTGCTGGTGGAAATTTTAACAACCCTGATCCTCACTCTGCAAATTATGCTTTTACTGCAAATTGTGAAAACCAGATGTCAGATAACTTGTGCTTTGAACTCAATGATTTGCAACACTTTGATCCCACTGACTTAGAAGAGATGGACATTTTGCATCAATTGGCTTTGCTTAGTGTAAGAACAAGCAAATTCTACAAAAGAACAGGGAGAAAATTCCCAGGGTTACATGGGAATTTAAAAGTGGGGTTAGATAAGTCAAAAATAAAGTGTTATAAGTGCATTAGGCTAGGTCATTTTGCTAGGGAATGCAGGAGTCAAACTACTGGTCCTATAATCACTCATCCCAGCTCAAACCCTAGACCACAAAATCAAAGCACTGTTCACTATACCCAATATAGCCCTGCAGCCCATGTTAACACTGCTCACTATGCTGCAACCCCTGTGCCTGTGCATTATGTTCAAACCACTGTTCCACAAATTCAGTATGTTCAACCAGCTGCTCCAACAATGGTACAACCAGATCAACAAAGCTTTTTCATCCAAGGTTTTGTTGACTGGAGCAGCATGCCTGATGAGCTTGGTGATGAAATTTTGCACTCTATTCTTTTAATGAACCTTCTAATGATGAATTTTGTTTGATGGCATTAGAGTCAACACCAGAGGGGGTAGAAACTGAAGGTGAATAGCTAAGTGCTGAAATAGTGGATGAGGTGACTGAAGCAGTGGTTACTGCAGTTGCAGGTGAACTACTGCTGGGAGAAAATTCAGAAACCCTGATAGAACCACTGTCCGACCCTTGGTCCAAAGAAGACAAAGAAGACAAGGAAGAGGAGAAAGAGGGAGAGAAAGAAGGAAGAGCTGATGAAGAGGATCATCAATGTGATTGTGCCATGATGGCTGCTGCCAAGGTATCACCTCAAGTTCTTGAAAAACTGTGTTCAGACAAATGCATTATTGCATTTGCTAACATTAAAGAGGTAAATGAAAACCTTAGGGATAAAATCTTAACTGATGAAGTCAAATTTGAAAAGTCATTAAAAGAACTTAGAAACAAATTGGCTGAAAAGGATAAAGAGATCAGCAGTCTCAAGGAAGAGCAGAGCATAACCAAAACTCAACTCCAAACTATGGTAGAAAAATACCAAGTTTGCAAAAAGGAGTTGGAGTCCACCCAAATCACATGTGAAAAATGGGTGGAATCCTGCAAAGGATATGAGGTAATGCTTGAAAAACAGATTAAAAGCAATGTGAAATTTGGTGTTAGTTATAGAAAACATGATGATGAAAACACTGCTTTTGAAAAATCTGTTCAAACCACTGATGTAACCACTGAAATCATTCCAACAAACAAGAATGGCCAAGAAGTGAAAATCACTGATAAACTTGGTAACAAAATCACACTTGAAAGATCTGTGGGATCCTCAACTTTTGAGGAAATTGAGAAATACCAATTTAAACCCACATGGTCTGATGAGTGTGACATTCTTGAAATTTCAAGCCCATGGACTTTACAACCACTGATGGTGTCACAGCTCCAAAAGCAAAGGTTATTCCTATCAAAGACATCCCAACAGTGGTTCAAAACTGTCCAAACCCCTGACCTAACCACTGTCCATCAATCTGCATCCATCCCAGACACTGTTGAGACCCCATCCAAAGCCTTATTGGCTTTGGAAACCCTAATGAACTAATCCTTTTACTTCATGTGCAAGGAGCGTCTGCATGCTTAGATAGCCTTTGGTATGTAGATAGTGGAGGCTCCAGGCACATGACAGGATGAAAAGCCCTACTCAAAGATTTCAAAATCCATGGAGGGGGTGATATATCCTTTGGGAATAATAGTAAAGGGAAAGTTCTGGGGTCTGGTACAGTACAGTCTGGAAATGTAAAATTTGAAAATGTCAATCTGATAGACAATCTGAAATTCAACCTCCCGAGTGTTTCACAAATGAGTGATAAGAGGTATGGGTCATTCTTCACAAAGGAGTGTTGTAGGATTGTTGGACCAGAAATGGTTGAAAAGATTGAAGCAATAATAAAAATAGGAAAAACAAAACTTGTTGCTCAAAGAAGTGGCAATGTTTATGTTGTTGATATGTCAAAAGAGTGTCCCAGAACTGATGCCTGTCTGTTCTCAGTTGCCTCTAACAAAGAGACAGAACTTTGGCACAGAAGACTGGGGCACACAAATCTCAAGACAATCACTGAAATTTCAAAAAATGGCCTAGTAAGAGGCTTACCACAAAAATTGTTTTCATGTCCTGAGCATTGTGTTTCCCGTTTAAAAGGAAAACAGCATAAAAGCTCCTTTAAGTCCATTGAAGAGTCCAAAACAACCCAGTGTTTGCAAATGCTGCACATGGATTTGTTTGGCCCAGTTCAAGTCATGAGTCTCAAAAAGAAGAGATATTTTTGGTTATTATTGATGACTTCTCTAGGTTTACCTGGACTTTCTTTTTACACTCAAAAGATGAGACTGCGGGCATTTTGCAAGACTTTGTGACACAGGTTGAAAAGAAATTTGACCTTCCAGTAAAAGTCTTCAGGAGTGACAATGGCACATAATTCAAAAATAAGGAGTTGGATGCCTTCTGTGTGAAGAAAGGGATTGTAAGGCAGTACAGCATCCCTAGAACACCAGAGCAAAATGGGGTAGTTGAGAGAAAGAATAGGACACTGATTGAAGCTGCTAGGACCATGCTTGCTGACTCAGGTTTGCCTTTGACTTTCTGGGCAGAGGCAGTAAACACTGCTTGCTATGTCCAAAACAGAGTTTTAATAAACCCCAGGTACAAAAAGACTGCTTATGAAATTCTGTATAAAATCAAACCACTGATTGCATACTTCAAAGTATTTGGCTGCCCATGCTTTATTTTGAATTTAAAGGATTCCATCTCAAAATTTGCAGCCAAAGTAGATTGTGGTTATCACCTGGGATACTCAACCACTGCCAAGGCCTACAAAGTGTTTAATACACGGACCAAAGCAGTGGAGGAGACCTTGAATGTAAAGTTCAATGAACTTTCATCAATGAAAATCCCAGCAAATCCTGCAGATTTATTTGATCTTGATAAATTCAATTTTGAAAACACTGATGTCAAGACTAACAGTGCAGGTTCATCAGAGGATTCAACACCAGACTATGGATATGAAATCATCATTCCTCAAAAGTCTGTCAGAATGGGAAGAGCAGTAGATGTTCAAAACAGCTGTCAAAGCTCAACCACTACTACCTCAACAGTTGTTGACCAAAGTAGCCCATTAACCACTGCTTCCACATCATCAAGCACTGTTGATAAAAGTCCTCAAACAGTGGATCAAAGTCAGCATGTGTTGATAAAAGTCCTCAAACAGTGGATCAAAGTCCTCAAATAGTGGATCAAAGTCAGCATGTGTCCACACCTTTACCTCCTATTCCACCACCTTTTAAAACCACTGCTGGATCATCAAAGTCACCAGCAGTGGTTAGCTCAGATGATACACATCTGCAGCCTTCACCAACAAATGCCATCATACCATACCAAGGAGATTTAATCTTCTTGAGATCTCATCCACCTGACCAAATCATTGGCAACATCAATGAAGGGGTGCTCACAAGAAGCCAAACCCAAAACATTTGTCATTTTGCCGGTTTTCTATCACTCCATCAGCCAGTCAAGTACCAAGAGGCACTAAAAGACAATAGCTGGGTAGAAGCCATGCAAGAGGAGCTCCAACAGTTTGAAAGACAACAAGTATAGGAGCTTGTACCACTGCCAAAAGATGTAAGTCCCATCGGCACAAAGTGGGTCTTCAAAAACAAAACTGATGAAAGGGGCATTGTTGTCAAGAATAAAGCCAGGCTTGTGGTTCAAGGTTACAGACAGGAAGAGGGTATTGATTATGATGAAACATTCGCCCCTGTAGCAAGATTGGAAGCTATAAGACTGTTCTTGGCCTTTGCTGTCAACCACAACATGAAGGTGTTCCAAATGGATATCAAAAGTGCTTTCCTCTATGGTACAATTCAAGAAGAGGTGTATGTTTGTCAAGCTCCAGGTTTTGAGGATCCATTTTATCCAGATCATGTCTACAGGCTAAACAAAGCCTTGTATAGCCTGAAACAAGCACCTAGAGCCTAGTATGAAACTCTTTCCACCTTTCTACTCTCCAATGGTTTCAAAAGAGGTACCATTGATAAAACACTGTTTCTAAAATGGAGAGGAAAGGATTTAATGATTGTCCCAATTTATGTGGATGACATTATTTTTGGAAGCACATGTAATAAAATGTGTGAAGAGTTTAGACAACTCATAACAGCTGAGTTTGAAATGAGTGCAATGGGTGAGCTGCAATGCTTTCTTGGTCTCCAAGTTCAGCAAATGCAAAATGGAACTTTCATTCATCAAAGCAAATATGCTAAAGAACTTTTAAATAAATTTGATATGAATGATTGAAAACCATGCAGCACACCCATGGCAACAAATAAGCTTGTCATGTCTGATGAAAAGGATGAGCTGATTAACCAAACACTTTATAGAAGCATGATTGGGTCCTTACTGTACCTAACTGCATCTAGACCAGATATCATGTTTGCAACATGTGTCTATGCAAGAAGTCAATCAGCTCCCAGAAAATCAAACCTCATTGCTATAAAAAGGATCTTCAGATACATAAAAGGTGCTCCCACACTTGGTATCTGGTATCCAGCTAATGGGAATATCAAGCTTTCAGGTTTTTCAGACTGTGACTTTGCCGGATGTAACACCACAAGGAAGTCCATTTAAGGAGGGTGCCAGTTTTTAGGCAATTGCTTGGTTTCTTGGCAAAGCAAAAAGCAAGCAGCTGTTTCAACATCCACTGCTGAAGCTGAATACATTGTTGTTGCAAGCTGTACAGCCCAACTCTTGTGGCTTCAAAATCAGTTGCTGGATTTTGGTATCACTGCCTTAAAGACACCACTCATGTTGGATAGCCAGGCAGCAGAAAATATCATAAAAATCCAGTCTCCCATTCAACCACCAAGCACATCGACATCAGACATCACTTTGTGAGGGATTGCTATGAAAAAGGTTTGATTTCTCTGCAACATGTTCCAACTAAAGACCAGATGGCAGATGTGCTCACAAAAGCATTAGATACATCTACCTTTGAAAGCTTGGTCTCTAGGATTGGGATGCTAAACATGGAATAACAAGCAACATCTTGTTTTTCTATGAATAAAAGCATTAAAATGTTTTCAGAAAATCAAAAATCCATCCTTAAAAATAGCTAAAAATGAAGTTTTCATTAAAATCCTTAAAAGTCTACCATAACCACTGCTTGTTCAAAAGTCTGCTCTACATCAAAGTCTGTCCACTGCTGAAAGTCATCCCCTGCTCTCACATTTCCTTGATAAGCACTGTTGTTCAAAATCAATGTTTTATCCACTGATATGCTATCCACTGATAGTGAAAATCACCCACTTCTTCCATTTGTTACCGTTGTAACCTCTGCCTTCATCAGTAGTTTTCATAAAAGTAATGTCCTTCATTTCATCAGGGTTTCGCATGTGGGCAGTACATAGTGGTCAATCCTTTTGTAACTGCTGCCATGTCAGCATTCACTTTTTCTCTATAAAACCCCCATTCAAAACCCAAAACAGGGTTTTACTGTCGAATTGAATTCTAAAAAATTCTCTTCTCAAAGCAGTTTTTCATCACACTTTCTCAAATTCCTTCACTAATTTCTTCGATCGTCTTCTCAAAAATGACTAAATCGAAGCCTTCCACGAAATCAACTTCAAAATCATCTTCCAAAGAGGCCTCTCAAAAGGCTAAACCCACTGAAATTCCACACAAACTTTCTCACAACCTTCTGGGTCTTCTCACAAAACCCGGCACCACAGATGCTTTCGACTCCATCATTGGTATCATATCTGCATCAAAGTACAAAACTTTGTTAACAGCAGATGCACCGATTTACTTGGTGACCCAAAGAGAGTTTTGGAAGAATGCAACCCTTGAAAAATAAGGAGAAGCTGTAAAAGCCATTAACTCTTCTCTAAAGGGTAAAGCTGTCAAAATAACACCACAATCCATCTCGGAAGTCTTTCAGCTCGATGATCAACAAGGTAAAACATCTTTCCCTAAAAACGAGTTAAAAATTGACTTCATTGAGAGAGGGTATGCAGACACAATGATGAAGAGGGATGCCTTACAAAAAGGTTTCTTCCCTCCTGCAACAAGATTTTTATTCCATACCCTCCTAATGTGTGTTTCAAACAAAACCATTGCTTTTAATGAAATACCATTAAAGATTCAAAATTTGGGATTTGCTATTCTTCAAGAAGAAAATTTTAATTATTCCCAGGAAATCTTTAATGATCTGGTTAAAAATGTTGAAACAAAATCATTCTTACTGTTTCCAAGATTTCTAAGTTACTATTTTGAAAAGAAACTTGGTAAGGATGAGGCTTCTGCAATAAAACAAGGTGAATCTTTTCAAATGCACAACTTAACTGCTGAAACTTTTACAAGAATGTCAACACCTTGCAAAACACAAGCAGAGGTGCCTGAGCAGAATTTAGCAGCTACCACTGCTCCTCAGGTATCTGCTGCTGAGCCCACTGCTCAAGGTGATCAAAGTAGCAAAACAACTGCTTTGAAACCCACACCTACAATCCACAAAAAGCCAAAACAAAAGAAAATCCAAAAACCCCCCAAACCCATCAAAAAGGCAACTCTGGAGGATGAGATACCAGAGCAACTGCCAGTGACAGCACAAAAGTCACAAGAAACCACTGCTGCTTCTTCCTCACAGCAGTTGGTAAAAATATCTCAACCCATAACCGACACTCCTCCTGTTTCTTCTCAAAATGAACAGGTTGTACATATAGGGACACCACAATATGATGCTCTGGAATCACTTACTTCCATCATCCACAGCCCAATGCCCGGGGCAAATTCTCTTCTAACACCAAACCTCACATCCACAATTCCCCCACCAACTAGACATTTGTTGGATGCTATTGATTTGAACCAGGCATAAACCAGTCCTTCTCAATCACCTGTCAGTGAGAATATACTTCAACCAATGATTGGGTCTGATGTATCAATCATAGTTAAACCCACCAACAATGCCTGAGGAGGTTACACCCCTTGAGTTACAAGTAACTCTTGGTGGTAATCCAAGTGAAGCAGCCACTACAAATGTTGAACCCACTGGTTTACATTTGGACAATGGTTACATCAATAAGACTTTTTGGAGGCAATTGTCACACCCCGACCACGTAAAACAACAAACCATGGCGGAAACGTCGGGGAGTGTTGTAACAAAATTATTGTTTCAAACCATGGATGCAAAGAGTTTCGTTTTATTACATATTAAACATTGTCTTAAGCTAAACAA
The DNA here is from genome assembly GCA_030545235.1 of Helianthus tuberosus. NCBI lineage: Eukaryota > Viridiplantae > Streptophyta > Magnoliopsida > Asterales > Asteraceae > Helianthus > Helianthus tuberosus. The sequence continues at coordinate 67,463,095 of CM060402.1, read as the reverse complement.
ACAAGTCAAACACAGTCTATTATCGTTATTAAATCACTAAGGCCTCGTCCGGTCCTAAGTGAGCATGCATCCTACTTGCAATCAACACTAAGCAACTTCACCTGAAACATATGTAAAAACAAAGTCAGCAAAGAAATGCTGGCGAGTACATAGTTTTTGTGAGAGTGTCAGATTCATGGCTCGTTTGTATGTTGAAAAAACTTGTATGGCTTTGTTAACTGATATTAGAAAAACCTTGTTTGGTAAAATATTTGTATTGCAAATGAATAACCAAGTCAAAATAGATTGGTCATAATTTATAAACCTTGATGCCATTAATCTTAACCCAAAACATTTGTTTATGTAAACCAAATCATTAATCATTTTTGTAGTAAAACTCGTATGGTTTATATCGTTTCGAAAACCTCGTTTGTGTGACATCGCTTCCAATTGTTTACCCAAATCGTTTAATTCGTTAATAATCGCTTTAGTCTTTTAAATCATTCACGTTTTAGATCGTGAAACTACTTTTGGTCATCTCGCTAATAACATTCAAACCTTTGTGACTCGTCTATTGCTCAACTCATTTTCGCATTAACAAACCTCCAAAGGGTAAGTTAACAATCATCAGATTCAGTCGTTACCCACCTAACCCACACATAACCATGGGTCCGGTCTAATAACGGGATTTGTCAGATCCTATGGTACCATAACCTAATACTGGTCGATTTGGCCGAAATTAATGAATGTCATTCGTTATGTAATTACAACCAACAAGCTCGTTCACATTATCAAAATCGTTATTAGTTTAGTATAAACCATTTCAATCGTTTTGAAACCATCGTCAAAATATCGAAATCGTTTTGATACATATGAATCACCCCAAAACAATCGAAAACAGTAAAAGAGGGGATCTATGTACTCACCTTCGGGTGCGTTTTTAAATGTTAACACAATCCCTCAAATTGTTTATCCACCCTAAATTAAATAAGAATGATTTTAATAATCAAAAACCCACACTTTGGCATGCAATTTCTACTTATGTCATTTCCGTTTTAATATATATGAAACTGGACTGTTTTCGGACATTTAAATAAAATAGTTATCTTATTCCAAAAATTCCCAAATTTTTACAGAACGTCTTAAACGATCCAAATATTATTGTGTAAAAATATCGGGGTCTAGTTCATTACCAATATTTTATAAAAATTCATTTTCCCGACTGCAATCAGATTTGCTGCTTTCTGATCGCAGTCTACGGAATAATTCACTAAAAATTAATCGTAAGTCCGATTTATGATATTCCAGTGAGAGTATTACAAATACATTGGTGGTCATTTACAGTACAAATTTCATGATCTAACTTTACACAGAATTCAAGTTATGACCGAAAACAGAACGCATATTTTCAGCAGAAAAATGCAGCTCCAGCTGCTGTTACGAAAAGACGCTTTAAAAATAGTAAACGAAGTCCAAAAATTATGATTCTGGTGCCATTAGAACCGTATTTCATAATATATAAATCCAGACTTCAGAAAATACATTTTTCGTTAAGATACAGTCTGGTTACAGCCAGTTAAAGGTGGCTGGAAATGCAAATCAGCAAGCTGTTTTCAGTCTTTTAACATGATAAAGTGTGTTTGATTGATTCCGTTCACATGTTTAGCGATCAAAACAATACTTACAGCAGATTATTACTTATATATTCCAGATTTATCATGCAATATCATATTTCATTCATCATTTTAACACTACTTTATCATATGTTAGGTGATGTTCAAGCCTTGTTTAAGTTCTTTAGACTTTCTATCTTTTTTATCTTTAAACATCATTAACCACATAATAATATGAACAAGATGAAGATCTAAGGCACTTACTACTAGCACAAGGCTAGGGGAATTCGAGTGTAGAAAAGTGGTGGATAAAAGAAAACGAGAGCGGTCATTGAGCTTCCGAGTGCACCAAGCTTACTTGTTCGGTCTCTAGCACCTTTGTGTATGTATGGTTTGCTAGAAAAAGGCTTGAAGGTGGTGGTATGGTGGTGTGATGGTGGCTACCAAAAATGAGGATGGAGGGAGGAAGAGAGCTTGCAAGTGTTGGTGTGTTTTGTGAAATGAAAAGCAAGACCTTCATGTTAATTTATAATCCAAGTCTTAGGTTTGTCCAACATACAACATGTCTACAAGATATCCAACATTTGGATTAAAATATTCAAGAAAGGCAAGGGTGTGTCTCACCCTTGGAAACCGTCAAGATGGGGGGGGGGGGGTAATTTAGTTGGATTGTAAATACTAGTTAGTAATTTGGTTAGGATTTAAGTATATAGTTAGTGTATAATATGTGTGTTATAATATAAAGTGGGTTAGGGTATTCGGGGACCCTAACTAGCTTAGAAAAGTATGAACAATATGTTTGACAATATTTTTGTGTTCCGGGTAGAGTCCGGTTGTTCGGTTGAACACCGTTCCGTTAAAGTGTTTAATTATGTACCGGGTATTTTATCTAGCGTTCAAATCCCGATTTATGGCGTTCTAAATTATTTTTATTATTCTATAAAAATAAACTCACCAAAATATTACTGATATAAATTTCAGTTGCCAAGACTGGCTACGTTGTCTGTGTTTCGCAGTAAAAGCAATGTGTCGCGCAGAAACACACGGTACGCGCTTTAACTTGAAAAATAACGTTTTTAAGCGTTTTAATTTATTTTTCAACACGAACCTAATTAAAATAAGATTTTAATCATAACAGAATATTTGTGGGATTTAAATATTATCCGGGCGGTCACCAACGTTCGTTTCGCAGTTTTGTCGTAATTAGTTCTTTAGTTCAAATATACATGTTTTCGCCATACCGAATCCTTCGAAACTTATTTCTAAGTTATGTAAAGGATATTTAGGGTATGTTTAGCTTACATCACAGTTCCGGAGTGTACGTCGCGTTAAACTGATTGCGTTTAAGCACCAGTTTGCGTATAACCTTCCAGAAAGTGATTTAAAGCTTGAAATCGAATTCGAATCAAATTGTAAAATCATTAAACACAATTGCACATATAACAACACCAAAACACATATAATAACACCAAAGCACATTGTTTTATTGATAATTGACATTATATTACATAATACGACGATTACAGAACTCAGTTGTCACAGTCTCCCCTACTTCAGGAAATTTCGCCTTCATCTGGTCCTTACGTTCCCAAGTAAACTCGGGGCCACGTTTGGATTCCCAGTGAACTTTGACCAAATGAATCCGTTTTGTTCTTCAACTGTTTGTATGTACGTTCCACTATCTCCATAGGTTTCTCGACAAAGTGCATCGTTTCGTCGATTTGAATCTCGTCGAGAGGAATGTGAAGATCAGCATCAGCTAAACACTTTCACAAATTGGACACGTGAAAAGTCAGATGAACATTTCCAAGCTCTGGAGGTAGTTCTAGTCGATAGGCAACCTTTCCAATTCTTTCAACTATCTTAAATGGTCCAACATATCGTGGTGCAAGTTTTCCTTTCTTTCCAAATCTCACCACTCCCTTCCAAGGTGAAACCTTGAGTAGGACACGGTCTCCGATTTGAAATTCCATGGGCTTGCGTCCCAAATCTGCATAACTCTTTTGATGGCTTCTAGCGGTCACAAGATTATCGCGGATTTTCTTGATTTTGTTTGTTGTTTCCAGAATGAGCTCAGGTCCAGTAAGCTGAGCTTCACCGATCTCATTCCAACAGACGAGTGAACGACATTTTCGATTGTAGAGAGCTTCGAATGGTGCCATCTTAATGCTAGCATGATAACTATTATTGTATGAGAACTCGATCAATGGAAGATGAGAATCCCAATTACCACCAAAGTCTATCACGCATGTTCTAAGCATATCCTCCAAAGTTTGAATCGTCCTCTTAGATTGACCATCTGTTTGGGGATGATAAGCAGTGCTTAGATTCAGTTGGGTTGCCAAAGCAGATTGCATGGTCTTCCAGAAATGAGATGAAAATCGAGCATCACGATCGGAAATGATATCTAAAGGAACACCATGTCGTGATACAATCTCGTCTACATAGATCTTGGCAAGCTTTTCAGCAGAGAAATCCTCACGGATTGGTAAGAAGTGAGCAGATTTTGTCAAACGATCAACTACAACCCAAATAGCATCGTGACCTTTAGACATACGCGGTAACTTGGTGATGAGATCCATTGCAATGTTCTCCCACTTCCAAACCGGTATCTCTGGTTATACAAGCAAACCAGAAGGTCGTTGATGTTCGGCCTTGAATCTGAGACAAGTTAGGCATTTTGATACATACAAGGCAACATCCTTCTTCATACCAGGCCACCAATACTGAGTACGAAGATCCTTGTACATTTTATCAGCACCAGGATGGATAGAATATCGAGACTTGTGAGATTCGTCCATTACTAAGGTGCGAAGATCGTCCTGATTCGGAATCCACGAACGATTCTCAAAATAGAGTAAACCATCGTCTTTCCTTTCGAGTTTAAGATCAAGTTGAAGCGGTAGCTCATATTTCAATAATTCATTGATCACATAAGATCGTTGAGTTTGAAGAACACGAGATTGAATATCAGATAGAGTTCGAACAGAATGAAGCTTGACTCGTTCGTTTCGACTAAGCGCATCAGCTACGACATTCGCCTTACCAGGGTGGTAGCGGATATCGCAATCATAACCGTTTAAGAGTTCAACCCAATGTCGTTGCCTCATGTTCAGCTCCTTCTGATTGAGAATATGCTGGAGACTTTTGTGGTCTGTGAAAACCACACACTTCGTTCCATAGAGGTAGTGTCTCCAGATTTTAAGCGCAAAAACCACAGCTCCTAACTCAAGATCATGAGTCGTATAGTTCTTCTCGTGAATTTTCAGCTGTCTAGACACATAAGCTATAACTTTACCACGTTGCATAAGAACGCAACCAAGTCCTAGATTCGACTCGTCACAATAGACAACGAAATCATCGTTTCCCTCAGGCAGAGATAAAACAGGAGCATCACAGAGCTTTCGTTTCAGCGTTTAGAACGCTTCTTCTTGCTTAGGTCCCCACTCAAAAGGCTTATTTTTCTGAGTCAAAGCAGTGAGTGGAACCGCGATCTTTGAGAAATTAGAAATAAACCGTCGATAATAACCAGCAAGACCAAGAAAAGAACGAACTTCTGTAGGTGTCGTCGGTGTATTCCAATCCCTAATTGCAACAATCTTGGATGGATCAACGTGAATACCCTGCTTATTGACAATATGACCCAAGAACTGAACTTCTTTAAGCCAGAATTCACACTTGGAGAATTTAGCAAAAAGTTGTTCCTTCTTTAGGAGTTCCAACGTCAAACGAAGGTGTTGTTCGTGATTGGCTCGAGACTTTGAATAAATAAGAATATCATCGATGAACACAATGATGAACTTATCTAAATAAGGTTTACAAATCCTATTCATTAAGTCCATGAAGATAGCTGGGGCGTTTCTCAAACCAAAGGGCATGACAGTGAACTCGTAGTACCCATATCTTGTACGGAAAGCAGTTTTGGGGATATCTTCTTCGAACACGCGAAGTTGATGATACCCAGAACGCAGATCGATCTTGGAAAAACATGAAGCACCTTGCAGCTGGTCGAAGAGATCATCAATTCTAGGTAGGGGATATCGATTCTTGATGGTAAGCTTATTAAGCTCACGATAATCGATACACATTCGAAAAGATCCATCTTTCTTTTTCACAAAGAGAACAGGAGCTCCCCAAGGCGAAAAGCTTGGACGGATGAATCCTTTATCAGACAACTCTTGAAACTGTTTCGATAACTCTTGCATCTCCGATGGTGCAAGACGATAAGGTGCTTTCGCAATCGGGTTGACATTGGGTACAAGGTCAATATGAAACTCGACTTGACGAACTGGAGGCAAACCAGGCAGTTCATCGGGAAACACCTCCGGATAATCCCGAACAATCGGAATATCCTGAACACTCTTGCTCTTGTCTTTCTCCTCGGTGACATGTGCTAAGAAAGCAACATATCCTTTTTGCAAATATCTTTGGGCCTTCATACACGACATAAGCTTCAATCCACCAGATGGTTTCTCGCCACGAACTTCCAGAACATCGCCAGACGGAAGAGGAATACGAACAATCTTATCGAAACAAACCACCTCAGCATGATGTTTGGTTAACCAATCCATCCCCACTATAATATCGAAACTCCCGAGTTGCATCGGTGTGAGGTCAATGGGAAAAAGATGGTTATCAAGGTTTAACTGACAATCACGAATAACAGAATTGAGGACAAGAGGTTTACCAGTAGCAACTTCGACAGATAAGGGTTTCCTCAGTTTAGTTCTAGGTATTGCAAGCAAAGGTTCAAAAGATAGTGAAACAAAACTTCTATCGGCACCAGAATCAAAAAGAATGGATGCAGGTCGATTGTTAACAAGAAACATACCATTGACGACGAGGTTGTCAGCTCGCGCCTCGTTTGCATTTAGATTGAATACTCGTCCACGAGCGGGATTCGCATTGACATTGACATTCACGTTCGGATTTGCATTTGCATTTGCCAACCTCGGACAGTTGTTGCGGAAGTGACCATACTCTCCACAATTGAAGCATGAACCCGGTGGGAATCTAGAAGCATTCCCCTGAACTGGGGCTTGAACCTGAGCAGCTTGATTCTGAACAATCTGATTCTGACCCGAACGACAGACGTTGGCCAGATGCCCAAGCTTACCACACGTTGTGCATTGCCTACAAGCTTGTTGTGCAACATGATGACCGTTGCAGCGAGCACAATGAGGTGCGGGTACCAGCATACACTTTCTTCGCAGGAGGTTGAGCTGGTGGGTTCTGAGGGTTCTGAGCAGTTTGTGCAGTTACTGCAAAGTTCTGAGCACCCTTTCGCTTTCTCGACTTCTTCGAAGACTCACCCTTCTTACCCTTATTCTTTTCCTTGTCTTTAGCAGAATCAGTTGACTTCTTCTTATCACCCTTGCAGGTAAGTTTACCCTTCCTAACTTGCGACTCAGTCAGGGTAGTAGATAACTCGATCGCTTGACGAACAGTAGCAGGATTGACGCCAGTCACAATATCCTGTATGGAATCGGGTAGACCATCGATATACCTCTCTATCGCTTTCTCCAACGGGGTAACCATAGTAGGACACAAAAGACTGAGCTCCTCAAATCGATCCGTATACGCACGGTGTTCTGCCCTGTCTTGTTTCAGATCGTCAAACTCTCGTTCCAAAGCTCGAATTTCGTGACGGGGACAGAACTCTCTCATCATGAGAGCTCGAAGCTCTTCCCATGTTTATGCCAACGCCACTTCGGCACCCCTGTCGTGCATCACTCTGTTCCACCAGGTAAGAGCACGCTTCTCGAACACACTTGATGCAAATTCAACCTTACGCCCATTCGGACATTGCACATGCCTGAATGTGTTCTCGATACTTTCAAACCATTGAAGGAGTGCAGTCGCTCCTTGTGACCCATAAAACTTTAACGGCTTAGCAGAATTGAAACTCTTGAAATTACATTGTGCATTGTTATTGTTATTGTTGTTGTACAGCTCGTGGATTTGGGTCACAATGCCTGGAAGCACAGCATCCATTTGTTGAGAGACAAGGGCGGCGATTTCTTCAGCAGTGAAAGATTGTGCATCACGTCGAGGAGGCATTATCTAACAAGGAAATATGAGAAATAAGTGAGGTCGACAATTAGGAAAAACAAGAGGTATTGAAAATGTCGACGAATCATAAGGAAGGCGATCATTTGTTTGTTACCTCAAACAAACAAATAACACGCAGTGACTAATCAAAGTAATGAATCAAAATAATGTATCGCGAAGACATGCTCGCCTATAAGTGAACACTCACCCCAAGAGTTCCCAGGTAAGAGTGACTGGTCCGATTATGTGGATTTGTACGAACACTCTAGCCTTAGATAGAAAACTCAGGGTACAGGCATTCACTCTTCCAGTTTGCACGTGTTCACATTATTTAGACCCAAACTTTGACGAGATTTTGAAAACTCAAAAAGGCACTAAGCCAAAAAATGAGTCAAACTGGGAGGGTTCAAAACCTTACAACAGAGGGTTCAAAACCTAGTAATCAATCATCCTAGAACGGATGATTAATTTTCGAAGCAGATTCGTATTTTAAAAAAAATCTAAACGCAAATCAACTTGCGTTGGGGTCCTAGAAAGTTATAGTCTAGGTCAAAATTTTACTAATAACCTAATTCCCTATAACCATTGGCTCTGATACCAACTCTTCTGTCACATCCCGACCACGTAAAACAACAAACCGTGGCGGAAACGTCTGGGAGTGTTGTAACAGAATTATTGTTTCAAACCATGGATGCAAAGAGTTTCGTTTTATTCCATATTAAACATTGTCTTAAGTTAAACAAACAAGTCAAACAAAGTCTATTATCGTTATTAAATCACTAAGGCCTCGTCCGGTCCTAAGTGAGCATGCATCCTACTTACAATCAACACTAAGCAACTTCACCTGAAACATATGTAAAAACAAAGTCAGCAAAGAAATGCTGGCGAGTACATAGTTTTTGTGAGAGTGTCAGATTCATGGCTCGTTTGTATGTTGAAACAACTTGTATGGCTTTGTTAACTGATATTAGAAAAACCTTGTTTGGTAAAATATTTGTATTGCAAATGAATAACCAAGTCAAAATAGATTGGTCATAATTTATAAACCTCGATGCCATGAATCTTAACCCAAAACATTTGTTTAAGTAAACCAAATCATAAATCGTTTTTGTAGTAAAACTCGTATGGTTTATATCGTTTCGAAAACCTTGTTTGTGTGACATCGCTTCCAATTGTTTACCCAAATCGTTTAATTTGTTAATAATCGCTTTAGTCGTTTAAATCATTCTCGTTTTAGATCGTGAAACTACTTTTGTTCGTCTCGCTAATAACATTCAAACCTTTGTGACTCGTCTATTGTTCAACTCGTTTTCTCATTAACAAACCTCCAAAGGGTAAGTTAACAATCATCAGATTCAGTCGTTACCCACCTAACCCACACATAACCATGGGTCCGGTCTGATAACGGGATTTGTCAGATCCTATGGTACCATAACCTAATACTGGTCGGTTTGGCCGAAATTAATGAATGCCATTCATTATGTAATTACAACCTACAAGCTCGTTCACATTATCGAAATCGTTATTAGTTTAGTATAAACCATTTCAATCGTTTTGAAACCATCGTCAAAATATCAAAATCGTTTTGATACATATGAATCACCCCAAAACAATCTAAAACAGTAAAAGAGGGGATCTATGTACTCACCTTCGGGTGAGTATTTAAATGTTAACACAATCCCTCAAATTGTTTATCCGCCCTAAATTAAATAAGAATGATTTTAATAATCAAAAACCCACACTTTGGCATGCAATTTCTACTTATGTCATTTCCGTTTTAATATATATGAAACTGGACTGTTTTCGGACATTTAAATAAAATAGTTATCTTATTCCAAAAATTCCCAAATTTTTACAGAACGTATTAAACGATCCAAATATTTTTGTGTAAAAATATCGGGGTCTAGTTCATTACCAATATTTTATAAAAATTCATTTTCCCGACTGCAATCAGATTTGCTACTTTCTGATCGCAGTCTACGGAATAATTCACTAAAAATTAATCGTAAGTCCGATTTACGATATTCCAGTGAGAGTATTACAAATACATCGGTGGTCATTTACACTACAAATTTCATGATCTAACTTTACACAGAATTCAAGTTATGACTGAAAACAGGACGCATATTTTCAGCAGAAAAATGCAGCTCCAGCTGCTGTTACGAAAAGACGCTTTAAAAATAGTAAACGAAGTCCAAAAATTATGATTCTGGTGCCATTAGAACCGTATTTCATAATATATAAATCCAGACTTCAGAAAATACATTTTTCGTTAAGATACAGTCTGGTTACAGCCAGTTAAAGGTGGCTGGAAATGCAAATCAGCAAGCTGTTTTCAGTCTTTTAACATGATAAAGTGTGTTTGATTGATTCCGTTCACATGTTTAGCGATCAAAACAATACTTACAGCAGATTATTACTTATATATTCCAGATTTATCATGCAATATCATATTTCATTCATCATTTTAACACTACTTTATCATATGTTAGGTGATGTTCAAGCCTTGTTTAAGTTCTTTAGACTTTCTATCTTTTTTATCTTTAAACATCATTAACCACATAATAATATGAACAAGATGAAGATCTAAGGCACTTACTACTAGCACAAGGCTAGGGGAATTCGAGTGTAGAAAAGTGGTGGATAAAAGAAAACGAGAGCGGTCATTGAGCTTCCGAGTGCACCAAGCTTACTTGTTCGGTCTCTAGCACCTTTGTGTATGTATGGTTTGCTAGAAAAAGGCTTGAAGGTGGTGGTATGGTGGTGTGATGGTGGCTACCAAAAATGAGGATGGAGGGAGGAAGAGAGCTTGCAAGTGTTGGTGTGTTTTGTGAAATGAAAAGCAAGACCTTCATGTTAATTTATAATCCAAGTCTTAGGTTTGTCCAACATACAACATGTCTACAAGATATCCAACATTTGGATTAAAATATTCAAGAAAGGCAAGGGTGTGTCTCACCCTTGGAAACCGTCAAAATGGGGGGGGGGGGGTAATTTAGTTGGATTGTAAATACTAGTTAGTAATTTGGTTAGGATTTAAGTATATAGTTAGTGTATAATATGTGTGTTATAATATAAAGTGGGTTAGGGTATTCGGGGACCCTAACTAGCTCAGAAAAGTATGAACAATATGTTTGACAATATTTTTATGTTCCGGGTAGAGTCCGGTTGTTCGGTTGAACACCGTTCCGTTAAAGTGTTTAATTATGTACCGGGTATTTTATCTAGCGTTCAAATCCCGATTTATGGCGTTCTAAATTATTTTTATTATTCTATAAAAATAAACTCGCCAAAATATTACTGAAATAAATTTCAGTTGCCAAGACTGGCTACGTTGTCTGTGTTTCGCAGTAAAAGCACTATGTCGCGCAGAAACACACGGTACGCGCTTTAACTTGAAAAATAACGTTTTTAAGCGTTTTAATTTATTTTTCAACACGAACCTGATTAAAATAAGATTTTAATCATAACAGAATATTTGTGGGATTTAAATATTATCCGGGCGGTCACCAACGTTCGTTTCGCAGTTTTGTCGTAATTAGTTCTTTAGTTCAAATATACATGTTTTCGTCATACCGAATCCTTCGAAACTTATTTCTAAGTTATGTAAAGGATATTTAGGGTATGTTTAGCTTATATCACAGTTCCGGAGTGTACGTCGCGTTAAACTGATTGCCTTTAAGCACCAGTTTGCGTATAACCTTCCAGAAAGTGATTTAAAGCTTGAAATCGAATTCGAATCAAATTGTAAAATCATTAAAGACAATTGCACATATAACAACACCAAAACACATATAATAACACCAAAGCACATTGTTTTATTGATAATTGACATTGTATTACATAATATGACGATTACAGAACTCAGTTGTCACAGTCTCCCCTACTTCAGGAAATTTCGTCCTGAAATTTTATTTAGAGGATTACAGAACTCAGTTGTCACACCCTTCAAACGTGTGACGTGCGGAATCCGTACACGAACGTGACCGAACACACAAGACGTAATATAATCTGTGATTCTATTAATGAATATGATAACGTACAACACCTGAATCACGAACACGGAACTTTCTCTCTCTCTATACTTTCTCTCTCTAGATCTAGATCTTCCAAAGCTCCAAATGGCAAAATTGTCAAAAGTTCCTAAAGTTATCCCTAAGGATCCTATTTATAGGCCAAGGGGCTTTGATTAGATTTCTCATTATTACAGAAATGCCACCTTGCCTTTTCTCTAAACATAACAATATAAAGCTTAGATTTCTTCAATTTCAGCTACAGATTGGATTGACGGAGGCGATAAACATAAATGCACCAACAGACTCCCCCTTGGATATTGCCGCAGTCAATCCGTAGTCAAACTCGTAGCAACTTGTCTTTCTCTCTCACTGAGTCTTCTTGAAGGTTTAACACGTTTTCATCAATGTAGACTCCCTCTTGCTCGAACAGAATCCCGGTGGATCTGTTTTCAGCTTCAGCTCCCCCTTTCGGTAGACTCTTCAGGCTCCCCCTTTCGTCAAGCTTTCGTGCTTTGGGATCGACACCTGGCTTTCCGGTTACAAGCTCTTCCGGGAAAGATATCTGGCTCCTTGCACGCTTCCCCTTGCGTTGAGCTCGTCTTCAAACTCCCCCTTAGACTTGGCTATCGAGGTCGTAGTCTGGATTAGTATCTGTAACGCTCAAACATTTATAAGTATAAACATTTTAAACATTCAATTATCCAGAAATTGTGACCTGGCTCTTTTAACCTTTCTAAATCAAGATCCTGGTTCTAAAGATATAATAATATGGATATATCCAGAATAAACTTGATTCTCTCTCCCTATCAACAATCTTCATAGATTTGGCAGTTTTAGCGAACAGATAAGAAACTAGCTCTTTTACATTACAGATTTTAACAATATGAGCATCCAAATCCCTCAAAGTTAATCATCCAAGTCCAACTTAATGACCTTGGAGATATCACAAACTGTTTTTGATTTTTGATTTTAAAATTTCAAGTTTCAAATTAATGAACTTGTTTATTTTCAGAAACACAATCAGCATACTTAGATTTTGAAACTCAGCTTCCCAGACATCGGTTGTCGACATTAAAGCAGAAATCAAAATCTTTTCGCATTTTTCTGAAACATAAAGCAGTAAAGAAATATTTACAAACATATTTACAGACAATATTTTTGTTTGAGTTCGTGTCAGAGGATCATATCAGTTTATGACAAATCACTAGCACCGTTGAGCTTTTTAACACTTTAAGTTCTAAACGATTCACTTAGATTGTCAGTATACTGATCCACTTAAATTTTCACACAAAGTTCAATTGCTTCGAGATACGGATTAGTGTTTTAAGGACTTAACTTATTCGCGTGTCCCACCTCAGAATATACTCCCGTATCCAGATCCCAATATTCAGTCTTACAGGTGAGTATACCTAGATGATATCTGTAAAGGGTTAAATGCGAGACCATGAAGCTCAGGCTATTGCTTCCGCAAAATCAGAGAGATGATGGTTCGACTTTAGGTGTGTTCCCTTTATAGAATTTTTTCTTCAACAGCACATGATTAGCATTTTGCAATGTTTCATCATTTTTTATGCTGAGGGTGGTGCTTTTATTTCAAGCAAGCGAAAAGTATTATTCGGGGACTAGGCCATTACTTTCGCAAAATCAGAAGTCCCAGGATAATAACCCAGATATCACTAAGCATAAAGACCTAGTATCTTAGAAAGAGGGGTCTTTCAAACAAGATTTCAGGGGTTACCTATATATCCGAGAGATGTTCCCCACGAGATAAGTAAGTATTTATATTTAGGTTTATATCTCGAAATCAATCTACTAAGCGTGTAAAAATCTACTGGCATGTCATCAGTGAGACCGTTTATCACATTTTAACATTCCATTTCTTTAGCGTACTGTGATTGTCTACTGATGTACTATCATTTCCTCTTTTTACATAGAAACTCATTTTTGAATTTTATCATGTTTATGGCTTTTTCAAATTTTCTAATGTTTTTGGATTTTCTGAATTCTTACTCCCCATAAAATGCAAAATCATTTAAAGAAAATTGATAACCGATGTAGATAGCTTTGTCTCGCCATCCATTTTCTGCATCTCATGCTATGTTTTGCAGAAAATATAATGTCCCCCATGATTTACAACCATTGATTTTCGACAGTTTGAAAACCGTTTTTCAATCTTGTGAAAGTAATCATGTTTGTTCCGCCGTGAGGGTTTCAGCGTATTCAAGCAACAAATTTTTGAATTTTAGAATTTTTTTTTGACAAATTTAAAAACAAACATATTTTTGGTTTTTAAATTTTTCAGTTTTTAGAGTTTTTTTGAAATATTGTTTATTTATATACAGAAAACAAGCAAACTCCCTGTTTCAACCAACACAGGGTTCAGCAGCCTCCTCTTCGCTTGCCAGGCTGCTTCGATTCTCCTTTGGTTGACATTCATTTGTCTTCGGAAGCACGTGCACATTCAAAGTATTCAATTACTTGAACAATTTAGCCCAGGTCTGTTTGACCTTAGGCATTTCAACACAATATGCTTCATTCAACTTCAGAAAATCTTTGTCATTCTAAACAAAGACGTTTTCAACTTTGACTTCAACTTTTTCATCATTTACCGAAGTCATTTGTTTCTTAACAGACCATGTGTGACCTTTAGGAGTACCTCGTTTGTAAAAATGTGACTCTTTTTGAATATTTTGATTCTGAACAACAACTTTTGGTTTCCAAAACTGGTTTGGTTTTGTTGCATCAACAGTTGTTTTCCAACTTTATGTTGTTCTAAATTTGGACGTCACTGGTTTCCATGTTTGTTGTGAGTCAGCCTTTGACATTTTCGGCTTCCAAGTTTGTTTTGAATCAAACTTGGTTGACTTCTGAGTTACAACTTCAGATTTCTTTTTCATTTCAACACCAACAGGTTTCAGATTTGGACACTTGCGAGCAAGATGTCCTGTTTGAACACATTTGAAACATGTTCTCTTAGACACATCTTTGACCTGTTGTTGTTGCGTTTTCTTTTGAGCATAGAACTCTTCATTAGACTGTCGTCTAAATTGGAGTTCTTTCTCTTCTTCTGAACTTGTTCCGTGAACAAAATTCATCTTTGTCTGATAATTCGGCGTTTCATTTTTCTTCCAATTTTGTTTCTTTTTATAACCCAAACCAGCCTTCATGTTTTTCTTTTTGTAACCAGGTTTGTTATAAAATGTTTTGTGACACTTTCCAGCAAACTTTGAAATCTCAGACTTTTCAATCTCAACCATCTTGAAAACTTTATCAATCTTTTCTGAAATCACATTCTGAATCGGGAATACAATATCTAAGAATAATTTGTCTGATCCAATCATGGTATAAACCAATCCTTTTGAATCATCATTCAAATCTTTCTTAGATTTTGAGTTTTTCAGATATTCTTCATGAAAACTACCTTCATTTTCATCCTGTGATTCAGATTTACCTTTTTCAACGGACTCTTCTTTCAAAACACTTTCAACGACCTTACCTACCACCTCTGAATCACTTGAATCATCAGATTTGGAATAGGTTACGTCAATGTTATCTGGCAATTGATCGACCATGTTGAAAGCTTTTTCGACCTTCTCATCATCATAAAATGCGAACTTTTCTGGTGATGGAACTTGATGAAACTCTGAGCCAATACTGTCACACCCCGACCACGTATAACATACGAAACGTGGCGGAAACATCGGGGAGTGTTGTAACAGAATTAATTGTTTCAAACCCATGGCAAGCAAAGTTGTATTTTATTTATAAACAAAGGTGTTACATTGTTTCAAACAGGAAATTAAAGAGTTCAGAACATAATTAAACATAGTCTATCTTCTTTTAAAGTCTCTAAGGCACAGGTCCGCCCTAGTATCATGATCAACATCCTATGGAAAAGCTCCTGAAAACACATGTGAAAATAGGTACGTCAGCATAAAAATGCCTGTGAGATACATAGGTTTGTGAAAATAAGATTCATGACTTGTGTTTGAGAAAATGTTTCGTCATGAACCTTGTAATTTGATTTGTTTTGTAAATCACTTGAAAAACAATAAGATCAGATGATATGTATAAATAAGAGAATAGTGTATGGTTAAATGGATAACCATTGTAAACTGAGTTTGTATAAGATAAGTTGTTTGTAAAACAATGTATTGTGAAAAGTATGTTATTTGTATAAAATGTTATATGTATCAAACTGAAATGATTCAAATAACGCTACGATATATATTACCATACAAACACTTATATATAGGAAGTACCAGCGGCGTATCCACCATGCTTGTATCGTATTACATACGCATCGTTACTTAATCAATTAATCAAACCAAACCAAACAATGTAAGATGTCTATGTTTAAACCAATAGTCAAAAGTCCTTGTATAAATCATGTCAAATGTTTATAAGTCCAAAAGTAGTCAAGTAATGTGTAACAAATGTTGTGTATGGTAAGTAAAATAAGACTACTTAAACCATAAGTAAAAATGTACAAAACAAAGTATTTTGAATATATCAAAAAGTTATGTTTTGTAAAGTGATGCATGATACATTGATACAAACATTTATGTGGTAAGTTAACGCATACATTCAAGCCTTGAGACAGTCGGATAACCCTTTCAGTCAAGGTTATCAAAAGAATTGTATTCGGATTCAGTCATTCCTTACATCCAAACAAACCCGGGATGTCAGGAATGGGATTTGTCAAGTCCTATGGTACCACTACTTACTCCCGAGCGGCGTAGCAAATGTTAATGAACGTAATAAAGACCCGTTTGTGCAAACCAAATGTCATAGTAGTTGTATACATGTCATATGAAAACAATGTACTAAGTATGCTAAGTTAACATACAAAGTAGAAAAGTCTTGTAAATCAATGTGCTAGCATGCTATCAGTCAACATACGTAGCAGAAAGGTAATGTAAATCAATGTGCTAGCATGCTATCAGTCAACATACGTAGCAGAAAGGTAATGTAAATCAATGTGCTTAGCATGTTATCAGTCAACATACATAGCAGAAAAGTCATGTAAATCAATGTACTATAATGTACTAACAAACATAGTCGGTATATGATGTGAAAACAGGAAAGCATGAAAGTAACAAGTAGGCACATGTGTTCCACCCCAAAACAGTTTGGAAAACAGTAAAAGAGGGGTCTATGTACTCACATAAACACCTTGAAAACATTTAAAAGAGGGGGTTCTATGTACTCACTTGATATTGCTCAGTTGTCTAAAGATGACCACCGAGTAATGCTATAGATCACGGAATCAAACGGCACCTAATATAGGTAACTATGTTAATAAACCGGACCTAAATCGGAAGACTGGGTAGCATTAGGGTTTGTAAACCAAATGAGTGTAGGAACTCATGTGATATGGTTTAACAAAGTCTACATGCTAAATGAAACTTAACCTAAGTCTTATCGACCCATTACGACCCGTTTAGGTAGCTTATGCTACTTTAACGCATCGTGCGCGTAAAACGCGTTCAGAACGCCTAACCAGCCCTATGACAAGTGTTATATGCCTAAACATGTTACATAATCAGTTATGTGGCAAAAGTTTAGGTTACATATGCTAAATTACCAATTATGCATGAAAAGGGTATTCTGGTAATTTACCTAAGGCATATAAACTACCTATCATACAACTACTTAAACGATGTGACCATAGGGTATAACCTCGGAAGGTTATTCCCTACCTACTATGGTCACCTAATGTATTTGGTCGGATCCTAATGATCGACCAAATGGGTCGAGTTCGAAGGTATAGGCGATTTATTAGATCGCCTACCCTACGACTCTAGACAACGTGGTAATCAGTGGGCATAGTCCCAAAGGACTATGACCAACGTGATTACACTCACGTTGCGAAGTTCAAACGAACTTCGCATTGACCATTACTGGTCAACGCTGAAAGTCAAACAAAGTTTGACTTTCTGACTCGAAAAGCAGTAAAAATAAGGAAAAGAACGAAAGAATACTAACCCAGGGTCCCCGAATGCTAAACTCAATTCGAAAATCTCAGGTATGAAACAAATGTTTCAACTTAGAGTTTCTCAAAGTGAATTTCTAGTGATTATGAACAATGGGGGGTGGGGTATTTATAGTATTCGGAGAACCGTTAAGATCGTTTCTTGGAAAAGGGGAAACGATCAAGGCCGTACACTTGTCGGGATGTTATGGTGCCTCAAAATGCACACACCATAGGGATTTGACATGTGGGAGGGGTTTTGGAAGTGCAAAACAGCTGCAACCAGCTGTTAAAACCATTTAATCTGGTCTGATACTCGGATGCGGCCCGCTTCAGGATGTTCCAAACACAATGCGGGCCGCTTTGGCCTGTCTGATCAGCAAACTTGTTTCAGAAATGACAGTTTCAGTCCCTGCACGTGTTTAAGGCCTTTTCCGACACTTCTAAGGCCCGTAAAGCCAACTTTAAGGCCCTAAAATGTTGCCTAAACATTGTGGACATGAAACATGTTCAAAAATATGTCGGAGGATGGTTCGTTTGGTCGTACGAACGCGATGTTCGCTTAATTACGACGGAATGCGCATAAGCGCGAAAAACGATCCAAATGACGCGACGAATGGATTTTTCTTAAGGCGAACACTAAAATATAATGTAGTCATGCTTACATAAATTTTTGGATGTCCAGATGTATTCAGAACGTAAGTTATGCGCGAAAATGCAAACTTGTGCACTTTTTGACACTTTTAGTCCCTGAATGACCCAAAAGTTTATTTTAGCACACCGAACCCCTCAAAGCCTATTTCTAAGCTATGTAAAGGATATTTAAGGTGTGTTTAACTTATGGTTATGTTCCGGAATGTTCGTTACAGTTCAAATTGACATACTTTCGCAGTTTGTCATATTTAGTCCCTGTAAGCGAATTAACTTGATTTTGCCATACCAATGCCTTCAAAACTTATGTCTAAGTTATTTAAAGGTTACTTAAGGTATGTTGAGTATATGTTGATGTTCCGGAGTATTTCTCGCATTAAACTGAGTACGTTTACGCACTAGTTTGCGTATAACTCTCCAGAAAGTGATGTAGAGTTTGAAATTACATAAAAGTCAAAACATGAAAAAAATGTAAAACATAACAAAACAAACATTGTGTTCAAATAACATTGTTTTATTGATAACAGAACTGTTCATAGTGATTACAAGCACAGTTGTTACAGTCTCCCCTACTTGTGGAAATTTCGTCCCGAAATTTATTTAGAGGAAACTTGTGGAAAAAGATGTGGATATTTCGCCTTCATTTGATCTTCGCGTTCCCAAGTAAACTCAGGTCCACGTTTAGCTTCCCAGCGAACTTTGACCAAAGGAATGCGCTTGCGTTTAAGCCACTTGACTTCACGTTCCATGATTTCCACTGGTTTCTCAGCAAATTTCAGTGTTTTGCCAACACGAATTTCGTCAAGCGGTATGGAGTAGTTCTCATCAGCTGTACATTTCTTGAGATTTGATATGTGAAAAGTTGGATGAACATTTCCAAGTTCAGGAGGTAACTCAAGTCTGTAGGCTACCTTTCCGATTCTTTCGACGATCTTGAATGGTCCAACGTATCTAGGTGCAAGTTTTCCTTTCTTTCCAAATCTGATCACACCTTTCCAAGGTGAGACCTTAAGTAATACTCGATCACCGACTTGAAATTCCAAGGCTTTGCGTTTTGGATCCGCGTAAATCTTCTGACGACTTCTAGCTGCCTGAAGGTTATCACGAACTTTCTTGACCTTGTCAGTTGTCTCTAAAATGAGGGCAGGTCCAGTAAGTTGAGCCTCGCCAATCTCATTCCAGCAGACTGGTGAACGACATTTTCGACCATAAAGAGCTTCGAAAGGAGCCATTCCGATGCTAGTGTGATAACTGTTGTTGTAGGAGAATTCAATCAATTTAAGATGTGAATCCCAGCTACCACCAAAATCGATCACACAAGCTCTAAGCATATCCTCCAGAGTCTGGATTGTTCTCTCAGATTGACCATCCGTTTGCGGATGATAAGCTGTGCTCAGATTAAGTTGGGTCCCCATAGCAGATTGCATGGTTCTCCAAAAGTAAGAAGTGAAACGAGCATCTCTGTCAGAAATGATGTTCAACGGAACACCATGTCGAGCTACAATTTCATCTACATAGATTTGAGCAAGTCTGTCAGTAGGAAAATCCTCACGGATTGGCAAGAAATGTGCTGACTTTGTAAGACGATCAACGACTACCCAGATGGCATCATGACCTTTCTTTGTGCGCGGGAGTTTGGTAACAAGATCCATAGTAATGTTTTCCCATTTTCAAACTGGGATCTCTGGTTGCTCCAATAAACCAGAAGGACGCTGATGTTCAGCCTTAACCTTAAGACAAGTAAGGCATTTGGATACGTATAAGGCAATGTCTTTCTTCATACCAGGCCACCAATACTGAATACGAAGATCCTTATACATCTTATCTGAGCCCGGATGAATAGAATAGCGAGACTTATGGGCTTCATCCATAAGCAAGGTACGAAGATCATCCTGGCTTGGGACCCACAAACGGTCCATGAAGTAATATGACCCATTGTCCTTCAGTTCAAGAGCAGGTGTTATGTGATAGGGAAATTCCTTATCCATCAAACCTTGTGAAACACAAGATTGCTGAGCTTGAGAAATGCGTGCTTGAATATCAGATCGAGCTTGAATAACAGATTGAACACGTACACAATGAAGCTTAGTACGTTCCTTGCGACTCAATGCATCAGCTACGACATTCGCCTTACCAGGATGGTAGCGAATTTCGCAGTCGTAGTCGTTTAAAAGCTCAACCCAACGTCGCTGCCTCATGTTGAGTTCTTTCTGATTGAAGATATGCTGGAGACTTTTGTGGTCAGTGAAAACCACACATTTTGTACCGTACAAATAGTGTCTCCAGATCTTTAGAGCGAAAACAACTGCACCCAACTCAAGATCATGAGTGGTGTAGTTCTTCTCATGTATCTTCAACTGCCTTGATGCATAGGCTATGACTTTGTTCCTTTGCATCAGAACACAACCAAGACCCAATTTCGATGCATCACAATACACGACAAAATCATCATCACCCTCAGGCAATGATAGAACAGGCGCATCGCAAAGCTTCTGCTTCAGGTGTTGAAAAGCTTCCTCTTGTTTGTATCCCCAATAAAAGGGCATTTTCTTCTGAGTTAGAGCAGTTAGAGGAACTGCAATCTTCGAGAAGTTTTCTATGAAGCGGCGATAATAACCCGCTAGACCAAGAAAAGAACGAACTTCAGTAGGAGTAGTAGGCGTATCCCAATCCTTAATCGCACAGATTTTGGAGGGATCTACATGGATACCTTGTTCATTGATAACATGCCCCAAAAATTGAACTTCTTTAAGCCAGAATTCGCACTTGGAGAATTTGGCAAAAAGTTGTTCTTTCTTTAGGAGTTCAAGGGTAAGACGAAGATGTTGCTCGTGATCAGCTTGCGTCTTAGAATAAATCAAGATGTCATCAATAAAAACAATGACGAACTGATCCAAATAAGGTTTGCAGACCCTATTCATTAAGTCCATGAAAACAGCAGGAGCATTAGTCACACCGAATGGCATGACTGTGAATTCATAATGCCCATAACGAGTACGGAATGCTGTCTTCGGAATGTCTTCTTCTTGCACCCGAAGTTGATGATATCCGGAACGTAGATCAATCTTCGAAAAATAAGAAGCGCCTTGTAACTGATCAAAGAGATCATCGATGCGAGGTAGGGGATATCGATTCTTGATGGTAAGCTTGTTAAGCTCACGATAATCGATACACATCCTAAAGGATCCATCCTTCTTCTTTACAAAAAGAACGGGAGCACCCCAAGGTGAAAAACTAGGACGGATAAAACCTTTGTCAGAGAGCTCCTGAAGCTGTTTAGACAACTCTTGCATCTCAGATGGTGCAAGACGATATGGAGCTCTGGCAATGGGATTTGCACCAGGTACGAGATCAATACGGAACTCGACGTGGCGTGCTGGAGGTAGACCAGGTAAGTCTTCAGGGAACACTTCAGAATAATCCCGAACGACAGGAATATCTGAAATAGACTTACCCTTGCCTTTATCTTCTGTAATATGTGCTAAGAAAGCCACATAGTTCTTCTGCAGATACTTCCGAGCTTTAAAACAAGACATGAGTTTGAGACCAACGGTAGGCTTCTCACCTTGAACCTGCAGAATCTCGCCTGTCGAAAGCGGCACACGAACAATCTTCTCAGAACAAACTATCTCTGCGTGATGCTTGGATAACCAATCCATTCCCACAATAACGTCGAAGCTTCCAAGTTGCATAGGCGTGAGATCGATAGGAAAAAGATGATCGTTAAGATTCAATTGGCAGTTGTGAAGAACAGAATCAAGAATAATGGGTTCACCACTAGCAACCTCTACTGTCAAAGATTTACTTAGTTTCGTTCTAGACACGCGAAGCATAGGCTCAAAAGACAAAGACACGAAACTCTTATCGGCACCAGAATCGAAAAGAACAGATGCAGGCTGATTATTAATAAAGAACGTACCGTTCACCACATTATCATCAGCCTGTGCCTCTTGGGCATTCATGTTAAAGACTCGGCCTCGAGCCGGAGCTTGATTCTGATTCTGATTCTGGTTGACTAGCCTTGGGCACCGGTTCCTGTAGTGGGTCAGATCCCCACAATTGTAGCACGAACCAGGAGGAAAATGAGGTCGTGCAGCTTGGCCCTGTTGCGGGGCAGGAGGCTGAGCAACCTGTTGAGCTTGGTTATGGACTGCCTGGTTCTGATTGACAGGAATGCGGCAGTTGACAGCAAGATGACCAGATCTTCCACAGTTGGTGCACTGACGACACTGGAGATGTGGTTGGTGATGGCCGTTACACCTGTTGCACAAAGGTGCATTGCCAAAATAAGTCTTCTTGGCAGGTGGTTGCGCAGGCTGATTTGGTGCAGCTTGAGCCTGTGCAGTAACAGCAAAATTTTGGGCACCCTTTCGCTTCCTTGATTTCTTTGATGCTTCACCTTCCTTACCCTTACCCTTATTCTTGTTTTTCTCAGAATTAGTCTCCTTCTTTTTATCACCCTTGCGGGTGAGTTTACCCTTCCTGACTAGAGTCTCAGTGAGGGTAGCAGACAACTCGATAGCTTGGCGAAGGGTAGTAGGATTAACACCAGTCAAAATCTCCAGAATAGAATCGGGTAACCCATCAATATACCTCTCGATCGCTTTATCCGGAGGGGTAACCATGGTGGGACACAATAGACTGAGTTCTTCAAAACGATCCGTGTATGCACGGTGTTCAGCCCCATCTTGCTTTAAGTCATCAAACTCTCGTTCCAAAACTCGAATTTCATGACGGGGACAAAACTCCTTCATCATGAGAGCCCGAAGCTCTTCCCATGTTTGTGCCAACGCCACTTCGGCACCCCTATCACGCTTAATACCATTCCACCAGGTAAGCGCTCGCTTCTCAAACACGCTTGAAGCAAATTCAACCCTACGCGCATTCTGACACTGCACATGTAAGAATGTGCTCTCGATACTTTCAAACCACCGTAGGAGCGCAGTTGCTCCTTGCGACCCAGAAAACTTAAGCGGCTTCGCAGAATTGAAATTCTTGAAATTACAGTGTGCGTTATTGTTGTTGTTATTGCCGTTGTTGTTAAATATATCGTGGACTTGAGTTACAACCCCGGGAAGTACAGCAGCCACTTGCTGAGAAACCAGGGCTGCGATCTCTTCAATAGTAAAAGTTCGAGGATCGCGTCGAGGAGGCATTCTAAAAGAGGAAAACATGAAAGAAAACGAGTGAGATGATTGGATGAAAAGAATGAGATGATATAAACAAGAATTGCAAACAGCATAGATGGTGGTCATTCGTCCGTATCACAAAGCAAACAAACGACACACAGTGACTAATCAAAGTAAATGGGTCAAAAATAATGTATAATGAAGACATGCTCGCCTATAAGTGAACACTCATCCCAAGAATTCCCAGGTAAGCACAACTGGTCTCGCGTCTGGTTGAGATGTATACGAAGTGCTTGCCTAGACAGAAAACTCAGAATACAGGCATTCACCCTTCCAGTTTGCACGTGTTCACATTATTTATAACCCAAAACGTTGACGAGATTTTGAAAATTTGAAGGCACAAGGCCAAAAACCAATACTGAAAAGGGTTCAAAACCATATAACAGAGGGTTCAAAACCTTACAATTGAGGGTTCAAAACCTTGTAAAAATTTATTCAAAAACAGATGATTGTTTTTCAAAAATCGTTTCGGAAAAATTTTGGTTCCTTGTTTTGATAATCACCTAAGGATAGGTGATGTAAATGTTTTAAGATCTAAACACAACTAATTTGTGTTAGGGTCCTAGAAAAGTTATAGTCTAGGTCAAAGCATTACTAATAACCTAATTCCCTATAACCATTGGCTCTGATACCAACTCTTCTGTCACACCCCGACCACGTATAACATACGAAACGTGGCGGAAACATCGGGGAGTGTTGTAACAGAATTAATTGTTTCAAACCCATGGCAAGCAAAGTTGTATTTTATTTATAAACAAAGGTGTTACATTGTTTCAAACAGGAAATTAAAGAGTTCAGAACATAATTAAACATAGTCTATCTTCTTTTAAAGTCTCTAAGGCACAGGTCCGCCCTAGTATCATGATCAACATCCTATGGAAAAGCTCCTGAAAACACATGTGAAAATAGGTACGTCAGCATAAAAATGCCTGTGAGATACATAGGTTTGTGAAAATAAGATTCATGACTTGTGTTTGAGAAAATGTTTCGTCATGAACCTTGTAATTTGATTTGTTTTGTAAATCACTTGAAAAACAATAAGATCAGATGATATGTATAAATAAGAGAATAGTGTATGGTTAAATGGATAACCATTGTAAACTGAGTTTGTATAAGATAAGTTGTTTGTAAAACAATGTATTGTGAAAAGTATGTTATTTGTATAAAATGTTATATGTATCAAACTGAAATGATTCAAATAACGCTACGATATATATTACCATACAAACACTTATATATAGGAAGTACCAGCGGCGTATCCACCATGCTTGTATCGTATTACATACGCATCGTTACTTAATCAATTAATCAAACCAAACCAAACAATGTAAGATGTCTATGTTTAAACCAA
The DNA here is from genome assembly GCA_030545235.1 of Helianthus tuberosus. Taxonomy (NCBI): domain Eukaryota; kingdom Viridiplantae; phylum Streptophyta; class Magnoliopsida; order Asterales; family Asteraceae; genus Helianthus; species Helianthus tuberosus. Next base: position 67,438,271 of record CM060402.1, on the reverse strand, counting down.
TAGTCAAAAGTCCTTGTATAAATCATGTCAAATGTTTATAAGTCCAAAAGTAGTCAAGTAATGTGTAACAAATGTTGTGTATGGTAAGTAAAATAAGACTACTTAAACCATAAGTAAAAATGTACAAAACAAAGTATTTTGAATATATCAAAAAGTTATGTTTTGTAAAGTGATGCATGATACATTGATACAAACATTTATGTGGTAAGTTAACGCATACATTCAAGCCTTGAGACAGTCGGATAACCCTTTCAGTCAAGGTTATCAAAAGAATTGTATTCGGATTCAGTCATTCCTTACATCCAAACAAACCCGGGATGTCAGGAATGGGATTTGTCAAGTCCTATGGTACCACTACTTACTCCCGAGCGGCGTAGCAAATGTTAATGAACGTAATAAAGACCCGTTTGTGCAAACCAAATGTCATAGTAGTTGTATACATGTCATATGAAAACAATGTACTAAGTATGCTAAGTTAACATACAAAGTAGAAAAGTCTTGTAAATCAATGTGCTAGCATGCTATCAGTCAACATACGTAGCAGAAAGGTAATGTAAATCAATGTGCTAGCATGCTATCAGTCAACATACGTAGCAGAAAGGTAATGTAAATCAATGTGCTTAGCATGTTATCAGTCAACATACATAGCAGAAAAGTCATGTAAATCAATGTACTATAATGTACTAACAAACATAGTCGGTATATGATGTGAAAACAGGAAAGCATGAAAGTAACAAGTAGGCACATGTGTTCCACCCCAAAACAGTTTGGAAAACAGTAAAAGAGGGGTCTATGTACTCACATAAACACCTTGAAAACATTTAAAAGAGGGGGTTCTATGTACTCACTTGATATTGCTCAGTTGTCTAAAGATGACCACCGAGTAATGCTATAGATCACGGAATCAAACGGCACCTAATATAGGTAACTATGTTAATAAACCGGACCTAAATCGGAAGACTGGGTAGCATTAGGGTTTGTAAACCAAATGAGTGTAGGAACTCATGTGATATGGTTTAACAAAGTCTACATGCTAAATGAAACTTAACCTAAGTCTTATCGACCCATTACGACCCGTTTAGGTAGCTTATGCTACTTTAACGCATCGTGCGCGTAAAACGCGTTCAGAACGCCTAACCAGCCCTATGACAAGTGTTATATGCCTAAACATGTTACATAATCAGTTATGTGGCAAAAGTTTAGGTTACATATGCTAAATTACCAATTATGCATGAAAAGGGTATTCTGGTAATTTACCTAAGGCATATAAACTACCTATCATACAACTACTTAAACGATGTGACCATAGGGTATAACCTCGGAAGGTTATTCCCTACCTACTATGGTCACCTAATGTATTTGGTCGGATCCTAATGATCGACCAAATGGGTCGAGTTCGAAGGTATAGGCGATTTATTAGATCGCCTACCCTACGACTCTAGACAACGTGGTAATCAGTGGGCATAGTCCCAAAGGACTATGACCAACGTGATTACACTCACGTTGCGAAGTTCAAACGAACTTCGCATTGACCATTACTGGTCAACGCTGAAAGTCAAACAAAGTTTGACTTTCTGACTCGAAAAGCAGTAAAAATAAGGAAAAGAACGAAAGAATACTAACCCAGGGTCCCCGAATGCTAAACTCAATTCGAAAATCTCAGGTATGAAACAAATGTTTCAACTTAGAGTTTCTCAAAGTGAATTTCTAGTGATTATGAACAATGGGGGGTGGGGTATTTATAGTATTCGGAGAACCGTTAAGATCGTTTCTTGGAAAAGGGGAAACGATCAAGGCCGTACACTTGTCGGGATGTTATGGTGCCTCAAAATGCACACACCATAGGGATTTGACATGTGGGAGGGGTTTTGGAAGTGCAAAACAGCTGCAACCAGCTGTTAAAACCATTTAATCTGGTCTGATACTCGGATGCGGCCCGCTTCAGGATGTTCCAAACACAATGCGGGCCGCTTTGGCCTGTCTGATCAGCAAACTTGTTTCAGAAATGACAGTTTCAGTCCCTGCACGTGTTTAAGGCCTTTTCCGACACTTCTAAGGCCCGTAAAGCCAACTTTAAGGCCCTAAAATGTTGCCTAAACATTGTGGACATGAAACATGTTCAAAAATATGTCGGAGGATGGTTCGTTTGGTCGTACGAACGCGATGTTCGCTTAATTACGACGGAATGCGCATAAGCGCGAAAAACGATCCAAATGACGCGACGAATGGATTTTTCTTAAGGCGAACACTAAAATATAATGTAGTCATGCTTACATAAATTTTTGGATGTCCAGATGTATTCAGAACGTAAGTTATGCGCGAAAATGCAAACTTGTGCACTTTTTGACACTTTTAGTCCCTGAATGACCCAAAAGTTTATTTTAGCACACCGAACCCCTCAAAGCCTATTTCTAAGCTATGTAAAGGATATTTAAGGTGTGTTTAACTTATGGTTATGTTCCGGAATGTTCGTTACAGTTCAAATTGACATACTTTCGCAGTTTGTCATATTTAGTCCCTGTAAGCGAATTAACTTGATTTTGCCATACCAATGCCTTCAAAACTTATGTCTAAGTTATTTAAAGGTTACTTAAGGTATGTTGAGTATATGTTGATGTTCCGGAGTATTTCTCGCATTAAACTGAGTACGTTTACGCACTAGTTTGCGTATAACTCTCCAGAAAGTGATGTAGAGTTTGAAATTACATAAAAGTCAAAACATGAAAAAAATGTAAAACATAACAAAACAAACATTGTGTTCAAATAACATTGTTTTATTGATAACAGAACTGTTCATAGTGATTACAAGCACAGTTGTTACAAATACTTTTCTTGTTTTGCTCAGAATCTTTACCATCCGGTTTTAGATTGAAAATTCTTTCAAGTACATATGATGATGCATGATAACTATGTAACTTGTTGTTATCCTATTCTAAATCAGCTATTTGACGCTTCAACTTAGCAACATCCTCAATATAAGAATTAACAACTTGTTGCTTTATTGAATACTGTCTTTTTAGTGTATCAGTTGTTTCAGAACAGTATCTCAGTGTAGATTGAACAAGTTTCATTTGACTTTTCACATCTTCATATGACTCTTTTGTAATGTGATAAGCCAATTTTATTGAATCATACTCTTTTTTTCATTTCTTGACATGCATTTTCCTTTTGTAAACACTCTTCTGTCATTTTCAAAACCTTTTCTTTTAAATTTTCATTTTCTTTTTCTAAATTTTTACATTTTTGAGAAAGCTTTTCATCATTATCTTTCAAAACCTTTTCATTTTCTAACATTTCTTTGCATTTATTTTTGAAAACTTCTTCAATTTTAACAAATTCAAGATCTCTTGTTCTGAATTTTTCATCTTTTTCAGTACAAGCACTACATGGTTCCATGCATTTCTTGCACTGTTCAACGATTTTGATTGGGATTTCAGAATCAGAATTTACCTTAGTGATTGGCACCTCGGTGTTTGCTGTAGTTTCTGTCTGATCAGCAATTTTCTTTTATTTTTCTTCAACATCAACTTCATCACCAACATCACCAGCAACTTCCAAACTCTCATTTTTCACTACTTCTTCTTTCTTCTTCATTTCTTCAATCTGCTGTTTTTCAGTAACAGCTTCTTTCACAACAACTTCAACTTTCATTTCGTCAGCTACCTTCTTCAACTCATCCACCATACACTCCACATTTTTCTTCATTCTTTCTTCATCCCTCTTCCTCAAACTTGATGTCATTGCATCTCATATGATTTTATCCAGCCTTTTTGTATATGTTTTATCTTTTGTAACATTTGAATAATATTCGACAGATCAAGGAATTACTAAAAGAACTTCATCAAAAATTATGTCCTTCTTGGAAACAACGGGTTCACCATCTTTATTGACATAACACTCTCGCTTCTTGTCCCATCTTTTATTGCTTACAGCATTTTAATATTCTTCTTGCATTTCATCAATTATGTTTCCAGCAATGTTTCTTTCTCTGTATGTTTTTTCTTTCAGAATCTCTTCTCTGGTTTTCTCTTTGATTTCAGCAACAAAAACATAATGTTTGCTCTTTGATATAGTTCTGCCATGAGCTGTGAGACGATTATCAACACGATCTTCTTCTGGAAGAATCTCACTCCAATCATACCCTTCATCATCATGGATTACTGCATAAGCTCTTGACTTCTCTTTGGGATTATTTTCAATCATTTTCGGCTCTTCTTTGCTACGGTGGTAAATCGCCTTTCGATAATAATCATCATTGAAAGGTTTCTCAGTTTCGTCAACTTCAGAGTTTTTGCATTCTCTTTTGAAATTACCTTTTTGCTTACATCTGAAGCAGGTCACTTTGGATTTGTCGAATCCCAGTTTTGTTGACGGACCACCTATTGATTGCTTCCCAGTAATCTCCATATACCTCTGAGCTCTTCGAATGCAACTTGCTAGACACCAGCGTATATCAATGAGTTCCATTTCTGCTGGATCGATCTGGTCGTAATCTTCCTTTGTCAGCTCTGAGTTTCCAATTTTTCCAGATACTAGACCTTCGTAAGACTCTAACACAGATGCCAGAAAACTCATTTCTTGTTTTGCTGCATTGATGCTCATAGCCGGAGAATTCTTCAGTTTAAGAGCGATGTTGCAGAGAACTTCTTCAGATTCTTCAGAGCTTGCTTTTGAAGAAGATGAATGATATCCTGGATCATAGCTTGATGAGCTTTTCTGTGGTTCTTTGGACTTTTCAACGCTGAATCCAGTCTTTGGTGATTCACCAACTTTCACCGAAGGTACATTGCCCTTGTAGTAAAGACCGACATTCTGTTGATGTGAAGAGCTACTCATATTGCTTTGTTTTTGTAGCTCAAGCTCATGACTTTCTATTTTTTCTATCAAGACATCAAGAGAAATTGTATCATATAACACATCATTTTTCAAAATGAACACAAACGTTTGCCACTTATCAGCTCGTGGTAACGCTTCTATGATTTTATCGATTATTTCTTCTCGAGTTTTAACAATTCCAAAACGATCAAATTCAATTTTTAAATGACCAAATCTTTCTATCATTTGTCGAACTGATTCACCTTTCAAGCTATCAAACAAATCAAATTCTTTCTTTAATAAAGCAATTTTATTTTTCTTGATTTGTTTACCGCCCTCAGCTTTAACCCGTAAAGCTTCCCAAACAGATTTTGATGACCCGTCATGTTGAAGTAAAGCAAACATGTCATTTCTAATTGATGATTAGATTAAAGCAATCATTCTCTGTTCAGCTGCAAATTCGGATTTGTCTTCTTTGGATAAACTTTTGAGCGGGATATTTTCTCCTTTATCATTGACCGGCCTACTATAACCAAATTCCAAACAGAACCAACTTTCATAAGCGTAAGCTTTTGCCCAGTTGATGAAACGTTCTTTCCACCAAGTGTAGTCTTCAATATGTTCAAGCGTTGGTGGTTTTGAATGTGTTCCGTAGAAGTTATCATGTTTAATGTTTTCATTGATCGCTTTTGTTATGGTTTTTGGTGTAACAATTGAGGTTTCAGAAGACTCGGATGTAAACGCCTTATAAAACGTGTTGTAGAACTCTTCAGCCATGATGTTAACTCTTCAAATCTCAGGAACCTGAATCACGCAAACAAACGAAATCAGTTCAAAATTATCAAATAACGAGTATCCGAACGAGTGAGTCAACAAAAGTCAATAGTGACAATAATCGCGTGACAACGCTGTCCGTTCGGGTGGGTATGCTGTCCGACCGGATGAGAATTGAAGCTGTCCGACCGGATGAAAATAAAAGCTGTCCGAGCGGATTACTTGTTGTTCGACCGAGTAACACTGTTGTCCGGTCGGATAGTGATGTTGTCCGAACGGGTGACTTGGTCGATCGGGTAGCATTTTGACCTTTTGACCACAATCAATGAAATACAATCTCACAAGCAACCTTCAATTGTGCCGAAGACTTTAGTGAATTGTGACAATTCACATGTAATTTGACTTTAATGATATGCTCATCACATGCAAACTTACAAATTCACATGCACAAATGGTAATGGCCGATAACTTAAATGCTAATATGCAATTTCTTGATCTTTGCAAATGGTGGCTGACAATTATCATGTTAATCTATTTTCAATTGGACCCTCAATATGAATTTATATGTTCAAGAGCATCATGTGATTACTGAAGTATGTTATCAATGAGGCTAACAAATGTTGACTGACAAGCATAACAATGTTGACTAAATAACTTGCTCGAGTGGGACGTTGAGACTCGGATTGCTGTCCGAGCGGACAACTTGTCCGATCGGACAACTTGTCCGATCGGACAACTTGTCCGATCGGATAGGCTATCCGACCGGGTGGTAAGTCAACAGGTCAAACAATTTAATGACTTGCAGTGAGATGGAACTTGAGTCGGATAGGTCATCCGGTCGGATAGGTCATCCGACCGGTGAACACCAAGAACATCAGCAACAATTAACATATTTTCTTAACTTTTTCGGACATAAAAATCAAGATTTCTCTTAAACGGCTTAGAACTAAGATTTGAAAATTTGTAGGCTTGTAGATCAGATGTTTTCGCACAACATATTTAAAAATTAGCCGATTTTAACCATAAAAAGTCGTTTAATTTGGTGATTTTCTGTCGAAAACGTGAAAAGATGTGAAAGATGAAGAAATTTTGACAAATCTGGATGAATTTGACTCTGAATCTGATGGATTCTTGTGCGAAACAGTGTGTTTGATCCGTGCAATTGAGCTCCTGCTCTGATACCACTTGTTAGGACCGGTTTTGACTCCGAAACGATTGTGAACGAACGTGTGACGTGCGGAATCCGTACATGAACGTGACCGAATACACGAGACGTAATATAATCTGTGATTCTATTGATAAATATGATAACGTACAGCACCTGAATCACGAACACGGAACTTTCTCTCTCTAGACTTTCTCTCTCTAGGTCTAGATCTTCCAAAGCTCCAAATGGCAAAAGTGTCAAAAGTTCCTAAAGCTATCCCTAAGGATCCCATTTATAGGCCAAGGGGCTTTAATGAGATTTCTGATTATTACATAAATGCCACCTTGCCTTTTCTCTAAACAAAACAATATAAAGCTCAGATTTCTTCAATTTCAGCTACGGATTGGATTGACGGAGGCGATAGACATAAATGCACCAACATTTTAGCTCAAACTTCTAAGTTTAAGCCTTCTTTTATGCATTTTCACAAACACTTTAAGGGCACAATTTCTAAAAATTTATAATCAAGTTCATGGCTTGTGATTTAGCCGATATGAACATCAACTAAACATGTTCATATTAATTTCGCATCAACAACATCTGAATTTACTTACTAGAACTCAATATTACACTAGAACAACTATCAAATTCTAGTGTTTAACAAGTTCCTACAAAACCCACTTATCACCTTCAATGGTGATCATGAATTCAAAAGAAATAGGCCTAATTTCAACAAGTGATTAGCTAGGGTTTACTCCTAGACAAAACATCTTTCCTATCTCATCCAAAACAACATTCATGCAACATGATATTCGAATTTCTTAAGCTTATCCAGATATTTAGACAAAGCTTTTCTATGAAATTTACATACCTTATAACCCCCTCGCAGTGGAGATCACTATTCTATGTTCGGATTTGATTTGGGGACGAATTTGATCTTCAATTTGTGGGATTTAGCATGAACTAGGGTTTTGAAAGAACCCCGGTCGGCCCTCTGCGTTTTGATCGACCCAGCACACACAAATGTGTGTGTTTTATGTTTAATTATGTTTTATTATAATTAATTTCAATTTAAACACTTTTAGTCCCTCTACTATCATTTGATTTATATTTTAGTGTTTTTAATCCACTTATAAGTCACTACAAGACTTTAATCTAACTAGGTTATTTTATAACCTAGTTAGTTCACTTATTTATTTATCGACATTTTATTTAGAATAAAAGATTTACATTTTCGGGGTGTTACACTATATCAACTACGGATAAGCTTTACTAGGACGAGAAGGTATGAGCTGGCATAGGCTTCCTTGGGTAGAACACTCTGCCTATAAAAGGGGAGTCTTTCCCAGCTCCAAGTAAGTTCTTTCCTCCACTCTCACTCTCACTAATTATTCTTTGATTGCAGATTACAACCAAGAAGCTACTTTTTGGAGTCGATCCTGGACCTTCCCCCTGCCATCATCTTGTTGCCTTAACAGATAGGCAATCGGTAATTCATTGATTATATTGAAAAGAGTAATATTGCACATTTTACTAACAAGTACATTATTATTTGAGTAAACTGCAATTTCACCCCCTGGGGTTAGAGCCAATTGGCACTCTGACCCCCTACCAGGAAAATTTTGCTCTCTGACCCCCCGACTAATGGAAAACTATGCAATATTACCCCCTGCTGTCAAATAACTTAACAGTTCTGTTAAATGGTATGTTAAATGACTATATTACCCTTTCATATTACCCCCTATGCTTTGTTGTAAGCAAACGTATTACCCCCCCCCCCCTCCACGGTGTTAAATGACTATATTATCCTTTCTTATTATGTCACACCCCCAAAATCCACGCGCGGAGTATCACCGCCTGGAGGCGTGACTGACCAGGATCAAGCCGCCAATCATATTGAACATATAAGTAATAAGTAAAACTAAATGTAATCCGTCACAATACAATTGGTGTTCCATCAAAAACATAGTATAGGTAGCGGAAGCATAGTGTGAAAATCCAACACAAGTGTTAAGTTTAAATAGTCATAAAGTTTTCACCATAACATCCACAATCCGTGCCCACAACGACCGCGCCTCCCGTGCAAGCTCCATGGGTACCTATGGTCCTGCAAGGCATGTAGCAGAGAGTCAATAACTAGTTGAGCGAGTTCACAGTAAGTAAGGTCGTTGCATAACTACGCGTTATTAACTAAGCCGTTTTGTATGTTCAATTGGTGGGGGCTTCCCATGTTGTATGTACTATCAGTGGGGGCTTCCCATGTTTGTATTTACTAGACTAGTTGTACCATAAGTGTTCTTCTTAACCCGAGAACAGGAGTACGTACGAGGTTTACGTAGGTTTTACGTAAGTGCCCTTCTTAACCCGAGGACAGTGGTACGCGTGAGGTTTACGTAGGTTTTACGTAAAGTGTCCCTCGAAACCTGAGGACAGTAGCAAGCATAAGTATACGTAGGTTTTACGTAAGTATCCCTCGAACCCTGAGGATAGTAGTAAGCACAAGTATACGTAGGTTTTACGTAAGTGTCCCTCGAACCCTGAGGACAGTAGTAAGCACAAGTATACGTAGGTTTTACGTAAGTGTCCCTCGAAACCTGAGGACGATGGTAAGTAGTCTAGTGTTTTACGTAGGTTTTACGTAAGTCTATCATATCTATCAATACCATTCCATCAATACCATTCCCAACCCACCGGGAATCCCATGCCTTGGAAATGTGAACTCACCTTGGTTTTCTCGGTATGCTTAACTATGTGCTCACAAGAAATCAGTCGAGTCCTATAGTGCACGTATACTCAATCAGTTCACGTTTGTAATGTTTCACATGTAACTAGCATCATAATAATATCACAGGGTGTGCCTAGCAGTTAGCATCTTGTATCATGTAGACAGTTAATCCAATCCACACAATTCATGTTTCACATAAACATCTTTCTCAGTTTAGTCTAACATAGTTATTCATTAGCATGCTTGACAGGGTTAACTGGTTTTTAACAAGGTTAGCATATATAACAAAGTTAATAAACTAAACAGAGTTAACCCACGTAACAGAAATAATAAACTAACAAAGTAAATCCACTGGCTGAGTTAACTGAACTAACTGAGTTAATACCTTACAGATTTATATGATTAATAAAGTTGCATCATTTAACAGAGTTAATTCAGTTAACAGAGTTAATAACTTAACTCAGTTAGCAGACTAAACATGGCTGGTAACTAACGGTATTATCAAACTAACAGGTTTAAGCAATTAACAAAGTTAACTAGCTAACAACGTTACTGTGCAGAATGCTAGACGAAATCCCATAGTGGCGAAATCCCTTTGAGCCGAAAACACTTGAGCCGAAATCCCCCAAAGTGTTTTCGTTGGGATGGGGATTTCGTAGGGTGGAGGGTTTTCGCCGGGTGCATCATCATCAATAACAGTTATAAAACACAACCCTAATGATCAATTATAACGGCTGCAACAATCATGCACTCTATCAGATCTATTCCTACACTCATCATCCTTAGCCACATATTACATGATATCAGATCGTTGTTTCACACAATCCATAACATCCAGATTAGTTAACGAATAAATCGCATAAGTCTAATAACATTACAAGATCCATGGACATGTATTTCCAAAGCACAGAACGTATTAACCAGATATATAAATATATACACACAACATGAACCGGACATTGACAGCAACCATACCACAACCGAATATAATCTCAGTTTATAAAGATTCCTACCAAACCAATCAATCCAATATTCAACCGAATCTGATTTACATGCACACATATGTTTAATCGTTTATTTCCTGACAATGCACATGTACTAAAGCCAGTAGTGACCGCCACTTTACATGTATACCCTAAGCAATCTCATGCAATTTAAAGCACAGTGGCCGACCATATGATGCTTATTTATTTGGCTGCACATGCTAACATTATCCAAACATGAATTTGCATATCACTTAATATTCACAACAATGGCCGACAACTTGATAAAGCATTCAGAGGAGGATTATGATTGGACCGATAACTGAAACTGATTTTTCTATTGAGCCGCACATATTATCAAACTAGACATCCTTATGCAATAACAAATTAGTATCATGAATGCTACACATATTATTTAAAAACAATCATGATCATGAACAATGATTAACGAGTTATCATACCTATCAAATACAAGAACCCGAGAGATGATGTTTCGAAGATCAAGAGTTCCGATGGGGGTTTGTCTGCCGTCAGGTTAATGAAAGGTAAGGGAGATGTGATTAGGGTTTTCGGATTAAAACTTCTACGTAAAGGTTGAACAAAGCCTATAACATATAACAGGTAGCTACTGGGCCAAAGCCCATTTCCTGTTTTCACCGGCGTACCTTCAAGTTGTTTTCGTGGGGAGGGGTGTTTTTGAGTGGGGGTGTTCCGGGTGGGGTGACTTCGGCTAGAGAGGTGTTCGATCAAAGTTCCAATTTTTAATTACACAAAATACACTATTAACATGAACATATTAATAACATACCCTCAAATGTAATGCACACCATATATAACATATCAGTCACAGTACAATTTAACAAATTTCAAACATGTACAGTTGTGAAACAACAAGTCATGTAAACAAACAATTAACGCGCAGTTAATGCGAATGTGGAAATCTTGGAAACTCGAGTTGTCACATTATCCCCAACTTGGAAGAAATTTCGTCTCGAAATTTAGCATGCGGTTACTGAGGAAGCTAGTTGTGTTGTGTAGTTCACTGGTTTTCCTGGGGTGTCACATATTACCCCCTATGCTTTGTTGTAAGAAACAGTATTACCCCCCACGCTCTCTCTATCTTCCCCACTTACCAGTTACCACCATCATCAATCACGACCCACCCCACACCACCACATCCACCACCCTCTCCACACCACCATCCACCGCAACAAACTCTTCGGAGAAGTGGTTATCCTCTACGATCAACATTTAAGCCACCCTCTCTCTTTTTTTTTTCTTTATTTGTACTCACAGTTCCGTTTCGTGACTCTTTTTTCTTCCAAATAACCTTTTTTAATCTTAATTACATGTTGATCTTTAGCAATAGAGAGTTTTTTTGGTTGTATTCATTTTCCTTGACATATAGCTCTCTATTAAAACAAGTCCGTACCGACTATAATCTGAGGTTTAATCATCGTTATTCGGTCGGGTGAACGAGATTCGAACCACGGATTTGCATAATGGAATGTGGAAGGTTGATTTAGAATAGCAGAGTATATCTTGGCCAATTAGATTTTTGTTTTATAGTATTAGTATTTTCTTGTCTTTGATGATATTCAGTATTTTTCTTCACTTGGTATTCTATAATGTGCATTATTCTTGCAAGTGAATATGAAAACATTTTGTTTGTATTGTATGATGAACACAACCAGTGATATTCTGTCACTCTTGACATGTGTTTTGATTTATGTGATAACCGGTTGCCTCTGCTTGTCAACTGGATTGGCCCAAAGTCATAGTCAATTTTAATGCTAAAAATTTTGTGGGTTTTGTGTACTGAAGGTGTATGAACAATCAATTGCCTCTGCTAGTCAACTGACAGACACTTCTTCAGATTCGACACGTGGAAAACGTTGTGAACTGCACTGAGTTCAGCTGGTAAGTTCAGTCTGTAGGCCACTTTGCCTATTTTCTCAATAATTTCAAACGGTCCGACATATCGCGGATTGAGCTTGCCCCGTTTGCCAAAACGAACCACACCCTTCCAGGGTGAAACTTTGAGTAGCACTCGATCCCCAACTTGGAACTCGAGTGGTTTCCGACGCTTATTAGCGTAGGCTTTCTGACGGTCGCGAGCTGCCGCCATGCGATGTCGTATCTGAGCAATTCTTTCCGTTGTGTCAACTACAAGTTCTGGACCTGTGATTTGACTATCACCCACCTCTGCCCAACAAAGAGGTGATCGGCATTTACGCCCGTACAATGCCTCAAATGGAGCGGCTTGAATGCTGGTGTGGTAACTGTTGTTATACGAAAACTCCACTAACGGGAGATGTTTTTCCCAGCCGTTGCCGAAATCGATTACACAAGCACGAAGCATGTCGTCTAGAGTTTGAATAGTGCGCTCAGATTGCCCATCCGTCTGAGGGTGATAAGCCGTGCTCATGTCTAAACGAGAGCCAAAAGATTTGTGCATTTCTTGCCACAGTTCTGAAGTAAAACGTGCATCACGATCAGAGATAATGGAGGTTGGCACCCCGTGCCTTGAAACCACTTTTTTTTTAAGTAGATGTTTGCTAATGTAGAGAACTTGTCTGTTTCCTTAATAGCTAGGAAGTGTACAGACTTTGTGAGTCAATCCACGATTACCCAAATAGTATCATTCCCACGTTGAGATCTAGGCAGGCCAGTAACAAAATCCATGGAAATTTACTCCCATTTCCATTGTGGTATCTCTGGTTGTTGGAGTAGGCCTGATGGTTTCTGATATTCAGTCTTGACTCTCGCACAAGTCAAGCACTTGCTGACGTAAGTTGCTATGTGAGCTTTCATGCTAGGCCACCAATATGTGGTTTTCAAGTCGTGGTACATCTTATCCGAACCAGGATGTACTGAGTAACGAGACTTATGAGCTTCATCCATTACAAGCTCGCGCAAGTTTCCATAAAGTGGGACCCAAATGCGTCCTGTTACATAGTAGGCGCCGTCTGCCTTTTGTTCTAACCGTTGCCTTGAACCACGTAGAGCTTCAGCCCTGACGTTTTCTGGTTTCAATGCTTCTACCTGAGCATCTCGTATCTGAGAAGGAAGGCTAGACTGAATAGTGAGTTGCAACGCTCGTACACGCCTAGGTGTAGTATCCTTTCGACTGAGGGCGTCGGCCACCACATTGGCTTTGCCCGGATGGTACTTTATAGCACATTCGTAATCGTTCAGTAATTCGGTCCATCTACGTTGTCGCATGTTCAACTCTTTCTGCTTGAATATATGTTCGAGACTCCTGTGATCGGTGTAGGTAGTGCACTTGGTACCGTACAGGTAATGTCTCCATATCTTAAGTACGAAAACAACAACTCCCAGCTCTAAATCGTGTGTAGTGTAATTCCGTTCGTGAATCTTAAGTTGGCGCGAAGCATAGGCAATGACTTTATCCCGTTGCATCAACACACATCCAAGACCTTGGATGGATGGGTCGCAATAGACTACAAAATCGTCCGTACCTTCAGGCAATGAGAGGATAGGTGCGCTACAAAGTCTATCCTTTAAGTGCTGAAATGTTGTTTCCTGTGTATTACTCCAACGATAAGCAACACCTTTCTGTGTCAGTAGTGTAAGTGGCTGTGCAATCTTTGAGAAGTCTTTGATGAACCGTCTGTAATAACCCGCCAAACCCAAGAATTGGCGAATTTTGGTTGGTATGCGAGGTGCAAGCCAGTTCTTGATCGAACCTACCTTGGATGGATCAACATGGATCCCATCCTTGTTTACCAGATGGCCTAGAAAGTGGACTTCACGAAGTCAAAAGTCGCATTTTGAAAACTTGGCGTACAGCTGTTCGGCTCGAAGAAGTTCCAAAATAAGTCGTAAATGTTGCTCGTGTTCCTCCTGACTCTTCGAATAGATCAGGATGTCATCAATGAAAACAATAACAAACTTGTCAAGATAAGGTTTGCACACCCTGTTCATAAGATCCATGAAAACCGCAGGCGCGTTTGTTAATCCGAATGGCATGACCAGAAACTTGTAGTGGCCGTAGCGTGTTCTGAATGCTGTTTTGGAGACGTCCTCGTCCCGGACTCTCAGTTGATGGTAGCCTGACCTCAGGTCAATCTTCGAGTAATAGCTCGACCCTTGCAACTGGTCGAATAAGTCGTCGATGCGTGGAAGAGGATAGCGATTCTTCACGGTCACCTTGTTCAGTTCGCGGTAATCTATGCACATGCGGAAGGTACCGTCTTTCTTCTTCACAAATAGTACTGGAGCTCCCTAGGGCGAAGTGCTAGGACATATGAAACCCTTTTCCAAGAGTTCTTGCAATTGCTTAGATAGTTCTTCCAGTTCAGTTGGAGCTAAGCGATAAGGTGCTCGAGCTATAGGTGCTGCTCCTGGAGCTAGCTCGATCTAAAATTCGACCTGGCGATGAGGCGGTAACCCATGTAACTCTTCAAGAAAGACTTGAGGAAAGTCGCGTACAACTGGAATATCCTCTAACTTCTTCTCTTTCGTCGATGTATCTGTAACGAGTGCTGATATAGCTGTGTGGCCCTTTCGCAAACACTTTTGTGCCTTCAAGAAGGAGATGATGCCACTCACGACACCACTCTTGTCGCATTGAACTTCGAGAGGTTCTTTTCCAGAACGGGGAATGCGAATGATCTTTTCTTTGCATAGGATCTCTTCTTGTTGTTGGGATAACCAATCCATACCAATGACGATGTCAAAACTTCCCAAAGCTATGGGAATGAGATCGATAGAGAAAGTCTGACCAGCTAAGACGAGGTTACAACCCTTGACTATGTGACCACTGTGGTGTCTGTTGCATTTTGGGTGGTTTCCTCGATATCCACCCTGCCTTTAACTACTAGAAGACTGCTGACCAGGGCTCTGATAGTCATCAATCTTTCGCTGCTGTGCCTGGGACTGAACTGAAGTCGAACCCTTGCTGGAGGTTCCATCCCATTTTCTCTTGTTGTCACTGGGAGTAGCAGTAATGATAGCAGTAGTAGTAGTAGCACTGATACGTTTAGGCAGCCTGTTCTGTTCCACTGCCTGGTCTGTGAGGCGATGAGCAAGACGAGTAACATCCTGGATAGTAGCAAGGTTGGCAGAAGTCACATGACTTTGAATCTCTGGTACCAAGACTTTGAGGTACAGCTCAATGCGTTTGATGGGAGGATCCACAATAGTTGGACATAACACTGCCAGTTCGTTGGATCGTTTCGTGTATGCTTCTAACTCTGACCCCGTCATCTTCAGGTTAAAGAACTCCACTTCCAGCTTGTGGATGTCATCACGACTATAGAATTCACGTTTGATCAGTTCCTTAAAATCATTCCATGGGGTGGCATTGGCAGCTGCCAACCCTAACATTTGTACTTGTGCGTTCCACCAAGTCAACGCAACGCCTTCGAGAATACCAGTGGCATACTTCACCCTACTAGCCTCAGGGCATTCACGCATTTCGAAGACTGACTCGAGCTTCTCGAACCAGTGGAGCAGTCCAACTGCCCCTTCAGTGCCACTGAAAGTACTAGGACGACAGTCCATGAAAGTTTTGAACGTGCACACAGGTGGCTGAGCGTGTTGACCTGTCGTGTGCGTAAGAGTAAACATACTTGAGCACGAGTGTTGGTTTACGAGAGCAGGATCTAAAGATCCTAGAGTAAGTGGTGATGGCAGGTTATACCTCCTGCCTGGGCAGCTGCGAGTGCTGCAGTAACTTGTTCAGTGATCAAAGCCGCCAACTGGGCTTGAGTTAGGTTAACGCGTCCACTCATGATCTTGATATCAAGGAGATCATGAGTGAGAGAGGTTCGCGAAAATGTGATGACAAAAGAGAGTAAGCACACATGTGTTTTCAAACAATAGTTGTTACGTTTATCTAAGCATACCATGAGCAAAGTTCTATGTAATTCTAGCAAGTAGGCAATAAAACATATACCATATTACCTAGAATGTTGAGTCTTGCACGTGGAGCGAGGCGTCATTGTGGATCGTTGAGCACTGTACAGGTTATAGTCTGGTTTTAATAAAAACGTTTTCCCTTATTAAAACTGAGTTCTCTATAACCAATGGCTCTGATACCAATCTGTCACACCCCCAAAATCCAAGTGCGGAGTATCACCGCCTGGAGGCGTGACTGACCAGGATCAAGCCACCAATCATATTGAACATATAAGTAATAAGTAAAAGTAAATGTAATCCATCACAATACAATTGGTGTTCCATCAAAAACATAGTATAGGTAGCGGAAGCATAGTGTGAAAATCCAACACAAGTGTTAAGTTTAAATAGTCATAAAGTTTTCATCATAACATCCACAATCCGTGCCCACAACGACCGCGCCTCCCGTGCAAGCTCCATGGGTACCTATGGTCCTGCAAGGCATGTAGCAGAGATTCAACAACTAGTTGAGCGAGTTCACAGTAAGTAAGGTCGTTGCATAACTACGCGTTATTAACTAAGCCGTTTTGTATGTTCAATTGGTGGGGGCTTCCCATGTTGTATGTACTATCAGTGGGGGCTTCCCATGTTTGTATTTACTAGACTAGTTGTACCATAAGTGTTCTTCTTAACCCGAGAACAGAAGTACGTACGAGGTTTACGTAGGTTTTACGTAAGTGCCCTTCTTAACCCGAGGACAGTGGTACGCGTGAGGTTTACGTAGGTTTTACGTAAAGTGTCCCTCGAAACCTGAGGAAAGTAGCAAGCATAAGTATACGTAGGTTTTACGTAAGTGTCCCTCGAACCCTGAGGACAGTAGTAAGCACAAGTATACGTAGGTTTTACGTAAGTGTCCCTCGAACCCTGAGGACAATAGTAAGCACAAGTATACGTAGGTTTTACGTAAGTGTCCCTCGAAACCTGAGGACGATGGTAAGTAGTCTAGTGTTTTACGTAGGTTTTACGTAAGTCTATCATATCTATCAATACCATTCCCAACCCACCGGGAATCCCATGCCTTGGAAATGTGAACTCACCTTGGTTTGCTCGGTATGCTTAACTATGTGCTCACAAGAAATCAGTCGAGTCCTATAGTGCACGTATACTCAATCAGTTCACGTTCGTAATGTTTCACATGTAACTAGCATCACAATAATATCACAGGGTGTGCCTAGCAGTTAGCATCTTGTATCATGTAGACAGTTAATCCAATCCACACAATTCATGTTTCACATAAACATCTTTCTCAGTTTAGTCTAACATAGTTATTCATTAGCATGCTTGACAGGGTTAACTGGTTTTTAACAAGGTTAGCATATATAACAAAGTTAATAAACTAAACAGAGTTAACCCACGTAACAGAAATAATAAACTAACAAAGTAAATCCACTGGCTGAGTTAACTGAACTAACTGAGTTAATACCTTACAGATTTATATGATTAATAAAGTTGCATCATTTAACAGAGTTAATTCAGTTAACAAAGTTAATAACTTAACTCAGTTAGCAGACTAAACATGGCTGGTAACTAACGGTATTATCAAACTAACAGGTTTAAGCAATTAACAAAGTTAACTAGCTAACAACGTTACTGTGCAGAATGCTAGACGAAATCCCATAGTGGCGAAATCCCTTTGAGCCGAAAACACTTGGGCCGAAATCCCCCAAAGTGTTTTCGTTGGGATGGGGATTTCGTAGGGTGGAGGATTTTCGCCGGGTGCATCATCATCAATAACAGTTATAAAACACAACCCTAATGATTAAGTATAACGGCTGCAACAATCATGCACTCTATCAGATCTATTCCTACACTCATCATCCTTAGCCACATATTACATGATATCAGATCGTTGTTTCACACAATCCATAACATCCAGATTAGTTAACGAATAAATCGCATAAGTCTAATAACATTACAAGATCCATGGACATGTATTTCCAAAGCACAGAACGTATTAACCAGATATATAAATATATACACACAACATGAACCGGACATTGACAGCAACCATACCACAACCGAATATAATCTCAGTTTATAAAGATTCCTACCAAACCAATCAATCCAATATTCAACCGAATCTGATTTACATGCACACATATGTTTAATCGTTTATTTCCTGACAATGCACATGTACTAAAGCCAGTAGTGACCGCCACTTTACATGTATACCCTAAGCAATCTCATGCAATTTAAAGCACAGTGGCCGACCATATGATGCTTATTTATTTGGCTGCACATGCTAACATTATCCAAAAATGAATTTACATATCACTTAATATTCACAACAATGGCCGACAACTTGATAAAGCATTCAGAGGAGGATTATGATTGGACCGATAACTGAAACTGATTTTTCTATTGAGCCGCACATATTATCAAACTAGACATCCTTATGCAATAACAAATTAGTATCATGAATGCTACACATATTGTTTAAAAACAATCATGATCATGAACAATGATTAACGAGTTATCATACCTATCAAATACAAGAACCCGAGAGATGATGTTTCGAAGATCAAGAGTTCCGATGGAGGTTTGTCTGCCGTCAGGTTAATGAAAGGTAAGGGAGAGGTGATTAGGGTTTTCGGATTAAAACTTCTACGTAAAGGTTGAACAAAGCGTATAACACATAACAGGTAGCTACTGGGCCAAAGCCCATTTCCTGTTTTCACCGGCCCACCTTCAAGTTGTTTTCGTGGGCAGGGGTGTTTTCGAGTGGGGGTGTTCCGGGTGGGGTGACTTCGGCTAGAAAGGTGTTCGATCAAAGTTCCAATTTTTAATTACACAAAATACACTATTAACATGAACATATTAATAACATACCCTCAAATGTAATGCACACCATATATAACATATCAGTCATAGTACAATTTAACAGATTTCAAACATGTACAGTTGTGAAACAACAAGTCGTGTAAACAAACAATTAACGCGCAGTTAATGCGAAGGTGAAAATCTTGGAAACTCGAGTTGTCACATTATCCCCAACTTGCAAGAAATTTCGTCCCGAAATTTAGCATGCGGTTACTGAGGAAGCTAGTTGTGTTGTGCGGTTCAATGGTTTTCCTGGGGTGTCACATATTACCCCCTATGCTTTGTTGTAAGAAACAGTATTACCCCCCACGCTCTCTCTCTATCTTCCCCACTTACCAGTTACCACCATCATCAATCACGACCCACCCCACACCACCACCCTCTCCACACCACCATCCACCGCAACAAACTCGTCGGAGAAGTGGTTATCCTCTACGATCAACATTTAAGCCACCCTCTCTCTTTTTTTTTTCTTTATTTGTACTCACAGTTCCGTTTCGTGACTCTTTTTTTCTTCCAAATAACCTTTTTTTAATCTTAATTACATGTTGATCTTTAGCAATAGAGAGTTTTTTTGGTTGTATTCATTTTCCTTGACATATAGCTCTCTATTAAAACAAGTCTGTACGGACTATAATCTGAGGTTTAATCATCGTTATTCGGTCGGGTGAACGAGATTCGAACCACGGATTTGCATAATGGAATGTGGAAGGTTGATTTAGAATAGCAGAGTATATCTTGGCCAATTAGATTTTTGTTTTATAGTATTAGTATTTTCTTGTCTTTGATGATATTCAGTATTTTTCTTCACTTGGTGTTATATAATGTGCATTATTCTTGCAAGTGAATATGAAAACATTTTGTTTGTATTGTATGATGAACACAACCAGTGATATTTTGTCACTCTTGACATGTGTTTTGATTTATGTGATAACCGGTTACCTCTGCTTGTCAACTGGATTGGCCCAAAGTCATAGTCAATTTTAATGCTAAAAATTTTGTGGGTTTTGTGTACTGAAGGTGTATGAACAATCAATTGCCTCTGCTAGTCAACTGGATTAGCCCAAAGACTGGATCTTGTTGCGGTGGATGTTGATCATAACAGAACTGTGAGTACAAAAAAAAGAAAAAAAAAGAGTCACGAAACATAACTGTGAGTACAAAAAAAAAAGAAAAAAAGAGAGAGGGTGGCTTAAATGTTGATCGTAGCGGATAACCACTTCTCCGACGAGTTTGTTGCGGTGGATGGTGGTATGGAGTGGGTGGTGGATGTGGTGGTGTGGGGTGGGTCGTGATTGATGATGGTGGTAATTGGTAAGTGGGGAAGATAGAGAGGGGGTGGGGGGTAATATGTTTTCTTACAAGAAAGCATAGGGGGTAATAAGAAAGGATAATATAGTCATTTAACACCGGGGGTAATACGTTTGCTTATAACAAAGCATAGGGGTAATATGAAAGGGTAATATAGTCATTTAACATACCATTTAACAGAACTGTTAAGTTATTTGATAGCAGGGGGTAATATTGCAGAGTATTCCATTAGTGGGGGGGGTCAGAGAGCAAAATTTTTCTGGTAGGGGGTCAGAATGCCAATTAGCTCTAACCCCAGGGGGTAAAATTGCAGTTTACTCTTATTATTTAAACTAGTATAACCCCCCCCCCCCACCCCACACACACACACACACACATTGCATGGGCGCCTTACGCTATGGTAAATAGCAAGAACGTTAAATTAAATACGAGACATACTAACAATAGTAATAATCAAAAATTTGATGATGAAGACAAAGAAACTCGCGCAAGTGAGTGGTGTATGCGCATATACCCAACCAATGTACACTCAAAAAATAACAAACTACAACAACATTAAATGGAAAAGAACCATACACCATCATGCATAACATCCCAATGCATATAATTATATGGCTTATAAATTCTTACATCAAATCCAATTGTCTACATCAATGGTACTTAGACATGTTTATAGCGTGTCAATGGTTGCTAGGTGATGCGTGTTGTCGTGTATATATTTTTATGTATATTTTTAGCACTTTTTAACACTTTAGTCAAGTTTTAAATTTATAAAACACGATATTTTACTAACACTAAACACACATATGGGCAAGTGCACCCATCGTGAGCATAGTATAGCGTTGGTAAGATACCGATGTCGTCCAAGGACACAAGAGCTTTTAGTACCGCTTTATCCTCAACGTCTAATCAAATCAAAAGTTTAGAAAGAGGTTTAAACATGAAAAATAAAAACTAAAAATGCTGAAAAAAAATAAAAATAAAACAGATAGACAAGATGAATCACTTGGATCCGACTCGCCTTTAGTGTAACCTTTGATTATTTCCGCACTTTTGCACTTTTTAAGAGATTATCTTAGTTATAGTAGTAGGACCCTCTTTTGAAGGTGACGTTACCCTCAACCCAGTAGTTTGAGTCAGCAAGGATACAATCCTAAAGGGTTGGATTATTGAAAGATAATTAATTAAGTTATTAATGCGTAATGTGGTAGGCCCCTCTTTTGAAGGTGATGTTACCCTCGGCTAAGTAGTTTGAGTCAGCAGGGATACAATCCTAGGTAGCCGGGTTAATGTTTTAATAGTAGTTTACATATGAGGGGATCAAGAAATTCGAACCCCCGCCATCTAATACCAGTGGGTATTGAAGGAGGTCCTAAGCTTGACCCAAGTCCTTGCAGGATCGATACATTGAACAAGGCAAGATGCTTACCAAACCATTCCCTTAACCCCCCGACCAGGTAGCCAACATATCTCCATATAGACCGTGGAGATATGAATGGTGTAAATCTTTTATTTTATATAGACAGTAAAATAACGCCAAGACACCACGGACAAATGATAAGGAAGTTTCACCTTCAACATAAGAAACTAGTTATTAAAGTCATTAATACATAACCAAATAAAAAGTGCAAAAAGATTAAAAGTAAAAAGTATTACACTAAATGCTTGTCTTCACCAAGTGATGTAAGAGACTTAGGCAAACATGGCCTTTGATTGTCAAGAACTCTTACTATCAATCTTGGATCCCGAGACTACTACACACACTCTATGATGGATGATGGTGGTGGATGATGGTGTTGTGGTGGTGGTGGAGTGTGGGTGAAGTGAGAGAGAGGTGGTTTGCCAAGGGATGGTTTGCAAGTGAGCCAAGCATCCCTATTTATAGCCTGCACAGAAGCCCGGACACGGCCCCGTGTCCATTGGGCACGGCCCCGTGTCCACCCATCTTCTCTTTTTTCATTAAATGCAGTTTGTCCGTATTAGTTGACCACGCCCCCGTGTCCGCTGGGCACGACCCCGTGTGCAGAAGCGTATCTGTACTATCAAGATTTGCTTGGATTCTGCGAATCTTATGTTATTTACAATCCTATTCGTTATGATTTATTTAGAACATTACATAAGAGAAATTACTTATTTGGGCATAACATGCCTCTTTAAAATTCCATTTATATACAAGTTCACATACCTCACGGGAGATCACTCAACACTCGGCCGAAGATGTATTTTTTGTGAAACACTCGGGAACGGCATGGAACTTACTTCTACCATAGGCTTGCCAAGAATTCAATCCTTCAAGAGGACTTTTGGGGAAGGGTTAGGCTTGGGTTAAAGGTAGGTGGTTTTGGGTTAGTGGTTAGTAGAAAGGGGCGAAAAGCGTAAAAAGCGTCGGTTTTTGTAAAAATTTATTTTTGTGACTTTTTATTCTAATGAAGCATTTTTCAAACAAAGTTCTTTTTGATGAACTTGTTTGTTTATTTCTTAACTTCATAAATTTTTTTTTTTTTTTTTTTGAAAAGGAAGTCACATGAAAAACCGAGCTTTTTACTAAAATAAAGGGTTTAAAATGAAAAAGGGTTTTGGTGGGTAAAGGGTGTTTGTTTTGTGGGTTTAGAAATGAAAAGGTTTAGGCTCAAAGGGGTTAACTAGGGGGATTTTTGGGTAGGTGAAAAAAAATAATGGTGTTGAAAGAAAAAGGGTTAGTCCTAATGCCTCCTTCATTTACTTACTTGGGTTTAAGTTGGTAAGGACCGGGAATGTATCGTCATGGCAAGTTCTAGAGTCGTAAGAAACCAAGCGGTTATTCACACAAGAAACGAAAGATGAGCATTTAGTTTAAAAGATATGTATTTGTATGCTCAATAAAGGCTGAAAACTCACTTTTTGTGGAATGGGTTTTTATCTGATCAAGTATATATAATCAAATTTTAACTAGATTTGTCATGTCGTTTCATAATTTTCTTATGTTGGTTCTTTTTATCACGACGCTATCGGTTGTAAATTTATAAAAATATAACCTTTTTAGAACTTGTTATTCCCAATTTAAACCAAGATAAGTAAAAAACGAAAAGTTTTTGAAAAAAAATTGGGGTGTTTAGCGGTTCCAATAGAGTTTTGTGTAAGGCTTGTAATTAGGACTTGCAAAATTCAAGGTTTTAGCATCCCCCCCACACTTAAATTACACATTGTCCTCACTGTGTCCCAAAAATAAGTTTTTAGATTGATTGAATGTGTAAAAAGATGTGAAAAAGCAAAAATTTATGTTACTGGGCGTCTAGACACGGCCCCGTGGTGTTCGGGCACCGCCCCGTGTTCAGATCGCCAGTAACAAAAATTATTAGAGAGTAACAGAAGGCTGGGCACGGGGGCGTGTTCAGTGAACACGCCCCGTGTCCAGTTACCTGAACTGGGCATTTTTCTGCAGATCCTTGAGCACGGGTCGTGTTGGCTGAGCACGGCCCCGTGCTGAACTTGCTGTAATGAAGAAAAATTGTTGGGTGGCGTTGTTTTTGTGCACGGGGTGTTGGTTCAAGCTTCCCTTAGTATCCTTCACCATCCTGAGTGTGTTTTATCCATTACAACATCATCCAAACACCAAATAATTTTAAAAACCATCATTCATTTAATAGAGAGAGTCACGTAAGGTTCCTAATAAACTAAAAATTTAGATAAATAGGTCAGAAAACATAAGAAGTCTAAACCCGAGAAGAAGTTCTAGCCTATAGTTTATTCTAATAGCAAAATTTCCGAAAAGATAGTTTTCTCGGTTGGGTGCGGCTTAAAGAACTTCTTCCTCCGATATGGGTCCCTCACACGTCGGCGAGCCATTCTTCAATCTCCCTAGGGAGAAGAAAAGTGGGCTCATTAGCATCATTTTGAGGGGGTGTAACTTCCACCGGGACTTCTTGCAGGTTGTTAAGAGGAGGTTCCGCGGGGATGTCATCTCATCCGGTAGGATTGTTGACTCCAAGCGCTAAGTTCCAATCCTCTTGGGGGAGGATTGGTTCCATGGGAGGTGTCACAAGAATGTTCAACCTCTGGTGCAAGAGGTTGATTTCTTGAAAACTATTTTCCAGCCCTACCGTAAGATAATTTATATGGTCTATCAGGACCTCCTCTACTGCTGTCATCTCGTCAAGAGCTTCACGTAATGCCATTACATAGCGTACGAGAGTTGCTTCGATTGAAGATCTTCTTTCCCTTCGACTGTTTCTGGAATGTGCAGAAGAGGTTCCACTGTTTTGGCTCGACATTCTACGAAAATAAACTGAAAAGAGTTCATTATAATGAAACAGAAACCTCGGACACGGCCCCGTGCTCACCGAGCACGGCCCCGTGTTCACCTGTCTGCATATTTTTAGAACAAAGAATCTTGGAGTTTCAAATTATTTTTCTGACTTTTAAAGCATTTTTAAGCAGAAATAACTTAAAACAATGTTGTAGAACT
Source organism: Helianthus tuberosus (assembly GCA_030545235.1). Taxonomy (NCBI): domain Eukaryota; kingdom Viridiplantae; phylum Streptophyta; class Magnoliopsida; order Asterales; family Asteraceae; genus Helianthus; species Helianthus tuberosus. The sequence continues at coordinate 67,413,327 of CM060402.1, read as the reverse complement.
TATTTTTAACAAGATTCCTTGAATAAAAATCTAACAAACATCACAATAAAGCTTGAAACTATGGTGATTTCAAGCTTTAATGGAGGTGTTTTGAGGCAAAAATGAAGAAGAAGGCAATAGACAAAAGTAGAAAAGACAAGATGGTTTTTGGGAACCTTCTTTAGAATATACCTAGGATGGTATGTGTGAAGATCCCACCAGATCTTTGTCTTTGGAGTGGTCCAAATGTGCAGGAGTCTTGCTGCCTTTATAGAAAACGACAGCACGCTGCACACGGCCCCGTGTCGGCTGGACACGGCCCCGTGTGCAGACAAGATCCTGACACATTTTGTCCGTATTCTGACCAAAAGTCAGACGAGAATCTTTTGGTGGACACGGGGGCGTGCTGACCTGGGCACGGCCCCGTGTCTAAAGGTTGTTTATGAATTTTTATCTATTTTTAAGAAATTTATCCAGATCGGGTGGTTCCTTACTGGACGGAACAACACCGAAGTGCCTGAGATACCTTAGTTGCTCAAGATTTAGACGAGAACGCAAGAGGTTATCGGTAAGGGTGATTCCTATGCTAAATGTAGGTGGACAAGTCCAACCCTTTCCCGGGCTCTCGTTAAAGAAGGTGTATGTCGAATCGCTTAGGTCTATGTATGCATCGAAGGAAGTCGATGGGGAGTCCTTCACGGCACAATCGACACAGGGACGACTATCGCTCAAGTCTTCACGAGAGTTAGAGGTAGTTTCGGGAACAACGAAGTTGTTTTTATCCGAATGCGATCTCAATAATTCTTCTTGGGTATCGTCTTGAGATGAATTAATTAAGTCCATCTCAAGCTCTTTTATCCAATTAAGAATTAAATCTTCCATTTGAAATAATTCGTCAAGAAACATTTCATCTAGAAGGGATGATTGAGAGCATTCGAGGGAGAGATAGGGATTATTTTTACTCTCGCCCCTCTTAAGGCTACAGGAAAACAATGGGTCTATATAGTGGGGCTTGTAGTTTAAAAAGGGTTATTGGATTTTATCACCCGCAACTATCGGCCTTTGGCCGTTGACACCCGCAACTAACACTTTGACACCCGGCACCCCCAACTTGACTTTTTGTTTGCACTGGCACCACCCAGTTAAATCTACACTAACTTGGTTAGTTTTTTATCCGACGTGGCACATGTTTGCTGAGTTGGAGATGAATACGTGGCGCTGATGTGAATATTCAAAAAAAAAAACAATAACAAATCCTAAATTCTAATTTCTATCATTTGGAAGATCTGGGCCTATGTTCATATCAATTTCATCATTTTCATAGCAAGAATATATTCAAACATCATCATCACAATTCATCTTCAAACATCGTTCATCATCTTCAAGAACATCTAAACCCCAGAAAATCAAAACATCTTCAAACATCATCACCAAAGTACATCTGCAAATTCAAGAAGAAAACAAAACCTAAATCCAATCCTAAATCTAATCTCAACAGACTGATGTGTTCTTGTGGGATATTCATCAATCTCACCGGCAACCATAAAAAACAACAACCAGACTTCTCTCTTACCTCACATTACCACAACAACAACCAGATCTGAACTTAGATATGAACTTCCGTCATCATCTGAACTTCCACAACAACAGCTAGATCTGTCGTCGTTTGGTCATCATCATCCGACGACGATGCATCTGAACTTCCGTTCGACGATCAGCTCCCCTCCGTCCGACGAAAACCTGCCGTAAGTCTGTCGCAGTCCGCCGCCACCACTGCGTGGTCGATTCTATCGGTGAGTGGTGGAGTGGGAGGTGCCGGAACCGGTGGTGGCGGAGGAGTTGAAGCTGAGGCTTTGGAGGTTGTTGTAGGAGAGATCATCGCCGGTGATGAAGATGAGGCTTTGGAGGTTGTTGTCAGAGAGATCATCGCCGGCTTTGAAGTTAAGGCTTTGGAGGAGTTGAAGCTGAGGCTTTGGAGGTTGTTGTCGGTGAGTGGTGGAGTGGGAGGTGCCGGAATCGGGTATTGAATTTGGGATATTTATTGCCTATACATATATACATACACATATTGTTATATATATAATATAATTGGCCACCTCATCATGACACCTCATTAAAAACAAGCCATGTCATCAAAAAATGGCCACGTCAGCAAAAAAAACTAACCAAGTTAGTGCAGATTTAACTGGGTGGTGCCAGTGCAAACAAAAAGTCAAGTAGGGGGTGCCGGGTGTCAAAGTACTAGTTGCGGGTGTCAACGGCCAAAGGCCGATAGTTGCGGGTGATAAAATCCAATAACCCTTTAAAAAAAATCATTTTAAATCTTCATGAGCGCCGCCACATATTTGACACCACGTACCATAAAAGTGCCGAAAGTAAAAAATATCAGTATCGCTCATAGTTGTGTCAGAAATTACCAACCGTCGGGATCTTACGGTTCTGTTTTCAGTATATGATACTTGGGCACGGGGCGTGTTGAATGGGCACGGCCCCGTGTTCAGCTACTGTCTGACTTGAAACAGGATTGCCAGTACCAAAGATTGGCCAGTGCTGAGCTCTGCAGAAGCTGAAAATTTACAAAAAATCCTAAAAAAAAAAAGAAAAAGAAAAATAAGAAAAATGATTAGGCCGTTGATTCCTAACTTTCTTAAAATCCTTGTATCCCCGGCAACGGCGCCAAAAAACTTGATGCGTGTTGTCGTGTATATATTTTTATGTATATTTTTAGCCCTTTTTAACACTTTAGTCAAGTTTTAAATTTATAAAACACGATATTTTACTAACACTAAACACACATATGGGCAAGTGCACCCATCGTGAGCGTAGTATAGCGTTGGTAAGATACTGAGGTCGTCCAAGGACACAAGAGCTTTTAGTACCGGTTTATCTTCGACGTCTAATCAAATCAAAAGTTTAGAAAAGGGTTTAAACATGAAAAATAAAAACAAAAAATGCTGAAAAAAAATAAAAATAAAACAGATAGACAAGATGAATCACTTGGATCCGACTCGCCTTTAGTGTAACCTTTGATTATTTCCGCACTTTTGCACTTTTTAAGAGATTATCTTAGTTATAGTAGTAGGCCCCTCTTTTGAAGGTGACGTTACCCTCAACCCAGTAGTTTGAGTCAGCAAGGATACAATCCTAAAGGGTTGGATTATTGAAAGATAATTAATTAAGTTATTAATGCGTAATGTGGTAGGCCCCTTTTTTGAAGGTGACGTTACCCTCAGCTAAGTAGTTTGAGTCAACAGGGTTACAATCCTAAGTAGCTGGGTTAATGTTTTAATAGTAGTTTACATATGAAGGGATCAAGAAATTCGAACCCCCGCCATCCAATACCAGTGGGTATTGAAGGAGGTCCTACTAAGCTTGACCCAGGTCCTTGCAGGATCTATACACTGAACAAGGCAAGACACTTACCAAACCATTCCCTTAACCCCCGACCAGGTAGCCAACATATCTCCATATAGACCGTGGAGATATGAATGGTGTAAATCTTTTATTTTATATAGACAGTAAAATAACGCCAAGACACCACGGACAAATGATAAGTAAGTTTCACATTCAACATAAGAAACTAGTTATTAAAGTCATTAATACATAACCAAATAAAAAGTGCGAAAAGATTAAAAATAAAAAGTATTACACTAAATGCTTGTCTTCACCAAGTGATGTAAGAGACATAGGCAAACATGGCCTTTGATTTTCAAGAACTCTTACTATCAATCTTGGATCCCGAGACTACTACACACACTCTATGATGGATGATGGATGTTGGTGGTGGATGATGGTGTTGTGGTGGTGGTGGAGTGTGGGTGAAGTGGGAGAGAGGTGGTTTGCCAAGGGATGGTTTGCAAGTAAGCCAAGCACCCCTATTTATAGCCTGCACAGAAGCCCGGACATGGCCCCGTGTCCAGTGGGCACGGCCCCGTGTCCACCCATCTTCTCTTTCTTCATTAAATGCAGTTTGTCCGCATTAGTTGACCACGCCCCCGTGTCCGCTGGGCACGACCCGTGCGCGGAAGCGTATCTGTACTATCAAGATTTGCTTGGATTTTGTGAATTTTAGTGTTGACCACGCCCCCGTGTCCGCTGGGCACGCCCCCGTGTTGGGAAATAGAAGCTTCTACAACTTTGTCTTTTTTGCAGACACTTGGGCACGCCCCCGTGTTCATTGAGCACGGGGCGTGTTCAGCCTTCTGATTTCTTGTTTTTGCTTGGGAAGATGCTGTCGAGGGGTCAGGCATGCCACGTTTATTCCTTTTCTTGTATTATTGTTAGATTTGGCTGCATTTTTGCTTCTTTTGTTCATTTAAGCTCTTTTAGTCCTGAAAATACAAAAGGAAGACAAAAGCACACTTTTTCCAACATTAGTACTAAAAAGGGGTTAGTTTTATGCCTCATTTGATGTAATTCATATGTTGCATTTTACACACATCACTAGGTATTCCGTTTGTTTTGTTATTCTCCTCTTTCTTTCAAGTGTTTCCGTATCTCATCCACCTTCTTTAGAGTTTCTAAACCATACTAAAGTAACCATAATACTCATATTAAATATGCATACTAAAGTAACCATCATAGTAATTGTTTGATTAAGGTTGGTTGTCTCACCGGTATGCCGGGTGTCACATTAGCTGCCCCTATGCTGTTATACATTTTCTTGGATTCACTCCTTCTTCTTTGCTTCATTATCTTCACAACTCATGTGTTTCATCATTTCCATGGCTCCGTTCATTTTCTTGATTTGTAGCTCCAACCTTGTTTTTCATCAAGTCTCCTTTGAAGTTCAATGATCTTATCAGTACCTTTTCCTTTGCTTTGTGTCACTATTTTTGTATACTAAGAATATAGATAACCCAAGGACAAAATTTTGTAACAAACCTTATTTTCCTTATGCAAATCCAACATTTTTTATTTGACTTCTTATACTCCAAAGTTGCCAATTCATACTTCTAGGGAAAAATAAACAAAATTTCATCGTAAAAAATAATGCTAGATTAAATGAGAAAATACAGTTAATGTGTTATCCTGCTCTATTACCATTATGGTTTCATCTTCATCCTTCCTTTTTACATTTTCATTTATAGTTACACAACCTCTTGGTTCTTTTTCGAGGTCGTGCAACCACACATTTCTTTGTTCATGCTGAAAGGCAACCCTCTTAAGATGATCATGGACCTTTTGTTGCATTATTTTCATATCTAAATCAAGAATAATAGATTAAACAAAGGCAAAAGGTGTGACAACCGGCAAAAAATAATGGTAAATCTGTACAACTTAACAATTAATTATATGTTTAATTGCGTTCGTTATGACTTAATTGATGCATGTTTAGGTCACACAAAGTCTAGCAATCATAGGGCATGGTTAAACTTTACAAATGATATTGATACATTCGTCGCGTCGCAAGATAACAACAAACTATGTCCGAATATGTTGGCTAAATACTGAAAAGGACTATTCACTGACACACTATTCATGCCAGCAACTTCTGAAAACTGTCTGAATGATCAATGAATGACATGAAAGCATACAGTTATTGAAATGTGAACAAAATCCCTAATTAGGGACACACAAAACATAAAAACGCTTTAACTTTCCGGAAAATGCACATCTTTATAAATTGTCCGAATCTACGCTAAATTGTAACAATTACACTTGTCCGTAACATGAAAAATTCAACATTTTCAATGTCAATGAAGCTTGTAAGTAATGCTAAACATGATAGATGAACTTTATGGTATCGAATAATTGTTCAAGACATCGATTCCGGTATTACGACGCACTGTTCATATATTAATCAATTTCGAGCCGACGAGCGAACTAGTGGTACTTTTACCATCCAAAATTAATACCCACTAAACTAGTGAACTAGATAGGGCTAGTTTAACACCCTAAACTACCATTAACCTCTAATGAACCTAATTATCATAATGAGCAAAATATCTACATGATTAATATTTTTGTCACATGTCTAATGTTATAAAGGTTATAAAAAAATAATAATATATCAACCAAACTTGTACCCCCATTTCAGCCATACCCCCCCCCCCCCTCTCAACCTACATTAGATGGTCATGATGAAGAAGAATGGATGATAAGATTTTATGTTGACCAAGTTTTGCAAGAGTTGAAAATATAACATAATATCATCATCTTCCTTCATATCTTTGCAACACAAAAAAAAAACCAAACCACCCTTTCTTTTCCCTTTAACTCTCGGCCACAACCAAACCACACAACACAGCCATTTCCACTTCAAGTACAACCAATTTTAAACCATTTCAAACCATTACAAGGTGATTTAAGGAAGAGCTTCATATCTTCATCCTAGAGCTTCTTTAATTTGTGCAAAGTTGTAAGATCTTTACTTACCATTTTTTAAACTCTTTATGATACATAGAATCATAACGTACAAGTTACTCATCTTGAACTTAACATAAATCAAAGATTAAAACCCTAATCACAACTTAAAAGTCTACTAAAAATGATATACTATGTGATGATTATGTTGATTTGTGTTAGTTACTTTGTATAAACTTGATGATATTGATTAAAGTAGGTTGTTTAGTGGATGATCTTGTATGAATTTGATTAAAAATGATGATTTAAACATCTTGATGTTTAAATCTAAACAAGATCATCATCCTTATGAACCATGAACTTTACTACAACTTGAAGATGATTTACACTATAATGACCTTAAAAGTGTGTTAATAAAAGTTGTTTAAAGGAAAGAACAAGGTTAAAAAGTGTGATAAATGTAGGATCGATTTGTGACCCGAACGAGTCGTTTAGAGGAGTTTTAATCTGTTTCAGAGGCGGAAACTAAGAAACAGACTTCAAAACAGCTTGCAAATCACTTTAAACAACTTTCTGATTGATATAACACTGATTACATGCAGAAAACAAACCGGCAGCACCTCGGTATCAAATTCTACAACTGTTACAAATGATTTCGCTTGAAAGGTATTTATAGGACATGAGATTTCGCTTGAAGGTGACAAGGTGCATTTCAAGCGAAATCATAACTTGCTGATTTCGCTTGAAAATGACACAAGTCATTTCAAACGGAATCTGCTCTTTCAAGCGGAATCACACTAATAACACATAAAACTGCTATTTTCTCGAACACCGTGCCCTGATCTAATATATCTAGTGACAAGACTCGATACAAGATGAAGTCGACAGACGCATGCACCAACAGACTCCCCCTCGAATGTTGACGAGTCTTAAAGTGTCGAGTCTTCGCATCTTCAGTCTTTATCAGTCTGAACTTGAACGCATCCTCAAACTTTATCTCTTTCTTCTCTTCAGCATCAACAAACTCTCCTCGAACAATCTTTTCTATTCAGATGTCTTCAGACTCCCCCTTTCGATATGCTAGGATCGCAGTCTGGCTTTTGAAATCATATACTCTTCAGGTATCGGAACCTGGCACTCTATATTCAGGTTCATGATCAAAACCTGCCTAACCTGCACATTCTCTACCCAAAAGTAAATTTCACAAATTTAACATTTTGACAAATTTATATACAGACTCTCCCTTCAAATTAAACTAGAATGATTTATCAATGATAGAAACTCAAATGACCACTTTTACTGAAAAATATTCAAACGTTTTCTCATTTAAACACAAGCTCCCCCTTACCACATGCTCATCATGTTTAGCACTTGGGATTTTGAAAATCAGCTCTCCAACATCAGTCGTCGAAAATCTTTTTGAATTTTTAAAAAATTTATGCTAAAACACACTAAAAATCTTTTTGGATTTTTTAAAGAAATGAAATGCAGTAAAAAAAATATTTACAAGCAATATTTTTGTGAGTTCGTGTAAGAGGATCATATCAGTATTTGACAAGTCACGAGTACCGTTGAGCTTAGTTACACATTAAGAATTAAACAATTCACTTAGATTGCCGCTATACTGATCCACTTAAATTTTCACACAAATTTCAACTGATTCAGGATATGAATTAGGTGTATTAAGAACTTAAACTCATTCATGTGTCCCACCTCTTGAATATACTCCCGTATCCAGATCCCAATATTCAGTCTTACAGGTGAGTATACCACAGATGATATCTGTAAGGGAATAAATTATGAATCAGTACGAAACCGTGAGAGCTCAGGTCAGAACTTCCGTTCAGCAGAGAGATGACGGCTCGACTTGGGTGTGTCCCCTTTAGAGGATCTTTTGTTACAACAGCATTGATTAGCAATTTTATGGTCTCGTCATTTATGCTGAGGGCGGCGCTATATTTCAAGCAAGCAGAAAGTATTCTCCTGGGACTAGGCCATTGCTTTCGCAAAATCAGAAGTCCCGGGATAATACCCCAGATATCACTGAGCATAAAGACCTAGTATCTCAGAAAAAGGGACCTTTCAAACAAGATTTCAGGGGTTACCTATATATCCAAGTAGTGTTCCCCACAAAATAAGCAAGTTTGAATTTAAGTTTATATCCCGAAAAAGTTTACTAAATGTGTAAAAACCTATCGGCATATCATCAGTGAGACCGTTTAACTCTATTTAATCATTACATTTCTTTAGCATACTGTAACTGTCTACTGATGTACTATCATTTCCTCTTCTTTGACACTAAAACTCAATTTTGAATTTTATCATGTTTTTGACATTTTCAAATTTTCAAATGTTTTTGGATTTTCAGAAAATAAAAATACTCCCCCTAAAATGCAAACACATTTCAGGAAATGTGAAAACAAACTATACAATAAAATTGACAACCGATATCGAATCGCTTCAAATCGCCATCCACTTGACATAAACAATCAGAACTCCCACTTACAACAAACTATTTTCTCATTAAGATTTCAAAACACTTAAGTTTGTTTTAACCAAATGATTTTTCCGGAAAATAAGTTTTGTTGATTTTATCACTTGTAAAGTTCGGGGTTCATCATATTGTTTTCCAAACAATCACTTGTAAGTATGGTCAAATCAAGTTCAACTTAATGACCCTGATTTACCACTTGCAGTTGAAAATTTCTTCAACCACTTGAAAAATATAACAGTTTAAGAAAATACCACATGTATCTTTACAAACGGTTCCACTTGTAAGATTATCAACCAAGAAAGATGCCGATACCTGCTCCACGCTTACAAACCTGGGAGCTCCGGCAAGTCCAGATATTTACTTGTGAAAAACAGACATCCAACCTTCACCAAACTTGGATGTTTCCTCTTCAACTTCACTTGGGTAAAATGTTGCTTTCTTTGTTTCATAGAAATCCTTTATCCCTTTCACCTTACCCTCAACCATTTTTCCAAAAATCTTTTTCACATTTCCATTAAACGCTTTCTCAACATCAAATTCTTTCTTCTCAGAATAGAACTGATTCGAGATCTCAACTTTCCCAACTTTTGATTTAAAATTTCCAGCCCTCAATGGTGGAAAATGAACATCATCCATTGGAGGTACTGAGTTTTCATCTTTTAACTCAACTTGTGGCTCGTCTAACTTTGTGTAGTTAGATTCATCGCCAAGTTTCTCATAAAACTTCTTAACAACCCGCACTTGGTTGTCATGTTTAGCTCTCTTATGATAAAAATGAGTCTTTGAACACTCACCAACTTCATATGTTGAATTTTCAAAAATTTTAAATTTCTTAGTTGGTGACTCATTTTTCTCAATGACTTTTCCTTTGAGTTTGTTAGAGACTTCCTGTTTTGTCTTTGATGCTTGAGAACAATTCCATGCGATGTGACCAGCTTCATTGCATTTGAAACAAATTCTTGTCTCCTTTCTTTGATTAGCTCCATTCTTCACATTCTCTTGCTTCTTGGCAAGGAATTCTCTTTTGATTGTTTCCAGAATGAGCTTTTTGATTCCTCTTCACAGCTTGTCCCTGAAACAAATTTCATTTTTGATTTAAAATCTCAAACATATTTTTCATTTTTATAATTTTCAGGTGGAATAAATCCAAGACCTTTCTTTTTGAAATTACCGTTATGTTTTGGTTTCTTTTGAAAACCAGAATCAGAACCATAACCTTTTTTTCTTGTTTAACCGTTGTTGAACTCTTGAAGTGTATTTTTTAGGTTTTTCAGAAAGATTTACATCTTTTATTTCAGAAATATTGATTTCTGTTAGTTTGAAAACCTTTTTGATCTTTTCAAAATTAACACTTCTTATTGGAAATTCCTCATCAGAATATAATTTGTCTGAATCAATCAATGTATATGCCACTTTGATTGCTTCGTCATTCAAATTAGATTTTGATAACAGGAATTCTTTATTGTACACCCGTTTAACCGACGATTTTGAAATGTTGACCGACGAATTCGAACTTTTGACGGACGAACTTGAACATCCCGACTCGGACTTTGACTCAGACTTTAACTCCGATTCCTCATCTGTATCCAACACCTGATCGACCACCTTTTTTATTAACTCGGACTCATGATCAGTGTCAGACGATGTAAAACCCACATCAATGTTTTCTGGTAATTCATCGGTTATATCGGACTTTAACTTTATATTGACCGCTTTTTCGACTTGCTCCTCATTCGGTTTTCTAGGCGAATACCCTTCCCAAATCGGAGGCGGACACTTGTTATAACTAACACTCTGCTTCTTACCAGTATCCTTCTTGTCAGTCTTCTTATCATCTTTAAATTCTTCAAAACCTGCAACAGTAGGATAAATTCGATCAATAAGATAATCAGAACTAGAATAACTCTGTAATAAACGTCTGATCCTCTCATTCTCAATCTTTTCATTTTCCAACTCCCGTTGCAACTTTGCACATTCTTCGATGTAATGATTAATTGCCTTCTGCTTTGTCATCATCACAGAATTCATCATAGTCAATGCATCTTCTCTTTCAGAGTTAGTCTTTTGTAGACCAGTGACCGTTCTATTCAATACATCGTAAGATTCTTTCACGTAGTTGAGATTGAACAATAGTTGTTTTTTCATCTTTCATGCTCGCTCAGTTTCTCATCTTTTTCTGCACATTTCTTGTAAGATTCTGAACACTTTAAGCAAGGTTTGATGAGTTCCACAATCTTTTCATCTTCGATGACTTTCTCAACCTTAATCACCGGTTCAGTTTCAATCACCTTTTCAACTTTAACTTCTTCTTTTTGAACATTCTCTTCTTCTTGATCAACACTTTCACTCTTCATTTTCTTTTGTTCTTTTGCAGTACGTCTCTCATTCAGCTTCTCCAAGCGATCTGCAAAATAGAATTGAAAACTTTCAGGAGATAGATGAGTTTTAGCGATATTAATATGTCTTTCTTCCTCATCATCACCACTATCATCAGTTGGTGATTGATTAAACTCTATCGCTTTTTCAGAACTATCATCTGAAGAACCAGAATCAGTTGATGTTTGATCAACAACAGTTGCTTCTTCTGAACTTTCATCGGATGAAACAGATTCTTCTTCTTGTTTCTTCTCATGAACACCAATTGCTTTCATCCACTCTGTAAACAAATCTGGTTCTTGAACTATCTTCGCAATAAAAGCTTTAAAATTCCCATTCTCATCCGCAAACATATCCCAGCTGAACCCTTCAGGTAACTCTTCATCATCTTGGTTTATTAAACATGCTTTACTATCAGTTGATATGTATTTGTTCCAATTGAAACCTGGAGCCATTTTCTCATCATCTTGATTAATAATGCCAGAATAAGCTTTCCTATTAGCATCTTCAATCATCTTCCCATGAGCAGTTTGTGTTTCTTTTTGTTGATATGGTTGATGAGCAACTTGTTGATATATGGCTTTCCGATAGTAGTCATCTTTTCCAAATGGATTCTTTGCTCCACTAGCTTCTTGATTTTTGCACTCTCTTAAAATGACCTTTCTCCCTGCATCGAAAACAAGTAACTTTAGATTTATCAAAACCCAAAGTAGACACATGTGCATCCAGAAAATCATTTCTCCCTGTGATCATTTTAAACTTTTCTGCTCTCCTCAAGACACTAGCTAGACACCATTTGATGTCCATGAGCTCCATCTCTTCAGCGTCTATCTGATCCTAATCATCTTTCGTCAACATAGGATTTCCGATCCTCCCTGCAACCAAACCTTCATAGGATTGTAGCACAGTAGCAAGTAACGCCATGTGATCTTTTGCAATTTCTTCAGAAAAACTCTGACCATCTGGAAGATTCAATGCAATGTTGCACTGTATCACACAACCATTTCCACTTTTTGAACTTTGAAAATGAAAACTTGAAGTTGAACTCTTTGGATTAACACTTGGATATGAAGAGAATCCACTGCTGCTGCTTGGATTTTGTTCAACAGTTTCAGATGAATTACCAGCACTAAAAGCGGTTTGAATTTTCGGACTCTTTTCAGCCTCTTGAACATTTCCTTTGTAATACATTTTTACATCTTGTTGACCACTCGGATTACTCATCCTCGCAATCTTTTGTTGTTCAAGATCTTGTCCTTCAATCTTCTCGATGAACTAAGAAATCGTCAAACCATCATAAACTCTGGTGTTCTTTAAGATCATCAAGAATGTACCCCATTCCTTTTGAGGTAATGCATCAGCTAGTTTGTCGACCCATTCCTCTCGATCTTTAGTTATGCTTAACAACGACATGGAACGCACTAAGTGGCTGTATCTTTCGATCAACTTCTTTGTATCTTCCCCTGGCAGACTTATGAATAGATCAAATTCTTTCTTAAGTAATGATTTTTTGCTTTTGATCATGTTTTCACTTCCTTCAAACTTGATTTTAAGAGCATCCCAAATTAATTTTGAAGTTTTGTCATGTTGGAGCAATACAAAAATGTCTTCTTTAATAGCTTGCTGAAGTAAACTAATCATCATCTTTTCAGCTCTGTACATGTCTCGTTCTTTGTCATTGAATTCAGAGATTTCTTTTTCAACTTGCAGATCAGTACGTGGTAGAACATACATCTTCAAAATACACTCCCAATATCTCAAATGGTTTGCTTGAACCCAGTTCTCAAACCTATCTTTCCAACCATAATATTCCTCAATGCTCATTAGCTTCGGGGGTTTTTGCGTAGTTCCAGTCTCATTTTCCAAATTCAAGTTTTGAGCAATGGTAGCTGGAGTAGTCGGGGATGTCGCAAATGCGTTGTAAAATTCTTCACTCATGATTCGGTAACACAATTTTCAAAAACAACACCTTTCAAGCGGAATCAAGTTCAAGTGAAATAAGCCAATTCAAGCGAAATCACTATCTCAAGCGAAATCAAAACTATCAAACTCAAACCCTGTTCAAACGGAAACACTACTTGAAGCGGAATCACCTGCTTGCAGTTTCAAGCGAAATAACCAATTTGAAGCGGAATCAGCACACTTTGAAGCAAAATAACAGGTTTCGCTTGAAATTTCAAGCGAAATAACAAACTTGAAGCGGAATAAGGCTATATTCGTTCAAGCGAAACCACAACTTAGGTCCATTTTAGTCATTTTTAGGCCGAATTTTGTCCTGAAATTCTCAAGGGTTTGTTAAAATGCAGTTTTACACAATATGTGCGAAAATTAGCCGATTTTAACCGTGAAAACTTGTTGATTTTGAAAAGAAGGTGTAGAAAACAGAAATTTCGAGCTGAATTGGAAAGAACTCCTCCACCTGTGCTCTGATACCACTTGTAGGTTCGATTTGTGACCCGAACGAGTCGTTTAGAGGAGTTTTAATCTGTTTCAGAGGCGGAAACTAAGAAACAGACTTCAAAACAGCTTGCAAATCACTTTAAACAACTTTCTGGTTGATATAACACTGATTACATGCAGAAAACAAACCGGCAGCACCTCGGTATCAAATTCTACAACTGTTACAAATGATTTCGCTTGTGAGGTATTTATAGGACATGAGATTTCGCTTGAAGGTGACAAGGTGCATTTCAAGCGGAATCATAACTTGCTGATTTCGCTTGAAAATGATACAAGTCATTTCAAACGGAATCTGCTCTTTCAAGCGGAATCACACTAAATAACACATAAAACTGCTATTTTCTCGAACACCGTGCCCTGATCTAACATATCTAGTGACAAGACTCGATACAAGACGAAGTCGACAGATGCATGCACCAACAATAAATATGATGGTTTGAATGATCTTGTTAAACAAATATAAAAGTGTCATCATATTATTTTAAAAGTGTGGTTAAAATATATATAAAGTTCATGGAGCATGAGGAAATTTATGTGTAAAATATTACATGCATAGTTGGTGGATTGAAACTTGATTTGAGGTTGATTGTGATTATGGGCTTAAACATGTTTAAAATACGTTTTTAAAACGTGGAAAACGCCATAGTTTAGGGGAAACTATGGAGAAATTTTCTAAAATCTTAATCGCGATTAAAGTGTGATTAACGAGGTGATTAACAAGGCTAAACGTGATTAGCAACCCTAATCATGATTAAGAAAGTTTTAATGAAAAGGTTTAAGTCTAAAACTATAAGGGTTTTTAATAAACACTTATATATATTTTATAAGTTAACACTGATAGAGGAAGGTTCATTTGAGAAGAAAATTAAATTAACAAGAAAAAAAAACAAAGGGTACAAATGTAAAACATTAAATAATTTTTATCTCAACTCATTTATTATTATATTTGACTAATTAATTAGTCATAAACACTATCACCCTCCACACTTAAATTTTTGCTTACACACATTAAAATTTCTCCTACATGTTTTGAAATTTAACCTACACATATTGAAATTTATCCTACACAGCTCGTAGTTCATCCTACATACCTCGCAATTTATGCTACACTTTAAATTATGTATTTTTTCTTTTTTCAAAAAAAAATATGTTTTCTGAAAATAAGTTACAAATTTAATGTAGTTAGCTATTAAAAACAAAGACTACAAATTAATGATCCATCTAAGTTTGCCAATATACCCTTATACTAATATTAAATACAAAAATTAAATAAAGTAAAATAAAACATTCTTATTGGTTGAAATTTCTTCTTTTTTTATTCTTACAAAAAATTTCTTCTCATTTGAACTCTTCACAAAATGGATAATATCTAGTTATATATTTTTAGGGGTATGTATATATATATATATAGAGAGAGAGAGAGAGTAGGAGTTGTCTACAAAGCCAATATTTCCTACAAAGTGTAGGAAGCTATAGGAAAGTGACATATGGCAATTAAGTTTTTTAATAAAACGAGCATTAAGGTAATTTGACAATTATTTTATTTATGGAATTTATTTTATTATTAACTAACTCATGAGAATTTGAAGGAAACTTAATATCTCCTTGATTTCGTATTGGAGGTTATCAAAATTAATGTAGGTTATCATTCCATGCGATTTTCATATATTCTTCGTAAAATAATTGCCTGATCAAAAATAATGGTTTCTTCAACAAGTTATTGACGGTGTGTTTTACCAGTTAAAAGGTTTATATATATATATATATATAGGTAAAGAGTATTGTACAATATTGCTTATCGTACATTACATACGCTTCAATCTCAGCCGTCAGATCATCTTCCTGCATTTTAAAATCGCATGTTGTTTTTTTTATAACAATTTCGCATGTGATAATTTTTGATGAATTCGCATGTTGTTTTTTTGTACCAATTTCGCATGTGATAATTTTGATGAAATAGCATGTTTTTTTTATAACATTTTCGCATGCGATAATTTTTGATGAATTCGCATGTTGTTTTTTTGTACCAATTTCGCATGTGATAATTTTGATGAAATAGCATGTTTTTTTGTAACAATTTCGCATGTGGTAATTTTGATGAAATCGCATGTTAAAAAACCAACATGCGAAATTGTTACAAAAAAATAAAATGCGAATTCAATGCGGGAAGATGATCGGACGGCTGAGATTGTAGCGTACGTAATGTACGATAAGGGCATTTGTACGTTAACCTAACCATATATATGTATATATATATATATATATATATATATATATATATATATATATATATATATATATATATATATATATATATATATATATAGGGGAGCGCTAAAATGAAAACCACCTCCAGTTGTAAGAACCGTGAGAACCACTCTCCACCAAGCAGATTACGCCAACAAAAATGGTGTTTTGGTCATTTACTCCAAATGTCTATCTCTCTCTCTTCATTAATGGTAGCAGACATTTATATTTAATCTCTCCTATCTCTTCTCTCTTCTCCTTAAAATTCAAATCCATCTTCTATTTCATCTCTCTCATCGAGAGACACACAAACCTGCAACCCCCAAAAGAGAGATCCGACCACCACTTTGGGCGGCGGTGCACCACAGAAAATGGCAGCAGCCGTATTAGGTAACGTCGGGGGGGTATGGTGGGGTTGGGTGGCATCTCGAAGTAGAGAGATCCGGTGGAGCTGGCTTCTGATTCTCCGGCAAGTTTATCCAGGCGGCAGCGCCGCCGATCGCGGCGGTTGTGGTACTTCCATTCTCTTCGACGAGTTACCAGTAAGCCCTATCTCCTCGCTCATCTCTCTTCACCTATTTCTTTTACTTTTTCGGATGGTGATGACTGAAAATGTCAATGATGATGATGAGGTTACGTTGATGATGATGACGACACGCAGGTCAAGATGATGGTGGTTGGTCGATGACCCTCTGACGGCGGCTGTGGGAATTTTTGCAGCGGAGCTCCGATTTCAGGTTAAGTTCGGTTCAGGTTTCAGGATTGAGATTCGGTACAAAGTCTGGGTTCATTCAGTCCAGATTCAGATTTGGCTTTGGGGATTATTTTGGGTTCGGGTTTGCCCAGTTCAGTTTCGGCTCGGATCTTGGTTCATTTTTTGTTCGACATAGTTCAGTTACGGTTCACTCGGTTCAAGTTCGGTTCGACAAGAAAACAGGGCGGTAACACAGTTCAGTAGCGGCTCGGGTTTCAGCTCGACGCGGTGCAACTCGGGTCAGTTTCGGGGTTTGGTTTCGGTCGAAAGCAGTCCACGGACCCGGTTCGGGTCAACAGCAGTAAAACAAGTCAAAGATGGTCAACTGAGGACCGGTAAAGTTTAAACGTAGCGAGTTATTATTACGTTAGTTTAGATTTTATTTAGTTAACGCGCACCGAGCTCGAACCGATACTTTAGTGACTTGTTACGTTTGGCATTTTGATAGAAATTTTATATATTGTGTTTATATTGTTGAAAATTGTTGAGATTTGAAAAGATAACGACAACTTGAGTTGTCGGCTTATTCCAAAAACAGAGGAAACTCTGTCTGTTTTCCGTAAAAACATAAAACGTAAATAGTTTAACATAAAATGTAAAACGTAAAAACGTAAAATGTAAAAAGTTTAACGTAACACGTAAAAAGTTTAACGTAAAACGTAAAAAGTTTAACGTAATACGTAAACACAAAAAGTTTAACGTAAAACGTAAAAAGTTTAACGTAAAAGGTAAAACGTAAAAATTTTAACGTAAAAGTTTTACGTAAAACGTAAACGTAAAAAGTTTTTCGTAAAACGTAAAAAGTTTAACGCAAAACGTAAAACGTAAAAAGTTTAAAAAGTTTAACGTAAAACGTAAACTTTTTAATGTAAAACGTAAGACATAAACTTTTATGTAAAAACTATTTAACGTAAAACGTAAAACTTTTTCTACATAAATTGTAAAACGTAAAAAACCGTGCGATAAAACGGCGCCTAAACAAGGGGCGTGAATACGGGGCATAAAAACGCCGCGAAAAAAACGGGACGTAAAAAACGCCTTGTTAAAATGGGACGTAAAAACGTTGCGTTAAAACGGGATGTAAAAAACAGCGCGTTAAAAAAACGACACTTGAAAACGCTGAGTGTAAAAAAAAGCGTGCAAAAACACCGCGTTAAAAAACGATGCGTGAAAAAACCGGTTGTAAAAACGGCGTGCAAAGACCGGCGTGCAAAAAAAATTCTTTTTGTAGAAAATTTTGAATTTAAAAATGCTTTTAATAAAAAAATTATGTTTAAAAAATAAAAAGTATTATAATAAAACAAAAAAGTAATAAAAAATAATAAAGAAAAAAAGACAAAAAAAAATAATTTTACTAAACTAACATTTTGGATTAAAATATTAAAGACATAATAAGACAAAATGTATTTAATATTAATTTTAGTTACTTTTAATCTCATTCATCCATCTTGTGGATCTAGTGGCTAAAAAGTGGTTTTCTCGGTTCTTACAACTGAAGGTGGTTTTAATTTTAGCGCTCCCATATATATATATATATATATATGTGTGTGTGTGTGTGTGTGTGTGTATTTGAGAAATAGTTGTTGGTGCATAATGTCTATAGCCTACGTCTTAAGTCTAGGTCATGTTTGTATAAGGTTTACAGGGGTCTAAAATGTAATTATGTGCATTTTGATGTAATTCCGCTTGAAATGACACATGGTCATTTCAAGCGAAATCAGATGATGTAATTCCACTTGAAATGACATGTGTCATTTCAAGCGAAATCTCATGCCTATAAATAGGCTTGTTATGTTTCTCATTTCATACGGAATCACAAGTTGTATACCGAAGTGCTGCCGGATTTTCAAGTGAAATATTAATGAGAAACGTGTGTTAAAGTGATATACTCTGTTTTCTACTCAATTATTACTGATTCTAAGCTGTTTGTTTGATTCCGCCTCTCAAACAGTTGTGTATTGCCTCTGATTGACTCATTTGGTCGTGAAAACGATCCTACAATTGGTATCAGAGCCAGTTATGAGCCAATACACTTGAATCAGTGCCTTTTTATACTCAAATTTGGACTTCTGGACTTTTTAACGGACAAAATGGACTGAGTTTCTGGTATTGTGTGTAAAAAAAGTGTTTTAACAAACCCTTGAGAGAATCAGATCAAAACTCGGACTAAAACTGATAAAAATGGACTAAAAACCTTATTCCGCTTGAACGAAACATTTGATTCCGCTTGAAAATTGTGGCAATTTCAAGCGAAATAAGGTATTCCGCTTGAAAATATCTGATTCTGCTTGAATTAGTTGAAGTAATTTCAAGCGAAATAAGTGATTCCGCTTGAAAACACCTTATTCCGCTTGAGAAGGTGATTTCGTTTGAATGATCACTTGATTCCGCTTGAAAGCACTGATTTCGCTTGAACCCTAATCTCGCTTGAAAGTGATCTCTTTTGAAAATCTGATTCCGCTTGAAAGTCCATTGAGTTCGTGTTTTCGTTCAAAAGTCTGATTTTGTGTAAAACCTGTTTTCAAAACTTGAAAAATTGTTTGTAAACTGTTTTCATAAAATGGATAATCAAGAATTTTACAGCTTCTTTGCCGGTGGAGGGATGACCGCAGCACAAATCCCGGGCAGTATTGTACAAAACGTGAATATGGAGAATGAACTTGGGACGATGCAGAAACCTCCTAAGTTGATGAATATTGACGAGTACGCGGGTTGGTCTGGAAGATTTAAGACATGGGTTCAAGCAAACCACTTTGAGTGCTGGATGAAGATCGAATCGAAATATGTTCCTCCTAAAGATGGTTTGGGTCTTGAGAAGTCAATTGGTAGTTTGACAGAAACTGAACAAGAAGATTTCAAGGCTGAAAAGAAGATGATGAGCATTTTACAACAAGCGATTAAAGAAGATATCTTAGTGTTGTTGCAGCATGAGGATAATGCACAGTTTGTTTGGCATGCTTTGAGAGTGAAATTTTTGGGTAGTGTATCGATGATCAAAAGCAAGACAGCTTTGATAAAGAAAGAATTTGACATCTTCAGGGGAATTAAAGGTGAAACAACAAGACAATTGATCGAAAGATATTGTCACCTAGTTGTTGAAATGAAGCGGTTGGGTATTGAGAAAACTAACGAAGAGTGGGTCGATAAACTGGCTGATGCCTTGCCATATGAAGAATGGGGTACATATCTTTTGGTGTTGAAAAACAACTTAGAGTATGTTGGCATGAATCTCAGTGCATTCATTGAAAAGATTGAAGCACACGAACTTGAATTGATGAAGATCAGAAAGATGAATTCTGCAAATGTTCAACAGGATGTTTCTCTATATTACAAAGGTAGTTCTCCAGCAACAACGAATCTGAGCCCGAAGATTCAGACAGCGTTCAGTGCAGATTCAACATCTGGTGTTTCGTCAAGTACTTCAAGCAACAACAAGTCATCACCGTTTGTTAGTTATGAGCCAAATCCAAAGACTTCAGAACAAATGTCTCCACAAAGCTCATCAAGCTCGAACAATCAGGGCTATGTTTCTGGAATACAATGTCACATTGCAGTAAACATCAAGAATGGAAAAGAGTTTACAGAAGCAGCTGCAAAGCAACACATTGCATTGTTAGCTTCAGTTCTTGAGTCGTATAAGAGTTTGGTAGCTGGGAGGATCGGTAATCCAAATATGACGAAGGAGGATTACGACCAAATCGATCCAGAGGAGCTAGAGCTGATTGACATTAAATGGGGAATGGCTAGTTTGGTAAGAAGAACCCAAAGGTTTATGGAGATTACGGGTCGAAATAGTTTGTCAGGACCGGATCAAAAGCTTGGTTTTGATAAATCAAAAGTGACTTGTTTTAGATGTAAAGAGAAGGGGCATTTTAAAAGAGAGTGTCCGAATAGAGAGATCAACAATCACCAAAATCCATTTACCAATGATTACTACAGACAGGCGATCTATCACAAGACCAATCAACAACCTGTCGTTCAAAGACCACAGATCGAGAACAAGCCGGAAAAAGCTCTCATAGTCAACCAAGATGATGAAAAGGTAGCTGATGGATTCAGTTGGGATAAATACATCCCTGGCAGTGAGGGTAGAGGATTGATGGCTAAGATTGTGGAGGAATTAGAGAGTGTTGTTGAAACAGAGGTTGTTTGTGAAGATGTGATTGAAGAAAGTTCGGTTGATCTTGAAGAAGTAGCTGCAGAAGTCTACTACTATCAATCCGAACAGGAGGTTTTAGCTAGTTCTTTAAAATTAATTATGCCTCCTAATGTGTTTGAATCTTTTGCAGGTTTTTTCAGTGAACCAACAACCGGTTTCTGCCCACAGTATGATGTTGAGAAAGCTCCGGTAGAAGAGATAATTGATGTTTCAAAAGAAATGACTGAAGAAACACTGAAAGAGGTTGCTGACAAAGCCTTAATGGCAAAACTGAAAGAGGTAGACACAGAATCTGTAAAACCAGAGTCTGTTGACACTGAGTCAGTTGAAAACGGGTCGGTCAAAACAGAGTTAGGTCAAAAGGAGTCTGACGGGAAATCTGAAAAGGAGGAGATCAAATCAGAAGGAGTGTCTGAGTCAGAGTCTGATAATGTCGGTAAACATGGTGTTAAAATTGATCAGAAGGAAAAGGTTGTTGATAAAATTGATTCAATATCTGAAACTTCATGCAAAAACTGTTCAAAACCATGCATGGAATGTCTTGAAAAAGACAAAAAGCTTCAGGAATTGAAACAATACACTGATGCGATTAAATTTGATCTAAGTGAAGCAAAAGAAGCTTATGACACGATGGCTAGATCTAACAAAATGATTCAAAAGGAAAGTCTTGAAAATGATAAAGCCATAAAATTATTAAAATCAACAGTTTTTTATAAACAAAAGGAAATCAATTTTCATTTGGATACGATTGCTTCATTAAAAAAGGAGTTAGAGTTAACAAAAATTGAGAATGAAAGAATTGATAAGAAGTTGATGAGTTATGTTGCATCTTCATATGTGATTGATCAGATTGTTCCGAAACAACCAGATGCAACACCTGTCTTTAACAGTGTTCCACCCCCAATATGGAATCATTACACTCAAAAGTATCCAAATGGGGTGGAATCTGCATTGAATCTCAAGTTCAGAACCATTGAGAATGAGTTGCCAGAGAGCATTGATGTTATATTTTCTCCGTCTGACACTGATAATGAGTCACAGGTGATTAAAACCGTGGTTGACCAAGTGTTAGATGAAGAAAGTGATAACTCAGATTTTGAAACTGTGAAAACTCATTTGGAAAGTTCCAGTTCTGAGTGTGAAGATGATGGTAATTTTTTGGACAAGTTTATACCAAAATCAGAAAAGGTTGCGAATGATGATCCGATCATGGTGGTCTACACAATGATTGGAACTGACAAACTCTATTCTGATTTTGAGTATCCAATCCAAAATGCGAACATGAAAAATGTTGAAAAGGTGTTTAAACTTGTTGAAATTGCCATTTCTGAGGTAAACAACAACGAGTTCTTTTCAAAACCTAAAAAATATTTTGTGAAATCAAACAACTCTGGGAAGAAAGATTGGGTGGGTAACAATGGGTCGAACAAGAAAAATGGAAACAATTTTAAAAACAAAGGTATTGGGTTTGAAAAGAAGATGGCTAAACATGTGGTAAAGCCAAAGGAAAAGATGTGTGATGTTTTTGTCACGGGAATGAACTTTGTTGAGGAAAAGGAATATATTTTCAATCAAAAAGCCATTGATGATTTCAATGCAGCGAAAAAGTTGAAAGAAGAGACCTACAAATCTACTTTTGTTGAGTATGACAAAAGAGTTTGTTACCGCTGCAATGAGATTGGTCATATGGCTAAGCAATGTACCAAAAAGATTGAAAAACCCATTTTCAAGAAACCTGTTTTGCAAAAACCAAAACCTAAAACTTCAACTGATGATAAGGGTAAAAAACCAATGGTTTCTTCTGTTCGAATTCTGAAAAGAGGTGAATCGTTGAAGTCCGAAGAAAAAACGAAATCAACTTTTGAGATTGGTGAATCTTCAAAAACCCAAAAGACTTCAAAGATTTATCCAAAGACGAAAGTTTTTGAAACTCAATCATGGGTGGCAAAATCAAAACAATCAGTTGAGGTGAAGAAAATGGAGAATGAGTTAAAATCTGAATCAAAAATGAGTTCTAGTGATGTTCAGAAATTTGAATTTGAGTTAGACAAGTTTCTTGCAGAGTTTCCACCAATTAAAAATGGAGATTTAAAATCAAAATCTGAATATGTTGTCCCAAATGTGATCTTTAGTATTCCGAAAGTTGATGAGAAATGTGATTTGGTGTTTGGTAGTGTGCCACAGGAAAAGAAATCATGGCTTCATTGTTTGATTGAATTGCTATGATGTTTGCAGGGGCTGCCGATGTCGTATATCTCAAAGTGGATAATGGACAGCGGAGCTTCAAGACACATGACTGGAATGCTAGCATTGCTTTATGACGTCAAGTCTATCAACGGAGGATATGTGGGATTCGCTGGGAATCGGGGTGGAAGGATAGTTGGTCAAGGGAATTTAACGAATGGAGACATCACGTTTGATAAAGTGAATTATATAATTGAACTTGAAAACAATCTGCTGAGTATCTCACAGATTTGTGACAAGTTCTTTACCGTACATTTCACTAAAAATGAATGTTTAGTTTTAAAACCTGGTTTCAAAATTCCTGAAGAAATGGTGTTGTTGCGAGCACCATGATAAAATGATTTATATATTCTTGATATGGGTGTCGCAACACCAACAGGTCATCAGAAACAATGTTTTGTGTCTAAAACCAAAGTAACAGAAAAAGAGTCGATAATGTGGCATCGAAAGATGGGCCACATTCATGTCAGAAAAATGAACTTTCTTGTGCATAATGATTTAGTTGAAGGTGTAAATTTGAAAAACTTTCACTTGAATGATGATAGTGTACCTTGCAAGAAAGGAAAGCAGATAAAGAAGTCACATCCACAGAAGCTCCTAAACTCAATCAGGGTACCACTTGAGAGACTCCACATGGATCTCTTTGGACCAGTTAATGTGCAGAGCATTAGTGGAGATTTATACTGTCTTGTGGTCACTGATGACTTCACAAGGTTTTCTTGGGTAGTGTGTATGGAGAGGAAAGATCAAACGTTTGAGTCTTTGATGATTCTTTTCAAAAAGATGGAAACGGTCTACAAATTGCCAATCAGGAGAATAAGAAGTGACAATGGAACAGAGTTTAAGAACAATCGCATGCTCGAGTTCTGTAACGAGAAGGGAATTCTTCATGAATTCAGTGCACCATACACTCCACAGCAAAATGGTGTAGCTGAACGAAAGAATCTGTAACACCTCGAAAATTCACGTCCTATAATAAGTTGACACGTGTCACATGTTTGAACGTGTGAAAGAATGTTCTGAAAGGACTAAAGTTGACAATCATGAAAAGTATGTGAATATACGAGTTCTAAATGTCAACAGTGAATAAATATATTGTACATTAACCCTACATGATGTTTATAACATCAAACGAATAAATCATGGATCATGCGAAGCTAAAAGTGAGAGATTACAAACTACAGGGGTTAAATGTGTCAACATGTTTAAGTTATACCTCTGAGTGACCTTTTAACGAACCTGAAGCTTTGTAACGGTTAATTATACTCACTAGAATGCACGATATAAATTTCGAAAGTTTCGTTATCGTATGAGCAAGTTGTGATCAAATTCGTATGCGAGGGGTTCAAAGCGTCAACGATAAGTTTAGGACTTTTCGGGAGACAATAAAGTTAACCGAGGGCTAAACAAAGTGGGTATATGTTTTAAAGACCTTATAGATCAATTATGAGGGTTCATAATGCAAGAAAGGAAGTCTAGGCAAAGTTTGAAGGGGCAAGGATCAAAACATAAAAATCTAAAACTTAGATTTGAGTCAGACAAGGCATCGCGCGACGCGAGGCCCAAGGGGGGGTCCTTCGCGTCACGCCTAGGGCCATTTGTTGCGAATTCTTTGCTTCCTTGTCTGCCATAGCCTTTATGCTCGACCTTTAACTGAATTTCCTCATCTTGGACGACCCCTAGGCACCCCCTAAGCACTAGGAACACTTGTTAATCAGTTGTGGTGAGATGTAGACTTGTGTGTCAAATTCTTATGGTGATTAAATCACTATATAAAGCCCTTAGTTTGCAACAATTTCTTCACATCTCCTCTTGCACTTCCTGATCATTTCTGGAGCTCAAGTCTTCTCTCAAGTGATCACAAATCGTTCATAGGACTCTTGTAAGTTTGCTTAATCTTCTTTAATTGAGTTTAGCTTAGTTATTTAGCTAAAAGTCAAACCGTCGTAATTACGGTTTGACTTCAAGATTAATTAATGATGGCTCAGTCAAATCTCGAATTAAAAGTACCTTTAAGTAGTAATTATGTGGGTAATAAACCCTCAAAAGGGTTCCCCCTGATTCCCACTCTAACTTGGTCAAATGTCGGGTCAAACTTACTAATAAAAAGTCAACAGAATGTTTAAATTACAATTTATGCATAATTAGCAATGTGGAACACTTATAACCTGTTTGATCATTGATATAACTTGGTAATGAATGTAAGAACATGTCTAAACATGTTCAACCAGACAATTTTCAGTAGAGACCCGGTTCGGAACCGAAAGTCGCATAGTTTGACTTTCGCTTTGACTTTCAGTTCTGACCCGTTATGGTATGTTTTAGAAATACCAAAGAGCTTTATTTGGACCAGGTTACATGCTAGTATAACCCTCTGTGATTATACACCTCGGATCATTAGTTATCCAATTAATAAGCATGATTCCGTTAATTGCCCATATGTTGACCATTATGCCCTTTTCACCTTAAAATGTGATTTTTGAAAATGTTAAAGAGTAGAAACCTTAATTACTGATATATATAAACTTAGAAAATTGATTATCTTTGCTGATTACATCAGACCGGTAACTCAGAATATTACTTAAACTCTTTTATAACCTTATAAATGACCAAACTACCCCTACGGGGCATAGTTTGTGTTTAAATTCATTTCGGGCATAATAAATGATATCTTACTGATGTCACAACATATTTGGAGCATATTAACTTAGGAAACCTGTAAATGGCTCTCATTATTATCCGTTACGCTTATTACACGTTCGGTTCGGTTTATGTAACTAGTTTACATAAATTAGCCGAAACGGGTCAAACCTTATCGGTTTTATCTCAAAATCCAGAATGTGTATAATATACCCATATTAAACAAGTCTTCAAACTTGTTGGGTCCAAAACACATTCTATCCGGTCATCGCTTAATCGTGCGTACGAACCGTATCTTGAAACTAACCAGTCTAAGCTTAAGCTAAATTAAAGACCCGTTAGGATTCTAATAGGTTATTATAAACCTTCGTTCCAGATTAGGAGGACCAGTAAAAGCTACTTGCGTTTGCTTATTGTGATTTATACATTGCTCAGGTAAATACTTTTAACTTATTTTCCCTATACGGGCTTGGGTTACGGTATATAGAATACCGCTTGATCGGGCATCAAATCTTCCATCGTTGGGTGGTTAATTGAATAATTTGATCGGCTCGTTTAAACAGTCTTGTTACTTAAAGCCTTTGGGGGGTTAATGACCATGTCCCGGATATCCTTGGCATCATTTTACGAAATGGCCACGACTTAAGCGCGGGGTGTAGGCGTACACCCGTCAGTGCACAAAAGAATAATGTGGTGTGTCTATTGATCTTTAACCCGGACAAGATCCGGGCTACTGAACGCACAAGGAACATGTAATTCTTTCACAAGATTATATATTTAAATAATTCTCCCAAGTTAAATAAAATGTTTATGCCACGTGCATCCAAATCAATTTTCAATCATTTTCTAAAATGAGTCAGTTGATTGTATTTACCAGTGTAAACTGACGTATTTTCCCAAAAAGATTAAATGCAGGTACTAAGCGTAATTGGCTGGGATTTCTCCTTAGCATCAATAGAAGTCTCGCAAGCTTAAGATGCCTAAAGTCTGTTGAACTATTGTTTCATATTTTTTTTTCGATCCGTCTGTGGATAAACAATCGACATTTGTGATATTTGATATTACAATATTAAATTCGGTTGAAATATATCTTTACAATTTGCTTCCGCTGTGCATATTATATATTGTGTTGTTTATTATGTTGCCAACCACGTCACGATACTCCCCTACCGGGCCCACTGGTGACACGTGGAAATCGGGGTGTGACAGGTTGGTATCAGAGCCAACACTGAGTGAATTAAACACTAGCCTTTTGTGTTTAATCTCAGTTACACAATTGCACATATCTAAACTTTCGAGTCTAGACAAATAACATAGGACAAATTCTACCTTGTTTGGTTTTTGTTTGTCCTTTAAATTTTTATATATTGTTGTTGTTATCTCACGCTATCTTGACAGGATTAACAAAATGCCGCCAAGATTCTTTAGAAGAAGAGGACGTGGAAAGGGGCCAATCACCGCCCCCAATGACAACGAGGCAGGACCCTCGAATGTGCGAGCTCCTTCGACCACAGAGAGTGATGATCCCCGGCAGAACCGGAGGAACCTCTTTGAGCCGGCTAGACGGTCGGTTTCGCATAGTTCAACACCTCCTGTCCATAACCCTTACGGGCCACAGCCGGAGTATGAGCCCAACAACCCTCAACCGTCCTACATACCGTTACAGCGATCCTTATCGCATCATTCTTTTGGAGACCCTACACCTGTCTTCAGGGGTTGGTTTAACCTGGCCAATTACATACCAGAACCAGCGGGTTTTAACCCATTGGGGCCGGAGGATCATTTCTAGGGAGATCACGCGGACGACATGGACGAGGATACGGACCCCGTCGAGCCTGCCAGTGGCACACCAAACCACCCGATAGAGATCTCTGACGGATCTTCTTTCCACGGATCACCTTATGTTGGTCCAGATAGCTTCCAAGCTATGTTTACCAAGCACGAATGGTACTATACACCTCCTCGCCATTCACCTCCTCAGCAGCAGCAGCAACAGGATCCCTCTGAGGATCCAAGATTTGTGGCAGTCACGCCACCACCTCCACCGCCACCAGTTCAACCGACACCTCCGCAACCGCCAAGGCGTAGGAGAACCGGAGCGCGTATGTCTGCGCGGGCGGGAGACTTTCATTTTAGTTCTCCACGCCAATCAAGTGGCAGCCATTACCCGCCACTTCAGGAAGACCCACAAATGGGTGGACCCTCACACCCAGTTGCACCGCAACCACCGCCTATGGGTTTTGATAACCCAATTCCGGCACACACGGGTTCCATGGCGTATAACCCGTTTGAACAGCCAGTGCACACCAACTACAACTACGCAGAAGCCGACCCATACATGGTAGCGGCTAACTATAACGCCCAAGGACCGTATGGGGATCCATGGGGAATAGGGTACCCAACACATGGGTACCAAATAACTCCAAGACCTATTATCAGGCAATAATCGCAACCACCAAGGTTCTCCCCACCAGAGCGTGAAGAAATTCTGCAAAGGTTGGACCATGTAGAGCGAGAATTTCACAGGGAACGAAGGGAGCGACAAACTTTCTTCCAAGGATTGACAAGCTTGATCAAAGGGAAGAGCAAGAAGGACCACTAAATCCTTCCAATTGTTGTTGAGCCCCTGCGTGGGCCAATCTTGATGTATAAACCCCTGCGTGGGTATGTATGTTTGTTTATTTTGACCCCTGCGTGGGTCTATCTTTCTATTAACCCCTACGAGGGTATGTTATTGTTTAAGTCCCTACGTGGACTATTATGTTATTTGTGTCAATCCCTGCGTGGACTATTATTATGTTTGTTACTAAGCCCCTGCGTGGGAAAATCCTTGTTTAAACCCCTGCGTGGGTAAGTTTGTTATTTGAAAAGACCCGTTTAGGGCAGCATGTACTATTTTAATAAATTAATGGAATGTAAGTTTATAAATTTCATGTTTGCCTTATGTGCATAAATAATTTATATATGAAATAAATGAATTAAAATCATTCCTTTCGAAATAATCCGCCTATGTAAAATTTTTAAATAAGAATCTTAAAGAGTGAAACCTAGCCTTCGGGTCATTATAAGGCCGGGCCAAGATGGTAAGACCTGTTTAAAAGATTTAAATCCCAGTTAACATCTGAAAACATGTTAACACTCCTGGCAGACGTGATTCGTTAAAAATCACACACGTCATTTTTATATAAGGATCTTTCCACAGATTCCTAACCCAACTTAATGATCTCTGAATCATGGGTTTAGGTCATCAATTAAGGTGATCATATTTTGACCATACGTGGTAATATAGCGCCTACGGGCCCTGCTCATTTCTATATGAGCCAAAAGACAGTGGTAGCGATGACTCCCTGTCAGATAAAGGTAATGAACTAGGTTCAAACCTTCATGCTTTGATTCTCTGAAATCATAGCTTATAATTTATAAATGTCCTTGTGACTAGGCCTATTGTGCCAGTATACCTTCATATTTTGATTCTCTGAAATCATAACTTATAAATTAAAAGTGTCCATGTGACTAGGCCTTTTGTGCCACAAATAAAACTATTATTGTTTTATAATTAGGATAAATTATGATAAAAATCCTAAATAAATATGATTAATAAATTAACCAAATATGGTCTCTGTTTACCATCGTTAATGAATTACCCTAAGGGGCAATTCCATAATAAACTCCCAAATAAACTATTGTCCTTGTTTTCTGCAACAGTTCAATTAAAATGGCTAACTCAGACGAAATTAATAGCCATCCAGTGGAGAACATTGATAACGCCCGGATTAACTTAACGGGTGCTGAATTGAAAGCGTTGGTAGACGACGCAGTTACAAAGGCATTGGAACGGCAGTACGAAGAGTATAGTGGGACTCGTAGTAGGACCCTATCTACACAGCCTTCAAAGCCACCGTCCAAAAAGGATGAACCCAAGAAAGATGATGATCGACACTCCTCAAACCACCACAGTGCTCCATCTCAACACATTGTATTGAACCAAGGACCCCGTGAGAAGGGTTGCTCCTATAAGTACTTCGTTTCATGCAAACCCTGGGACTTCACTGGGGAAAAAGGAGCCATTGACTGTATGACGTGGCTGGACGAGATGGATACGGTTGTGGATATCAGCGGATGCGCTGAGAGGGATGTGGTCAAGTTTGTGTCGCAATCATTTAAGGGTGAAGCTCTAGCCTGGTGGAGATCACTGATTCAAGCCACCGGGAAAATCCCATTGTACAACATGTCATGGGATCAATTTGTTGCCCTTATCAGGGAAAATTACTGCCCTCAGCATGAGGTGGAGAAGAAAGAGTCTGATTTTCTATCATTGGTGATGACAAACCTTGACTGTCAAGCTTACCTAACGAGCTTCAACACAATGTCCCGGTTGGTTCCGTATCTGGTAACCCCGGAACCAAAAAGAATAGCTCGTTTTATCGGTGGTTTAGCCCCGGAAATCAAGGCAAGCGTAAAGGCTTCTCGGCCAGCTACTTTTAGATCTGTAGCTGACATATCCTTGTCCCTCACTTTAGATGCGGTCAGGAAAAGATCGCTGAGGAATAAGGAGGTTGAGAAGAGAAAACGTGAAGATGATAGTTCATGGAGGTCGAACAAGAAGCACCGTGGGAACGGTGACAACAAGAAAGGATCCGAATCAAGTAAAGATGGGCATCAGTCTAGTGAGAAGCCCAAATGCAAAGTTTGCAAGAAACAGCACTATGGAAAGTGCAGACTCAAGTCGAACTCACAGACTCAGTCAAAAACCTATGCTTGTGGTATATGCAAGTCCAAGGACCACAAAACCTTGGATTGCAAAAAGATGAAGGATGCAACTTGCTACAGTTGCAATGAAAAGGGGCACATTAAAACTAATTGCCCTAAATATGCCAAGAAGCCTGAATAGGCCAAGAAGACTAATGCTAGAGTCTTCAGAATGGACGCAAAGGAAGCGGTTCTAGACGACAACGTTATTACAGGTACTTTCCTTGTAAATGATGTCTATGCAAAAGTACTATTTGATTCAGGCGCTGATAAGTCGTTTGTAGATCATAAGTTTTGCAAATTGCTGAATTTACCTGTCAAAACCTTAAGCATAAACTATGAGGTAGAGTTAGCAGATGGCACCATAGAAACCGTCTCAACCGTGTTAGATGGATGTGTTATATCCATTAAGAACCACTCTTTTCCTCTATCTCTACTTCCATTTAAGTTAGCCGGTTTTGACATAGTCTTGGGTATGGACTGGTTATCTCATAACCAGGCCCAAATTGTCTGCAACAAGAAACAAGTGGTAATTAAGACTCCGTCTAGTGAATCACTTACCATTCGGGGAGATACCCAGTATGGGCTACCTGAGCAAGTGACTATGCTCAAGGCTTCAAAATGTTTGAAGATGGGTTGTGTCATCTACATGGCACAAGTGATTATTGATGAGCCTAAACCGAAGATAGAAGACATCCCTGTCATTTCTGATTACCCAGAAGTCTTTCCAGAAGAACTACCTGGTCTGCCACCAGATAGGCAAGTGGAATTCAGGATTGATATCATCCCCGGAGCAGCACCAGTTGCTAGAGCACCCTATAGGTTGGCACCAACAGAAATGAAGGAATTAAGAACACAACTGGATGAATTGCTAGCTAAAGGTTTCATAAAACCTAGTTCGTCTCCTTGGGGAGCGCCAGTCCTGTTTGTCAAGAAGAAGGACGGATCGATGCGTCTGTGCATCGATTATCGTGAGCTTAATAAGGTCACGATAAAGAATAGGTATCCTTTGCCCAGAATCGACGATCTGTTCGATCAGCTACAAGGGGCAAGTTATTTTTCGAATATTGATTTGAGGTCAGGCTACCATCAACTGAATGTTAGAGATGAAGACGTACACAAAACTGCATTTAGGACTCGTTATGGTCATTACGAGTTCTTAGTGATGCCTTTTGGGCTCACTAATGCACCGGCCACGTTCATGGATCTCATGAATCGCATTTGCAAGCCATACTTAGATAAATTCATCATCGTTTTCATCGACGACATTCTTATCTATTCGAAGAACCAAGCTGACCACGAGAACCACCTTCGCTGTATTCTTAAACTCCTACATCAGGAGAAGCTCTATGCCAAATTCTCAAAATGTGAATTTTGGCTTCGAGAAGTCCAATTCCTTGGACATGTGGTGAGTGAGCGTGGTATCCAAGTGGATCCCGCTAAGGTAGAAGCTGTTATGAACTGGAAAGAGCCAAAGACGCCTACAGAGATTCGTAGCTTCCTGGGATTGGCAGGATATTACAGGCGTTTCATCGAAAAATTTTCAAGGATTGCTGCACCCCTAACTTCCTTGACTAAGAAAAAGGTAAAGTTCGTTTGGGGCCCTAAGCAGCAAGAGTCCTTTGATATCCTAAAGCAGAAGTTGAGCAACGCTCCTGTTTTAACATTGCCAGATGGAATAGAAGATTTTGTGGTCTACTGCGATGCATCGCACACTGGCATGGGGTGTGTGCTTATGCAGAAAGGCAAGGTTATTGCCTATGCATCACGATAGTTAAAGGTGCATGAAAAGAATTACACCACCCACGACTTGGAGTTGGGTGCCGTTGTATTCGCACTAAAACTGTGGAGGCATTATTTATATGGGATCAAGTGTGTGATCTATTCTGATCACAAGAGCCTCCAGCACCTGTTTAATCAGAAGGATTTAAACATGAGGCAGCGCCGTTGGATGGAGACTTTAAACGATTATGATTGTGAAATCAGATACCATCCCGGCAAGGCGAATGTAGTCGCCGATGCCTTGAGTCGAAAGGAAAGGGTGAAACCCATCCGAATCAATGCCAAGCGCATGGAGATAAAGAACAGTTTGATTGAAAGGTTGTTAGCTGCATAGAAGGAAGCTGTGTTGGAAGCTAACTATCCTAACGAAAAGCTAGGAGTAACTGAGGAACAGTTAACTCTTAGCAAGGACGGAATTTTACGATTAAATGGACGAATATGGGTTCCAATTTATGGAGGACTTCGAGATGTCATCCTCCAGGAAGCCCATAGTTCCAAATACTCCGTTCATCCTGGAGCTGATAAGATGTACCAGGATCTAAGGGCAAATTATTGGTGGATAGGCTTGAAGAAGTCTGTAGCCGCCTATGTAGCTAAATGCTTGACATGTGCGCAAGTCAAAGCCGAGCATCAGAAACCGTCAGGTTTGCTACAACAGCCTAAACTTCCTACGTGGAAGTGGGAAATGGTAACTATGGATTTTATTACCAAGTTACCAAAGACAAGACAAGGAAAGGAAATGATACAATATGGGTTATAGTTGATAGACTGACTAAGTCAGCACATTTCTTACCCATCAAGGAGACTTATAGCTCCGACATGTTAGCCCAGTTATACGTGGATAAGATTGTAGCCTTACATGGCATACCTGTGTCTATTATCTCTGACAGAGATACTAGA
The DNA here is from genome assembly GCA_030545235.1 of Helianthus tuberosus. Taxonomy (NCBI): domain Eukaryota; kingdom Viridiplantae; phylum Streptophyta; class Magnoliopsida; order Asterales; family Asteraceae; genus Helianthus; species Helianthus tuberosus. Next base: position 67,380,237 of record CM060402.1, on the reverse strand, counting down.
TACACGTCACATTTTTGGAAAAGCTTCCAACAATCTTTGGGCACGCGTTTGAATTTTAGTACGGCTTACCATCCTCAGACAGACGGTCAGAGTGAGCGTACTATTCAAACTTTGGAAGACATGCTACGTGCATGTGTAATCAATTTGGGTGGTAGTTGGGATAAACACCTACCACTAATTGATTTCTCCTACAACAATAGCTACCATACCAGCATAAAGGCTGCGCCTTTTGAGGCCTTATATGGTAGAAAGTGTAGAACGCTAGTTTGTTGGGCGGAAGTTGGAGATGTCCAATTATCAGGACCAGAGATAATCTTTGAAACGACAGACAAGATTGTCCAGATTCGTGACCGTCTCAAAGCTGCCCGGGATAGGCAGAAGAGTTACGCAGATCCAAAGCGTAAAGATTTTCACTTCGAAGTAGGCGACAAGGTGTTGCTTAAAGTATCACCCTGGAAGGGAGTGATGCGATTTGGTAAGAAAGGCAAGCTAAGCCCGAGATACATAGGACCTTTCGAGGTTATCGAACTTGTGGGTCAGTTGCCTATAAGTTAAACTTACCGGAAGTGCTCAGTGGAATTCACAATGTGTTCCACATCTGCAATCTGAAGAAGTGTTTCGCTGACGAATCACTGGTTATACCACATACAGATGTGCATATAGATGAGAGCTTGAAATTTGTGGAAAAACCTTTGTCAATTAAAGATCGACAGGTAAAGAAGCTTCGAAGGAAGCATGTACCTATTGTAAAGGTCAACTGGGATGCCCGTAGGGGTCCCGAATATACGTGGGAGGTTGAATCCACAATGAAAGAAAAGTACCCTTATTTATTTCAGTAAATCTCGGGTCGAGATTTATTTTAAGGGGGTGAGGATGTAACACCTCGAAAATTCACGTCCTATAATAAGTTGACACGTGTCACATGTTTGAACGTGTGAAAGAATGTTCTGAAAGGACTAAAGTTGACAATCATGAAAAGTATGTGAATATACGAGTTCTAAATGTCAACAGTGAATAAATATATTGTACATTAACCCTACATGATGTTTATAACATCAAACGAATAAATCATGGATCATGCGAAGCTAAAAGTGAGAGATTACAAACTACAGGGGTTAAATGTGTCAACATGTTTAAGTTATACCTCTGAGTGACCTTTTGACGAACCCGAAGCTTTGTAACGGTTAATTATGCTCACTAGAATGCACGATATAAATTTCGTAAAGTTTCGTTATCGTATGAGCAAGTTGTGATCAAATTCGTATGCGAGGGGTTCAAAGCGTCAACGATAAGTTTAGGACTTTTCGGGAGACAATAAAGTTAACCGAGGGCTAAACAAAGTGGGTATATATTTTAAATCCCTTATAGATCAATTATGAGGGTTCATAATGCAAGAAAGGAAGTCTAGGCAAAGTTTGAAGGGGCAAGGATCAAAACATAAAAATCTAAAACTTAGATTTGAGTCAGACAAGGCATCGCGCGACGCGAGGCCCAAGGGGGGGTCCTTTGCGTCACTCCTAGGGCCATCTGTTGCGAATTCTTTGCTTCCTTGTCTGCCATAGCCTTTATGCTCGACCTTTAACCGAATTTCCTCATCTTGGACGACCCCTAGGCACCCCCTAAGCACTAGGAACACTTGTTAATCAGTTGTGGTGAGATGTAGACTTGTGTGTCAAATTCTTATGGTGATTAAATCACTATATAAAGCCCTTAGTTTGCAACAAGTTCTTCACATCTCCTCTTGCACTTCCTGATCATTTTTGGAGCTCAAGTCTTCTCTCAAGTGATCACAAATCGTTCATAGGACTCTTGTAAGATTGCTTAATCTTCTTTAATTGAGTTTAGCTTAGTTATTTAGCTAAAAGTCAAACCGTCGTAATTACGGTTTGACTTCGAGATTAATTAATGATGGCTCAGTCAAATCTCGAATTAAAAGTACCTTTAAGTAGGTAATTATGTGGGTAATAAACCCTCAAAAGGGTTCCCCCTGATTCCCACTCTAACTAGGTCAAATGTCGGGTCAAACTTACTAATAAAAAGTCAACAGAATGTTTAAATTACAATTTATGCATAATTAGCAATGTGGAACACTTATAACCTGTTTGATCATTGATATAACTTGGTAATGAATGTAAGAACATGTCTAAACATGTTCAACCCGACAATTTTCAGTAGAGACCCGGTTCGGAACCGAAAGTCGCATAGTTTGACTTTCGCTTTGACTTTCAGTTCTGACCCGTTATGGTATGTTTTAGAAATACCAAAGAGCTTTATTTGGACCAGGTTACATGCTAGTATAACCCTCTGTGATTATACACCTCGGATCATTAGTTATCCAATTAATAAGCATGATTCCGTTAATTGCCCATATGTTGACCATTATGCCATTTTCACCTTAAAATGTGATTTTTGAAAATGTAAAAGAGTAGAAACCTTAATTATTGATATATAAACTTAGAAAATTGATTATCTTTGCTGATTACATCAGACCGGTAACTCAGAATATTACTTAAACTCTTTTATAACCTTATAAATGACCAAACTACCCCTACGGGGCATAGTTTGTGTTTAAATTCATTTCGGGCATAATAAATGATATCTTACTGATGTCACAACATATTTGGAGCATATTAACTTAGGAAACCTGTAAATGGCTCTCATTATTACCCGTTAAGCTTATTACGCGTTCGGTTCGGTTTATGTAACTAGTTTACATAAATTAGCCGAAACGGGTCAAACCTTATCGGTTTTATCTCAAAATCCAGAATGTGTATAATATACCCATATTAAACAAGTCTTCAAACTTGTTGGGTCCAAAACACATTCTATCCGGTCATCGCTTAATCGTGCGTACGAACCGTATCTTGAAACTAACCAGTCTAAGCTTAAGCTTAATTAAAAACCCGTTAGGATTCTAATAGGTTATTATAAACCTTCGTTCCAGATTAGGAGGACCAGTAAAAGCTACTTGCGTTTGCTTATTGTGATTTATACATTGCTCAGGTAAATACTTTTAACTTATTTTCCCTATACGGGCTTGGGTTACGGTATATAGAATACCGCTTGATCGGGCATCAAATCTTCCATCGTTGGGTGGTTAATTGAATAATTTGATCGGCTCGTTTAAACAGCCTTGTTACTTAAAGCCTTTGGGGAGTTAATGACCATGTCCCGGATATCCTTGGCATCATTTTACGAAATGGCCACGACTTAAGCGCGGGGTGTAGGCGTACACCCGTCAGTGCACAAAAGAATAATGTGGTGTGTCTATTGATCTTTAACCCGGACAAGATCCGGGCTACTGAACGCACAAGGAACATGTAATTCGTTCACAAGATTATATATTTAAATAATTCTCCCAAGTTAAATAAAATGTTTATGCCACGTGCATCCAAATCAATTTTCAATCATTTTCCAAAATGAGTCAGTTGATTGTATTTACCAGTGTAAACTGACGTATTTTCCCAAAAAGATTAAATACAGGTACTAAGCGTAATTGGCTGGGATTTCTCCTTAGCATCAATAGAAGTCTCGCAAGCTTAAGATGCCTAAAGTCTATTGAACTATTGTTTCATATTTTTTTTTCGATCCGTCTGTGGATAAACAATCGACATTTGTGATATTTGATATTACAATATTAAATTCGGTTGAAATACATCTTTACAATTTGCTTCCGCTGTGCATATTATATATTGTGTTGTTTATTATGTTGCCAACCACGTCACCATACTCCCCTACCGGGCCCACCAGTGACACATGGAAATCGGGGTGTGACAGAATCGTACCATCATTGAAACAACTCGAACAATGCTTGCCGACTCCAAGTTACCAATATTTTCTGGAGTGAAGCTGTGGCAGCGGCATGCTATACATTGAATCGGGTTCTAACTGTGAAGAAATACAAGAAAATGTGTTTTGAACTTCTTCATCGTTACAAACCAAATTTGAAGTTTTTAGAGACGTTTGGATCACCGTGTACTTTCATTGATCAAGATGGAAAGATTGGCGCGAAGAGTAATGAGGGTTTCTTTGTTGGATATGCGAGTCCGCTAAAAAGAGTGTTCGTTCCATGCCTGAAGAAGGTAATTGAAGTTCAGCATGTAGACTGTCAGAAGCATACGGCTCCACTGCAACTTCTTGGACAAAGATTGCTTTTCGATTACGACAAACTCTGGGAGTCTTTCCAACTGCCGACAGAGCCGAGTGAAGAGGAACTTGCTTACTTATACCAACAGCAACAATCTATGGTTCAAGATCAGATACCTAGACCGTTGGTAGTTTCTCAACCTGATGTGGGAACAAACATTCCTACAACTGGTACAAACGATCACGAGGCCGGTCCCAGTGGAACAGCTCACGAACCACCAGAGGAACCCACTCCATCATTTGATCAATCCGATGACTCAGAATTGGAGAACGGTTAGATTTTTTATGAGGATCCAAATGTTGCTACGACTGAAGCTGAGCATCACACCGGTGATCAAGACATCACGAATCTGCAATCGGAAGTAAACGTGCCTGACAATGTCATGCCAAGAACTCTTTCTTACCATCCTTCAGAGCAGATAATTGGTGATCTTCAGAGCGGAGTAAAGACGAAAGATTAGATCAACAGAGCACTTACTTGTTTTTATTCATCTGTTGCTCCTTTGCAGGAAGAATTCTCACTTAAATGTTTTATCTCGCAGATCGAACCCAGAACGTATAAAGAAGCTTTGACTGAAGACAGCTGGGTGAACGCTATGCAGGAAGAGCTGCAGCAGTTCGAGAAACTGGGAGTCTGGAGATTAGTAGATCTTCCTGAAAATCAGAAACTGATAAAGACAAAGTGGGTATTTAAGTGCAAAAGAGATTATAGAGGCGTGATTGTAAGGAATAAAGCACGACTGGTAGTACAGGGTTTCAGCCAGCAGGAGGGGATCGATTTTACTGAGGTGTATGCCCTTGTAGCTAGGCTCGAGGCGATAAGAATCTTCCTAGCATTTTCATCGTGGAAAGGATTCAAAGTATACCAGCTAGATGTGAAGTCTGCATTCCTATACGGGAAAATCAAAGAAGAAGTGTACGTTGGTCAACCGTCGGGGTTTACTGATCCATTACACAAGAACAAAGTCTATCTTCTAGACAAAGCACTCTACGGACTTCACCAGGCCCCGAGATCCTGGTATGAGACGCTTTCCCAACATTTCCTGGCCAACGGGTTTAGCAGAGGGACAGTTGATAGTACGTTGTTCATCAAAGAAGTTGCAGGGCATCTCTTAATCGTGCAGATCTACGTCGATGATATCATCTTTGGATTGACAAATGACGAGTTATGTAAAGATTTTGAGAATGTGATGAAAAAGAAATTCGAGATGAGTTCGATGGGGGAGATGAAGTTCTTCCTAGGGCTACAGGTGGAGCAAATGCCCGAAGGAATCTTCATTCACCAAACAAAGTATGTGAACGATGTTCTGGAGGAGTTCAACATGGCTCAATCCAGTCCAGCATCAACCCCCCTAGCTCAGAATCACGGGATTTGCCCAGACGAGAGTGGAGAGAAAGTGGAAGAGACGCTGTATCGGTCAATGATTGGATCCTTGATGTATCTTACTGCTTCCCGCCCGGATATCATGTATCCGACTTGTTTATGTGCACGATATCAGTCAAGCCCACGCCAGTCACATCTGACGATCGTGAAACGAATCTTACGGTATTTGAAAGGCTGCCCAAGCACCGGCTTGTGGTATCCTAAGTCTGGCGATTTCTCTATGACAGTTTTTGCTGATTTAGATTATGGTAGTTGCAAGCAGAATGCTAAGTCCACCACTGCTGGGTGTCAGTTCTTTGGAACTCGACTGGTCACCTGGCAGTGCAAGAAACAAACCTCAGTAGCGCTCTCTACGTGCGAGGCAGAATACGTTTCGGCCTCGAGCTGTTGTTCACATATCCTTTGGATCCAACAGCAGTTGCGAGACTTTGGTTTGCAGTTCTTGAATACACCGATTTTTGTGGCCAACGAAGCGGCTATTAACATAACGAAAAACCCGGTTCACCACTCGAAAACTAAACATATTGAAATTCGGCATCACTTCATCCGTGATTGCTATGAAAAGAAGTTAATCTGAATAGAACATATACACACCGATGAACAGAAGGCTGATTTCTATACTAAACCTTTTGATAGAAAAAGATTTAATTATCTTTTGAAATTGAATGGGATGAAAAATCTGTTTTCTTGGAGGGTAATCGAGTGTGAAGCCGAGGAGGACGGCGATCTGATGTGATCCACGTTATGTTGTCAAGTTTTTGTACAGTTTATTTTCTGCTTTTGATAAAAACCAAAAACACAAAAATATGTTTTTGTTTTTAGGGGGAGAAAGTTTGCAGAAAAATACAAAAACATGATAAAATTTCAAAATCCAAAAACATTTGAAAAAGTAAAAATGAGTTTGTGTAAAAAGGGGAAATGATAGTACATCAGCTAGACAGTGCAGTACGCTAAAGAAATGTAATGTAAAAATGTGTTAAGGAGTCTTGTAGATGATATGCCGATAGGTTTTTACACATTTAGTAGATTTGTTCGGGATATAAACATAAAATTTCTTGCTTTTATGTGGGGAACATCTCTCGGATATATGGGTAACCCCCGAAATCTTGTTTGAAAGGTCCCTCTTTCTGAGATACTAGGTCTTTATACTCAGTGATATCTGGGGTATTATCCTGGGACTTCTGATTTTGCGGAAGCAATGGCCTAGTCCCCGGAGAATATTTTACTGCTTGCTTGAAATATAGCGCCGCCCTCAGCATAAAATGATGAGACAATAAAATTGCTAATCAATGCTGTTGTAAAAAATATCCTCTAAAGGGGACCCACCCAAAGTCAAACCGTCATCTCTCTGCTGAACGGAAGTTCTGACCTGAGCTCTCACGGTTTCGACGGTTTCATAATTTATTCCCTTACAGATATCATCTGTGGTATACTCACCTGTAAGACTGAATATTGGGATCTGGATACGGGAGTATATTCTGAGGTGGTACACGCATAAAAGTTAAGCCTTAAAACATTAAATTCGTATCCTGAACAGATTGAACTTTGTGTGAAAATTTAAAGTGGACCAGTATATCGACAATCATTGCAAATTGTTTAATGCTTAAAATGTCATCAAAGCTTAACGGTGCTTGTATCTTGTCGGCAGCTGATATGATCCCCTAACACGCTCGCAAAAATATTGTGTGTACAGTTTATTGCTTACCATATTCAAAATCCAAAAAGATTTTGTTTTTCATCTTATTTTCAACAACAGACGTTGGGGATCTGAGGGTCAAAGTCTTGTGTGCTGAACAAGTCTGGATCTTGAGGGTTGGGTAAGCAGAAGATTGTGAAAAAGTGGTTGGTAATTGCTTGAAAGTTCAAAAGTTCATTAATTTGAACTTAAATCATTTTCAGAAAGTCAGCAAACTTCATAATTTGGTCAGCCAGGGTCATTAACTTGGACTTGGCAGGCTAAACAGTTGACCAGGGTCATTAACTTGGACTTGGTTAACTGGGTGTGTCGGTAAAATCTGGAAAATTCAAAAAGTTAAATTTTTGAAAAAGATAATTTCGCTTGAAACACACTAATTCCGCTTCAATATGGCATTTCGCTTGAGGGATGATTCCGCTTGAACGTCTTGTGACAATTTCAAACGGAATCACGTTGTCTATAAATAGCTGAGGGATTCCGCTTGAAAGATCATTTGTTCCTGATTCCGTTTAAACCACACTTCAGAGAGATTTCAAGCGAAACCTTAAAAACATCGTGTTCTAGCCGTTATTCTGTCCGATTATTGTTAGATCTTGTGTTTCTAGTTGGTTTACTCAACTTTAAACATGGTGAAGGTGAGATATCTAGCCAATTTGAACCAGATCTTAACTATTTATGTGTGTCGGCAATGAACAGGGTAGAAAACATAGATTTAGGGTTTAAAATTTAAATAAAATGAAAGATAATCACATGGGTGTTGTCGGAATTCATTGTAGATGTGTTTTAGATGATTGATTGTTGCAGATTTGGTGTTTCCATTTGAATGACGGTAATCAGAATATTCGGACTTAGATCTAGAATGATTCAGTGAGTGAAAATGAAATTGAAATATACCCATTTGCTCGGAAACATATTTAGAACAAACCCAGTTCATCAATTTGATCATCAGTTCATAGAAAATTTTTGGATTGATTTTGACAAGTTCAAACGGAATAACAATGTTCTGGTTCCGCTTGAAAGGAGCTTTTTGTTGAAAAAGTGTCATTCAAACGGAATAGTTGATTCCGCTTGAGATGATTCCGCTTGAAAAACATGTATTTTAGTTTGTAGTGATTCCGTTTGAATGGTATTCTGTTTGAAACCACAATGTAATTTCGTTTCAACATGATTTCGCTTGAGTATGCAATATTGTTTCTATGATTTTGTTTTAATGATGTGTAAAATGAAAATTTTCAAAGTATCTTATTTGTTTGTTTGATGTTTTTTCAGCCATCACAAGTGTTGTTTAACGCACTACACAACAGTTGCTGTGATTTTGATGAGGCAAGGATTCCAAAGCTGTCGGAATTCAGAAGTATTTTGGAGTTCATGAGGAGATTGCCAATTCAGAAAGCATTGACGAACCAACACTTGGTTTTCAGATCTCACATTGAACGTTTTTGGAAGAATGTCACTTATGATGAAGAAAGTAAAGTAATCAATTCAGTTGTTGAAGTGAATGGTGAAGAGAAGCCAATTATCATTTCTGAGGCTCTTGTACGAGAAGTGTTGGATTTTCCGGACGATGAAAATTCTCCAACAAAATTTCCAGAGAAAATGGTTAAAGGATGTTTGCTGAGGATGGGTTACACTAGAGCACTGAACAATTCAAATTACTTGAAGTCAAAGTTTACAAAGCCTTACAAGTTTATGATTCACTCAGTGTTACAGGCTTTGAGTCACCAAAAGGGAGGATATGATGCTATGCGCGATTATAATATGAATATGATAGTTGCTCTGGTGTTGAACAAAAAATGCAATTTTTCACACATTGTGTTTCATTACCTAGTGGATGAAGTGACTTCAAAGAGGAAGACTTGGTTGTATCCAAGATTTGTGCAGATGATGATTGATTATGCCTATCCTGATATTGAAAGAGATGAGAATAATGATTTGTTGATTCTATCTCGTATGGATAACGATTCTGTGAAGCAGTTGGCAAGATATCATCCGAATCATCCCGAGCCAACTACAACAGCGGAGTTCTTCGGTTTCATTAAAGATAACAATTATCAAGATCCAGATCCAGTAAATCATCAGAACTGGAGGAATAAAGAAGAGATGAAAGAAGCTGGATATGCAGATGAATTGAAAGTTCTTAAAGATTTCAAGACGACTCGAAATGAATGGTTCTTGAAGGAGAAGAAGAAGAAGAAGAAGAAGAAGAAGAAGAGGAGTAGGAAAGTAACTCCTAAAGTGCAAGCAGGAGAGGGTTCGTCTTCACAACCCAAGAAACGTCAAAAGAAAACTCCTAAGACTTTGCTTGTTGATGAGTCTGATGAAGAAGTTGAAGCTTAAGCTGAAGATGAAGCTGAATCTGAAACTGAAATGAATGTTGAAGGAGATGTTCGTTTGTCTCCTGAATCTACAGAGTTGTTGAAATCTCTTACTGAATTCAATGCTGAACCAGAGAAAGCTGCTGGTGATGAAGAAGGTGAAGACGTAAACAAAAGTACAACAAGCTCATCAAGTTCTTCTGAAGATGAGATTGACGAGACTGAGCGTTATAAGAAAGTCATGTCTGTTGTGGAGAAAGAGAAACAGAAAAAGAGAAAAAGGAGTGGTAAAGATGATGATGATGTGTACGAGCCATCTCCAGAGCAAGATATTGAATCTCAAACGCCACCTACTTCTGGAAGCAAAAAGAAAGCAACTGCGAAGAAAGTTGTTACTCCAAAGGTGAAAATTTTGATTCTGAGATTGCCTAAATGCACACCGAAAACAAAAACAAGTAAACCACCATCACCACCACCTGAACCATCACCACCACAATCTCCACATAAATCACCACCAAAACAATCCACACCACCACCATCACCTCCACCACATGTTTCACCATTACATCTTTCACCATCACAACATGAACAACCTATCATTTCTTCACAACAAATCTTTCAAACACCACCATCCACACAACCACCTATTCAAACTACACCTGGTTCTTCTGGTTACAAAATTTTTCCATCTGTTCCGGAGGGTATTAATCTTGACATTGGTGATTTCAATTTTGCAACTGATGAGCAAGTTAAGATTTTGGAAAAGAAAGTTGTAGAAGTATTGGGAGAGAACAAGAGGTTAGTTGATCGTGAAAAGAAATTGGAGAAACGTGTTAAAAGTGTGGAAGCTGAGAACTCCGCTTTGTTGAAAAAGATTGAAGCTGATGAATCTGAAATTGATGTTATGAAAGTTCAGATTGCTGAATTGCTTGAAGAGAAAGCTCAAAGAGACGAGCAGAACAAGTATTTTGAATTGAAGAACAAAGAGTTAGAAGCAGCCAAAGCAGTGAAAGAGCATGAGATTTTTATGATAAACAAAGTGCTAGAAAAGATGATTGGTAAATCTGTTGAGCAACAATTTGATGAGATAAAGATTGAAGAAATTAGAGCTCAAAAACAAGCAGAAATTGATGCTAAAATGAAGGATAAGGGAAAAGGCCTTGAAGGTGTTTCTGAAGAGAGAGCAATTATGTTATCAACTGTTCCTATAGAGAATCCTGTTCCTCTCTCTGCAGTTTCTGCTATATTTGATGAAGACGTGTTACTTGAAGCTGTTAATGATGATAAAGATGTTGATGAAGATAATGACGATGAAGAGGATGATGAGGAGGATAAGGCAGATGATCCTGATGATGTATATTCTGCTAGCAGTTCTAGTGATGATGATGATGATAATGATGATGACGATCAGGGTGCGTCTGGTATTAAAGCCACTGAAGCGTCAAATGAACAGAATGTTGATGATTATATGCATGATGATGCAAATGAAGAACATGAAAGTGCTGAAGGTGAGGGGGAGCACACTGATGATCAAAATGTTGACAAAGTAGAAAAGTTAATTCTGCGTCTAGAGCCTGAAGTAGAGGAAGGTGAGTTCAGGCATATGTATACAATGGTTGATATTAAAGAAATGACGCGCATTGCTGATCCAGATTTCAAGTTTGATTTTGAAGAGGAGTTGAATGCATTTGATGTCAATCAACAACCTGAGTATGAGTACAAGTATGTTGATGAAGCAGACAACTATGATAGAGTTGAAGTTGAAGATTGTAGTGACGAAGAGGATGTGAATGTTAATAAGTCTGATTTTCCAACTCTGGTTGAATTTTTCACTCAAGAGAATAGAGATGAACTGAGAAGGAAAGTAGAAGAAATTTTGAAAGATAAGAATTTCGATGGTACTGTGAAAGACGCACAGAAGGAAGAAAGAAAGAAGTGGTTTAGACAGACAAATGAAAGAAAGTTCAAGAGGCCACTGAAGTTTTATAGCAGAGACAGGGGAGTGTCACTGGGGGATATTATCAGTTGGGGCTTTCTACCGCAAGTTAATGCTTATGCTATCAGAAGAGAATACGGTGTACAGTATTTTGAACGTCTTTATGATATCATGTCCCTACCATGGTGGGATGTAGAAGAATTGTCGAAAGTTAGAACGCTGGATTATCCTGTTAGAAAACTTGACGTACCAATGTGGGGTCTGATTAAATTTGAAGCCTTAAATGGATTCAAGCACTAGAAGCCTCATTACCCGAAGAAAGTGAAGAGGGTAAATCCAGAGACTGGGAATGAAGAGACGATCTTGCATGTGAAAAAGCCTAAAGTGTTGAAGAATATTCCTATGCCAAAAATGGAACAGAATTTTCATAAAGGTTTTGGGTGTTGGGTATACAGCTGTTTGTCAACAGAAGTTGTAATAACCTACAAGGCTGAGAATGAAGTCAGAGAAATCTTTGTGTATGATCCGCTATGGCTAGTGAATTGCTCTGCTAAAGACATAGAATGCTTGTTTGTGAACAAAATCTGGTTCAAAGCGGAAGATAGAGAGCAAGCTATGCAATTTCAGAAAGTTGTGTCTATATGCTTCCAGAAGGGTATAAATGTTGAAAGCAAATGGTCAACGAAATGGAGAGAGATTGAAAAAGAGGAAGCTCTTAAAGCTGAGAAAGAAAAGAAGAAACGTGAGGAAAAAGATAGAAAGCTGCGTGGAAAGTTCATGAGAGAACAAGCTGAAGAAAGAAAGAAAGCTGCTGTAGAAAATGAAAAGCTTAGAAAACTGCTGCTAAAGAAGCCTAAGCAAAGGGAAGAAAAGTTTAAGTCGCTGTGAAGACCTGAAGACCAGACTGAAGACTCCGGCAATATCCAAGGGGGAGTTTGTTGGTGCATAATGTCTATAGCCTACGTCTTAAGTCTAGGTCATGTTTGTATAGGGTTTACAGGGGTCTAAAGTGTATATGTGCATTTTGATGTAATTCCGCTTGAAATGACACATGGTCATTTCAAGCGAAATCAGATGATGTAATTCCGCTTGAAATGACATGTCATTTCAAGCGAAATCTCATGCCTATAAATAGGCTTGTTATGTTTCTCATTTCATACGGAATCACAAGTTGTATACCGAAGTGCTGCCGGATTTTCAAGTGAAATATTAATGAGAAACGTGTGTTAAAGTGATATACTCTGTTTTCTACTCAATTCTTACTGATTCTAAGCTGTTTGTTTGATTCCGCCTCTCAAACAGTTGTGTATTGCCTCTGATTGACTCATTTGGTCGTGAAAACGATCCTACAATAGTGATATTCCTTAATGCATTATGAATTAATATATAAGCAGTTGTAGAAGAAATATTAGAACACAAATCAAGAAGGGCCTAAACTGAAAAAGTTTGAAAATTTTTATTTTGTATATATTAATACATAACGAATAGTAACGCTTGGTCTTTTGGGAGTTGTTTATTTTTTTTTACGTAGAGTATACTTTAGGATTTTTATTTGTGTAAGAAAACTTAGGTTATTCATAATTTGTCATAACAGTTAAATGAGATTAGTTTTTGTTTTGCGCTTTTCCCTGGATTTACTCGTCATTTGGTTCTTACTTAGCACGGTATTTGATGGTCATATTTGGTCCCTTATTTTTTTTACCCTCTCGACTTTCTAATACGTGTCGGTATAAATTCTATTCCGTCTACATTTAACGTCACATGAGTCACTTAGTGTTAGAAATTTGTATTTTAATTTAATGTTTTCGTTATGTTTTGACCGTTGTTTGATTGCTACATAGCATGGTTTTATGTCCCTTGCCCGCAACGCGGGGCTTAACAATAGTTTATATTATTATTGTCCCAAACTGAACTATAATATAAAAGCTCCCATTTTTATAACAATATCTCAAGAGAAAGGAGAACCAACACCAAGTGAGTATTGCACTTATAGCAACTCATATATGTCATAATACCAATCAAAATAACACTTCAATCAGTGATCAAAACATCAACTACAAGTTGGAAAGATCCTTAATACAAAAAAAATAAAAAATAAAAACACAAAAAGAAATATTTCCCTAATCAACTAAAGCTTCAACTCTCTTCACCTCATTTCTTGCTTATCACCTTTAACCATCTCTGAAAACACTCTGCTCATTGAAACACCATCAAGATCACCCATACTTCCTTCAGCAAACACAGTGCTACTAACACCATTCTCCACATTATATTTTGCGGAATCGTTGACCGCTGTTTGACCCGTTTTTATTTCAACTCCTTCAAGCTGAAGAGCATACTCAAGATTCCACAACACATCTCCCATTGTAGGCCTGTCAATACCTTCATCTGCTAAACATTTATCAGCAATGTCCACAAACTTCTTCAAAGACTCCATTTTCATCTTTCCAACAAGATAAGGGTCGATAATTTTCTCCAATTCACCTTGTTTCTGCGACTCTTTCACCCATTCGACCAAACTCACCATTCCTCGTGGACGAGATGGGTCAATGACCGGTCTCCCACACAAAATCTCGAACATAACAACCCCAAAAGAGTAAACATCGGATTTCTCAGTCAATTGTTGTCTAGTCATGTATTCGGGATCAAGATAACCGAAACTTCCTTTGACCGCGGTGCTAACATGAGACTGGTCAAATTCCGGCCCGTTCTTCGAAAGCCCAAAGTCAGCAACCTTAGCCATGAAATTTTCATCTAACAATATGTTAGCAGATTTAACGTCTCGATGAATGATCGCTTTTGCAGAACTCGTGTGTAGATAATGAAGTCCTTTCGCTGAACCTATGCAGATCTCGAGCCTCTGCCTCCAATTCAGTTTCGGAAGATCCGAACCATACAGATGGTTTTTCAAAGTCCCGTTTTCCATATACTCATATATGATTATCATTTCATTCCTTTCGTCACAGTAACCTATTAAAGACACTAAATGACGGTGACGAAACTGGGATAACATTTCTATTTCGGTTCGAAATTCAGCTAAACCTTGATTCGATTGCGGGGCCCCTCGTTTCACTGCGACTACAGTTCCATCGAACAACGTCCCTTTATAAACTTTGCCAAAACCACCAATGCCAATTACCAAACTCTCACTGAATCTATCAGTAGCTTCTTGAATTGCTATTAATGGAAAACGGTATCCGACCTTTGACTTTGAGAAAATGGTACTTTCGTCTGGGCTCGAGTATTCTTGTTTAGCGTGGCCCGCATTTGATTTTCGTTTATTTCTTCTGCACAAGATGAAGATTAAACAGCCCAAAACACCTATAATAAACAATGCTCCTGCAGCCGATGCGGCTATGACCCAAACTTTCTTCTTTGACAGTGAAGCGGTCTCATCAAGATTGCCTTTGGAATTGCTTATTTTCATAATCTCGAGCCCGTTAAGAAAACTTTCAGGTAATGCGTTGTATACATTGCTAGTTCCTATGCTTACATTTATCATGCCGTCCCGACTTACCCTAGTGACAGCATCCAAGAAGTACGGAGCACCATAAACATTCGACGTTTCTAGACCTATATTGAAATCCTTCTTGACGGACATTGAATTTAAATAAATATTAAGCCACAGGTCCGAAGGTGGGAGTTGGAATATATCACAGAAATGAAACCGGACAAAGTAGGAAAACCCCGGAACAACATTGAAAGACCAAGTGTTATTGAGGCGCGCACTAGGGTTCTGCCCGTTATCTAGTTTAGTAGCAGTACCGTAAACGGATAATGGAGCAATATCAACGGATGGACCGTTTTCCGTATAGTTTACAGCACTTAAATTTGTAACAAACCGAACGATATTGTTCATTTTTACAAACGGACCATCTGAATTCCAAGCGCGCCACAAGGTATCATTATCAGGCGACACCGATTGGTTCCCCATGTTAATCCTATCCACAGTTTCTAGTGCGTGTGTGGTCAAACCATTATGGTTTGGTGACCCCTCAACGGTTTGGGCAGAAACAGGAATAAGTTCATCCGGGTGAGACACAACTTCTAAGGCATTTACAAAGGCGAACGAATTGGCAGAAGGCGTAAAAGTGAGAACCAATTCATCTGAGGTAATGTTTATAGAATATTCCTTAACACTAGGGGTAACATCAGGTTGGAAATCTTTTAACAGAGTAAAACCATGAGCAGACACAGAGAATTTAGAACCACTAAGGTTATAGGTTTGATGATCTGGAACAAAAGGGAAGAAGTACAGGCGAACGAAGTGGCGCCCATGTTGCTTGATCGGAAACGTAAAGTTGGAAGTTCTATTAAGAATCCTAGCAGTTCTATACAACAAAGATCCATAAATGGATGAACTTGGTTCAGAGTTTGTTGCATTTATGGATTCTTGTTCCGGGTTCGAAAGAAAACTATGAGAACTATCTGATACGAAAACCCTATCACCTACGGTGGTACGATTTGTAGGCGATCCACAATCAACCAGATAGTTATCCTTAGGGTCATACTCTAAGGAGCATTTCATCAAACACATGGTGGACATAACCAATACAAGCAACTCATATCTACCAAACCCCATAACCTAAACCAACAACAACAACAGCAAGTGTGAGAACCCAACAAACAAAAGAATGAAAGAATATTAATCAAGAACAACAACACACCTTCAAAATCCCAGAACAGCAAGTGATCACTCCACAGAAAAGAACAACTAAGTATTCAGAAAAAGTGACAAGATAGTCAATGGTGCATACATCAAAATCAAAAATTCGAAAAAGTAATAGGGATAAGATAGAGGAAGACAGCTATATAATTGACAATAATAACAATAATTCATGTGAAAGAACCAGCAGACAAGTGGTTGATGCGAAGGTTCCTCTGAATTTTGGAAAATTATGAGAAAAATCACTTTCCCATTAGAGGATTTTGGAAGGTTGTGAGAGAGTAGGAAGAAGAGTTGGCTAAAACGCGTTTGTGGAGCTAACAACCGGACCATAGTGGGTGAATAGATAGACAATATATGGTATATTTTATTGGAAGATTTTGGTTGTTAAAAGTTATTTTAGAGGACAAAAAAATCTTTGCTTGATACTATTGTCTTCTTTTATCATAATTTTAGGATTAGGATTTTAGGAAGTGAGTATAATGATTGATGAATTGTTATCTTTATCTATATTATTGGAAAAGTTTGAGTATGATAATGTAAGTATTGTATTGGTTTAGTATTTATGTATTTATTATTGTAGTAGTTTAGAAAAGCTAATTTTTTAAACTTAATATATGGTGATAATAATAATAATAATAATAATAATAATAATAATAATAATGAGACAATGTAAATCAAGGGTTTGATCATTGAAGAAATGATAGGTGTTTGGTGGTTTTGGTAGCACCTAACATATGGGTAAAACACAAAGATTATCATGACCTAAGATTTTTAAGCACCTAATATTACGACTTTTCATTCATCGTTACTACATTATAAAGTAATTTTGTTATCTTAGACTGAGTGTAGTGGGGCAACCTTTTGAGTGGGCGTCTTGCGACACGTGACGCCACGTCACATAAGAGGATTTTGACCAAAAAAGGGGTAGTGGGGCAACCTTGCTGGGTGGGGCGTCTTGCGACACGTGGCACCCATTTAATTTTGATTTTTTTATGTTAAAAATATAAAGTGTTATATTTTTTTATAAAATTATTGATACTCATTAAATAAAATAACCAACATACAACTTATTCATTAAAAAACATACAACAATACACATCTACTACTCATCGTCACTAACGTACTCGTTTAGGTCGAGGTCGACTACATTGTTATTACCTTCATCCTCGTTATCTCCTTCATCCTCGTTAACGAGTTCCGCCTCGTATCCTGGTTGTTTGTTGTCCCATAGGTGATCGATCAAGTCATACATAAGCATGGTGTGTTTCTGTCTATTCTTTATATCCATTATGTTCTCGAGTCGTGTCTCCGATGATACTTCTTGTGTCCAATACTCCGGGAACAATGAAGGGTCATTCTCATTGTAATCTTGGCAAATGGCTTTGTCTTCGTCTTCCAATATCATGTTATGCAAAATAATGCATGTGTAAGGGGCTGTTTGGTTAGCTCTGAATAAAACCATTCAGAGGTTCACCTCTGATTCGGCCAGAGGTGAAGGTGTTTGGTTGTGCCTCTTAATGGCAAACCTCTTAATGATTCAGTGCTGAATCATTCAGCAACTAGAACATGCTGAATGAAAAAAAAGACAAGTGTTACCCCCATTCACCCTCCCTCATCCCTTTACCTCTCTCTCGATCAGAATTCCCGGCGACCGGAGCCGTGATTCCGGCTCCCCTTTCTTCTGTCCGGCTAGACACCCACATGTATGGCGACCACCACCATGTACGGCGGCGGCGGTGCGGCGGCAGTGCACCCACATGTATCCCCCTTCGATACCAACAAACTTACACACTCCCTCTTCACTCTACTCTCCTCTCTCTCTCTACTGTGAATACAGCCGACCACCACCATGTACGGCGGCGGTGCGGCGGAGCTGGGTAACGGGGAAGCTCCGACTCCAACAACGAACAAGAGATGATGATGATGATGATGGCGACGATTGAGGCGATTGACGATGATGGCGGTGGCGGAGAACTCAGCTCTGGCGATTGACGATGATGGCGGTGGCGGAGATGATGTTGATGATGATGACGGTGGCGGAGATGATGTTGATTGACGATGATGGCGGTGGCGGAGATCGGTGGCGGAGAACTCAGATTGGTAGGGAGAGAAAGGGGAAGGGGGTGTGGGGGGGTGGTGATGAATACTGATGAATGATGATGATGATAGGGTTTTATATAAAAAAAATCTATAATGGGTTTATTTTGTGGGTAGGGGTAAAAATGTCATTTTACACTGTCATTCAGATATGGAACCAAACAGCACTTTACTGGTTTAGCACTTACCCATTCAGACCCTCTTACCCATTCAGACCTCTTATTCATTCAGCACTTAATCATTCAGAAGTTGCCAAACAGCCCCTAAATGACGTCATGCATTTTTTCCTTTGTCCAGTATCTTGCTGGATAATTGATGACGTGCCATCGCTTTCGAAGAACTCCAAACGCTCGCTCGATATCTTTTCTTGCTGATTCTTGTTTTCTCGTGAAATATTTTCTTTTAAGATCAATAGGCTCGGTGAACGTCTTTACGAACGTTGCGTACTCCGGATAGATACCGTCAGTTAAATAATATCCGCGTTTGTAGTAATTATCGCTCGCATAAAACGCTGAAGTTGGTGCCAACCCGTTTATAATCTCTTCGAGAACCGGCGAAGACTCAAACACGTTGATGTCGTTGTGAGAACCTTGTTGACCAAAATATGCATTCCATATCCAAAGATCATAAGATGCAACCGCCTGCAATATTAACGACGGTTTGCGAATGTCGCCTCTAGTATGTGTACCACGCCAAGCGGTAGGGCATTGTTCCCACTTCCAGTGCATGCAGTCCATGCTACCGATCATACCGGGGAAACCGTGAACGTGCTCATGCACTTCGTACATCCTTTGGAGATCACTCCAAGTCGGACGTCGTAAATAAGCCGGCCCATACAACTCAATCACACCTATATAAATTTAATTTAAATATGTATACGAACATTGACAGTAACATATAAAAAATTTGACGCTAAAGTTAAATATATAAAAAATTTGAAAACAAAATTTACTAAATATACCTTTACAAAAGTGTATGAGTGTTTCTCGCGCAATCTTGGAAGACATTCTCAGGTACTCGTCAAATGAATCAACGCTTGTGCCATATGCAAGTTGTCGGATGGCCGCAGTACACTTTTGTAACGAAGTAAAGCCAAGATACCCACGAGCGTCATACTTTTGTTTGAAATAATCATAATCTTCCTCCATGTCGTTTGTAATACGGGTAAATAGACGTTTACTCATGCGAAAGCGACGTCTAAATATCTTCGCGTCATATACCGGCTCCTCCCCGAAATAGTCTTGCATCAGCCGTTGTTGTCCTGCGGCACGATCCCGCATAATATAAGTTCTTTTTCTAATCAGTGAGTCATCCGTTTCATTGTCCTCGCTAGCAACGTGAACCATTAAATTGATCGTTGTCATTACCGCCTCGTTGACGGCTTCTTCAAATTCATAAGAACTAGATGAAGTTGTATCGTCGTCGGACGAGGATGACGAAGGGACGTTGAACTCCATTTGTGGTTCCAAAAAAACAAAATGGTTATGTTGAAAGAATGTATTTTTAGAGTGTGTTGTGTTGTATATTTTTAGAGTGTGTTGTGTTGTATGGTGGATGTATATATATATATAGTAATTTGGTTAAAAAAAAAAACAAAACTTTAGTCAATATATCCGTTGGAACCACAAATGTAACGGCTAGTTTCTTTGATTTTTGTGGAAAGTAGGCGACGAGAACAGGTTGGGCTGGAGGGGGACGCCACCCAAGTCGCCCCCGGGGGCGGTGTTCCAGGCGACCTGGGGCGACCTGGGGGTGGGAGTCGCCCCACTACACTCAGTCTTACTAACACATCATCACAACATTTTTATTTATTTTTTACTACCTTTTCTATGATTTCACTAGTTTTCACCTCACCCCATTTATTAAAATATTTAATTTTAACACTAACTAATTTAGATAAATAAATTAATTAATTAAACTTAATTAATTAAATTAAAAAAATTTAAATACCTTAAAAACAGAAAAATTGAAATTAAAACAAACTAAAAGTTAAATTATAAAATTGAAATTAAAACGTTAATATTACAAACATATACTATTAAACAAACTAAAATTTAAATTATAAATACCAAAGCCCTAATTAAACATAATAACACCCTATTTAAAATGACATTGTAATTAAATATAACAAACTCCTACTTAAAACCTTAACTACTAAAAGATTGAGTTAAATAAGCAGCTGGAATCAGTGTTATGTTCGTCCTTTCATGGGTCATGAAAATACCACTCATTATTGCCCTAAAAATCCTCTTCATAAGGAGGTTCATACTCTTCTCCTGGGTCCGTGGGATACTCTTCTTCTTTGGTGGTGACTCAATCCTCCCGAATGCTCAGTTGTCTAAATGCCTCTAAGTTAGGTGTTGCATCCCATCCATTCCCAGTTAATTAATTATCTGGTAACTGGGGGTATGCCCCTCCCTAATGTTGTCCACTTTGCCCCCAATGGGTTGCTCATCCAGGAGCTCACGTATTTGTTTTTGGTTGCTCTGATAGAGACTTCCCAGAAGGTAACCCATTCTGATACTGCTCCCATCTGAGCACGCTTAACTGTGGAGTTTTCATATGCTCCACAACAAACTAATCCCAAAATGCGTTGGTGATTTAAGAGGCGGGCATGTCTTATGAACCAAAAATCTCTCCTAGCCACGTCTAATGTGAGATTTGCCTAGGGTGTCCTAATGGTCCATGTTAATCTTTTTGGTATCGGTGTCATTACAATCACCTCATCCCCTTAAGGACTCGTCGTCCTCGATGAGCTTTGCCCTACCATCCTGAACATCACAAGAGTCACTCTGATACCATTTGTAATAGCCATCGTGCCAAGATATTGTCCACTTTGCCCCCGATGAGTTGCCCATCTAGGAACTCATGGTTTTATTTTACTCGACGAGTTGCTCGCCTTGGCAAAACGTATCTTGGTAGAGAAGGTTTCCACCCCCTTATAAGGAAGGTTAAGTTCTTCTCCTCAACCGATATGGGACTTACATCCCCACCCCCTTAGGGAGCCCCGCATTCTCGCTGGAACATGATGTGCGTGTGGTGTTATAGATTTTTTTTTTTTTTTTTGTATATTTTAAGCCCTTTAACACTTTTTAGCCAAGTTTTAAATTTATAAAACACGATATTTACTAACACTAAACACACATATGGGCACGACCCCGTGTCCACCCATCTTCTCTTTCTTCATTAAATGCAGTTTGTCTACATTAATTGACCACACCCCCGTGTCCGCTGGGCACGACCCCGTGTGCAGAAGCGTATCTGTACTATCAAGATTTTCCTAGATTATGCGAATCTTAGAGTTGACCACGGCCCCGTGTCCGCTGGACACGCCCTCGTGGTGGGTGATAGAAGCTTCTACAACTTTGTCTTTTCTGCAGACACTTGGGCACGCCCCCGTGCTCAGTGAGCACGGGGCGTGTTCAGTCTTCTGTTCTCTTGTTTTTGCTTGGGAGATGCTGTCGAGGGGTCGGGCATGCCACGTTTATTCCTTTTCTTGTATTATTGCTGGATTTGGCTGCATTTTTGCTTCTTTTGTTCATTTAAGCTCTTTTAACCCTGAAAATACAAAAGGAAGACAAAAGCACACTTTTTCCAACATTAGTACTAAAAAAGGGTTAGTTTTATGTCTCAATTGATGTAATTTATATGTTGCATTTTGCACACATCAAATACCCCCACACTTGAATCTTTGCTTATCCTCAAGCAAAACTCTTTATTTTGTGGCTTACACACCCAAATGGAATGGGTAGAAGAGAAGGTTTTGGGCTTGTCATAGAGTGTCGGGATTTCCAAGATTCTTTATTAGGTTTTATTTTAATTTATTTACAATCATATTCGTCATGATTTATTTAAAACTTTTCATAAGAGAAATTATTTATTAGGGCATAACATGCCTCTTTAAAATTCCATTTATATACAAGTTCACATACCTCACGGGGGAACACTCAACACTCGGCCGAAGATGTATTTTTGTGAAACACTCGAGAGCGGCATGAAACTTACTCCTACAATAAGTCTGCCAAGTAATCAATCGTCCTCCTTTTTAACTAAAAACCTTTGTAAATATCAAGAGGACTTTTGGGGGAAGGGTTAGGCTTGGGTTAAAGGTAGGTGGTGGGGTTAGTTGTTAGTATAAAATGGCGAAAGGCGTAAAAAAACTTCGGTTTTCGTAAGACTTTTTATTTTTGTAACTTTTTATTTTGATGAAGCAATTCTTCAAACAAAGTTCTTTTTGATAAACTTGTTTGTTTATTTCTTTTGGCTTCATCATCAAAATATATATATATTTTTTATAAGGAAGTCATAAGAAAAACCGAGCTTTGTTACTAAAATAAAGGGTTTAAAATGAAAAATGGTTTTGGTGGGTAAAAAGGGTGTTTGATTTGGGTTAAGAAATGAAAGGTTTAGGCTCAAAGGGGTTAACTAGGGGGATTTTGGGTAGGTGGTAAAAAAAAGAAAAATAATGGTGTTGAAATAAAAAGGGTTAGTCCTAATGCCTCCATCATTTACTTACTTGGGTTTAAGTTGGTAAGGACCGGGAATGTATTGTCGTGGCAAGTTCTAGAGTTGTAAGAACCAGGCGGCTATTCACACAAGAAACGAAAAATGAGCATTTAGTTTAAAGATGTGTATGTGTATGCTCAATAAAGGCTCAAAACTCACTTTTTGTGGGAATGGGTTTTTATGTGATCAAGTATATATAATCAAATTTTAACTAGATTTGTCATGCCGTTTCATAATTTTCTTATGTTGCTTCTTTTTATCACGACGCTATCAGTTGTAAATTTGTAAAAATATAACCTTTTTAGAACTTGAAATTCCCAAATTAAACCTAGACAAGTAAAAAATGAAAAAAATTTTGAAAAAAAATTGGGGTGTTTAGCAGTTCCAATAGAGTTTTGTGTAAGGCTTGTAATTAGGACTTGCAAAATTCAAAGTTTTAGCATCCCCCCCCCCCCCACTAAAATTACACATTATCCTCAATGTGCCCCAAAAATAAGTTTTTAGGTTGATTGAATGTGTAAAAAGATGTGAAATAGCAAAATTTTATGTTACTGGGAGTCTGGGCACGGTCCCGTGTTCAGATTGCCAGTAACAGAAAATAAAACAAAGTAACAGAAGGTTGGACACGGGGGCGTGTTCAGTGAGCACGCCCCGTGTCTAGGTACCTAAACTGGGCATTTTTTTGCAGATGGTTGAGCACGGGGCGTGTTGGATGAGCACGGCCCCGTGCTGGACATGCTGTAACGAAGAAAAATATGCGGGTGGCCCTGTTTTTGTGCATGGGGTGCTGGTGCAAGTTTCCCCTTGGTATCCTTCACCATCCCGAGTGTGTTTTACCCATTACATCATCATCCAAACACCAAATTAATTAAAACCATCATTCATTCAAATAGAGAAAGTTACATAATATTCCTAATAAATTAAAATTCTAGATAAATAGGTCAAAAGAAACACAAGGAGTCTAAACCAAGAAGTTCTAGCCTAAAGATTATTCTATTAGCAAAATTTCCGAAAAGATAATTCTCTCGGTTGGATGCGGCTCGAAGAACTTCATCCTCTGGAAATGGGTTCCTCATACATCGGCGAGCCATTCCTTTATCTCCCTTGGGAGAAGAAAGGCGGGCTCATTTGCATCAGTTTGAGGTGGTGTAACTTCCTCCGGGACTTCTTGCAGATTGTCAAGAGGGGGTTCCGCTGGAATGTCATCCCATCCGGTGGGATTGTTGACTCCAAGTGCTAGGTTCCAATCCTCTTGAGGGAGGATTGGTTCCATGGGAGGCGTCATGAGAATGTTCAACCTCTGGTGCAAGAGGTTGATTTCTTGAAAACTATTTTCCAACCCTACCGTAAGATAATTTATACGGTCTATCAGGACCTCCTCTACTGACGTCATCTCATCAAGAGCTTCACGTAATGCCATCACGTAGCGCACGAGAATTGCTTCGATTGAGGATCTCCGTTCTCTTCGACTGTTTCTGGAATGTGCCGACGAAGTTCCACTGTTTTGGCTTGACATTCTATGAAAACAAACTGAAAAGAGTTCATTTTAATGAAACAGTAACCTCGGACACGGCCCCGTGCTCAACGAGCGCGGCCCCGTGTTCACCTTTCTGCAGATTTTTTGCACAAGGAATCTTGGAGTTTTCAATTATTTTACCAACTTAAGAAGCGTTTTTTACCAGAAATAACTTAAAACAATGTTGTAAAACTTATTTTTAACAAGATTCCTTGAATAAAAACCTAACAAACATCACAATAAAGCTTGGAATCATGGTGATCTCAAGCTCTAATTGAGGTGTTGAGGTAAAAAAGAAAATGAAGAAGAAGGGAATGGACAAGAGAGGAAAGGACAAGATGGTTGTTGGGAACCTTCTTTAGAATATACCTAGGATGGTATGTGTGAAGATCCCACCAAATCTCTGTCCCTGGAATGGTCCAAATGTGCAGGATTCTTGGCTGCATTTATAGAAAACGACAGCACGCTGCACACGGCCCCGTGTTGGCTGGACACGGCGCCGTGTGCAGACAAGATCCTGACACATTTTGTCCGTATTCTAACAAAAAGTTAGAAAGGAATCTTTCGGTGGACACGGGGGCGTGCTGACCTGGACACGGCCCCGTGTCTAGAGGCTGATTATGAAGTTTCGTCTATTTTTAGAACTTATCCAGATCGGGCGGTTCCTTACTGGATGGAACAACCCCAAAGTGCCTGAGATACCTTAGTTGCTCTAGATTAAGACAAGAACGCAAGAGGTTGTCGGTGAGGGTGATTCCTATGCTATATGTAGGTGGACAAGTCCAACCCTTTCCCGGGCTCTAGTTAAAGAAGGTGTATGCCGAATCGCTCAGGTCTATGTATGCACCGAAAGAAGGCGATGGGGAGTCCTTCGCGGCACAATCGACACAGGGACGACTATCGCTCAAGTCTTCGCTAGAGTTAGAGGTGATTTCGGGAATAACGAAGTTGTTTTTATTCGAATGCGATCTCAAAAATTCTTCTTGGGCTTCGTCTTGGGGTGAATTAATGATATCCATCTCAAGTTCTTTCACCCAAGTAAGAATTAGATCTTCCATTTGAAATAATTCATCGAGAAGCATTTCTCCTATAAGGGTTGATTGAGAGCATTCGAGGGAGAGATAGAGATTATTTTTACTTTCGCCCCTCTTAAGGCTACAGGAAAACAATGGGTCTATATAATGGGGCTTATAATTTAGAAAATAATATTCGAAATCTTTATGAGGGCCACCACATATTTGACACCACGTACCATAAGAGCGCCGAAAGTAAAAAATATCAGGATCACTCATGTTTGTGTCAGAAATTACCAACCGTCGGGATCTTACGGTTTTGTTTTCAGTAACTGAAACTTGGGCACGGGGCGTGTTGAGTGGGCACGGCCCCGTGTTTAGCTTACTGTCTGACTTAAAACATGATTGCTAGTACCAAAGATTGGGCACGGGGGCGTGTTCAGCGGGCACGGCCCGTGCTGAGTTCTGCAGAAGCTGAAAATTAAGAAAAATCCTAAAAAAATAGAAAAATAAAAAAAATTGATCAGGCCGTTGATTCCTAACTTTCTTAAAATCCTTGTGTCCCCGGCAGCGGCGCCAAAAACTTGATGTGCGTGTGGTGTTATAGATTTTTTTTGTATATTTTAAGCCCTTTAACACTTTTTAGCCAAGTTTTAAATTTATAAAACACAATATTTACTAACACTAAACACACATATGGGCAAGTGCACCCATCATGAGCGTAGTATAGTGTTGGTAAGATATCGAGGTCGTCCAAGGACACAAGAGCTTTTAGTACCGGTTTATCCTCAACGTCTAATCAAATCAAAAGTTTAGAAAAAGGTTTTTAAAACAAGAAAAATAAAACTAACTAAAATGCTGAAAAATAAAATAAAAGAAAAACAGATAGACAAGATGAATCACTTGGATCCGACTCGTATTTAGTGTAACCTTTGATTATTTCCGCACTTTTGCACTTTTTAAGAGATTATCTTAGTTATTGTAGTAGGCCCCCTCTTCTGAAGGTGACGTTACCCTCAACCCAGTAGTTTGAGTCAGCAAGGATACAATCCTAAAGGGTTGGATTATTGAAAGATAATTAATTAAGTTATTAATGCATATTATGGTAGGCCCCTCTTCTGAAGGTGACGTTACCCTCGGCTAAGTAGTCTGAGTCAGCAAGGATACAGTCCTAAGTAGCCAGGTTAAAGTATTAATAGTAGTTTACATATGAGGGGATCAAGGAGTTCGGACCCCCGCCATCCAATACCAGTGGGTATTGAAGGAGGTCCTACTAAAGTTGACCCAGGTCCTTGCAGGATCTATACACTGAACAAGGCAAGACTCTTACCAAACCGTTCCCTTAACCCCCGACCAGGTAGCCAACATATCACCATATAGACCGTGGAGATATGAATGGTGAAAAACTTTTATTTTATATAGACAGTAAAATAATGCCAAGACACCACGGACAAACGATAAGGAAGACTCACCTTCAACATAAGAAACTAGTTATTAAAGTCATTAATACAGAACCAAATAAAAAGTGCGAAAAGATTAAAAATAAAAAGTATTACACTAAACACTTGTCTTCACCAAGTGATGTAAGAGACTTAGGCAAACATGGCCTTTGATGGTCAAGAACTCTTACGATCAATCTTGGATCCCGAGACTACTCACGCACTCTATGATGAATGATGGATGATGGTAGTGGATGTGGGTTGTGATGGTGGTGGTGGGTGGGTGAAGTGTGAGAGAGGTGGTTTGCCAAGGGATGGTTTGCAAGTGAGCCAAGCACCCCTATTTATAGCCTGTACAGAAGCCCGGACACGGTCCCGTGTCCATTGGGCACGGCCCCGTTGTAACATCCCAAAAATGTTTTATTAAATTAGAGGTGCATCGGTAACTAGAAAACATAACCTGGTTAGACGACATGTAAAATAGTAGGAATATGAATGAGCTATAACTAAATGAAAATAAGCTCAAAGTAGAGGGGTTAAACTGAAACAAGGATAAGTCAAATATTAGAACAAATGAACTTCAAATACACACATGTGTGTGTGTTTTCTGGATCGTTCTAACCAAGAAGACAAGGAGCCAAAACCCTAGTGATTTTAATTCCTTCAATCGGAGAGGAATTTTAAGGCTAAACGATCGTATGAACTTCAATTCTTGATCCTCTAAGCTTGATTAACAAAGTGGTAAGTTGAATTTCTTGAATATATGATTAGTAGGAAGTGGGTTTTAATTCAATCTTGAGTTCGGGAGATGATTTGGGTAAAGGGAAGTTAGTAATGCATGATAGAATCTAAATGAAGTAAGATTTCGGTTATTTGAAAGATTTGTAGTGTAAACCCACTTGTTATTGAATCATCTTAACCAAGATGATCATATGATAAAAGAAGATATGGTGATCTTGACATAAAATGTTGTAGTGATATTTGAATCTTAGGTAATATAATGTAGATAAAAGAATATAATGAACTTGCTTGATTGTTGATGTAATATGAGATGTATTAGAAGAAATCATGCTTGGTATCCTTGTACATGATGTTTGTAATATGTTGCGTACCAAATGCTTGATGAAATGTTTGAATGAATATATAATTGTAATTTGGAAAGTGATGGAATGAATGTGTTGATTTAGGCGTAAAAGAAGAAGGCTCAAACTCAAGGAAGACGGAAGGCGCTCTAGATCGAGGTATGTTAACTTACGCATACAATTCTAATATGTCGTATAATGTTTTCTTTTATGAAAGACTTTAGCTATGATCTTTTAAGAATGATGTAGAGTGTTTAATCTAATTCGTGTAAACGGGTCATAAGAAATGAATGCATATGAAAGGAAACAAGTCATCGCCGGCTCGTCTTGAACGAGTCGAACTAATGAAGGATTAAAGAACAAGAATATTGTTGATTAACCCATCATAAAGGGGTTAAATGGAATGTATGAATAAGTGATGAAAAAGAATGTATCTTAATTATGGCAAACACAATTAAGGGATGGGATGACTCCTCCAAAGTTAAGACGGTAAGTATTGCTCGTTTTTACGGGTCGAAAGAGAATAAGTATGATGTGAAGGAGCGGGTAAAATAGTTATAATTCGTTAGTTAGATATTGACGTGCCTAACAAACGGACTTATGAGTTTGTGTGATGTAGGTAAATCCTCCGCGTAGGTGAAGTGGCGACATCGGAACGAACACACGCACTACGCCCGTATCGCGCTTCCGAAGGAACTTGCCCCAAATAGTTATAGGATTTTTTTTTGGTTCAATCCGACGTTTGGGGTCTTTTGTCATAAATATTTCTTTTGTAACCTTATACCTTTTGTAAGTAAACAGGTATAAAACTTGTATTTTGACACAATAGTTTAGGTTAACACGCGCAGCTAGTTAAGAGGCGGGTGTTAATTTTAAACTGTGGTGAAAGGGGTATTTTGGTAAATATTGTATAGCTAAATGTAATGCTTTTAACTTTTAGCGAAATTTCACATCAAACTGACCAAACGTAAGTTAGGGCGTTTCACCCGTGTCCACCCATCTTCTCTTTCTTCACTAAATGCAGTTTTTCTGCATTAGTTGACCACACCCCCGTGTCCGCTGGGCACGACCCTGTGTGCAGAAGCGTATCTGTACTATCAAGATTTTCCTAGATTCTGCGAATCTTAGAGTTGACCACGGCCCCGTGTCCGCTGGACACGCCCCCGTGCTCAGTGAGCACGGGGCGTGTTCAGTCTTCTGTTCTCTTGTTTTTGCTTGGGAGATGCTGTCGAGGGGTCGGGCATGCCACGTTTATTCCTTTTCTTGTATTATTGCTGGATTTGGCTTCATTTTTGCTTCTTTTGTTCATTTAAGCTCTTTTAACCTGAAAATACAAAAGGAAGACAAAAGCACACTTTTTCCAACATTAGTACTAAAAAGGGTTAGTTTTATGCCTCAATTGATGTAATTTATATGTTGCATTTTGCACACATCAGCACACTTGTCAGGTCCCTGGCCCGGATGTCGTTTGCAACATCAGGCCTCTTTTTACCACTAATATTGTCTGTTTTGCCCCCGATGGGTTGCATATCCAGGAGCTCACGTATTTGTTTTTGGTTTCTATGGTGGAGACTTCCTAAGAGGTCACCCATCCTGATACTGCTCCCACATGAGCATGTTTAATTGTTGAGTTTTCATGTTTTCTACAACAAACTAAGCCCAAAACGCGTTGGTGACTTAAGAGGCGGGGCATGTCTTATGAACCAACAATCTCTCCTAGCCACAACCTATGTGGGATTTGCCTAGGCTGTCACAATGGTCCATGTAATCTTTTCAGTGCTGGTGTTATTACAATCACCTCCCCCCTGGTGTGCCTTAAGCGTGATATGATTTTTATTAATATTTTAAGTTCGTTTTACGCATTAGTCAAGTTTTAAATTTATAAAAACATGATATTATACTAACATTAAACACACACTTGGGCAAGTGCACCCATCACGAGCGTAGTATAGTGTTGGTAAGATACCGAGGTCGTCCAAGGACACAAGAGCTTTTAATACCGGTTATCGTCAACGTCTAATCGATCTAAATTTTTTGAGAAAAGAGTTTTTAAACATGAAAAGTAAATCTAAAAATTAAAAAGATAAATAAAATGAAAAACAATTAGACAAGATAGAATCACTTGGATCCAACTCATCTTTAATGTACCCTTTGATGATTTTCGCACTTTCGGACTTTTTAAGAGATTATCTTAGTTATAGTAGTAGGCCCCTCTTTTGAAGGTGACGTTACCCTCAACCCAGTGGTTTAAGTCAGTAGGGATACAATCCCAAAGGGTCGGAATATTGAAAGATAATTAAATAAGTTATTAATGCGAAAAGTGGTAGACCCCTCTTTTGAAGGTGACGTTACCCTCGGCTAAGTGGTTTGAGTCAGCAAGGATACAATCCCAAGAAGCCGGTTTAATGTTTTAATAGTAGTTTACATATGAGGGGTTCAAGCTATTCAACCCCCCCCCCCCCCCGGCATCCAATACCTTTGGGGCATTAAAGGAGGTCCTAGTAAGCTTGAACCAAGTCCTCGCAGGATCTATACACTGAACGAGACAAGAACTTTACCAAATCACCCTCCTAACCCCCTTCCAGGTAGTTAACGTGCTTTATATAGACCGTAAAGACATGAATAAGCAAACCAATAACATCAGGAAGAAATGGTAAAGAAAATTCACTTTCAACATAAGAAACTAGTAAATAAAGTCATTAATACAAACCCAATTAAAAAGTGCTGAAAGATTAAAAATCAAAAGTAATACATTAAAGAATTGTCTTCACCAAGTGATGTAAGAGATTAGCCAAGCATGGCCTTTGATTGACAAGAACTCTTACGATCAATCTTGGATCCCGAGACTACTACACACTCTAAAGATGAAAGATGGATGATGGTGGTGGGTGTTGGTGTTGTAGTGGTGGTGGAGTGGTGGCAAAGTGAGAGAGAAGTGGTTTGCAAAGGGATGCCTTTGAAGAGAACCAAGCACCCCTATTTATAGTCAAAACAGAGCCCCGGCCACGACCCCGTGTCCACTGGGCACGGCCCGTGGCCAACTTCTTCTCTTCCTTCATTAATTGCAGCTGCCAGCAGGGGGGCCCACACGACCCCGTGGCCTCTGGACACGGCCCCGTGGTCAACTCTTTGTTGTACTATCAAGATTCTGCAAATCTAAGAGTTGACCACGCCCCATGGTGAGCTGGGCACGACCCCGTGGTGGGCATAGAAGCTTCTGCAGTCTTTGTCTTGTTGTGTCAGGGCTGACCACACCCCATGCCTGGCTGGGCACGGCCCCGTGGTTAGTTTCTGTCTTCTTGTTTTTGTCTTGGGAGAAGCTGCCGAGGGGTCAGGCATGTCACGTTATTCCTTCTTCTTGTAATTATGTTGGTTTTGGCTGCTTATTTGTTCCTTTTGTTCTCTTAAGCTCATTTGGTCCTGTAAATTCAAAAGGAAGAAAAAAACGCGTTTTTTCCAACATTAGTACTAAAAAAGGGTTAGTTTTATGCCTCTATTGATGTAATTTATGTGTTGCATTTTGTACACATCAAATACCCCCACACTTGAATCTTTGCTTGTCCTCAAGCAAAACACTTTAAATGTGGCTTACACACCCAAATGGAATAGGTAGGGAAGAAGTTTTGCATGGTTTTTTTTTAACTTATTAACTTGATGTTTTGTTGATATGTATGGCTAACATGATAAAACACTGTTATTAGCCCTTTGTGTTTTAAATATAGATGATATCATGCTTCTTTTTGCTAATAGTAACTACAATTAGTAGAAACTTGGTTTATTAATTGCAAATGTGACATTCTTCTGCATTTATTGGTTTATGAATTCATAATAATGGATGGATATATATGACTGTATTTGGCATGATAATGTTGTGTTTCATGTTGTAAAAACCAGGGAATTGTCAGATAACAGATTGCTTTGCCCGGTTAGATTGGGTGTTAAATTATAGTTCTTTAAGTCATTGTTTCGTTTTCTTGAATTCTATGTAATTTTATAAAGAAGTACAATAACAAACAGTGGTTTGAACATCTGTTTGCCTTTTGGTCAACAATTGATGGAAACCCATGTTAGGTTGAACAGTGTTTTGAAGAGGAAAACATTGTGAGAAGACAGTAGATCTGATTAAGTTAAACATCTATTCAGGCTTAAACAGATATTTGGCCTTCTATATCAGATGTTTGGACTTAAACAGTTGTTTGACCTTAAACAGATGTTTGGCCATGAACAGATGTTTGACCTTAAACAGATGTTTGACCATAAACAGATGTTTGACCTTAAACAAATGTTTTGCCTTAAACAGATGTTTGACCTTTTATATCAGATATTTGGACTTAAACAGATGTTTGACCTTAAACAGATGTTTGGCTATAAACAGATGTTTGGCCTTAAACCAAACATCTGTTTAAGGTCAGCATCTGTTTTACTATTGGTCAACATCTGATTGACTTTCGGTCAACATCTGATTGACTTTCGGTCAACATCTGTTTGAATTTTGGTCAACATCTCATTTAGTATTCAACAGAATTTTGAATAACTCAACATATGTTTAATTCGTTGTTTTGTTTTCTTGAATTCTATGTAATTTTGTAAAGAAGTACAGGAACAAACACTTTTACAAAATCCCAAATCACCCGATCATGTAAGTGCATTGAAGTAAAAGTGGAAATGATGTTATTCTTGTGGTCCTGTTGTGCTTTTGTTTGACCTCTAATATGGGTTCATGATCTAATCCAGTGATTTGAAGACATTGTTGTTGAATCCAATGAGATGCTTGACGTAATGAGGTCGTATTAATAACAATTAATAATTAATATAACTAAGTTTCCCGAGCCCGGGAAGCAATCTCGGGTACTAATAACCTAGTTCATATATATATATATATATATACCCATTCTACATGACACTTTTGTAGAGGGTCATCCTCCAAAAATTAACCTCTCCATGTATCCTTGTGTGTAGTAAGAAAATGGGACCTTGTTTTAATACACCAATGATTTGATTTGGAATTTATACACTACAGTAGAAACTCGATAAATTAATACTCGATTATTTAATAAACTCTCTAAGATAATATTTTTTGCCGGTCCCGACTCGGGGATAGGGTGCTAAATTAATAATTCGCTAAAATTATAAGATAATATATTTTTGATAATTTCTTTAGACCCCATATAAAATATAAATTAATAATTCCTTATATATAGCATATTACGTGAATGATTTATGAAGGTTTCTTGAAAAATGACTCAATTGTCTTTTGTTTTTTGTTGAAATCAATTTCCCCTTGAATCTCGTCTCTAATTTTCCTTAGCATGGTAAGAACTTCTGGTGTTGTTTTCTCATAGCTCAACAAGAAATTGTTCAATGTGATTGCCGCTTTAATAGCTTCGTTTCGCGAAGGGGGCTCCATTGTAGAACTTTCATCATCTTCTTCATCGATATCATGTTGTGTGTCATTGTTGTTTTTTTCACACCTTTAAGATGGGAAGCCATGTTGTGTGTATGATTTGTTTGTGTTAACCTATTTTGATCTTGTATTTATATAGAAAATATTTTTAATGTCCATAAAGTGATACATTGAACACAAGAAGCATAATAAGGTGGGAGATTGAATGTTTCTTTCAAATTGGGCTGTTCATTTGATATACATGCATTGTATACAATAATTAAGTGGAAGCTTGAAATGTGTTTGTAAACTAAGTATTCTACTATAAATTAATAAAATATTAATTAATATATAAATTAATAATTATTAATTTATCGATTAATTAATAACTCTTTTAATTAATAAATTTTGGTGGTCAAAGTGTATTATTTTATAGAGTTTCTAATGTAGTTGACTAGGTAATGTAACAGTTTATCATATAGTATAGGGGTCCTAATATTAACACATGGGAAAACTTATTTACACATGGTGTATACGGGCCGTATACTGTTATACGGCCCGTATAGAATAAAAACAACTGACAAAGTCTGCTGGCACAGACTTTGTCAAGTTGTTTTTATTCTATACGGGCCGTATAACAGTATACGGCCCGTATACACCATGTGTAAATAAGTTTGCCTGGTCGTATACAATGTATACGAACGTGTATACGGGCCGTATACTGTTATACGGCCCGTATGGAACGAAATTTTGATTTTAAAATATTTTAGAGTGGTGAGGTGCTCAAAACTTTCTAAAAGTAGAAAAAAATAAAACATCAACAAGTAATAAAGATTGAAGAACAAGAAAACGTGTCGTATGACTGTAATAAAACGGAAGCTATCAACGCGGGATTACGGGCATGGTGTTATTCTTTATTTAATATTTATAGAATAAAAGGAAGGGTGAGGCATTTGATGAGAGTTGTAAGGAGTCTGAATAAAACGGAAGCTATCAACGCGGGATTACGGACATGCGTTTAATTCCCAACATATTTGTTTTATCACGTACATTTCGTAAGAAACTTTTCGTGCACTGAACCTTCACCTCCAATCATTTCCTGGTCAAATCACACACTATAAAGTTTAAACTTATCGTGTGTTGTAGTTTGGAAAGATGACCGAATAGAGATCTGAATAACAAACTGTGGAGAACTTGTTTGCGTTATCCACCAACAATCCGTTCATTATCTGTTGTTATCTAAAACAATAGCAATTAACGTTCGGTTGAGATAACGGACATCCAACTTTCAAAATTCAAATCAAACTAACACGAAGTATCTCGAAGGTATCATATTCTTGGTTCAATACCATGTGAAAAAAGATTCTTGCCAGCAGACTTTTGTTGGTTTGTTTCCAGGTAGGGTTTAGAATGTTTGAAGGAATGTCGGTTTTTCAGTATTCGGATTTTGTTGGTTCAATACCAACTGCTCGAAATCCCTTTCGTTTCATGGATTTCCCTTTGGTTGAAACTTTTCATCACCGGTTTCTGTAACGCCCTAACACGTTTTAACCTAATTTATCGCAGCGGAAATTCATATCTAAAATTTCTTTCATGATATTCTTTCTTTCACATAAATACATTAATCCCTTTCTATAATTTAATTAAAAACTAACATATATATATATCGAATTACGTGACCACATACACACCCACATACAATCCATGTCTTGACTCGATCTTCAACCGCGTGCATTTCTTGATGAAACATCCATGACCCTGTACAACCTGCAGTCACCACATTCAATCTCATCATTAGCAACCGGTGACATAATACAATAGTATTAACACATGCATAATAAAGCGTCAACATATCATGCTTTCTCTTATACTCTTCCCTTCATCCATCCATTCATCCACTCGCATCGGATTGCGGAGTCAACCTTTACTTCCATTGTTAAAATGCCTATGCTTCACATTAAATCTCAATAGAAAAACGGTTAGTACCATTAGCTTCCTTTCATATGAACATGTCCTCGAATACACATAACTCATCTTATTCATTCAAGCATATAATTAAATACCCACTCAAGCATGTATTCACTTTCTATTCATACATGTACTTACAATTTACATCCTACAAGTATAACTCCTTAATCCATCTTATGCATAGTTCATTATGTAAGTTCCATTTCTTACCCAAACTTAATCGAATCTCTTTCTTAACCACTTCCGACTCATTTCCACTAAAACTTAACTTAGTAATAACAACGATTCATATCTTCTTACATTACATTCAATAATTACCATATATCATAAATACATTACCAAACAAAAGGGTAAATTGGAAGTTCACTTACCTCGTGCGTCCGAGTTCAAGCATAGCTTCCGTGTTTATCCTTGGCCCGTTGCCTTTCATGCTTGTGTCCACGTTGACATAACTCCTATCCGTACATGTCATCACATTCATCATAACATGATTAGCATACATGAGCATACATACCTTTTTAAGGAAGGTTTCTTGCCATATCATCTTATCAATCTAATTTCCCACTTGTAATCCATTCAAAACACATTCCTTATACAAATCTATTGTCTAATACATCATCAACACATTCTACAAACAATTATTCATTATTAGCATACAATCCCACTTATCATTTTCTCCTAAGCATTTCATCAAACACTTGGTGTGCATATCACTTTCTAAGCATAATGTACAAGTGCTTTAAGCATGTTCTTCCTTATTTCATCTTATGAACCATCACATTCAAGCAAAATCTCATAATCATAATTTCCACATCAAGTTTATCTATCTCAGTCTACCATATAACACCTTATACATCACAAGACCACATTATATCATCTACAAGTTCATCATGATCATCATCTTCACACTCATGCAATGGGTTTCATTCTAAATCACCAAATTACTTGAAATTATTCATAACACAAGTTCTATTTGGTGTTTCTAACACATCTACATGCTTAATTTCATACAATTTCATGGATTGATCATAACCCACTTCAAACAAGATCATCAAATCTAAGTTTTAAGACATACCTTATGATCCCCTTGTGAAGGTGATCGTTAATTCATGTTCAGTTGTGAATTTGGGCTTCGTTTAGCCTTTCAATTTGGAGGATTTGATGAAGTTTAGGGTTTTGGCTCCATGGGAGCCTTCCCTGCTCGATGATGAACACACACACATGATGCGTGTGTTTGTGTGTGTTGTTTACTTTTAATAAAACAACTTTCAAGTTGTTTACTTTGGTCCCTCATGTTTCGTTTTATTTAAATAAGGCTACAACCCTTCGTTTAATACCAACGATACTAATATTCAACTAGGTTAATTATTCCTAGTTAATATTCATTTACGGGTTCACTTTTACCGCTAACAGTATTTTTACCCGTTCCTTTGTATTAACCGGGTTTATATTACCAAACCCATTTTTGGGGTGTTACAGTTTCTACAGCACAAGCACATACACAGGGGAGAATATTCTCGAAATTGAAGGAAAAGAAAAAATGGTTGTTGATGTTTTTTCTCTATCAGGATTTTGTTGAGTCGTCGGGAAAACTTTTCCTCAGGGGAGGGTGAGTAGTATGAGTCTGAGTCCATTGTGGTTCGTGAATGTTGGAAGAACCCGACACGTCTTCTGCTGCTTCTTCGGTTGGTAAAAGACATAGGATGGCTTTTAATACAGGCTCTTTGTCAGTTGTGGTTGATTTATAGGAGGAGGTTATGAAACGAATATATGTTTATGCGAACATCCTTATTTTGTCACGTACATGCGTTTAATTCCCAACATCCTTATTGTATCAGAATCTCTCCCCTCCTGATGCAATTTTCACAGTGGTACCAATGTCCTGCTACTACAATCCTTCCAACGATCCTTGTCTTGAAAGACAAGAATACAACGTTCATGTATCACAAGGAATGACCGATCTAAGGCAGAGAACCTGATTCAGATACACAAATTCATCACCGGTTTCTACAGCACAAGCACATACGCAATGAAGTATTAAAAGATGTTAGTTTCTTGACAGTATGGTTTCTCGACAAATGAAGTATTATCTGTCCTTGCTGCCTCTTCGGTTGATAAAAGACATAGGATGATTTCTCTATTACAGCACTCTTCTGAAAGACAAGAATACAACGTTCATGTATCACAAGGAATGACCGAGTTTGGAAAACGGACGGAATCCACGAAGAAACTGTTGGAATTTGTGGATTTCGGTTGGTTCAGAAACTTAACAAGAGAATCAACTAAAAAAATACAATTGATTTCTCTTCCGGTTACCAGGCCTATCATCTCCGTCTACGTTTGGTTTCCTCAACGAAGAACCATCAGCCATTATCAGCCCTTTTTTCCTTTGGTTTCTGGTTGATTTTTGAGGGTGAGGGTTTTGAATTGATTACTGCGCTCAAGTTTCAACTACTGGAGTGAAAGTTGGTAAAAAATGGTTTATTCTCTTTAATCTATTAGAACGATCCTTGTAACCATCAACCGTTCAAGTTGATATAGGAGAGTACTGAACAACCGAGATAACAGCTCCGGTATTTTTCACCAACCCATATTTGGTAGTGTTTGTATTGAGAACCTGATTCTGGTTTAAACAATGGAATTTGTGATTCAACAGAAATAACAGAAAATAACTCGCCATTCTCTTGCACCTGTATACGTTGCAAGGTATAGAATGTTTGTAGTATTCTTGGTTCAATACAAACTCTTCTGAAAGACAAGATAATGGTTTCTCAACAAATGAAGATGAAGATGAAGAAACGAGAGTTTGTTTTGAGAAATTTACAAAGTAAACCTGAATTTTTAGATTTTTAGACACTTACTTGAACATGAGTCTGAGTCCATTGTGGTTCGTGAATGCTTCGATTTCAACAAATCTTTCAAGGTCTTAAGTGATGGACAACTGGTTAAAAGATGTAGAAGAGTTTGTGTAGAGATCTTTAATGTGAGATTCTTCAAGTTTGCACATTTTGAGAAAATACCAATGTGGTCATTTTCAAGTGTGAGATTAGCCAAACGAGGATGAAAGATACTCAAACCATCTGATCCCGTTGTTGCAAACTCCTTTAATGTGAGATTCTTCAAGTTTGCACATTTTGAGAAAATACCAATGTGTTTGTCAGCTTCGTAAGTACACAACTTAACAAGATAAGCAACTAAAAAGTTAACATTCAGATTCAGAAAGCAGATGTTTAGTAGTGTTTGAGACAATTGATTTCTCTTGCGGTTACCAGGCCTATCATCTCCGTCTACGTTTGGTTTCCTCAACTACAGTAACAGTATACGGTAACAAACTGAACCACAACCTATTACAGCACTGTATGAACCTGCGTTTTGAAAATAGGCTTTGTTCTTCGTTTATTGGATCGTTCTAATAGATTAAAGAGGTTTTTACCATTTTTTACCATATGTATACGAGTCGTATACGGTTTATACGGCCGTATACCATTGGTAAAAAATATTTTTACCGATCGTATACAATGTATACAATGGTTGTATACGGGCCGTATATTATTATACGGCTCGTATACTATGGGTAAAAAATGGTAAAAAAAGGGTTATTCTCTTTAATCTATTAGAACGATCCTTGTCGTGATGATTCGAAACATTCACGAACCACAATGGACTCAGACTCATACTACTAGCAGTAGAACCCGACACGTCTTCTGTGATGATTCGAAACATTCCGAATAACTAGCAGAAAAACCCGTACCGGTGATTGTTTTATCCATACTATTCTTCATAGCCATATTCCCACTCACAATTTGTTGATACATATCGTCCGTTCAACTTGAGTATTTTTCTAACTTTGTGTGAAAGAGTTTGGAAACCGGACGAAATCTATGAAGAAACTGTTGGAATTTGTGGATTTCGGTTGGTTCAGAAACTTAACAAGAGAATCAACTAAAAAAATACAATTGATTTCTCTTCCGGTTACCAGGCCTATCATCTCCGTCTACGTTTGGTTTCCTCAACGAAGAACCATCAGCCATTATCAGCCCTTTTTTCCTTTGGTTTCTGGTTGATTTTTGAGGGTGAGGGTTTTGAATTGATTACTGCGCTCAAGTTTCAACTACTGGAGTGAAAGTTGGTAAAAAATGGTTTATTCTCTTTAATCTATTAGAACGATCCTTGTAACCATCAACCGTTCAAGTTGATATAGGAGAGTACTGAACAACCGAGATAACAGCTCCGGTATTTTTCACCAACCCATATTTGGTAGTGTTTGTTTGAGAACCTGATTCAGATACACAACGGTCTCTATGCTTCGTCCACTAGAACTATTTGTGTATGCATTCTTTTGGTAGTTAACAACGCTAATTAGAAAAAAATCTGAAAAAATTAATCATATCGATTGCAATAACAGGATGGATGTGACACACATAGATAGATAAAATGTCACAGTTGTCAAGACTGTTTGTCGGGTTTCCAATGCTCACACAGGGTGATAAACAACGCTGATACACGTAACATCTAGTTATATTCAGATTTAAACAATGCCCGCCTCAATCTTCAATACTTCAGTAAAATACCACTAGTAGAAGAACCCAACACGTCTTCATGTAACAGAGAATGTTTTAGAAATTGAAGGAAAATGAAAAGATTTGTTGAAATCGAATTTGACAACTATGACAGCTTATTAAAAGTATCGTGTGTTGTAGTTTGGAAAGATGACCGAATAGAGATCTGAATAACAAACTGTGGAGAACTTGTTTGTGGGCAGGTTCTTCTGCTAGTTACTCGGAATCGATAAATAACCAACACGAAGATCTCTGCGATCGCTAAGGTTTTCATCAACGGACTGATCGGTAACGTTACTCTACCTGTGCTCCGATTTAAGCGGCATGTTCCGATCAACGTTTATCGACATTGTTACCGAAATTGATGAAGAGTTTAGAAACCCTAGAATGATTGTGTTTTTACGGGAATAAAACGTGATACTTGAAAAAATGCCAATATATACGGCCGTATATAGTTATACGGCCCGTATACATGTGCTAACATCAAAAACCCACAAAAATAAATCAATTGAGCCGTATACGCTTTACAAATCGTATACACATGTATACGACTCGTATAACTGTATACGGGCCGTATATAATAAAACCAAAAAAAACATTCTCTGCGCATTTTCCTATTCTAAAACATTCTATACGAGCCGTATAATTGTATACGGCCCGTATACAATAGGGGATGTGAAAATAAGATATAGGGTATGTGGGAATAAGGGGGGCCTATAGTAAATTTAGTTTACTTTTATTGGAAACATGCAAATCTATTTAAAGTAAACTTCAGTTTACTCTTTTTTCACCAACAATGTTTTGTTTTTTTTTTTTTTTTGTTTTAACGGCAAACATAAAAAAGATTTTATTAAAGAAACTAAGACAAGAGGACACCTACCCAGAAATTAGGAAACCACACAATCCATCAAAAATACATACAGTACACCACAATGCAGAACAACTTATTCATTAGTTAAATAAAGTTAAAGATAAAAAAAAATATCGAAACTACATAATACTCATTCTAATGATTTTTTTTTACTTTGTCAAAATAATTTATATATATTTTTTTGTAATATCTTTTCGGAAAATACTGTATAATAGGTTTTAAATCAATAAATAACTAGATTATAACCCCGTGTATTACACGGGTTGAATAAATGAATTTTATATACTAAATATAAAACAATATATTTTTTAAAACCTTATTTATTAAACGGGTTGAATAAATGTAATTTTTTATGTTAAATAATAAAACAATATATCTTTAAAAACCTTTGTTATTGTTGTTAGTAAAATCAATGATTTTATATTTGTAATTTTGTTTGGTATTATTTTATTAAAAAGTGCATGTTATACATATAATTAAATTATGTATTAAGTTATTGATGTCATCCAAAATGTTTTTCGATTTTATGTCTAGCATTATATATACCATGGTAAAATAAAGTTTATTAGAGATAATTATATCGTTGTAAAGAAGAGTAAATTTGTATATTACAAATAAAAAGTAGGTGTCCGTCAAAAAGAAGTAATAATTTGGGTAAAAGACAACTAAAACTTGTAGTTGTTACATACACGTTAGGTAATATAAACAATGAAGATAATATGATTTAGAAAATCCAATGAAGATAATATTATTTGGTATATAATAAGTGAATGTTCGATTATAATTAAAAATAATTAGTATTTATATATACACTAACATTAATCCAACTAACTTATCACTTCATTCAAAACAATAAGAATTATTAAGTGAATATTCAATTTATGATAGTTATAATTTACTTTTTAATGTCCAGTTAACTAATTTTGAGTGAATGTTCAATTTATTTTTAAAAATATTGATATCCTAAAGAAAATATAGAAGTTCAATGGGTATACAATTTGGTGATTAAAATTTTAAAAAAAGAATCACAGGCTAATCGTAAATGTAATTAATTGATGGAAGTGTATGGTTTGATATAAGATAGATTCAAATTTTAAGAAAATAATTGAAAGCATGATAATATTAAATACGGGTATATTTAAATTTTAACTTTGTAGATAATATCTTACTTAAATATAAGAGTGATTATACATAGTCTAGTCTAATATGATGACAAGTGTCCTCAAAATGGTTTCTTTTATTATATAGTATAGATATGAGGCGCTTCAATATTTATTATCGAAATAACTAGACACGAAGATTAAGTCTAAAAAAATAGCTTATGGGAAGTTTTATTTATTTAGTTAAACTACAGTTTACTATATTTAAGTACAATTTACTTTGTCCATGCAAAAACCAATAAAATAGTATAAACTACAGTTTATGTGTTTTTTTTTTTTTTTTGAACGGCAAATTTGGATCACTGACGGACCGCTGGAGTATTATCGTGCCACCAGCGGAACCACCCGATCATATCCATCTTCACTAGGCATAATGCATGCACACTAATTCATGAGGAAACCCAATAAATATGAGAAAAACCCCCTTGTGGGAATCGAACTCAGGACCTATTGGTTCTAAATTCTTATCCCACCTTTAAAATACCACTAGACTATAAAGACATGGGAACAGTTTATGTGTTTGTAAACTACAGTTTACTTATGTCTATGCAATAATTAGAAAAGGACTGTAAACTATGGTTTAGATTTTAGTAAATTGCAGTTTGCACCAAGTGGTGTAAACTCCCTAAAGTACATGAAACAAGATTCCCAAAGGGTAAGAAAATAAGACTGATTAAATGACAGAGATTATTTTAGAGTGTAAATTCTCTACCCACCTAATCACATCTTGTCATGTTAATCCCCTCTCTAAGGTGGTGTTTGTTTTTTCAGATGCAAAAGGTCTGCAGTTTGCGGACCACATCTGCAGGAGAAGAGGTAAATCAAAGGCCTGCAGTCTGTAAGGAGAAGAGGGTTTGTTTTTTTACTTCTAGAAAAACCATTTCACAACACACACACATAACTCCTCTCTCTCTGCCTTCATCTACCACCACCACCACAACCATCCGCCACCACCTCCTCCACCGTCCACCTGCCACCACCACAACCGTCAAGCACCACCACCCCCTGTCTCCTGCCGCGAAGCGAAGCACCACCGCAAACCCTAGCCCCCACTCCAAGCACCCACCCCCGTCGCAAGCACCACCACCGCCTTCGTCGTTCCACCACCGCCAAGAACATCAAAACCCACAACCGCCGTCGTCGTTCGATTTGGGGGTTTTGTTCGATTTGGGGGTTTTCTTTCCCTCTTATGCAGGTCTGTGGAGAGTGGTGGCGGAGATGTGGGGGTGGAGGTGGTGGCGGAGATGTGGTGGTGGAGGTGGTGGCGGGGATGCAGAGAGTGGTGATGCAGAGATGTGGAGAGTGTCTGTGTTTTGAAAGAGAGAAGAGGTGAGAAGATGTGGGCTTATGTCTGCGTGGGGAAGAGGTAAAATGTGAGAAGTGCTTCTGAAAAACAAACAAGCTGCAGGACTCAAAGGTCTGCGCATGTCTGCGGGACGCAGACATAAATGGCCAGAAGTGCTTCTGGCCAAAAAAACAAACAGCACCTAAGTCTCCTCTTGCACTAAAACATTTAAGAGGTGGTCACATCTCTTGTAGAGAGGTAAACATTTTTTTTTAAATATAAAGAACAAAAAAAAATTGTCATCAGTTGAAAAAAGTGAGTCCCACCATTATCCAACTCTCTCTCTCTTCTTCACCTATGCGGCGATTATACATCGAAATCAAGTCCCCTCACGTGGTAAACTTTGATATGCGGTGATTATACACCGAAATCAAGTCCCCTCACGAGGTAAACTTTGATGGTGACAGTGTTCTCCGTGAGGTAAACTAGTTTACCCCAGAATTTGCCGTACCCATCCCGTACACCCTTCGAAACATGATTTTGAATTTTAGCAACATGCATACCAAACTAATTATAAAATAAGTCAATAGAGTAACAATAAAACATCAATCATGGTGAATAAGACTTTAGGGTGAACGGGGCGTAAAGCGGGGAGTGGTTCGGTGACCACATCCACCGATCGGGAACACCGCTTCCATCCACAAAGAGCACAACGGCGAGACAAGCGTCAAGCGACATCGTCCGAGGGAAGCTCGGCCGAGTTGGCGAAACAATTCAAAGAGTACACCGCCATGAAAGAAAAGAAGCACGCGATTGAATTGGAGGCGATTGAATTGAGGAAGAAAAGAGAGTCGCAGGCTCTCGAGCTCATATCGGAACAACGCGAGACGATGAAAAACTACAATTACGATCGAGATATGGAAACATTCATCAAGCCGCACGACGATGCTCCGCCAAATATGTTGCCGTTCATCCTCGCCCGAAAACGCGACATCGCTAACAAGTACGGGTGGCCGTGCGATTTCTAAAATTATTATTTTCTAGTTTTAATGTAATTTTTATTTTCTAGTTTGAATGTAATTTTAATTTTCTAGTTTGAATTTAATTTTTATTTTTATTTTCTACTTTGAAATGTCTTTTGTTAAATTTTATTTAATTTTTATTAATATTTTTTTATAAACATGCATAATTACAACAAATAAAAAAAAAAACCAAGTCCCCTAAGAGGGGAGTGCCGCCATCAATTTAGGGTGTTAGGGGAGTTTAAGAGGGGAGTTGACGTGACACACAAGGATTGGTTATGCGTAAGAGAGGAGACTCCCCTCTTAGGGGAGTGCCCCTCTCACCCTTAGACTAATGGGTATGGGGGTCGGCTAGCCCCGGCTAGGACCGGCGCCGGTCCCCCACACCGCCCCCCTTAGCCCCGGCTCGGCCCAAACGGCTCCCCACAGCCGGGTGAGATGTGGCCCCACTTGAATATTATATTTCCTTTTTCAATTTAAATACCCTCTCTCTCATCCTTTTTCAATTTAAATACCCTTTATCTCATCCTTTTTCAATTTAAACACTTAGAAAATTATAAAATAATGAGGTGGGGTAGCCCCATCCTCCATCCCTCTCAAATGTGAAGGAGGCCCATCCCCCACGAGCCGCCTACGTGGCGGCTCATCCCCTCAAGCTCATCCTCTCCATACCCTTTAGTCTTATAATCATTTTATAAAACGGCAGGACTGGACGATTAGTCTCAGAAAGGT
Organism: Helianthus tuberosus; assembly: GCA_030545235.1. Lineage (NCBI taxonomy): Eukaryota > Viridiplantae > Streptophyta > Magnoliopsida > Asterales > Asteraceae > Helianthus > Helianthus tuberosus. The sequence continues at coordinate 67,335,458 of CM060402.1, read as the reverse complement.
GTCTTCAGATAATCATTTTTAATCATGTAAAATAGTCAGCTGATTTTAGTAGTTGAATAAATAAATTTTCCTGAAGTTTATTTTGTCATTTGAATAAAAAAATTTTGAATAGTCTGTTTTTATTAGCTGTAGTACCACAAAAGGTGTCCTCGGAAAATCATTTTTAATTATGTTAAGTAATTAGCTGATTTTAATACTTTAATAAATAAACTTTGCTTGAATTTATTTATTATTTAAAACTCAAACAATATTTTTTTAATAGTCTGCTTTTATTAGCTGTAGTACGACAGCCGATTTAGAAAATTAGAAGATTTATTTCCAGATTTTTAACATGATTTGATACACTTTTAGTTTCATTTAGGAAATATTGTCTATCTACTTTAGTACCAAAATGATATACTTTTAAGAAACGTCATAGGTTGTGAAGTATTAGGGTGAACGGGGCACTCTCGGTAACCCCATTCGGTGACCCAAGTCACCTAGCGGGAACACCGCCGCCATCAACGAGGGGAGTCACATAGGGGAGCAAGATCGGTGAGAGCTTACCGAATGAAAGAGAGAGAGATGGTGGGCCACCATTTTTTCAACCAATCAAAACAAATTTTTTTTTTTTGAATAAAAAAACAAGGGGAGTTAAGAGGGGAGTGGCGCCATCAAATTGAGGGTGTGAGGGGAGTTGACGTGGCGCGTGCTGATTGGCCGTGCGTAAGAGAGGGGACTCCCCTAAGAGGGGAGTGCCCCGTTCACCCTTAGAGCATTCTCATCCAATCCATCTACATACATTCCACTAAAAAACAACTCCTATATCAATATATTTCCACTAAAAACAAATACTTTTTCTCTCTCCAATTTCAATTAAATAATATTATCATCACATTTTTCTCTTTCCTTCACTCACAACCGCTTTCAATATATATTAAAAAAATTATACTGGGTGAACAGTGTCCCCCCAAATATACAGATGAACAGTAACATTTTCTCTCTCCTCCACTCACAACCACTTTTTTTACCCTTTACAATATAAAAACTCACCCTCACAAGTTTTGATGGATTGGATGAGAATACTCTTAGACATCTCACAATTAGACCATACGGTGTGGGACAACATTTTCAGCTACCTCAGCTGGATGACGCTCCCAACATCAGCCACCCTCTGCCATTAGAGGGCGTTATGGATGCCCCAACCTGTAAGATTAAATATATTTTATGTCATATTTAATCTAGTAGCCATTATAATCATTTACATTATATGGATCAAAATATATAACAATCCTATTAAATAATTAGTTGGTAATTGTTGATGGGCCCAATTACCCTTATTAACTAATTAGGGTTTCCTCATGGGTGCTTATATAAGGAGACTAATATAGAGGTTTCAAGGTTAGACAACCTAATTACTATCATAACATCAATTGACCTCCTCTCCATAACCGATTCCCTTTGTCGGTTTCTCATCATCACCATCATTAGATTGCACCCTAAGGAGGAACCAGACCAAGCTGACAATCATGTCAAACACTGTTGCTGCGTCTCCATCTGGATTCTCTACTGGCCTGTGCTGATGCAATCAAAGGTATGTTTTCATGTTTTCCATTATGTTTAAACAGAACTGATCAACATGTGGTATCAGAGCATATGTTGATTAGTCGGTTCTGTTTTGTATCCATAAATCTGGAATAAAACTGGAAAACAGTTTTGAAAACCTTAATAAAATTCCGTTTTTGCCATCCGAAATCATCATTACGGATGATTACGGATCTGGGTTTTTCATCTCGAATGCATCTCGGATCATTTCGGATCATTACGGATGCATTACGGATGAAAGTTCATTAAATTTTTACTGTTCCGAAATCGATATGCTTAAAATGTGTTATAAAATTTCCAGATTTCGGATGAATGTATGAATGTTTATTTTTTTAGGGTTCATCACTTGTTCATCAGAAAATTCGAAAATTTCCTTAGTTTTGGAATGAATTCGGATTATAGGGTGTTTGTTCCTCTTTTGATCCATTTTATCTACTTAAATTTTTTCGAAATCTGTTATTATTATTAATGGATATAATTTTCGAAAACAAACAGATAAATATATTAATATTTAAACAGGAAACTTAATCCCATAATCCCTAAGATTTCGGATTTAAATCTTATCAGTAATTAACTGCTTAAATTAAGGATTTGTGGCTTGAGGAACACATTTCGGATGATCATTCCGGATGACCATTTCGGATGAACATCTGTTCGTCCATCACGGATCAATAACTAACTGATCATTCCGGATGAACATTCCGGATGGACATTCCGGATGAGCATTTGTTTCATCCATTACGGATCATTAACTGCCTGATCATTACGGACCATCACAGATCATTTCGGACTAATCATTTCGGACTAAGCATTATCATCCGAAATGATCCGGCTTACGCGTCTTGAACACATCCGAAATCATTCGAAATCACTCATCTCGGAGAATCCGAGATCATTCGAAATCATTCATTTCGGATGAATACAAGACATAAACCATCCGAAATCATGAGTGTTCATAAAATTTCAAGGCTTATTCGAAATCCTATTACTTTATTAAGCAGTTAATAAGAACTAAATTTGGCTCGGGGCTCTGCCCCGAACCCCGTGCGGGGGCACGATGTCCCCCTGCACCCCCCAGCGAACTCACAGCGGAGTTCGATCCGCGCTAAGAGGTGGTTTGCTATTAAATGATTGGTTTTGTAAATACTTAGTTAATTAATAAGGATCAAATAATGTTTCACAAAACCAAAATGGCTTTACTTGAATGAGCTTCTGATGTATCATTTCAGGCCAAAGCTGATTTGATGCATCTACTTATCATCCAAGTATTACGAAAGCTATGTTAAGTGTGCATCATAAACATGAATGTCTTAATATCTGGCAAAAGCTGATTTAATTCCTTCATAGATGACATACTTAACAAGTGCATAACTAAAGTGATTGTCTCAATTTCTGGCCAAAGCTGATTTGTTACAACCACTCTGCACACATGCTTAAATGATTACACTTCTGGCCAAAGCTGATTTGTTTTCGTTTAAGTAGAACTTTAAATAAGTCTATTATTTTGATGTTAGTAATAGACATATCACAACCTCTTCACACAATGATCCTTATATTAATGATCCTTAATTAATATTTATGATCATTTCGTCTGCCTTATTCTTAGTACCCATAATTTTACTCACTATAATTTTCTTCTATAAGTCTATATCTCATCCACTCTAATTCCTAAATCTAATATGTTTTGCTTAAAGTTTCTATAAGAATTAGCTCTTAAATTAAATCCTTGATTATCTCTTAAGACACGATAATCCTATTATCTCTTCTGATAAAGCACTACAAAAGAAAAGTAGAGCATGATGATTAGGATAAATCGAACATGATGTCTCTTATGATAATCAAGAATAAGTGTTGTCACTAAAAGGTTATTCCAGATTAAGTCTTTCCTAAGACTAATCTATAATTGTGGAATAATCACTAGAACTCCTAAGATGCATGCCTTCATTTAAAATTATAAACTATAAAGCTAAGTGGTATATGTGAATACATAATAATGTACAATACCATGACCCATAAAGTTAAGGGCTTACGCATGGAAATAAGTACATTTTTTCCAGTACGTTACATACTAAGATTTTTCACTTGTACAATTTGATGCCTTATAAATCAACTATAACACTCAAAAGTACCAAAGTATAATGAGTGTGTTGATAAGCAATATATGTACACAGAAATAAATGTTTGAAACTGTAAAATAAGATGTTATTCGCCTTACAACCACTAATAGTTTAATAGAGGATTGTTCTAGGGTCCATAGACAAATTACAAGTGCTAATTCCAACTTTAAGGTTCTTCAAGGGAAAATCTCACTGCATAATTATGTCATTAGACTAGGCATAAGCAACGAGACTATCCATTATTCCAAAGAACAGTTGGATAAGTTAATTAGGTAGTCACCTACTAATGATATTTAAGTCTGATAATTTTTAATATTCCAATTAACACATGACTAGTTGACTCTAGTTCCATACGTTTCCTTACCAGAACTCGACAAATAACTAACACGAGAGTTAGTGAAAAAATTAAATGTTAAGACTATAGGAACCATAATAAGCAATCTTCTAACAACGCTTTTCGACATCTTATATATTCTGAAGATTAATCAGAATATAGTATCATAATTAAGCAATGTTATGAAGATTGTGAGGTTTGCATAGTCAACATAAAGTCATACTTACCTTAAACTCTCATTTTATTTGTTCTAAATATCTGGATTGAAACATTACTAAGATAAAACTAGATGATACCTTACACTTTCACAACTTTTGTCGTCATGGAAATGAGAATTTGACAAAAGGAAAAATGAGACTTATAAATTTCATCCATTATAACCGAAATTCATGAGAAATCATGACATGGTTAATGAGGATGATTTTTTTATCTAATCTCATTCTAAGTGATTTTAAATCATGACGTTATAGCCCTAAATATTACTTGGCTTAAGGAATAAGTATGGGTCCATCATAAGTCATTCATTGATATTTGTGGAACTTATTCCAAATGGAATATTCAGACATAATTCATTTATCATTTAAAAGACTATCAACTTGTATCTAAATTTTGTCGCATATGGCCCACGTTCTTAGAAGAAATCTATTCATGTATGTACTTAATAAGATTTCTATTAAATATGTCCCTAAAGTTTCTTATGATATCTGGACATTAAAGAAATCAAATAAAGTCTAACGTATATATGATAGGTTCCCACATCACGTAGCTCATTGAAACTTCTCTTGTAGCATTCTAGAGATATCAAAGATCAGTGGGAGCATTAAGTGTCTTAATAATAACTTGCAATAGTTGCAAGAGGTGGGGGAGTGAAAATTTTACAATACCTAAATTTGCACCTCTTGTACAAGACACCGCTCCATCACGACATTGTTCTATCATAACTTGTCTCCTTAAAATCTAATGCTACTCTTACAAAAGTTTCATTGTTGCTTAATTGTGGGCACACTTAGATTTCTTACCTAAACTAACATAATCCTCAACAAGAGAAATCACAACGACTAACGTCATTAATTTGTTTTTCTCTATTAGAATTTTTTCGATCGTTAAAAATTGACCCTAAGCATGCCGAGTTCCTAAAGATTTCTAAGGTCAGTGGGAGCAGTCAAAGTTGTTGGTGCATTATATGTCTGTTTACTACGTCTTATCGAGTCTTATGTCTAGATAGGTTAAATGAGTGCACAATAGTGATTGAGTTAGGGTTTAGTCATGTTTTAGGAACCAGAAAAGAGCTTGTGTAAAAAGGGAAAATGATAGTACATCGGCTTGACAGTCACGGTATGCTAAAGAAATGGAATGTTTAATTGCATTAAACAGTCTCGCTGATGATGTGCTGATAGGTTTTTACACATTTAGTAGGTTTGTTCGGGATATAAACTTAAATCTTTACTTACTTATTTCGTGGGGAATACTACTTGGATATATAGGTAACCCCTGAAATTTCGTTTGAAAGATTCCTTTTTCTGATATACTAGGTCTTTATACTCAGTGATATCTGGGGTATTATTCCGGGACTTCTGCTGAATGGAAGTTCTGACCTAGTCCTTGAATAATACTTTCTGCAATGCTTGAAACATAGCATCACCCTCAGTATATATGATAAGACAATAAAATTGTTTAGCAATGCTGTTGTAAAAAAGATCCTCTAAAGGGGACACACCCAAGTTGATTCGTGATCTCTCTGCTGAACGGTAGTTCTGACCTGAGCTCTCACGATTTCGATCATAATTTATTCCCTTACAGATATCATTTGTGTTATAATTACCTATAAGACTGAATATTGGGATCTGGATACGGGAGTATATTCAAGAGGTGGGACACACGTATAAGTTTAAGTTTCTAAAACACTAAATCCGTAGGGCTGTAAACGAACCGAACGTTCAGCGAACAGTTCGTGAACCGTTCGGCGGGAAGTTCATTTATGTTCGTTCGTTTAATAAACGAACGAACATGAACAAGAAGTTTCGTTCGATTAGTTAAATGAACGAACATGAACAGAGGTCTCGTTCGTTCGATTGTGTTCGTGAACGTTCGGTAAGGTGTTCGTGAACGTGTTCGTGAACATTTGTTGATTTGCGTTCATTTATGTTCGTATGTTTGTGTTTTAATTGAAGATCTTTATACTTTCTTATATTTTATTTGTACTTTCTTATATTTTATTTGTACTTTTTATATTATTAAATTTTTATTTATTTTATTTTCCTAACAATTAAACTAGGAAACTCACTTTCACATTGTTTATGCATCATTTCCCTTTCATTTCTCATTATTTACATCCACGAATACAATCGACCTCTATTCCACAATAAGGGATTCAAGTTCGAGTGCTACTCTCTGGGCCATCTATTTTTATCCTTCGTCGCGTTCGCCAAATTTATTTGTGTTCGTTTGTGTTCGTGAACCGTTCGCGAACACGCTTATTTCCTTAATGAACGAACACGGACATAAAATCTCGTTCGGTAAGTGTTCATGAACCGTTCGTGAACACATTTATTTCCTTAACGAACGAACACGAACAAGGCCTTGTTCGTGTTCGTTCGGTTCGTTTACAGCCCTATTAAAATCCGTATCCTGGACAGATTGAAATTTGTGTGAAAATTTAAAGTGGATCAGTATATCGACAATCTAAGCGAATTGTTTAATTCTGAGTATGTAATCACAGCTTAACGGTACTTGTGACTTGTCGAATAGTTGATATGATTCCCTAACACGCTTAACCAAAAATATGTTTGTAAATAGCTTACTTTTACTGCATTTTAGTTCTGTATTTCATTTCTAGTTTAGAAGCTTTATTAAAAATTCAAAAAGATTTTACACTTCTGCTTTATTTTTGACAAACCAAAGTGGAGAGTTGATCTTCGGATTCGAAAGTTGAAAGCAGATGCAGGAGATTTCTGGACTGGATGATGAGTCGTGAGCTAAAATATGATAAGTTTGAGAAGTTGAAATATAAAAGCAAGTTCATTAATTTGAAACTTGTAATTTTCAGAAAAACTGTTTTAAAATGTTTGTACAAATGTCAGTGTGTATTGTCTCAGATCAACCAAGGTCATTAAATTGGACTTGGTAGATAAATTGAGTAATCAGGGTCATTAACTTGGACCTGAATACTTAAGTGGATTTCTAACACTGAAGGTTAAAAGGTAAGTTTGGATTGAAACTATTATTGTCATATATCTTATTTTTAGGTAGAGATTGTGCAGGTAACAGGAATTCCCATGGAAATTAAAAAGTCAAAGTTTGAATCAGAATTTGAACCCTAGCTGATCCAGAGGGGGAGTCTGCGAAAGGGGGAGTTAGAGTTCTGGATCAACAATCAAAGGGGAAATTGAAGATGGAGCTAGTTTGAGTTCCTGAACCTGTGAAGAAGGAGTTTTTACAATGACAAAATTTGGAGAGAGACAAAGACTAAAGACTCGACGCCAAAGACTTCGTCAACATCCAAGGGGGAGTCTGTTGGTGCATTATATGTTTGTTTACTACGTCTTATCGAGTCTTATGTCTAGATAGGTTAAATGAGTGCACAATAGTGATTGAGTTAGGGTTTAGTCATGTTTTAGGAAGTCAGTCCGTTTGAAGCATGTTTAGTCCGTTTGAAGGTGTCTAGTCCGTTTGAAGAGTGTCCCGTTTGAACAAGGTATGTCAAGTTCAAACGGAATGGTAACTACTATATATAGGTTGTGCATGCTCATTTGAAGCGGACTAGTGTGTGTGAGCGAAGGTGCTGCCAAATTTTTGTCAGAATACATTATAAAAGCTCAGAATCAGTAATAGAGAAGAAAGTTAAAAGGAACAAGTTGTTTGACGTTGTTTACTTTGATTCCGCCTCTGTAAACGATGATGAACTACCTTTACTGACTGTTTAGGGTCACGAACACGATCCAACAAAATTCCTTATCATGACTTGCAAGGAATACAAGAGGCGGGGGAAGAGTGTCATTCAATTTCACTCCAAATTTAACTCCGATTACACCTCTTGTACACCATACTACACCAACTCTTTCAAACTTAGAAGGAAAATGATAGCAACCTAACCAAGAGCTAATCCATAAAACTGAAACTTCTAATGAACCCAATAATCAACTCAGGAGGTCATCTAGGTTTAAAAACCTACTAACTTTGATGATTACATAACCTCCCTAACTGAAGTTGAAATGGATTTTGGAAAAGTTTACCGATCCTATCTCTTCAAATTAAGCCATTAGTGTCAATCAATCTTCTAAATGGAATAAAACAGTTTTCTAGTAAAACTGATTTTATGTGTTCGTATAACGTTTGGGATTTGATTGAATTACCTAAGAGTGTTCATAACTAAACCAAATTCTGATACAAACGTTAAGACACTAAGAAACATGATTGATTGTCAAAGGTTATACTTAGGAAGAGATAAATTATCAAAGTTTTCTTTGAGGATCATCACTGTTCTAGTAGCTTATAATAGTTTAAGGCTACATTAGATGAACATTAAAAACAATTTTCCCTAACAAACTGGCTGACACATTTACATGTTCATAAAACAACCTGAAAGTTCTAAACTGGAGGTTAAGGAACACTTTGTTTGTAAGTCAATAAAATCCATGTATGGGTTAATGTAAACATTATAATGTGATGAAATCTTAACGTAATTATTTTCATCAACAATCAAGTGGATTAATGTACCTACCTCAAGATGAGTGGGAGCAACTAAAATAAACTTGTCTATATGGATGATATTCTTTTGACAAGTATATGTTACATAAGTCAAAACATTGTTAACACAAACTTTGATATAATAAATCTCAGAGATATCTCTTACGTGATTGATATCATAACATACTGAGATAGACCCAATGGGATATTAGTTCTGTTCCATAAGTTTAACATTAAATGGGTCCTTACATATGTAACAATCAATACTGCTCTCCTTCAGAGGATAATATGGTAAATGAGATTATTTTTTACGCTTCATTAATTGGAAGCCTTATGTAAGTTTAAGTCTATACTCGTTTAGATATTACTCACATTGCAACACACTAGATACGTCTAGATTAATGTGAAGCATCTAATGGAGTATTACAATATCTTTAAAAGAAATGAGAAGCTATAATTTGAAGAAGAAGTGAGAATTAAAACCAGTTTATTACTCTAACTTTGAGATATTCAAAGATGACAAAATGTAATTTCGGGTATATCTTTATGTCAGCAGACAAAACCTATTTCATGGAGGAGTCATAATGCATTGATATTAACAACCTAAGTTATAACGACATAATATAGTCACTAAATGTTGTTGGAAATTTATCAGTGGACTCATAAGTTTATTAACTCCATATAATTAATGTTTTGAAGACTTAGTGTGATAAAGTCAGCTACCATGACTCCTTGAACAGTAACAGTTCAAGAGGTGATGCATTAATTTTCGATACGCAATTAATTATTCGTTTATGAATGAATTGAGGAAACTAAGTTTTGTATCGAATACATTCATGATATGCTTAAGGATCCTATAACTGAAGGGCTATTACCCATAAGTCTTATTAAGAGAGCTCATAGACGGGTATTAATTAATGGTCGTGCGCAATTGCATATCGTACTATGAATGACTAAGTATTAGTTAATTTTCCTCATCAGTTTGATTTTGTATGTCTCTAAGAATATGTCAAGTCGACATAATGGCATATAGACAAATAAAGTTACAAATCAAACAAAGGGCTTATGCGTATTTTGATCATAACGATTATGTTTTAAATTAAGGCTATAGTATGATTAATGGGGGTCCTGAGTCGCATAATGATTCAACGACTGTATTTCTCTGCTATAGTACTTGTTTAAGGCTAAAATGAGTGTTAACTCCTGATCAGGCTTATCTAATACTCATAGTAAATGATTACTCGGCTAAGTGGGAGAATGTAAGATTAAATATATTTTATGTCATATTTAATCTAGTAGCCATTATAATCATTTACATTATAAGGATCAAAATATATAACAATCCTATTAAATAATTAGTTGGTAATTGTTGATGGGCCCAATTACCCTTATTAACTAATTAGGGTTTCCTCCTGGGTGCTTATATAAGGAGACTAATATAGAGGTTTCAAGGTTAGACAACCTAATTACTCTCATAACATCAATTGACCTCCTCTCCATAACCGATTCCCTTTGTCGGTTTCTCATCATCACCATCATTAGATTGCACCCTAAGGAGGAACCAGACCAAGCTGACAATCATGTCAAACACTGTTGCTGCATCTCCATCTGGATTCTCTACTGGCCTGTGCTGATGCAATCAAAGGTATGTTTTCATGTTTTCCATTATGTTTAAACAGAACTGATCAACACAACCAAGCTCTTGGCGAGTGCTAAAGGGGTTAAAGGGAACGAAGACCAATTAGATTTGTTTAGTTTTTTAATTTGTTTTTTTTAATATAGCTAATGAGGGCTTTAAATGGGGCTTTATCTCACATTGTGCAAGTTAACGATAAAGCACTTCGCTTAAGTGGCATGATAAAGCTCATAAGGGCTTTATCCCACATCACCTAACCTTACGATTCTTAACAAGTGGCGTAAAATGATTCGTAAATGTAGGTTGATGTACATAATTTGTCTTGAACCAGAAAACTAGCATGACACCAAGTTGAAAAATCGTGTAGATTCGTGAACCTAAATACGACATGAATTTACGCAGGTTAAACGAACAAGCCTATTTAAATTGAAAATGTTATTATTTTTTTTTTTTTGCAAAATAATACTCTAAAATTACAAATATACAACAAAAAAATACAGGCAAATATAAAATAGTTATGTTTTCTCGTTTCTCTTTCGTCTTTTGAAAGTCGACATAAAATACTCAATCAGATTATAATTTGAAAAACAGATATTACATTTTAAGTTATAAATCGAAACATATTAGATGGATTACTTGTGAACCCGTCACGTGTCGAACCAAAACGACCCGTATAATTGAACCAGTATGTGAGTTCGACCTAAAAACATTTAAACTCAGCTTAGACACACAAATTTCATGCTAGCTTCATATAATGCTTTTATAATAAATTCAAAAAGTTATTTTTCTATGTTAAGGATTATCTATCTATTCATAACTTTAAATATTATGTAATCGATCACCTTCTTAATTAATGTTCAAAACGACCCCTAACGCTTTAGCCTTCTAAGTGGTTGAAAGTCGTTATTAAATATCACTTCTGTGTAGCAAATTTAGTAGTTTGCATAAGTGTGTTGTTAAAAGTCCGTAACTCCATGTGTAACGCTCTAGAAGACGTGGCTTTGATAAAGGAAAAATGGTCAAACTTTGATGTTATATATACTATTCAAATTTGGACTTTTCGGGTTTTAAATAAAATTGAATATTTCTTCACACACAATTTTCTTCGGTGAATAATATATAAGGTTGTGGGAAGGGGGTTGCCCCGCTTGCGGTATGCTCATATAATGTATATATGCGTGGGCGCTCGGGGGGCAAAAGTGAAAGTGCACTAATTTTAACGTTATTTTACTAATTTCGTGAAAATAACGTTAAAAGAGGGGGACGGTTAATCATGCATCATGTGGTGGCGTTGATAGCCAAAAGACAAGGGGGTGCATGCACTAATCGGCGTTTGTCTCAATTGCTGAGTGTTATGTGCCTTATGTCCAAGGCTTGATGCAAAACCACAATCGAGCCGGGGGTCTCATTGGAAGCAGCCTCTCTATTCCTACGGGGTAGAGGTAAGGCTGTCTACATCTCACCCTCCTCAGACCCTACCTTAGCTTTGCTATTGGTGGGATATACTGAGTATGATGATGATGATGATGATGTTGTGGGAAGGGGGTCGGGGAGGTGATAGTGGTGTCCGCACCGATGGGGAGCACACCCCCCCCCCCCCTCTTGACAACCACGGCAAAACCAAGTAAACCCTAATTGTGCCTCAAACCCTAATTGAGCGTAAAACTCTAATTGTACATTCAACTTACACGATTCACGAAACGATAACAAACATGACTCAGATGAATCCGAGGATACGTTATGAGTAGTATATGATCAATAATGACAAACAGTGTGATCAGGATGCCTCAGTGTGTTAAAACAGGTTAAACGGAAGCTTGCCGTTTAAAAGTGCACAAACCGAATAATATCGAATTAGATACAAACGATAGTGCCGTAGACAATCTAAGGGCACGGAAATACTTGAACATGATATTTAGACCATAAGGTAAGATTTGAGGCCCATTAGGTAGTTGGCACGCTAAGCGAAGCAGATTCCGGTTAGCGGAACGTCTTTGATTTTAACGCAATCGGGACAAAACATGCAACGAACAGTCAGTCAAGCCTAAAAACACTTATTTAACGTAAATATAAGTTGTTCTAAGTCAAATATCAAAGAATTCGGGTTTCGTTGTTGGTGGGTGTGATTTTCTAAACCGTTAAAACGGCACAGTGTTCTCCGTGAGGTAAACTAGTTTACCCCAGAATTTGCCGTACCCATCCCGTACACCCTTGGAAACATGATTTTGAATTTGCATACCAAATTAGTTATAAAATAAGTCAATAGAGTAACAATAAAACATCAATCATGGTGAATAAGACTTTATAATCATTTTATAAAACGGCAGGACTAGACGATTAGTCTTAGAAAGGTGTCTTCAGATAATCATTTTTAATCATGTAAAATAGTCAGCTGATTTTAGTAGTTGAATAAATAAATTTTCCTGAAGTTTATTTTGTCATTTGAATAAAAAAAATTTGAATAGTTTGTTTTTATTAGCTGTAGTACGACAAAAGGTGTCCTCGGAAAATCATTTTTAATTATGTTAAGTAATTAGCTGATTTTAATACTTTAATAAATAAGGGTCGTAATATTAACACATGGAAAAAACTTATTTAAACATGGTGTGTACGGGTCGTATACTGTTATACGGCCCGTATGGAATAAAAAAAACTGACAAAGTCTGTGCCTGCTGGCACAGACTTTGTCAGTTTTTTTTATTCCATACGGGCCGTATAAGAGTATACGGCCCGTATACACCATGTGTAAATAAGTTTGCCTGGTCGTATACAATGTATACGAACGTGTATATTACGACCCTAAAATAAAAACAAACTCAACACTCACATGTATGACCATAATCCGTTCATTATCTGTTCTTGTCTAAAACAATATCAATTAACGTTTAGTTGTCTACACAAATTAATCACCGGTTTCTACAACACAAGCACATACACAGGGAGAATGTTCTCGAAATTGAAGGAAAAGAAAAAATGGTTGCTGATGTTTTTCACTATCAGGATTTTGTTGGTTTGTTTGAGAACCTGATTCCAATGTCCTACTACTACAATCATTCCTACATTATTGAAAATTACTATATCACCCCCACCAGATACATCAATTTGTCACTTTCAAAATTCAAATCAAAACTAACACGAAGTATCTCAAAGGTATCTTATTCATATTAATCCACCACGAAGGAGGAGACTCAACTGTCGACATATACCAACGGTTCTGCGAAAAAAACATCATCTGTTCATCATTGTTCTTGAAGATGAAGATGAAGAAACGAGGGTTTATTCTCTTTAATCTATTAGAACTTGAGAACCTGATTTTGTATACGTTGAAAGACAATAATACAACGTTCATGTATCACAAGGAATGACCGATCTAAGGCAGAGAACCTGATTCAGATACACAAATCTTCGATTTCAACAAATCTTTCAAGGTCTTAAGTGATGGGCAATTGGTTAAAAGATGTAGAAGAGTTTGTGTAGAGATCTTTACGTACAAATTTGCATCATCCTTACGGTTACAAATGAAGTATAAAAAGATGTTAGATACTTGACAGTATGGTTTCTCGACAAATGAAGTATTATCTGACAAAACTCAAAACAATTGTAACCTTTCCAGTAATCATCCATAACAAGGGTGAGCTCGTGTTTTTCCTTGTACTTGCTACGTCAGATGTTAGCTCGGAAGTTCTATTACACAAAGTAAACCGAAGGCTTGTCCTTGCTGCCTATTCGGTCGGTTCTATTACACAAAGATCCTTGCATTAGACACAATTTGATGGAATTTGTGGATCAACAGAAATAACTGAAATAACTCGCCATTCTCTTGCACCTGTATACATTGATTGTGGATTTAACTTACAAGAATTGTGGATTTCGGTTGGTTCAGAGATCTATATCTAGTTATATTCCTACATCTATATCTTTTGTTCACTGACAAACTATGTGACATGTGTCTGGTCCATACTCTTATACGGATCGTATATACGGATCGTTCTAATAGATTAACGAGAATAAACCATTTTTTACCAACTTTTAACCATAGCATACGGGCCGTATAGATTGTATAATGCCCGTATACAAGCTATCGTATACATTGTATACGATCGGTTAAATTTTTTCACCTGCTGTATACGGCCCGTATTAACATGGTAAAAAATGAACTGGTAACTTTTTTTCACATGGTGTATACGGGCCGTATAATAGTATACGGCCCGTATTCGTAGGGTAAAAAATGGTTTATTCTCTTTAATCTATTAGAACGATCCAAAAAACGAAGAAAAAAGTCAAATGTGATCAAACTTGGACATCAGACGTCAATTGGTTACAGAAACCACTAACAGACATGTCGTGCATTGTATAAATCAGAATCAGCTTCTCAAAACAAGGATCACTCTAATAGATTAAAAGAATAAACCCTCGTTCGGTCATCTTTCCAAACTACAACACACGATAAGTTTACACTTTATAGTGTGTGATTTGACCAGTGGATGATTTCTTATCCATACTATTCTTCATAGCCATATTACCACTCACAAGTTGTTGATCTTTGGGTGGTGATTTACTCCCCGAACAAACCATGCCCACCTTGACCAGAATAGATAAGCGTATCACTCGATCCACTTACATTCGAATAACCTGATTCAGATACACAACGGTCTCTTTGCGTATGCATTATTTAACTTTGAGTGAAAGAGTCTGTTTAACTACAGCACAAGCACATACACCGGTTTCCAGGTAGGGGTTAGAATATTTCATTCTGCTGTGAACTTGTTCTCTATGAAATGTCTCACTTAACAAGAGACTCAACTAAAAGTTAACTAGACCCCTCAAGTTGTCATTCATAGGAGAGTTGATGCAATTTTCCAAGCATTTTAGAGAGACCTTTAAGTACGGATCCTACTGCTGCATTTGGAATAAGAAGTTAAAAAAATATGAATGCACACAACGAATTTGACAACCGGTGAAATCACACACTATAAAGTGTAAACTTATCGTGTGTTGTAATTTTAATGAAGCAATGAAGATTGAATATGCAAACCGCATCCGTTTTGTATACGGAAATAGTGGCTATGGGAAATACAAACCCGACACGTCTTCTGTGATGAACAATTGGTTGGTAAAAGACATAGGATGGTTTCTAATACAGGCTCTTTTACGTCGACGTCGTCGCTGGGGTTTTTTCTCTTCCGGTTACCAGGCCTATCATCTCCGTCTACGTTTGGTTTCCTCAACGAAGAACCATCAAGCTCAACTGAGATAACGGACATCCATCAAGCTCAAAAAGAAAACTTGTGTTTCCCATAGTCACAAAAGATTGCGGTTTGTATTTCGCATAGCCACCGTTTCCGTAGTAAAAAACGATTGCGGGTTTGTATTTCGCATAGCCACCGTTTCCGTAGTAAAAAACGGTTGCGGTTTGCACATTCAATCTTCAATACTTCATTAAAATACCACTAGTAGAAGAACCCGACACGACTTCATGTTACGGAGAATGTTCTAGAAATTGAAGGAAAATGAAAAGATTTGTTGAAATCGAATTTGACAACTATGACAGTTTATTAAAAGTAGCAATCACCTCCAATCATTTCCTGGTCAAATCACACAATATAAAGTTTAAAGTTATCATGTGTTGTAGTTTGGAAAGATGACCGAATAGAAATCTGAATAACAAACTGTTGAGAACTTGTTTGTGTCGTGCACTGAACCTTCAGTTGTGTACGCAAATTCACCACTGGTTTCTACAGCACAAGCACATACACCGATTTCCAAGTAGGGTTTAGAATGTTTGAAGGAAATGTTGGTTCAATATCAACTCATCTTTAGTAGTGTTTGTATCAGACTGTTTCAGTTATGGGTAATTGGTTAACTTGCATGATAGAAGATACATATCGTCCATTCAAGTTGAGCTTCCTGATGCAATTTGTTGGAATTTGTGGATTTCGGTTGGTTCAGATCTCGGAAGTACTGAACAACAGAAATACAGTTTCGGTTTCATCAACCGGCTTTGAAAACCCGACGGAATCTACGAAGAAACTGTTGGAATTTCTGGATTTCGGTTAGTTCAGAAACTTAACAAGAGAAGCAACTAAAAAAAATACAACTGATTACTCGGTCGAATAATGGCCAATAATACGTTCATTATTTTCACAGTGGTGCCAATGTCCTACTACTACAATCCTTCCAACGGTGTGTTCCGATCAATGTTCCGATCTGAATAAATTTAAGCAGCGTGTTCCGATCAATGTTGTTAAAGATGATAAAGAGTTTAGAAACCCTAGAATGATGGTGTTTTTACTGGAAAAAACCTGATATTTGAAAAAACATCCTTATATATGGGCCGTATACAGTTATACGGCCCGTATACATTTGGTAACATCAAAAACCTACCAAAATAATTCCATTGAGCCGTATATGTTTTACAAATCGTATAAACATGTATACGGCTCGTATAACTATATACGGGCCGTATATAGTAAAATCAAAAAAACATTCTCTGCGCATTTTCCTATTAAAAAACATTCTATACGGGCCGTATATTTTGTATACGGGCCGTATACACTAGGGATGTGAAAATAAGATATAGGGGGTGTGAGAACAAGGGGAGCCATAAATAAACTTTGCTTGAATTTATTTATTATTTAAAACTCAAATAATAACTTTTAAATAGTCTTCTTTTGATTAGCTGTAGTACGACAGCCGATTTAGAAAATTAGAAGATTTATTTCCAGATTTTTAACATGATTTGATACACTTTTAGTTTCATTTAGGAAATATTGTCTATCTACATTAGTGCCAAAATGATATACTTTTAAGAAAGTCATAGGTTGTGAAGTACTAGACATCTCACAATTAGACCATACGGTGTGGGACAATTTTCTCAGCTACCTCACCTGGATGATGCCCCCAACATCAGCCACCTCTGCAATTAGAGGGCGTTATGGATGCCCCAACCAAGCTCTTGGCGAGTGCTAAAGGGGTTAAAGGGAACGAAGACCAATTAGACTTGTTTAGTTTTTTAAATTGTGTTTTTTTTAATATAGCTAATGAGGGCTTTAAAGGGGGCTTTATCTCTCATTGTGCAAGTTAACGATAAAGCTCTTCGCTTAAGTGGCATGATAAAACTCATAAGGGCTTTATCCCACATCACCTAACCTTACGATTCTTAACAAGTGGCGTAAAATGATTCGTAAATGTAGGTTGATGTACATAATTTGTCTTGAACCAGAAAACTAGCATGACACCAAGTTGAAAAATCGTGTAGATTCGTGAACCTAAATACGACATGAATTTACGCAGGTTAAACGAACAGGCCCATTTAAATTGAAAATGTTATTTCATTTTTTTTTTTTGCAAAATAATACTCTAAAATTATAAATATACAACAAAAAATACAGGCAAATATAAAATAGTTATGTGTTCTCGTTTCTCTTTCGTCTTTTGAAAGTCGACATAAAATACTCAATCAGATTATAATTTGAAAAACAGATATTACATTTTAAGTTATAAATAGAAACATATTAGATGGATTACTTGTGAACCCGTCAGGTGTCGAACCAAAACGACCCGTATAATTGAACCAGTATGTGAGTTCGACCTAAAAACATTTAAACTCAACTTAGACACACAAATTTCATGCTAGCTTCATATAATGCTTTTATAATAAATTCAAAAAGTTATTTTTCTATGTTAAGGATTATCTATCTATTCATAACTTTAAATATTATGTAATCGATCACCTTCTTAATAAATGTTCAAAACGACCCCTAACGCTTTAGCCTTCTAAGTGGTTGAAAGTCGTTATTAAATATCACTTCTGTGTAGCAAATTTAGTAGTTTGCATAAGTGTGTTGTTAAAAGTCCGTAACTCCATGTGTAACGCTCTAGAAGACGTGGCTTTGATAAAGGAAAAATGGTCAAACTTTCATGTTATATATACTATTCAAATTTGGACTTTTCGGGTTTTAAATAAAATTGAATATTTCTTCAAACACAATTTTCTTCGGTGAATAATATATAAGGTTGTGGGAAGGGGGTCGGGGAGGTGATAGTGGTGTCCGCACCGATGGGGAGCAACCCCCCCCCCCCCCCCTTGACAACCACGGCAAAACCAGGTAAACCCTAATTGTGCCTCAAACCCTAATTGAGCGTAAAACTCTAATTGTACATTCAACTTACACGATTCACGAAACGATAACAAACATGACTCAGATGAATCCGAGGATACGTTATGAGTAGTATATGATCAATAATGACAAACAGTGTGATCAGGATGCCTCAGTGTGTTAAAAACAGGTTAAACGAAAGCTTGCCGTTTAATAGTGCACAAACCGAATAATATCGAATTAGATACAAACGATAGTGCCGTAGACAATATAAGGGCACGGAAATACTTGAACATGATATTTAGACCATAACGTAAGATTTGAGGCCCCATTAGGTAGTTGGCATGCTAAGCGAAGCAGATTCCGGTTAGCAGAACGTCTTTGATTTTAACGCAATCGGGACAAAACATGCAACGAACAGTCAGTCAAGCCTAAAAACACGTATTTAACGTAAATATAAGTTGTTCTAAGTCAAATATCAAAGAATTCGGGTTTCGTTGTTGGTGGGTGTGATTTTCTAAACCGTTAAAACGGCACGAAAAACGCGCGAAAAGGAGTCCGTTTGGCGCACCTAGAACGCTTTTAAGTCCTAAAAACGAATCTAAACGTGAAAAATACCAAAGCCTATCAAGTGGGGGCCCCTGAAACACCATCTTTGACCAGTCAAAGGGGCCTAGAAGGCCCTAGTTTGTTCCGTACGGCCTTTTATGGCTTAAAAAGTCAACATTTCGTGGCCTCGAGGGCACAATCTTGGAGTTTGCAGGACCACATTCTTCGGGACTATGGTATTGTCGGGTTAGATTCTGATTATGTGTGTGCGTTGGATTGCATGCATATGTCCCTTCCGGATTTCGATCTTGGCGGTTTCTCTAATAAGGACACCGCCCCTCCTAAAGCCCAGAATGCTTTGGCGAGTTCCCTATTTAGTAGAACTGTCCAAAGTTTGGGAGAGAAGTTTAGTCTATCCCCTCGTCAGAAAGCCGTGTTCGATTGTCTCCGGGCTCCTCATGCTCAGGATTTCCTGACAGTCATCCCCATTGAAGGACTAGGCCAACACATGTCGGTAGTGGAATACCGGGCAATTCTTAACTACCGGCTAATGATCCCTCTGTTTCCGGTTGATGAGCCTTGCCTAGTTTGCCGCAAGGTCTGTTTAGATACTTTTGGCGAGCATGCGGTGCATTGTAAGGAGTTGCCTGGTTTTAAATACAGACATGATTTGGTAAGGGATATTTTGTTTGATGTTTTAAAGCGGGCGGGGATTTCGTCGAAAAAGGAGGCTCCGGTGAACTTTCTGACGGATCCGCTCGATGGGAGGTCTACTCTTCAACCAGCTGATATTCTTGTGTTTGGGTGGGCCAGGGGAAAACACGCTTGTGTGGACCTTACATGAGTGTCCCCTCTTGTTGGGCTCAGGGATAATGGGTTTGTTGCTGGCCAAGCTGCGTTGAAAGCGGAATCAAGCAAAGTCGCTAAACACGAGAAGGCTTGTTTAGAGAATCAACATGTGTTTATCCCATTCGCTTTTGATACATTTGGTTCCCTAGCCCCAGAGGCTGTGGAATTTCTAAACAGGGTCCAACAGGTTGTGAATAGTAATCTCTCAACCTTTAAGGGTCGTTTCGTCTTTAGTAGGATTGGTTTTGCAATTCAAAAGGGGGTTGCGGCGCAGCTTGTTGCCCGTTTACCTGCCACTTGTTTGTAATTTGCTAATTTGGAATAATGGAGTGTATTTAATTAGATACCTTCTAATACACACATACTAAAATTGCTGGGAATTGTCAAGGGTAATCAAAATTATAAAGGTATAACCATTTTTATCATACTTTATTAGTTTTTTATGCTTAAAAACATGATTATGACAAAAAAAATATTTTAATCTATAAAAACATAAGTTCTTGATCATTTAAAGGATGCTCTAAATTGAGTTTTAGGTATCAAGAACATATATGGTCGTTGGTTGGTTCAAAACATGGTTTATGATACCAAACCCAAGACTATTCGACCAGAAACGGACATAACAAACCATAATCGAAAAATCATGAATCTAAGGCTTGGTTGACATGGGTTTTTGCATATTTGTGTTTTACATGGTGTATAGGTCCTGAAAATAAGCTTATCTCGCTTCTGGACACACAAGGGTTGCGTAAAAATGCGAGTTTCGCTAGGTATAACTTCCGAAAATCGAAATTAGGGCGTAGAGATTTATCTATAGCATAACTTTGTCCCTGGGTGTTATTTGAGCTTGAAATTTAGCAGGCTGATCATACATGGTGAAAATAAGACGCGATTAAAATTTTAGAATTTTCTGAGTTGTTGGTGATTTTTGGTGAATTTTTAACTTTTTTAAAGGGATAAATACGCATAAAATACTAAACGAGCTCAATAAATAACCAAAAATTACAGGGATGTTGAGTTTAATATGGAAAACATTCTGGAAATTTTTGGGGACCATTGACTGATTTTGAGGTTGGTTTCCAAAATCGTGTTGTCGCGAAGTTTCGGTAGCCGGAAACGCGGTATAACGAATTCGGAAAAATATCATTTTTTTCTAGAAAGTTCTCGGATATATCAGGACAATTCTGTAAATTTTTTGGAATTTTGGGAAGTCGGATCAATTTGGGCGGCAAATTGTTCGGTTAAAATACAGTTTTTCACGAATTTATTAAAGTTAATAAACTGATTTTATAAATTATGAAATTATTTCTCTATAATTCTATATATTTTTCCAATTTATATAAAAATTTTCAGAATTTAACAAAATATATACATTGAGTAATGATTTTTAGAATTAAAAATCTTATTATTTTATATACAAAACCGGCAATTGTAAACGCATAACGAACCTGCCGGAACCACAAACTGACCAACGACCAAATTGGAAATAAGTGGAACACCAGAGTCATTCTGGACTGTTCCGGGGCAAAATGAGACTTGGGGTTACATTACACGCTAGTTCCGGAGATTCCCTAACGACGAAAACGGAAACTTAAAATTGGACCACTGGGATCCCCAAACAACCGAACTCCCTTAATATAAAGTTAATCATTTCTAATGGACAACTCATTAGTACATTTCGTATGATCATACCACTTTTCGAACATCTAATACAAACAACTTTGATCGGCACTCAAAACGGTGCCCGAAAGCCAAACCGAAATCTGACACTAAGATAATACCCATAGCTCTACTGTTATGCTATAGGTCAATTCTCAGATGATTATTCACATCTGAACCCGATTTATTACAATTACCGATTTGAAAACTGTATTCGGTAATTCACCAAACACGAGCTGATATCATGACTTAAAGGATAGAGCCTTAATACTCACACATCTTGTGATTGTTGTGCTATATACTCCGTGAGTTTTCACTACCCCGCTTTCAAATTGTTTTATTGTTTTACTTGGGGTGAAATGCATGTTACATACATACATACTTGCATGTACATACATGTTGTGATGTGAATTATCTGAGTTATACTAACACACGAAAAATCCCCACAAACAAGAGTGATCAACAAAAGCCGGTGGATGTGTGAATAGTACTATTGGTTTGACGTACCCAATTGACCTGGCACGAATGCCATGGGTTCTACTGCAATTGCACATATCCATGCAATTTTGTGAACAAGCTATGTGGTGTTAGACATAGCTGCTTGGGGTGGTAAAGTACGGTACCGGTAACGGTACCGGTTTTTCGGTACTTTACCACATTGGTACAGCTTTGGTGTCATCCAGTGTTTTACCTAAAAAAATATCATATACAACACATCCATCCATCATTAACTGAACTAAAGTAATATATAGAGGAATGTAAACAAAAGGTAAACATATGAATTCCACTCTGCATGAAATTCCATCCTTATTCTAATTCCATTGGCTTCATTTGAGATATCGTCATTACCCTAAACCTTCAGAATAGTATAAACTGAACGAGAAGAAACTGTATATTAGAATAAGACTTTGACAAGGTCACAATGGAACATGAGTATGAAAGCATATAAATGATATTAGGCAGTTACACTCCAAAGAAATAATTCAAAATTCAAGTTACTGTAACGTATGTTCGTATTTTTGGATAGTCTTTTAATAGGTTTATTGTAGCTGATTTGTAGTGATAGGATTCCAGATTTTTCAGCTCTTATTTTTTCTCTATATATTTGTCAGTATGTCAATGAATAAATCAAGTTTATATACTAGACACAAAACTTTTAGCATGTATATAGAAAGCTAAATCTATATTAACATGAATGCATAATGATAAATCTTGATACATTAAGTCATTATTAAATTCGATATTAATACTGCCATTTACCGAAAAATACCGGTACCGATACCGAATTTCGAAAAATCTATTACCGATTCCGGTACCGTTTATGATCGGTACGGTACGGCATTGGTACAATACCAGTATTTCGGTAAAAAATCTCATCCCTAAAGTCAAGCGGTTGTCATTTTTTTTTTGAACGGCCGACAAAAGTTATTTTATTAATTGTAGCAAGACGTTACCCGCCAAATGTACAAGATACAACAAACACACCAAAATGATATGATATTACATGAAAATTAACCACGAATTTCAAAACGACACCAATCTTCCCATGTCAAGGAAACCATTTTTGATCGATTCTTCACCCATAGGAACACCATGGCTTTAATCTCGTCTAAGATCTTCGTTGTGTTAGGATTTGACTGTCTAAAAACGGACTCATTTCTTAGCTTCCAAAGGCTCCACATAGACACCAATATCACCGCATGAAGCACCTTCTTTTTCTTTGTTGACGTACCCGAGCAAGATTCATGTAAGGAAAGCAAATCATACAATTCAAAAGCCATAATAGGCGAGATTTTACACCAGTCCGCAATGTTCTGCCAGATCACTTGGGCGAATTGACATGCTACAAATATATGCTCGCTCGTTTCAGCGTAATCACCACAAAGAGCACATAAATTATTTTGGGCCGTAATATTCCTCATCGCCAATGTACATTTGGTCGGAAGTCTTTCCATCTCAGCTCTCCAAGCCACTATAGCTACTTTCTTTGGAACCCAGTTATTCCACTTAAACACCTTTATTGGCCTAACACGGTTGGCTGTGCTTAATTTTTCCTTAATTCCAGCCACATTAAAAAAACCATCAGCAGCAAATTTCCATTTCCAAATATCCCTTCCCAGGCCCATGTGCAACCCACTCACCAAAGCTATCAATTGAGTTAACTGCTCATTACAAGCAACATCGAGAACTGGCCTAGTCCAGGCCCACGAAAAAACAGGCCCAGAACCATCATTAAACATACGGTCCGCCACCAAGCAATTTTTATAAGTTTCATATTTAAACAACTCAGGGAACTTGACATAAGCGGTTGTCATTTTCCTTAACTAATTTTGTTCTACTGATTTTCTTAGTAAGGTTTTAAATCATTGATGAATCGAGATAACATTATCCAATTATAGTGTGTAAAAAGTGTTATAAGCTTAATACAGACATTATACGCATTCATTAGAAGGATTTAACACTATATTTATTATATCATGGCTTACAATAAGCATTCTTGTACATATGGGCTATCTAATTTTAAATGAATATAAGAATTCGAAGCCTAAAGAAATAAATTCCCGTTGCTATAACGCACAAAGGTTGGGGGTAGTTCTAGTTAATACAGAACTGACACAAAAAAAAAATACCATCATTGATCAACAAAACATGAAAAGAAACACCTCCAGGCACTAAAAGCAAAAATCCAAGCGTTCATATAACCATTCAAATCCAACAAAACTTGACGAAATCATACACAAAGCTTACATTCAAATTCAAAATTGAACCTAAAACCACCTAAGCCTTGATTGCATACTTCCTCAACGGAAAATACTTCTCTTTCTTCTTTTCACGCTCCGTCTTCAATGAAGCCTAAATT
Source organism: Helianthus tuberosus (assembly GCA_030545235.1). Classification (NCBI taxonomy): domain Eukaryota; kingdom Viridiplantae; phylum Streptophyta; class Magnoliopsida; order Asterales; family Asteraceae; genus Helianthus; species Helianthus tuberosus. The sequence goes on along the minus strand of CM060402.1, from coordinate 67,311,085 downwards.
TTGGTAACACAACATTAAAGACTCGGGAAACAAAAGCATGATTTCTATTAAAATAATAGTACTTGGTAACCAAGTGCTTTATAAGATTGTATAAATAAATACATTCATCGTTACCTGATGTTTGGTGAGACGCCTGCGAATGGCTCTGGTTTTCTTGGGACGCAGATCCAAAGGAAGGTACTTCTTATTCTTGTAAGCCTCCCTAAGCGCGGCTTTCTGGGTCTGTGAAATCACTGTCAGGACCTGCGCAATCGAGGTTCTTACAACTTTTCTGCAAACACAACAAAAGAACCAATGTAACTTGAAATACGTTAAACTGTAAATTGAATTTTTTTTTATTAATAAGAGTCGTTGCAGCCTAAAATAACTAGTTTTTAAAACATAATCAAACAACTGATATCTGGATAACCATTTACAATACAACAAATAGATTGTTTGCTTAACCATATCTGATTAGCTTGTTTTAAACAAACTTTTAAAATGTTTTTCCAGTGTTATTGTCCAAAATGCAAACTATAATCCAGACTCCAAACACGTGATAAAAAGAAGCCTAAAAGAACTATTCGGAAGCTCAACAATAGTCAAAACTATCAAGATTCAAGAGCCAAGCTCATCACCACTTTTGCAGCCACATGTCAGATGCAAGTTGGGTTTTAGCGATATTCGCCGGGTAGTGTTTTAGCTAAATTCATTACGTAGTGATGGTGTCCAGTGGGTTTACCAGCAACAGGTTCTCACAGCCAACACAAAATATACGTTTGTGGCACCTCAATCTTCAGGTCCTTCTAAAATCTCATTATTATTTTCAAAACATAATATCTTTTAGAGTAAACAAATTCTTTAACATAAATTAAAATGTTAAAACTTTCATAAAGAAAATTATACATGTGTGTCTTAATCTCTTCAAACTTTTGTAGCCACATGCCCAGCGTAAACTGATCCCATCGGTTCGCAAGATGATCAAAAGTCCGCGTAAGTTCACCAGTAACAAGTTCGCACAATCAACACAACAAAAGTTCTGTAAAACCTCAAATCGTAACTTAAATCCGGTCCAGCCAACAACATGAGCTAAAACTAACCTATTTCACAGGTAAAACTAAACTAGCAAAGCAAAACTAGATCTCACTAAGATGTTTTTTTTTCTGGCTCAACCGCAGAGTATCTTTAGATAACAGCAAAATGAGGCAGTGTCAAAATATTGTAAATGTTTAATATGTCATCCACAGTACAGCCTTTATGGACTCTAATCCTAATACCACAATGTAAACATTAAAGAAAACTATAGATCAAGGCCCCTGCTGCTAACAAATGTCTATGGCTTCTGCAGATATATCTCCAATGTATCAACAGTAAACAAAACTTCACATTTTCATGCAAGTATGTAACAACACCTAATTCAATAAAAATAAAATAAAATGCCTATAAAATTCTAATTGTACTGTAAAGTTCAGGTAAAAAAAAGCTAAAAATCTAAAAAGCAGAAATCAAATAACAACTAACAATAAACATAAAAAAACTAAACAAATCATTCATATACATACGCATCTACGTGTATATATATATACGAAGAGAGACGAAAGAGATTACATCTTAGAAAGCTTGTTCGGAGCACCACCGGTGACTTTTGCGACACGAAGAAGAGCAAGTTCGGCTTTCAAATCCTTCAACTGAGCGAACAAATCGACCTTCGATCTGCCTCTAAGTTCGTGAACTTTGATCCGAGCTGCAATTCAAGTAACAAACGGCAACAAATCAGACAACAAAATCGAAAGCATAATATGTATCATCGATCTGAATGCAAAGCATACCCATTGATTGATTGTGATCGGAGAAAAATGAGCTGCAATGGAGGCTGCCGCAGAACCCTAGTTCGTAAAAGGGGGAGAAATTAGGGTTTGTGTTTGGTTACCTGTTTTATATATTATGCAGGAAAAAGGGTATTTAGTGTGAAATGGGCTTAACCATGTGAATCACAGGCCCAAGTTGGCCCGTAAGAGTTAATTTTAAGACTTGTGGCTTAGTGGCTTGTGTTTAGAAGCTAGTAAATTGTACTTAACATTATCATAAAAAAAAAATAGAAATTACATGAGAAAGTGGATAATGTTGTTGTGAAACTAACCTAATAGCAAAACAATATAGCAGAGATGAAGGGAGAAAGTGATTGCTATTTCATTAATAGGTATGATTTACAATTAGATACAATAGTGGTATATATTGGTGTACAAAACTTGGAGAGAAAGTTAATCTATTTTTTGTGTTGATAACCACATTAATAATAAATATATTCATAACACTCTCCCTAGGTTATCAACATAATACGCTTGATGTTACCTCGTTAAAAACCTTGCTAGGAAAACTCGGTGGGACAAAACCATAGCTAAGGGAAAAAAAGTGCATCGTGAAAGACGCATTAGTCCCCCCTGATACTTCTAGATCAGGTATGTTACCTCATTAAAAACCTTACTAAGAAAAACCCAATAGGACAAAACTTAGTCAAGGGAAAAAGAGTGCAATTATAAGTCTCCCCCTCATTTTAACATGTATCCTTTAAGTGGCGTGTGTCCATCTTCCTTGAAAGTTGATCAAAGCTTTTGTAGTCAATGATTTGTCGCTCGATCCCTTAATGTGCAATCCTTTATGTTGAGCAATGTTGTATAATCTTCTAACAAGACTTTAGGTGCCTCCTTCCAAAAAATATCATGTCCAAGACTGTGTTTAGTTACATTCCTGCATCTACAAGACTAACCAAACTTGTTTTGATGGGTTAGTAAAATATAATCAAATATCGTTTATACCTGAAATATTTTGTTGAACTCATTTCAATGTCTCTTCGCTTGACAAATGTTATATCATGACAATAAGCTCAAGTGAAAGATAGTATAACCATACATAGCTAGCAAAACATTTTAGTGCACACATGCATCTAACGATTGTACTTCTAGAATGAGAATCTCTACTTTGGTAGGAGATGATAATAGGCATTTCTTATGACAAATGACTTAACAACCTTTAACATACTTTAAGGTTCAACTATGTCTATACTAAAATATCCCAACATCATCTTCTAGATGTACTTGAGGGATTGATAAAATATAATTACATATATACTCGAACTGTAGTTCGAGTAATAATTAGATCGTGCCAAGGTTATTAAAAAGTTCTCCCTCTAAAAGCTCGACAGTTTCTCTCGATGATGCCTAAACATCATCACTGTAATTGCGATTATAATGAACTTTTAAAAGTAGAATGTTGATAAAACATGGCTAATTTAATCAAACTTATATCCCTCTTATGCGAATATCTCGAGTTGTACAACACTCGACTCGACTATTTTAGTCCATACATATTTTGTCAACTTCAAATAGTATGTTCTTGAGGTTTTGACATCAATGCTTCTAGCATTATCAATCCATTAGGGAATTTGTTCCATCTTATCCAAATATGCACGTGCTTTCACTCTTTAGAAGTTTTGCTACATAAAAATTTGCCCATTTAACACATAGATATCTATATCATATGCAAAAATGTCATGAACACTTGCTTTTATCTCCGAAATCCATATTGTACCATGCGGGTACACTATTTATTGAGATATCACAATCATCGGGTACAAGTTTTCTATGTATGTTTCTTGGTGCACAAGTATTACGTCGTTAAGATGTTTCAATTAACCTTGTAAGCACTCAATTGCTTTAGAAACTCATCAGGAGTTCCAGTTATATCCAACATGTAAAATAATCATAACCTGTTCAAATCTGAATATGTATAAATGATCACATTGTTCTCGAGAACTTACTTTATATGACTTACATAATTTAATCCTTCAGGACTTTCACGTAAACTTTCAATATCAAGTGATACATAACATTCATATGGCACATATCAATTCTCTCTTTATTACCAGACTAATAAAATATTGGAAAGTCAATGCATCCACCACTGGAGAATACGTCTCTTCATAATCAATCATAGGTATTTAAGAAAATTCTTGTGCCACCAATTTTCTTATATCGCTCAATTTGATTTTCACATAATTCACATAAAAGACACGTTTATATCCAACATATTTTACAACTTTAGTTGTATGGACTGTTGGTCCAGATACTTTCCATGTCATTAGAGAATTCAACTTTGCCTGATTTGCGTCTTTCCATTTTGGCCAATCATTTCTATGTTTACGTTCATAGGTAAATCTTAAATCTTGATCCTCATCATTTAATCATTTCAAGCGCTAGATTATATACAAAAGTATAACGACGTCGATTTTTATTTCGATTGCATACATATCTTAGACATGATACACCTTATCGAGATCTCATTATTTTCAGGTACTTGAGGTTCTTCTTGAACCATCATGTCTATTATCTCTTCAGGAGACCTTTTTAATATAACCTCGACTTGACCATCTTAATTAGTTGCTCCAACTTTCGAGGAATTTTATTATTGGAATCGACTGATCTACCACGCTTCAGACATGCAATAAACTCATTACAAAAATGTGGTGATTGTCCTTCTGGGACACTCATCTTAATTGGAGCATTAGCAGTTGGTATATGTGACATAGTCACCTTTTTAAGGTCAGTGAATGCGTCTAGTATATATTCTCTAATATTTGTAAATGAGTTACTCTTTGAACTTCTGGTTCACACTTTTATTTTTGAGGATCAATGATAATTCATACCAACTCATTTATTTTCCAACTGCTTTTTATCTCCCCCTGATGTTGGGAATGTTAATCCATTTAGATGGATATCACTTAATTGAGCCATAAATAAATATCTCGTGAAAGGCTCTATTTGTTATCATATATTCCCAACCACCTTTTAAGGTCTCATTTTTGTGCGCAGTGGTGGATCAATTTCAATATATACCGCACAACCAAAATCTTAGAAAGGACATCTTTGGTTCCTGACCAAAAACCAACTATAATTGGGGAGAAACTATTACAACATATTGGCTTGATGTGAATTAATTTTATTTCATGTAAAATTACATGTACTCATATATAAACATGAATTTGCTCTCATGATTATTGGCTTTGCTATCAATCGTAGACGTTCAGTGATCATCTTAAGCAAAGCAATTCGTGTAGAACATAATCTACAGGAAGTTCAACACTTATTCCGTCGATTATTAATAGTTAGGGAAATAAACTTATTGTCACTACTAATAAATACATACAATCTGGAATATTGTGCTTGCTATCTTATTAGCTAAGCCATAAATTACACAAACATCAAGTTGTGAATTTGATGACATTTAGACGATGCATCGATTTAAAACACTAAATGGTATCATGTTGGGATATGCATTCTAGAATGATTAGGGATACACACCCTTAATTGGCAAATACATAATTTCCCTTAGGAGCAAACAATGCATGCTATCGGCTAGAAGAATCTTCAAGTTCTTCATTATGTTTCACATCATCATTGAGTCGGTGTGGTCTAACCGGTCATGCCAATAAAGTAAATAATCATGATATATAAACTTCTGGTTTATGATTGTATATGTATTAGTTGCATTATGCGAGAGAACAACGCATTATCATTGCGAACTGTCATGTTATTCAACTTTTATCCTTTACACATTTTGTTCTCATATAATCACTCTCATAATTTGACACTTCTTGTGGTAAATCTCATTATGACCATTATTATGATTATGATAGTTGACCTCATTTTTAACTTGTCTATCATAACAATTCAGATGGCCAATCTCATTATTAACATGATTATTACAAATTTCTCAATTATGTCCATGATCACGACGATCAATACCAAATAGGTTTCATGATTTTCACTATTTTCTTTGACATACGAATATAAAGTCACTTCAAAACTTTCATACTCTTTTAACAATATTGCTACTTAAGAGCATATTTGAGGTGTGACAAACCAAAATTGTTTTATCTGACTTCCCTTGTAAATAATCTTCTCTTTGCAATTTTTTTATAACACTGGTAGAGAAGTAACTAGATGTTCAAGTTATATTAGATTTATTGGTCTAGCTTTTTACGACCTTTAATAACATCATAATGAGATTTAGAGAGTATGACACTTCGGGTGTAATGTCTAAGCATGTCTATACTCTATAATAAACTACAACTTTGATAATAAACCTCAAATTTGGCGTTATTGTTGTATTTAGTACTGTCTATATAAACAAATGATAGTATGGAAAATACAAGTGTCACACCCCCAAAATCCACACGCGGAGTACCACCGCTTGGAGGCGTGACATGACCAAGATCAAGCCACCAATCATATTGAACATAAGTATAAAGTAAAAGTCATTCATCAATACGGTAGGTGTTTCCAAAACCAAATATAAACAAGTGTGTAGCGGAAGCAATAATGTAAAACCCAACATATGTTTAATGTACAAAATGTCATAATGTTTAGCAACACATTCACGATCCATGTCCGTGCCCACAACGACTGCGCCTCCCGTGCAAGCTCCAAGAGTACCTATGGTCCTGCAAGGCATGTAACAGAGAGTCAACAACTAGTTGAGCGAGTTCACAGTTGGCTATTTAGTGATAATGTTCATTTCGTAAATCGTATGTTCGATTAGTAATCATGTATCGTATGTAATAGCATCGCGGCCCTCAAGGCATGTTTGCGAAGATCGTTCTAGTATAGTTCGCGGCCATTCCAGGCATGTTTGCGAAGATCGTTCTAGTATAGTTCGCGGCCATTCCAGGCATGTTTGCGAAGATCGTTCTAGTATAGTTCGCGGCCATTCCAGGCATGTTTGCGAAGATTAGTGGGGGCTTCCCCATGTGTTAGACTAGTCGTGTTTGTACGTGCCCTTCTTGATCCAAGGACCGTAGCGAGTGTGATTGTCCTACCCAAGGAGGACGAGCATGCGTTAAGGTTTGTTGTCCTACCCAAGGAGGACGTACGTATGTATTCTACCCAAGGAGAATACGCAGGATTAATATTGGCATCCTACCCATGGAGGATGGCGGTACGTATCCTACCCAAGGAGGATATGTAGGTTCCATTTTTAATTTCTTAACCCATTCCCAAACCACCGGGGAATCCCATGCCTTGGCTGTGTGAACTCACCTTGGTTTGCTCGGTATGCTAAGTGTATGCTCGCAAGTAATCAATCACGTCCTAAAGTATGCACGTATGGAATAATCAGTTTGAGTTCAAGTTGTTCACGTGTAAACATGTAGCACGTAATCACAATCATATACAAGATGGTTACACTTAACAGCAGTTAAATATTCCAGTTAACACTTAACAGAATTAACCCAAGTTACTGTGCAGATTAATTGTTCGGCGAAACACACATAATGGCGAAACATAACAGTTGGCGAAACACAATAGTTGGCGAAACACATTCAGTTTCGTCGTGGCCTTGTTTGGCGAAACAGGATTCTAATTCGTCGATGACTCTTGGCGAAACACATTCTGTTTCGCCGAGAGTCCTGTTTCGCCGGACAGTTCAGTTTCGCAGACATCAGTTACAGCAGATGCGAATAACACATAAACCCTAATCATTCCAGCAGCCGTCAACAATAACAGAAATCATATGAAGATCAATGTGCATATCGAATCATCATAAATCAACCATCCAAGAATCATTGTCTAGCATAAACCCTAGTTTATGTGTATAGCATATCAAATAACATACAACATCATCACATCAATCCCTATCAAGATACTAATGTAATCAGAATTAAGCCATATAAACAACATTCAGAACCGAGCATTCGATTGTGTCAAGTTTCGCATAACATTTATATATTTCCTACTACATCATACATAATCGAAATCTATATCACCGTCATACTAGAATCGCAGCAGTAACACGCATCAATCATTTACACAAACATGAATCGAGATGGTACAGAATCAAGAAACCGATTAACATACACACGACTAACCGAGATAAGAGGAATACGAATCGATCTCTAAGGATATCTTCGAGAAGCTCCAACTGCCGTCACACAGGAGAGAAAGAGGCGCTCTAGGGTTTCTAATTTGATAGCAGATGTAAAACTGATGTTGTTTCGCGTTTTTAAAACTCAAAATAACAAGCTGGGCCCGAACTGGGCTTTTGGCGAAACTGGGCTCGGCGAAACAGCCTGTTTCGTCGAGAAGATTGTTGACGAAACTGACCTGTTTCGTCGAGGTCAAACTTGGCGAATCTCACTTGTTTCGTCGAGTTGTTTTATGGTTTACAAGTCTAAGTTTTTCAAACAGTATGCAAGCTATCATATTACACATAACCATGCAAGTACACTACATTTTATCATATCACAAAGTGTACAGTTACGAAGTCAAACAGGTCAACAACTAAACAGTCAAAGTCAACGTGCATTGAATGCGAATAGAGAATGTCGGAAATTCGAGTTGTCACATTATCCCCAACTTGAAAGAAATTTCGTCCCGAAATTTAGCATGCAGTTACTGAGGAAGCTAGTAGTGTGACGTTGTTTACCTGTATCGTATCGCGGCTCCCCGAGCAGGTTTGCGAAGATTACTGGTTTTCCTGGGGTGTCACATTATCCCCCCGTTGATTTGGAATTTCGTCCCGAAATTCTGCATCGGTAGCTTCAGCCTCAGTAGTAGTTGCTTGGTTTCCGAATAACTGGGGATATTTGAGTTCCATTTGATCTTCACGCTCCCAGGTGAACTCTGGGCCGCGGCGGGAGTTCCAACGAACTCGTACAAGAGGGATTCTCGTGTTCTTGAGGACCTTCACATCCCGGTCCGTGATTTCAACAGGTTCCTCGACGAAGTGCAACCGCTCGTCGGTAGTGAGTTCCTTTAAGGGAACTATGTGGGTCTCATCTGACGTACACTTCTTCAGATTCGACACGTGAAAAACATTATGAACTGCACTGAGTTCAGCTGGTAAGTTCAGTCTGTAGGCCACTTTGCCTATTTTCTCAATGATTTCGAATGGTCCAACGTATCGTGGGTTGAGCTTGTCTCGTTTGCCAAAACGAACCACACCCTTCCAGGGTGAAACTTTGAGTAGCACTCGATCCCCAACCTGGAACTCGAGTGGTTTCCTGTCTTTATCGGCGTATGCTTTCTGACGGTCACGAGCTGCCGCCATGCGTTGTCGTATCTGAGCAATCTTTTCTGTAGTACCAACTACGAGTTCTGGACCTGTGATTTAACTATCTCCCACCTCTACCAACAAAGAGGTGACCGGCATTTACGCCCGTACAATGCCTCAAACGGAGCAGCTTTAATGCTGGTGTGGTAGCTGTTATTGTACGAAAATTCCACAAGGGGCAGATGTTTTTCCCAGCCTTTGCCAAAGTCAATTACGCACGCCCGAAGCATGTCTTCTAGAGTTTGAATAGTGCGCTCAGACTGCCCATCCGTCTGAGGATGATAAGCTGTGCTCATGTCTAAACGAGAGCCAAAAGATTTATGCATTGCTTGCCACAGTTCTGAAGTAAAACGTGCGTCACGATCAGAGATGATGGAGGTGGGCACCCCGTGCCTCGAGACCACTTCTTTTAAGTAAATGTCTGCTAAGGTAGAGAACTTGTCTGTTTCTTTGATAGCTAAGAAGTGAGCAGACTTTGTGAGTCGATCCACGATCACCCAAATAGTATCATTTCCGCGCTGAGATCTAGGTAGGCCAGTAACAAAGTCCATGGAAATTTGCTCCCATTTCCATTGTGATATCTCAGGTTGTTGGAGTGGTCCTGACGGTTTCTGATATTCTGCCTTGACTCTCGCACAAGTCAAGCACTTGCTGACGTAAGTAGCTATGTGGGCCTTCATGCTAGGCCACCAATATGTAGTTTTGATATCGTGGTACATTTTATCTGAACCTGGATGTACCGAGTAGCGAGACTTATTAGCTTCATCCATTACAAGCTCGCGTAGGTTGCCATAAAGTGGGACCCAAATGCGTCCTGTTACGTAATAAGCACCATCTTCCTTCTGTTCTAAGCGTTGCCTTGAGCCGCGTAGGGCTTCAGCCCTGATGTTGTCTGGTTTCAATGCTTCTACCTGAGCATTTCGTATCTGAGAAGGAAGACTAGACTGTATAGTGAGTTGTAAAGCTCGCACGCGCTTAGGCGCGGTGTCCTTTCGACTGAGGGCGTCAGCCACCACATTGGCTTTGCCTGGGTGGTACCTGATTGAGCATTCGTAGTTATTTAACAGTTCAACCCCTCGTCGCTGTCGCATATTCAGCTCTTTCTGTTTGAAGATATGTTCGAGGCTTCTGTGATCAGTGTAGATTGCGCACTTGGTACCATACAAATAGTGTCGCCATATCTTAAGTGCAAAAACAACCGCTCCCAGCTCTAGGTCGTGTGTCGTGTAATTCCGTTCGTGAATCTTAAGTTGGCGCGAAGCATAAGCAATAACTTTATCCCTTTGCATCAATACACATCCAAGACCTTGGATAGATGCGTCGCAGTAGACTACGAAATCGTCCGTGCCTTCAGGCAGTGAGAGGATAGGTGCGCTACAAAGTCTATCCTTTAAGTGCTGAAACGCTGTTTCCTGTGCATTACCCCAACGATAAACAACACCTTACTGTGTCCGTAATGTGAGCGGCTGTGCAATCTTTGAGAAGTCTTTAATGAATCGTCTGTAATATCCCGCCAAACCCAAGAATTGGCATGTTTCAGCTGGTGTACGAGGTGCAGGCCAGTTCTTGATCGAATCTACCTTGGATGGATCGACATGGATCCCATCTTTGTTTACCACGTGGCCTAAGAAGTGGACTTCACGAAGCCAGAAGTCACATTTAGAAAACTTAGCGTATAGCTGTTCCGTTCGTAGAAGTTCCAGTATAAGTCGTAAGTGCTGCTCGTGTTCCTCCTGACTTTTCGAATAAATCAGGATGTCGTCGATGAAAACAATGACGAACTTGTCAAGATAGGATTTGCACACCCTGTTCATAAGATCCATGAAAAACTGCAGGCGCGTTCGTTAGCCCGAATGGCATGACCAAAAACTCGTAGTGGCCGTAGCGTGTTCTGAAAGCTGTTTTGGAGACGTCCTCATCCCGGACTCTCAGTTGATGATAGCCTGACCTCAGATCAATCTTCGAGTAATAGCTCGACCCTTGCAACTGGTCGAATAAGTCGTCGATGTGTGGAAGAGGATAGCGATTCTTTACGGTTACCTTGTTCAGTTAGCGGTAATCTATGCACATGCGAAAAGTGCCGTCTTTCTTCTTCACAAATAATACTGGAGCTCCCCAGGGCGAAGAGCTAGAACGTATGAAACCCTTTTCCAAGAGTTCTTGCAATTGCTTAGACAGTTCTTCCAATTCAGTTGGAGCCAAACGATAAGGCGCTCGAGCTATGGGTGCTGCTCCAGGAGCTAGCTCGATCTGAAACTCGACCTGGCGATGAGGCGGTAGCCCAGGTAACTCTTCAGGAAACACTTGAGGAAAGTCGCGTACCACTGGAATATCCTCAATCTTTTTCTCTTTCTTCGATGCATCAGTGACGAGAGCTAAAACAGCTGTGTGACCCTTGCACAAACACTTCTGAGCCTTCAAGAAGGAAATGATGCCACTCACGACACCACTCTTGTCGCCTTGAACTTCGAGAGGTTCTTTGCCCAAACGAGGAATACGAATAACCTTTTCTTTGCATAAAATATCCGCTTGTTGTTGAGGTAACCAATCCATACCAATATCGATGTCGAAACCATCACAACGTTGGGGTCATTCCTAGTATCACCCTGACCGATCACGAACACTCGACCCCTGGCACCATTGCCGTCGTTATTACCCCCGTTGTTGTCTCCACTATTGTTCCCGTTTCTTTGATTGTGGTTCTGATTCTGGTTCTGGTTCGACCGTGGGCAGTGTCTTTTGAAGTGACCTTCAGCACCATCTGATAACATCCCTTGTTACCATGCTGTTGTCGCCGATTCTATAGATCTTGTGGCTGTTGTTGTTGGTTCTGGTTTGCAGGACGTGAGTTTCTACCATCTTTGGTTCCATGACCAAGTTTGTTGCATTATTGACAATGATTGCGTTTGCCCTGCCCGCTGTGGTGCAGGTTACATCGTTTGCGCTTAGGGTGGTTTCCCTTGTATCCACCCTGCCCTTGAATACTAAATGTTGCTGATCAGGACTTTAGTTGTCATCGACCTTTCACTGCTGTGCCTGGGACGGAATTGTAGTCGAACCCTTGCTAGAGGTTCCATCCCACTTTCATCCATTGTTACTGAGGGTAGCAGAAGTAGTTGAAGTAGTAGTGGTAGTAGTATCGCTGATACGTTGAGGCAGCTTGTTCTGTTCCACTGCCTGGTCTGTGAGACGATGAGTAAGATGAGTAACATCTTGAATAGTAGCAAGTTTAGCCGTCATCACATGGTTTTGAATTCCTGGTACTAAACCCTTGAGGTACAGCTCAAAGCTCTTTATGGGAGGATCCACCATAGTTGGACACAAAATTGCCAGTTTGTTGGATCGTAATCTTGCACGCTTCTATCTCTGATCCCGTCATCTTCATGTTAAAGAACTCCACTTCCAACTTGTGGATGGCATCATAACTACTGTATTCACGTTTGATCAGTTCCTTAGAATCATTCCATGGGGTGGCATTAGCAGCCGCCAGCCCCAGTATCGTAACTTGCGCGCTCCACCAAGTTTGCGCAGTGCCTTCGAGAATATCAGTGGCATATTTCACCTTACGAGCCTCAGGTCATTCGCACATTCGAAGGCCGATTCGAGTTCCTCGAACTAATGGAGGAGTCCAACAGCTCCTTCAGTGTCGCTGAAAGTAGTAGGACGACAGTCCATAAAAGTCATGTATGTGCACACAGGTGGCTGAGCGTGTTGACTTGTCGTGTGCGTAAGAGCAAGCATACTTGAGCATGAGTGTTGGTTTACGAGAGTAGGATCTAAAGATCCTAGAGTAAGTGGTGATGGCAGGTTACACCTCCTGCCTGGGCAGCTGCGAGTGCTGCAGTAACTTGTTCAGTGATCGAAGCCGCCAACTGGGCTTGAGTTAGGTTAGCGCGTCCACACATGATCTTGACATCAGGGAGAACATGTGGGTGAGAGGTTCGCGAATAGTGCGAAGGGAGTGAGCACACAAGTATTCTCAAGCAATAACGTATAGTAAGTTCTGTAATCTAGGCATACCGCGAGCAAAGTTCTATGTAATTCTAGCAAGTAGGTAAGGTAACATGAATAGTAGTACCTATGATGTTGAGCCTTGCACGTGGAGCGAAGCGTCGTTGTGGATCGTTGAGAGCACTGTTCTGGTTATAGTCTGGTTTTAACAAAATCGTTTTCCCTTTATTAAAACCGAGTTCTCTATAACCAATGGCTCTGATACCAATCTGTCACACCCCCAAAATCCACACGCGGAGTACCACCGCTTGGAGGCGTGACATGACCAAGATCAAGCCACCAATCATATTGAACATAAGTATAAAGTAAAAGTCATTCATCAATACGGTAGGTGTTTCCAAAACCAAATATAAACAAGTGTGTAGCGGAAGCAATAATGTAAAACCCAACATATGTTTAATGTACAAAATGTCATAATGTTTAGCAACACATTCACGATCCATGTCCGTGCCCACAACGACTGCGCCTCCCGTGCAAGCTCCAAGAGTACCTATGGTCCTGCAAGGCATGTAACAGAGAGTCAACAACTAGTTGAGCGAGTTCACAGTTGGCTATTTAGTGATAATGTTCATTTCGTAAATCGTATGTTCGATTAGTAATCATGTATCGTATGTAATAGCATCGCGGCCCTCAAGGCATGTTTGCGAAGATCGTTCTAGTATAGTTCGCGGCCATTCCAGGCATGTTTGCGAAGATCGTTCTAGTATAGTTCGCGGCCATTCCAGGCATGTTTGCGAAGATCGTTCTAGTATAGTTCGCGGCCATTCCAGGCATGTTTGCGAAGATTAGTGGGGGCTTCCCCATGTGTTAGACTAGTCGTGTTTGTACGTGCCCTTCTTGATCCAAGGACCGTAGCGAGTGTGATTGTCCTACCCAAGGAGGACGAGCATGCGTTAAGGTTTGTTGTCCTACCCAAGGAGGACGTACGTATGTATTCTACCCAAGGAGAATACGCAGGATTAATATTGGCATCCTACCCATGGAGGATGGCGGTACGTATCCTACCCAAGGAGGATATGTAGGTTCCATTTTTAATTTCTTAACCCATTCCCAAACCACCGGGGAATCCCATGCCTTGGCTGTGTGAACTCACCTTGGTTTGCTCGGTATGCTAAGTGTATGCTCCCAAGTAATCAATCACGTCCTAAAGTATGCACGTATGGAATAATCAGTTTGAGTTCAAGTTGTTCACGTGTAAACATGTAGCACGTAATCACAATCATATACAAGATGGTTACACTTAACAGCAGTTAAATATTCCAGTTAACACTTAACAGAATTAACCCAAGTTACTGTGCAGATTAACTGTTCGGCGAAACACACATAATGGCGAAACATAACAGTTGGCGAAACACAATAGTTGGCGAAACACATTCAGTTTCGTCGTGGCCTTGTTTGGCGAAACAGGATTCTAATTCGTCGATGACTCTTGGCGAAACACATTCTGTTTCGCCGAGAGTCCTGTTTCGCCGGACAGTTCAGTTTCGCAGACATCAGTTACAGCAGATGCGAATAACACATAAACCCTAATCATTCCAGCAGCCGTCAACAATAACAGAAATCATATGAAGATCAATGTGCATATCGAATCATCATAAATCAACCATCCAAGAATCATTGTCTAGCATAAACCCTAGTTTATGTGTATAGCATATCAAATAACATACAACATCATCACATCAATCCCTATCAAGATACTAATGTAATCAGAATTAAGCCATATAAACAACATTCAGAACCGAGCATTCGATTGTGTCAAGTTTCGCATAACATTTATATATTTCCTACTACATCATACATAATCGAAATCTATATCACCGTCATACTAGAATCGCAGCAGTAACACGCATCAATCATTTACACAAACATGAATCGAGATGGTACAGAATCAAGAAACCGATTAACATACACACGACTAACCGAGATAAGAGGAATACGAATCGATCTCTAAGGATATCTTCGAGAAGCTCCAACTGCCGTCACACAGGAGAGAAAGAGGCGCTCTAGGGTTTCTAATTTGATAGCAGATGTAAAACTGATGTTGTTTCGCGTTTTTAAAACTCAAAATAACAAGCTGGGCCCGAACTGGGCTTTTGGCGAAACTGGGCTCGGCGAAACAGCCTGTTTCGTCGAGAAGATTGTTGACGAAACTGACCTGTTTCGTCGAGGTCAAACTTGGCGAATCTCACTTGTTTCGTCGAGTTGTTTTATGGTTTACAAGTCTAAGTTTTTCAAACAGTATGCAAGCTATCATATTACACATAACCATGCAAGTACACTACATTTTATCATATCACAAAGTGTACAGTTACGAAGTCAAACAGGTCAACAACTAAACAGTCAAAGTCAACGTGCATTAAATGCGAATAGAGAATGTCGGAAATTCGAGTTGTCACAACAAGGCATACCACAAAATCAAATTATACAACCCATGGCATAGTAATATGTCTTCATATAAAACAATTTGTAATAAAACTTTCTGAAATACGATATTTTTATCACTCGCAAACAAATATATATAATTTTAATATTAACCTAGATATCATGAGGTAAAAAAAATATCCATCAAGTCCCCTTAATGTTTTACCTAACATGTGATCCTTTGTTACATGTAAATATCCTCTTCTTTTTTTTAATAATAAATTTTATTACGAGATCATCCACAAATATTAAGGTAAATAAACAATTTATAAAATCAATAAAATATAGAACTACTTTAGTGATAATCAATGTCACACCCCAACCGATGACGGAAACATCGGAGTGAGACGAAATAGATTGCTCGAGACATCATAACACTAATAATTGTGACAAGTATTTAAATAATAATTTCATTCCATTTCTAAAGAATCAATTACAAGGATTTTATGCAAAATACAACAACATGAATAATGAAATACAATACAATATGAATACAAATTTTAAAGTGTGTATCTAAGCATCCTACTAAATTCCATGCATCATCAACGTCATCGCTAAACCTGCAACATATTTTAAAAGTGTAGTTCAATACAAAGGTATTGGCGAGTACACAAGTTTTAGACTCGTGCCCTATGTATAAAAAGTATTTTCAATCCAACATAGCATTTTGGTATACAAGGTCAAACTATCATGCATAACTAAAAGTCAAACCCAAGTGTCCACTAGTATAATAGCATCCCTCGATGTAGCAACATCGAGACCGTAAAGTATGAATAATAGCATCCCTCGATATCACAATATCGAGACCGTAAAGAATATAACTTAACAAAACCCCGTCGGGTGGTGTGCTACTCCTATAGTGCTATAATTGTTAAGGCGGGTTAACAAATAGTATGAATTCTAGCATGAACTTAAGCATAACAAAGCATGTATAAGGATTGATTGAATAGAGCATGTTTGTGAATCGTGCATTTTAAACAAGTAAAACATGTTGCACCCAAAGTGTATTAAAAGGAAAATGGGTCAAGTGTACTCATAAAATTCGCATATGCTTTCCGATTATCCAATTGTTGATGAGTAACGAAATTAGGAGGTCGAATGTATAAGGGTTAAAGTTCAAGCATGATTAGAGTCGAGATTCGGAGTTTAAAATAACATGTAATAATATATGAAAATAATCACCCTTTAACACAAGTACTTGTTTTTGACACTATGAAAGTTAATGTTTTCATGAGTAGTATACTCATTAGAATCGTAACAAGTCTTATGTCTTAGGTGATGTTATTATAACACTATGACGAATGAACACAAGTTCACCATCAAGGGTTTGAATGTTAAATAGTATCTAATTATAGGTATTATATGTATTATTATGTCCAATAGTCAAGCATGAGGTAGAAGATTAAATCTTCATTTAGGCACCTCTAGTATCATGGAAGTCATGTAGGAGGTAGGAAGAATAAGCTTCCATTTAGGTACCTCTTATGGTTCACCACTACACTTGATGTAAAAACATACAAGGAGGGTCATGAACTATGAACAATACAAGAATAGAAACAGCTACACTATGAGAAATCATCAAGTAATGTGGGGATTTTATGTTGGACAACCCAAGTTAGTCCATAATCACACCTTTATCAAGCTTGAAGCTTGAACATCACTTGTGGGTTAAAAACCCTAAACAAAACAGAATATATGTGAGGTTTAACCTCTGATTTTGTTTGTCTCGGCCCAGTTTTTAAGCTTAACTAACCATAGAAGTGGTTATAAGCATAAGGAGGTGGGTTTGAGTGAGTTAGACTCAAGTTTAAACAATATTAAACAAAGTTTGATTCAAAACAAAACGAATAGTGAACTTTGGAGCCTTTTTGCCGGAGTTTCAGGGACTTATTTGCTGTGAATCACCCATGGAATCGAAGCTAAGGAAAATCTAAGCACATAGGAAAAAGAATGAGCTAAAATGAACAAGAAACAAAGAAGTTATGCTTGTTTGAAGAACCTGTATCGAATCTGTCCAAACTCCGAATCTGCAGCTGTTTGAGGGTGTTTGAGAGTGATTTAGAGGAGTTTGTAAAGTGTTTAGGACATGGATTAGTGTGGTATTTATAGGGGAAGGATTAGGGTTTAAGTAGTTGACATTAAATAAGGTTAGTTGGATGTTAAACTTAAAAAAAAAGAGTGAGTTGAAAGCTGTGAAAGTTCCGATCGGTCATGAGGCAGCCTACATTCTTTTTTTTTTTTTTTTTGACATTCATAGTTGTAGTGCACATTAGGTATTTAGGATAAGCATTGTTTATTTAATATGATCAAAGGTCAAAAGGAGTAACTAATGGGGTTTTTAACATTTAAAAGAAAAGGATCTAAATGTTGTTTTGAGACTTGGGCCGATAATGGCTGTTAACAGCCATTTGGTTTGTATATATATTTTTTTTCTTTTGTTTTGTTGTGACAAACTTAAGTTAGATAAGGTATTATTATGTTATATTAATTAATCAATTGACTAACCATTTAAATCAAAAGTAATATAAATGGTTAGGTGGTTTTATCATTCAAATAAAAGCAATTAAATGTAAAATGAATGGGGTTGTGGACTTCCATTCGGAATAGTGGAGGAAGTTTGTTTGCTTGTTTTAATTATAACCTTTCATCCACTAAATGCTACATTTAATGAAAAGGATAGTTATGGAATTTATTTATCAAACATATCCTAATAAATATAGTTTCTAATCTATGTTGTAACAAAGAAAACAATAAATGTTGCCATAGGGATGTATGATCGCATGGGGGCTGTTAGAGCCTTTATATATACATATATATATATATATATACATTTTTGTTATTTAATTAACATACAAGACACATATTAGGTACAATTTAAGGTATTAATCATAACTTAAGGTGTCACAAGATATATAAGGGTGTGGTAATCATGTTATGATGCAAAAAGGAGTATGAAATCTAATATGTTTAAACAAGTAATTAAATATGGATTTTGTTTTGCAAGACATGGTGTATTGTAATGATAAGTATATGGTTGCAAAGACATTTAAATTACACATTTTTGATTTGTCGGTTGTATGTAAGCATGTTCATGATGCGAACATGAAATGAAACAAACGTATAGTTGTATGACTTGAATGTATAAACGAAAGTATGTATCCATGTATAGACATGTATAAACAATGTATAAACGGTGTATAATTCATATGAAAGAATCATTTTATTACGATCAATGTCTCAGATTTACAATGGCTTGAAACGAAATACGATTACAAAGGAACGAGTTTCCAAAAATAAAATAATAAGATGACCTTTAAAAAAAACGGAAAGTTGCGAAAAGCGAGGCGTTACAGTCTCCCCTCATTTAGGAAATTTCGTCCCGAAATTTATTCAAATGGAAGACTTGAAAAAGGATCTTAGCAAGAGATGGTCGTTTAAAATTGAGACTTTGAAGCTTGGGATGTTTTGAAAAGTATGGAATTTTGAAGAACGAAATTATGGGTTTGTAAAAAGAGTTCGTTTGTCTAAAATGATCTGAGGCATCAAGCATAGGTAAAAAAAACGTTTACGTGTATGCATAGGCAAAGTGAATTTAAGCAAGTTTTGAATAACTCAGAATTGAGATGTATTAAAAATATGTTGTATTAAGAAGGAAAATTTTGTATAAAACGGTTTGAATTTTGATTAAAAGTGTGGTAATTGCATGAAAAGTTTTGTTGGTTTTAAAGGGTATTGATAATCTCGATTCTTGAAAGTTGTTCATCGAGAAGGAACGAGAAGGTTAGGTATTTAAATAAGACGATTTTGGAGGTAACGGCCAACTAAGTATGTTTGCGCATAAATAAAGAATGGGACATAAATTTAAAAGTAAGAAAGTAGATTCAAACGTGCAGACAGACTTGATTGTAGACGAGGTTTATATAAAAGACAAAGAATAGCTGGAAATAATGGAGGTATAAGAGTGAAGGATCAATCTAAGAAACGAATACGAGTATAAGGATGACATGTGTATTGGACAAACGAAAACGTTGTGTTAAGGATGAGGTCTCGTCGTGGATAATCGGATATCGTGCGCTAGTAATGTGTTTGTGAGTTGTTAAAGTTTGTATCGGTTCTAAATAGGTCTGCAAAACACCGAATTTCTCATGGCACGTTTTACGAAAGTTTGGTAACATGACGAAAACACTTATATATAGGAAGTACCAGCGGCGTATCCACCATGTTTAGACCACGTTACGTCCGTTTCGTTACTCGGTGTCATGTTATGTCCTGTGTCTTACCATACACAGTAGTACATTCCATGGTTTTCATACGCCTATCACTATAATCCCGTGTGTACCCGCGATTATATTGATCGTCGCATGATCCTCATAGCTTGTACTAATTGTGTATGAATTAGGGTATTCATAAATTAAAAAAAATAGAAATGGGTTCGTATAGGAATGTAGTATATAAGCATGTTTACGTTTAAGCATGTATGGGACCCACGTAAGCGAATCCCTCAGGTTACACTCACGTATAGGTACGAAGGTATGAATATGAGTATACGTATAAGTATAAGTATGAACACTAGTATGAGTATGCATATGCATATGAGTATAAGTATGAAAATAAAACGTATGAGTATAGTTATGAATATAAGTAGGGATTTCGTCGAATGATAAATGATTTAGGTGTAAAACATGATCGTGTTTGCGTAATAAAGTATTTTGAAGGAAAATTTTGGTAACAATCACCTAGGTAAGGGAATCACCCCTAACTCGTTGTTGAGGTCGTTTTAAGAAAAGAAGGAGTGGAGTTAATCGTCAAGGTAAGGAAATCACTCATATCTCGATGATACGTCTCCATTTTGTGGTTATAAGAAATGTAAATCTAATTGGGTGACGTTTTTGAAATCATGCATGTAAATGAAGTATAGATGTATGAAAATATTTAGTATGATGTGTGTGAAAAAAATATCACAAAAATAAATTTGAATTTGAAAAGATTGCATCGCATAAGATTGATAATAGTAAATCATTGGTTTGACTAAAACTTGGATGGTTCCGAAACGGAACTTTGACTAACCAAAGTGATCGAAAATTCTTTCGAATTTGAGGAGCATGCTTTGGCCTAATAGGTGGAATACTCTCGCCGACAAGTCGGTTAACGGTATTTACCCTTCCGGTTACTACATGTCCCAAATCAATCGAAATTTCGAGATTTGGCGGGATTTATGAAAAATCAAGGAGTGGAGCTAGTCGACAAGGTGCGGGTTTCACCCCTAACTTGACGATTTCGTATCCTAAGTGTGGTTGGTACTCGTCGGGTCAAAATTTAATTTCAACACTTTAACGAGGATCCACTAGAATTTGAAAGCGAAAATTCTCAATCAAGGTGAGGATCTCACTCCTAACTTGGTGGCGAATTTCGTGTAAAAAGAATAGGTGGATTGAGAGTCTTTCACCAAATTGTGGGTTTCACGCCTATTTTGGTAAAGTCGTCTCGTTTGTGTATTACGAGTGGTCTTGATTTTAGTATAAACGAGTAAAGGACGTATGTTCAAAACAAGTATAAGCACAATAAGCATCTCAAGAAATAAAACGAAAGAGACATTTCAAGGATAGCATATAAAGGATGGAATAATACAACAAGTATTAACAAATAATAAAGCAAGTATTAACACAAAGTGACATATATGTTTAAAAGGCCAAAAGAAGATAAATAAGGAGCAAATAAAGTATCATGCAAGTGGTTCAAGCAGAACATAAGAATAAAGCTCTAGAACTATAGACTATGTAAAAAGCATGGCAATTTTTTTCCTAATTCCCTATAGTTATTGCTCTGATACCAATCTGTCACACCCCAACCGATGGCGGAAACATCGGAGTGAGACGAAATAGATTGCTCGAGACATCATAACACTAATAATTGTGACAAGTATTTAAATAATAATTTCATTCCATTTCTAAAGAATAAATTACAAGGATTTTATGCAAAATACAACAACAAGAATAATGAAATACAATACAATATGAATACAAATTTTAAAGTGTGTATCTAAGCATCCTACAAGATTCCATGCATCATCAACGTCATCGCTAAACCTGCAACATATTTTAAAAGTGTAGTTCAATACAAAGGTATTGGCGAGTACACAAGTTTTAGACTCGTGCCCTATGTATAAAAAGTATTTTCAATCCAACATAGCATTTTGGTATACAAGGTCAAACTATCATGCATAACTAAAAGTCAAACCCAAGTGTCCACTAGTATAATAGCATCCCTCGATGTAGCAACATCGAGACCGTAAAGTATGAATAATAGCATCCCTCGATATCACAATATCGAGACCGTAAAGAATATAACTTAACAAAACCCCGTCGGGTGGTGTGCTACTCATATAGCGCTATAATTGTTAAGGCGGGTTAACAAATAGTATGAATTCTAGCATGAACTTAAGCATAACAAAGCATGTATAAGGATTGATTGAATAGAGCATGTTTGTGAATCGTGCATTTTAAACAAGTAAAACATGTTGCACCCAAAGTGTATTAAAAGGAAAATGGGTCAAGTGTACTCATAAAATTCGCATATGCTTTCCGATTATCCAATTGTTGATGAGTAACGAAATTAGGAGGTCGAATGTATAAGGGTTAAAGTTCAAGCATGATTAGAGTCGAGATTCGGAGTTTAAAATAACATGTAATAATATATGAAAATAATCACCCTTTAACACAAGTACTTGTTTTTGACACTATGAAAGTTAATGTTTTCATGAGTAGTATACTCATTAGAATCGTAACAAGTCTTATGTCTTAGGTGATGTTATTATAACACTATGACGAATGAACACAAGTTCACCATCAAGGGTTTGAATGTTAAATAGTATCTAATTATAGGTATTATATGTATTATTATGTCCAATAGTCAAGCATGAGGTAGAAGATTAAATCTTCATTTAGGCACCTCTAGTATCATGGAAGTCATGTAGGAGGTAGGAAGAACAAGCTTCCATTTAGGTACCTCTTATGGTTCACCACTACACTTGATGTAAAAACATACAAGGAGGGTCATGAACTATGAACAATACAAGAATAGAAACAGCTACACTATGAGAAATCATCAAGTAATGTGGGGATTTTATGTTGGACAACCCAAGTTAGTCCATAATCACACCTTTATCAAGCTTGAAGCTTGAACATCACTTGTGGGTTAAAAACCCTAAACAAAACAGAATATATGTGAGGTTTAACCTCTGATTTTGTATGTCTCGGCCCAGTTTTTAAGCTTAACTAACCATAGAAGTGGTTATAAGCATAAGGACGTGGGTTTGAGTGAGTTAGACTCAAGTTTAAACAAGTATAAACAAAGTTTGATTCAAAACAAAACGAACAGTGAACTTTGGAGCCTTTTTGCCGGAGTTCCAGGGACTTATTTGCTGTGAATCACCCATGGAATCGAAGCTAAGGAAAATCCAAGCACATAGGAAAAAGAATGAGCTAAAATGGACAAGAAACAAAGAAGTTATGCTTGTTTGAAGAACTTGTATCGAATCTGTCCAAACTCCGAATCTGCAGCTGTTTGAGGGTGTTTGAGAGTGATTTAGAGGAGTTTGTAAAGTGTTTAGGACATGGATTAGTGTGGTATTTATAGGGGAAGGATTAGGGTTTAAGTAGTTGACATTAAATAAGGTTAGTTGGATGTTAAACTTAAAAAAAAAAAGAGAGTTGAAAGCTGTGGAAGTTCCGATCGGTCATGAGGCAGCCTACATTCTTTTTTTTTTTTTTTTTTTTTTGACCTTCATAGTTGTAGTGCACATTAGGTATTTAGGATAAGCATTGTTTATTTAATATGATCAAAGGTCAAAATGAGTAACTAATGGGGTTTTTAACATTTAAAATAAAAGGATCTAAATGTTGTTTTGAGACTTGGGCCGATAATGGCTGTTAACAGCCATTTGGTTTGTATATATATTTTTTTTCTTTTGTTTTGTTGTGACAAACTTAAGTTAGATAAGGTATTATTATGTTATATTAATTAATCAATTGACTAACCATTTAAATCAAAAGTAATATAAATGGTTAGGTGGTTTTATCATTCAAATAAAAGCAATTAAATGTAAAATGAATGGGGTTGTGGACTTCCAATCGGAATAGTGGAGGAAGTTTGTTTGCATGTTTTAATTATAACCTTTCATCCACTAAATGCTACATTTAATGAAAAGGATAGTTATGGAATTTATTTATCAAACATATCCTAATAAATATAGTTTTAATCTATGTTGTAACAAAGAAAACAATAAATGTTGCCATAGGGATGTATGATCGCATGGGGGCTGTTAGAGCCTTTATATATACATATATATACACACATATATATATATATACATTTTTGTTATTTAATTAACATACAAGACACAGATTAGGTACAATTTAAGGTATTAATCATGAACCATAGGGCACATGAAATGAAACAAACGTATAGTTGTTTGACTTGAATGTATAAACGAAAGTATGTATCAATGTATAGACATGTATAAACAATGTATAAACAGTGTATAATTCATATGAAAGAATCATTTTATTACGATCAATGTCTCGGATTTACAATGGCTTGAAACGAAATACGATTACAAAGGAACGAGTTTCCGAAAATAAAATAATAAGATGACCTTTCAAAAAAACGGAAAGTTGCGAAAAGCGAGGCGTTACAATCAAATTGTACTTAGTTTCATTCATAACATAATCGGTTATACTTAGAACCATGATAATGATTTTATTTCATATTTTATAAATTTCAAACAAGATGATTTAAACATATTCTATAAAAAATAGCATAGAAATACAATACAAAACAAAACATCAAAATTCATATAAATTGCTTAAAGGATACGTCCTAACAAACCAATAAAGTGATTTTTAGATGCTCTAAGGTCTTGAGATAAATGGTCCATCTAAGTATTTCATATTGCAATATTAAAATTTATCTCTAAAATAAATCTATATGATAAAATATTATTTTCAAGGACTTCAAATACATCCTAAATATAACATGAACCGAAGCAACCATACAACAGAATATATTAATCTTCTAGATAACACATAATTTTTTACAATATGCATGCTTGTTGAATATAAATTAAATTAATGTAAATTTAATTATAATCACAAATCTATATCTAACCCTGTAATATATATGATCGATAAGCACAATAATTTACAATCATAAAAACTCATGGAAAGGATCATCTAATTTTGGTAGAGAATCAATTATTATTATTTTAACCAAGGATACCAAATTTACTTATCATTTACTCAAACTTCATGTAACACTTGAAATATGAATAGGTAAAATTGTCATTTTCAAATCAACTGAGAAGATAAATTTAAAATTTAAATATATCTAATACATATGTGTCACCGATAATATATCTATATATACAATAAACAAAACCATTGGGGGACACATGTCACCCATTGGTTTAAGCCAAATCAGCAGCCATGTCAGCACACATGTGGCATAGCTCTAAATTGAGGATTGAATCTAGCTTCTTTGGTAAGTTTCTTAATCTCTCTCTCTCATCAATCATTCGTCTCACACTATACGAAAACCCTAACGGCGATTTCTGTCTCACGTCTTCAACCGATCTTCTTCCCCGGTGATTCTTCTTATCACGGTTTCAATCGATCTTCTTCCACAGCCTTTATCAAACTATTCACCTTCATCGGTGATAATCGACGGTAAGTATTCCGATATTCTCTTCTTTTCCGATTGATTTTAAGAATAAGGTTTGTTTCGATATTTATTGATTCAGGCACTGAATGTTAGTTAAAGAATCATGTTTGATTGTCTGTTTGGTATTGTTTTTTTGGTAAAAGTTTTTGCTTTGGTTTGATTGTATGATTTTGCTTCGATCTTTTGATGAACACAGTCCCTGTTTGTAGTTATTGTTTAGAATAAACCTCGATTGATGTTTTTTTTGTTTACTGTTTGAATTTTTTTTGGATGATTGATTGATGATGATTATAGTTAGGGTTTTAATCGGCGATATTAGGGTTAAATATTGAGTTAGTGAGTGAATGTTAGTTAAATATTGAATTTATGTTGCCTGTTTGGTATTGTTTTTTTTGCACAAGATTTCGTTTGGTTTGATTGTATGATTTTGGTTCCATCTTTTGATGAACACAACCCCTGTTTGTAGTTATTGTTGAGGATTAAACCGCGATTGATGTTTTTTTTAACAGTTTGAATGTTATTTGAAAAGTCTCTTCATATGGACTGTTTGTTTTTTGTTTTAGATGAACACATTGATTGTTGATATTCAATAAACAATCTTGATACGCAGAGTTTTGTTGTTTATTTTTTTTACTAATCAGTCTGTATATCGTTTGAAGGAGAGATGGTGTACGGATTCGCTGCCCGTGTGTGGAAGAACGACAAAAAATCGCTGGTTAGTATAGATATTATAAGCATTTATAAATTCACTGATATTATAATTGCCATTAACGAGTTTGCCTTTTCCTTTTACAGAAACTTCCTGCTGATTATGGTGAATGGATTAAGAAGTTTGCTTATCCAGAGAAGAATGCAGTCATTCGGACACTCAATGGGAAGATCTTTGAAGTCAAAGTGTTCAACCTTGCAGGCGACTATTTTCTTTACAATGGCTGGTTGGATGTGGTCACGTCATTGAAATTACCAAATAATTCGTGGGTTGTTTTCCAGTACGAAGAAGCTTTGACTTCGTTCCGCCTGTTCCACTTTTATCAAGATATTTCGCTTGCGCCTTCTAACTACTTCTACTACAAAGCTGGACATGTCAAAGACCGAGACGACTCCATGGTAATTGATCATATAAAGTTGAAAAATTATTTTATCGTTGCATTCATACATTGTTTTGTATTTCATGTATAGCTTCGATACTGATATATGGTTATGTACTGTGTGTAGTATGTGAACAGGTTGTTTGTTCGTCATTCCCTCCTGAATACCTGTCCATCATATCCTGTCGTTGTGCGGGGGGCTGGAAATCGCAAATGGTTTGTTCGGATGGATGTGTTAGACCATGAGCTTTACATTACTACAGGTTGGAGTCGAATCAAGAAGGAGATGTCGATAACGGATGATCATTTGTTGGTTTTTGAAATCGTTGATTTCAATACGTTTGATTTGAGTGTTTTTAGCTGTAAGCCTGCCCTTCTAACATTCCCACCAGAACTCTATTTGATAAAAAAAGAACCAACTGATGATTTAATTGAAGTGTCTGATGATGATGTGCCCAATCCGATTGCTGAACCTGTTATTGAACAGAGTGACGATGACGAAGTACCAGTTACTTTTTTTGTTGACAATCATTTTGTAAGTTTCTATTCTTTACTTATTTTTACTTTTAATGTAAAATTTGTGGTCATATTACTATTATTTATTTGCATACCAGTGTTTAAGGAATTTTATTATAAAAATTTGTATTTTTATTTGTAGCGTCTGAAGAAGTGAGCACAAACGCATGGCTTGGATCGGAAGATGGATTTAACCATCAAGGACGGTGCAGGTCGAACTTGGGACGTGGCTGTTGGCAAGGAGTTCTCCCAAGGCTGTCCGCGCTACAATGTCACCGGTATGCGAGAGTTTGTTAGAGACAAACAGTTGGTATATGGTTCCCACTTTCAGATGATATATGTTAAAAGTCAAGGTATGTTGCTTTACAATTGAGCTGGTGAAGGTATGTGGTAGATGTTGGTAGTATATGTTGAACAAACAGGTTGTGGTTAGACAATGATTAGTAGTATTTTTTTGGTGCGGTCATTATAATGATCGTTATGACTTGATATATGTTGGTGATACACTGATACTTTTTTGTGGCCATATTTACGTGTGGCTATTATCATCTGTAGAATTAGGATGTCTGTGTCCTGACATTATTAATGTTTTTGCTACATTTTGGTGTTTATATTAACTTCCCTACGACTTGATGACTTGTGCATTTTAAAATGAAATGATCCAGGATTGAAATTGGTGTTTGTTATAGTATGGTACAATTAAAGCATTGAAAATGTTCAACAAAAGTTTTGGATTATGTTTGGTTAATTTCAATTGTTTAAATCAAGGAATGACATTGGTAAATGATTTTTTTAATTGTGAAGTTTCTGTTTTCAATTGTATAATTTTTTTAAAACTTTTAAATTTATCCTCTAATCAAATATTTCTTTTGTAAATTTTAATTTAGTAACAGTTTTGACTTTCAATATGTAGATTAGTAATTGAATATCCTCTCCATCTTTTTCTTAATTGTGAAGTTTCTGTTTCGAATTAAAAAAAGAAAGTTTTATAATCAAAATTCTTAATGCTGTTTTATTTATTTTTGGAAGGAAAAAAACAGAGTTTAAAAGTTTAATATGGAAGTTTTTTATGATCCGGCGGTTGATCGGTTATGTTTTTTTTTGTAAACAATGATTTATAAAATTCATTAAAATCATTCCACATTTAATTAATCCATTAACTTTATTTAAAAAAAATCTACTTAAACCAAAAGATTACATTTATATACTACCAAATCATATCATAATTATAAGTAAATCTTAAAATTATTAAATTTTAATTATTATCATATCCACCTTAATTCACAACTATTATTAACTTTAAAAAAAGTTAGGGAAAAGTTGGAAAGTAAAAATTCGAATATAGATATAGAATATAGTTTTATTATTATTTTAAATAAATGTTGTGTATGTATTTCGGTAGTTTTATGATTATTTTAAATAAATGTATTTTTTTAATAAATTTAGTTTTCTATTAATAATAGTATATAATTACGGTAAGTATTTTTTAATTTTCAAGTTTACTGAAATTTTTAGAAATTATACCAAAGTCAATCCATTTATATAAATAACTCATTATAATTACGGTAATTATTTATTTTATTAATAACTTTAATTTTCAAGTTTACATAAATAATTTAATTGATTTCTTATATATATTTACTTACTAATTACAATTTCTTTCAACCTCAAAACAGTTTCATCATATTCTGGTGCTATTTCATCGAAATGGATGAAAATAATGTCAGTATGTTAAACCATCTTGATTGGAGATCAAAGTTGTTTACCATAAAGGTTAAAGTTTTAAGACTTTGGCTGCGTGTGAATCCAAAGAGAGAAGTCGAAATACTTGCTATTGAAATGGTGGTGATGGATGAGCAGGTTAGAGTTTGAATATCATTTTAATTTTAAAAATTTACTTTACTTTATTTCTTGATATTTATGTTAACGAATTTTTTTTTTTTTTTTGCTTAGGGGACGAAGATGCAGGCTACTGTTTGGAACAAGTTTATGAAAAAACATGAAATTTTGCTTAAAGAAAATGAGTCTTATTATATTTATAAATCTCAACTTTCTGTGATTAAGTCTAATTTCAAACACTTTGACAAGCAACTTGCTATTAACTTAAACTTTGATACATCTGTTAAAAAGTGTGAGAACTTTGATGGAAGTGTGCATGGTATCTGTTTAGCATCGTTTCAGTCTATTAAAGCCGGTGAAGTCGATGTCAACTATCGAGTTGGTTTGTACTTCATCATATATAACAACCACATCGGAAATTAACATAAAATATAAATATATATATTTTTTTTAAATGTTGGCTTTTGTGCTGAGTATATTTGGTTTTGATAAATTTTTTTTTACAGATTTTATTGGATATGTAGATGAATGGCCTGAACCAGAGGCGACGAAAACAAAGATGGGAAAAGATAGCAAATACATGAACTTGCAATTGCTGGATGAAGAGTCTGTTTATTGATTTACCTAATTTTAATTCATTGAAAGTTTAGTATTATATATTTATTATGTTATGATATCCTCTGATTTTTAAATTTCTATTCATGTAGGGGTATCAAGTTAAACTGCA
The DNA here is from genome assembly GCA_030545235.1 of Helianthus tuberosus. Classification (NCBI taxonomy): domain Eukaryota; kingdom Viridiplantae; phylum Streptophyta; class Magnoliopsida; order Asterales; family Asteraceae; genus Helianthus; species Helianthus tuberosus. The sequence continues at coordinate 67,281,682 of CM060402.1, read as the reverse complement.
CCTTATGGGACGAGTACTGTGATGAGATGTTTGACTACATTCAGAGCCATAAAGAGGAAGTCCATGTTGTTCTTCTTGTGCAGTTTGGTAGTTTCAACAAGTATAAAGGTATTTTGTTGTTTATAATCTTGGTTAATTTTACATAATTTTTTCTATGCTTTTTAAAATTCAATATCCATTAATTTATATTAACTTTTTTACTCAGGGAAGACAACGCTCTCTAATGCTTTCCATATAACAAGTCTGTTTATCAATGCGGACATAGAGGAGATTCGGTCATTCAAAACCAAGTAAATATGGTTTTAATTAATATGAACTACTTATTGATGTTGTTAAAATTTTGATTTTTTATTTTATTGTAAACAGGTTTGTGGAGAAGATATGTAAAACATCCTCTAATGGTCAGAAATCAATTGGTTCATCAGGAAGCATCAGTGTTGCGGATGACTTTTTAGTTAAGCATCCGTTTTCTAATTTCCGTGATATTACTCTGTTTGAACAGGTATGTATCCAATTTTAAATATTTTAAATAAATACATTAAAGACACTATTTTTATCAATTTATACTTACAATCTCTATTCTCCTACATTTAATTTCAGCCATATGAGGTCATAGTTGTTGGTACCGTCTTGGGTATTGATGATAAAGACGACTGGTATTACCTTGGTTGCGAAGAGTGCAACCGAAAGGTGGAAACAACTTTGGTCATAGATGAGGCTGAAGATGGTGCTGAGGAACCTAAGTTTAAGCAGGTTTTGGTTTGCTCAAATCCTGAATGTCCTAAGGAAGTTGTCGGTGCGACACCAGTGTAAGTTAATTTTATTTGTTGTTAATTTATAATCGCTTTGCTTATATTACCAGTTTTTACCAATGTTAATTGAATATATTTTGTGAACTACTTTTTGTCCATTTAGTTTTAGGATTCCGATCAGAGTACAGGATTTTGCATCCATTGCGTCATTGACTTTGTTTGACCGTGAAGCCAGAAAAATGTTTGGCATGACTGCAATTCAGCTGCTTGAGAAGTCAAAAGTGGAACAGGTTAATTATTTTACATCAGTTTTATTTTAAGTTGTTATATATGGTACATGTTAGTAATGTCGATATATGATATTTATGTTTTCAATAAATTTTAATTCACGTATTATAGGCATCTTCGGAAGAGAAAACCATTCCCTATCAGTTTAAAATTTTGAATGATAAAAAGTATGCTTTCAAGATTCAGGTTAGTCAATTCAATATTGACAACCACACTAATGGGTATGCCGTTCATAAGCTGGTGAATGATCCAGCCATTATTGAATATTTGGAGAGCCGAATTCCAGCTGATCAGGTTAAATCATACCAACCTTTTAATTAAAGACATCTTAGAAAATTTATTATTTTTGTTGTCTCTAATTTATTATTTTATGAATTTCAGGGTGTGGACGAGCCGGATGCTGATGTTTCACTTAGCGATTTATCAACTCAAAATCCTTTTGCTCTAAAGGTATGTAATAAATCTTAATTTCATAAAATACCAAATTTTTTAAAGATTTTTTTTTAGTTTCTAATGTTGAATATATCATACAGGAGGCTGTGGATTCTATTGGGGATAGCTTCACACCCGATTGCACATCTAAAGATTGTTCAAAGACTTCGTTTGCGGAACTGAAGCGTAACCTTGCAGACGTTTATGAAGTTCAAGAAACCACGTCTCTGTCATCAACGAAGGTTAAAAAGACTGGTGAAGCAGATGTCGCAGTTGATGGTGTGGAAACCATCATGCTGGTTCCAAAGATTGAAAAGTAGTTCATGTTTGAAGTATGTGTTGCAAAAACAATTTGGCTGTTTTCCGTATTTTGATTGTTTGGTTTGGTTTGGATGTTTGATTGGTTTGGACAATTTTTGTTATGGTTGGTTGTTTTGTTGGTTGGTTTTTGGACAAAGTACTGTTTGTTTTTTGAATATTGCATATGAGTTATAATCATTTAAGGTTTATATTTTGGTTAAGTTATGTTTGTTTTATTGTTTTGCAAATTTGTCAAGTTTTATTATATAGATAAAAAATGATTATCCAGGTATAAATTTTGTGTTTTACAAAGTATTATTGTTAAAAGTGTTATTGCTTTGGTTTTATTTTTAAATAGCAATTACACATTTCATATGAACTAATTTAAATATTGTATTAATTTTATAAATAGTAAAACTATATTTTTAAGAATCCTCAATATTTTAAAACTTATAATATGAGATTATAAAAAACCCGCCGATTTTTAAATAATTTACCAACAAATAAAATTGGTAAGAATTTGTTTCCTTTTTTAAATTATATAACCAAAAATCTTCAATTTTCCAGAATAAAATCAGCGAAATATTTATAGATTTACCTCCAATTTTTTTGATTTAAATTGTTTCCTTTTTAAAACTTATAACCGATTTTTTTTTTAAATTTTAAACTTTCCTTTTTTACAATACACTCCAACACTATAAGAAGCTCTCTTCTTATTTCATACTACACACACTCAATGTTTTATTCTAAAACAAAACACCCTATCACAACATTCATGCATTTTTGAAGTTTGAGGTTTCGTAATTTCTCATACACGTAAGTGTTGTCTTTCTGTATTATACTTATACATTTAAGTTATTCGAATACCTATCTTAATTCATTTGCATGTTCTATATGATACAATATTAGGAAATGCCTAAACGTGCAAAGCCTCAAATGTTACCTTCATTTCCACTTCCTACTGCTGCCCAACCTTCGAATAGTACGTATTTTATTCTTATTTCTGTTTACGAATATAATAAAAATTCGTATAATATCTAAATATGTTACGTACCATTAATTTTACTTAAATTGATTTAGTTGGTGTTGGTAGAAGTCCTTTGTTTAACATTACGAATGGTAATGTTTCCAATTTTGTAGACATGAACTCATTTTGTTTTTATAAATTGTCTTTTTTTTATATGTATTTTATTTTTCAGTTTATCCTAATCAAGTTGAGCGTCAAGAATATGTTGAACGCAGAAAATTAAGAAAACTATATTTGGATAATAAAAGACTTAAAGCAAATAATAAATCTTCGAGTTCGCAAAACGTCATTCGGTCATCCAACATTTCAGTATCCGATACAAATGATTGTCTTGTCGTAACACCAATTCGATCATCCTCTTATATCAATACCATGGATAGACGTATTTTGCCAACCACACCGTTAACAAGTCCGTACGAGGCGTATACATCAGGTTGGTCTTATTTAATTACATATATAAATTGTGTTTATTATTAATATGTCTTTCTTTTACTTAAAATAACCAATTATATAAACCATATACATCTTTCATACCGTCATTTTATCTTTTTTTGTTGCAGTTGAATATAGAAGAAGTCCATTATCTAATATTACAAATGGTAAATTCTATTATTTTTTACGAATGAATACAATTATTCATTTATAGTTTGATATTTGATTGACATGCCTCCTTTTTTTTCAGTTTCTCATAATCATGTTGAGCATCAAGAATGTGTTGAACGAAAAAAAATTAGGAAAGTATATTCGGATAACAAAAGTCGTGATGCCAATAATAAATCTTTCACTTCAAATAACATTATTCAGTCAACCAACGTTTCAGTATCCAATACTAATGAATATCATGTCGTAACACCATTTCGTTCATCTTCCACTTCACATAACGTCATTCGGTCAACCAACGTTGCAGTTGAATCTGGAGGAATTCCTTTGTCTGACATTACAAATGGTAAACTCTTTAGTTTTTTAGATAGGTTTAAAATTTTAAATGTATTATTTTGATTTTTTATGGATATCCATATTTTTTTCAGTTGCTCCTAATGATGTTGATCGTCAACAATCAGCTGAACGAAGAAAATTTAGGAAGTCACATTTAGATAATAAAAGAAGTCATGTGAATAACAAATCTTCCACTTCAAAAAATGTTACTCGGTCATCCAACATTTCAACCTCCACTACAATTGGATGCCCGATCGTAACACCAATTCGTTCATCATCTTATATGAATACCATCGATCGACGTTTTTGGCCAACCACACCTTTAACAAGTCCGTATGAAGCATCTACTTCAGGTTGGAGGTATTTTTTAACGGATTTCAGATTTTTTTATTATGATTTTGACTTTTTTATTTTATTTCCTTGATATCAATGTATAGGTGTCAAAGACAATGTGAATATTTATATGAGTCCATGTTTTACATTCCAAATAAATACAACTTCATTAACTCCACATTCAATAAATCAACCTTCGCTCTCAAATGAAAGATCAAATTTTAAGACGATACGTAGAGGTAAAGAAAGGTTGTCTAATAAAGGTCGCTGCGTACATCCTATTCCAATGGTTGACTTATCTTCCGACGATCCTATTATTCCTCAACAATTAGCTGAAGATCCATATAAAGGAGTTTCTAATAGTAAGTAGCTTACACACTCACTACTTTAAATTTCATTTGAAGAACCTTATTATATTATTTTTGTAACAATGATCACAATTTGATATTTATATTTTTGTATAATAGATTATTTGGATCATGGAGATCAAGTAGTTGTATGTGGCGTATGTAACGCTAAGCTGTGGAAATTTGAAGCCGGAAAAGGAAGGGTTTACTTAGGAAGAACAAGTTACACGCTTTGTTGTGGTTATGGAAAAGTACATCTTCCAGATTTTAAAGAGACGTGTGAGGAATATCAAAATCTTTTCAAGAGTTTAGACGACAAGAGCAAGCATTTCTTACTGAATATTCGTCGTTTTAATTCTATGTTTGCTTTCACTTCAATGGGTGGTAAAGTTGATTCGAAAATAAATAGAGGAAATGCTCCGTATGTATACCGAATTAGTGGCGAGAATTATCATTCATTGGGAAGTCTTCTTCCTAAAGAAGGTGCTGAACCAAAATTTGCGCAGCTTTACATTTACGACACAGATAATGAAGTGTGTAATCAGAAAACCGTACTTAGGTATCCTTTCAAACCATTTCATTATTTCTTTGTTTGATTTATTATTGGTTTTATGTTATATAAACACTTACTGATACATGTAGCGTTTGTATTACAATTGCATTACAGTAACTTAAAGAAAGCAGCTTCCGCAACTTCTGATTTGCTTGACACTGAACTCATACAGTATCTTAAGGTGGTTTTAGATTCAAATAATCAGCTGGTGAAAACTTATAGGCGTGTACGAGATCAGTTGGTTGATAATCCTCATGTTGACCTAAAACTACGACTTAAGGCAAATAGGTCTAAAGATGGTCTGTAACAACCCGCACTTTCGCGCGTTGTTACTACTCGATATACTCGTTACGCCTAGCACCAGAGATTTGGATCATAATGTAACTATATCGCATACATCGCTATTCGAAGGATAATCGCATATTTTCGAAATACAATATCGCTATACTATACCACACCACAAACACTAACACTCACGACGACATTGAGTGAGGACCTATTCTACCCTCCTCGGTGACCGTGATGTGTCGAAACGCAGACAATTAACGCTAACAAAGACTCTCGGGTGAGTGTTATAGCTCCAGTCGTCGTGACGATGATGACAATACGAGTGAGTGGTACCCCGTCAGTCTTTGTGGCACAAAACACAATAACGTTCACGATGACATCGAGAAAGGACCTATACTACCCTCCTTGATGGCCGTGAAACGTCACTGATAATCGCATACTCGAATCGGAAACCGATTGTTACATCGAAACCTTGGAATATGGATATGTAAATACGACCCCTAGTGATATATACATATATAATAATAATATAAATTAATTATAGAAAGCACGTACTCTAAAAAGCTATCGCAACGCTTAACGATCAAAACGAAACGCCAAAACTCAACTCGCCGGAGGCATTTGATCGAATGGCATTTCGATCGGACAGCCGTCCTGTTCGATCGGACCTGTCGGACAGCCGTCCTGTTCGATCGGACAGCCGTCCGATCTGACTCACTGCACCACCTCCTCTCCCCTCTTGCCTATAAATACCTCCACTTTCACATCAATAGCCTTGATGTGGAGCTCTCACTCGACCAGCATGCTCTCCTCACTTTTCTTCAGATTTCTCACGATTCCGGTAAGATCTCGTCCTAAATCTTGTACTTTCATGATCTGCACGCACTCCTTCACCTTTCTATCTTTTGAATGTCAACTTTTAACCGTGAAATAAATGGATTTGAGGTGTTCTAGGATGATGTCATCATGGAGTTCTTATGAACTTCAAGCTTTGGCCTCATTTCACCAAGAACAACTCAGATCTGAAGAATTTCCACATGATTAGACAATGTACTCGCATAGAATTACATGTAATCATGGTTAAAAGGATTGAAAGATGGTTTTCCAGCTTTCTTTCAACTCTTTTACACTTAGTGCACTCAAAACCGATAAAATCGAAGCTTGTACCGACTTTCTACTCATACTTAGTGTTGCGCTGGTTCAAGATCTGGTTTCTATCAAATAGACGACCGATTTCGGGAAAACCTAGAACGACCGTCATGAACCAGTAAACCGGTCAGATTTGGGTGATTCCTGTCTGATCGGGTCACTTGGTTCGAGATGGGGTTTCTGTTGTCTAGCACGTCATAACACCGTCTCGATCAAAACTGTAAAACCTTCAAAAAATAATCAAGTGCCAAAGACGACCAGATCGTTGGGACGGAGTGCCGTCCGATCGGATAGCCGTCCTATCGGACAACCGTCCTATCATAATCGATCGGACAGCCATCCTATCCTATCGATCGGACGGCTGTCCCCATCCTATCCTATCGATCGGACAGCCGTCCTGTCGGACAGCCATCCGATCGGATTACCATTCGACATTTGTTTCCCTGGCACCGTTTAACGCATTGTTCGGCGCTTATGCTATCAACCTGTTATCAGGAAAATCTCAGACGCACTCTCAATCAATCCAATCAAGTTGTGTTTACTTGCTGAACACGCACTGTGAGTATACTTGAACCCTTTTTAATCGCATTTTGGGTGTAACATACGTTTCTAACAAATCGAACTTATCAAACGAATTATTCAATCAATCGAATTATCACTTGCGAATAACTGTTATGCATAGATATATGTGATGCTAGTTGCATATGTGCTAGGGCTTATACTCGCGACGTCCCACCATGACTAGTATAGTACTATTGCGCCCGACGGGGTCTAGTTTGCCATCGCATATTCGAGCATCGAGGACTTAGTTGGTAGTATCAGCTTTGTGAGTATATATGTCATGTGTTACGTTTATGCATATGAAATTTCGCTACACGTTTTTAATCTATTACGCTATACCTATCAAACCTGTATACTCGCCAATACTTTTGTATTGACAAATATTTTAACGTATGTTGCAGGTTAGATCGTAGACTATTTCAAATCAAGCTAGGAAGTCTAGAAACTCAACTAAAATCTAGGTTGTCGGATTTGTATTGTTCGAGAGGACAAGAAATCTGTGATAACTTATGTTATTGTATTATTTGTTAGTATGGGATAACGAATGTATTAAATATTATCGCAACATAGTTGTTATGGATTCTCTTGAGCAATCTGATTCGCCTAGTGCCGCGCCCCGATGATTCCGCCATCGGTTGGGGTGTGACATGGTCGTACATACAACCTACCGACGTCGTCCGAAGTTGCTGCGCTTATAGTTGGAGACATTGAGGAAGCTCTTGATAATCGTGATGTAGTTGTTGAGTCAAAGAAAGATGGTCTACAGCATATTAGCGAGCTTCATCCATCGTATCTCGCTTTTCAGTATCCACTGCTTTTCCCTTTTAGTGAAGATGGTTACCGAATTGATATTCTTCATAGAGAAGGAAGGGCATCAACGAAGAAGAAAGAGTCAAAATGTACAATGAGAGAGTATTTTGCTTACCATGTTCAAGATAGAGTCAATCATTTCTCTTTGATTCTCAATGCTCGGAGACTTTTGCAACAGTTCTTGGTTGACGTTTATACGATGATTGAAAGTGAATGATTACTATTCATACGTCTACAGTAAAGGAACCTCAGATCTGAGACATATGAGAACCTTAAGAAGCTTGGACAAAATGGTAATCCAGATGTAACACCCCGTGTTTTCACGAGTGAAAGTCAAAGTCAAGTCAACGACCGATTTCGCGCAACATGACTCGTAGAAATGTTTTTATTTTAATTATATTATGTGGAGTAAGTGTCGTACATTACAATAATCGAATCGTGTTAATCGTACTCCAATCGACCTACGACTGTGAATGATAGGAAGTAACAATGCGATAAAGTTAATCAACTAATAATCGAGCTATACTAATCGAATCGACATCAAATCGTAACTCGAGCCGTGTATTTTACTTGTCGTTATACGTGTGTGTGTGCCTTACATGTTACCTGTGCATGTTTATTTATGTTTGTTGTGGAAATCAAGCGAACTTAATCGAACTCGAAGTCTAACTCGAAGGTAATCGAACCCGAATCCGAATTCCGAATCGAACCGTATCATATACGAAGTAGTTGGGACTAAAAGTAATTTGACTAGGAAACCCTGTCGAATCGCACGCAATCGAAACCGAATCGCCATCGCACCCGAACGCACCATTCAGTCGACATCCGGATGGATGGTCCATCCGCACGGATTGCCGATCCGCACGGATTGCCGATCCGCACGGATTGCCGATCTGCACGGATGACCAGTCCGCACGGATAACCCATCCGGGTGACCTGCAATCCACACGGATCACCCTTTCCCTTTTTAGCACCCTATAAATACCCGGGTCACTCTCCCAACTTTCCACTTTTGGCAAGTGACGTCCGACCAGCACGCATTCTTCACCTTTTCTTCGATTTCTCTCAATCCAGGTAAGATCTCGCCCTAATTCTTGTACGTTCTTGATCTATACACACATCTACACCTTTCTATCTTTCAAATCTCAACTTTTAACCGAGAAATCATCAAGATTTGAGGTATTCTCGGGTGACGTCATCATGAAGTTCTCATGAACTTCAAGTGTGACCTCATTCCACCAAGAATAACTCAGATCTGAACGATTTCCACAAGATTTCACAACAACTTCACCTAAATCTAAACTTTTCTAAGGATAAAAGAGTTGAAAGAAATAAACTCAAGGTTTCTCCTTCTTTTACCCTCAGAAGCGGTACGAATCGGATCAGTTCTAGTCTTCCACTCAATATTAGTGATGCACTAGTCCTAGATCTGGATTCTACCCGCAAGACACCTGATTTCGGGTTAAACCAGGATGACCAATCTAAACCGCCGACAGGCCGAGTTAGGGTGATTCCTGGCCGGCTTAGTCATTCGGGTAAGAATGCGATTCCGAAATGGTTGCCACGAAGTCAGAACGTCTCGATAGAACGACAAAGGCGACCAAGGGTAGCCGGACGGAACAACCAGGACGAGGAAGCTGTCCGCACGAACAAGCTGTCCGCACGGACAAGCTGTCCGCACGGACAGGCGATCCGGACGGGTTGTCACCCGCGCGAGCTACACTTGGGACCCACATTCAAAACGAGGTTTGAGTATCGACGAATGAACAATCCGGACGGACGACCTCTGAATGGATTACTCTTCGGATCATGAGATACTAAGACCTTAAACAATTTCAAACAATGTTCATCCGCATGGACAAGTTGTCCGCACGGACAGATTATCCGGACGGATTGTCTTTGTCCGCGCGAACAGACTGTCCGGACGGATTACCATTGTCCGCACGGAATACCATCCGGACGGACTTCACCAAGTGACTCACCTTTAAGGTTGTGTCCGCACGGACTACCATCCGGACGGATTGTTGTCCGCGCGACCGGCTTGAAGGGTAGAGATACTTAGATGTTTTCTAAATGCTACAACGAAAACTCCAAAGGACAAGCCATCATACACAAACACATCCTTAACTTAGGGAGAAACAATCCACTCGAATAAGTTATCCGCACGAGTGACTAGTCCGGACGAATGGCTGATCCGCACGGATTACTTGTCCGCACGGATCACTTGTCCGCACGAGTAACTTGTCCGCACGGATGACCATTCGCACGAACTACCAATCCGTACGGATGACCAATCCGCACGATCAATCATCCTACCCACACTCATTCTGTACTGTTTTCCATGCCACTTATCTTTACGCTATCGAATCTATTCAGGCTAACTGTACTCGCTGAACAGCGCTCCCTTCAATCCATAATCGCTGTGAGTATACTCGAACCCTTTTTGCTTTTAGCACTTTTGGGTGTTACATACGTTACGAATATTCAAACTACAACTATCACACTACTCAAGCTATTTTAACGCTAAACCATTTAATGCATGTTATACGTGGCTTATGAACGCTTGTTTGTTATGTTTACACATGGAATGCTGTCTACCTGCCTTAGCAACGATAGTACTATAGTTTGGACTCAGCACCCGTTCACATGGGGGTTGTTAAGGATCTTTTACTTGCATGGATTACGGTGGTAATCATGTATTGCGAACTGCCTCGGGCAGTCAACCCGCAGTCATTGGTATCGATGGATCTATGTCGATAACTAACGTGCTTCATTTCACTATGTGTACGTGCTGGTTATGCGTAAACGAATTTGAACTCTATATGTTATTATCAAACTTGTATGCTCACCTTTACATTATATGTATTGACTTTATTTTAACGTATGTGACAGGTGCTTAGGTTGCTTTTATGCTCTTTGTGCTGTGATGAACTTGAAGCTAGGAACTGGAGTCCTAGAAACCAACAAATAAATTAGCTATGTTTAAATCTGAGTTGTCGGAACAGAATATTTGTCTTGATGCTTGTCTGTAATAATTATTTAACTATTTGAGACACGGTATGGGACGTATTGCTTTAATTAAATGGTAATGATAGTTGTTATGGAAACTTCTGGACAATCTGTTTCGCTCAGTGCCACACCCCGATGATTCCGCCATCGGTTGGGGTGTGACAGATTGGTATCAGAGCCATAACTATAGGGAATTAGGCAAGACTCGACCTAGTCCGGGTCGAAGTCTCAGAGACCTAGTCTATAGTTAGGAACCAGCAGACCAACTCGAGTACATCCCTACTGGGTGATGTACGATCTTGTTTCTCACTATTTTCATTTACCTACACTATCACTGCACTCGAATTTTCAAGTTATGAACGGGTAATAAGGCCGAGAATAGGTGTGAAAACCGCAAACTCTCGACTAAAGTTTCCTAATCAGCTTGCGTTTTAACTACAAACGAGGAGAATCATACCAAATTAGGAGTGAAATCCATATTTTGATGAATAATCTCCTCAATTTTATTAAGAACAAGGACGAAGTTGTAAGATAGGGGTGAAACCCTAACCTTGGCGACTTGTCCTGCTTTTATACAAAACTCCCACCAAAGTTTCGATGGACTCCAACGATCTGAAGACACAATATAACCAATGGGAATTGCGCCAACGCCCAAGAATCGAGGCAAAGGCATAGTCCTGAAGGTAATTGTGCACACAGGATCCTTGTGAATAGTCGAACCACTTTGGTTAGTCAAAGTCTAAATAGCCGCATACAATCTATTCTCGATTCTATGTGTTTCAAGTTTTCGTCGCTTTTATGTGAATTACGTGTTTTATGCTTATTTGTTAGCGTTTTGAGATACTACCGGTTTCACTCTAATGCTTTTGGCCTTGGCTACCCACACAACACATCATTAACAAATCGCTCGCATTACACTATGTTTGAACACTCGCAAGCTCTGAATACTAGGTTTCTGTTTTCTGAATGCCTCTAGTGACTAAGGCGTATGTGTTTCTTGCTATTGTGCTTACGTGTGTAGGAATGTTGTGACTATGTACCCTATGTGTTTATGTGATCTTGTGTAATTCTGTGATTTTGTGTCTATATGCGTTTACATGGTACGTGTTACTGAGCTTTAGTAATAGTAGACGTGTGAGGTGAGATTCGAATACATGTGTTGAGTTCCGTGGCGATGTCTATTGCAGACAATGTCGTCTGGATCTCGTCATACACTCTCTCGTCAAGAAAAGAGAGACAGACGCCTTGCTTCTATTATCGCGAAAAGTGTGGCAAAAGCCGTGAGTGATGCGTATGAGAATGCTAGCAAATCATCCGAGGAATCGAGAATCGAAGCTCCCAAAGCCAACGCAAGGCCTTTCAGTTTTAAGCAATTCAAGTCGTGTGGGCCGAAAGAATTCACAGGAGAAGGAGGTCCTACTGCACTATTCCACTGGTTTGACTCTATCGAGGTTACTCTGCGAGAAAGTGGTTGCCCTAATGACCTCCGAATGCTACCGGCGTCTTTCAGTCCCGTGCTTTAGACTGGTGGACGGCCGAGAGGAACAAGAGAGGGAATGATGCAGCCTACGGTCTGTCGTGGGACGAGCTCAAGGAAGTCATGCTAGAGGAATTCTGCCCTCCTCACGAACGTCAAAAGCTCGAAGATGAATTCTGGCACATACATTAGAAGGATGGAGACAATGCTGGTCTCACTGCTCGTTTCAAACAGCTCAGCATTATCTGTCCCGACCAGGTCAAGACTCCCGAGATGACCATCAAGAAGTACATCCGAGCTTTGCCCGACTGCGTTGCTGATTTCGTGCAAGCGGCTAAGACTACCACGATCGAGGAAACCTATCTGCTAGCCGCTGAGATCAATGACAAAAGGGTTAAGGCTGGGGTGTGGGATAAAACCTCCAAGCATCTACATCAAGCTACCGCTACCGCACCAACTGCTGAACCTACCTCATCAAGCAGCAAGAGAAAGAACAAGAGAAAGAACAGCTCCACCAACAAGAACTGTGCGATCACTGCTGCACCGGTTCAAACCGTACCCGCTCAACAACGTCAAGTGGCAGTGCCTGTGGCCAATGCACCGCCTGCAAAGCGTGCATATACTGGGCCACACCCGCTCTGCCCTACTTGCACCTATCATCACCCGACTGCTATCCAATGCCGCTTTTGTGCTCACTGCAACGTGTACGGCCACTTTACCGCCAACTGCCGTATCCGTCAAGCTCCTGCCAATCAAGCTCTACTCACTGCCCCACAGGGTCAACAAGCTCCTCCGGCAGCCGCAGTCAAAGCCAGAACCTGCTTCACGTGTGGCGACCCGAATCATTTCGCCAACATGTGCCCAAATAGGGTAGTGAAACAAGAACTGCAGCAGCAACAACAACAGCAGCAACAACAACAGGCCGCACGCGCCAGAACTTTCAATCTCAACGTGCGATAAGCCCAGGCTGACAACAACGTAGTCAATGGTACGTTTCTCGTGAATGGTATTTATGCTTCATGTTTGTTTGATACTGGAGCGGATAATTGTTTTGTGTCGTTCGAATTTGAGAAACTCCTTAATCGTAGACGTTCCAAACTCTCCTCGGCATTCGAAGTTGAAGTCGCTACCGGAAGAACCGTCGCTGTTCATTCCGTTATCCGTGATTGTACTCTTGAACTCAACAATCACATCTTCTCGATCGACCTTATTCCGATGCAACTCGGAAGCTTTGATGTCATAGTAGGCATGGATTTTCTTCGAGAGAACCATGCCGAAGTTGTGTGCTTCGACAAGATGATTCGTTTCTCGCTCGCAAATGGTGATTTATTATGTGTTTATGGTGATACTACTACAAAGGGGCTCAAGCTTATGTCATGCCTACAATCTAGCAAGTATCTCCGCAAGGAATACAAGGCTTTCTTGGCTAATGTTGTAGCAGCGGATAAGGAAAAGAAAGAGAAGAAGGAAGTAAAAGACGTTCCCGTGGTTCGGGGATTCCCTCAAGTTTTTCCAGAGGACCTGTTAGGAACGGAGGCTCTCATGATTGTGTTTGTTTGTATGTTTAGAATGATTTGTAAACATGAAAACATGTAAAGTGCAACGGAAATGAAAACAAACTTTGTAAACACAATCAAATGGAGAAAATAGTTTGATAAACAATTGCTTCTCATAGAGTCAAAAGATTTACAAATCAAAGCAAAAGATTACAGATATGCTTACAAACTAAACTCCCCCTCAGCCTGATGCCCCAAGGTTGGTTGCACACAAGATGAAAGGATTAGACATGAGGAGAAGAACTCGCTCAGTCAATCAAATGTAACAGTACAGGGTACTGATACATTTATAGGCAAACCAAACCACTGACGTATCTCAGCTGACGTCACCATGAAAGCGACGTCTAACAGCCTAACAACCTGTATCTACTGTCCTTACACAAACACTGCTAACCTAACCACTGACTATACATAAAACAGACAATTCACTAAACAGCTGCTTTCTCTTTATGTCAGTGCTTTCCTCAAGGTTGATCAGTCCTTGACTGGGCAGTGCTTTATCATCAGTAGATAGGACCAGCAGTGTTGGATACTTCAGGGTTTTCATCAGCAGTTGAAAGGACAGCAGCAGTTGAATATGAACAGCGGATAGAGACCATCAGTTGTTATAAATCACTTTCAAGGGGAGAGCAAAGTGTAAACTGCTGCTTATTGTGAATCCTCTGTTGTGACCTGGTTTTGGCTTTACATTATCTGTTCCTCTGGTAGGGTTCAATCCCAACAATCTCCCCCTGGAACAGATAATGCCAAAACTCTTCATTATTGTGGAAATCTTTATTGCCTCATTAACAGTTCCCTTATCTGACCTTTAAATTGTAGTTCAAAGTCTAGGGCATCTGTATCTTCATCATCCCTGCTAAGTGGAAGATCAAGGAGATCCTGCAAATCTTCAAGACTCAGGCCAAGAGCTTGTTCCCTTGATATTTTCTCCACTTCTCCACCAGACCTGAGCAAAGTCAATACGCAGGTCTGTTTGTCAGTTTCCCACTTTTGTATTTTTGAGCCTGGTGGGTTTCTTGGGAGATGTTTATTTGCAGAAGTATTTGGTGAGGCTGGCCTGTTCATGACTGGCTGAGCAGCACTTGCAGATTGTTCCAATTCAAGATCTTCTTTTATCATTACTTTCGTGCCTGCTTTTACAATGGCATCTCCAGCTAATAGATCTTGAATTGTTTCCATACTAAACTGGTTTTTGCTCCTTCTTTTGTAGATGGCAGCACCAGCTGGAGCAGTGGTTCTTTTGACTTGCAGCTTTGGTTGTCTTTTAGAAACCTCTGCTTTAGAATAGTCAGGCTTTTGAGGAACATTTGGGTCTTTCTTTCTTAGTTCCTCCAACCTTTTATAGGTTGCCCTGACTCTATCTTCTCCCCACTTTGTCACAGAGTTCTTTGACCCATAATCAGCTGCAATTAGCTCCTCTTTCATTCTCCTCAACTCTAACATCTTCTCAGCTTCAAATTGTTTGAATTTTTCAGGAGGAGTCTGCTTGACCTTATTTTTGATCATGTCTTGAATCCTGGCTGCTTCTTTTTCAAGCTCAGGAATGGTCCAGTTCTTGTACATGTGTTTCTCCCCCTTGTATTTCTTGTAGGTCATGATGTTTTCAATGTAGTCTTTCCTTAAGGACTCATCTGCCCTTTCTGAAATTTTCTGACATACATTTTTAGCAAAACGCTCCATAGCATTGACCTGTGAGAGTAAAAACTGATAGTTTTGTTGAAATTCTCTATCAGATTTCCTTTTCTGTTTTTGATTGCAATATCCTCTGCTTGTTTGGCCTTGAGTTTCAAGTATTCTTCAATATTGTTAGGCCTGGGATAATTTGCAATTGATGGTAAACTCCTTTTGGCTGGGTCATCTTCATAATAAAAGGATTTGATTTCTTCTCTGACTGCAATGAGTTCCAGAGGAAATGAGACACCAGCAGGAGGTAGTGGTTTTACAATTTGAGCTGAAGAGAGAGGTATGGGTTTTGGAATAGTGACAAGTGACAGGGATTTTGAAGATGTTGGTGATGGAGATGTGTCATCATCTTTTAAAATTAGCCTTCTCCTTTTTGGTTTAGGAGAGACTGATGATGTTTGAGATGGAACAGTGGTAGTAGATTGAGTGACAGTGGTTTGTGTCTGACTAACAGCTGTTGAAACAACTGGTGTTTCAACCACTGTTGCCATTACAGCAGATGTTATAACATCTGTTGTCTTCTGCTTTTTGTCAGCAGGTGGAAGTGGTGGTGAGATTGTTTTTGGTGGTGACAGTGGTGATGGTAATGTAGTAATTGTGGTGTGTGTTGAAGTAGTGTGTGTTGAAGTGAGAACAGATGTTGAAACCACTGAAGTACCAGCAGTAGTTGATACAGCAGGAGTTACAACAGCTGTTTGAGTGGAGGTTTTATGCTGATGGCTTTTGGATGGTGGTTTTGGAGGCTTTGGAAATCTGGATGAGATGGACTTAGGTTTTCTTTTTGTCTTTGGATTTTTAGAATCTTTAGAACCAGAACAACCCTGCTCATACAGCTCCATGAAAGCTCTTTTCTCCTCATTCCACCTTGAAACATCCTTTGCCATTCTATCTCTTTTTACACTTGCTACTCCTTCATCAAGTGCTTCTTGAGTAGCATCAACCTTTTTACTACCATCTGGCACAGGAATTTTTCTGGTCATAGCATCCTTTTCAGGTTCAATGTAGAGACCATCATCTATTCCTTTCTTCTTCCACTCCTGAATTTTCTCCCCCTTTTTGGCATTATCTTCTGGGAGTTGATCAATGAAAAGTACTGTTGGAGGAGCAGTGCCAGTGGTTTGCAGGATCTGAGTTTTTAGAGCCTTTAAATCAGCCTGAGTGTTTTTGAACCTTGACTCCATTGCATTTCTCAGCTGTTGGACATGTTTCTCATGTTGCTGATCTGCTAATTGTGCTTGTTGATGGAGAAAAGGTTGAAACAAGTTCCAGAACTCATTTGTAGCAGGTGCCCTTTGTGGAGCAGGTGCTTGAGGTGGAATAGCAGTTGATTGTACCTTCTGAACTTGTAACACCTGTTGTAGCATATCTTTGAGTTCTGCAACAGAGTTATCAAGCTTTGCAATACGATCCGTCAATTTCTGGTACTTTAAACCATCACCCAAGTTAATGGGATCATCTGATTTCCCACTAGTAGTGGTTTTATCAGTGGTAGATGTAGGGAGTATACTCCAAACATTAACCACTGATGCCCCTTTTTCTTGGTACTGGGGTCTTCTTCCTTCAACACTTGACAACCTTTTGATGTTGCCAGTAGGATAAATAAATCCACTGGTGGTTGGCAGAGGTGCTATAAAAGGAATTGCCTCCAAGGAAGTCTTATTAATGTAACCACTGTCCAACTGTAAACCTGTAGGTACAACAGTTGTAGTGGCTGCTTCACTTGGATTACCACCAAGAGTTACTTGTAACTCATGGGGTGTAACCTCCTCAGGTTGTGTTGGTGGGTTAGCAAAGATTGATACATCAGACCCAGTCAGTTGTTGAGGTATATTCTCATGAGTAGGTGATTGAGAAGGACTGGTTAATGCCTGGTTCAAATCAATTGCATCCAACAGTGGTTTTATTGGTGAGGGAATTGTGGATGTGATGATTGGTGTAGAAATAGGATGTGTCCCGGGCATTGGACTGTGGATGATAGAAACGAGTGTTTCCAGAGCATCATGATGTGGAGACCCTATTTGTACAACCTGTTCTTTTTTTGAAGAAACAGGAGGAGTTTCGGTTATGGGTTGAGATATTTGTACCAACTGCTGTGAGGAAGTAGCAGCAGTGGTTTCTTGTGACTTTTGTGTTGTCACTGGCAGGTGCTCTGGTATCTCATCCTCCAGAGATGCCTTTTTGATGGTTTTGGGGGGTTTTTGTGTTTTTCTTTTTGTTGGCTTTTTGGTGATTTTAGGTGTGGGTTTCAAAACAGTTGTGCTGCTGCTTTGATCACCTTGAGCAGTGGGCTCAGCAGCAGATACCTGAGGAGCAGTTGTAACTGCTAAAATCTGCTCAGGTACCTCTGCTTGTGCTTTGCAAGGGGTTAACATTCGTGTAAAAGTTTCAGCAGTTAAGCTTTTTATTTGCAAAGATTCACCTTGTTTTATTGCAGCAGCATCCTTCTTTCCAAGTTTCTTTTCAAAATAGAAACTTAAAAATCTTGGAAAAAGTAGGAATGCTTTTGTTTCAACATTGTTAACCAAATCATTAAAAATCACCTGAGAATAGTTAAAATTTTCTTCTTGAAGAATTGCAAATCCCAGTTTTTGAATTTTTAATGGTATTTCATTGAAAGCAGTGGTTTTGTTTGAAACACACATTAGGAGGGTGTGAAATAGAAATCATGGTGCAGATGGGAAGTAACCTTTTTCTAAGGTGTCCTTTTTGACCTCTGCATTATACCCTCTTTCCAGAAAATCATTTTTTAACTCATTTTTGGGGAAAGTAATTTTACCTTCCTGATCGTTGAGTTGAAAGATCTCTGAAATTGATTGTGGTGTGATCTTGACTTCTTTTCCCTTTAGAGTAGAGTTAATGGCTATGACAGTGTTACCTTGTTTGTCAAGGGTTGCATTCTTCCAAAACTCTCTTTGGGTCGCCAAGTATATTGGTGCATCTGCTGTAAGCAAAGTTTTATACTTTGAAGCAGTCATGATATCAATGATGGAGTCGAAATCCCTTGTGGAACCGGGTTTTGTGAGAAGACCCAGAAGATTGTGAGACCGTTTGTATGGTATTTCGATGATTGTAGCCTTTTGGGAGGCATCTTTTGATGATGATTTGGAAGTGGGTTTTGAGGATGACTTCGATTTTGTCATTTTGGAGATGATAATCGAAGAAATATTTGAAGGAATTTGAAGAAAAAACTGCTTTGAGAAGAGAATTTTTGGAAAATTCAATTCGACAGTAAAACCCTGTTTGGTGTGAAGTGGGGGTTTTGTGGAAAAAGATGAATGCTGACGTGGCAGCGGTTACAAAAGGACTGACCACATAGTACTGCTCACATGCCAAACCCCTGATGAAATGAAGGACAGTACTTTATGAAAGCTACTGAGGAAAGCAGTGGTTACAACGGTAAAATGGGAACAGCGGATGATTTTCACTATCAGTGGATAGCATATCAGTGGATAAGACACTGCCTTTGAGCAACAGAGTTTATCAAGAAAATGAATGAACAGAGGATGGCTTTCATCAGTGGACAGACTTTTGAAGTAGAGCAGACTTTTTGAACAAATAGTGGTTAAGGGTAAGCTAATGGTAATGATTTGAAAGATCAGTATATCAACAACTGTTTTGGAAATTTTCATTCAGGGTTTTGCCACATGTCAATTTTGAAAGACAGTGGTTTAGTACCCCAGATGATGAAAACTTTTTGCTAAGGCAACTCATTTTCGTTTAATATTTAATTAAAACATGAGTACCCTAGTAATTCAAGCACAGTTTGCAATCAACCTTTGATTAAAAATTTTGGGGCAAAACTGAGTATGACATGATCTTGGCATATGTACCATTTCCTTTTGACCCATTTATGAGGACAATAATACCACCAAAAATAAGGTATTACATCCTGACAGGAGCTGAAACTATTGCCAACAAAAACAAGCAAAAGTTCCAAATATATTATTCCAAAAAAAATAAGAATAATATATCCTGGTTATTCGAGAAAATCCTTTGAACGTAACAAAAAAATGGTTAAAGGATTTTCTGAGAATAGTATCAAAAAGGATCTGGTATAATTTCAATAGAGTATATAATCACATCATTCACAAGTTATTGAAAATGGTCAGTGGTTTGACAACAGTGGTAGGAAACTTTTGGATACATTTTGACCACTGTTTGGTACCATTTTCTTTGTCAGTTAATTGCAAACATGAGGACACATGGATGGATTTTATTTGAACATTTGTCTAATCCTCTTGAAATTTAATCACTAGAGACACTATTATCACCTGAACTTACTTGAACCAATAAGCACAGACAGTTGCTTAATGACCACTATTACCCCAAGCTTTGACTCTTAAGTGTTTTATGTTTATACTCTTTTCTTTTGACTTTAAAAGTTTTGAGATAAAACACACTTTCGAGTTTTTGTGAATTTTAGTCCAAAATCATTTTGCAGTAATGTTTTGAGAGACTTGGTCATGTTTGCACAAGTTTTTCAGCCAATCTCACACTACATATGATACGGACTATGTTGACCCCTGTTTTCTTAATGTATTTAAACAAGGTTGATTTGTTCCTTTTGAGGATCTCAACCTGTTTTCAACACATCAGATCTAAATAACTAAAGTCTTAATTCCCTCTTTATAGAAAATCAAAACACTAATGTCTTATGAATCATAGGTTTTGTTAATCTGAGGTTCATACTTTAGTATTTAATGAAAACATCACAAATATCAAAACAACAGTTAAAATCAATTTTAAGAATATGAAATGATCTCACAGTTTAACAGATATGTTTTCAGATCTAGAAACCATGAGTGTCTTGTGCATGAAATCACTTGTGTGAATTTTGTGTGTCATATGACATCTTGGTTGATTTACAGAGTTTTTTGAATAACCATTTTGAACATGATTTACTCGATACTCTGTTTTTCAACTAAATACAACCAACCTTAGTATCAATGAATTTTGAGCCGAACTGTTATGTCAATTTGACTGTTAAATCGAATTTGACTGTCCAAGCTCTGATACCAACTATTAGGATCGGAGGCTCTCATGATTGTGTTTGTTTGTATGTTTAGAATGATTTGTAAACATGAAAACATGTAAAGTGCAGCGGAAATGAAAACAAACTTTGTAAACACAATCAAATGGAGAAAATAGTTTGATAAACAATTGCTTCTCATAGAGTCAAAAGATTTACAAATCAAAGCAAAAGATTACAGATATGCTTACAAACTAAACTCCCCCTCAGCCTGATGCCCCAAGGTTGGTTGCACACAAGATGAAAGGATTAGACATGAGGAGAAGAACTCGCTCAGTCAATCAAATGTAACAGTACAAGGTACTGATACATTTATAGGCAAACCAAACCACTGAGGTATCTCAGCTGACGTCACCATGAAAGCGACGTCTAACAGCCTAACAACCTGTATCTACTGTCCTTACACAAACACTGCTAACCTAACCACTGACTATACATAAAACAGATAATTCACTAAACAGCTGCTTTCTCTTTATGTCAGTGCTTTCCTCAAGGTTGATCAGTCCTTGACTGGGCAGTGCTTTATCATCAGTAGATAGGACCAGCAGTGTTGGATACTTCAGGGTTTTCATCAGCAGTTGAAAGGACAGCAACAGTTGAATATGAACAGCGGATAGAGACCATCAGTTGTTATAAATCACTTTCAAGGGGAGAGCAAAGTGTAAACTGCTGCTTATTGTGAATCCTCTGTTGTGACCTGGTTTTGGCTTTACATTATCTGTTCCTCTGGTAGGGTTCAATCCCAACAGGACCTTCCCGGACTACCTCCAAAATGCGATATTGATTTTCGCATTGATCTCATTCCTGGAGCTAATCCTACCGCCAAAGCTCCTTATCGACTCGCGCCGTCCGAAATGCGCGAACTCTCAACCCAACTCCAGGAATTGCTTGAAAAAGGCTTCATTCGCCCGAGCACCTCTCCTTGGGGCGCACCAGTCCTTTTCGTCAAAAAGAAGGATGGGTCGTTCCGGATGTGCATCGACTACCGGGATTTGAATAAGTTGACTATCAAGAACCGCTACCCTCTGCCTCGAATCGACGATTTGTTTGATCAACTACAAGGCGCTACGTGCTTTTCGAAGATCGATCTACGTTCCGGATATCATCAGCTGCGTATACAAGAGGAGGATATACCCAAAACCGCGTTTCGTACTCGTTATGGCCATTATGAATTCGTTGTCATGCCTTTTGGCCTAACAAACGCACCAGCAGTTTTCATGGATCTGATGAATCGCGTGTGTAAACCATACCTCAACCATTTCGTCATCGTATTCATCGACGATGTCTTGATCTATTCCAAGTCGAGAGCCGAACACGCGCAACATCTACGTTTGGCTCTCGAGTTACTCCAGGGGAACCAACTCTACGCCAAATTCTCCAAGTGCGAGTTTTGGTTGGGGGAGGTTCAGTTTCTGGGTTACATTGTAAATAGTCAGGGTATTCACGTCGATCCTACGAAGATTGAAGCTGTCAAGAGCTGGGTTACACCTAAGAATCCGTCTGAAGTCCGTTCTTTTCTCGGACTAGCGGGCTATTATCGACGATTTATCCAAGGATTCTCGAAGATTGCTGTACCACTTACCTCTCTTACACATAAGGACCAGCCTTTTGTTTAGGGAACCAAGCAAGAGTCTGCCTTTCGAACCCTCAAACACATGCTTTGCAATGCTCCTGTCCTCACACTACCCGACGGAAACAATGATTTCATTGTCTACTGTGATGCTTCCAACCTTGGTCTTGGTTGTGTCCTCATGCAACGGGACAAAGTCATAGCTTACGCATCTCGTCAGCTCAAAATCCACGAGAAGAACTATACAACCCATGATCTCGAGCTAGGCGCAGTTGTTTTTGCATTAAAGATTTGGCGACACTACCTGTATGGTACAAGGTGTACGATCTTCACCGATCATAGGAGCCTACAACACATCTTTAATCAGAAGGAGCTAAATATGCGTCAACGCCGATGGGTAGAACTTCTCAACGATTACGACTGTGAGATTCGTTATCACCCAGGCAAAGCGAATGTTGTTGCCGACGCCCTTAGCAGACGGAGCTACCTGCTTAGCACTCGTAATGTTCAAGCCCATCACAACCTCGAAACTCTCATCCGCGACGCCCAGCATGCGTGTTTCAACGAACGCACTTTGAAGAAAGAACGAATCTACCACGATGGAGCCCAACTTGTGAGCAAACCAAACGGGATATTCCACTTTTTAGACCGAATTTGGATTCCCAAGCGAACCGATTTACGACAGATTATCATGGACGAAGCCCATAAATCCCGCTATTCTATTCATCCCGGAGCTGACAAAATGTACCAGGATCTTCGCTATAGGTACTGGTGGCCGGGTATGAAACGGGATATCGCTCTCTACGTCGGAAAATGCCTAAGCTGTGCTAGAATCAAGGCTGAACATCAAAGACCCTCTGGCTTACTCGAGCAACCACCAATTCCCATGTGGAAATGGGAGAGCATAGCCATGGATTTCGTAACCAAGCTTCCAACCACGTCATCAGGTCAAGACAGCATTTGGGTTATTGTTGACCGTTTGACTAAATCAGCTCACTTTCTGCCAATACGAAAAGACTACAAGGTGGAACGATTAGCCCGAATCTACACCGACGAGATCATCTGTAGACATGGGACGCCTCGTGATATCATCTCTGACCGTGATGCTCGGTTTACGTCGCGATTGTGGGAAACGTTTCAAATGGCACTCGGTACAACGCTTAATCTAAGTACCGCTTTCCACCCACAAACTGACGGTCAGACTGAAAGAACGATTCGTACTCTTGAAGACATGCTCCGTTCGTGTGTTTTGGACTTCGGTGGTAACTGGGATAAACACCTGCCGTTAGTCGAATTCTCGTATAACAACAGCTACCAGGCCAGCATTTAGATGGCACCTTTCGAAGCGTTATATGGAAGAAGATGTCGATCGCCTATTGTGTGGCACGAGATCGGTCACTCGCAACTAACCGGTCCGGAGCTGCTACAAGAAACGACAGACAAAATTTTCCAAATTCGAGACAACTTGGCGAAAGCTCGGGATCGACAGAAAGTTTACGCCGATAAAAAGCGGAAGCCCCGGGAATTTGGCGTTGGTGACTACGTACTCCTAAAGGTATCACCTTGGAAGGGTGTAGTCCAATTCGGCAAAAAGGGAAAATTCGCGCCTCGATATGTTGGACCTTTTAAGATTCTGGAAAGGATCGGAAAAGTCGCCTACAGACTCGAATTACCGGAGGAACTTAGCAATGTCCACCCGACTTTCCACGTGTCAAACCTCCGAAAGTGCATCGCCGACCACGATTTACATGCCTCTCTAGACGATCTACAAGTGAACGAAACATTACACTTCGTGGAAAAACCTGTCGAAATCATGGATCGCCAAACCAAGCAGCTCAGGCGCTCACGCATTCCTATTATGAAAGTCCGATGGGAAGGTAAACGAGGCGCGGAGTTTACTTGGGAACTCGAAAGCGACATGAAGGCAAAGTACCCGCAGTTGTTTAATTAGAAAAGCGAACCATAAAAACTCAGATTTCTCTCAAACGGCTTGGGATTAAGTTCTAAAAAAAATTTGTAGGCTTTTAGATCATGTATATTCGCACAACATATCCAAATTTTAGCCGATTTTAACCGTAAAATCTTGTCTAATTTGACGTTTTCAGTTAGAAACGTGAAATAGTTGAAAAGTGAAGGAATTTTGACAAATCTGTGTGAATTTGACTCTGAATCTGATCAGATCCTGTACGAATCTAGTGCGTTTGATCTGTGCAATCGAGAACCTGCTTAGATACCACTTGTAGGTCCCGGTTTCAACTCCGTTGAAATTATGTTTGGTCACGATCGTGCACGGATTCCGCACGTTACACGAGTCAAAATCGGTCCAAATGAAGAACTCTCACACGTGATTCACGACCTTGTTACGGCTTTCAGCTTAATTTTGGGACGAAATTCCCTAAACAAGGGGAGGCTGTAACACCCCGTGTTTTCACGAGTGAAAGTCAAAGTCAGGGTCAAGTCAACGACCGATTTCGCGCAACATGACTCGTAGAAATGTTTTTATTTTAATTATATTATGTGGAGTAAGTGTCGTACATTGCAATAATCGAATCGTGTTAATCGTACTCCAATCGACCTACGACTGTGAATGATAGGAAGTAACAATGCGATAAAGTTAATAAACTAATAATCGAGCTATACTAATCGAATCGACATCAAATCGTAACTCGAGCCGTGTATTTTACTTGTCGTTATACATGTGTGTGTGCCTTACATGTTACCTGTGCATGTTTATTTATGTTTGTTGTGGAAATCAAGCGAACTTAATCGAACTCGAAGTCTAACTCGAAGGTAATCGAACCCGAATCCGAATTCCGAATCGAACCGTATCATATACGAAGTAGTTGGGACTAAAAGTAATTTGACTAGGAAACCCTGTCGAATCGCTCGCAATTGAAACCGAATCGCCATCGCACTGCCGATCCGCACGGATTGCCGAT
This sequence comes from Helianthus tuberosus, assembly GCA_030545235.1. NCBI lineage: Eukaryota > Viridiplantae > Streptophyta > Magnoliopsida > Asterales > Asteraceae > Helianthus > Helianthus tuberosus. Next base: position 67,256,643 of record CM060402.1, on the reverse strand, counting down.
CCGCACGGATGACCAGTCCGCACGGATAACCCATCCGGGTGACCTGCAATCCGCACGGATCACCCTTTCCCTTTTTAGCACCCTATAAATACCCGGGTCACTCTCCCAACTTTCCACTTTTGGCAAGTGACGTTCGACCAGCACGCATTCTTCACCTTTTCTTCGATTTCTCTTAATCCAGGTAAGATCTCGCCCTAATTCTTGTACGTTCTTGATCTATACACACATCTACACCTTTCTATCTTTCAAATCTCAACTTTTAACCGAGAAATCATCAAGATTTGAGGTATTCTCGGGTGACGTCATCATGAAGTTCTCATGAACTTCAAGTGTGACCTCATTCCACCAAGAATAACTCAGATCTGAACGATTTCCACAAGATTTCACAACAACTTCACCTAAATCTAAACTTTTCTAAGGATAAAAGAGTTGAAAGAAATAAACTCAAGGTTTCTCCTTCTTTTACCCTCAGAAGCGGTACGAATCGGATCAGTTCTAGTCTTCCACTCAATATTAGTGATGCACTAGTCCTAGATCTGGATTCTACCCGCAAGACACCTGATTTCGGGTTAAACCAGAATGACCAATCTAAACCACTGACAGGCCGAGTTAGGGTGATTCCTGGCCGGCTTAGTCATTCGGGTAAGAATGCGATTCCGAAATGGTTGCCACGAAGTCAGAACGTCTCGATAGAACGACAAAGGCGACCAAGGGTAGCCGGACGGAACAACCAGGACGAGGAAGCTGTCCGCACGGACAGGCGATCCGGACGGGTTGTCACCCGCGCGAGCTACACTTGGGACCCACATTCAAAACGAGGTTTGAGTATCGACGAATGAACAATCCGGACGGACGACCTCTGAATGGATTACTCTTCGGATCATGAGATACTAAGACCTTAAACAATTTCAAACAATGTTCATCCGCACGGACAAGTTGTCCGCACGGACAGATTATCCGGACGGATTGTCTTTGTCCGCGCGAACAGACTGTCCGGACGGATTACCATTGTCCGCACGGAATACCATCCGGACGGACTTCACCAAGTGACTCACCTTTAAGGTTGTGTCTGCACGGACTACCATCCGGACGGATTGTTGTTCGCGCGACCGGCTTGAAGGGTAGAGATACTTAGATGTTTTCTAAATGCTACAACGAAAACTCCAAAGGACAAGCCATCATACACAAACACATCCTTAACTTAGGGAGAAACAATCCACTCGAATAAGTTATCCGCACGAGTGACTAGTCCGGACGAATGGCTGATCCGCACGGATTACTAGTCCGCATGGATCACTTGTCCGCATGAGTAACTTGTCCGCACGGATGACCATTCGCACGAACTACCAATCCGCACGGATGACCAATCCGCACGATCAGTCATCCTACCCACACTCATTCTGTACTGTTTTCCATGCCACTTATCTTTACGCTATCGAATCTATTCAGGCTAACTGTACTCGCTGAACAGCGCTTCCTTCAATCCATAATCGCTGTGAGTATACTCGAACCCTTTTTGCTTTTAGCACTTTTGGGTGTTACATACGTTACGAATATTCAAACTACAACTATCACACTACTCAAGCTATTTTAACGCTAAACCATTTAATGCATGTTATACGTGGCTTATGAATGCTTGTTTGTTATGTTTACAGATGGAATGCTGTTTACCTGCCTTAGCAACGATAGTACTATAGTTTGGACTCAGCGCCCGTTCACACGGGGGTTGTTAAGGATCTTTTACTTGCATGGATTACGGTGGTAATCATGTATTGCGAACTGCCTCGGGTAGTCAACCCGCAGTCATTGGTATCGATGGATCTATGCCGATAACTAACGTGCTTCATTTCACTGTGTGTACGTGCTGGTTATGCGTAAACGAATTCGAACTCTATATGTTATTATCAAACTTGTATGCTAACCTTTACATTATATGTATTTACTTTATTTTAACGTATGTGACAGGTGCTTAGGTTGCTTTTATGCTCTTTGTGCTATGATGAACTTGAAGCTAGGAACTGGAGTCCTAGAAACCAACAAATAAATTAGCTATGTTTAAATCTGAGTTGTCGGAACAGAATATTTGTCTTGATGCTTGTCTGTAATAATTATTTAACTATTTGAGATACGGTATGGGACGTATTGCTTTAATTAAATGGTAATGATAGTTGTTATGGAAACTTCTGGACAATCTGTTTCGCTCAGTGCCACGCCCCGATGATTCCGCCGTCGGTTGGGGTGTGACACCAGATATGTCAAATGTTGGAACACGCGTACTACTACCGTCTTCGTTTACCGGAGGATCGCGTTATATGAGGGAGAATTATTATGACGCGATGGCCATTTGTAAATGGTTTGGTTACCCCGATTTCTTCATTACGATAACTTGTAATCCGAAATGGTCGGAGATTAAACGATTTCTGAAGGACAAGAACATTAATCCGGAGGATAGACCGGACATTCTATGTCGATTGTTCAAAATTAAGCTTGACGCAATAATAAAAGACTTGCGAGAGAAATCTTTATTCGGCAACGCATCGGCAGGTAAGCATCCATTTAATTGAATTAATTTATTATAATATTAATAAAAATTAGTATTTTAATATTAATTATCCTATTGCAGTTGTGTATACGATAGAGTTTCAGGAACGAGGTCTACCTTATGTCCATATCTGTCTGTTCTTAAATGACGAAAGCAAGTTTCCTTCGGTTGACCATGTTGACAACTTTATTTCTGCCGAGATACCTGACAAAAACTTAGATCCAGATCTGTATAATCTTGTCAGTGACTACATGATTCACGGTCCTTGTGGTGTTGCAAAACCAAATTGTCCGTGAATGGTAGAAGGTACCTGTTCGAAGAAATTTCCAAAGAAGTTCTCTGAGCAGACTACTCTAGATTCGAATGGTTATCCGGTATATAGACGAGCAGATTCAGGATTTTTTGTTGAGAAATCTGGTATTCAGCTTGATAACAGAAGCGTGGTTCCGTATAGCAAAACCCTTTTGAGACGTAATCAGGCACACATTAACGTCGAATGGTGTAACCAGGCTGCGTCCATAAAGTATTTGTTTAAATACATTAACAAAGGACCAGATAGGGCAGAATTTGGTTTTGTACAAAATGCCGATGAAGGTCAGCTTGAAGATAGTAATGATGAAATCAAAGAGTATTACGATTGCAGATATCTGTCGGCTTGCGAAGCTACATGGCGCATCTTTGCATTTGATGTTCATTACAGGTATCCATCCGTAATGAGGCTTCCGTTTCATCTACCAGATAAACAAAACGTTGTATACGACCCTGATGACGATCTTGATAGTGGTCTTCATAAATCATCTGTTCATTAAGCACTTGACCGAACAATGAAAGATATCTTCTATGACAACCGTCACTTTACATTCCGTACACTAGATGAACAGTAATTTGTGCTTTAATGACTGTACATGATCTAGTTTACCAGACGAATAAATTTCTGAATTCCATACAAGTGAATTCATGGACTTGTTATACTACAAGAATTACTTCATGATAGCGTTGCGTCAGAAATACTAGTAAACTCACCGGTAAGACACTTTGTGTCAACATAACTGCAGAAAGCAGTCAGACATTAAAATTGGAGCCTAGGTGTAGGTCCAACGACAAGAATACATTAAAACCCAAGAGTACATACAAGGGTTTAATATATATACTCTCCGGAAGCAAAAATACGCACTAAAAAGTACCCGAAACGCACTTTAAGTGCAGAATTTTAGTAAATTCAGCAATAATCAGCATTTAAACACATGGATATTATGCAGAAACTACGTTTTATTATCCAGAATATTTCCCCAAGTGTTGGGAAGTGAAAAGGGATACAAAAAGGTACTTAAAAGACACTAAAAAAATGTAATTTAGCACTTTAACGAACCGGTGTCTAAACGAACAACCGGATAATACCCGGAACACCAAAATAATGCTAGAAGCATTGTTTCCACTTTTCTGAGCTAGTTAGGGTCCCCGAACACCCTAACACACTATATAATTAATAATACACCATAAACCACTAACTTAGCACTTACTTCCTAACTAGATTGTAACTAAATATTTGAGACTCAACTAATACCCCCCCCCCCCCCACTTGATGGCCGGTTAGGGGACATGTTCCCCACATATGATTTTCTTGATTATATTAATAGATCATGTTGGTGGATAATAAGGCATGTTATACAATGGTTAATGAGGGTTAAGAGGATTATAAGAAAGACTTGGGGTCTATCATTCTCATCATCACCAACAAACTTACAACACTTGCAACTCTCTCTCCCTCTCTCCTTGGGTTCGGTCGAGAGCCACCACAACCACCATCATTATCATCCAAGCTCATTCATGCAATCTACATACTTCCATGGGTGTTAGAGACCATACAACGAAGCTCGGTGTGTTCGGAAGCTCAAGAACCTCTCTTATCTTCTTTTAACCACCACTTTTACATAGTTGAAACTCCCCTAGCCTTGTGCTAGTAGTAAGTGTCTTAGATCTTCATCCTCTTCATATTTTTGATGGTTAATAGATGACTTATGATGAAATGATAAGAAACTCTAAAGAACATAACTTAAAATCTTGAACATAAGATGAATAAGGTGGATAAAGAGAAGATATGTGTGTAAATCTTGTAAATCTTGTGTAGTTGTGCTTATTTGATGTTGTTTGTTAGTAAAAGTTGGATGGATCATCATCAAGGTATGCTAGATCATGTTCAAGAACATGAACTAGTAATATGTTAGTGATAGAAATAAGAAAAATGATGAAACCATCCACCATGAACTTGAAACTTGGATAAACATAAATTTTCTTGTAAAATGAAGTTGTAAACTTGTGGATCTAAAGATCTACAAGTGGTTTTTCGGAAGAACCAAGCGGAAGATACTAGCTTTGTCATAACCCGGGTATTTTATGAAAGAAGCACATTTATAGTAACTAAACAAGTGTGTAAACACTTGTGTAACAAGAAATTTAACAAAGAGGTATTTTTGAAAATCTTGACTAGAAGTTGTGAAACTTCAAGTTCTTTAAAAATGAAGTTTACAAGAAACCAATCATGTTTTTAAAGATAACAAGACTTACTAAATGTGATAGTAAGTTACTACACATTTTTGTAAATTCTCAAGTTCATGGAATAAAGAAATTAGTATATACTATTGTTGATTGTTGTGGATTGTTGTTGAAAAATTTGTTGTTGATGAATTAAAAGAAAATAAACACATGTTTTGAAAACATGGGAAACCTCCATTTTTAGGGGAAACTCTGTCAAAATTTCTATAAATTTTGACACTTAAGAAAATATAAGTTTTTGAGAAACTTATTCCCTAAAAATGTATCTAAAAATATTACCAAAGTTTCCCTAATTTTTGGTGACAAGAAATGATGATTTCTTCGAGATTAAAATTTATATTAAGTATGTATATTTTTTTTTGAGAAAAAAAATATATATTATTTGATCACCAACTTTTGTGCTAAGTGTATATAGTATGTGTTATACGTGCTAGTGTATTAAGACTTAAAAATACACTAAATACTCATGAAAAGTATAAACACAAAAAAATAAAAAAAAATACACATACAGAATACAAGATACATAATTCGGGTGCAAAGTGCAAAACACGAGATACTTATATTAATTTTTGAGAAAATAATATAAGTAAGATACTTAGTTAAAAATATAAAATATTTTTAACACAACAATACAAATACAATAGAGAGTGACTGTACTTGTGCGACGCAAGTCTAGTGACTAACGTTAAGTAAACGCGTATAGGTCACAACGTTAATTAAGTAAATCCGGTGAAGTTTACGACGCAGGAACGCAAAGCTGTAAGTTCATGCTCCCCCTTTTCTTTAACTGTTTTTGGTTTTATTACTCTCGGGGGTGAAATACATGTTACACATATTACAATTTTTACAAATGGTAAAAATACAAGAAGCACTCTTGGTGAGAACGAGTACCGAGTGCAATATGATTTGAGAATACAAAAAAAAAATACGAGAAGTACTCTTGGTGAGAATGAGTACCGAGTATGATGTGCTTTAAGAAATGCCTAGAAAATACTAGATCATGTGAGCTTAAACTAGATATTGAGATGCCATTAATACTTAATTAGGGACGAAGTTTAGATCTAACGGGTACGGCCGAGCCCCACTCATGGTCCTTATGTGACCACTTGAGTGCTTCGGTATCCCAGTCGAGGGAAATCGACACAGTCGAGGTTAATCGACACAGTCGAGGGAAATCGACACAGTCGAGGGTAATCGACACAGTTAAAAGAGAAAATACTAATGCTCCCTATGTCCTCACATGCCTTGAGGGAGAACATACTAATGCTCCCTATGTCCTCACATGCCTTGAAGTAGAAAATACTAATGCTCCCTATGTCCTCACATGCCTTAATGTCCTTGTACAAACATTCATTTAGTACGTGGTGTACACAAGAAAACTTGATTTACACAAGAATACTTTATTTATACAAGATACATACCATGTCTTCATACAAGGTATGCAAAACGCATGAACTCGCTCAACTTTATGTTGATGTTTTCCAAAATTACATGTATTTCAGGTGACAGGATGGATCTTGGGCGCAAGTGTCATAGCTAGAAGTAGACTTCAAGTTTAGATGTCATCCACTTTTGTTGAATTGTAACCTAGACGAAGGTTGTGTTTTTAAAACTTAAATAACAAGTATTTGTAATACTCAAATTTTCATGAATGGATGAACATCGTTTTGATCATGTAGTTGTTTATTATGATTGAATGCAATGATATTAAACCAGTCACACATCATACGCTTCCGCAAAAGACAGGGTGTGACATCTTCAAATGTGAGATGACCTTTGGTCGTAAAGTTATGGTGTTCGGTGGTGACTTTAGAAAGATACTTCCGGTTGTACCAAATGGCGGTAGGCGAGAAATCGTTAATGCTTCAATCACTTCGTCGTATATTTGGAGTAGTTGAAAGGTCCTTACGTTAACCAAAAACATGAGGTTAACCGTAGGAGCGAACACATCTGATATAGAAGAGATTAAAGCTTATGAAAATTGGTTGCTCGAGTTGGGGGAGGGAAAAATTGGTGGCCGTGACGATTGTGAGGTGGTTATAGATATTCCTGAAGATTTGTTAATCAAGTGCTCTGAGGATCCTATGTCAGATCTGATCGACTTTGTATATCCTTCACTTCTCCAACTGTACAAAGATAAAGATTATTTTGCTGAAAGAGCTATACTAGCACCAACAAACGAGGTTGTTCAAGAAATTAATGAAAGATTGCTTGCTTCGTTTCCTGGCGATGAAGTCGAGTATCTGAGTTCTGATAGTATTTGTCAAACTAATCAAGCAAAGAACGAAGCACATGCGAGACTATATTCTCCCGATGTTCTGAATGGTCTTAAAAATCTGGTCTGCCTAATCATCGATTAGTCCTTAAAGTTGGTGTACCTGTAGTGTTGCTTCGTAATATTGATCAACAAAATGGTTTATGCAACGGTACGAGACTACGGATTACTAAACTTTATAAACGTGTTATAGAGGCTGAGATTATATCCGGCGAAAACATAGGGACCAGAACGTTTATTCCACGAATCAGTTTGACACCGTCGGATAAAAGAATTCCTATCAAGTTTCAACGACGACAATTCCTCTTAAATGTATGTTTTGCAATGACTATAAATAAAAGTCAAGGACAGTCTCTATCAAGGGTTGGATTGTATTTGAAATATCCAGTTTTCTCACATGGTCAGCTTTATGTTGTGTTATCAAGAGTTAAAAGCAGAGCCGGTGTGAAGTTGCTTATACTAGACAAAGATGGGAATGTAACGAGTAAAACAACAAATGTAGTCTACAAGAAGGTTTTTTCCGGCATTTGAATAGTTTTCTGTTTTTTTCGTCCAATGTATGTATTTGTATACAACATTTCATTTCGAAGTAAATAATATGGTTTTGATTGAAGCCCGCGTATTACGCGGGCATTAACCTAGTTTAAGATATATCTATCCATACCATGAACACAAACGCTCACTTTTTGAATAAGCATATGAAGGGTAGTTAAATGCATTATGTGCGTTTATAAACAATTAATATTGTCAATCACTATTACATTATTTAACATAACCCTTCACCGCAAAGATCCCAATATACTAAAAGATAAAATAAAATAAGTGTTAGCATCTACAAATAAAATACAAAATAACTTTTATGATTATTGTATATATTGCCATCTCACCTATTAACCAAGGTTTTTTTGTTATGAAATTGTATAAACATGTCGGTCAGTAATTTTGACAGTAAGATAATGACATAGATAGTTATGATTGATAAGAATATTATGGATCAAACTAAAACTTACTTGTAAGTTGGTTAGATTGGTCATACTTTGATGAAGCGAAAATAAATACACAACTCGATTCGACTTTATGATGATACAATCCAACTCTAAAAGCGACTCGTGCTGATAATATGTTGTGAAACTAACCTAATAGCAAAACAATATAGCAGAGATGGAGGGAGAAAGGGACTGCTATTTCGTTAATAGGTATGATTTACAATGAGATACAATAGTGGTATATATAGGTGTACAAAACTTGGAGAGAAACCTAATCTATTTTTGGTGTTGATAACAACATTAATAATAAATATATTCATAACAAATGTAACTTTTTTTTGAACGGCAAGGAACGAAGTGCCAATCACCGAGATACCGGACGCTGTGGCCAAGGTCGACTACTCGACTGCCGCCAGCCCATTGACTCTCCCAGATGCACAGAAACCCGACCTCCACCCGCCCGAAGGCACGACAGTGGAATAATCAGTAAAACCTCGCCTCTCATCCAAGATGAACCGACGCCACCCGTATTCGCCCTTCACCTGGATGCCGCAGAAAATAATGGGGAGAGTGAGAGTCGAACCTGGGTCACAAGGAACAGCAAGTTTTTCCCCAACCACAATACCACTGTCTCATTGCCACTCGATAATGTAACTTAAATAGCATGGTTTGGATCCGAACTTACATCAATGATGTTATTAGCTACAGACAATATCGTTTAGAAGTATTAGGATTTAAAAATAACATGTTGTAGGAAATGTCTTGTTGGCATCTCTAGGGATATAGTGATTTACCTTTGACATATGAGTGGGAGCCATTAAGTGAGGGTGCCTTGAAGGTAAAAAACGCCTTTAATAACCTATTAAATTGCCTAAGAAAAATATCTAGATGAGGGTGCCTTGAAGGTAAAAAAAACCTTTAATAACATATTAAATTGCCTAAGAAAAATACCTAGACGAGAGAAGTGGGGGCGACTTAACTATTTTTTTTAATATACTAAAACGTTTATAGTTGACAAATTTGTTGGTAAACAAATGCAAATATCAAAGATAGTAGGCAATTAACAAAATATATCTTATAGGTGTATATCAAAAACAGCTAGCAATCAGCAATTTATATATAAGATGCATATATAGAACTTGAAGATTGAAGATAGGATCCTACCAAAAAATTATACATCAATGATCAATCGATTAAGGTAAAGGGTGTGGATGTCATGATTGATACATGATTCGTCACATAGGAACATTAATGGAAGGCTATACCACCCCTTGTCTAATCTACCATGGTTTGCATGGATTAAACCATGGCAACCATGGTTCTCCTTTCCATTTTTCAAGAAATCATTTCTTTTTTCTTTAGACAAAGATAAATTAAAATAATAAACGGGATAGTGGTTTGGGTCATGACTATACCTTTAGGGTAATGGCTTTGGATGAGTGATTAGAGAAGAGTGATATGACGATGACGTGAAGTGTCATAGAAATAAAAGCCTAACAACTAGGAAATAAAAGCAGGTAGCAACTAACATTTGAAAACCAATCACAATCATTTACCATATTTACAATGTCATATACAAATCGAGGAACAAAAGGGAAAAACAATAACAACCAAATTAGTCAAGTATTCAAATTATGGAATAAGTTTGATGTTTAATACTTGTAATCAAAGAAGCTAGAACTAAAATCGCATAAGTAATTGAGTACTCTAATTGTCGACTGTCGACCAGGTGACCAAGAAGTCAAGAACATTTTCAACCATAAAAAATTGAAAGTTTGAAACCAACACAACACAAGTAAACGAAACTCGAAAGTCGGTAGTGCAAATCAACAAAAAATGAATTCGACTATTGCAAAACGTTGGGACGGGATGGGATGTTGCTAATTGGGAAATAAAATCTGCTCTTCCGTTGGACAATTTTCATTCTATAAACGATTGCTCTTCCATTCCATTGATTTTGTGATACTCTAGTTATTTGTCGGAAGCGACAAAGCTTATGTTACTCCTCTCTAATTTCCAAAGTTGCATACCAGTATTTTCAAGACACTTGGATGTTGGATACATACTAGGCTCCAATCTCCTAATACATACATTTTTTTTATAAATTGGCCCCCTTATAACTTGGGTTCCCTAGGTCTAGTGGCGGAACCAGCCTATTAAATCAGGGGTATCCCATAAAAAAAATTATTGTGCAATCATACAATATTAAAAAAAAACGACAATAAATAAATAAAGTAAAACAAATACCTACTAGATTTGTCCTCTTCTTTTTTCATAGCTTGAAATCGTTCTATCATGTCATCTACTTTTACTTTATGAAAAAATCATTTTCGATTGCACAAACTATGACATTGTTCAAAAATTCCGGGCCCATTCGATTGCGTATAAAACAGGCCCATTGCCGCCCCCATAATCAACATATAAATGGACATGTTTTATTAATATTTTGGGTCTTGGGCTAATGGGCTAGCTTAATAGGCTATTAACAATTATGTTTTGGCTTGTAAAAAGAATTAGATTTAAAGTGTTATACTATCCTATTTTTATGGTTAGGGGTATCCTCGTATTTTTTAGGGGTATTCTTTGTATAAAATCGAAAAAATAACAATGCGAATACGGGGTTGAGCCGTAGCCCGTGCTACGGCTCCTTATATTGTAGTTCCGCCCCTGCCTAGGTCCTTGCTTGACCCAAACTTACTAAGGGTGTATGGGACGCTCCACTCAAGTGGAGTAGTCCCATCTCCACCCCGGTCAATCATACTCTATCATGTCAACTCTTCTCTCCACTCCCCATTTTGCACTTAAACGTAAGGGGTGCTCCACTCGTTGCATTATAGGCACTGAAACTCGCCAGTGGTTAAAAAAAGGGACACAAACAATGTGTTTACTCTTCCCCGACCATTTCGGTTTGCTGTATCATTTATGGGGTTGGTGGCGGTGTTACCTCGCAGTGAACGGTCACAACCCAACCGATGACGGAAACATCGGGGTGAGGCACTAAGCGTTTAGATTGCTCATGAGTTTCCATAACACAATATTTTTCAATATAAATTAGATTGATTCAAACATTGTCTAATAGCATCCACAACCAAACACAAATATCAAGTACAGCCCATAAAAATAGTTTCAAAGTTTCTAGATTTAACTAAGATGTGTTTCTAAGCAGCATCCTAGCATATTCTTGATTCACTGCATCTTATCAGCCTGCAACATGTATTAAAATAAAGTCAGTACAAAACGTGCTGGCGAGTATACAAGTTTGAGTATATAGCATAATAGATTAAAAGACTCATATCCACATGTAAATTACAAAACATAGTTTCAGCCATGCTAGTGTTCGCAGTCCAAGTGATAGCCCAAGTGTCCCGATGCTTTGGTGTTTTCCCAAGACTCAAGGAAAACTAGAATCCTCCTAATAATACCCCCGTGAATAATGGGGAGGTGCATCTTCCTATAGCGCTACTATTGTTAAGGCGGAACTACACAATCTGGATTAAACGTTCACATCGCATAAAGAATCAAGAATCACAAGTTTCACATACACATAGGATAGAGTTTAGATTCCAAAAGTATCAAGTTTCATAGTTTAATAGAATACATGTTGCATCCCAAAGTTTAAAACAAAAAGGGATCGAGTATACTCACAGTGATTGCTTAACAGATTAACTGTTATCGGATCAAAGGGAGCTCTTTAGGTTTAGCCTTATTAGATTACAACAGATAAGTGTCGGACAAAACAACGAGATTGCGCAAAGTGTCGGATCAGTCATCTTAGTCGGATGGCTGTTCGATCGGGCGGCAGTCCGATCGGATTGCCATTTGATTGAGGTGACTATAGTGACTAGTGAGTGAGGGACGGATTACCATCCGATCGGATGGTCATCCGTACGGATGGCCATTCGATCGAATGGTCATTTGATCCAAGTGTGAGATTCCAAAAAGTTAAGTCAAGTGTTCAACTCAGGTCGCTCCGATCGGATGGACATCCGATCGGATGGACATCCGATCAGATGGTCATCCGATCGGACGACAGTTCGATCGGATTGCCATTCGATCATGAAGGTTTCCAAAGTTTCAAGTTTCTGAAAAAGTTTCTATGTGTTGAAAGGTTTCAAGGCACATGTCACTTCGATCGGATGACCGTTCGATCGGACTGCCGTCCGATCGGATTGCCATTCGATCCTCATGACTTGTTCCGTTTTGCAATTTGTAAAGTTTCTGGTTTGACGGTGACGACATGGTACGTCTTGAGACAACGGTAAACACATCAATGTTCAGCCGGTTTGATCAGATGGGAATCACCCCGTCGATCAGGTGCCTGTTCATGATGGTGTTCATGTCGGAATCCATAATTCGGTCATCTTCTTCAGTATCAATCAATTTTCCAAGCCGATTCCAGACTAATCATCAAGTCTACAATCCGTTTGGGTCTGGATTCCACCGTTTGAAGTAAAGGTTTAAAAACAAGATGAAGAAAACATAAGTTTTTGCATGAAAAGTCTAGATTTAGTAAAGATTCAGTGTAGAACGCATGAAATTCTTTAGATCTGAGCTGGATCTTGACTAGGATGACATCACACAACAGTTTGTACTAACCGCCATGATGACGTCACCCTCAAGAGCTCAAATCTCAGGGATTTCATGGTGAAAAGTGTGATTTCAAAAGAGAATTACGTAGAGAATAGTGTGTAGATCAAAGATGTACAAGAATCTAGTGTAAAACGTACCGAAATCGCCGAGAAATGGGAGAAAAGTGGGAGTGCGTGCGTCTTGGTTGAAGGAGGCTGTCACATCAGTGAAGAATGATGTGACAGGTCCTATTTATAGTGCGAGAGTGAGATAAGGGCGGTGTGCAGCGGATCAGATGGCACTTCGATCGAGTGGCCCTCCAATCGGATGGTCATCTGATCGGATTGCCATTCGGTCAATCCCATCCTTTCCGCGTTCCCGTCTTTGTTTCGTTTTGCGAGTTAGATTAAGCGTTGCGTTGCGTATTATTGGGTAATAGTATCACATAACTAGATTATATCATTAACACATTAGTTTCCAAGTTTCATAGTTTCCGCCAGTGACAAGCCTCCAGTCTCTCGTTCAACCAAGTCTCAAGTTGCACGAGTCTCAAGAGTCAAGCACCAAAGTATCAAGAATCATAGTTCCATAAGAATCAAGTATCAAGAATCTAACTTCCAAGAATCAAGTATCAAGAATCATAGTTTCCAAGTATTAAGAATCAAGAATCTAGTTTCCAAGTATCAAGTATCAAGAATCAAGCCTCAAGAATCAAGTCTCATAGTGTTAAATATCAAGAATCAAGTTTCTAGAATCAAGAATCAAGCATCATAGTATTAAAAATCAATAATCTAGATTTAAGCATCACAAGTACCAAAAGTGTCAAGTATCACATAGTTTAGGGACTACAATTGCCAATAACTAGAAGTCTAGGGAAGCAGGTGTTACAGTCTTCCCTCCTTTAGGAGATTTCGTCCCCGAAATCTAGGAAGAAGACTGTTCGAATAGCTGTGGATACTTGGCCTTCATCTCACTTTTAAGTTCCCAAGTGAATTCAGCGCCACACTTTCCCTCCCATCGAACCTTAACTATGGGAATTTTGCTGCGCCTCAGTCGCTTGACACCTTGATCCATGATTTCGACCGGTTTCTCCACAAAGTGCACAACTTCGTTTATTTACACGTCTTCAAGGGGAACCTGCAGTTCCTCGTCGGCTAGGCGTTTACGTAGGTTAGACACGTGGAACACTGGTTGTACGTTGTTTAGTTCTTGTGGCAGGTCGAGTCTGTACGCCACCTTGCCAATCCTTTCGAGTATCATGAAAGGACCCACATAGCGAGGAGCGAGCTTTCCCTTCTTACCAAAGTGAACCACTCCCTTCCAGGGAGATACCTTGAGAAGAACTCGGTCACCAACATCAAATTCCAGAGGCTTGCGCCTTTTATCAGCATAGCTCTTTTGTCTGCTCCTAGCCTTGATCAAGTTATCACGGATCTGAAGAATCTTATCCGTTGTCTCTTGAATGATTTCAGGGCCAGTAAATTGCTTGTCACCAACCTCAAGCCAGCTGAGAGGAGATCGGCAATTGCGACCATACAAAGCTTCGAAAGGAGCCATCTGAATTGTCACACCCCAACCGATGACAGAAACATCGGGGCGCGACACTGAGCGAAAAAGATTGTCCAGGAGAAATCCATAACAACTAAATTACCAGATATTTAAATATTATGTCCCTTACCATAACATACGAAAGCAATTAGTTATTACAGACCAAATATCTCAAAGACAAATATCATGTTCTGGCAACTCAGATTCAAATTTTTTGTTTATTTCTAGACTCATCCTACTTGATTCCACAAAGCAAGCATCCTAGCATCTCAAACACCTGTCACATACGTAAAAATAGAGGTCAATACACATAGTGTAAAGGTGAGCATACAAGTTTAATAGTAATAGTAGAGTTCGAAAGCGTTTACGCATAACCAGCATGTAACATGTATAATGTGAAGCTAGTAGGTTATCGACAATGAAATATGCGTAGACATGACTGCGAGTTGTAGAATGCGCAACACATATCACCACTGTGACACGTGAAGAAATAACCTTAACAACCCCTGTCCGCGACAGGTGCTGAGTCCAAACTATAGTACTATCGTTGCTAAGGCGTCAGGCAACAATCACTGTGTTAACATAACATACAAGCATTCATCGAGTAACACGTATAACATGCAGTAACGATCAACGTATAAAAGTGTTTGCATTGTGTGTTCAATGTGATTTGATATAAGTAACGTATATAACACCCAAAAGTGTTTAAAGCAAAAAAGGATCGAGTATACTCACAGCGATGGTAGCTAATGGATTGAAGGGAGCACTAGAGTGATTAGCCTGAACAGTTTACGATAGCATAAGCGAATGAACGGTGCGTTAAACGGTGAAAAGTGAACAAGTGACGAATGGTCATCCGATCGGATGACAATCCGAACGGATGGTCATTCGATCGAATGACAATCCGTTCGGATGGCCATTCGATAGGATTGACATTCATTTGGGATGGATGTGTTTGTGTATGATGGCTTTGAAGTTTTCGTTGTAGCATTTTGAAAACAGAGAAGTATCTCTACCTTTTAGGTCGTTCGATCGAACTGTCGTTCGATCGTATGGCGATCCGATCGGCGGGACACTTTGTGAGAACAAGTTCACAGCAGGATTGTCTTTCGATAGGATGGTAAGTGAACAAGTGACGAATGGTCATCCGATCGGATAACAATCCGAATGGATGGTCATTCGATCGAATGACAATCCGTTCGGATGGTCATCCGTTCGGATGGCCATTCGATAGGATTGACATTCGTTTGGGATGGATGTGTTTGTGTATGATGGCTTTGAAGTTTTCGTTGTAGCATTTTGAAAACAGAGATGTATCTCTACCTTTCAGGCCGTTCGATCGAACTGTTGTTCGATCGGATGGCGATCCGATCGGCGGGACACTTTGTGAGAACAAGTTCACAACAGGATTGTCATTCGATCTGATGGTCTTCCGATCGGATGGCAATCTGTTAGAACTGATGATCTTTGAAAATTATGAAAAATATTAAGTGTTGAAGTCCAAGTGCAATCCGATCGGATTGTCGTTAGATCGGATGGCAATCCGATCGGACGACAATCCGTTCCAACGATCTGATCGTTTTAAACTTGATGATTTTGATAAGTTTTTACGATTTGCTTGAGACGAGATGACAACGTACTAAACAACGAAACCTCGTCAAGTCCCAAGTCGTTCGATCGAATAGGAATCACCCCAATCCAACCAGTCAACTGTTCTTTGACGGTTGTTCATGTTCAACCCGAAGTCGGTTGTCTCGTTGATAGGAATCAGATCTGAGACTGACACTTCACTAGAGAACGAGTAGAAAGCCTGAACTAGCTCTGATTCTATCGGTTTTGAGTGCATTGAGTGTAAAAGAGTTGAAAGAAAGTTAGAAACCATCTTTCAATCCTTTTAATCATCAAAAAGTTTAGATCTAGATGAAAATAGTGTTAACATGTGGAAATCATGTAGATTTGAGTTGTTCTTGGTGGAATGAGGCCAAAACTTGAAGTTCATAAGAACTCTATGATGACATCACCCTAAAACACCTCAAATCCGTTGATTTCACGGTTAAAAGTTGAGATTCAAAGGTGAAAATGATGAAGAAGTGTGCATAGATCATAGAAATACAAGATTTGAGTTGAAAACATACAAGAATCGCGAGAAATCGAGAGAAAAGTGGGCTGGAACGCTGGTCGAACGAGAGGGAGTTGTCACATCACTTTGGTGATGTGACAGGGGGTATTTATAGGTTGCCTAAAGAGGAAAGTGGCACTTGGATCGGATCGGACAATACATCGATCGGATGCCCATCCGATAGGATGGTCATCCGTTCGGATGACACATCGATCGGATGCCCATCTGATAGGATGGTCATCCGTTCGGACGACACATCGATCGGATGCCATCCGATCGGATGGTCATCCGATCGAATGGTCATCCGATCTAGTGGTCCAGTTGAGTTGGATTTTGACGTTTCGTTTTGCGTATTGAGCGTTGCGATGCGTTTCGAGTGAGCGATGCGATAATATTACTCATTAGTCACACAAATAACCTAACTACTATATCTAACATACAATCACTATAAATAACTTGCGTTTAGCGTTTGTGATTAGATTTGCGTTGCGATAGAGTTGCGATTGCGATTAAACACCTCAACATAAACATAACATGCACAAGTAACACATAATAGCACACTGATGTGCGTGTGGTGTTAACGATTTTTAATGTATATTTTAAGCCCTTTAACACTTTTTAGCCAAGTTTTAAATTTATAAAACACGATATTTACTAACACTAAACACACATATGGGCAAGTCCACCCATCGTGAGCGTAGTATAGTGTTGGTAAGATACCGAGGTCGTCCAAGGACACAAGAGCTTTTAGTACCGGTTTATCCTCAACGTCTAATCAAATCAAAAGTTTAGAAAAAGGTTTTTAAATAAGAAAAATAAAACTAACTAAAATGCTGAAAAATAAAATAAAACAGATAGACAAGATGAATCACTTGGATCCGACTCGTATTTAGTGT
This sequence comes from Helianthus tuberosus, assembly GCA_030545235.1. NCBI lineage: Eukaryota > Viridiplantae > Streptophyta > Magnoliopsida > Asterales > Asteraceae > Helianthus > Helianthus tuberosus. Next base: position 67,239,155 of record CM060402.1, on the reverse strand, counting down.
AACCTTTGATTATTTTAGCACTTTTGCACTTTTAAAGAGATTATCTTAGTTATTGTAGTAGGCCCCTCTTCTGAAGGTGACGTTACCCTCAACCTAGTAGTTTGAGTCAGCAAGGATACAATCCTAAAGGGTTGGATTATTGAAAGATAATTAATTAAGTTATTAATGCATATTATGGTAGGCCCCTCTTCTGAAGGTAACGTTACCCTCGGCTAAGTAGTCTGAGTTAGAAAGGATACAGTCCTAAGTAGCCGGGTTAAAGTATTAAAAGTAGTTTACATATGAGGGGATCAAGGAGTTCGGACGCCCGCCATCCAATACCAGTGGGTATTGAAGGAGGTCCTACTAAAGTTGACCCAGGTCCTTGCAGGATCTATACACTGAACAAGGCAAGACTCTTACCAAACCGTTCCCTTAACCCCCGACCAGGTAGCCAACATACCTCCATATAGACCGTGGAGATATGAATGGTGAAAATCTTTTATTTTATATAGACAGTAAAATAATGCCAAGACACCACGGACAAACGATAAGGAAGACTCACCTTCAACATAAGAAACTAGTTATTAAAGTCATTAATACAGAACCAAATAAAAAGTGCGAAAAGATTAAAAATAAAAAGTATTACACTAAACACTTGTCTTCACCAAGTGATGTAAGAGACTTAGGCAAACATGGCCTTTGATTGTCAAGAACTCTTACGATCAATCTTGGATCCCGAGACTACTCACACACTCTATGATAGATGATGGATTATGGTGGTGGATGTGGGTTGTGATGGTGGTGGTGGGTGGGTGAAGTGTGAGAGAGGTGGTTTGCCAAGGGATGGTTTGCAAGTGAGCCAAGCACCCCTATTTATAGCCTATACAGAAGCCCAGACACGGCCCCGTGTCCACCCATCTTCTCTTTCTTCATTAAATGCAGTTTGTCTGCATTAGTTGACCACGCCCCCGTGTCCGCTGGGCACGACCCCGTGTGCAGAAGCGTATCTGTACTATCAAGATTTTCCTAGATTCTACGAATCTTAGAGTTGACCACGGCCCCGTGTCCGCTGGACACGCCCCCGTGGTGGGTGATAGAAGCTTCTACAACTTTGTCTTTTCTGCAGACAATTGGGCACGCCCCCGTGCTCAGTGAGCACGGGGCGTGTTCAGTCTTCTGTTCTCTTGTTTTTGCTTGGGAGATGCTTTAGAGGGGTCCGACATGCCACGTTTATTCCCTTTCTTGTATTATTGCTGGATTTGGCTGCATTTTTGCTTCTTTTGTTCATTTAAGCTCTTTTAACCCTGAAAATACAAAAGGAAGACAAAAGCACACTTTTTCCAACATTAGTACTAAAAAAGGGTTAGTTTTATGCCTCAATTGATGTAATTTATATGTTGCATTTTGCACACATCAAATACCCCCACACTTGAATCTTTGCTTGTCCTCAAGAAAAACTCTTTATTTTGTGGCTTACACACCCAAATGGAATGGGTAGAAGAGAAGGTTTTGGGCTTGTCATAGAGTGTCGGGATGTCCAAGATTCTTTATTAGGTTTTATTTTTATTTATTTACAATCCTATTCGTCATGATTTATTTAAAACTTTTCATAAGAGAAATTATTTATTAGGGCATAACACTCGACCGAAGATGTATTTTTGTATACAAGTTCACATACCTCACTGGGGATCACTCAACACTCGGCCGAAGATGTATTTTTGTGAAACACTCGAGAGCGGCATGGAACTTACTCCTACCATAAGCTTGCCAAGTAATAAATCCCCATCCTTTTTAACTAAAAACCTTTGTAAATATCAAGAGGACTTTTGGGGGAAGGGTTAGGCTTGGGTTAAAGGTAGGTGGTTGTGTTAGTGGTTAGTAGAAAAGGGCGAAAGCGTAAAAAACTTCGGTTTTCGTAAGACTTTTTATTTTTGTAACCTTTTATTTTGATGAAGCAATTCTTCAAACAAAGTTCTTTTTGATAAACTTGTTTGTTTATTTCTTTTGGATTCATCATCAATATATATATATATATATATATATATATTTTAAGGAAGTCATAAGAAAAACGAGCTTCGTAACTAAAATAAAGGGTTTAAAATGAAAAAGGGTTTTGGTGGGTAAAAAGGGTGTTTGATTTGGGTTAAGAAATGAAAAAGTTTAGGCTCAAAGGGGTTAACTAGGGGGATTTTGGGTAGGTGGTAAAAAAAGAAAAAATAATGGTGTTGAAATAAAAAGGGTTAGTCCTAATGCCTCCATCATTTACTTACTTGGGTTTAAGTTGGTAAGGACCGGGAATGTATTGTCGTGGCAAGTTCTAGAGTTGTAAGAACCAAGCGGCTATTCACACAAGAAACGAAAAATGAGCATTTAGTTTAAAGATGTGTATTTGTATGCTCAATAAAGGCTCAAAACTCACTTTTTGTGGGAATGGGTTTTTATGTGATCAAGTATATATAATCAAATTTTAACTAGATTTGTCATGCCGTTTCATAATTTTCTTATGTTGGTTCTTTTTATCACGACGCTATCAGTTGTAAATTTGTAAAAATATAACCTTTTTAGAACTTGAAATTCCCAAATTAAACCTAGACAAGTAAAAAATGAAAAATTTTTTGAAAAAATTTGGGGTGTTTAGCGGTTCCAATGGAGTTTTGTGTAAGGCTTGTAATTAGGACTTGCAAAATTCAAAGTTTTAGCATCCCCCCCCCCCCACACTTAAATTACACATTGTCCTCAATGTGCCCAAAAAATAAGTTTTTAGGTTGATTGAATGTGTAAAAAGATGTGAAATAGCAAAATTTTATGTTACTGGGCGTCTGGACACGGCCACGTGGTGTCCGGGCATGGCCCCGTGTTCAGATTGCCAGTAACAAAAAATAAAACAAAGTAACAGAAGGCTGGACACGGGGGCGTGTTCATTGAGCACGCCCCGTGTCCAGGTACCTGAACTGGGCATTTTTCTGCAGATGGTTGAGCATGGGGCGTGTTGGATGAGCACGGCCCCATGCTGAACTTGCTGTAACGAAGAAAAATATGTGGGTGGCCCTGTTTTTGTGCATGGGATGCTGGTGCAAGTTTCCCTTGGTATCCTTCACCATCCCGAGTGTGTTTTACCCATTACATCATCATCCAAACACCAAATTAATTAAAACCATCATTCATTCAAATAGAGAAAGTTACATAATATTCCTAATAAATTAAAATTCTAGATAAATAGGTCAAAAGAAACACAAGGAGTCTAAACCAAGAAGTTCTAGCCTAAAGATTATTCTATTAGCAAAATTTCTGAAAAGATAATTCTCTCGGTTGGATGTGGCTCGAAGAACTTCATCCTCCAGAAATGGGTTCCTCATACGTCGGCGAGCCATTCCTCTATCTCCATTGGGAGAAGAAAGGCGGGCTCATTTGCATCAGTTTGAGGGGGTGCAACTTCCTCCGAGACTTCTTGCAGATTGTCAAGAGGGGGTTCCGCTGGAATGTCATCCCATCCGGTGGGATTGTTGATTCCAAGTGCTAGGTTCCAATCCTCTTGAGGGATGATTGGTTCCATGGGAGGCGTCACAAGAATGTTCAACCTCTGGTGCAAGAGGTTGATTTCTTGAAAACTGTTTTCCAACCCCACCGTAAGATAATTTATACGGTCTATCAGGACCTCCTCTACTGATGTCATCTCATCAAGAGCTTCACGTAATGCCATCACGTAGCATACGAGAGTTGCTTCGATTGAGGATCTCCATTCTCTTCGACAGTTTCTGGAATGTGCCGATGAAGTTCCACTATTTTGGCTTGACATTCTATGAAAACAAACTGAAAAGATTTCATTTTAATGAAACAGTAACCTCGGACACGGCCCGTGCTCAACGAGCACAGCCCCGTGTTCACCTTTCTGCAGATTTTTGGCACAAGGAACCTTGAAGTTTTAAATTATTTTACCAACTTAAGAAGCGCTTTTTGAGCAGAAATAACTTAAAACAATGTTGTAAAACTTATTTTTAACAAGATTCCTTGAACAAAAACCTAACAAACATCACAATAAAGCTTGGAATCATGGTGATCTCATGCTCTAATGGAGGTGTTGAGGTAAAAAAAATGAAGAAGAAGGGAATGGACAAGAGAGGAAAGGACAAGATGGTTGTTGAGAACCTTCTTTTAGAAAATACCTAGGATGGTATGTGTGAAGATCCCACCAAATCTCTGTCCCTGGAATGGTCCAAATGTGCAGGATTCTTGGCTGCATTTATAGAAAACGACAGCACGCTGCACACGGCCCCGTGTTGGCTGGACACGGCCCCGTGTGCAGACAAGATCCTGACACATTTTGTCCATATTCTGACAAAAATTCAGAAAGGAATCTTTCGGTGGTCACAGGGGCGTGCTGACCTGGACACGACCCCGTGTCTAGAGACTGATTATGAAGTTTCATCTATTTTTAAGGAACTTATCCAGATCGGGCGGTTCCTTACTTGATGGAACAACCCCAAAGTGCCTGAGATACCTTAGTTGCTCTAGATTAAGACGAGAACGCAAGAGGTTGTCAGTGAGGGTGATTCCTATGTTATATGTAGGTGGACAAGTCCAACCCTTTCCCGGGCTCTCGTTAAAGAAGGTGTATGCCTAATCGCTCAGGTCTATGTATGCACCGAACGAAGTCGATGGGGAGTCCTTCACGGCACAATCGACACAAGGACGACTATCGCTCAAGTCTTCGTTAGAGTTAGAGGTGATTTCGGGAACAATGAAGTTGTTTTTATTCGAATGCGATCTCAATAATTCTACTTGGGCTTCGTCTTGAGGTGAATTAGTGATATCCATCTCAAGTTCTTTCACCCAAGTAAGAATTAGATCTTCCATTTGAAATAATTCATCGAGAAGCATTTCTTCTAAAAGGGTTGATTGAGAGCATTCGAGGGAGAGATTGGGATTATTTTTACTTTCGCCCCTCTTAAGGCTACAGGAAAACAACGGGTCTATATAATGGGGCTTATAATTTAGAAAATAACATTCTAAATCTTTATGAGGGCCACCACATATTTGACACCACGTACCATAAGAGTGCCGAAAGTAAAAAAATATCAGGATCACTCATGTTTGTGTTAGAAATTACCAACCATCGGGATCTTACGGTTCTGTTTTCAGTAACTGAAACTTGGGCACGGGGCGTGTTGAGTGGGCACGGCCCCGTGTTCAGCTTACTGTCTGACTTAAAACAGGATTGACAGTATCAAAGATTGGGCACGGGGGCGTGTTCAGCGGGCATGGCCCGTGCTGAGTTCTGCAGAAGCTGAAAAATTATGAAAAATCCTAAAAAAATAGAAAAATAAAAAAATTGATTAGGCCGTTGATTCCTAACTTTCTTAAAATCCTTGTGTTCCCGCAACGGCGCCAAAAACTTGATGTGCGTGTGGTGTTATAGATTTTTTAATGTATATTTTAAGCCCTTTAACACTTTTTAGCCAAGTTTTAAATTTATAAAACACGATATTTACTAACACTAAACACACATATGGGTAAGTGCACCCATCGTGAGCGTAGTATAGTGTTGGTAAGATACCGAGGCCGTCCAAGGACACAAGAGCTTTTAGTACCGGTTTATCCTCAACGTCTAATCAAATCAAAAGTTTAGAAAAAGGCTTTTAAACAAGAAAAATAAAACTAACTAAAATGCTAAAAAATAAAATAAAACAGATAGACAAGATGAATCACTTGGATCCGACTCGTATTTAGGGTAACCTTTGATTATTTTAGCACTTTTGCACTTTTTAAGAGATTATCTTAGTTATTGTAGTAGGCCCTTCTTCTGAAGGTGATGTTACCCTCAACCCAGTAGTTTGAGTCAGCAAGGATACAATCCTAAAGGGTTGGATTATTGAAAGATAATTAATTAAGTTATTAATGCATATTATGGTAGGCCCCTCTTCTGAAGGTGACGTTACCCTCGGCTAAGTAGTCTGAGTCAGCAAGGATACAGTCCTAAGTAGCCGGGTTAAAGTATTAATAGTAGTTTACATATGAGGGGATCAAGGAGTTCGGACCCCCGCCATCCAATACCAGTGGGTATTGAAGGAGGTCCTACTAAAGTTGACCCAGGTCCTTGCAAGATCTATACACTGAACAAGGCAAGACTCTTACCAAACCGTTCCCTTAACCCCCTGACCAGGTAGCCAACATACCTCCATATAGACCGTGGAGATATGAATGGTGAAAATATTTTATTTTATATAGACAGTAAAATAATGCCAAGACACCACGGACAAACGATAAGGAAGACTCACCTTCAACATAAGAAACTAGTTATTAAAGTCATTAATACAGAACCAAATAAAAAGTGCGAAAAGATTAAAAATAAAAAGTATTACACTAAACACTTGTCTTCACCAAGTGATGTAAGAGACTTAGGCAAACATGGCCTTTGATTGTCAAGAACTCTTACGATCAATCTTGGACCCCGAGACTACTCACACACTCTATGATGGATGATGGATTATGGTGGTGGATGTGGGTTGTGATGGTGGTGGTGGGTGGGTGAAGTGTGAGAGAGGTGGTTTGCCAAGGGATGGTTTGCAAGTGAGCCAAGCACCCATATTTATAGCCTGTACAGAAGCCCGGACACGGCCCCGTGTCCATTGGGCATGGCCCCGTGTCCACCCATCTTCTCTTTCTTCATTAAATGCAGTTTGTCTGCATTAGTTGACCACACCCACGTGTCCGCTGGGCACGACCCCGTGTGAAGAAGCGTATTTGTACTATCAAGATTTTCCTAGATTCTGCGAATCTTAGAGTTGACCACGGCCCCGTGTCCGCTGGACACACCCCCGTGGTGGGTGATAGAAGCTTCTACAACTTTGTCTTTTCTGCAGACACTTGGGCACGCTACCGTGCTCAGTGAGCAAGGGGCGTGTTCAGTCTTCTGTTCTCTTGTTTTTGCTTGGGAGATGTTGTCGAGGGGTCGGACATGCCACGTTTATTCCTTTTCTTGTATTATTGTTGGATTTGGCTGCATTTTTGCTTCTTTTGTTCATTTAAGCTCTTATAACCCTGAAAATACAAAAGGAAGACAAAAGCACACTTTTTCCAACATTAGTACTAAAAAAAGGGTTAGTTTTATGCCTCAATTGATGTAATTTATATGTTGCATTTTGCACACATCAACACACACATAAAACAATATCCAGAACACGTAACTCGAGTTGCGATGCGATAGCGATAAGTCGATTAGCGATTAAACATTCGATTAAACCTCGATTATTAACAAGTACTCCACATAATACAACTAAAGCAAACAATTAATAGAATTCGACTACAAGTCGAAAAGCACAATTTAGTAGTTAAGCCAGGAGTGACAGATCGCAATTAGAAACCTTTTCTTCCTTTGACTTTGACTTTCACTTGTTTGACTTTCCAAAATGTGGGTTGTTACATGAATACTGGAATGATAGTTGTTGTTGTACGAGAACTCAATCAATGGTAAATGTACGTCCCGGTTACCACCAAAGTCGATGACACAGGAGCGGAGTATATCCTCTATGGTTTGAATAGTGCGCTCGGTCTGTCCATCCGTTTGGGGATGAAAGGTCGTGCTAAGATTCAAATGAGAACCCATAGCGGATTGCAAGGTTTGCCAAAGACGTGAAGTAAAACGTCCATCACGGTCAGAGATTATGTCAATAGGTATGCCATGACGGCATATAATCTCATCGGTATAGATTCGAGCAAGCTTCTCCACTTTATAATCTTCACGTATAGTAAGAAAGTGGGCTGATTTGGTCTAACGATCGACAATCACCCAGATACTATCGTGACTAGAAGGTGTTCGAGGTAGTTTTGTAATAAAATCCATAGCGATGCTATCCCATTTTCAAACAGGGATTTCAGGTTGTTCTAAGAGTCCTGAAGGACGTTGATGTTCAGCCTTAACTTTTGTGCTAGTAAGGCATCTGGAAACGTATGCAGCAATGTCCTTTTTCATACCAGGCCACCAATAAGTCATACGCAAATCATGGTACATCTTATTGGCACCTGGATGAATAGAGTAATGGGATTTGTGAGCCTCATTCATAATGAGCTCAAGGAGATTATCGCGATCCGGTACCCATATTTGATTGAGGTAGTATTGGAGTCCATTAGGTTTAGTTTCGAGTTGATAAATTTTAGAACCTTGGATTTCCACTTCTAGACTTCCTTCATTTGCTGACGAATACTAAGCTTCACGAATACACGCATGGAGATCACTAGAGATACGAATAGCATTTACATGAGTTTTATGACTAAGAGCGTCGGCCACTACATTCGCCTTGCCAGGATGTTAGCGAATTTCGCAGTCGTAGTCTTTAAGCAATTCCACCCAACGTCTCTGTTGCATGTTCAGTTCCTTTTGGTCAAAGATATGTTGAAGCCTCTTATGGTTGCTAAAAACCACACACTTAGTACCATACAGGTAGTGTCGCCAGATCTTTAATGTAAACACAACTGCACCAAGCTCCAGATCGTGAGTAGTATAGTTTTTCTCATGTACCTTGGGTTGACGAGAGGCATAAGCAATAACCTGGTCCCGTTGCATGAGCACACAGCCCAAAGCACGGTTCGAGGCATCACAATATACCACAAAATTGTCATTCCCATCAGGGAGAGTAAGTCCAGGAGCAAAAGGTTTCTCTTTTTAAGTTAATGAAGTAAGAGGAACGGTGACCTTAGAGAAGTCTGAGATGAATAGGCGGTAATAACCCGCCAATCCTAGGAAGGAACGAATCTCAGATGCAGATTTAGGCGTACTCCAATTCTTCACAGCTTCGATTTTAGACGTGTTAACATGAATACCTTGCTTACTAACCACGTGACCAAGAAATTGCACTTCATTAATCCAAAACTCACACTTAGAAAATTTAGCATACAGGCGTTCACCACGTAGAAGTTCAAGCATAAGACGTAAATGACGAGTATGATCAGCTCTAGATTTCGAGTAAATGAGAATATCATCAATAAAGACTATCACGAAATGATCCAAATAGGGTTTGCAAACACGATTCATAAGATCCATGAACACAGCGGGTGCGTTGGTCAATCCAAAAGGCATGACCACGAACTCGTAGTGTCCATAACGAGTACGAAAAGCGGTTTTGGGTACATCATCTTCGAGAACGTGAAGCTGATGGTAACCAGAACGAAGGTCGATCTTCGAGAAGCAGGACACGCCTTGTAGTTGGTCAACCATATCATCGATACGAGGGAGAGGGTAGCGATTCTTATTGGTAATTTATTAAGTTCACGGTAGTCGATACACATAGGAAACGAACCATCTTTCTTCTTGACGAATAACACGGGAGCACCCCACGGAGAGGTACTTGGATGAACGAATCCCTTGTAGAGCAATTCCTGTAGCTGGATGGATAATTCTTGCATCTCGGAAGGTGCAAGTCGGTAGGGAGCCTTGGCGACAGGAGTCGATCCAGGTATGAGATCGATACGAAAATCAACATATCTAGGAGGAGGAAGACCAAGTTGATCTTCAGGAAAGACGTCAGGGAAATCATACACTACTGGAACTTCACTTACGTTCTTCCCCTTGCCCTTTTGTTCCACCACGTGGGCCAAGAAGGCAAAGTTCTGTTTTTGTAAGCATCTGCTCACCTGGGTGCATGACATCAACTTCAGTCCTCTAGAAGGTCGGTCTCTATAAACATGCAAAATATCGCCGGACGGAAGAGGCAAACGGACAAATTTCTCGTGACAAGCAATCTCGGCATGATTCTTACGCAACCAATCCATGCCGATAATGATATCAAAGCTACCCAATTGCACGTGTATTAGATCAATAGTAAACACATGGTCGTTAAGAGTCAAGGAACAACCACTTAGAATAGAATCAACTAGAATCGACTTCCTATCGGCAATCTCAACCGAAAACGACTTAGGTAACTTAGAGCATGCACAGGTTAACAAAGATTCAAATTCTACGGACACAAAGCTTCTGTCGGCACCAGTATCAAATAGTATCGAAGCGTAAAGGTTATTAACGAGAAATGTACCATTAACGACGTCATTGTCGTTACGAGCCTGATTAGCATTAAGATTGAATGCTGGTCCACGAGCGGCTGGTTGTTGGTTCTGGTTCACCTGAGGACACTGATTACGGAGGTGAGTAGTATCTCCACACTTGTAGCATGCACGAACTGCATTGATTGGCCTCAGATTCTGCTGAGGTGCTGGGAGAGCTGGTAGGGCCGCCTGAGCTGGGGCTTGCTGTGCTAGTTGAGCAGGGTTGGCTTGACGATAATAGGGTGTCGTGTGACCATAGAGATTGTAGTTGGTGCACAAACGACACGCAGAAGCAACAGGATGATGAAAATTTCAAGTGGTACACTTGGGGTGAGGCCCAGTATACTGCCTCTTGGCTTCAGGAGCAGTAGGGTTTTGAACAGCAGCAGCAGGAGCAGGCTTAGCAGCATGGTTTGCAGCAGGAACAATAGCATTGCATCCTGAACCCTGAGACTTTCGCCTCTTGTTCTTGCTACCACTAGGCTGCTGGGTAACTTGATTCGCTGTTTTCGAAGGGGCGGAGTTTCCAAACTGTTTATCACGTACGCGATTGTTGTTCAAACTTGCTGCCAGACGATAAACTTCTTCAATTGTCTCGAGTCGAGCTGCTTCAATCGAATCTCTCATGGCGGGAGGCAACCCATTGATGTACTTGGTTATCATGCATTTAGGGGTAGAAACTAAGTGAGGAACGATCAAGATGAGCTGCTTGAAACGAGTAGTATAAGCCAGATTATCATCACCAATCTGCTTCAAGTGCCAGAACTATTCTTCGAGCTTCAGTTGTTCATGGGGAGGGCAGAATTCAAGCATCATCAATTCTCATACCTCAGCCCATGGAAGAGCATAGGCTTCTTCATTAAAACGAATGTTTCCCTCATTTGACCACCACTCCAGAGCTCTGTCTTGAAACATTCCCGTTGCACTCCTAGTCTTTAGATGCTCTGGGCACTCACTGTTAATGAAGGTAACCTCGATGCTGTCAAACCATTCTAGCATAGCAGTCACCCCATCACTGCCCGTGAAAGGCTTAGGGTTGCAAGAGACAAAGTGCTTGTAGTTGAACTTTGCAGGCTTTTCTTTCTCTGTCTTAGAGTCTACAGAAGAGGGTGGAGTGTTTGATCCTTGGATCTCAGAAATGATCTTTGGCACGACTCGAGCGATCTGGTCGGCCATGAAGGACATCATCTTTTTCTGAGAATTTTCCATGGATCTCTTGAGAGTGTCGGATAGCTTACGAGAAGACATCCTAAGATCTAACAAGAGGATCGTATAAGTCTAGATCTCAAAGTCTCACAGTATATAGATTCACACATGATAGATTAAGACTCAAGATTCAACAAGTTTCAGGTAGTTTAAAGATTTGAGTTTTTGTTTCACATAGATTCCAATAATCTTCAATAGATTCACACTGCAACCCATGACCTTCGCATGGCACATTGTACGAAGTTTGGCAATATGTCAGAAACGCTTATATATAGGAAGTACCAACGGCGTATCCACCACGCTTCGGGTACATCACTTCCGCCTTGTACTCGGTGTCATGTTACGTGTCGCAACACACTCATCATCATCATCATCATACACACATAGATTATCCCGATAGATTCAATAGATTAACATAGATTCCAATAGATTCACGTAGATTACCCAATAGATTCGCATAGATTCCAATAGATTCACGTAGATTACCCAATAGATTCGCATAGATTCCAATAGATTCACGTAGATTACCTAATAGATTTGCATAGATTCCAATAGATTCACGTAGATTACCCAATAGATTCACATAGATTAGTGTTAACAATCTCACCACAATCCACAAACAACGAATCCCACATGGCATGTGCTACAAAAGTTCAGCAACATGACGGAAGCACTTATATATAGGAAGTACCAGTGGCGTATGACGTGCTGTCGTAGTACACACAGATTTAATCCAAATAACAACTATAGATAGTGGTAAATGGGTATCGAACTCAGGGAGTATGTGGAAAATGTGTTGATTTTATAGCTTTGTGATTTAACTACAATTAACCTAATTTGCAGAAATTAAAGATCAATGATTTGGATTGTTTGTTTTAGAGAACTAAATTATCAATTACTACTAATCAAGATTGGATTTTTACTTCAGATTATGAGAATAATGACCATCTTAGGATTCAGTTTCTTTTAACACTTGTGTGAAATTCCAACTAGAAAGAGTTACATAGACATAACTCGTGTTTAAACAATTGTTTTGATAAAAGGGAACAAAGTACTCGGATTATATGAATACGAGGTTGTTTTCCGATGATCAATCAATCAATATCCAACCCTAACCCTTCCCGTGATATCTTGATTGTCAACGACACCAAGAACGTACGATTAGACTAGAATTGCAATACCAATTAACAAGCTACAATCAATTTCTCAAACACCATGACAAACAAAGCAACACAATGTTATCATTCTAGAAATAAAGAAACAAACACACAAGAGTTTAAGAAAACCTTCACCTAAGATGATCACCACAAGTTTAGCCGGACATTGTTTGGTTGATCATCATAACATCCAAATTCAAGTTCATACGAATCAAAAACAAGAACTAAATGTTTAGAATTGTTTGGAACAAGGTAGAACCAGCCAAAATCGCCCCCAATGTTCAGAGAAAACGTCCACTCATGAGATATGTGAAAAGGCACCACAAAAACTGATTTAATGAGGCAGTTACGAAATTTTCCGCAGACTCCACCGTAAATTACGGTACCACCGTAAGTTACGGTGGATCAAAGAGTGTTACGGTGAAAGTCTCCTGTTTTACGGTGGAGAATTGGTATGTTTCAAGGCCACCATAAATTACGGTGGCCACCGTAATTTACGGTGGAGCCCTGAATGTTGGGTTTTATTTCTCTTTCATTCCATGCACGACCCGTTCATCTCCAAACCGTCCAAAGCTGTGTTTTATCCCTTTTTAGCTCCCGAACCGCACCTGAAACATAAGCAACCGTAGTCATCTAATTCAAGATAATTACGCGATTAAGTGAAGGATAAATTCGTCTTTTAACATCATTAAGGGTTGTCCTATAGACCACCCGTCACATCCCCACACTTAACCGTTGCTTGTCCCAAGCAACTCATCAAAACGTTTTCAAAACAAGCGATCACATAAACCAAGCATAAACACGTAGTCCTTTTACTAACCCCTTCTTAACACCCAAAATAACGCACCCCTCGCTATGTCTCTCCTCTCGGTAACAAGTAAGCACTAGCAAATGCAAGCTAGACACACAACGGCTAACGGGCGGTTGCACAACTATAGGCTTGTACCTAAATCATTCCTTCTTCTAACAAGTGCCAAACATGAATGAAAACCAAAGGGACTTTTAAGGTTGTAACGTGGCTAGGTGTACGGGTAGGAAATGGAATATATATGAAGTAGCGAAAATTTAACCCGGTCTTTTATTACACAAAGAAACAAACAAACAACTACCAAACTTAACTACTATATACAAGATAACTAAACATTACTTCTTTTTTCATTTTTCATTGTTTTTTCTATTTTTTCTTATTTTTTTTTTCTGATTTTGATTTTTTTTTAACAAAGCAACATAACATCAAATAAAATTCATACTACTAAACAACCACTAACACTATAAGACCGGGTCAAATTGGGTAAATTTTTAGGTAACTAGCCAGGGGGGTAACAAACGATAGGCTTTTAGGCACAAAATTGGGCAACTAAATGTCCAAACCCCCGCCCCTCTCGCAACCATGCTCATATACATAATTTATGAGGTCCAACCCCCAAATCCCACACTCGCAGACACTAAAGACGAGGCTACCTAAATGCCCTTATCCTTTTCGCATCCATGTCCAACTAAGGACTCAAACCGTATCAAGGCACAAGTTCTAATGCACCCCCACCCGTTGTCACTCTCATCAAAGACACGTATTATTTATTTACATATGTGGCTTCAACTCTCACCAAGAATAAAAAGGGTATTAAGGGTTGCCGGTGCATCATTTGGGGTTAATCCAAAGTGTTCAAATTCTCACATTGTTTCGCTTGATTTAATTTTTTTTCAAAAACTTCAAAAATTTCCCCCCATCCCCACACTTGGGATACATTGACCCCAATGTATGGTTTTAGGAGGCTTTGATCGCCAAAACTCTTTCACACCAAATGAAAGCTCAACACTCAAACCACAAATTTCTTTTTTTTTTCTTTTAAAACATCACACCGCCAACTTCCAACACCCAAACATAACATCAAAACCTCAACACCACCCAACCACCCGACCATAAACATATCAAACTACATAAATATTCACAAAATATACAAGGAAGGAACACGACCTGACTAGTAATAGCGTGGCTGCGGAGGCCCAAAAATGGAAGACATCATGTCATTCCATTCTCCAAAAGCAAATGCACCGCTACTACTCCCACCTTGTTGTGGAGCTCCTTCTTGTTGGCGCGGGTCGATACACTGTGAATGATGGAGCGGCGGGGTCGGATACGATACATTACCATCGTAAGGTGGTAGAGACGCATAATCCACATGTTGTGGATCCACAACCACCGGCCGCCCGGCGTGCCAATCTGCATGCATTCTTCTTGCTTGGTCATCATGGTATCGATTATTCATTTCCAATTCATGGGAATACGCGTGTGTGCGATTCCACGCCTCTTGACGATCGAAGTTATGCTTCAAAGACCGCTCCATGCTGGCACTCATCATCGTGTGTTGATCAAATAAAGTCCGCTCCGAACCCGACCATGACTCAAAAATGGGTGCCGGAGGACGTTGGTTCTCGATAACCTCTTGTATCGTGCCATCATATGCCCAATTTGGCTCATAGGAACGCTCCGTGTAATCGTAAAAGGCACCACCATAACCCCTACCTAGGCCCCCTTGGCCCACATTCACATTCTCACCACCATGAGGCTGATCTGCATAATCATCATCACCACTTGGAACTTCCGCATCACTTTCCGGCTCATCCGCTTCACCCGGTAGAAGGTCCCTTGCACCCACTTTCAATGCTCTCCATCTCTGCCCCTCTGACTTAATCTTATGATACCGTTCCGATTGCGTGTAAGTCCAACCAATCCCCATCTTTTGTAAAGTAAAAGGCTGATGCCTTTTTGGTGCCCCTTTATCCTCTGACGTGATTGCCTTTTGCTGCTTCATCAATCCCGTGATAATTCGGCAATACGGGATAATATCTCTTCCCAACTTGTTTCGGCAAATCCAGAGGTGGTTCATGATCAAATATCGGATTGGAAAACGCGGAGACCCATTGAGTAACGAATAGAGGACAGGTACTTCCGGGTACCTCACCTGCTCCTTATCCCCTCTTCGCGGAATAACATTTAAAATGCAAATCGCTAGCAACAACTTTGCTTCTATCTTCAAGTTCCTCTGGTACAAAACTCCACTATAAGTACCGGGCAAAAATATCGCCGCTAACATATCATTCCAACGAGGATGCTTCTCCGGTTTAAGCAAAAGGTCATCAAGACTAGGTATCATGTAATCGCGAGCCGGTAGACTATCATATTTCCCCAATTTCTTTAGTGTGTCAAATGACATCTTCACCTATATTCCATTTACTTTACCCGTCAACTTCATTTGTGATGGCCTATCATATTTGTTACACTTCAACGTCGCCATCCATTCTTGAATTTCAGTCATAAACAGATTCTTGCTATCCTTATCATAACAGCTAAGCGCCCCCTCCCATCCTAAGGCGCGAAATTGGGCAAACACACCAAACGGGCCAAATTCAACCTCACGAACTTCCCTCTCGCAAATAAATGCGGCAGCCCTGTTCTTTAACCGGTTCATACTATCATGAAAAAGTGTTGGCTGCCACTCCTCCGGTTGGTCATCTAAAGGACCCGACTCCCATCTTGGCTTTTCAGCCGGATCCAACTCCACCATTTCCTCATCCTCACTTTCACTTTCACTAACTCGACCCATATATTGCCTCTTTCTTGGTTGTTGTTCCGGTTGCTTGCCCTTGTCTTTAGATGAAGAAGACGAACTTGCTCCGACTCTTTCCTTTGTTTGTACCATTGTTCTACACACACAACAAAGCAAACAACACAACCAAACACAAAAATTAGACCCTTCTATCCAAAATATCCCCACACTTGCTTGTTACTATGGTTGTAGATATTAATGAACCAAGAGTTTATAAATCTTTTTCAAAAATTGGGCATGGTGTCTCTACAATGTAGAGATTCCCAAAAAGTTCACTACTTTACTATCAATCCTACATCTACAAACCATAACAATGTTCAAGTAACCATTTTTATGACAAAATCTAAGAACAAGCAAGTGGGTATGAACAAATATCAAAACAACCTCAATCTTCACAATGCATCATAAAAATATAACAAATAAACTTCCATACCTTTGTTTGAAGATGCTAGCACACAAATGAAACAAAAACTTGAAAAACCCCCAAAATTTTCGTCACTAGGGTTTGTGATTCGGACCAGAAAACTTCGTTTTTTGGTAAATCTCTTCTCAAAATCAGCAAGTATGTGAAAAATTAGTCAAGTTAGACCTAGATTTCACTTGATTTGGTTAAGAATCGAGAGAGTTAGGAAGGATTGAAGGTTGAAGGAGGTTATGGAGTTTCTTAGATTTGGTGGGTCTTGTGAAAGAGATGGATAAGAATGTTTGGAGGAGAAGAGGAAAGGAAATTGAGTGGATGAGGTTAATTCTCGTGACCGATTGTTGTTTGTTTTTTTTATATAAATGCAGAACCCGGATCGACCCTTCAACTCGCCAGGTCCACAGTAACTTACGATGGACACCGTAAATTACGGTGGATGCTGGCAAAATATTTCCATCATAAAACAGGAGGTTTTCACCGTAAAGCCCAAATTGTTTTCATCCACCACCGTAAATTACGGTACCACCGTAAATTACGGTGGTACCTGGGCATCCCTTCTTCGCCAAAAATGCAATTTTTAGTGTCCTGTTTTTATAATTTTTTTTTCAGTTTTTTCGATTTTTTTAAAATTTTTCAAAAACATGTAAAAATTACCCTACCCCCTCGAAAGTCCCGTGTTGTCCTCAACACAATGTTAGAGCAATTCGTGACCCGAATGTCCCTACACTTGTTTCAAACACAAGATTCAAACGAGTACGGTAATTATGCAAACTATACAAAACAAACTAAACAAAATGCTAACTATTTACACTACCAAACCTGGGCCTCTCATGGTTGTTCCTCATCGACCGGGCGTAAGATGTAGCCCGCTTTGTCAAGCTCAAAGTTGTTGATGTCGTTCCCCTCCAAGTATGGCTTCAACCTATGACCATTCACTGTTTGTTGTTTATTTGTTTACTCATCTTGGATATCTACATCACCAAACCTCTCAACTCTCCGAACGACATACGGGCCCATCCATTTGCTCTTAAGCTTTCCCGCAAACATATTGAGTCGTGAATTGTACAACCAAACCTTTTGACCCACTTCAAAGGTTTTCTTCCTTAACTTTGCATCGTGTACCTTCTTGAGCTTGTCTTTATAAGCCGATGCACACTCATGCACCTCATCTCTAATCTCTTCTATCTCGCTCAATTGCAATTTCCTCATCTTTCCCGCCTCATCATAATCCGCATTTACCGTCTTGATTGCCCAATGTGCCTGATGCGCTAACTCCATTGGCAAGTGGCAACCCTTTCCATAAACCATCCGGTAAGGTGTTGTGCCAATCGGAGTTTTGTAGGCCGTTCGGTATGCCCACAACGCATCATCCAACTTGCTCGACCAATCCTTCCTATTCGTTCTAACCGTCTTCATGAGGATTTCTTTGATTTGACGGTTGGACACTTCGACTTGTCCACTCGTTTGCAGATGGTAAGGTGTGGCAATCCGGTGATTCACGCTATACCTCTTCAATAATTTCCCGAAATTAAAGTTCTTGAAAGGCGAACCACCATCACTTATAATAACCCGCGGGATACCAAAACGAGAAAAGATGTTGGATTGAACAAATTTACAAACAACCGAATGGTCGTTTGTTCGTGTTGCAATAGCTTCAATCCACTTTGAGATGTAATCCACCGCTACCAAAATATATAGGAAGCCATTCGAATTCGGGAAGGGACCCATAAAGTCAATACCCCATACATCAAATATTTCGACAACCAAGATTGGTTGTAATGGCATCTCGTCCCTCTTTGAAATGCTTCCCATCTTTTGACACTTTATACAATTTCTTGCAAACTCACACGCGTCTTTGAAAATTGTGGGCCAATAAAACCCACATGAGAGAACCCGGTAGCCCGTTTTATGCCCACTAAAGTGACCTCCACATGCGGATGAGTGGGCATGAGTCAAAATTTCCAACACCTCTATTTCAGGCACACACCTCCTAATGACTTGATCCGGCCCGATCTTGGAGAGATCCGGTTCATCCCAAATGTATTGCTTCACTTGGACCATAAATTGTTGTCTTCGCTTCTTGGTCCAATGACTTGGGATGGCACCCGTGGCTAAGTAGTTGACATAATAAGCATACCACGGTGCAACAAAAGTGGATACGGCTAATAGTTGCTCATCGGAGAACCTTTCATTTATCTCGCTAACATCGTCAATCCCTTCCACCGGAATCCGAGACAAGTGATCCGCCACTACGTTCTCACTTCCCTTTTTGTCTTGAATTTCTAAGTCAAACTCTTGCAACAACAATACCCACCGAATCAAACGAGGCTTCGCGTCATTTTTCTCCATCAAATATCGTACGGTGCTATGATCCGAATAAACCACCACCTTGCTCCCCCAAATATATGAACGAAACTTATCCAAAGCATACACCACCGCTAATAACTCCTTTTCGGTTGTGGTATAATTCAGTTGTGCTTCGGATAAAGTTTTGCTTGCATAGTAAATCACCACCGGCTTCTTGTCAACTCGTTGACCCAAAACTGCACAAATAGTAGTGTCGCTTGCATCACACATGATCTCGAACGGCTTTGACCAAACTGGTGGTTGCAAAATTGGAGCTTTGACCAAATGTTCCTTCAAAACAGTAAATGCTTGCATACACTCATTAGTAAAATCAAATGGGACATCCTTTAATAACAAGTTACATAAAGGTTTGGTGATAACACTAAAACCTTTTATGAAACGTCTATAGAACCCCGCGTGTCCCAAAAATGACCTTACACCCTTAACATTTTTCGGAGGTGGCAAAGATGCTATTACCCTTATTTTTGCCTTATCCACCTCCATTCCCCTTTCTGAAATTACATGACCTAGCATAATTCCCTCTTGCACCATAAAATGACTTTTCTCCCAACTAAGCACTAAATTTTTCTCAACACATCTTTTTAAAACTTTTTTGTAATTCGTTGAGACAGGATTCAAAACTAGTGCCAAAAATGGAAAAGTCATCCATAAACACTTCAAGCGACTCTCCAACCATGTCCGAGAAGATACTCATCATACATCGTTGGACAAGTGAAGGTGGTCTTGTGTTGGTCATCCAGGTGTATTGCTATTTGATTGTAACCCGAATACCCGTCCAAAAAACAGTAGTATTTTTTACCCGACTGTTTTTCAATAATTTGGTCAATAAAAGGTAGCGGGAAATGGTCCTTAGAAGTGGCGGCATTCAATTTGCGGTAGTGAATGCATACACGCCACCCGGTGACCGGTCGGGTGGCAATTTGTTCACCGTTCTCATCCTTGACTACTTGAATACCGGCCTTCTTAGGCACAACTTGGGTGGGACTCACCCAAGCACTATCCGAAATTGGATAGATAATTCCCGCGTCTAACCATTTGATTACCTCTTTCTTTACTACCTCCCTTAGGTTCGGATTCAATCGCCTTTGAGCTTCTCGTGTTGGTTTTGCATCTTCGGTGGTAATAATCTTGTGCATGATGATTGATGGACTAATTCCTTTGAGATCGGCAATCGTCTATCCAATAGCTTCTTTGTTTTCTTTCAAGACTTCCAACAAGGCTTGTTCTTGCGCTATCTCTAAATTAGAGGCAATAATGACCGGTAGAGTGTCATTATCCCCTAGGAAAGCATACTTCAAATGGCTCGGTAAGTCTTTGAGTTCCCACTTTGGTGGTTCTTCTAATGATGGTTTAGTACCCGAATTTATCTCCACCGGCAAGCCTTCGAATTGGTGAGTCCATGGCGGTCGACCTTCTTTCAAGGCCATAGCATCCTGTTTTTCCTCTTCAACCCGTAGTGCATAAGCATGTACCTGTTCAGAAAAATCACACAAGCAAACATCCATACCATCCTCCTCATACTCATCCGGGTTGCATCCGTCAACTAAATCTGCCATGAAACACTCATCAACACCATTAGCATTAGAATTGTTAGTAAAAACATTCAAGCGCATTTTTCGATTCCCAAAAGTCATATCGACTGTACCAAATCTACAATCGATCACAGCATGCGCGGTGCTCAAAAATGGCCGACCCAAAATAACATTTTGTTGTTGTTTTGGGTCCGCGGATGAGTAGTCCAATACTAAAAAGTCAACCGGGTAATAAAACTCATCAATTTTCACAATCACATTTTGAACCATCCCCCGAGGTAGCTTATGAGACAAATCGGCTAAAACAACCGTTGTCTCCACCCTAGCTAACAGACCAAAATCATATTGGTCATATAAGCCCCCCGGTAAAATACTAACTCCGGCTCCAAGATCTAGTAACGCCTTTGCCATTTGAAAATTACCAACTTGAATGTTAATTAATGGCGTGCCCGGATCTTGGAGCTTAGGAGGAAGCTCCCCATTCAAAACCGCACTCACTTGCCCGGTTAAATCCACCCGCTTAGGCATTTTCTTCTTTTGTTGCCTTTTTTGTGTACATAATTCCTTTAGAAATTTAGCATAAGCGGGTACTTGTTTTATTGCATCAAGTAGTGGAAGATTAATTTTTACTTGTTTAAACATGTCCCACAATTCTTCTTTTTGGGGACCTCTTGATGCAATAAAATTTTTTCTTCCCGGGTCAAGTAAAGCCGATGGAAATGGGGCTTGACTCGATTCACCCTCAACTTTTTCACTTTTCTCATTTTCACCCAACCCCGGTTTGTTAACATTTGTTTCTTTAGATTTAACCGGTGAAACTTCATCATCACTTTCATTATCCGTGATGTCCTCAACTACCCCCTCAACCAAATCCAGTGACAAATTGGCTTTAAATTCTTTACCACTTCTTAAAACACTAACATGATGAACATTAACATTACCTCGTGACGAACCATGTGAAGGATTTTCCTTGGTATCGCTAGGAAGTTGACCCTTGCTTTTCTTCAATTCCGCCACATCGGTTGCCAATTGACCCATTTGGGTTGTTAGTGATTCGATGTTCTTGTCACGAACCTCATCCTTTTGCATCCGGACTTCATCAATTTGATTCCGTTTTTGCATATCTTGTTGCATAGCACGTAGCATATCCATGACTTCATTCCCGCTTGACGAAGGTTGACCCGAACCACTTTGACCCGTTTGTTGAAATTGCCCTTGGTACCCATAATTGTTTCCACCTCTATAGTTGCCTTGATTATATTGTTGGCGAGGTACAAAGTTACCTTGAGCTCCTTGAAAATTTGGGCTAGCTTGGTTCGCCGCATTTTCGTAACGGAAATTAGGATGGTTTCGTAATCCGGGGTGATATGTGTTGGAGTTCATGTTGAAATTTCGACCACCCCCTCCTTGAATTGCATTCACTTCCTCTACTTGCTCATCAACTACTCCCACTACACAAACTTTTGCCGTGTGGCCTATTTCATTGCAATTAGTGCACACATTGTACACTTGATTCGTAGTTTGCACATTGCCACTTTCTACTCCATGCACTTGTGGCCTTTGTATCACATGCCTTGCCCTTCGTGAAGATTGAGCCTTCCTCTTGGAATTCACCGCCATTTGTTCTAAAAATGCCCAATCAACATGTTCATAATTCGTACCGAATGTGCCATTAGTGATCGACATTAAATCCTGTGCATCCTCCGAACTCAACCTTTCATGGAATGCGTTCAACAACTCCCATAATTGGATACCTTGATGAGGGCAATTCCGTAACATCATATTAAACCTTTCGAAGGCTTCATGAAACATCTCCCCCGATTGTTGTTGGAAGCTTCTCAAACCTCTCCTTGCATCATTAGTCTTTTGAGAGGTGTAATATTCATCCAAGAATATTTGTTGCATATCGGCCGATGTAAAGATCGATGCGGAGGGTAGAGTGTGAAACCTTCTCTTTGCTTTGTCTTCCAAAGAAAATTGGAAGAGGACCAACTTCACATCATCCGAAGAAAACCCTTGACCTCCAATATTGTTGCAAATGGAGTCGTATGTCTCCAAATGAAAATAGGGTTCTTCCGTTGCTAATCCTTTGAACTTTGGTAGACTTTGGAGGGCGGTTGTTCTAACTTCAAAAGTTCTTCCATCCGCATGGTGAGGGATCACTACCGGCGAAGGACTGTTGGTGATAATAGACCGGAAGTGAGCTTCAATCCCCCGCACAACCTCCCGATGATGTCTTTGAGGTACACCCAATGGTGCTCTTGGTTGACCCATTTGCATAGGCCCTTGAGGTGCAAAAGGTGGTTGAAATTGGTATTGCGGCATTTGTGGTTGTTGTTGAATCGGTCTTTGAAATTGTGGTTGCATATTTTGAGGACGTACTTGATGTAGCGGTGTAGGGCGTTGCAATTGTGGCCCTTGCGGTCTAATGTGTTGCACCCCAACCGGTAGTCTACTCGTGTCTTGAAATTGTTGAATCGGTTGACTTTGTTGACCCACTCCTCCTTGCGGTCCCAAGTAGCCTCCATCACCCCCATAGTAAAAACCTTCCTCTTCATACCCTCTAAACTCCTCTTCATAACCATCATCATATCCATCTCCTTGAATACCTGAGGATTGCCCGAATGGAATGGATGAGTATTGAAAGCCCAATTGGTTAGATGGTCGGTAAGATGAAGTAGCATGGACAATGGTTGAATTGGGTGGTATTGGATAAGTAGAGGATGATTGACCCGTAGTTAGGGGAAAGAAATGTGATAATGGTGGTATTGTGGATGAAGGGCTAAAAGTAAGATCGGGTTCAACTTGAGTAGTGATCGGTTGTGTGGTATTGGTTGGTGTAGTGTTATGAGGTGGAGTAGGAATTGTAGTGGAATTTGGTATGATTGTGTTTGGTGATGGTTGTGCAGCAGTAGGTATAAATGATAAGGTCACTTGACCCGTTGTGGGTGGTATTTGAGATTCTTGCATGATGTTTCTTGGTGTAATGGGTGAAGTGAGTGAACTAATAATTCTGTTTTCTCGTACCAAAACTCTGTTTTGCCTTAACGTTCTTTCAATTTCCGGATCAAACGATAGTGGTGACGACTTGTGAGAGCCTCTAGTATGCATACACCTGAAGTACCTGCACCCTAAACACAACCAGCATAAACCCGAAAATAACAAAACAAAACTATTAAACTAACACACGGTGTGCACTACTCCCCGGCAGCGGTGCCAAAATTTGACGTGCTGTCGTAGTACACGCAAATTTAATCCAAATAACAACTATAGATAGTGGTAAATGGGTATCGAACTCAGGGAGTATGTGGAAAATGCGTTGATTTTATAGCTTTGCGATTTAACTACAATTAACCTAATTTGCAGAAATTAAAAATCAATGATTTGGATTGTTTGTTTTAGAGAACTAAATTATCAATTACTACTAATCAAGATTGGATTTTTACTTCAGATTATGAGAACAATAACCATCTTAGGATTCAGTTTCTTTTAACACTTGAAATTCCAACTAGAAAGAGTTACATAGACATAACTCGTGTTTAAACAATTGTTGTGATAAAAGGGAACAAAGTACTCGGATTATATGAATGCGAGGTTGTTTCCCGATGATCAATCAATCAATATCCAACCCTAACCCTTCCCGTGATATCTTGATTGTCAACGACACCAAGAACGTACGATTAGACTAGAATTGCAATACCAATTAACAAGCTACAATCAATTTCTCAAACACCATGACAAACAAAGCAACACAATGTTATCATTCTAGAAATAAAGGAACAAACACACAAGAGTTTAAGAAAACCTTCACCTAAGATGATCACCACAAGTTTAGCCGGACATTGTTCGGTTGATCATCATAACATCCAAATTCAAGTTCATACGAATCAAAAACAAGAACTAAATGTTTAGAATTGTTTGGAACAAGGTAGAACCAGCCAAAATCGCCCCCAATGTTCAGAGAAAACGTCCAATCATGAGATATGTGAAAAGGCACCATAAAAACTGATTTAATGAGGCAGTTACGAAATTTTCCGCAGACTCCACCGTAAATTACGGTACCACCGTAAGTTACGGTGGATCAAAGAGTGTTACGGTGAAAGTCTTCTGTTTTATGGTGGAGAATTGGTATGTTTCAGGGCCACCGTAAATTACGGTGGCCACCGTAATGTACGGTGGAGCCCTGAATGTTGGGTTTTGTTTCTCTTTCATTCCATGCACGACCCGTTCATCTCCAAACCGTCCAAAGCTGCGTTTTATCCCCTTTTAGCTCCCGAACCGCACCTGAAACATAAGCAACCGTAGTCATCTAATTCAAGATAATTACGCGATTAAGTGAAGGATAAATTCGTCTTTTAACATCATTAAGGGTTGTCCTATAGACCACCCGTCAGCGTATCCACCATGCTTCAATCATGCTACATCCGTCTCGTCATCGGTGTCATGCTTCGTTAACCATATCATTAGATTCCATCACTATCACAAAACTCTCACATAAATTATCCATGTAGATTCCAACAACTTCAACCCGAGCCTACAAAACTACGAACTTCACTTAGCGCGTGGTACGAAGCCTCGGCAGCATGCCAAAAACACTTATATATAGGAAGTACCAGCAGCGTATCCACCATGTTTTGGACATGCCACGTCCGCCTCGTCTTCGGCGCTAGGCTACGTTTCGTATTTTGTTTCTCAAAACAACACATACATACTTAGATTACACCTAGATTACGCTAGAGTACACATAGATTACACACATAGATTTCTCATAGATTCCATGTAGGTTACGCAAGTAGTTTCCCATAGCTTAGTTTTCAACAACCTCATCACCGGTCCGCAAAACACTAAATTTCGCATGGAACGTGGTACGAAAGTTGGTAACATGCCTGAAACACTTATATATAGGAAGCATCAGCGGAGTATCCACCATGTTTCAGACATGTCACTTCTGTCTCATATTTCTATGCCATGTTCCGTTTAGTGTTTCACAACCACAATGACACATAGATTCATCTAATAGCTTCACATAGTAACATAGTTGATCAAGATTCCCACATAGATTAACATCATGAACAAAGCTCCATAAATTTAGTTTGATTCTGGGATTAGAATTTGTGTTTTAGATTGCGGACATACGTGCGAATTGTGTAAAAAGTCTCAAAATAAATGAGGAATCAAAATAGACGAAGAATCAAGTAAAAATCCACACATAATATCGAGATAGCATAAAAGATAGGCTCATAAAACATAGATTGTTCCGGGTAGAGGAACGGTGACTAACCAAAGTGATTCGGACCCCTTTCGAATTGAGGTAACGTGTCCTGACTTACTTAGACAAATACGTCATCGATGTTAGGCCTACGGTATTCTTCCGTTTGGTCATTTCACGTTCCTAATTGATTGGCAGTTTTGAGACTTTGGCGAGACATAAAATCAAGGAGTGGGACTAGTTATCAAGGTCTGAGTTTCACCTCTATCTTGACAACGTCGTACCCTAATAGCATCGGTACTTATCAATAGATAAGACCTACTAGAATATAATGTGGAAATTCTCCCATCAAGGTTCGAATGTCACTCCTGACTTGAGGGCAAATCTCGTGCAAAATACAAACACTGGTTAGCAGTGTTTTTCAAAGTATCCAAGTGTATATTGTGTTAGCCTTAGGAAAGGCATGTAAGTTTAGCATGAAAATGTGCTGCTAGGAAGCAGATTTGGCAGAATACATAAGTCTTAAACAACAGATAAGAGTCAAGATTCCTAGAACTATAGACTAGGGCAAGTATTCCTACTTATCCTAATTCCCTATAATTATGGCTCTGATACCAATCTGTCACAACCCAACCGATGTCGGAAACATCGGGGTGCGGCACTAAGCGTTCAGATTGCTTATGAGTTTCCATAACACTAGATTTTTCAATATAAATTAGATTGAATCAAACATTGTCTAATAGCATCCATAACCAAACACAAATATCAAGTACAACCCATAAAAATAGTTTCAAAGTTTCTAGATTTAACTAAGATGTGTTTCTAAGCAGCATCCTAGCATATTCTTGATTCACTGCATCTTATCAGCCTGCAACATGTATTAAAATAAAGTCAGTACAAAACGTACTGGCGAGTATACAAGTTTGAGTATATAGCATAATAGATTAAAAGACTCATATCCACATGTAAATGACAAAAAATAGTTTCAGCCATGCTAGTGTTCGCAGTCCAAGTGATAGCCCAAGTGTCCCGATGCTTTGGTGTTTTCCCAAGACTCAAGGAAAACTAGAATCCTCCTAACAATACCCCCGAGAATAATGGGGAGGTGCATCTTCCTATAGCACTACTATTGTTAAGGCGGAACTACACACTCTGGATTAAACATTCACATAGCATAAGGAATCAAGAATCAAGAATCACAAGTTTCACATACACATAGGATAAAGTTTAGATTCCAAAAGTATCAAGTTTCATAGTTTAATAGAATACATGTGCATCCCAAAGTTTAAAAAAAAGGGATCGAGTATACTCACAGTGATGGCTTAACAGATTAACTGTTATTGGATCAAAGGGAGCTCTTTAGGTTTAGCCTGATTAGATTACAACAGATAAGTGTCGGACAAAACAACAAGATTGCGCAAAGTGTCAGATCAGTTATCTTTATCAGATGGCTGTTCGATCGGGCGTCAGTCTGATCGGATTGCCATTTGATTGAGGTGACTATAGTGAGTGAGGGACGGATTGCCATCCAATCGGAAGGTCATCCGTACAGATGGTCATCCGTACGGATGGCTAATCGATCGAATGGTCATTCGATCCAAGTGTGAGATTCCAAAAAGTTAAGTCAAGTGTTCAACTCAGGTCGCTCCGATCGGATGACAGTTCGATCGGATTGACATTCGATCATGAAGGTTTCCAAAGTTTCAAGTTTCTGAAAAAGTTTCTAAGTGTTGAAAGGTTTCAAGGCACATGTCACTTCGATCGGATGGCGGTTCGATCGGGCGGCAGTCCGATCGGATTGCCATTCGATCCTCATGACTTGTTCCGTTTTGCAATTTGTAAAGTTTCTAAATTTATGGTATGACGGTAACGACACGGTACGTCTTGAGACAACGGTAAACACATCAATGTTCAGCCGGTCTGATCGGATGGGAATCACCCCGTCGATCAGGTGCCTGTTCATGATGGTGTTCATGTCGGAATCCGTACTTCGGTCATCTTCTCCGGTATCAATCCATTTTCCAAGCCGATTCCAGACTAATCATCAAGTCTACAATCCGTTTGGGTCCGGATTCCACCATTTGAAGTAAAAGTTTAGAAACAAGATGAAGAAAACATAAGTTTTAGCATGAAAAGTCTAGATTTAGTAAAGATTCAGTGTAGAACGCATGAAATTCTTTAGATCTGAGCTAGATCTTGACTAGGATGACATCACACAATAGTTTGTACTAACCGCCATGATGACGTCACCCTCAAGAGCTCAAATCTCAGGGATTTCATGGTGAAAAGTGTGATTTCAAAAGAGAATTACGTAGAGAATAGTGTGTAGATAAAAGATGTACAAGAATCTAGTGTAAAACGTACCGAAATCGCCATGAAATGTGAGAAAAATGGGAGTGCGTGCGTCTTGGTCGAAGGAGGTTGTCACATCAGTGAAGAATGATGTGACAGGTCCTATTTATAGTGTGAGAGTGAGATAAGGGCGGTGTGCAGCGGATCGGATGGCACTTCGATCGAGTGGCCCTCCTATCAGATGGTCATCTGATCGGATTGCCATTCGGTCAATCCCATCCTTTCCGCGTTCCTGTCTTTGTTTCGTTTTGCGAGTTAGATTAATCGTTGCGTTGCGTATTATTGGGTAATAGTATCACATAACTAGATTATATCATTAACACATTAGTTTCCAAGTTTCATAATTTCCGCCAGTGACAAGCCTCCAGTCTCTCGTTCAACCAAGTCTCAAGTTGCACGAGTCTCAAGAGTCAAGCACCAAAGTATCAAGAATCATAGTTCCATAAGAATCAAGTATCAAGAATCTAACTTCCAAGAATCAAGTATCAAGAATCATAGTTTCCAAGTATTAAGAATCAAGAATCTAGTTTCCAAGTATAAAGTATCAAGAATCAAGCCTCAATAATCAAGTCTCATATTGTTAAATATCATGAATCAAGTTTCTAGAATCAAGAATCAAGCATCATAGTATTAAGAATCAAGAATCTAGATTTAAGCATCACAAGTACCAAAAGTGTCAAGTATCACATAGTTTAGGGACTAAAATTGTCAATAGCTAGAAGTCTAGGGACACAGGTGTTACACCACCTTCCCCACATTCCACCCCGTACACCCTAATGGGTTGTCTCTAAAGAGAGTGACATATATTGTAATGAAATATATATATCATGATGACGTGAGCTCTACTTAGGAGTTGTTTATTTAGCTCTTAACGGAGCTCTTAACGGTTCAGACCTCTTACTGGTTCAGCACTTAATGATTCAGACTGTTTGTTTCACGAGCAGATGTCTGAATGGTTCAGACATTTGCCTCTAAATGGTTTAAGACCTCTAATCTAAATTGGTCAGACATTTGTCTCTCAACAGTTAAGCGTTATACTGGCTCTTAATGGTTCAGATTTCTTACTGGTTCAACAATTAATGGTTTAAACCTCTTACTTGTTCAGCACTTAAACATTCAGAAGTTTTCAAACAACCCCTTAGACTTGCACCATATACAATCAACAATGGGTGTTAGTCATAAACATGTGCGCTGTGCGATGTCATTTGTGTGCGTTCATCATGAGTGAGTCCATGGGGGCATATATCAATAGGGTGGGTGGGTGGGTTAGGATTGGGTGTTTAGTTCTTTTATAGAGTTTAAAATTGTTAAATATTCATTTTATATATTTTAAAATTTTTATAAATAAACTCATTAACAAATATTTACTAATCTTCTTAGTTGTAGATCTATAAATATTTTTATATTCGAAATAATTATGAATATACACACACACATATATA